>OX101757.1:6594170-8994170 GCA_944452675.1 Tachina lurida | reverse complement strand
GTCATATACATACATACATTACAACAAAGAAAAACCTCCAACCTATGAACCCACTTAACGTATTCCCACAAAAAACAAAATCACCCGTTCACACAATTAATGTAACCCCAAAAAAAAAATCACCCGTTCCCACAAGGTTAATGTAAACAAAAAACTCCTAATGTAAACAAAAAATTCCTAATGTAAACAAAAAGTTGGACGGACTTATTGATCCACCCTCGTATGTATTAAACAAACAAAACCCCTTATGTAAACAAAAAATTCCTTATGTAAACAAAAAGTTGGACGGACTTATTGATCCACCCTCGTAGGGTATCAAATTTCACAAATTTCCAAGAATTTTAAAATTTTAAAATTTTAATTACCCAAATTTTAAAATTTTACACTGAAATTCTCAAATTTCAAATTTTAATTACCCAAATTTCACAATTTTAATCGGCGCCAGGAGGAACAATTCCCTACTACTTACTTAATAGTAACAAACAAAAAAAAAGTTTGTCTTAAGTAGAACAAAAATAAGCAAATTAACAAACATGTGCATAGTTAGTAAGGAACAAACGACAATGGTAAGACTGTTGTAATATATATGGAAGATGGTAAATTTTCAGCCTTCATTACCTAACATATATATGAGCAAATTGAAAAATGCAATGAATCAAACCAATTCACATATTCCATTTGCAATAAAGTTATGTATATAGGGCAGACATCTACATCAACTGACACCACACACTGTGGACCAAAACACAGAAGAACGCTGATGAGGAAGGTTTAGTGGCCTTCGAAAACGGCTGGCTGTTCCGTTCAACTATGTGTTGTTGTCAGAATATTTACAACTAACTTTGATGTTATTTGTTCATTAATAATTATCACATGTAATTTGGCTTAAAAAGCGTTACGAACTTTAGCCTATTCAATTCATAAGAATATAGAAACAAATACAGTTCGAAAAATAATAATTAACTTAAATTAACTTTTGTTGATTTAATTCGTTTGCGAGGAGAACGAAAAAAAAAAACAAGAATTTAAAATAGAATTCTTTTCCGAATTTTATTTTTAAAATTCCGAAAACAAATTTTAAAACGAACGAAAAAAATAAAATAGCATTTGCGAGCAGAATTTTTTCCTACCCTGGTTTTTTTCATTTAAAAAATAAGAATATATTAAATTTTATAAAAGTAACGTTGTTGTACAACTGCATTGCAAAATTGGTGAAGTAAAGCAAAAAAGAAAGAAACATCTAATAGGAAATATCAAGCACTAGTATTTTATTGACCGAAACTGTACGTGTATGCAAAAAAAAAAAAGAAAAGAATATAAATGTAATTTTCATTTTTATTTAATTAACAAATTAATAATAATTAATTAGTATAAAGTTAGAGGATAGCGCACTAGCCACATTCTCTATTCTTTTATTGGTTGATCAGAAGCAGTTAATTTGTTATTTAGATACTTCCAGAGTTGATTGATTTTTTATTTTCCTTGACGACTGTTGGGCGAAACATTATTTGCCAAATCAGCGTGTTTTGTTATATTTAAAGCAGGGATCGCAAGCAACAATTATTTTCCAAATTTAAACTAAAGAATCACTCATGATACAATAATGCATGTAACCACTGTTGCCAATTCAGCTATTTTCTCGTCAAATCTAGCGATTTTTAAGTACATTTTTCGGGAAAAAATATGATTTAGCTATTAGCGGGAAATCTAGCGATTTTTTGTGCATCATAATTCGCTTTAAAATGTGAGCTTGATTAGAAAAGTGAACGTATATAAAGCAAGCTATGTGAAAAAGATGATTGATTAGAGCCACAAACAATTAAAAAAAGGGATTTTGTGAGCAAAACTGTAGTACTCCAAACAGTGAACTCGTCATACAAAAATCAGCAGGCTTGTGAGCGCTACTTTTACTATATAATAGCAGAAGCCTGCTTTATTTGAAGCAATTTTTTATTATGGTAGTACCGAATTCAGTACTTAGCAAATTTGGTACCAATTATACCTACAAAAATATTAATGTTGAAGATTCGCTTAAAATTTTTAGTTAAAAATAATATCGCGTATAATTTTGTATGTATATCAGAGCTGGCCACCGAGAGAAATGTATTCGCTTATGTGTATTCATTTGTATAAGAAGTCGATTGTTGTTCGGCACCCTGGTGCTAATTTGGGCAGGCTGGATGTATGTACATAAATATATGTTTTTAATAAAAGAAGCCTATTATATTGCTCTTATTTGATATTTTATAAAATTTCTAGAGACATTTTGGAAATATGAAGGAAGTTAACAAGTTACAGTAGAATTTCTGAAACATCCTAACAATAAAAGTTTTTTTTAGCTATTTATCGCTAAGTTTTCAAATATTTTAGAAGTTTAGCTATTTTCTAGTCTACTTTAGCGATATTTGTTGTATCAGTGCATGTAACCTCGAAGCGCCAGCTGTTTTGCTTGTTTCGTGATGTGATCTGCCAAATGGTGCTTATGTTTTACCAACACACGCGCACAGTGCCTATTAAAACTGTACTAATACAAACATGGTTTGCAAAGCCAAGAGAAAACGCAAGTACATGTATATTGTTTTCTCTTGGTTGTCTCTCTTGTCAATCACAAAACAGCAATAAAAATCACTGTTGTTTTATTTGTTGTAGATTTGCGGCTACCTGTATTATTGTATCATGGAATCACTCTTATAATAGAGAAGTGGACGGTTGCATTCGAATGGCTGCTCGTTATCGAATGCTGTCATTAGAAATATGTGCAGCGTGACCATATTAGCTTATTTTGAGCTAAATTTAGCTTATTTATTTCAGATTTTGCTTTAAAATTTTCATTTAGCTCTTAGCTTATTTTTTAGCTTTTTTAAAAAACTCATTTAGCTTTTTTAGCCTTTTTTTAGTCTAAATTGCGTGTTCTCTAAAAATATATTAAAGACATAAACACCTTATAAAAATTATTTATAAATTGTACAACAATTTTATAACAGAAATGGAAAGTTGAAAAATAGCAGATAATGGCAGAATGGTTAGAATTACAATGGAAAAAGTTAAATTCATATTAGTGGTCAAAACACTTTGTGAGTTTTTTGGGTATAAAATTATTTGACTTGAGTTGAACGTTCATTCAGCGGCATCAATTAACTTAAAACAAAAACTTGAAATAGCCTTAAGCCTGGATAACACTATGTACCGATTTTCGTCGGGCCACCTCAATAAAGTCATAAGTAAAGCCAAAATGGCATTATTACTCAATTAATTCTGGAATAATGCTCTTATGCAAAAACGATTGTTAAAGTTAAAGCATGCTTTAAAACCGGTTTTGCCATACAAAATTCGTTTATTAAACCAACTTTAATTTTAACAATCGTTTTTGCATAAGGGGGTAAGTCTATATGGGCTTATTACCAATGCAGTGTGGCGCAATTATGTCCTTGTCTTTCAATTAGTCGATAAATTAGAGCAAATTTAGCTCTTTACTTATGACTTTATTCCAATGATCTGACGAAACTCGGTACATTGTGCCGATAGTGTGATCCATGCTTTACCTTAAATAGCATTAATGCACTTAAAAAAACTTTCGTATTTTAGTATAAATGTTTTTAAATTTTTGAAAAGTTTTTAAGATTATTTTGGGGAAGTTTTTGTTTTGTTCTTCATTAAATCTAAAATATAATAATTAATAAATAATTTCATTAAACAAATATTCAATGTGTATAATAAAAAAATATGTTTGTGTAATATTTAATTTTAGTTTAGCAATAAGAAACTATTGAAAAGTGATCAAAGAAGTAGAAAAAAGTTTAGCTTTATTTTCTGGCCTAAAAGTTAACTTTTTAGCTTATTTTAGCTTTTTTTCAAACGTGATTTAGCTTAATATTATTTTAAAATCTGGTCACACTGAATATGTGCAAGAATGATAAAATAAAGATTACGCCTTGCGCATGATTTACAGTTTGATGACGTAGTAGTCCCCTCGCAAGTCTGTATCACATGTGAAATTTATAATTTCTTGCAAAAAAATTCATTTACTTTGTTGTAGTTGGGAGCCCTGTAAGTAATTTACAGAGAAATCTCCAAGAAACAAATTAAATGTTGTTGTGTAAAAGTCGGAAAATTAAAAAAAAATAAAAAACAAAATAAAGTGAAGAGATAAGAAAAAGAGCATATATGAAATGTGTGCGTGTGTATGTGTAATAGTTATACAGCTGAATTTTACTAACCAATGAGAACACAGGGTGAGTGACGTCAGAGTTCCAGAAAAGATTTTTTCTTCTTGCGCGATGGCGTAATCTTTATTTTATCATTCTTGGATATGTGTTATTTGAAATCAAATGGGAAAATCCTAAAAGTTAAATCTCGTACGTTCTAGTAATAACTCGCTCCCAGTCGAATGCGGGAATTAGGAACCAGGGCTGCCAAGCAGCCTAAATTTTTTTGTAGCTAAATCGACTTCAAAAAAATGCTAAAAAAATAATTAAAGTGCTAAAAATTAATGCTTTAAGCAAATATTTTCTTCTTAATTTTAAAGCATAGATGTTCAAGCATCTCTTTCCCTATAACGCGTTATAGGAAAGCAAGAAAAAAACAAATTCTGCTTACGCAGCAAACAAATACGTACACGAAAAAAAATGTTGCTCTCTTTAGGTTTTGGCTTCTCTTTAGCATAGAGCAGGGATGGATAACAAGTATTTTTAAATTTTATCTATATTTTGATGTCTTTTTATTAAAAAAATGGCTTGGCAAATGTAAAACACAATAACATATAACGCATTGTGCATTACCATCAACATTTTCTTTAAAGAAGAATTCGCTTTCGTAATTTTCTTTAAACATTTTACGCGTGTGTTGTTGTCTCAACAAGTAATAAACAAAATGTGATTCACAAAACATTTCCACCTCTGTTATAAGTAAGCAGAGGTTTTCCTCTGCTTCACACACAAGCGCAAGTGTGTTTATGTGTTAGTGCACATCAGTGTTTTAAAGAGACCTGAAAAAAAATTAACGGGGGGAATTTATAGAGAAGAGAGATTATAGTTAACCTAATTACCTGAGAAATTGTTGCCATTGTATGAAACACTTGTAATAATGCATAGTATGAATATTTACATCTGTACACAGTGATGCCAACAATTTAGAGGCAAAACGAGCCAACCGAGTAGTCAAAAAGAGCTAAATTTAAAAATTTTAGATTTTTGCGTATAAAAATCTTATTTATTATTCAATTTGTACTTCAAGATTTTTTAACATTAATAAAAATAGAAAGATCCGTTGCTAAAAACGGTGTATGTACTGCAGCATATAATGCAAGATTTGCGTGCGCAATTCGCGTTTGTGTTGGAACGTCTGGTGAGAATGATATGTCTGGTTAGGATAGCACAATATCGTTAAATTGAGCCATACATGTTTTATGCTTTTGAGTCTCCTAATGGCGTACTAAATCAAAATTTCGCTTTTATAATTGAATTGCAATATTTGCACAAACCTTTAGATGGACCTTTTGTTGTTTTAATCCATTTTTAAACGCGGGATTTTATTTCCAAGATTTTTTATATTTTTGGCAGTAATAATCCATTTCAATAATTTTTCAAACATTTTCTAATTATTCAGAAACACACAGTACATACATAAATACATCTTACATAGTTACAAAAATGTAAATGCCTCAAAGACGAAACAATAGCCTAAAAACGGGAAAACTTACTATAAAATGCGAAAAGTGCTAAAGGTGCCGTTTCCACAATTGAAAAGAGCTGTGTTAGCTCTTTTTTTAAAAAAAGAGCTAAAGAGAAAAATTTCGAGTTAGAAGCAATTAAAAAGAGCTAAATCTAGCTCCAAAATAGCTAAGTTGGCATCGCTGTCTGTACATGAATCTTTAATTTCTCCACCAATCAAAAGATTTTTGTTTTTTCAGTTTCTTGAAGTAAAAATATACACTTAAATTACACTTTGTGACGAAAGGTAAAAGTTGTTGTGGCCTGAGTAAAGGTTGTTTTGGCCTGGTTAAAGGTTGTTGTGGCCTGAGTAAAGGTTGTTGTAGCCCGGAGTAGTTCATTTTCTTTATTCAACGTCACTTTCATGAACTCGCAAAAAAATGTATTTTGCGGGTACAATCTAATGTCCAAAAATTACGAAATGATCTACTCAGCTAGGCCTACAATCTATGCTCGGTCTTCGTAAAAGTCTTTTTTTTACTGTCATTCAATGTTTTAAATCTTATTGGTTAAGCATGTATGTACATAAGGATGTTTTAAATTGAGGTTGAGGTATTACGTCAAAAATTACATTAAAGTTTATTAAATAAATTTGTTACATTTCATTTTAGTAATTAGCACCGGCCATTTTGAGTACGAAAGGAACCTGCACACACCAGTGGATCACACGCAGTATTTTCAATTATATTAGCAACGTTCGCTTTTAAGATGCGAAAATTGATTTCACTATAGTTGAGTTTACTATATAGATAAATCGGCAAACGATTGCTCATTACCCAAATACTTTGCTTGATTTCATGGTCAACCTTTAGATCATTTGGAAATTGAATTAAGGATTCAGTTGAAATTTTTCCGCCATTGCCGTTTACCAAAAAACGATGTATGTTGTTTTGACCATATGATTTGGATGTGTCCCAACAACCGATATCATCTCTGTGAACCTGTGTAAAAAACATAACTCCATTTTCGGCAATACCAGACGTCGAAGACTGTCCCAACTCACCTCGTTCGCCAATCGGCACAAAATATTTGGCTACGCTTTGAGAATCAGCTGGCCATATGCTTTCATTCTTTAATAAACTTGTAGACACCATGAATTCCTACAATAAAAGTTTTATATTATAATATTAGAGTAATGAACTCTGCGTACGTACATACATACATACGTTAGGTGGAAAACTATCGATAGTTAATTAAATTTTTTCGGACTATCGATGTTTTAATTCTGCAATCGATTAGTATTTGAAAACAATTGATATTTTTTAGTCACTATCGATAGTAAATGGTACACCACTAAAGGCAAATGTAAATATGTTGCTTTTCATAAACAAAAATAAGTGGATGAATAAAAATTTTTTCCACTGATCTCACTTATTATCCATACAATTATTTTAATTTTGTTACTTATTGAACTGACAAATAAAATTATATTTTATTTTGTTTTGTTTAAAAATATTTTGTTTCAAACTTTTAGTGTAAATAAATATGTACATTATACGAGAAACATACAACTTCGATACTATCACGATATTATCGTCGATTTATCGATAGTTTTTCTAACTTTCAATTGTCTTGAATCGATATATCGATAAAGTTTTTTAAATATCAAAAACTTTCGATAGCGACACTATCGATAGTTTTCCACCTCTAACATACTTATCGCTACTTTACTTCAATAACATCAAAACTCAGAAAAACTCATTTGATAGAAAACGAGCTTAAAGTTTTCAATTTACACATACCTTAATGGAAAAAGTAAATTTTATTTTTCTCTTCAGAATTGAGTATACAAAGGGTTGTTATCTTCTAATTAAAAAAAAAGAGGACAGCCACTGAAAAATCCGGAATTTTCCATATAACAGTAGGACAAACAAATGAAAACAAATTTTTGTCAACGAAAACTTACAATCATAATAATAAATATTAAATTGAAACTTAAAATTGTTATTCTTATGAATTGAACGATGAATCAAAACAATTCACGTATTCCATTTGCAAAAAAGTTTCGTATATAAAGCAGAAATCTACATCAACTGACACCACACACATTGGACCAAACACAGAAGAACGCTGATGATGAAGGTTTAGTGGCCTTCGAAAACGGCTGGCTGTTCCGTTCAACTATGTGTTGTCAGAATATTTACAACTAACTTTGATATTATTTGTTCATTAATAATTAGCACATGTAATTTGGCTTAAAAGGCGATACGAACATTAGCCTGTTCAATTCATAAGAATAGGTCTGTTCCAGATGCATAACAAAACAGTCCGAACTTGTACAAAGTAATCCAAAAGCGTTCCAGATAGCAATTTTGAGAGCGAATGAGAGAGTAATTTTTTTCATTTCCTGTACAAACTAGTACGAACTTTTTCTTCTGGGTAAGTTCGGACAAGAATTGAATAATCAGCTGTTTTTTGTTTACATATGAAACTAAAATATTAATCAGAAAATTTGCAAATCTTGAACAAAAGTTTTTTCACACAGATTTATTAAAAAGCAAAATGGAACGTTTTTGAAATAAAGCTTAAAAGTTGTAAGTACATTTGTGCTTCTTTTTCTATTTCTTTAATATAAAAAAATTATTTTTATGATTTTTTAAATAATTCACGTAACTTCTAATTTTTTGGAGATTTTTTTCATTTACTTTTTACAGCTGTTGCCAATGATGCAAATTTTATGTTTTTATAATGTTATGCTTTTTAAGCGACTAAAATCACTAAAATAAAATTCAATTTAAAAAGTAAGCAGCACTAGTATTTCAAGATGGTCAATTATGGTTTTGCGCGTTCCAGTAATTTTGGATAACTTTTGCACATTCAGAGAGTAATTTTCTTTTTGCTCTCAATAGTCCGAACTTTAACAAAATCTTGTGGAACACACCTAATATAGAAACAAATGCAGTTCGAAAAATAATAATTAAATTAACTAAAATTGTTATTGTTTGCAAAAAGTTTGACTTGATAACGGCGATAAATACCAACACCTGAAGAGTAACGTTAAAAAAAAACTTTTACAGTACAACACAGTTAGTGACGAAACTAAACTAGGTGTTAACGCGTTCCTCCATACAATTTGACATTAAAAATCGACGTATAATATTAGGTGCGTTTGAATACTTTTCCAGTAAAATCCAGTATCTGAGTAAATACTGAGTAATTTAAAGAAATTACTCTCAATAAAAAAGTTTGCATATAAAAGTAAGCGAACGGAAAAATTGTGAAATTCGGTATGTATATGCAAAAAAAATATACATATACATATGTACATAATTATAAAATATACACATATCGTCGGATAATTGCTGGGCATCCGCATTGAACAAATATGTGTTTTCGAGAAAATCCATGAAGAATAATATATACATATGTTTTTATTTGAACTTACTGGCCTGGCCCACGATGTCGACAAGAAACTTTCTATAGCTTATATAAGTAAGCGATAGAAAATTTCTTGCCGACATCGCTTGTTATTCATCACTTCCTTTCAAGTAGGTCCAATGAGTGCATTTATTAAGACAAATATAAAAGGGGAAAGAACTTTATATATCCCAATATATTCAAGAATTCGAAAAACTGAAAACAAATTTGAGAAAACTACACATTAATCATATACAATCGATCAATAACTCAATTTTTTTGATTGTTCCATGAGGGAAACCAGTAGCTGTCCGACGATATGTATAAACAAAAATTTAACTATAATAACTAATTTATGAACTTTATTCACGTTTAAAAACAATCGGCTATGTTATGCATTCCACGTCAAATTACATCATTCGGAAATACCATGGCATTTTTTTTAAATACATATGTACATACATATTTGCAACAATTCTATGAAAATAATTTCCCGTGGAATACATAACATACCCTAATATTTTTCTGGTATCAAACTTAAATAAATGAAATATTGTTTATAACTTAATAAATTTTTTTTTTATTTTGAAAATTTCATCAAAAAGCAAAAATTTTTATTTCCCTTTGCTTCTGTTTGTTTATATTTAAAAAAATATGGTTTCATTTTACTGGATTTTACTGGCAAAAATTTGTACAGTAAAAATTTGCATTTACTCAGTAAATGTACTGTAATTTTTCTCTCTCAATTCGCTCTCTCATTTACTGGATTTTGTGTACGCGAACACAATCTAGCAAAAAATAGTAAAAATTTTGAAAAACTTTTGAGTAAAATTGTATGGAAAACTCTTTAAGACCATATAAAATTTTGGCTCTTATTCTAACTTCATGCCATGTTTTCGTTAAGCGCATTGTTCACGGTCAAAATGCATTTACCTGCATAATAATAATATTAGTGAAATTTTGTTTGTAAGAGTCACACCTACGATGCTTGAAGCAAAATGAATCCGTCATGCGTTAATTTTCGCCTTTTTCAACTGACAGCTAAGTTGAAATACATGGTTTCTTATGAGATCGGTTACATTCAGTACGTGTCCGTCAACGCAAAGTACAAAATTTGGTCAACTTTTAACTTTTTGCGTACGTTGAGTAGTTTCACAGATATTGGATGGTTTTTTGGTATGTTCGGATTTACATTTTTGTGTTTTGTGGCACAAATAAAATTAAACAAAATATGAGATGTTCAAATGCTTCCGTCAATAAAGTACTCATTGTGCCAACCTTCTCCGTCGTTGCGTTAATGTCAGTTGAAAAAGGCGAAGTTTAACGTATGACGGATTCATTGTGCCCCGGCCCTAAATTTTTTGATTTGCACATGCATGTATGCAACTCAAGAATAACAGGATAAAATACTCAAAGCAGTGAGTTATGCAAAGAACTGTCAAATTCTAGACGTAAAAAGTTTTTGTATGTAATTTGACAATTGCGTTGCAATTAGCTTGTAACAAAATGCTATTTATTTATTACGCAATGCATGCACGTGTAAGCTGAGTTCTTCATGCTTGTGTCATGCATTTTGACCGTGAATACTGCGGTTTATGCACAATAATGTAGAAGATGGATGCGGAATTTTAGCATCTTTGGCACTTTTTTATTAACAAAAATACAATTATTGGCTGGAGAAAAAAAGTAGAACTTTTCCGGACGTCAATTTTTTCGAAGACAGGTGACGAAAAAAGAGGATAGTGTCCGGGAAAAAGAGGACGGATTGCAACCCTACCATATCCTCACACTTACAATGAGTCATTATTTTCTACCCTAGAAATAATTTATGTGGCAAAACAACGTTTGCCGCGTTAGCTAATAGTACATATGTATGTATGTATGTATATATGTTTGTGTGCTGTTTGTTAAATAAATAAAACTTAATACCTTAAAGCTAGCCATTGGATGGAAATATAATACACGTTCTTGTGTCGACAGCTGCGGCAGAGACAAACTCATTCCAAACACACCATCCAACCATTGGAAATTTAGTCCATATATATTGAAATCAGAAGCGACTGGATCAGGTGAAAAATTATAGTTAGTTATCCGCCAACTTCTGTTTTTCCTCAAGCTGTACACCACAATACCGTATCTCCAAACATCAGTAACGTAAGCATGTGCATCATCGCAACTGTCGCTAAAAACATCGACTACAATGTTTGAATGCAAACTGTCTTCTTTTATTTGACTAGGCGGAAAGTCGTAATGGACTACTAATTCATCTGTGTATAAATCGTATGCAACTATTTTCGGTGGACAAATTTGATTAAGGGAAACAGTGGCATTTACAATTCCCGAATCTATCAACCAAACACGATTGCAGCCATCTATAAAGGTGCGATATACTGAAATTAATTTGCTACAGTCAGGATTATAAGGATCCCCGTGAGATTCCCAGTTGGGATATGGTTTAATGGCTGGACTACGCTCTATTGGTGGATATTTTATGTAACCAAAACTCGCTGGCACACCATCTTTCCATCGAGGCGTCGTGATAAATATGCGATCTGCGTGGTAGTCAATTCCTAACGGCAAATTATTTTCAGGTATAAATTGCCTTAAATAAATAAAAATATAAAGTTAAATATATAGTCATCTAATAACACCGTTCAACAAAATTAAAATATTTTAAAAATAAAGCCCGAACGATAGAGGAGACTATCGCAAAACTGTGAATTCGGTTTTAGTATTTTGATATCTTCTACTCATAAATATTCTAAACTTTTTTATTTTTGAAAATATTGTATCCTGAGTATTACATTTGATCCACTTTATAACTTAAAAGAAACCTAAAAATACACAAGAAACACGCGAAAAACAAAACCCTTCTTGGCATTCGTGTAAAAACACCTCTAGTTGTTTTATGAAGTAAAAATTCATGAAAGTGGCATACAAGGCCTATTTGTAAATAGGCCTTGGTGTGATACTTAGAAAACGTAGCAAAAGTGTACACTGTACATACATTCGCATACATAAGTATATAGTATAGGGCTGTCAGAAGTATGACCACGTCAACCAGGACACTCATACACTCATGCTTCCTTTTATAGTATGTTTAGACGATACCTGCTTCGCTCTCTATTCATGCTTCACACCCCAATCATGACCGAATCAACATGTTTCGCCATACAAAATTATGAGAGCGAATGAAGTAGATTCAATATGAATCTACCTGCGAAGCACGTAAAATTGGTATCTTCTCTAACTTTTATCGCAGTAATCGCCACTTTATCTGAACTAGCTATCAAAACAAAATAAGTATATGTGTATGTGTGCGTTTGTAAACAAATAAAAACAAACCAAAAAAACATAGATGTGAGCTTAATATAAATAAATTTAATTAAGTTATGGATAATATAAGAAGGTAAAATAAAAATAAAATATGGGGATGCCTTCCAAAACAAGATTTTGAATGAGTCGAATATATGTAAGTATGTATGCTTATGTGTATGTGTCAATATACATAAAAAGATGCCACACGAACAGTGATGCCAACTTTTCAGAGCAAAAAGCACTGTGCGTTCATAAAAAAGCATTAAATGCAATAAGTATATTTGTATTTACATAAATAAATATATTTTTTTATATTTATTTATTTATTTTCAATACAGAGAAAGCCCACATGGCTAATTATATATGTATTGAATGAGTATAATTTAGAAATTTAAGTTAACTAAAATTTTAAATTTACTACATTTCACAGGTTTTTGTAATAATTTCAATTATATCAAGCCATATTTCGATTTTGCTTATAAGTAGAATATGAGTAGGAAAATAATTGAAGTTCATTTGGCAAGACACTCCAATTATGGTTATTATTTTAACAAAAGAGTGATCAACGAGAATTATAATCCGCGTTTCAGGAAATGTCGTTTCATCTTTTTCCTCTGGCCATAAAAATGTTTTAATAAAACAATTAGATTCTTAGGCGTTTCATCTGAATTAATTTTTACATGAACATGGTTCAGTATGTTACATTCTGAACAACATAAGTATTTTCTTTCTCGACCTTATTTTATATGAATGAAACAATTTGATGTATAAAAATCATTATTGTATTTCTAACTTACTTTTAAAATAGTTATTAGCGCTAAAAATTTTTTCTACTTTAACATTGGACCATGGTAATGTTAATGTTCTATAGCAAATATTGACAGTATTAGAAACGGATTATCATTAGTTGAATTTCTGTAATTATAAACTTCAACCCAAAATTGATCAGTTTTGAGCAAATTTTTCCAGCAATGCATTCAGTTTCCAGAAAGCCATTAATTTTTTGCCTTACTAATTCGTTTCACAGAAGTAACAATGTATAGTTTTTGTGTACTCAGATGTAACTTTATTGGTTTAAATTTTTTTACTTTTGTCCACTTTCTTAGAGAGCCTTAGGTTAGTACTTTTCAGAAGCATTTTTAAAAGCTTTCGTTATCAAGAAAGCACTATATTGCTTCCCTCAGTGGTTATTAGATTAGATTATTGTAATTAAGTTATTTTATAACGTGTAGGGTATCCTCTGTAATTTCTAGAAATAGGTTCTTTTTTCTCACTGTGAAAAATAAAGTTTTTCCTTTGTATTTCAGAATTAACTTTATGCAAAGAAAACTTTGGGTGTCTAAAAGGGGTGAAAAGTGAAAACCACCACACTTTCATAAATTAATATTTAGTAGATTTGTAAAACGCACTAAATGGACTAAAATCAAAGGTGAAAAGCACCAATTTAGCGTCTTTTTTTAAAAAGCAACAAGTTGTAAAATTCCGCACTGTTATGAATTAAAAAACACTAAATCTAGTATGAAAATCACTAAATTGGCACGCTGCACACGAAGCACGAAAGCGTAGTCTAAACAGCATGATTCATAAACATGATTCAGAGAGCGAAGTAGGTGATTCAACTTGTCGTCTAAACATAGTATTATAGGCATTTCCTGGAAAATTAAAACATAATTAGGGTTTTCATGAGAACTCTTAAAATTTTAACCTTTTGTGCAAACAGCTTATGTAAATTTGAAACAAACGTCAATTACTTCATTTAATAATAATAAAATAAGAAAATGTCAAGCAAGTTTTAATTTAAAAACATATTTATATATTTTTATAAAAATAAAAAGTGTGTGCGTGCCTAAAAATGCCTAAAGATAGCAAAAAAAGCAAGAAGTTGTTTGTGGTTTACAAAATGCAAAATTGCACAGCTTAAGTTTACAACTCAAAATTTTTGGGCAAACTTAGCAGGTTTGTGTAAATAAAATTCTGTAAAATGTTTGACATTTTAATTACGAGAGCCTAAAAATGCACAATTGCACAGTTTGCAAGACTTTTGAACATTCTCATGAAAGCTCTTAATATTTTAAACAAATAAAACAAAAATAAAATAATAACTATTATGAAACTCAGCAATTCACAAATGAATTAGATGTTTAGCATGTTAGAGAAAACAAGGTACATTCACAAGGTAGTAGCGGAAATGCAGCTGAGCTATTTTTTTTCAAATAAAAGTTCATCTAAAAAAAATCATAATGCGAATACAGTATACTAGAGATTGCCGTTCGGTTTTAACCGAAACCGCGGTTTTTAACCCATAAAAACCGAAATCCGACAAAAAAGCGTCGGTTCTTATGTTTTACTTTAACATTATTATCATTTTTAAAAATATATCAAATGTACTTTACATTGAAGACTTTTATACATTACAACGCAGTCTGTAACAATGACAGGTTGTTTCAAAAACTTTTAAAGTTTAAAATAACAAACATATTAAAGAGAACCTTCTTAATAGGGCATTTACATCAGCACAAAATCTAGCATATTTTGATTAAAATCTTTATGAAAATCTATACCGTTTACACCAGATTTTTTTGACATTTATCAAGATATTTTTTATCCAAAACAAAACCCATCAGCTGATTTGTTTCCAAAACTACAACCAACTGCACTGTAGCCAATTCACACACTTTTTTAAGCAGACCGTAGCTAATTCACTCACCTTTTGTTATACAGGGTTGTAAAGAATAAATAAAAACATTAGATTTTTATTAGATTTCCTACAAATCTACTGAAAAATTAGATTTCATTTTGTATGGGAAATCTGGAAAAAAACAGCTTGATTAAGCTCGAAATCTCGGAAGTACTAGATTTCGAGACAGTGTAAATGCACTATAAGTTTACAAGAATTGTCGGCCTTATATTTATTTGATTCTATAAACTTTGAGTTTTTAAATTCCTTTAAAAAATCATTAGCAGAGAAACCAGAAATATGCTCTAAAAAAGTGTTTTATGTGCATTCAATATGCAATTAAAACTTGAAAATATGCACTCAAAATTAAAAAATATGCTCCCAAAAATAATATAAATTGGTTTATTTGTAAATGAAAATATGTTTTTAATTCAAAAATTCAACATCATTTGCATTAGGTGCAACTGTGGCTGAGTGGTAGCGATGCTTGCCTCTCAATCCAGAGATCGTAGGTTCGATTCCCCTCTATGGCTGTAAATAAATAAACAATATTAATAAAAATAGTTTGGATTTGAAGTGCACGTTAAAACAAAATTGCCATAAAAATTTTGACTAAACATATAATACAAATTATTTTTTTTTATTACTCTCGTAAAAATTTAACTTCAATTTCAAAAGAAGTACGATATCAGAATTAAAACGTTGGAACTGTATTTTGGATAAATAAGACAAAATTTTTTCTTAAAATTTTAAATCACTAAACAACAAAATGTTGACCTAGATTTTCAAATAAATTTTCAAATAATTGTTGGCTGACACATCTAAATGAACTTTTATACATTGACAACAGTGATGCAAAATGTGGCACAATTGGGCTATTTGTGGCATTTTTGGATGTTTGATGGCCCTGTGGTACTCTCTAGGATATTTTGGCCCTTTCAGCTCAAAATTCAACTAATTCCTTCAAACTTTTGAGTACACTTTTTAATTGAGTTTTCTTCGTTTTAAAAACTACTTTTGTTTTTGTAGATTTTTATTTAAACTGGTTTCCGAAATCTGCGCCAGGTCATGTTTTGAGTGGGGAAACCAATAGTATTATACCACTTGCTATTAAACTTTTTCAAAAGGAAACAGAACAAGTAAATAATGAATATAGGGCAATATCTCAAGTTCCAGAATTTAAAAAGCTCAAAGATTTAAGTAGAAGTAAATTTTGCTAAAGGATTTCTACCATTAAAAATCATTTATGTAAACCTTTGTATACAAATTTATACAGTATTATTCAAGGAACTATTTCTATTCACCAATCTTCAGCATGTGTGGAAAGAATCTTTTCATTCGAGTGAAAATTTATATTGAAATCAACAATAAAATTTTAAAATTAGCTTTTGTTTTCAATATAAATTTTCAGTCGATATTGTGAAGCAGGCCATAATAGAAGAAATCGTCGTCATGTAAAAAATACTGTGCCATATTTAATACAATTAAAAGATTTAATGAAATCTAGTTCTAATAATTGTTATGATGAATATATTTTAAAACTTAACACAAAAAAAATGCTTTTAAGCAGGAGTAAATTGAGGAACTATTGGACTAAGAATTTAGAGAATATGTTTAATAAAATTAGAATTACATACATAATGTTTTTTTAACTAAAATTTTGTTTTTTAAGCAACATACATACACATAAAATATGTATTTACTTTAATTTAACAAAAAATACTTTAAAATAAAATTGAACTTTTGTCGCTTATTTCTAATAAACAAAATAAATCACATATTATTAATACCTACTTTTGTTTTTATTCAAATTAAAAGATTATAGTCGAGTACATTAAAAAACTTTTTCGGCCCTATCAAAGGTATTTTGGCCTTTTTAAATTGTTAATTTGGCCCTAAACCCAAAAACCCAAAATGCATAACTGATTGACAATGTTCCTACAACGTTTAATCGGGGCGCAGCGTCCGTCACAAATAGCAAAACTGGATTTTTATTGAAACTAAAGTCCGAAATAAAAAATTTATACACTACATGGAACATTGGAAATGAGATTTACATGGCGAAAAATAAAAATTTTGTCCAACACATAAGCTTGTAAGCATATCAAAATCAAAAAATTCTATTAAGTGTCAAAATTTGCCCTAAAGGCGTAAATTATGCTCTAAAAATTCTAAAATATGCGTGTAAGACTGATATAGGCAGAAGCATGCTTTAAAGGGTAAAATATGCACTAACAAATCGATGCAAAAATTCATAAAAAGTTCTGAAACGGATAAATATCTTGTTCCTGTCTTAATACGTCACACAAGAAAAAAAAGCAATTGCATATTCGCGATTTCCCTGATCATTACTGTTAATAAAAATGACTGTTCAGGCCATTTGTCGTTCAGATGCTAATATTATTCAAGCTGCTCTGTAATTTCTATATCAATAACTAAATAATTTATATACTATATAGGGTTTTTATCGCTTAATTTATAAAAAGAGGACAACAGAGGTAAAAAACCTCATTTAAACATTTGTTTAAAAAAATAGGACTTAAAAATAAAACAAAATTGATTTTTTCCAATAATATTACTACCACTAAAATCTGAAAAGGGTCGATCTCGCACCATTTTACATAGAATATTGGATACCCAACACCACAGATATGTTTAAATTAAAATGTACCTACATAAATATTTACACATTTAAAAATATTTGCATACATAAACGCACAGAAATAGCACTTTATATATCATTTAAAATGTTGGAAACATTTTTTTTAACTTATAGTTCTGTCGCTTGTACTTATCAGAAAAGGTTTGTATCTCAAGAATTTATTAAAAAGTAATTCTTCATCAACTGGGAACCCAATTACACATCAAATACATCTAACGGTAGGGCTACCGACTTTAAACAAACTTTCATTGTTTTGTTAAAATGTCTTAGTTGTTCAAAAAATAAAGATTTTGAATTCTCGCTTAAGGCTACGTACTATATTATTCTTCCTTTTTAGTCAATTCCATCGACATGAACAGTGTTATTAATAAGATAAGCTGGACATCCAATACCAATTATTTCCCTTTTTAGTATAGTTTTTAATAAATACCATTTGTCAAGGAATGCAAAAGAAAAAAATTTCCTTAAAAAGTAGGACTTTGCCGGACGCTTCTTTTTTTCCGAGGACAGAGATCCCAAAAAGAAGACAGTGTCCGGGAAAAAGAGGACGGATAACAACCCTATATATACAGATATAAGTCAAAAGTTGTTGGTATCTATTAAAAAAACATTAACCAACGAAAAAATAGAAATATTATTGACTAGGCAAAGTATAATTTAAATCCAATAATTACACCAAATACGGATGTTATTAATTTTGCAACCAAACTATTAAAGCATTTATGTACATATATTCCAATAGTGTATATCAACTAGATTCCGATATTGAAAAAATTACAACAATTCTTTACAGGAAGAATTGTAATCTGCTATCAAAAATGCACCAACGGATGTGAAGAAAAAAGATGATAATTTTAACGTTCTTCGACAAGAATTTGTACTTTATAAAAACCGAACAGCAAAACAACTAACATATTATTATTGCTTCACAAGGCAATAAAAACAATAAAGCCTTCTTCAACTGAAATCTGTTAACTTCTGCACAAAAGATTTCGTTTAAACGACTCTAGATATACCCCATTTAATTGCCCATCGGTTAAATATCTTTATCGCTTATATACCCCAAATATTGAATCCCCATTTTTTACACTCATTTTCACACAAAAGTCCACGCTTAATTCGTCTATGTTCTGCATTTCACATCGTATCACTGTTGCCAATTCAGATATTTTTTTGTCAAATCTAGCGATTTTTAAGTACATCCCAGTAAAAATTTTGCTTCAAATAAAGCAGGTTTCTACTATTAGAGAATAGAAGTAGTGCTAAAAAACCTGCTGATATCGCTGCTGATTTTTGTATGGCGAGATCCCGGTTTAGAGTACTACATTTTTGCTCACAAAAGCGCTTTATTTTAATCTAATAAAACATGAAAACATAGCAATTAAATGTAAATTTTTTTGAAAAATTTGTGCTTTATTGGCTTATTGCTTCAAAAACATGAAAATTTTTTACTGGGATTTTGCGGGAAAAATTTTATTTAGCTATTAGCGGGAGTTCTAGCGATTTTTTTCATCATAATTCGCTTTAAAATGTGAGCTTGTTTAGAAACAGTGAACGTATATGAAGCAAACTATGGAAAAAAGGTAATTTAGTAGCGCCACAACAGTTCAAAAAGGGATTTCATGAGCAAAAATATAGTACTCCAAACAGGGAACTCCTTATACAAAAATCAGCAGGCTTGTGAGCTCTACTTTGGTTCTATAATAGCAGAAGCCTGCTTTATTTGAAGGAATTTTTTTTACTATGGAAGTACCGAATTCAGTACTAAGCAAATTAGGTACCAATTAGGGTGATCGATTATTCGACTTTTTTCAGAAACCGGTTTTCGAATAGTTCGAATATTTGAAATTATGAAAACCCCGGTGTCGGTTTTTACAATTCAGGAAAAACCGGTCAACCGGTTTTTTAAGTAAGAAAATTATTATACAAAAGTTTTGATTTTAAATTGATTTATTAAAACAAAGAGTTAACAGTTCATGTAAATACCATAAAACAATACAAAAATTAAAGGTAAAACATAAAAATTAAACATAATTCATTAATAATTATCAAATGTAATTTGGTTTAAAAAGCGTTACGAACAGTAGCCTAATTCAATTCATAAGAATTTAAGAAACAAATACAGTTCGAAAAATAATAATTAACTAAAATAAAAATTAACTTCATATACTTATGTGTAGTGCATATATATAATTGCTCAATTCACAACCTATTGTAAGTGTAGTAGGTCTTCAAGCTGTAAAATACTCGTAGTTGTAAAATGTTGTAGGTAATTTCCATAGAAAAGTTTGCTACGACACCTACAACATTTCCCCCTATGTTTGATGAATGTGGTAGAATGGCATCAGGAATGCATAATCTTATAAAAGTGCTAATGTTTTTAATTACATTTGCCTTAATTTTTCTTTATTAAATTAATAAAAATTAGTGCAATTATATTTGCAAATAAATAAAAAAAATTCGCGAAATAACGAAAACTGACAAAAAGCTACTAACAGCAGGATGATATCAAAGTCTAATGTTTTAAAAGCTTCAAAATTGTTATGACGCCGCTTTTATTGCGAAGCCATAATATTGATTAAAAATCGCCAAAAATGTAAGGAATACAAAAAATTCAATAAAAATCGCTAAAATTCGCAAAAAGCTGCTAACAGCGGGATGATAACAAGGTCTAATATATTTTAAAAATTGGCAGAACTGTTAGGAAACTGAAAGCATGCAAAAAGTCGCTTTTATCGCGAAGTGTGCAAAAATTCGCTATAAGTTGCAAAATCGGAAGCAAGCTTGATTAAGAGTGAATAAGAATGCCGAATTTGTTTTTGTTTTTTTTTTTTGCTTTTTTAATTTCAAAGTATTTTCGTTATTTTTATTATTTCTCTTCTTCTTTTTAAATGTTCGACATTTTTAAAAGTCTAACAACACTTACAATAGGCAGTTCACAACTACCATAGTTGTAGCTAATACAATCTACAGTATGTTGTGAATTGAGTAAATACATATGTATACATATGAATGTATGGACAAAAAGGTGGATATCTACCCCTATATAAAAAATGAAGCAAAATGTCAACAAAACTAAAAAACACTTTTTGCAAATTGATTTTGACATCCATTGCACACCATAAGGCCAATTTAATTCGCCTCTGCTACCACCTCATAAAATAGTGTCACTTTAAAGGTGAAAGTACATAACACGCGTTAGTACGCGTGCGAGCTGTAGGCATCTGTCGAAAAAGTTGAAATAATGTTTTTGCATACAACAAGTTATATACGAAACTCTTTGACGCGTTTGCCGGAGAAAGTTAGTTAACTTTTCAACGCGTTATACTGTTTTGACAACTAATCCGCCGACATTAAATAAAGAGAAATTTTAAAAATTTAGAATCATGGAGTAAAAACTTATTGAACAGTTTGAAAAACATACAGTATTGGATAAAAAAGGATTTGAAAATGTTCTAAGTCCATTTTTCAATGTAAAAATAAGGAAAATAGCTGATAGAAAAGGCGTGTTGTGTAATTTTTCATGCGCTAAAGTTTTCAAACGCACGATACCTGTGGACGAACTGATGCGTGTTACAGTACGAACAGACGAGCAATTTTTATTTTTAAACATAACAAATAACGTCGGCAGAATGACGTCACAAAAAGTTTGTGTTCAAACTTATTTTAAGGGATGGCTAGACGTATAATGTTAAAACTCAAAATTTAAATTCTCGTATGCGTACAAAGTGTGCGTTTTAAGTTTTGATTTGTTAATACTTCTACCACAGAGCATATATTTTGTGCTTCTGTGCTTTGATTTTTATGTAATAAACTTATTATTTCTATTTGACAGCTTGTGTTCTAACATAATTACGCAGACTTGTGTTTGAGCAATTATTCCCAAACATTTTTTTTTTTTTTTTTTTTTTTAAGAGAAGTAACACTCAGGCAATTAATGCCTACTACTATTACTAGGTGTTACCTTCTTTAGGAAAGGGATAGTGAGAGAGAAGACAGGTGGTGAAGGAAGAGATAGACGAAAGCTTCATTCTTTTACAACTCTGCTTTTTCGCACGTTTTTTTTTTGAATAATGCAGTGTTGCAGCGCCTCTCTGATGTTAAATGAGGCGTATTAATTTTTTGAAGCTGTGTCTTGTAGCCATTTTATTGATTATTTTACTTCGCCGATGATTTTGCTACACAACGAAGCAGGGCGCTCTGATGTTACATTACATTACATTACTTTCCTACAACAACTGACACAAAGGGACACTAATGCACATCAGAAAAATGCGTAGTGTTGTTATTTAATGACTGTCGGATACAGGGATTGAACTCAGGACCTTCGGTTTTGTAGTCAACGTGCTAACTACTTCAGCCAACGCCAGGAGATAAACTTTCTCGCAGTGACCAGTTTCGTATAATACAATGTTTGTCTCGGTCTCGGATGTCACACTCTCATAAAGAGCAAAAGATTTTTGTGAATCTGGATTGTAAGCGAATAAGTAGAGCAACAACTTTTAAGTCAGCATAAATTTTCCAATTATAATCACGATAACTTAAATACTTTATCAAGGTTTCGTTTGATGTTTTTAAAGGTATCTTTCATATCTACAGAATTTCCAACTGGGACTGATGATAACTGATTTCCATTGACCAACAGTACAACTTTCCTACAGTCTCTATTTGTCAGGGTCACAAGGTACCTTCAGTTCTATCATTAATTCATTTGAATAAGAACAGAACACTTACTTTCATCCTCCGAAATAAATAATTTCAAGGTCTGGTTCTCTGTGAAGAGATTTTTACTCCACTTTCTAGGACATTCCACTGCTGAAATCGAGACCGATGCAGCTGAGATTTACTCTCAGACAATTTCAAATCCCTAAAGAGAGCAGTCAATTCCGACTGTGACGAAATAAGGTTGTCGACGGGGTCAATCAACTTGAAACTTGGGGGGACTGGAATTGGCTAAGATTCGTTGTGAAAAACTGGTCGTAAAGCTGAAGGAATATTCGAATGTTCAATAGTGTGCTTACTTCTTCCAGAGATCCCGTTCATAGAAGTCATACAATAGTAACAATTCATGAGATGACACATGGGCACAGCAAATGATAATGATTTACAGGTCCCTTTAAGCCATTCAGTCGATCTACTGTAACAAGTAGTGCAGCAAATTTTTGGGAGCCTAATGCTTGTCTTGATCTCCAAAGTAGATTTTATAAGCAGTTTTAAGAAGCTGGGAAGGCACAGTTCAATAGTAAAACAAATTTTTTGCTTAATTTCAATTCAAAGTGAAAAAATGACAACCGTTTTACTCAATTTAGACAATATAAGAGCACCGAATCCTCGTGCATAGCACAGAGATATTGATTTTACGCTGGCTAGAAATGGATTTCAGTGGACTGAAGCCAGATAAAACTAGTAGTGCAGAGCTATAGAAAAATTTAACAGCAAAAATAATTTTGTATACATTCTAAATTGAATTCAGGGCCATATAATCATCGAAATTAGTGCGGGGTGAACCCTCGAAAATGGTGGGTGATGGTTAAAAACGGAGATCATATTCGGATTTAAGAGGTCAATTTACATAAGAATCAGCTGAAACGGCGTCGGGGCTCCTTCCTTTTTTATTTTTTGCAGAAGAGTGAGATTAAAAAATTCTAAATCGTCCATTTCCAAATTGTTTTCATCTAAATTCTGATGCTAGAACACAAACTATTAATTTTTAATTTCTGTATTTAGGATGTGTTTTAACATCCGATCTCACAAGAAAACGTGAAAACGATGTGAAATCCAGAACATAGACGATTAACTTTCGTTTAATTGCCCATTTCGGGTAATTACCCAGAAATATTTTACCCCAAAATGAAATTTCCCCTAAAATATCTTCGTTTATTTGCCCAAAACTACCTAAATATATATTTATTAAATTATTATTATATGAAATTTCCATATATGACCTCATATATTATAATACATTTCATATATTAGTCCATATATCAATTCATATATAATACTTTTGCCATGTGTTATCCTATATAAATATATATGAATATGTATGAAATCATATATGGGATTATACATGGCAAAATTATTACATATGAATTCATATATGGACTAATACATGAAATGTATTATAATATATGAGCTCATATATGGAAACTTAATTATATAATATGTGGAGCCATATAAAAAAATTTATGCGAACATATGATCGTTTTTGCTATCAAAAACGCTCGCATTTTATTTACTCGATCTTTTTCTCTGTATTTTATCACTGGTGAATTAGAAATCTATTAGAAAATACATACGGCATGCAAAGTTTATATGTATGCGTTCAGCCTCAACGTTTAAAAAAGTAAAACTCTTGCAACAAAAAAAAAACATTTTGTATAATTTTATACATTGTGGCCCTATTTAATACTCGTAAATCAAATAGTCAAAATGATAATTCGGTATTAATTTCATAGCAAAAATAAAAACGGAATAATCTAGATATTTTTAAGAAACAAAGTTCATATTACTGCAAAAAATTATATTGAAAACTAGTGTTAGTATGGATTATTTTTTGTTTTATAATTAATTGCATTAGTTTTTAACCAGATTTCTTAAATTACATTTTGTGTACGAATATGAGTTTTGTATTTCTTTAATAATGGATAAACCTACAATAGGTTTCATCCCGTACTCCACATTGGGCGCCCGCGGGATACCAATTTTACCGAAAACTGTTCTCGTACTCAAAGTTTGGGCAAGTAAGGGTAATGCTCTTCGTACTCTTACACGAAACATCCCGTAATTTTTCTTTGGGCTACTTTGGGTAAACCGAAAAACAATCAGATGTTTCAAAAATAACCAATAACAAAGTAAAATTAAATTGTTCTAAACACTAAAAACATTGAAAAGTTACATCAAAAAGGTTTATAAGCAAGTGGTGAACTAAGTTTTACGAGTTTTTATATAAAATTAAGAAACAAAACATTCTAGATATGCAATGTAAGTAAACGCATGCGTGTGTATGTATGTACATTAGGTATGGCATAGTTAACGATTTTTCGATTTCGACTTGCAAGAACCCCTCATTTTGTGAGGTTCGGAAAAAAAATATTCGAGCCAAAAAATGGGGCAAAGGTCTCCGCTTCGTGCTCAAAGTTGGGGGTAAAAGCAAAAAAAAAGCTCCCACAGAAGTACTACAAAAAGTAATGAAGGATTTGAGCCACTGGGACAGCAAACTTTTTCCCACGCTTTGCATTACCAACAACTTTTTTAAATAGCGATCCAGAAACCTGGGAACAACGTGAAGACTATAAGCAAGCGCTAAAGATATTGCAAAAACTCCATGTTGTCAACGACGCTGCCGAAAGAGGCGTAAAATTAATAGAAGATTATAGCAGTGCGTTGTGCCGCGACGAAGAAGAAAAAATATTTTTGTATTGAAAAAATATTGGAGGTCGATCATACATTTGACTTCGATAGGAACGCGCAAGGCCATTAGAGCCCTGCGAGTAAATTTTGTACAAATTCCGCCTTTGTATGGGAGCCCCTTAATGAGTCGAGATAGGACATAGGTATGTTCGGAGGAAATGTTGAAGATGAAAAATTATTGTGGGTCGGTCTTACATTTTACCCCCCTAGGATGCAACATAAAAGCGGATTTCTAAAAAAAAAATTTACAAAAAACTATATTTTTGTATGGGGACCACCTTAATGGTTGAAGATAGACGATAAGTATGTTCACAGAAAATCTTTGTATTGAAAAAATATTAGAGGTCAGTCATACATTTGACTTCGATAGGAACGCGCTAGGGGCAATTAGAGCCCTGCGAGTAAATTTTGTACAAATTCCGCCTTAATGATTTGGGATAGGAGATAGGTATGTTCGGAGGAAATGTTCAAAATGAAAAATTATCGTGGGTCGGTCTTACATTTTAAAACATAAAACATAAAAGCGGAAAACACGGATTTCTTAAAAAAAATTTTACAAAAAACTATTTTCTAGTATGGGGACCACCTTAATGGTTGAAGATAGACGATAAGTATGTTCAGAGAAAATCTTTGTAATGAAAAAATATTGGAGATCAATCCTACATTTGACTTCGATAGGTACGCCCTAGGGGCAGTTAGAGCCCTGCGAGTAAATTTTATAAAAATTTTCCCTTTGTATGGGAGCCCCCTTAAGGAGAGGAGTTAGGAGGTCGGTGTGTTTTTATCCTCAATTTTGAGCACGAAGCGGAGACCTATGCCGCCATTTGACCGCCACCATTTTTTGGCTCGAATATTTTTTTCCGAACCTCACAAAATGAGGGGTTCCTGCAAGTCGAAATCTCGTTACTAAGAATTGCCATATAACACTATGCCATAGCTAATGTACATACTTAAGAGTGTATTTACTTGTGCTTTGGCTTTTGGTAAAATTTTTGGTTTCCCGTACTTGTGTAAATTTTTTGTATTATTGAGAGAAATTATAGCTTTTTCTCATTGTACCGAACTTTGCCCAAAAAGTACGGGATCAAACCTAATATGTAAAAGATCTACAATAGCCAACCGTGAATACAGCTATTGTAAATACATAGGAATTTGCTGGTTTTTGTTCGTTTCATTTAACTTGATAATTTGTTTATTTTAATTGCAATGCGTACACAACAAGAAGAACAGCAACAACTAAACGATGAACAGGAATTAAAAAGTAAAAGTAAAGGCATTTGCCACAGATGGGCACTTTGCAGTACTACTAAAATTTCAGTAAAAATTACTTTTTAACCATTAAATTTTTACTGATTACTAAAAATTTTTTCTACAATTTTTATAAAGTGCCTAAATGATTTATTATGTGATGAGGTGCATTGAATTTTCAGTAATCAGTAATGCCCGTATTATTAATGAAATTCTACCAAGTGGTTAAATTTTTTTTATACAAAAAATTCAAAATTTGCCACTTGCTACAATTTTATTATGAATACGGCCCTACGATTTTACTGGTAATGCAAATTAAATTTCATTATCAGTAAAAATTTACTGAATTTTTTCAGTAATCAGTAAATTTACTGCTTACTGCAATTTTTAATGCAGTACATAATATGTACTATGTATATATTATATACTGCAGTGTGTCCATTTAATAACAACCCAGCTAAAAAAATATGTATGGAACATATATGATATCCCATTATGGTTCGGATCCAAAAAATGAGGGTATATGGCCATATATGATAATATATATTCGTACATTTTCATACATATACATATTTGTAAATTCATATTTATTAAAATTACTTTTTAAGATTTAAAACATCGAAGTTGTATTTGATGAACCATTTGTTAGATAAATAATTAAAAACGAACTAAGACATTTTATTCATCATTTTAAGAAAAAAGGTGCATCGATTATTTAAAAAACACAAAACCCATCTTCATACATAAAATTTAATTTAATAAGAATTTAAATTAAAAACTAATACAATTAATCATTAAAAAGAATTATCCGTTTTTATACCAACACTAGTTTTCAATAAAATTTTTCGCAGTTATATGAACTTTGTTTCTTAAAAATAGGGTATTTCTTATAAAATTAATGACTGAAATATTCTTTTGATTATTTCATTTATTTAATAGGGCCGCTATGTATAAAATCGTACAAGAATGGGGTTTATACTTTAAACGTTGTACGAATATAAACTTTGCAAACCGTTTGTATTTTCTAATAGATTTGCAATTCACCAGTGATAAAAAAAGAGAGAAAAAGATCGAGTTAATAAAATGCAAGCTTTTTTGATTGCAAAAACGATCTTATGTGAGATATCATGTATCCATACATTTTTATAGAGCTTCATATATTACATCTTATTTCTATATATGGATCCACATATGAAGAGCTTCTTAATTAAATTTACATATATGACCTCATACATTATAATACATTTCATATATTAGTCCATATATCAATTCATATATAATACTTTTGCAATGTATAATCCTATACATTTCCATACATGAATTCATACATATTGATATATATTTATATACATTCATATATTAAAAATATATGGACCATACATAATTTTTTTAGCTGGGAATATAAGTTAAATAAAACAAACAAAAACCAGCAAATTCCTATGTATTTACAATATTGAAAGTTTTGATACTTTTAATTGAATAATTTAAAAAAATATACTAAAAGCATAAGTACTTCCAACTTAAAAAAAAATGTTTCATTACTAGATGTTTACACATCTCCCCTGTAATCGGACTCACATTTTTTGTCTTTTAAAATTGCATTAGGTTTTAATCTGATTTCTTAAATTAAATTTTGTGAGCGAATACCTATAAGTTTTTTGTTTTTTAAATAATTGACATTTTCTCTTGAAATGACGAATGAAGTGTGTTTTACGTCGTTTTTAATTATTTTTTTGGAAGTAATGTTTCATTAAATACAACCTCTTACAAACAGCGTTACCGTTTAAAAATTTCAAAAATGGGCACAAAAAGGGGATTTTCAAAAAAAAAGTGGTACAAGAAGGGGATTTCAAAGAAAAAAAGAGGCAACTTCAAAATCATGAAAAATTAAAGAAACAATCATATTTATTAAGTTATTTTTATTTAAAACAAACAACAACAATTTATCATGTATAAGAAGTACAAAAATATTAATTTTATGACCCCACATATCACATATCACTTATTTACTTAAAAACCATCATAAATCAAAAAATTTATTTAACCATATAAAGTTTTGATACAAATTTGAAAATTCGATTCTGAAGAGGATAATATTATTATTTTTAGGCATTATGCATAGTTATTAAATACCTTAAATACCCTTTCTTTTGAAATTGTACATTTGTATTTATTAATAAGTTTTTTACTTGGAATCCATTCTTCCAAATCGTCTTGAAATAAATTTAAAACAGACAGCATAGACTGACAAGTGTCTACTTTTAGTCTATTTGATAACTTTTTAGTAATACGAGTACTTATTTATGTTTATGCTTTACATGTTTTTTTTTTAATTTTACTTTATATAGATACTCGTAAAGAAATAAGGTGTAACTCGCAGACTTTGCAATTGGCGAATCTGGATATATTTTTGTCAATTTGTCAATTTCCTTAAACGGGTTCATCTTATCATCCTTAAAATAAGCTTCATTCATTCATATTTTCAGCATTATCAACTTTCCTCCGAAAATCGGTATTTTCTTGTGGTAAAAGCTCGGATATTTTTACATCATTTGTTTTTTGGAATTGGCCACGTGTTTGGCTGTTTAAACATGACATTCGATGATTCATTCGGCAGATGAGCAAATGATTGCAGAAAACACAAATGGGTTTTTTGGTATCTGAATCCATCTGAACCCACTTATGCCGTCTCTCCTAATCATACTTTCGTGTTGCTTTTTTCTTTTTTAGTGGTTTTTCCAAGATAAGAGGCTCACATGATGAACTAATTTCATTAAATCAAAAGCATTATTTGATGATAGAAATTCAGTGTGGTATTTTCATACAATATTATTTCCCTTAGCATAAAGTTTTTCACCTCTTAAAATTATGTACTTTTATCAAATTTGGCTTTCAAATCAAATTTGGCTGCGGAAAATACAGATAGAATTATCTATGAATGACTGTATGTAATTTCATATTTAAAAATCTTAAACAAATGACAAGAATCATACAGAAGCTTTTTACCACCATATACTCCCACAGAAAATAATATTGCGCCATACTGTCAATTTCCCAAAAAAAATTATTTTTTCATATATACACATAGGAAATAAAATCATGTAGTCGAATGCGGTAGAAAATAAAAATTAAAGTTGACTTTGAACAAAAAGGGGCACAAAATAATGCAAATGATACTAAAAGGGGATTTAAAACTAAGGGGCATAAAAAGTGGCAAGGCATTTGAAAAAGGGGCAAAATGCGACTTTAGTCGCACAACGGTAACGCTGCTTACAAAAAATTAATTTTATTAATTTAATTTATTGCATAGCAGTGCGCTTTTTTGAATCAAGGGTGTATGAATATGAATTTCGCATACTGCATATGGAATATTTATACACACATGTATTAATATATATTATTATACATATATGTCCATATACCCTCATTTTTCGGATCCAAATCATATATGGAATATCATATGTGCCTCATACATATTTTTTTAGATGGGTTGGTTCCAGTTAACAAAATGGTGGCTCTTTTTTGTTCTTGCAATAAAACTTTTTAAATACATTTTTTTTAATGAAACAAAAAAAATCTTAAAAATCGTTTTTATTTTCAAAATATTCAAATCACATTCTGAAAATAAGTTGTATTATTCAATAGAATTTCAGATTCATTTGATCTAGAATAGTTTTAAATTTTTCTGAAAATCCAAAATTGGTAATTTCTTTATATTTGACCACGCCTATACCGCACACCATTTCTTGAAATAAAGGAAAAATATATTTTTCCACATTAGATTCAATGCAACAATAAGTACCCACCCAGCTAAAAAAATATGTATCATCCATATATTTTCAATATATGAATGTATATTTAATTAAACTATTTTTTTGAGCCTTAGGTCTGTTTGTATTGTGCTTTATTCTTTCAATATTTCATTATATATGAATTGATATATGGACTAATATATGAAATGTATTATAATGTATGAGGTCATATATGGAAATTTAATTAAGAAGCTCTTCATATGTGGATCCATATATAGAAATAAGATGTAATATATGAAGCTCTATAAAAATGTATGGATACATGATATCTCACATAAGATCGTTTTTGCAATCAAAAAAGCTTGCATTTTATTAACTCGATCTTTTTCTCTTTTTTTATCACCCAGCTAAAAAAATATGTATGGAGCATATATGATATTCCATATATGGTTTGGATCCGAAAAATGAGGGTATATGGACATATATGATTTTCATACATGTACATACATATGTGTAAATTCATATTCATAGTTATTAAAATTACTTTTTTTAAGATTTTAAACATCGAAGTTGTATTTGATGAAACATTTGTTTGGATAAATAATTAAAATACATTTTATTCATCACTTTAAGAGAAAAGGTGCATCTATTATTTAAAAAACACAAAACTTATCTGCGTACATAAAATTTAATTTAATAAGAATTTAGATTAAAAACTAATGTAATTAATCATTACCAAAGGTAAATCAATAATTGTATACACAATCAATTCTCATATTCCATTTTAGAGAAAATTTAAGTTACAAAGCTGATGTTAATAATAATCTCTACCCCAGTAGATAGACATGGGTGCAGATGAAGTGCGTGGCTGCACAGAGAAATATCGGTATTTCCCCCAGCTAATAAAGTCTAGTTTAAATTTTCTTCTCTTCTTTTGAAACTCACATTAATTAATAAAAATATTGCATTCGGTAAGAATTGAAATTACTAAACTTAAGCCTGATTATGAAATTATTTCTGATTACAATTAAAAAAAATTATCAATTTATCAAGACCTTTTGAATCATATGGATCTTGTTTCAATAAATTTCAGATATATGTCTGCATTTTTTCACCAAATATAATGTTTGCGGTTTTTTCGACACTTTTCTACTTTGGACTCATTATTAGGCAGTATTTTTGTACTGGAACCGTACTGTTTATAACTTTATTTATAAAACATAATTGATTAAGAGTAATTCGCAGGTTTGTTTTAAAAAATTCCGTAGAAATTTATTGAGTTATTAACCATTTTATTAGAAGACTTTTTGTTAAAAAACTACTAGTATGATGTATTTCGCGTTCTATTTATACGCTTTCGGTGTATTTAAGCTTCCAGGATGATAAAAGTACAATTTAATAGACATATATCAACAAAGAATAAATAATTGTAAGACAGTGGTCGCCAAACTTTCTTCTTGAGAACCTCAATTTTTCAAAAAGTTTGGCGTATCTTCTTTCTATATCCGTTGACAAATTTAAAATCGGTTGATATTTAACTTAGATAGAGGTTAATAAGTGCCTACGGGTACGAAAAACCGGTTTTTTACCCGTAACTCAAGATTTAGGAGGTGTTTGAAAATTTCAAATACACAGTTTTGTTGTACTCGACAATACCTACAAGAAAAATAGTAACACTTCGCAGGTATTTTTTGTCACACTGTGTTAATTACATTAATTTTTAATCTAAATTCTTATTGAATTAAATTTTGTGTACGAAGATGAGTTTTGTGTTTTTTAAATAATCGATGCTTCTTTTCTCTTAAAGTGATGAATAAAATGTCCTTTAGTTCGTTTTTAACTATTTATCCAAACAAATGTTTCATCAAATACAACTTCGATGCTTAAAATCTTAAAAAGAGTAATTTTAATAAAAATGAATATATGATAATATATATTCATAAATTTTCATACATGTACATATGAATTTGTAAATTCATATTCATATTTATTAAAATTACTTTTTTTAAGATTCTAAGCATTGAAGTTGTATTTGATGAAACATTTGTTTGGACAAATAATTTAAAACGAACTAAAAGATATTTTATTCATAATTTTAAGAGAAAAGGTGCATCGATTATTTAAAAAAGACAAAACTTAACTGCGTACATAAAATTTAATTTAATGAGAATTTAGATTAACAACTAATGCAATTAATCATTAAAAAAAATTATCCGGTTTTATACCAACACTAGTTTTCAATAAATTTTTTTGCAGTAATATGAACTTTGTTTCTTAAAAATATCTGTAGTATTTTCTATAAAATTAATGACTGAAATATCTTTTTGATTATTTCATTTATTTAATAGGGCCGCAATGTAAAAAATCGTACAAGAATTGAGTTTATTTTAAGAACGCTGAGGCTGTACAAATATAAACTTTGCAAACCATTTGTATTTTCTAGTAGATTTGCAATTCACCAGTGATAAAAAAGAGAGAAAAAGATCGAGTTAATAAAATGCAAGATTTTTGGATTGCAAAATCTTATGTGAGATATCATTTATGCATACATTTGTATATGGTTCCATAAATTACATCTTATTTGTATATGTGACGCGCAAAATAGAATGGGACCTAAGGGTAAAAACCGGTTTTGTTCAGGAGAGCCATTTTAAAGATTTAAATACGTGTGTACCATTAATTTCATAAAACGCGCATATCTCTGGGAGGAAACACTTTTGGGGCATGGGATCGGTCTCATTCGATGCTCAGATGTTGTCCGCAAAAAAAAAGTGAAAATTTATTTTTTTTTACCCTTAGGTCCCTTTCTCTATGCGCTGTCACATATATAGATCCACATATGAAGAGCTTCATAATTAAATTTCTATATATTACCTCATACATTATAATACATTTTCCCTACGCGCCGCAGCCTAATAAGATTTTCTGTCTGGCAAAGTTTTCCTGTCTAATAACGATTTTCTGCACTGACGGCCTTCGGCCGGGCTTAAGGATTTTTTCTACCATGATGTTTCCCGACACGGCGCAGCCTAATAAAGATTTTCTTCTGAAAGATATTATCCAAAGCTTTTAAATGATACTACTATTGAAAACATTCGTTGGGGAAAATATTACGTATAATCAAAATTTCATAATAGAACTTCAAAGGCCCATAACTCGGAAACTAAGGCTCGGCGCCAATTTTTTTATTTAAGTTTTTCTTTTTATTTTTTAATTTTCTATCGGATACCAAATTTTTATTATTTTGGAGTTATGTCACTAAACTTAATTTAAGCCTAGATTTGCAATTCACCATTGATAAAAAAAGAGAGAAAAAGATCCAGCTAATAAAATGCAAGTTTTTTTTTATTAAAAAAACGATCTTATGTGCTATCATGTATGCGTAAATTTCTATATGGCTCCATATATTACATCTAAGTTCTATATATGGATGCACATCTGAAGAGCTTCATAATTAAACTTCCATATATGAACTCATATATTATAATATATATCATATATTAGTCCATATATCAATTCATATATAATACTTTTGCAATGTATAATCCTATACATTTCCATGAATTCATACATATTCATATATATTTATATACATTCATATATGAAACATATATGGACCATACATTATTTTTTAGCTGGGAATTTACAAATATGTATATGTATGAAAATGTATGAATATATATTATCATATATGAACATATACCCTCATTTTTCGGATGCGAACCATATATGAGATATAATATAGGATATATGGACATACATATATGAGAATATATATTCATGAATTTTCATACATGTATGTATGTGCACATACATATTTTCTATATAGCGAAGTTCATATTGATTCAAAAATGAGCACTTCTGTGCAATAATTTAAATTCCCACCCAGCTAAAAAAATTATGTATGGTTCATATATTTTTAATATATGAATGTATATAAATATATATGAGTATGTATGAATTAATGCATGGACATATATAGGATTATACATGGCAAAAGTGTTATATATGAATTGATATATGTACTAATATATGAAATGTATTATAATGTATGAGGTCATATATGGAAATTTATTTGTGAAGCTCTTCATATATATAGAAATAAGATGTGATGTATGGAGCCATATAAAAATATATGCGTACATGATATCTCACATAAGATTGTAATCAAAAAAGCTCGCATTTTATTTACTCGAACGTTTTCTTTGACGGTATTCCATGTTTGATGCAAATGTTTTGCGTTAGTGCAAATGCAAAATATCGTAGATTTTCTCTGGATTGTGTGTGTATTTTGTTGTTGGATTTCAAAGAAAAGCTACGATATTTTGCATTTGCACTAACGCAAGAACATTTGCATCAAACATCGATTTTTTACATTGCGGCCCTATTAAATAAATGAAATAATCAAAAAAATACTCTAGATATTTTTAAGAAAAAAAGTTCATATAACTGCGAAAAATTTTATTGAAAACTAGTGTTGGTATAAAAACGGATAATTCTTTTTAATGATTAATTGTATTAGTATCTAAATTCTTATTAAATTAAATTGTATGTACGAAGATGGGTTTTCTAGTTCGATTTTAATCATTTATCCAAACAAACGTTTCATCAAATACAACTTCGATGTTTAAAATCTTAAAAAAAGTTATTTTAATAAAATTGAATATGAATTTACCAGGGATCGCAAATAACGATTATTTTCCAAATTTAAAGTAAAAAAATCACAATAATAGAGAAGTGCTACGTGCACAAGGAATATACCAAGATACTCCATGTTACATGGACTACCGATAGAAGCAATGATTTTTATTTTTTTGATTTTTATTTATTCCTCACAAAATAACTCTTATTTTGTGACTTTTATTTATTCCTCAGAAAATAACAGTTAATTTTTGATTTTTATTTTTTTGCTCAAAAAAATTTTAACTTTTAAAATTAATAAATAATAAAAACGTAAATTTAATTTAACATATAAGAGTTTTTTTTAAAGACTCTGGCGATAAATTCAATTTTAAATCGGTTAATATTCATTTTAACGCAAAAATTACGCTTTCTACATTTTAAAAGTTAAGCAAAAAAATAAAAATCAAACAGTAACTTTTATTTTGTGAGGAAAAAAAATAAAGGCACAAAATAACTCTTATTTTGTAAGGGATAAATAAAAATCAAGAAATAACTGTTATTTTCTGAGGAATAAATAAAAGTCAAGAAATAATGATTAAAAAGTGATTTTTAAAATAAAAATTATAACCGTTACGGTCCCTGGAATTTACACATATGTATGTACATGTATGAAAATGTATGAATATATAGGGTGTTTTTTATTGAGGTATAGAACTTTAAGTTGGCATCACTTTTTTAACTGGCGGCCATTTTGTCAGCTGTCAAGTGATTAATATTTAGTTTGGTTTGCCATTTCATCATGAACAGGTTGACAAAAGAACAACGCTTGCAAATCGTGCAAATTTCCTTTATTCGAGCCAGCCGAATTGGCTTTAAAAAAGCCGAATTGGCTTTATTCGAGCCAGCCGCGGCGGCCACATGCCCGAAATCATATTTAAACATTAATGGCATAAAATTATCCTTACAATAAAGCCAAATTGATGGACATTAAAACGATTTTCTTGTGTTTTATTTCAATTCGAAGTTCTATACCTCTAAGAAAATCGTGCAAATTTGCTTTATTCGAGCCAGCCGAATTGGCTTTAATAAAGCCGAATTGGCTTTATTCGAGCCAGCCGCGGCGGCCACATGCCCGAAATCATATTTAAACATTAATGGCATAAAATTATCCTTCCAATAAAGCCAAATTGATGGACATTAAAACGATTTTCTTGTGTTTTATTTCAATTCGAAGTTCTATACCTCTAAAAAAAACACTCTTTATATTATCATATATGGCCATATTCCCTCATTTTTCGGATCCGAACCATATATGGGATATCATATATGCTCCATACATATTTTTTTAGCTGGGCAGCTAAAAAAAATGTATGGAGCATATATGATATCCCATATATGGTTCGGATCCGAAAAATGAGGGTATATGGCCATATATGATTTTTCATACATGTACATACTTATGTGTAAATTCATATTCATATTTATTAAAATTACTTTTTTTAAGATTTTAAACATAGAAGTTGTATTTGATGAAACATTTGTTTGGATAAATAATTAAAAACGAACTAAAAGACATATGTATAAATTCTGCATAAGATCTTGACATAAATACAATTCGATTTGCTTCTTAAAGCCTTTATATTCTATATCCACCTTTAGTTTTCCTATCATTAAGAGAAAAGGTGCATCGATTATTTAAAAAACACAAAACTCATCTTCGTACACAAAATTTAATTTAAAAAAATTATCCGGTTTTATACCAACACTAGTTTTCAATAAAATTGTTTGCAGTAATATGAACTTTATTTCTTAAATATGTATATCTAGAGTATTTTCTATAAAATTATTGACTGAAGTATCCTTTTGATTATTTCATTTATTTAATTGGGCCGCAATGTAAAAAATCGTACAAGAAGGGGGTTTATTTTTTAAACGCTGAGGCTGTACAAATATAAACTTTGCAAACCGTTTGTATTTTCTAATAGATTTAAAAGAGCTTCATAATTATATTTCATTATACATATGAGCTCATATAACTATTATAATACATTTTGTATATTCGTCAATATATATATTCATATATAATACTTTTCGCGTGTTTAATCCTATACATGAATTCATATACATTCATATATATTTATATACATTCATATATTAAAAATATATGCACCATACATATTCGTTTTAGCTGGGTACGCATAATTACGTTTCATTAAATATTTTTATATATTTATACGTTTTTCTTTAATTTTCACTCATATTCAGTGTTGCCATATTTATTTTTTCAAAAATCTTCAAGTCGAGCAAAAAAATTTTTTTTTAAATTTGTTTTTTTTAATTAAAAATATTTCTTTGTTATTTTATTGAAGTTAAAATTCATTTTCTTCGCAGGGAACTATTAAACGTAAGGCTAAATAACACAAAATATTTACTGTATAGAATATGTGTAAGATTATTATGAAGCAAATCAGTAGTTTAGTCAAAAGACTACTCAATAATATATTAAAAGTCCCAAAAGTCACATTTTTAAAAATCTGATTCTTATCTAAGAAATCTTTTTGATCGTTTTTTCATATCTAAAAACTTCAAAAATAGGATAAATCTTCACATATGGTAGCACATAGTGCAAAAAATTTTTAGCCTTTAGCAATTCTGTTTACTTAATGGTCTACTTTCATTTCCCATTAGATATGTTGAGGTTGGTTTTTCTTGTTGCACAGTGTTAACAGCTGCTGAACTCAGATCACCTGAAATGAATTCGTCTTACGCATGAGTGTGTAAATGCCAACCCTGATCGATAGTTTTCGATACTATTGATAATGTTCGTTTTTCACAAATCGGTAAAAAAACAGCTTACCAGGGGGCAAATTGCGGCATTCGATACGATTCGAAATCTAAAATTATTTTCAGAGTTTCTATCGAAATATTTCGTAATTTCGTTTGATAACGAGTGCCGTAATTTGCCCCCAGACTTTACACATATACTTATATTTGTGTTAAGCAAAACGAGCGATCCTCGGCATATGAAAAAATGAGATTTGTGAATTTCAACTCACAAGTGATTTAATTTTATGTTTTTTAGCACATGGGTGTATATCGCTGCCTTAGTACAACATATTCACATTTCAAAATTGCGTTATTGGAATAGTTTATTATATCGCATTTTATCTGATGTAAACATTTCATTAAAACTTTTTTATTCACTGTGTTGTTTGTAAATTGAAACCGTAAACTCGCTTTCTGCAAAACTAGATTTTCTGAGTAGTGTATGACTATGTTGCAATAAAGGAGCGATATTTTCTTATTGAAATATTAAAAACAAATTATGTACCTATTTTCAATAGCTTGTTTTCTTTGTTCATAAGTTAAATATTCAAAATCTAAATATTTCCACTCGTTGACAATTTCAAATAATTTCTTATTTGTTTGTTTGGATTTACTTGATAATACTTTATTAAAATTTCCATAAAGATCTTCTTGATACAACGGTTTATGCTGAGTACCATGATAATGTTGAATGTTGCGTGATTTGTAGCTCTGTACTTCAATTATGAAGAAGCCATATAGAATCAATAAAAAATATGAAATAATCATTTGTTTTAATTCAAATTTATATAAATTAAAAAACGAATATTGTTTAACACAGCCGTTGTGAACTGTATCAACTGTACTGTAAACACGCACTAACATCTAACAGCATATTTAGTAATTGCTTTATAACCAAGGCTTTTATCAAACCATAGACCGATCGATAGACTTTCCTTTCAGCCAAGTACGCATTTACATATGTATGTACATGCATTCATCTACACATATCTATGGATGTATGTACGTATGTAAGATGAAGGTGCTGCAATTAATAATTATATTATGTACCATTAACTATTCGTATTAACATAATGGTTAATATACATCAGTGATGGGAAAGTTGGTACGATCGTACTTTTTTTGATACTATTTCACATAAAAAAGTACCGCAGTACTCCCCCAACACATTTGACACTCTATCGGTCAACTTAGAAATGTAATCAGAAGACGCGCGTATGAATTTATTTTTGCCAGAAATTAAATTACTTTTTCGACGAATGATACGAAACTTTATTAGTAGAGATATTTTAGAAAAGTGTAATCCTTCACAATTATATAGTTATAAATGAAAACCATATTTCACTCAATGATATTTTCTGCGGCACAGAAGTTGATATATGTATATATATATATATAGTAAATATATCTATATCTATATAAAAAGTGCTTAAGTCATATTTTACTGTTTTAACCTTAATTAAGCTATTATTCCAAATGAGATTAGAAGTCTAAAAAAATAAGTCGGAAGTCATAGTGCTATAAATTCATGAAAAATCGCACTAATAAATTTATATTTTGACCAGAGATACTTTCAAATATGCAGATTACGGACGTACCATTAACTCAAAATTTGCTTATCTCGACTTAAGCACTTTTTCCTTCTTGCCACAGATATATATATAAACACAACTCATGTTTTAAATCAGTTTAAAAAAAATTTTATAAAGTTCTAAGGGCAAAAGTGTACTTTGACAATGAAATGTTAGTTTGGTTTAGTAAGTTTTCCCCATAAAATGTTTTATCAGTTAAAACCAACAACATTACACCACTTTAAATTAAAATGTTTCCCAGCGAAAAGCAATATTTTGAAAATATTAACAACCAATATAGAGAAAAACAGAAAATATATGCAGCTTCTGGTCTACAGTGCACAGTGGGGATTTTTTCAAAATAAATGGCAATAAATATGGAACTTTTGGCTTAAGCCAGAAGGCTGTCAAGGAATACATACATATATGTGTTATAAAGCCTAAGTACTCCTCTAAAGATGTCGAAGTTTGACAAAAAATCAAGTGGACTCGTTAATTTTTCATACAAAAAATTATTTCATGCAAACAATATAATGGACTGTACATCATGCAAACAGTAGTTTAGAAGTTCCAAATTTATAACCATTTATTTTGCCAAAGTCCCCACTGTACAGTGGCTAAAACTAAAAACGAGTTATGTATATCCATACTTCAATCCTCTTTAAATTTCGAAAGGATTTCTCTTACCAAAATCTCATGAAAACATAACAAAGCAACAGGCTTTTTGTTCCAACAGAATCAATTTGTATCCAATTCAAAGCTTTATTGAAGTCTAAAAACTCTTTTTGTTATAAAATGTGTACCTACATATCGTTACCTTAATATAGAAAGACCCTAACTAATTAGGTTTTGTAACACGTTGGCGGAGTTTAAATTAGTTGTTGGAAAGTAAAGAGAAATTTGCTATAAACCGCAAAAGGAGACTTTTTGCAACTATATGTGATAACGGTTTGTATTTCAATTGAAACCTTAATAATTGCTCATATATGAAAATGAAGTGTTTTTTAAAGGATCGTTTAAATTATATTTCAATACTTTTTAAGGCATTTCGCGTTGACATATGCATTTCTATCCTCATACCCAGGGCTGCCAGAAGTTTTGCGATGAAAATAATCATTTGCCGGAAAGAAAATCATATTTTGAAGAAAAAAATCATCACAAGTCCAATTTTTTCCAATAAAAAAAGTAACAATTGACATATTTACAGTTTACAAAAAAACTATTCGACATACACCAACGTTATTTTGTTTTCATCAATAAAAAACTATTTACTATCTTATTTTACAAAAAGAACTTAGAAAGCATTTTAAAATTGTATTCAATAAAAAAATTAGTTCATTAAAGTAACTAATATAAAAATTGCATTAAATAAAAAATTAGTTAAGAAATTCAAACAAATAAGTATTCGACATTGCTAATATTCTTATCATATAAAGTATGTACAGTTGTGTTAGAGGCAAGTTGCTTTTCCTTGGCGACGAATAACTTCTTTTAAACGATTTAATATAGATTTGTCCAAGGTTTGAGTATATTCCGGACCGATTTTTTGTCACTTCTCTAAGATGACCTTTTTCTTTTTATCTTGCTTGTAAAGCAGCGATCCCCACACACATACACTAATACTTATGTTTGTGTTGGTTGTTTGTTTTTGAGCGTAATTTATTTTTCGCTCATTCTATCAGGGTTGCCAGCATTAAATTTGGTTATCATCCCCAACAAATCCCCAGATCCCCAACACGAAATTTTCATCCCCAATCGCGAAAAAAAATCCCCAATTCGGGGACAAATCCCTAAACTGGCAAAACTGCCAGCTATGGATTGATGAACATTGTAGAACAATAACCCACTTGACCTGAGATTCGATAAAAACGAATGCTCACTAAAGCGAAAAAATTTCGAAACAAAATTGTTCGATATTTGTTCGCAAATCTAAAAAAAATCGTGTGTCCGCTAAAACTCCTAACTGCTAACTTCTCTGGAAAGTTTTTCGAATGTGTGACGGTAGCTGCGTGGAAGTGTGTAAGCCTAGAAGTACCCAGTTCGAAGCATGACAGCAGTGTAAGTTAAAAAATAAATTAAGAACACATACCTCCATATTTGCAATAATTGAACAGAAAAACATTTGCCACGGTAGCCTAGTAGATGTGTGATAGTCTGTTAGAATTGAAGTACCATGTTCAAAGCCTGCAGCGTAAATTACGGAATTAAAAAATAAGTAAAATAAGTAAGTTAAAAGAAATAGATAAAAAAAATACTTTTTACTTTTTCTGCTGCATTTTTGCGGTATCGAAACTAATTCGATAATCTCTCACTTTTGATATTGCTAGCGAAATCTGAAATCGAATGTTTTTTGGTACAAAACTGAGCGACAGGTGAACATTTTTCGATTCATTTTTAGGTGTCACTCTTGATAGTTTTACGTGATAAATGTTCGAGATATATTCGAAATTGATATCATTAACGAAAGCCGTGGTTAACTTGGGAAGAAAATTGTACATACATACATATGTATGTATTGAAAGTAAAAATCATAATTTGCAAAATTAGAAATCATCATTCGAAAAAAAATCTTAAAATCATATTTTGGTCCAGAAATCATAAAAAAATATGATAAAATCATCATTCTGGCAGCACTGCTCATACCTGAAACAATAAACGACTGCATTTCCCGTCATGTCGTTTATATTTGCAAAATTTTCAAAGGCATATGACTGCTTGTCCGCCAATTTTTGAATTTTATCGATACATTAGATATTTTCCTATCGAAATATACAAAAAACTCAAATTAAATAAAATAATGAGTTAGGGCCTTTCTATATTAAGGTAACGATATGTGAGTATCGATGGCTTAATATAAATTAAATTAAAGGCGGAACTCGAATTTTTGATATTTTATAGGAGAAGGAAAAAACTGGAGAAAAACCAAGGCATTTATATGCAGAAATAATTTTTTAAGTTGCCATAACTCCTTGATTGTGAACACGTTAAAACACGATTTCGAAAAAATTTATATACGCCCTTTTTATTTTAAGCCATCGATATGTAAGTATACATATATTTTGTATTTCTTTGCAAAGGAATTTTAAATAAATTTCTTGTTAATAAAATTTTAATAAATAATAATAATAACTTTGGTAATCTCGGCATCAAAAAACTACTTAAAACAATTCTTTTTGGTACCGAAATGCGAATCTCATTTCCCATCACTGATATACATACATACATATATAAATATGTATGTAAATGCTAGGGTTTGGGATTTCCCGGAATTTTGCACTTCCTGGGAAACGGAAATAAAAAAATCGCGTTCCCGGGAATTCAAGGAGAAAACTAAGTTTCTGAATTTAGTACATTTATTAAATGAAATTTGGCTAAATTTTTATTGTTTTATTAATGTTAGCATTCTTTTTAAATAAAAGTTAACACAAAAACATTTCTAAGACAAATTTTTAAGTGAATTAAGTAAGAAAGATATCATATATAGACTTATTGACGACTCTTACCGCAATTAGTTAATAATTTTATAATAAGGCTCCCAAATAATTTTATTAAGAATTTGCCTTGCTTGTTTCTCATTCTTCTTGAAAAATTTCCAGGTGGATTCTTATCGTTAATTACAAGCAAGCATAGCCTGAGCCACAGTCTGTCTAAATGTCTGTAATTTTTCAAATTCTTTCTCCCAAAATATTTCCGTCAGGGTTTCAATAATTGCTTAGTATTATAATAAATTTAAGTATTGTAAACTCAGTTTTTACAGTTTCTTTGATCTTAAAATTTTCACTACACTTTCAAAATTTTTTTCAATAATTTGGCGAAAAATCACTTCCAGTTTGTTTAACATCGAATTATTTACTTTAGGAAACGATTTGATTATTGCAATCATTGATACTTATACAAATTCCACTTTCTTATATCATAGTCACAGATAAGTCATTAAGGCTGTTTCAGACTATAATATAGGGTGTTTTTTATTGAGGTATAGAACTTTAAGTTGGCATCACTTTTTTAACTGGCGGCCATTTTGTCAGCTGTCAAGTGATTAATATTTAGTTTGGTTTGCCATTTCATCATGAACAGGTTGACAAAAGAACAACGCTTGCAAATCGTGCAAATTTGCTTTATTCGAGCCAGCCGAATTGGCTTTAAAAAAGCCGAATTGGCTTTATTCGAGCCAGCCGCTGCGGCCACATGCCCGAAATCATATTTAAACATTAATGGCATAAAATTATCCTTCCAATAAAGCCAAATTGATGGACATTAAAACGATTTTCTTGTGTTTTATTTCAATTCGAAGTTCTATACCTCTAAGAAAATCGTGCAAATTTGCTTTATTCGAGCCAGCCGAATTGGCTTTAATAAAGCCGAATTGGCTTTATTCGAGCCAGCCGCGGCGGCCACATGCCCGAAATCATATTTAAACATTAATGGCATAAAATTATCCTTCCAATAAAGCCAAATTGATGGACATTGAAACGATTTTTTTGTGTTTTATTTCAATTCGAAGTTCTATACCTCTAAAAAAAACACCCTTTACAACTGTTAATAGTTTTGACTTAAATGCCTCTCTGATCTTATTTCAGTTTCAAAAATTTCAAAAAACAATAACAACTCAGCATGTCCGAGTTTCATTTTCTACAAAAGTGTGAATACTTGTATTATAGTCTGAAACTACCTTTACGAAATACATCTTGTATGTAGTTTTCGAGTAAAGTAATAATTTTTCTAGTAGACAAATTAGGACATATTACGAGTATGACTTCAATTTTATAGAGTTTTTATGAAATTTTTCGTAAAAATTTAAACAGCTCACAATTTTATTTTGTATAAAAATTGATGCTTGTTTATCGGTGTCCAAGGAAATCTTTCTTTCTTACAGTTACATTTGAAAGAAAAACAAAATCTTGTAATTTGTTTTTGTTTTAAATAAAATTGTTAGAATGAAAAATTTCCTTCCTTCCCGGTATTAGGGTTGAAACAGACGATGGAAAACTTAAACAATTCATCGTGTAAGTTTAGTCATACAATCTTTCTAACGATATATACAAAATATATATATAAAAAATATATATAAAAAAATATATATACATAAAAACACTGAAAATATTGATATTAAAGTAAAACAGAATTATAGTACAAATTTCTTATATGAATGAAAATGAATTTCACTGTCACTTACGCCATTTTATAAATATGTGTGCCACCAAAGTCTATGGCGCAGTGATGCCAACTTTTTAGACTCAAGACGCGTAAAAATTTTTGAAAAAGGTCTTAAAAGGGCTAAACTAAAAAAAATATACGTTTAATGCAACATAAAGTAAAATTTTTGGAAAAAGGGTGAAAAGGGGCTAGTTTTAAATGTTTCTGTTGAAAATCAAAGCCAAAGTAAAGTAATTTGTTAGAAAATAAATAACTGCCATAAGATGAACACATAGATTGATATATAACATTTCAATAAGGTACATACATATTTCATTTACATTTCATACTACATTTCAATAAGGGACACACGTAGATTAAATAGTGTATATGTATATATACAGTAGTAGTATACATACATACAGTAGTAGTATACATATATTTATATGGCTACGTAAGTGAATTTTAAATTTATTAAATAAAAATCTGTTTTTAGGCTATACTGAAAATCTTTGAAAGCACAAAAAATTTTGAAGAAATAGAACATTTTTCCATATTGTTTCTTTTTTTTAAATTGGTAAAGCAAAATAAGAGAAGAAACTTAGTAAAACAATGCTGTCACGTTATTTCATAAGTCGATATTGCTAGATTAAAGGAAGAAAAAAGTTCGTAAAAATTTAAATGTAGACATAACGAGCAAAAAGTTAAAAGGGGCTAAAAGGGCTGAAAGATAATTGTAAAAAGTGCTAGATAAACGCGTTTTATAGTTTCGGGCCAAAAATGCTTTTTCGCGTTTTAAGTGACTGAAAACGAGCTAAATCTAGCCCGAAAAGGGCTAAGTTGGCATCACTGCTATGGCACATAGTCATAAACAAAGTACACTTTAAGAGTTTAAAACCAGTATATTTATAAAATAAAGTGTACTTTTAATTTCCCCTTTTCCCGGGAAAATCTCAGAAATTTCCCGGGAATGTAAGTTAGACAGTTCCCGGGATTTCCCAGCCGGGAATTCCCGTTTCCCCAACCCGTAACGTAGATACCCGTGCATACTTACAAATATACATATCCACATGTAGTCACAAATGATTTTGTACATTAACCAGGGACTGCAAATAACGATAATTCTCCAAATTTAAACTAAAAAGATTAAAGTACTAGAAAAAAGTTACCTGCATAAGGAATGCACCAAGATGCTCTTTGTTATATGGACTACCTTTAGATGCATTGGTTTTTATTTGTTTAATTTTTATGAAAAAAATCAACTTAAAAATAATCGGTTATTTCTTGAGTTTTATTAATTTTTCAGAAAATAACAGATATTTCTTGAGTTGTATTTATTCCTTAGAAAATAAAAGTTAGTTTTCAGTTACTTTATGACTTTTATTTATTTTTTGCTTAGAAAAGGTAATTTTTGAAATGTAGAAAGCAAATTTTTCGCGCTAAAATTAATGTTAACCGATATAAAATCATATTTATCGCCAGACTCTTGACAAAAATTATTGTTTTTTATTTTATTCAGTTTAAAAATTACGCAAATTAAGCAAAAAAAAATAAAAATTAACTGAAAAATAACTTTTATTTTGTGAGGTATAAATAAAAATCATGTTTTTTCTGAGGAATAAATAAAACTCAATACCTATAATATTATAATGATTAAAAAGTTATTTTATTAATAATACTTATAACCATTACGGTCCCTGATATTAACACTTGCTGAAATATTTTGGCAATCACTGGATGGTCTTAACCTGAATTAAAACTAGTTTATGTATGTATGTATGTATGTACATAATGCATACAGTAAGCAAAGAAAAAACTTGTACAGCAAACGCTCCGCTCTTATCAAAATATCTCTGTTGCTTTGTAAGATTTTAAGCTCAAACAAAAAGCAATTTCAAGGAAAATTAACATCTTTCTATAAAAATTATTAATTTTATTAACAAATTTATTTTAATGCAAAAAAACCTATCAGAAAATAACACTATTTTTAAGAGCAAAAAAAAACTTGTACACAAACTTTTCCCTTTAGGAAGGAGCTATGAAATACGTAATACACTAAAAATTAGTGCTAAATGTGGCCACGTCTAGCATCTAGTAGATTATTTTAATAGAATGAATTGGGTTTTTGGTAATATTGGGAATTCCTATTCGCCACACAAATCTAGAACGATAACATCCAAATAAATTAAATTTGGACTCAGTAGTGTCCCAAAAGTCATCATAGTTATTAATATAATCTTTCTTTGCGTGGTCTGCTAAGCTCCAGCCTTAACGATAAAAACCTGAATAACACTGTGAAGCATGGGGGGTGTAATATGATGGTATGGGGCTCAATGGGATCGAGTGGTGTATGAAATCCGGTTTTTATAGAACGTACAATGAATAAAATGGATTATTTAAAAAACTAAAAGATAATGTAGCGTAGTTAGCTACCAATTTAAATATAACTGGAGACTATTGATTAGTTAGAGTTAAATACCCGAAACATTCGTCCCCCATAATAAGAGAATAGCTTCCATTCAATAGAAAAAAATTGCAGGCACATCACCCCTAGACCCTTGGCATTAATACTAATGAAATTCAGTGGGAATATGTGGGGAAAAATTGATCGAGCTGTAGATTAGGGACAAAAATTAGCTCAAAAGTGTTCTCTAGGGCATATACCTCCTAATATAACCAAAAACCCAATTCATTCTATTAGAATAATCTATTAGATGCTAGACGTGGCCACATTTAGTACTAATTTTTAGTGTATTACGTATTTCATAGCTCCTTCCTGAAGGAAAATTTAGTACACACGTTTTTTTTTTGCTCTTGAAAATAGTGTTATTTTATGTTAGGTTATTTTTTTAGCATTAAAATAAATTTGTTAATAAAATGAATAATTTTTATAGAAGCTGATAAATTTTCCTTGAAATTGCTTTTTGTTTGAGCTTAAAATCTTTCAAAGCAACAGAGATACTTTGATTAGAAGAGCGAAGCGTTTTGCTGTACAAGTTTTTTTTTGCTAACTGTAAGTACATACCCTGTAGGAAATGTCACTAGTGAAACAGTTCTGAAGCACTATTAAGTTTGTCGCCAGTATTACTGATGAATTATACCCCCAGACAATGCTTTTTGCTATAGACATTTCGTCGTTTGGTTATTGATTGATTATATAGGAGTAATGTGTCCTTTTTCCAAATTCGTTCTCAGTTTTCCGATATCTTGTATATATCAAGAGATATAGAGATCCAATATTGCCCCATTTCTACAATTGTTAAATATTTTAAAAATTTGAATCAGAAATAATTTTTTAATTGGAATTTAAATTCTTATTGAATGAAATATTTTTATTAATTAATGTGAGTTTCTGAAGAATACGAGAAAAATTAAATTAGACTTTATAGCTGGAGGAAATACCGATATTTTTCTGTGCAGCCACGCACTTCTAGTTTATATTTTACGATCATCATATTATTTTAAAAATTGTTCTACCGCAATCGTAAATTTTTGAGATATGTGCCAAATTTCCATAGTAAAAGTATTAATATATTATTTGCAATTGTTATGATGCATATTCTACTCAAAGAACGTAAATCATAGCAAAATACAAAAAACTAAACTAAGAACTATTTTGAAGTATGTGTATGATGACTAGGGAAAGAATTTCCATGCATTTAAAATCACATTTTATGTACATAAAATGTGCAGTAAAAATATAAAAATATGTATTTAAAACTAATAAAATATGCATTTATGAACTTTTTTCAACAATGCTTCAATGCTTTCTTAACAAATATTTTGTCAAATCATATGGAATACAAAACAAGTTCAGTCGAACTTTTATTTATGTACATGAATGAATAAATGTTTTTTTAAATTGTCAAAAGTAAATCTTTGACGATTTTGTCTGAAAAAACTTTTATGTAATAAAAATGAACATTCCAACTCGGCAAAAGTTATTGGTGCGCAATTAAATGCTACTATTTCGTTTGTGGAATATTCAGTTTCTAAGTTTTCGTTGTTAGAACTATAAACTATTGATACAATTTGTTGCATATATTTTAAGTCCAAATTTTTTTGCATTACTATTTCTAGTTTATTTTTTATCTCTTCATTTATTCTGCCTTTCAGAGCACATTTTTTTACCGCATCTTCAATTAATTCATCTTGAACAAGAAAACAATACTATGTATGCACAAATACCAATTTAGGCAGAAGACTGTAGGATACTATATTTCTTTTAACAAAATTAAAGAAATTTTAAAGTCAAAAAATTTCCCCCCATATGCAAAAACTAACGTGTGCTTCAAGTGTTCGTTAAAACCAGTTTTTGTATTCATGTACACTTCCAGCACACGTTTTTTTTTTTGATATAGAGGAAAGTTTTTGTCTTTAAAATTTCTTTAATTTTATTAAAAGAAATATAGTATCCTACAGTCTTCTGCCACGTTCCCCATCTAGTTACTATAGGAAGTATCCGTTTATATCACTAGATATTTTTCATTAAGGGCTGAAACACGCAAAGGAACTTTCAAAAGCACTTTATATTTACATGAAATTAATGCGGAACCAGTAGAGAGCGCTGAAAAAATTACACAAACATTTTTGGGTTTAAAAGGGATATTATCCCATGTTTTTTTAGTTTTCATTGGTATTGGTATTCTTGACTTAAATCAAGGTACCGAACTTTTCGAATTAGTTGAAGGAGTCCTACGGTGTTTTTGAATTTTGAATAATATCACAAAAATATGCTATCGTAAATTTTCTCGTTTTCCTCTTTTTTGTTCTTACCCAGTCGTAAAAACTGCAGCTTTTAAATACTTTACAACTAATAAAAACACCAAAATTAGATTTATAGCATGAAAGATCTAAAAAATTTATTAAGAATATAGTTACATTTATAATGAAATATGCAAGAATATGTTTTTATTATAAAACATGTAAAAATATGCACTAACAAATCAATGCCATTTTGTCCCAAATTTGTTGATTCGCAAAGATATATGATTTACGTAACAACCGAAAACATGTATTTACATGAAAATCCTTTCCCTAATGACGACTGTAAGGCAAAAACAATAAAAAAAAACCGAATTTGTTTGCTGCAGTAAACACAATATACAAGCGCTTTTGTGGAATTTATGTAACTATTTTTAACTGCCTTATTCTTTAAGAAATATTAATATTGCTTATTTTTGCGTAAGTATAGTAGAGAACGATTTTTCGCAAAAAGAAGTGCTAAATTCGGATGACTACGTAATTGTAGAATACATTGTCGAGGAAAATGTACCGTGTCCAGATATATTTATGTAAATGTGATGACACGGGTTATGAAGAAGTTATTATTCCATATGAAGAAAAAAAAAGTGTATGTTCCTTCAGGTAGTTATAAAATGTATTGTGCAGGGCACACGGGGGTTAAATGAAATTTGTACACAGATTCATATGTATGTACATATTTTTTCCTTTTAGCTGACGAATTCCAATCAACAAAGAATAGAAAACAAAACGGCTGTTGCTTTAACTGTGTAAACATACATATTTTCTAGTGATGAAAGGATGAAAATATTACAGTCGTTTTGGAATCTATCCAAAGACAAGAAAAACTACATATTTTTACAATACATTTGTAACAAGAGATCAGGTAAAGCGTCGCAAGAAGAATTCTGAAAGCAGCATTAAACAATGATGGCTATTCTGGAATACGCGTCGACTTGGTGAAATTTACATGTTGAACAAAAACAAAACTTCACAAATGTTAAAAATTTGTTTTTGTTTATCATACAAAATTTACCGTTTTTAAAAAAGAGAGCAACGCGTTGAAATTCTCACGTTTATTTTATTTTAGAATTGTATGGGAAACAAAAACAATTTTTGAAACTTTGTTTTTGCTTTAATGTAAAGTTTCACTTCTTCGACGCGTTTTCCCGAATAGCCACCAATATTCTTACAAGTTCTCGACAAAATCAATCCACACATTAAGCATTGATCAAGAGAGAATATATTATTGTTTTAATAATCTAAAAGATAAGGACACTGGCTCACCACAAATCAGCACATTTAAACCAGCTATGTATGTCCAAACACACATACTCTGATATTTGCATTTGAGGTAAACAGCTTTGAAAGCTCTTAAATTTGTTCTTGTTTCCTTGCAAAGTAAGAGCAAGCATTGTTGTCTGGTGTATTGTTGTTGTGGCTGTTATACCCTCGTCGGTGTGAAAGCACAAAAGCTCTTCTGTAAAAGTTTGCACATTGTGCATATGGATTGGACGTAGCTGGTTTAAACAAATGAGAAGTTCAACTAATATCAAAGTTGAAACAAGAACTCAATAATCAACATGCTTTTTATTTTGTTTACATCCTTTTTTTATTTTTTTGAATTGTTGTTTAATACATTTATATTAACCTTTTAAATTGATTTCGTAAACTTATTTTTATAAAAACTTAAATTTTGTTTCTATATATATTATTTTGATTAGGCAACGCCAAATTATATGTGAAAATTATTAATAAACAAATAACACCAAAGTTAATTGTAAATATTCTGACAAACACTTAGTAGAACGGAACAACTAGCTGTTTTCGAAGGCCACTACAGCTTCATCATCATCTTTCTTTGTGTTTGGTTCACTGTGGGTGGTGTCAGTTGATGTAGATTTCTGCTTTATATACTCGGCCACTATTGCTAATGGAATATGTGAATTGTTTTATTCATCGTATTCAATTTGCTTAAAGTTTTTTTATAATGAGAGCTCAATTTTACCATCTCTAAATTTACAACAGTCTTGCTATAGATTGACGCCATTTTTAGTTTTAACAAACCAATAAAACATCAAAAAACGTGCATGTGTATTGGACAAAATATTTTCTACGCATAAAAAAAAAATTACTATGTACACGCTCTGCTCAAAAAGCAGAGTGCGGAGAAGCTCGAATTAAACTCGCTCGCAAACGAATTAAATTCGACAGAGTTTTATTTTTTGTATTGAAAAGAGCTACTCTTGTCTGCTCGCGAGTTAAAAAACTAAAACTCGCGAGCGCATTTAATTTTTGAGAATCGAAAATAGGACTCGCGAGAAGCATTCAAATTTTAAGAGTCAAAAATAAAACTCGACTCGCGAGTCGAGTTAAAAAGAATTATTCGCGAATTTTATTAATTTTGTTTGCTCAAATTCTGTTTTCTATAGGTCGCAATGTTGAAATTATATTTTATTACTGACAGGCATTTGCATAACTTTTCATGAAGCAGAAGCCTTAAAACATTTGAAAAATACCTCATGACATGAAAGTAAGAACATATATTTTTATATATGTATATGCATTTGTAAGTACTATACTTTTCAAACTCGCATATAAATACATATACTTTTTTCGAATAAACAAAAAAAATTTTTGTTATAACTACTCGTTTTGAATTCGTTTATGCTCGTTTTGCACTCTTTTAAAATTTCTGCTTACGTGTTTTAAAATAAAACTCGCGAGTACAAATTTTAAGGCGAGTCATTTAATGCTTACGAGTCGAGCACAAAAGGAGTACGAGACTTATAAAATTTGTGCTCGCGAGTTCTAACTTTGAACTCGCGAGCACAAATTTTAAAACGAGCGAGTTAATAAAAATTGTTCTCGCGAGCAGAATTTTTCCCTACCCTGCCAAAAAGTTACCAAGTTTCCACGCTTCCTCCAGGGTATGTACATATGTATGTACATTCCTCTTTTAGACAAAATTTTGATCAATGTTGAGAAATCTTTTGAATTAGTTTAGTTTTTTTTAATTAGTTTAAAGCCACCTAACATTAATATATGTACATATGTATGTTTGGCTTGTTGTATTAAAGTTTAATGATTCAACTAAACCCATTCACCACAATAGGCCACACGAACACACGATTTCAAATTCCGCTAGCTGCATTTGTCACCTCGTAGCGAGCTACTTAATTTTTTTTGGTGACGGCAGCAGCATAATCAAAACATGATATTGAAGTAAAGGGTGTTTTTTTAGAGGTATAGAACTTCGAATTGAAATAAAACACAAGAAAATCGTTTTAATGTCCATCAATTTGGCTTTATTGGAAGGATAATTTTATGCCATTAATGTTTAAATATGATTTCGGGCATGTGGCCGCCGCGGCTGGCTCGAATAAAGCCAATTCGGCTTTTTTAAAGCCAATTCGGCTGGCTCGAATAAAGCAAATTTGCACGATTTGCAAGCGTTGTTCTTTTGTCAACCTGTTCATGATGAAATGGCAAACCAAACTAAATATTAATCACTTGACAGCTGACAAAATGGCCGCCAGTTAAAAAAGTGATGCCAACTTAAAGTTCTATACCTCAATAAAAAACACCCTATATAAATATGTATGTAAGTATGTATTTCAGTTGTGTCGCTTTTAAATATTTCACATTTATAAAAATGAAATACAGTGGAGGCTCGAAAAAGTTAAGTCATAGAAAAGTTAAGTATATGGAAAAGTTAAGCAGCTTTTATTCACCATTGGTGACTCCAAAAAGTTAAGTAATTCTCAACTTTTCTGAGACAATTTTTTTATACAAGTTTTTTTCTCTTTCTAAGATGATCTTAACTTTTGTATGTAAATCCTCAATACATATTTATATATATAGTGAGTCATATACGCCTGTATACATGCAAAAATAAAACCGTTACCGTTATATATATTTTTTTTGTGAATTTTATATGCATAATGTAGTTGCTCTCATCAGTTGGTTGTAAAAGAAATTAGTCGTAGAATTTGTTTTGTTCTGATTGCAACAATGTTCGCAGCAGGGAAGCAAAAAAGGTTGTCAAATGCACATACAACCTCTTGAATTTTTCATACTACGGAAAAGTTAAGATTTCGGAAAAGTTCATCACCCCCAAAACAAACTACTTAAACTCCACTGTATTATTTAAAATGTACATACTTATATCACGTAAAAGTATAAAAATGAATCAATTTAAGTTTAACGTTTATTAACGCACTAATAATCCCAAATTATTATTTTACTTAATTAGTAAAATAAACTTTTTTATTAAAAATACATTGAAATTGATTATTGAGGGGTTTAGCTGGATCCATGAATCAATTTATTTCTTTATATATTTTGCGCTTTTAAACAATATTAAACTTTAAAGTTTAATATAATAATTATTATAAAAAAATAATAAAATAATACAGCTATAGGATAGAATATAGAACATATTTCTGAAATCGTGTAGCTGCATTATTTTATTTTTTTTCAATAATAAGAGATAATGATCCATACTCACAATCAAAACAACATAAGAATATCATTTCCTAGCTAAAAAAATATGTATGAAGCATATATGATATTCCATATATGGTTTGGATCCGAAAAATGAGGGTATATGGACATATATGATAATATATATTTATACATTTTCACACATGTACATTAGAGCGACTCAACTTGTATGGAAGCGAAAAAAGTGATTTTGTTACCCCTCTGAAAATAAAGCTTGATATGTTTTATGATGATTCCCAAAATATTTTGGTTTTAGCATTGACCATCCGTGAACTGGACCATTTTTAAAAAAGGTATTTTTTCGATTTTTTTTGTACTTTTCTCCAAGACGACATAAATTAAATTTGGTATCATCGAAAAGAGTTTTTAAGCAGCATCCAAGGGTATATAAAACTTGACCACTTGCGACCTATTATTGAGATATTTAACTAAATACATATTTTCGTTTCAGGTTTTCATACAAATTCTAGGTATTTGAAAATTATGTTTTGTTTTTCAAATTGAATCTGTTTAAAAATAATGTTAATTTATTTTTATAGCTTAACTAATTTCATTTGTTCTGTTAGTAACTATTTTTCTCATTTCATAAATGTATTCAACTAAAAAATAAATATTTGAAAATTTAAAAAATTTGATACCCATATTGCATATATTAAAAAGAGATAAAATATATTGCGATTTTCGCGTTTTATGTGAATAATTACAAAAAAAAAATAATTAAGATTATTTTAAAACAGATTCAATTTCAAAACATTATTTCCAAATACGTAGAATTGGTATGAACACCCGAAACGAAAATATGTATTTAGTTAAATATCTCAATTAGTAGGTCGCAAGTGTTCTAGTTTTATATACCATTGGATGCTGCTTGAGAAACTCTTTTCGATGATACCAAATTTTTTTATGTCGTCTTGGAGCAAAGTACAAAATAATTCGATAAACTGAAAAAATACCTTTTTTAAAAATGGTCCAGCTAACGGATGGTCAACGCTAGAACCAAAATATTTTGGAAATCATCATAAAACATATCAAGCTTTATTTTCAGAGGGGTAACAAAATCACTTTTTGTTTTGAGTCGCTCTAATGTAAATACATACATATGTGTAAATTCATATTCATAGTTATTAAAATTACTTTTTTTAAGATTTTACACATCGAAGTTGTATTTGATGAAACATTTGTTTGGATAAATAATTAAAAACGAACTTAAGGACATTTTTCATAATTTTAAGAGAAAAGGTGCATCGATTACTTAAAAAACACAAAACTTATCTGCGTACATAAAATTTAATTTAATAAGAGTTTAGATTAAAAACTAATACAATTAATCATTTAAAAAAAATTATAAATTTTATTTCAACAGTAGTTTTCAATAATTTTTTTTGCAGTAATATGAACTTTGTTTCTTAAAAATATCTAAAGTATTCCGATATTTTCTATAAAATTAATGACTGAAATATCCTTTTGATTATTTAATTTATTTAATACGGCCGCAATGTATAAAATCGTACAAGAATGGGATTTATATTTTAAACGTTGAGGCTGTACGCACATAAACTTTTCAAACCGTATGTATTTTCTAATATATTTGATAAAAAAAGAAAGAAAAAATTCAAGTTAATAAAATGCAAGCTTTTTTGATTGCAAAAACGATCTTATGTGAGATATCATGTATGTATAAATTTTTATATGGCTTCATATATTACATGTTATTTCTATATATGGATCCACATATGAAGAGCTTCATAATTAAATTTCCATACATGACCTCATATATTATAATAAATTTCATATATTAGTCCATATATCAATTCATATATAATACTTTTGCAATGTATAATCCTATATATTTCCATACTTGAATTCATACATATTCATATATATATATATATGTACATTCATATATTAAAAATATATGGACCATACATATTTATTTTAGCTGGGTTGTTTTGAGTTTGAGTATGTGTCTATATTTATGAAATGCATTTAGTTAGACAATTGTGGTTAGTAAAACAAAGTATATTTTAACAGCCTTATTTTTGAAACTTATTAAGGATTTTTAAGTAATTTTTTTTATAAAAATTTATTTAAAAAACCTTTATAAAGCCTTAATAAGTTTTATAAATAAGGCTGTAAGAGTTTAAAATCAGTATTTTTATGATAATACTGGTTTTAAACCCTTAAAATATACTTTGTTTTGACTATGAGTAGGGGCCGTTATCTCTCATTATATGAACAATTAAATAGTATAGCTATACGATATCAGAAAATATTTTTTGATATCGTAGAGCTATATTATTAAATTTTTTCTATAATAAGAGATAATATTTATGAAATACATTTCATAAATATTGATGCATACTCATAGTTAAAACAACCTAAAAATATTATGGTACGAAATATTGATGACTCATCAAAATTTCGTAACATCCTACATTTAGGTTGTTTTACTGACCACATTTGTCTAACTAAATGCATTTTATAAATATTATCTCTTATTATAAAAAAAAAATAATAAAATAATACAGCTATAGGATATCAGAAAATATTTCTGAAATCGTGTAGCTGCATTTTTTTCTATAATAAGAGATAATGATCCATACTCACAATCAAAACAACATAAAAATATCATTTGTTTTGAGTATGAGTATGTGTCAATATTTATGAAATGCATTTAGTTAGACAATTGTGGTTAGTAAAACAAAGTAACAGCCTTACTTATAAAACTTATTAAGGCTTTTTAAGTAATTTTTTTTTTATAAAAATTTATTTTAAAAAACCTTTATAAGGCCTTAATAAGTTTTATAAATAAGGCTGTAAGAGTTTAAAATCAGTATTTTTATGATAATACTGGTTTTAAACCCTTAAAATATACTTTGTTTTGACTATGAGTAGGGGCCTATATTACTGAATTTTTTCTATAATAAGAGCTAATATTTATGAAATACATTTCATAAATATTGATGCATACTCATAGTTAAAACAACCTAAAACTATTATGGTACGAAATATTGATGAATCATCAAAATTTCATACCAAGCTACATTTATGTTGTTTTACTAACCACATTTGTCTAACTAAATGCAGTATATTAAATGAAATTTGTACACAGATTCATAAATATTTTTTCCTTTTAGCTGACGAATCCCAATCAACAAGGAGAAAAAAAAATCCAGCATTATGAAGAAAAAGATTTCCGCAAAATTGTTACTGACCGAATTCGAAAAAAATACAGCAAGTTTTTATATGTACCAGCTTAAGAATGCTAAAGGTATGCATATCGTATTGAATGGCATTGATGATTATGTTAATCCCGAAGAAATAAAAGATGGCCTCATCATACAAGGATTTAAGGTAAAAAGTGTTACAAATATAATCAATAGAGAAAATATCCCTCAGCCTCTATTTCGTGTTGAACTGGAACCAAATAATATACGGTTGAAAAAAACGAGACACATCCAATTTATAGCCTAAAATACCATTTATACCGAAAAATTACAGTTGAAGAGTCACATAAGCGTTCTGGGCTCTTACAGTGTCACAATTGCCAAGAATATGGCCATACAAAAACTTACTGCAATTTACCTACAGTTTGTGTTTTCTGCGGTGAATTGCATGGTACTGCTAGCTGCACTAAGCCAAAACATCAAGCAGAAAAAAAAATTTTGTAATTGTGGAGGTAATCACACCGCTAACTGTAGAGGATGCCCTGTATATTCTTTCGTTAAACAGACTATAGGTCAAAAACCTAAATTAGCTCCAGCTGAATCAGTAAACGCGTACTCCGCCAATTTTCCTCAAATGAGCCAACCAGTTACTTCACGTGTATCTTATGCCGATGCTGCTAGTTCTATTCCCACACAAAATATTTCACATCTTTAACTATAGTCGCCTTGAAGCTACTATTGAGAATCTGGTGCTAACTATAAACAACTTTACAACAAATATCACTAGCATGATAGAAGCATTAGTTAACAAACCATGAGTGCGTTAAAAATATGTTTCTGGAACGCAAACGGCATTCGCCAACATAAAAATGAACTTGAGCACTTCTTCATGGAAAAAATATTAATATAATGTTGGTCTCTAAGACTCATTTGACCTCAAGAAGCTTATTTAGAATAAATGGTTACACTTTATATGATTCAAAGAACCCGAGAGGAAGAGCATGTGGCGGATCAGCAATTCTAATTAAGTCAAGACTGAAGCAATATGTCCTTGACAACATTTGTGAAGAACATCTACAAGCAACGAATATTTATGTCGATGTACTCCCCTCCCAGATTCGCAATTACTCAGGATCAATACGACGATTTCTACAAATCTCTTGGCCCTTGTTAGCAGCTGGCGATTATAATGCTAAACATACATTCTGGGGCTCGCTAAGATAAAAAACTCTTGGATCACCAATAGTTGCAACATGAATATCTTCAGCTCCTTCTGTTTTATTAAGACATAAAGCAGCTATCTTAGCAATCGCACTTCCATGCTGTCACCTGTGAGATTGATTTTAAAATCTTTGATTTCTGATCGCGTTTTATCACACCCAGAGGTCGAGCGTTGTTCAACACAATTTCCAAAATGGGATTGGACGTCATTTCGTGTGGAGAGCCCACTTACTGGCCTACTGACATACATAAAATCCCGGATGTTATAGATTTTGGCGTCATGAAAAATATTTCTAGGGAATTAATTCACGTTGAAGCTTGACTAGATCTCTCGTCCGATCACTCTCCCACGATCGTTACAACCTAGAGCCCACTGAGAAGTACTCTACCTCACTCATATCTGAAGATGGTCAGTCGTGTAATTGGCTGCAAATCAAAAAATATCTTAGTAGTCATTGCACGGAAAACATTACGTTAAGAACACCCGAAGATATTGAATCTAACATTGCCAACCTTAATGAAAATATTAAACAGGCTGCTGAACATGCCACTACCTCCATCCGCAGACTAGGGTTAATAGAATTTATTCTACGGATATTGAACGTCTCGTGTGTGAAAAAAGAAGAGCTAGAAAGGAATGGGAACAGCACAGATCACCTCAACATAAAACTAGATTTAAAGAGTGCACTAAACGACTCCAAGAGTTGTTTGGATTTGAATAAACTGCATCTCTTAAAAATGATCTGGAAGGTTTTGATGTCACACCAGCATCTAATTACTCTTTGTGGCGCACTGCTAGAAAGCTTAAAACCCCCGTTGAGTTTAAACCACCTCTGCGCACATCTACCGGAGGTTGGGCAAGAAGCGATACTGGTGTTGCTGACTTGCCGAGTGTAGTTGCTCTACCTCCGCGACCATAAAGTTTAAGATGCGCGATGTATAAAAACTAATTGCTGAACTTAATCCGAAGAAAGCTCCAGGTATTGATGGAATTAGTAAGAAGATGCTGATTAACTTGCCTCATATTGCAATAAGAATCCTACTATTTATTTTTAATGCCATTTCACGAATGCAGTATTTTCCACATAACTGGAAACTTGCCAAGATCAAAATGATTCCGAAGCCGGGCAAAGATCTTACCAAGGCTGAGTCATATAGGCCTATAAATTTACTGTCATAAATCTCAAAGCTTTTCGAAAAGCTGCACATGACTAAATCCCGGACCGTCAATTTGGCTTAAGAAGTCAGCATAGCAATTGAGCAAACGCATAGATTGGTTCAAGTTATAAGAAGGATATTTGAAGAAAAGAACTATTGTTCTGACCTTTTTATTGATGTTTCTCAGGCATTTGACAAAGTATGGCATGAAGGCCTATTTTTAAAATTGAAGACATATCTGCCAATAAATATAGAAAAACTTTTGGAGAGTTATATTGTTGATAGGAAGTTCACTGTTATGAAAGGAGACTTCATGAATGTGCCCGAATCTATCAGCCCAATTCTAAACAGAAACTTTCTGGGAGTTTTTTCTCTTTTCCCAAATAAGCTATTCTAAAACAATTCTCCCTGGGAGATTTTACTTTCCTCCTATTCTAAACAAACTTCGAAACTGGGAAACTCTCCCCCGGGAAAAAGTAGCTATTACGAATGTCATAAAAAGAGGGAAAATTATGACAAATTTTGGGAATAATTCCGCCAAAAATTTGTAGAGGATTGTGCCAAAAAATGTAAGTAATTAGAATTTTTCATTAAAAATTTGATAAATATCTCAATTTGTTCATATTTTTAGGTCAAAAACAACAAATAAGAAACAGATGGAGATCCTTATAGATGCAATGCAGTCCCACCCAGATGTTGCCCGGGGATGGTTTAAAGGAAGCAAAGATTACTTAAATGCAATATGGCGCAATTTAGAGGCGGAATTAAACGCAGCTGGGCCACCACTTAAAAGTATCGCCGATTGGAAAAAGGTATGAATTATTAAGGGGCAATAAATTTTCCTTTCATAGCAACAAATGATAAATTTATTTTTCAGGTTTGGTGCGACCAAAAGAAGTATGTACGCCATAAGGCAGCACAAAATTTAAAATTTTCTCGGGCAACTGGTGGAGGCCCAAATATGGAGCAGGCGTTTTCTGCAAATGAGGAAATTATTTATAATCTGATTTGTATGAAAGACTCTGTGGAGGGCGTTTCTAAGAAATTCGGGTTAGGCGCATCTGGTGTAGAAAAAACGCTAGAAATATTGTTGGAATCCACACCCGATGATGAGCCTAAAAGCAGTGGTGTTGATAATGAAGAAACGCCCCAAAAACCACCTGCGAAAAAGTTGAAGCTGGACTCCAAAGAGGATCCTAGCGAAGTTTTGGCATTATTACTGAGTGACACAGAAACACCACCAAAAGCACCGGTGAATAAATTTAAGCAAAAGCCAAAACAAGCATTCACTACCGACATTCTCAAAGAGGATATTAGTATTCAAAAAGAAATGCTGGAGGTGATGAAGGAACAGTTTCAGAGCACCAAAAAAATATATCGCTCTATTGATCACCTTTATGATTTAAAGAAGGCAGAGCTGGAAGAGATCAAACGGCACAACTTGGTGATGGAGAAATTGAGGCTGAGAGAAATCGAGGACAAAATTGAAAAAAACCGTCGTCTTTTGGAGCTACAAGAGCTTATGCACTGAATTTAATTATACGCCATCAAGTACCTGTTATTTATTCCTTTTTCTAATTAAAAAAATGCATATAAGATTTATGAAGTCATTTTAATTTTTTATTTATTTAGCTTTAAGTTTTTTTTATAAAATATGATGAACAATGAATAAAATGTGATGTTTATTTTTTAAATTAACAATATTGAAAAAAAACGTGGTATTATTTTTATATTCTAAAATTTAAAAGAAAACTAATCTCAAGTTAAGGCAAATAAAATTCACAAATTGTTTCCTATATTATTTCTAATATTTTGGGCAACGGCCAAATACTGGGGAGAGGCTAAGGATATTACATCATCGTCTTGAACGCTGAGAATTTCTACATTTTCTTCATCGTAAACTTCGATATTGCATTTGAAATAAATGCAAACGTTATGCATTGCACAGCAAACGTTTGTTATTTTAGCTGCCTTTTCTGGAGCATAGTATAATTCTCTAGCTCCAAGAAGACATCGCCATCTGTTTTTCAGGACACCATTTGTACGCTCAATAACGTTACGACACTTATAATGAATTTCGTTGAATTTTATTTCAACAGACCCATCTTGCGGACATCTGTGAGGGGTTATAAGCCATGGTTCTAATGAATAACCTGCGTCTCCTAGTAAAAAAATATATATCTATTAATATTTCAATATTGTTTTGTTAATATTTAAAACCTTACCCAGGAGCCAAATACCGCTTCTGAGGTATTCTTGCTCAAGATGAGCTCTTAACTCACTGGTGTTCCAAATAAAAGAGTCGTGACACGCTCCAGGATGAGAGGCATCTACGTACTGAATCTTCAGCTCATGGTCACAGACCTGTAATTTTTTATTGCTTTAAAATTTGTGTTAAAATATTTTTGACAAAATTCATTTACCAGCATTACATTTAAGCTGTAGTACCCCTTCCTGTTATAGTATAGGTGCTTATTATTAGACGGAGCAACAATTCGGACATGCGTTCCGTCAACGCATCCTATAACGCTTGGAATACCATGCTTTATATAAAAATTTAACGCAATTTTACGCTTTTCATCCTCTGTTTTGCAAAAAGCTATCCACCTTTGACATAGATGCTCCTCAAATATATTTATAGTTTCTGTCAAAATTTTGCTGAAGGTGCTTTGTGCCACAGACACATCAGAGTCCTTCCCCACGCCCGTTTGGTAACCCCCTTCGGCCATGAAGCGAAGCGTCGCACTTAACTTTACGAGTGGGGAAATTGCAACTGACTGTCTCTTTAGTGGAATATGTGCTCTTAACATATCCAAAATGTAAATAAAGGCTGGTTTATTTACCCTGTAATATTTTTCAAATCTAAAAAACATTTTTTTATTCAATTATAGTACTTTGTAAGGAATCTACTTACAAAGTTTGCGGTAGCTCAAGTGGGTTGGTGGCATCACGTAATATTTTTCTTGCTAACCTCTGTTCATTCTTGTCCAGCACTTCACTTTCATCGATTTCTTCTTCAACTATCATTATACATGCCGCACTAAACATTATTCTTTTCTCTAACCTCTTTTTCACTCCAAACACTTTTACTTTTAAAATTTATAAAATTAAATTGGTAAATTTGCAAAAAAATTTTTGTAAACATTAGATAAAAGAAGTAAAACAGCTGACTTCGAATGTTTCGAATTCTCTCTCCCTTCCCAGACTGTTCAGAATTGGAGGATTTTATTTTTGGCAAAAACTTATTTCCTGGGAATTCATTTCCCTGGGAGTTTTAAGAATTGGGCTGTATATCTTCCGGTGTACCACAGGGTAGTATTCTGGGGCCACTCTTGTATTTAATATATACTTGTGATATGCCTGTGAGCAATAATATACACACCTCTACATTTGCCTATGATACAGCCTGTATGAGTATGCACGAAAGCCCTTATGAGGCATCTCTCAATATCCAGGACCATATTACTCAGCTGGAAACACGGTTGAACTTATTGAGAACTAAAGTCAATAAACAAAAGTGTGTTCATATAACATTTATCCTAAGAAAAGATACCTGTTCCCCCATTCGAATCAAGAATCAAAATATTCCTCAACATTCTCAAGTGAAATACCTTGGCATACACCTTGTTCGAAGGCTCACATGGAAACATCATATTGACTCTAAGCTAACTCAAATGAAACTTAAGTTAACTCAAATACATTGGTTGATTGGCAGAAATTCAATACTCACCCTAGATTGCAAACTTTTGATATACAAGTCGATTTGATGCCAATATGGTGCTACGCAATTCAGCTATGGGGCACTGCTTCAGCTTCAAATATAGAGAGAATCCAACGACGGCAAAATAAAATTTTACGGTTAATAACATCGGCTGCATGGTACATTAAAAATTCAAATATACATCGTGATTTAACTATGCCACCAGTGACTGAAGAAATTGCAAAATACGCAGCAAATATTTAACAAAATTTAATATTTAATATCTTGAACTTTACTGGACACATCTGCTTAAAAAAGAGGGACACAGGCTCTAATACTCAGCACCCCAAATGAAGTATCATTGAAAAATAATAATTGTGCTTAATACGAAATTTGTGTATTATTAATTACTATCACTCAGTTTATGTCCGATACTGGTCGGGCCTAATAATTACATATATTTAGATTTAAGATTTTAATACTTATTCTTAGTTCATATTTGAAGATACAATAAATAATTATTTATTTATTTACTTATTGGTTTATTGGTACAACAAGAGTTAATCTTATATTTACAGTACAGAAACGGATTTCGTTAAAAAAATAAAAAAGTAAAAGCATTTGCAATTATTACCTACGTTCGAATTAGAAGTTAATTAACAAAAATATAATTAAAAAAGAAATATATATTGTTACGGAAATGGCCGTCGACAAGGTTAATGCAGCATTATGCAAATATATTCCAACAGGGTTAATGTAAGTGCTACGCGAAAATATTCCTACAGGGTCAATAAAAAAATAATCATCTGGAATAATACCTATATACGCTTGCCTAGCACATACATACATGATTAAACGTAATCAACCAACAACAACTACAAGCTTCTGCTTATTAAGAAGATAGACTTAACTACATGCATACATACATACATGCCTGACAAAGCCAACGAAAGGCAGAAATAAAGTAAACAACCACTTAAGGATGTATGCATATACAGACGTATGTACATAGTTACCACATGAACTTAATTAGGAGCTTTGTAAACAACATCGAAGATAATAATGATTCCTCTAGACTTTGCATGAAAATTCTAGTGGTTGTTGTGCGAAGTATAAAAAGGGGTGACGCATCCAACAAAAGTCAATTGCGAGTAAGTCAGTTGCGAAGAAGCTCAGTTACGAATAAGTCAGTTGCGAAGAAGAAGCTCAGTTGCGAATAAGTTCAGTTGTGAATAAGTGCAGTTGCTAATCTGTCTGTGAGTCGTTAATAAGCCAGTTGATAATTAAGTTGTGCGCAGTCCATGATTTGTGATACAGCAGTGAGTTGATAGTTGAGTGAGTTGGAAATTAAAGAAATTATAGTAAAGTATATAGTGACAGTTAGAGTCAGTCGTGACTTGAGGTTATTGTGGAGTCCCTCGAGTGAAGAGTAAGGGAGCAGTGGAAGCTGATAAACGTGTGTAAGTGAAGCCAGAGAGTCTTGATTAGTGTACCTACTGAGAGAGTCTGCCATGGAGTTGTTATTGGTGTATCAACTGTGAGTAACGGTAGAGTGAGTCTTGTGTGTGACGAGCATCAAAGAAAGCAGAATTGCGTCAATACTAGCGCAGCCAGTTGTCTGAGACGTGCATATACAACAGCGAGGAAGGCGTAGTGGTAACGAGTTGTGAATATTTGAGTAATCTTTGTGTTTGTATTTAAGCTCTTGAATTGGATTAGTATAAGTGGCATATATTAGTAAATAAAGATTGTATCATTCTTAACCCTAATTACTACACTGGGGTCTTTTATTTATTGCAAATCTTCGAATCTACGGAAAAGCGTTTTTAAAGAGAGAAAAACGCAACATTTGGTGCCAGAAGTGGGATTTGCAAATAAAAGCGGCACGTTTAAAAAGGTTAAACGTAAAGTAAGAGTGATACGAAAAGGACAACCTCACACGTTTGAAAAGGTTAAACGTGAATAAAATCACACACGTTTGAAAAGGAATACGAGGGCGGTTCGGAAACTTCTTAGCCTAGCACAAAAAGCGCGGTATAAACAGAAAAAAGTTAAGTGTTTTGGAAACTTCCATCTCTGCTATGAACACATGTTAAATTTTGTTTCGATCTGACAACTCCTTCATATAGAAACAGGTGTTCACAAAAGACGCATCCGCGATTTTTTAACAATGGAAAAATTAGAAATGCGTGGTGTCATTAAATATTTACATAAAAAAGGTTTATCGGGACAAGAAATTCATAATGATATGGTGAATGTGTTAGGTGAAAGTGCTCCTTCATATGCAACAGTAAAAAATTGGGTTGCTGAATTTAAACGTGGTCGTACAAGCATTGAAGATTAACCACGTAGTGGACGTCCAGAAACAGCAACAACAACAGAAATTGTAGCCAAAGTGCATGATATGGTATTAAATGATCGACGAATAAAAGTGCGTGAAATAGCTAATATCATGGGCATCTCAAATGATCGAGTCCATTTAATTTTACATGAAGAACTACAGATGAAAAAGCTCTCTGCAAGATGGGTGCCGCATTTGTTAACAGTCGACCAAAAAAGCATAAGAATGAACATTTCTCAAGCTTGTTTGGATCGTTTTAAGCGAAATAAAATGGATTTTAAGCGTCGTTTCATAACTGTTGATGAGACATGGATCCACGACTATACTTCAGAGACAAAAGAACAATCCAAACAATGCACTGAAGCTGGAGTAAGTGCCCAAAGAAGGCAAAACAATTCAATCGGCTGGTAAGGTTATGGCAACGGTTTTTTGGGACTTCAAAGGTATTTTATTGATTGACTATCTGCAAAAGGGTAAAACAATAAATTCAGAGTACTATTGCAACCTTTTGGATAAATTAAATGTACAAATTCGAGAAAAACGTCCTGGCTTACAACACAAAAAAATAGTTTTTCATCAAAACAACGCACCAGTGCACAAGAGTGTTTTAACAATGGCTAAAATCAACGAATTAAAGTACGAGTTGCTTGACCACCCACCTTATTCTCCTGATTTGGCTCCCAGTGACTTTTACCTGTTCCCAAATCTAAAAAAATTCCTTGCTGGCAAGCGTTTTACCTCAAATGAAGATGCAATTACAGTTGTAAACTACTATTTTGAAGACCTTGAGGAAAACTATTTTAATCAAGGGATAGAATTTCTAGAAAAGCGTTGGACTAAGTGTATTGAAGTTTCAGGAGATTATATTGAAAAATAAAAATATTTTTGAAAAACTAACTATTCTCTTTCATTGATAGGCTAAGAATTTTCCGAACCACCCTCGTACTTTTCTTCAGTTTGAAATTACTTCATTCACCAAAGGCTGCCAGAAGATTTTGATGAAAAATCTACACTTTTTTAGGGTTTCGTACACCAAAGGTGAAAAGAAACTCTATTGTTTTCGCTACGCTGTCCGTCACAGGGTATATTCTCGAGAACCGTAAGAGCTAAGGACCTGAAATACATGAGAGTTGGAAATTAAAGGGTGTGACAAAACGATAAACGAAAAATGTTAAAATCCCATGTAATACACATACAATTGTATGTATATGCACTTGAAATTTGTAAAGTTAGTATATTTTTATACAGACTACAAATATTAACACTAAAATTTAAAAAATTTTAATTAGAGGGTGTACCATCAGTTAATGTAATTTTGACTATGTAATTTTGATAACTTGCTGTATCTTGGAAACCGTAAGAGCAAACTTTTTGAAATTTTCAAAAAAGGTAAAACAAAAAAATCCCAAAATTATAAAATCGCCAAACCGAAAAAAATCGCCAAAATAAAAAAAATCGCCAAAACGAAAAAAAAACACCAAATTAAAAAAAATTTCTAAGTCGAAAATAAATCGCGAAAAACCGGAAAAATCGCCGAAATGAAAAAATCTCCAAAATTAAAAACATCGCCAAAATGAAAAAATCGCCAAAATTAAAAAAATCGCCAAAATTAAAAAAAATCGCCAAAATGAAAAAAATCTCCAAAATGAAAAAATCTCCAAAATGAAAAAAGATCGCCAAAATTAAAAAAATTGCCAAAACGAGAAAAAAGCGAAAAAAAACAAAAAAAAAATTGTTTCAGCTGAAAAAACGTAAAAAACACTATTAAAAAAAATGCTCAAAGCCCAACGTACGGAACCCTTCGTGCGCAAGTCAAAGCCGCACTTTACTGAATTTATTTTTAAATCATCGCAATTTTCTGCCCATTAATTTTCAAAATCTTTGACATAAAACCCAAATATATTTTATCAAAATCAAAATTTATTTTTGCTTGTGAAATCTATAAAATTAATCCGACTATATTTTATAATATATAGATCAGGATTTTATGTATTTGAAAACGGAATTACCGTGTTTTCATTTGGATTGATAAAAATCGGCATTTTTTTACCTAAATCGGCATATGTTGGCTTTTTAATGGAAAAAATAAAAAAATCGGTAATTTTGGCAGCCCTGCATTCACCATCGAACTATGTAATATTGTTCGATCTCAAACTGAAAAAACGTGATCGAATCAGCTTGTTATCGAAAGCGACGATTAGGCCCCAGTTCTGCATCAACTGAGTTCATCCGATTACATACCAAATATGTATCTCTAACGCTAGGTCTACCGACTTTAAATAAACTTTAATTGTTTGGTTAAAATGTCTTACTTTAAATACATCTTAATAATTCCACGTCTTAAAATAACGTAGCACAAACCTCATGGATAGTGTTATATATAAGATGAGCTGGACATCCAATACCAATTATTTTAATTTTCAACTTGGTTTTTAATAAATACTATTTTTCAAGCAATGTAAAAGAGAAAAAATGTCTTAAAAAGGTTGGAGTTTCCCGGACGCAATTTTTTTCCCAGGATAAAGATCCTAAACAAACAAGACAGTGTCCGGGGAAAAAATGGATAACAGCCCCAATTATTCTCAATGATTTTTGAAAGTCTGTGCATAAGATAAGAGGTTTGTCACTATTCAAAATGCATGGTTGAAGTCTACTGATGATTTGATGTTTGAAAGAAAATGAAAAAACCCGTTTAAAAGAAAATTTAAAAAACCCGGATGCCGAGCAAATCGGCTTGCCTATAAGCCGTCGAAACACCGATGGATTCGGCGGCGGCTTGACTTAAGAAAAGTAGTCCCGATTACTTGCATCTCTGCTGAAGAAATAATTAGATTTTACTTTCTGTGCTATTACGAATCAGCTAACTCTTTTTTGTTTATAGAAATCTTATACAAGCCGTTAGTTTTTCTTTTTCGTTATGGGGCCCGTTTCTCAAATCTATAAGTTACAAATCTAAAAATAAAATACACACAAAACAACAATAAAATTTGTAAAAGTGTTGTTGTTTTGTGTAGGGATGTAACGAATACCAGTTCAGCGAATTCGAATGCGAAAACGAATAATACATTTTAATTTTTGCGAAAGCGAATGCAAATATTACAATACGTTAAAAAAATCACATGAAAATAAATTTATCTGAGAACATGAAGTTGTGTTGTATACATAGATCTACTTGAGTCTTGAATTCAGCAAATATTTATTAATTTATTAGAAATAAAAATTATTAAACTGAAGGATATATGAAATCATATTAAAAAAAGTAAAGATAACACTGCACAACAGTGATTTGGATGGTTAAATAAAAATGACCGATCCTTATGTATTTTTATCTCCTGGTTACAATGGCGTCATTAGTTTTTCCCTATCAGCTCTAGTGAAGATATAGTAACATTTAGGATTTGCATAATTTGGACCTATTTTTGTATTATTCCGTTAATATATCACGAATGGTAATCCAAACTGAAAAATACTTTCTGTATTATTAATCTACACAAAAATCCACTTCATTTAAATACATTGGCATTGATGAGTATATCAGGGTATCTGAGTATTATTGCAAGGATGTTAAAAATCGTGTGCTTTTAGTTTAGTCCTTGAAAAATTTTTTATTATACTTTTTTTTGACCAAGTATACTAATTTTTATGTATTTTTGTTACCTAATTACAAAAATACGCTTATTTATTTTCTAGCCACTCTAGTTTTAGAGATATTTCGCTTTACATAAAAAAATTATTGAAAATTTTTATTTTCGAAAGCCATCAAAAAAAATTGTTTTTGATATTACATCTGTCCTATTAGCTATTAGTGCAATTATTATAAAAACAATGTTGCATGGACCAGTCCAGAAAATTTTGGTGTTATTGGTAGTTATTTTATCTCATATTTTAAATTTGCAGCTTTTACGAAATAAAAAAATAAGACAAATTTAAACAAAAATTTTAATTTTTAATACAAAAGTATTAGACTATAATCACAACGTATCAAAAAAAGTGAAATATTTTGCGTGAATGAAAAATGGTGAACAAAATTAGAATATAGTATACAACAACGCAAACATTGGCGATCACAATTGTAGGGAAAGGGTGATTATAGAAAATATTTTTTTTATGGCTACACAGCAGTATTTCTGATGATTGAGTTATATGACATGATATTAGTTAAATTTAGTATGACGATTTCAATTCCATGGTTGAAATTTCTGTATCAGCTCTAGTTAAAAGTATGACACGGGTACTTTTTTGTAATAAAACACTATAAATTTACAGAAAATTGTATTTAAATCTTATAGTGAATAAAACTTTCTGTGTGTTTCGCATTTTTTTTTTGCGTAATAATTGCATTTATGACTTGTAAATGGACAAATGTACTCATAATATTAAAAAACAATTTTTTTGCAAAAAATTTTAAGTATTTTTTTTTTGTGTAACGCAAAATATCTCTGAAACTAGAGGGGCTAGAAAATAAATAAGACTATTTTTGTAATTAGGGAACAAAAATACTTAAAAATTAGTTATACTTGGTAAAAAAAAAAATATAATCAAAAAATTTTCAAGGACGAAACTAAAAACACACGATTTTTAGCATCCTTGCAATAATAGTCAGATACCCTGATATACTCATCAATACGAATCTATTTAAATGAAAGGGATTTTTGTGTAGATTAATAATCCAGAAAGTATTTTTCAGTTTGGAGTACCATTCGTGATATATTAACGGAATAATACAAAAAGAGGTCCAAATTATGCAAATCCTAAATGTCACTATATCTTTAAAACTAGAGCTGATAGAGAAAAACTAATGACGCCATCGTAATTAGGAGACAAAAAAAATACATAAGGATCGGGCATTTTTATTTAAACATCATGAAAAAACCTATATTTTCTTGTGCAGTGTAATAATGAAAAATAAATTTACAAAATGATAGGCAATCAACCCATTCGTACTTTGGCCCTAAGACGTTGTACTAAGTTCGACATTTCCTGTAAAATGCTACTAAAATATATATTAAGAAAAATTGGAATGAATTGTTCATGAACATTATTTCCAGCAGTAGTACTCTGTTCATCTTGGGAAAAACATATGAAATATATCTTCAACATTTTAAGTTTTCATGCGAAATAATATGAGTGGCACTTGTTTCGCAAAAAATTTACAACAAAGAAGGATTAGTTAATATTTTTGCATTTCAAATTTTTTGAACGAAGTAAGGATGTGCTTACCATTTTTCAAAAGTTTTAACAGACTAGTCTTATGCTAGGAACAAAATTGGGACGAAAGACGAATTTCGTCCACGTCGACGAATTCGTCGATAAGAGTTCGCTGCGTAAATTCGTCGTGTGAAGCAGAACAATGACGAATTTACGCAACGAATTCCTCTCTTATATTTGATAAAGTTGGTTGTTGTGTGTACAAAGACAGATAGTGAGAGAAAGAAAATTGTTTTTTCGTCGTTCGTCGACGTACAAATTAGAAATAAATCTATCTCAGAATTCGTCACGCACGACGAATTTCGTTGTACGGCGGTGTTGTGTTCATTTTCATATGCACTCATGTGTTTTATTTTTTATGACGAAAGTTCGCACCGAAAAATTCGTCGTTCGTCCCAGTTGTGTTCCTAGCATTAAGTAGAAAATATTTTCGCGCAATTCAAACTGAAAATATTCAAAATTCAAATATTCAAAAACTGGAAAATATTTTCAATATTTTTGTCTTTAGTATTCGCTTTGAATATTCGCATACATTTTAGCGAATGCAAATATCAAAAGTAAGCGAATTATTTGCGAATGCGAATGCGAACATTCGTTACATCCCTAGTTTTGTGTCTACTTTACTAGTAAATTTGTAACTTGTAGGTTTGAGAAATGGGGCCCTGTTCTGTTTCGATTCAACCTCTGAAAATAAAGAAACGGTTAAGTAATTGCAAGTCCTGATTCACACACGTCAGGTCTGAGTCGTCAAGTCTTGAGTTTTTAGGAGAGCGAGGAAAAGAGAATGAAGAGGGGTACAGACTTGACCGTACCAGTCAAGTTTGCTCTTTCGTTTTGCTTTGTCATTCGTAATACTCTGATCAGGTAAACCTGATGTGTGTGAATCCGGACTAAGTGGCAACATAAATAAAATAAAAACATTTCGAAATAAACTCTGCTTGTGCTTTAAGAATTTAAAAAAATTTAATTTTTACCAGAAAAACATAAAATTATATTTAAATATAACAATGGACGAAGCAAAACTCATCACTTTTGTGGACAATTGTGAATATTCTGGTCAGAAACACCTAATTTATTACAGAAAAGTAAATATTAAAATTTAGAAATAGAACGGCGCAGCACAGAACAGCAATATAAAGTAAGGACTAACGAAGCGTTAAGGAGCTACAGTAGGTTACGTATAAGTTAACATGCGTAGTTCTTTTGTATTAAATTTCTTAAAGTGACTAATTGTGCATTCGAAATGCTTGCAGTTTTCAGAAATTATCTTATAACACAAATTAAACATACAGATGTATGGATAAATTTATTTCCTTTTTCGATACCAATATCAATTTGGGTTTTCTCAACTCATGGAGCTCAGTAAGTTTTAAGTTAGTCGTTTGCGATTTCTTTAAATATTATTGTTTGGAAGCAAAGTGGATATTTCTTGTATTCCGCAATGATGAACTTTGAAGTGTTAAACACAGGCATTCATTAATCAATGATTAACATCATTATTTATAAAAATTATTAAGACTTTCTAAAGGCTTAATCAGCAAAATTTTTTCTGGAAATCTTTTTTAAAAACACATAAGGTCTCAATAGTTGTTAAAAATGTATATCGCTTAAACTTTTTTTGGTGGTTATATGTGTATTTATTTTATATTTGGAATATTTTGCAAAAAATATCGATATATCTCGATGTTTTCAAAAAATATATATCGATACTGTTCAAAAATATCGATACGATATATATCGATACATTTCTTTCATTTGCCCGTCCCTATTTGGAACTACTGGTTGGTATACTATTTACTGCTGTATCTGCACTAGTCTTCATCTGTGTTCTTAGCCATTCCAATTGCGAACTTTTTATTGTTACTGGGGCTCCATATTCAGGCTGTTTTGTTTTTACACTTTGTTTACAGAGCCGGGATTGTTCAACTATAACGTCTTTAAGATGTCGCCGCATAGTGATGTTTGTAAATGCCCTAATTGTAGCAAAAACGTTACAAAAACTCAAAAAAGCATAGGATGTGCATACTGTAATAACTACTTCCACCTTCCGTGTGCAAATTTCTCTACTGAGCTATATAATATATGCCTAAACAACAAAATTTTAAAGTATATATGTGATTCTTGCGGACGTATGCCTAAATACTGTAACGTTCAAGAGGAGTTGAGAAACGGATTTGCTGGAAGAACAATTAGAACTTGGACTAAAAGCTATGGAAGCTAAGTTTGAGGAATTGGCGAATAAGTATGCCAGTGATGATGTTAAGGGTGTTGATAACTTACAATCTGATGTAAAAAACATTATGATACTATCATGCATAAAGTAAAACACTTAGAAAACCAAAATAATATATATCAAAGACGTTTAAATAGATCTGATGTGATCATAAAGGGTTTACATAGAAATATTAAAGACTTGCGTAAGCATCACTATGCACTGTCCAGATACCTAATTCTGATATTCAGCACTGCAGATATTTTGAAGGTGGTAAATCAGTGCTAATTAAATTAAATTCAGTACAAACCCGTGATTTGATTATGATTAACAACAGGAACAATAAAAACCGTATCATATTAAAGGATGTAATTGGTGGTAGTGCCACTACAAACGTAGTCCTTAACGACCACCTGATGCCTATTGGAAAGCAGTTGATTGCCATTTGTAGAAAATTAAAAGATAAAGGTAAAATAAAAAATACACCTTTAAAAATTTTGACATTCCTAAAGCTGAGTCTGTGTTGATGGATGGAACTGTTAAGTGTCTTACTTACGATAAGTGTGTTAGTTTCTTGGATGATGACCGTAGTTCCACCTCTTTGGATGTGGGCTCTGGTGCATGCTGTCTTTAATCTGTTATTTGTTCTTGCTTCAGGAAGTTAATTTATGTATTTTTATAACTGTTTTTCTCTTCCTGCTTGTCAAGTTGTTTTCATTTAAAAAATATTTTTTTTATAATTTAGAATTTATCTACGTTATATATATTTGATACCACTTATTGCATAGTGCTAAAATTTACTATTGCCTCGTATATTTATGTATTTTATATTTTAAGGTATTTCCTACTATTTTTATACTTTCTCTTCTTTCAAACCTACATGAATAATAATTTAGGACCAGTTGTCAGTGACAACACTTTTCTTAAATCTCAATTGCGTAATAGTGGCAATAAGTTAAATGTCGGACATATTAATCTTCAAAGCTTTACTTTAGGAGGTACTTTGAATAAGCTTGACGAGTTGAATTGTGTACTTGGCAGTAACTTGTTTGATGTAATTGGTATAACAGAAACTTGGATGAAAGATGAAATATCTTCAAATGCTGTTGGTCTTCCGGGTTATGTTATTTGTAGAAATGATCGTAAAGGAATTGTTGGTGGTGGTGGTGCTTTATATGTGTCGAAAACTATTAAGCTTAAAATCGTTTGTAGAGAGACCGAATACCGTCGTATTAGGAGAGGAGATAGATCTTGTGTAGCTTTTGAATATTTATTTATTCAAATACAGTTCTCAGGCAGAAGAATTCTTATAGGTGTAGTTTATCTCCCTCATGGTGACTTGGAAGCGCTCGATAATAGTATTACTAATTTTACGACTAGGTGCAATGACATTATAATATGTGGCGATTTTAATAACAATATGTTTGACAATATGAAATCAGCTTCTGTCAGAGATATGTGTTGCAGGCTTAATTAATATAAGGTGTCACCATAACTCTTTGCCTACTCATATGAGTGTTAGATATGTTTCTACATCATTGATTGATTAATTTTTATTGTCTCCCTCTATAAATACACTTCAAATTCCTGGTATTTCGCGCCATTCTTTTATATACATATACTCTCTTGATATTATTGTACCGCCAGTTGAGGAGTTTTTTGAATATTATGATTAAAATGCAGTTGACTTTCAACTCCTAAGTCATATTCTTAATTCTTGTGATTTCAATAGGATATTTTATACCGCTGATGTCAATGAGCAGGCCAGTTTGATGTTTTCTTATTTATGTGCAATGCATCGTGCAGTACCACTTAGACGACGTAATGGTAAGACTGTTGTAAATTTAGAGATGGTAACTTTGAGCCTTCATTACAAAACACATGAGCAAATTGAAATACGATGAATCAAACCAATTCACATATTCCATTTGCAATAAAGTTTCGTATATAAGACAGAAATCTACATCAACTGACACCACAGACAGTGGACCAAAACACAGAAGAACGCTGATGAGGAAGGTTTAGTGGCCTTCGAAAACGGCTGGCTGTTCCGTTCAACTATGTGTTGTTGTCAGAATATTTACAACTAACTAACGTAAAGTCTCTAAGTTTTTTGATAATTCCTGGTTTAATACTCAAGAAATCCCCCTTATTCCAATTGTCGACATCGACGTCACTTTAACACAATACCAAAAAATTGGGGCTTGTTTACTCGCTCAGTTGTGCAACTGAGAATATATTCCTGTTCCCTAAGGTCTAGAAAAAATGATAAACCTGCCGACAGGAGTCAGTAGTTTTCGACAACGGCTACACAAGCCTTAATTTTTTGGTGTTGTGTTAAAGTGACGTCGATGCCGACAATTAGAATAAGGGTGAATATCTAATATACTATCAATAAGAAATGCTTCTTATCGGTTATTTCTACGTGATAAAACAAAACAAAACTGGAGTAACTTCTGTCGCCTTAGAAATCGTGCAAATACTGTTATTAGAAATGTGAAGCGAAAAGCACATGCCGAGTTTTTAAATAACAATAACAACTTTGGAACAAGCTTAGGGCCGGGTTTATATCGGTGTGCCAAATACCACACAAGCGCAAAAAAGCGTAACCACTAATTACTAATGACAACCTGTTTGATTTAGACATGTATTTATTAAGTTAAATAGTTCCATACATAACTAATAGACAATTTTATAGAATCCAACATGATTGGAAACTGTTTAAATCAATAAATACACGTCTGATTCAAACAGTTTTTCATTAGTAATTAGTTGGTTACGCTTTTTTGGGCAAATGATACACAAGAAATGCCAGATGTAAACTCAGCCTAGGTCGCATGGTTTGAGCAAAAATAAGTCATGCGTTGAGGATGTTGATGTGAATGCTTTAAATGACTATTTTTCTTCAAACCAGTGTAATTCTCCATTTAATGCAAATATATTTGATTTTTCAAATGATGGAGGATTTTCTTTTCGTGCCGTGAATCTTAATGAGATTAACATTGCTTTACAATCAATAAAGTCTAATGCTGATGGTTGTGATGGAATTTCGCTTAATTTTTTTAAAACTAGTATTTCCATATATGTGACGCGCAAAATAGAAAGGGACCTAAGGGTAAAAACCGGTTTTGTTCAGGAGAGCCATTTTAAAGATTTAAATAGGTGTATCTTTGGTGTACCATCACTGAGCGTGTTGGTATTGGTCTCATTTGAAAGCGACACATCTCATGACGTTAGGAACGTGTTGGTCAACCTTGAAAATGCGTGTAGGTCGTCCCTACCTCTTGTTTTGTGTAGTTGGTTTTTACTGTTTTCTACCTAGCGCGCTGTTTCCATGAGTTGATATCAATTTTGCTCGCGTTTTTTCGAATCCAGGTTTATTTTCTGAAATTATTAATTGTGAATTATAATAAATACTCATTTATAATTCTTTTAAATCGTGAATATCACTATGTTACTACGAACATTTTTTCACATAACCTTATTATGTTATTCGCGAAAATAATTTAAAACTAATAACATTCTTACTGACTGTTTTAGGATGAAATGGTGGACGAATTCGAAGAAGTAGATTTACTTTATCACTTCCCTGATGACGAGGATGATGACGATCACTTCTCAGAATTATCGGATAGTGACTCTGAAGATGATACCGATAATATGTACCTTGATAAATCTGATCTTGATTTACGCGAAGAAAAGGTAGTTGCTCGACTGTATGGTTCAAAAATACCTCCGTGTTATTCAAATCAATGCAATGAAGTGACCCCTAAGAAGATGGCTGTGGATTTTTGTACGTCTTTTATGAATTTAGATAAGGAATCCCAAGATTTAATTATTCTCGCACATCTGGCAGCTCACCGTGACGATGCAATGCTCAGGTCAAAAGTTGTGATCGATCGCGAGCTATGAAGAAACGGTACAATCAGATATATTATTTTCGAAGTTTGCCGATATGCCGTGATATGTACTTCTTCCTGTATACAATGGGAATTAAACGCTACAAAAATCTAATCGAACATTACGACAAAAATGGTGTTTATCCACGCGAACATGGCATGACGAATAAAATTAATCGTACAGTTGCTTTAACTACTTTGAAAAAAAAAAAGAAATTGTTTCATTTATCTGCCCTTTTGCTGAAAGTTTTGCTATCACTTTACCTGGACGTCAACCAAATCATAGTGATTATCGTTTATTGAAACTTCCAACTACTGAAAGTAAGACTTCTGTTTACACTAGATACACCAACACCGTCGAGCCGGGTGGTAAAATCGCAAATCTTCGCACTTTCGCGAATTGTGTTGAAATCTTGGAAAAAATGCTGTTAATACAGTAAACGTTACTGAAGTTGAAAAAAAGCAGCACTGAAGGTGTATTCTGATCATTTGCAATCTGCCAGCACTCAGCGAGAACACTATAACGACTTGAGAACATTAGTCAAGCCTGATCTAAATGCCATATATCCAGGTATTCCAGAGGAGGATTATCTAGTAATATCTATGGATTATGCTCAAAATGTTTGTTTTCCGTCGGGTCCACAGCAAATAGGAACTGCATACTTTAAATCAGGTCGCAAAACAGCAATTTTCGGAATTACAAAAGAATGTCGAAATGTTCAACACATCTTCTGTATTGACGAAAGCGATTCCATTGGAAAAGGTCCGAATTCAGTAATATCAATGCTTGATTACTACCTACGAGAAGTACATTCAACTAAAAAATTAGTGATATTCGCTGATAACTGTGTTTCACAAAATAAAAACAATGCAATTATACGATATTTACAACACCTTGTCGATACTTCCATATGTGAGTCAGTTGAATTGAACTTTTTGATAAGCGGACATACAAAGTTTTCACCTGATCGTTTATTCGGAGTTTTCAAATCCAAATATGCCCAAACTAATGTCGACTGCTTCGTGGATGTAGTTGATTGTGTTAGAAAATCATCTCGTAATGGATTTAATGTTCCTGTACCTATACGACTTCCAAACTCAAGTGAGCCTGTTGTTGAGTGGAGAAAATGGGACGAATACTTCTCCACTAAATATAAAACTTTAATTGGAATATCGAAGTATCATCACCTTGTATTTATTGCTCAGTCGCCAGTGCAATCTAAACTGTTTGCGAATTCAGCCAGCATAAATGAAAACATACATCTGAGTAACAATACCAGTTTCGATGACAAACCAATTATAATTCCGTCACCAGGGTTATCGATGAAGCGTCAATGGTACTTGTATAAAGAGATCCGGGGTTTATGTTTTGACGATTCAAAAAGATTCGGTTGCTCCTCTTCTTTTGGTCTCTGGAAATGGAAACGAAGAAGAAGATTCGGTGGAAGTGGACAATCCTCAAGAAGTGGATGCAGCAGACGTTAAGAAGAAATCGAAAAAAAATAAAGGACCGGTACCGTCAAGTTCTAAGGAACAAATTCGCAAGAACCGTCGATTAAATGATTTTTCTATTTTTTTAAATTGTTCATAAGGAAAAAAATAAATAAATAAATGAAAATAAATAAATTTTACCGTTACCGTTTCTATTTCTATTTGCGTTTAGAATCGTCGACTTCAATTTCATAAAATGCGCATATCTATGGGAGGGAACACTTTTGGGGTATGGGATCGGCCTCATTCGATGCTCAGATGTTGTCCACATCAAAAAAAAGGGAAAATTGATTTTTTTACCCTTAGGTCTTTTTCTATATGCGCTGTCACATATAGGCACTACTTATATTTTACATCTTGTTAATAGTATTATTACTTTCCTTTAGGTTGGAAAGTTAGTAATGTGGTTCACATAAAAAAGTTGGCGAATCTAATGAGATTGATAACTAACGTCCGATTTCTGTTCTACCTATTATTTCGAAAATGGTAGAAATTCTACTGAAGGATCAGCTCATGTCTCATATTGAAGATGTCTATTTTTTTACTGATGCACAGTATGGGTTTAGATGTGGTAGAAACACAATTTCTCTTTTGTTGGGAATGACTGAAACTATAAGGCAATCTTTGAGTAAATGTCACCTAAATGTTCTTTTATCTTTGGATGTTACCAAAGCCTTTGATAAAATAGATTATGGAGTATTGATTTCGAAATTGCATCGAAATCTTGGTCTTTCGTCATCTTGTAATCTTTTATATTCATATCTTAATAATAGATATCAATACGTCACAATTGGGAGATAAAATATCAAAGCTTTTACCTGTGGTGTTCCACAAGGTTCCGTCTTGGACCTAAGTATATTATTTAAAATCTATATTAACGATCTCCAATTTTGAATTTCTATCGTCTTGTATTCCATTTGCTTTTGCAGATGATTAATTTTTTCTTTTTTGTGGTGAAAAACAGTTCCTGGACGTCATGTAAAATACAATTGATTACTGTTTGAGGATGGCCTAGTTTGACAATCCTTGATTTCTTCCAGGTAAAATTGTAAAACACTTCAACAACTTACAATATGCTTTGCGCAAAGAAAAATGCTGATAAGTTCAATTGAAGCTCATACGATGAATGCTTTATTTGTTCTTATACAAACACTAGACTATGTATAAATTATAAAGAAGAAACAAATCAGCAGTAAACTTCCAAAAGATTTGCAAGAGAATTTAAAACGTTATGTATATAAGTACGTAAGTATAAACATAGGTATATACATAAGTGCACAGACAGTTAACGTGTGATTATGTATGCACGTAATAAATGATGACGTAGTAAGTACATATATATGTATGTACATATGGACGTACAATATACATAAGAAAAAAAATAAAGCAGTTAATAACAAAATATAATGAAATGAAAGAAGTAATATTAGGAGAGCTCATCAACCAGAAACACTTAATAATTTGAATACTTGTGTATCTGGAGGCAGCCTTAACATGCCGGACTCCATTCAAACCCCTGGTTTCAATTAATAGGTAAAATCGCCAGTTTCGCTACGGGACGGCGAAGAGTAGTACTACTTCTTTTGACATCAGCAACTGTAGCGTAGCCATCTTCACCGTCTTAACTTGAAGATTTTGTTGCGGATTTATCCAACGTGAACGCTCTTGCAATTGAGTTAAGTACTCTATATGCCATCTTTGCCAAAATTGAGTTTTTAGGGCTGCTATTTTTTACCAATACCTATGACTTGAAATGTCCGTCTTGAACTCAGCCCTTTCAGGAATACTTTTCAAAGCGCAACCAATTAATAAATGACCTGGTGTAAGGGCTTCCAAGTCGTTGGTGTCAGTTAATGTGGATGAGATCGGGCGAGAGTTCATAACGCCATCAATTTCAACTAGAGCGGTACATAACTCTTCAAATGTAAGTCGAGCATTTGATAGTGTTCGAAACAAGTGACTCGTGGCGGTCTTCACTGCCGCCTCCCACAATCCTCCAAAATGTGGTTCTCGGGGAGGAATGAAACAAAAATCTATGGAATTCGATGCGGTATATGAAATAACGTGTGTGCCTTCTTATAAAACTGTAGTAGAACTCCTTTAGCTTTGATTTTGCGCCAACGAAATTAGTGGCATTGTCACAATATATTTACGAAGGCATACCTCTACGGCCAATGAATCGCTTTAAAGCGGCTATAAATGCGTCGCTAGATACATATGTCTGAAACTGCTTCCATGTGAACAGCCTTTGATGCGAAGCAAACAAAGACTCCTATGTACTACTTATAAGGTCGTTTTCCTCGTATTCGAAGATTAGTCGAAATCGGACCAGCAAAATCAACACCAGCTACTTGAAATGGACGGGAACCGAAAACACGATCCTTAGGTAGATTCCCCATCACTTGATTTAATAGTTTCGGCTTGTATCGAGTGCAACGTATGCACTGATGAACTACTTGCCTGGCAAATGATCTACAATTTACTATCCAAAACTGTTGTTGAATTAAGGAGACGAATGCTCGTGGTCCTGCGTGAAAGTTGGTCCGATGAATGTGAATGGCCATTATGTTGACAAACGGATAGATTTTTGGTAAAAGTAGAGGAAACTTTGTTTGTGCTGGTAGATTCGAATTAAGTAGTCGACCACCCACTCGGATTAATTCCACTCCATAAGTAATTTCTATAAATAGAGCCAGAGATGATAATTGTCCTGAAACGACGCCAATTTTTTTCAATTTCTGAAATTCTGTAGAAAAGTTATGCTGCTGGATAACCCAAACGATTCTGTAGAGAGCATGTGTTAGCTCGTCTGAAGATATATTTGGACCTTTAAAAATATTTCTTGACCGAATTCGAAAGACATAAGAAATAATTCTCAAGCATTTCACATAATTACTGCACCTGTATATTGCCTGCAAGATATATGGGGCCTCTTGAATACCAGTAATTAATACAGGTTTTCTATAAAAGCATTTTATCTTCACTAAGATCTATGTTTTGACACATTAGCCAATGAGTGTAGGGTTGTTGCAGAAATGGCGGACCCTGGAACCATATTGATTCACACAGTTCAGATACAGTGCAGCCTCGCAACACTAAATCAGCGGGATTTTGATCTGTAGGAACATACCGCCGAGACTTCGCCAGAGAGCTCCTGGATTTCTGCAACACGATTTCCGACAAATGTTGAAAGCGACGATGAATGGCTGTTAATCCAGTGTAGGGCAATTTGGCAGTCCGACCAGAAATAAACATTTAAAATGGTGTAGTTGACATGATGTTTCAGCTGATTCCAAAGCTTTGCTAGTAAATGTGCACAACACAATTCTAGCCTGGGCAATGTTCTTGTTTTTAGTGGGGCGACCCGAGATTTCGATGCCAGCAAGTGTGCTGTAACATTTTCGCATGAGTTTCTACAAACAAAATAAATACAGCAGCCATACGCTTTAATGGATGAATCTCTAAATCCATGCACTTCCATTTGTATTGAATTTGCCATTCGAACAAAGCGGATAATTTTTAACTGCGGCAATTGATGAAAGTCTGCTAAAATGTTGTTCCAAGCCGTGTCAACTTCTTGAGGAACGAACTCATCCCAAGTACATTTGATGAGCCAAAGTTTTTGCAATAAAATTTTTGCTCTTATAATAAGGGGGCTAATAAGACCAATTGGATCAAAGAGCGTAGACGTTAGAGATAAAATAGACCGTTTCGTGTTCTTTGAATATGTTTTGTTAGGTCGAAATGCAAAACAGAACGTATCTTCTGAGGGGTGCCATGAGATTCCCAATGTTGATGTGACGTCATTATCAATATGAACCTTATTTACACCGTGATCAAACCACTCAAGTCCGAGAAAGTTACTATGCCATTTTGAGAGGGAAAATTTTTAATATGCTAAAATATCGGTAACTTCGTTCTTGATGGTCTGCAATGTATTTATATCGTCTGCACCAGTAATCATATCATCGACATAAAAGTCGGAGGTAATGACTGCCTTACCAACTTCATGCGGTTTTGGATACCTTTCTGCAGCATAATGTAAACTGCGTATAGCGAGATATGGAGCTGATGCTGTACCGTAAGTCACAGTGTTGAGAGCGTATGATTTTATTGGCTTCGAAATTGTCATCCCGCCATAAAATTAATTGCAAGTTCCTGTCTTCAGGGTGGACTAAAACCTGCCTATACATTTTAACAATGTCAGCAGTCAAACCACATTGGTGACACCTAAAACGAAGCAAAATTATTAATAAAGTATTTTGTATAGTAGGGCCCACCATCATTATGTCATTGAGAGATAGCTGTGAGGATAATCGACATGATGCGTCAAGAACCTAACTCTTCGTACTCCTTAAAAATCGTTTGTATTCCTCATTTAACTGGAGATTGTTATCTAATTTTCTTTCAATTGATCTGAATCGGCGTTCTGCTATATCCCTTGATTCCCCAAGATATTTAGGATTGCTTTTAAGTGGCAACTTGACCATGATTCGACCATCGCTTTGAATCGTAAAATTTTTTAAGAAATGTTCTTCGCAATGTTGTTGTTCTGGGGTCATATGTTGGAGCTTGCTTTCGACAGATTCCAGCTTCCATAATAACTCAATATTCTTGTCGATTTCATTTGTGCTGGATTCCGTAATTTTATAGGGCGAACTTATAGTTGAGTTATTAGTTTTGCTGCTCTATTTCCCCGAGACAATCCATCCAAGCAGGGTTTTTTGTACTGTTGGCAAATTTTCTTCAGGACGAAATTGTCCCACTGACAGAGTTGAAAAGAATAATTCTGCGCCCAAAAGCATGTCTATACCTCTCCGGCGATAAAAGTCTGGATGCGCCAGCTCTATGTTAGAGGGCAGATTAAAATAACTTATTGGGATTGTCTCATTGGGGTGGTATCCAGTAATAGTACGAGAAACTAGAAATTCTAGAGATGATTCAAAACTATTTAATCGGACCTGATTGTGCTTTGTGTTTTAAACGGCACCTTAACAATATTTGAGCTAATTCCCTCAACATTTATAGAATTTTTTGTTTTCTTCAGATTTAATGCATTAGAAAGATACTCACTTATAAAATTGACTTGCCAACATGAATCCAATAGTGCTCTTGCCACGTGGGAGTTATAATTTGTTGATATGTGCTATGAACTACAGCTGAACTAGTTGATGGACTTTCTTCATCAAGTTGCTTATGCAAAAGCGAGTGATGACGTTGTTTACAGAACTTACAAGAATAACGTGAGGGGCATTGTGCGTACAAATGTCCTTTTGATAAGCAGTGGAGACATAGATTTTTCTTTTTAGCTTGGTCTATGCGTTGCTCTATAGGTAAAACAATAAAACGCTGACACGTTGTAATATAATGGCCTGATTTTGAACAATGAGTGCATACAAAATCTTGAGCCATATGGTTTACGACGAAAGAATGTTGGTTTGAATGCGAATTATTATGCGAATAATTTTTTGAGTTAAGAACTGGCTGTTCCTTTACAGATCTCCTGCCCTGCGCATCTAAGTGTTGACACCGCGGTGCACCGCCTATCTAACATTGAACAGCAATTAGAACAAGACGGCAGATTCGTATGATCGATAAACTCATCCCATTTTTGCCTTGTTTGTAAATCAACCTTGCTCATAGACAAGTTAATTATGAATGCGTCACAAATCTGTTCATGAGATCCAAGTGATTTTAACGAACTGTAAAGGGCTGAAATGGTATCTACAATATTTCTCAATTGATTTGGAATGGGTTTAGAAGTCTTAGGTATGTCAAACATTGAGGTAACGTTTTCCAAAAATATCAAAGTATCGTTGTCGTATCTTTCTTTTAATCGAGCAAGTGCTTGAGGATAGTTCTCGTCGGTTACCTGAAACGCTTTGATCGTAGCTAGAGCTTCACCACTTACACATGATAACAAATGATTGAATTTTTCTGAAATCGGTATAGTTTGATCCTCATGTTGAATGAACTTATCAAATTTTTATACTCTAAATATTTTCCATCAAATGTTGGTAATTTTAAGCTCGGAAGTGGACTTGAAGTTGTTTGCGGCAAAAAAAAGATTGTTCATGGCCAACTGAACCCTTCTTTTGCTCAACGTGACTTACTATGCAACTTTTAACTGTAATGTACTACTCGTCTAGGTCAGCTCTTCCTAAATCCTGCGGCGATGTTCGTTCAATTTGGTTTTGGCAATACGACGCTTGCTTGTAGTATGACTCGATAATACATAATCCACATTTAAGCTCGGCAAGATATAAACTTTCGTTGGATTCAATGATATTTTTAATACGAGTTATACTTCCTTTAGACGAAGCTCGGAGTTGTTTCAGTTCTTCGAGAGTCATGCCCTTGTTTGATGAGCCACTTGCTTCGGTCATTATGAAGTATTAAATATGAGACTTATGCCAATCTTCCAAATAATTTCTTTTGGATTGTTTAGTGTCCTGTCACGGTCGCCAATGTTTGAGGATGGCCTAGTTTGACAATCCTTGATTTCTTCCAGGTAAGATTGTAAAACACTTCAACAACTTACAATATACTTTGCGCAAAGAAAAATGCTGATAAGTTCAATTGAAGCTCATACGATGAATGCTTTATTTGTTCTTATAAAAAAACACTAGACCAAAGACTATTGCTCTTATGCAAAAACGATTGTTAAAGTTAAAGCATGCTTTAAAACCGGTTTTGCCATACAAAATTCGTTTGCTAAACCAACTTTAAGTTTAACAATCGTTTTTGCATAAGGGGGTATAAATATATAAAGATGTTCTACGTCCATACATTGTACTGCCAGTGCTTAATTTGCTGGTGGATTTACTACTAAATCCATTTGTTTCAAAGAGAGTAATTTATTTTCTCAGAGCACTTATTATTCTCAAGTCTTCGCTATTCATCTGCATACGCATGCATGTGTGTGTGCCTTTGCATGCGTAAGTATGAATGGATGTGTGTATTTAATTTAAAGCAAAGAAAAAATTTACACAAACAAAAAGAACTTGTGTTTTCGCACATATGCATAAGGGTATGGACATAAGCTACATAAAATTTAATGTTACCGATTGTCTATTTATAGGGCAAAAATATGTATTTTATTGTTGTACTTTTGCAAATACATGGATTAGCACCGAATAGAAATTTACTTATTTAATTTAAATATAAGTCCAAACGAAAAACATTTTGCAAAATGCTCGTAAAGATAAATAGAGGGACAAATGCGCGTTGGGAAGAGCATGAGATAAGCTTTTCTCAAAGTATATTTTAAGGATCAACCTCCACATACTTGTTCTTAAGAAATATATTGAAATTGAACCTTCAGAGTCCTTCATCCTTTAGTGGATGGAGTAGCATTAAAAATTTGCAGCCAGGTAACAATTCATGTATATACAATGCGCTCACAGAAACTGTGAAAAAGATGCAACCTTTTGAAAAAAAATGCATTTTAATTTTTGATGAAGTATCTATAAGAAAAAAATTTACTTATAATAAATGTGCAGATGTTATAGATGGAGTTGTCGATTTAGGATATGAACGAGTGAATCAAATGGGGTCCCAAGTTTGCGTTTTTATGATAAGAGGAGTTGTAAAAAGTTGGAAGTTCGTTTTAAACTATTTTGTTACTTCCAGTTCAATAAAAGGTGATGTACTAAAAAAACTTGTGGAGTCAAACTTTGACATTTTAAGAGAAATGGGACTAAATGTGCGTGGGCTTACGTGTGATCAAGGACGCAATAATAGAAAATGCTATGATATGCTAGGCGGATCTTGTGAAAAACCTTATTTTATTTATAAAAATGCAAAAATTTACCTGATGTACGACGTACCCCATATTTTCAAATCCATAACAAATACTTTCATCAAAGCCGATTTTAAAACACTGCATGGCGTAGCGCGATTCGACGTTGTTAGAGAAATATTCGAGTTGGAGTATGGAAAAGTAACCAAAATGACAAAATTAACAACGGTGCACATAAACCCAAATAATTTTCAGAAGATGCGTGTTGGTCTAGCTGTCCAAACTTTAAGCAATTCAGTTGCTGCTGCAATCCAATCTGTAAATGAAAATCGCCAGTTTACACGAAGTTCCGCAACAATAGCCACTTCAACGTGCTCTTTTATAAAAAAACTCGATAGCTATTTTGATTGCTTAAACAGCATGTATTTTAACGATGCAAAGCCCCTGAAGCGTGGCCTGAAGCCGAAAAGCACAACTTGGTAATTACTCGAAGAGCTAATTACCTATATGAAACAGGTTGAATACGCAGGAAATAAAATATTTTCAATTGATGGCCTAATTCAAACTACGAGAGCTATTTTATCGTTATCGTGAATTGTTTGCGGAAAACTCAAATTTGATAGGCATTTTAACGAGCCATTTTAATCAAGATCCATTGGAAAACTTGTTTTCATATATACCTACGTCCCAAGGGCGGACACTGCAAAAATCCTTCGGTCTATGAATTAAATGTCGCAGTAGCTAAACTGCTATCTCTTAAAATAACGCAATTTAGTACCTCAATTAGTACAATTTTAGAAGATACTCAAAGAAGTCGAAGTACAGCAGAAAGTAGTCGCACACCTGACGTTAATGTAACAAACATATTCGATGAAAATGAAGATTATTTTAATGAAGATGCAGATTGTTTTAACTCTAATAATGTTCCAATAGAGTTAACATCAAGCCGATATTTTGTTGGTTATATATGTAGCTCAACGAATTACTTGCGCTAAATGTCGTGTGGATATAATTAAACCAGCACAAGTTTTGTAATATCCTTCAGAAATGTTTGTTCACGCTAAAAATTATGATAAAGAAACAGATAATACAGTGGAATCTCCCTTAACGGACACTTCCTATAGGCGGACACCCCCTGTAGACGGACACTTTTGACAGGTCCCAGCAGCGCTCCATTTAAATGTTTAGTTTTCTCTTGACCGGACAGTTCCCTTGTACGGACGCATTTCAATGGTCCCTTCAGTGTCCGCTCAATAGAGATTCCACTGTAATTGAAATATATAATTGATATACATATAATTGAAATTTCTAAATAAAATAATTATAGTTCGGTGCGAATCAACTTATTTTTAATTTTACAACAATAAAACACGTATTTTTACCCTACAATAACACAATCGGTCGCATTTGATTTTCATGATTTATTTGCACATGAATGTATCAAAACAAGAAACTTCTTTTAGTTATTTCATATTTTTGCTCCTACTTGACTGCGCTTTAAACAAGAAATATAACACACACACAACTAAATTTCTCTATAAGCTTCAATTATGTGTGTGCATACATTGTATGCCATACAACATTACCACATACATATTTATATATGTAAGTGTGAATGCTCAAAAATTTTGTGCTCTCTTTGTGGTTTCGTTCAAATAACAAACAATTTATTTTTCCCTTGTTACTTCCCCCACAGCATCTATAAACACAAAAAATTTTAGTTTTCATTTAATGTTCTACGTGGAACATCTTTATATATTTATAGTCTTTGACTAGACTATGTATAAATTATAAAGAAGAAACAAATCAGCGGTAAACTTCCAAAAGATTTGCAAGAGAATTTAAAACGTTATGTATATAAGTACGTAAGTATAAACATAGGTATATACATAAGTGCACAGACAGTTAACGTGTAATTATGTATGAACGTAATAAATGATGACGTAGTAAGTACATATATATGTATGTACATATGGACGTACATCTATATGTACTCACGTACAATATACATAAGAAAAAAATAAAGCAGTTAATAACAAAATATAATGAAATGAAAGAAGTAATATTAGGAGAGCTCATCAACCAGAAACACTTAATAATTTGAATGACTTGTATATCTGGAGGCAGCCTTAACAATTATAGTATCGAAACTATTTTTCGTTAGTAGTAGGGAACTAACGCTTCTGCCCCAATTAAACTTTTGAAATTTTAAAATTTTAATTACCCAAATTTTAAAATTCTTGGAAATTTGTGAAATTTGATACCCTACGAGGGTGGGTCAATAAGTCCGTCCAACTTTTTGTTTACATAAGGAATTTTTTGTTTACATAAGGAGTTTTGTTTACATTAACCCATGTGGGAACGGGTGATTTTTTTTGAGGTGGCATTAATTGTGTGAGTAGATGATTTTTATGGGGTGGATTAAGGGGTTTCATAAGATTAAGATTTCATAAGTATATATGCCGACGGGAAAATCATGAGATGATTTTTTTTAGTACCAACGGGAAAATCATGCAATGATTTTTCCTTATACTAATGGGTGTGAAATAGTGAAAATTTATTTTTCTTAATGCCTACGGCAATACATGATTTTCCTAATGCCTACGGCAATATATGTTTATTTTTCCTAATGCCTACGGCAATATATGAATATTTTTCCTAATGCCTACGGCAATGCATGAAAATTTTTCCTAATGCCTACGGCAATATATGAATATTTTTCCTAATGCCTACGGCAATACATGATTATTATTTTTTTCAAATGCCGACGGCAAAACATGATTATTATTTTTTCAAATGCCGACGGCAAAACATGATTATTATTTTCTAACACCAAAGGGAAAATTGCCAGCGTTGCCAGACTGTAGAAATTTCTTATCGTAATAATATATCAGTAATATCAGAGTAAATATTTATTTATGTGTTCACATGTATGTGAACACCCATACTTGTGTTCACATGTATGTGAACACCCATACTTGTGTTCACATGTATGTGAACACCCATACTTGTGTGTGGGGGGTCCAGCTTTTTTGTCGTTGGTAATTTAATATTTTGTGTATTTGTTTAAGAAATATGTATGTATATGTATGTGTATGTATGTGTATGTATGTATGTATGTATGTATGTATGTATGTGTATGTATGTATGTATATGTATGTGTATGTATGTATGTATGTATGTATGTATGTGTATGTATGTATGTATGTATGTGTGCATGTATGAATGTGTGATCGTGGGTACTTGTGCGTGGAATATTTTGTAGAATACATATATATTTTGCAACGTAATCATTTTCTTTGTCTACGATTATTTTAAAGCAGCAAACTAAGTACACTCAGCAGCAGAGAAACAAAAACCAAGAATTTGCAAGTAAGCAAAAAAGTTAATTTCTCCTCCTCCCCACTTCCTTCTCTTTCCTTTATGTAGTTTTTATTTGAAATAAGAAAACACTTGTATATTATTTTGTTTTTTATACATTTATTGTTTAAAATTTTATAAAATTTTATAATAATACATACATTCATATTTTAAAAAGTAAAAAAATTTAATTAAAGCAAGACATTTCTTTTGTTAGTAAAATAGCATTTTTTAGTGCGCAAGCACCAAATTTATGATAATTACAATAAAAATATTCGGGATACTTGATTTCCATTTGTTTAAAGTTGATGCAGCCTATATCCTCAACGTTAAAAATTTTTCGGCATAAAATTTTTTCCAACCATCGTCTTTTTTCTTCACCTTTTACATAAATTTTAGAACATCTTGCGTTGGCTTTTATAAAATTGCAAACGCTTTGAAATGAAACTGATCCAGCAGTCCAGCTTAGGTGATGATAGTTTTTTGTTAGCCACTTTGCTTCTCTTTGCTTTTCTATTGATAAGCATTTGATATCAAATGGGGGTTTTATAATGAAATTGTTATATTCATAATTGTTGAAAACAATTGCTACTTCTTTTGCGATGAAATCATTTGAATTACTTTTGAAACCTTGTACGTCTATAAAAATTATGCTGTTTTCCATATTACTCAATTTATAAGACTTTTCGAACTTGTCCTTTGATGGGTACATATTCTATTATACGATCATGAATAATAATACAGTTTCAAATTCTATTTTTATATCAATCGGTCCATTATTGAATGATTCATTCTGATGACTGACATCTACTACAATAATAGGAGCTTTTGTCTTAAACTCTGGTGCAGTTAAAAGCGGTTGAAATTCTTTCATATAGTAGCTTTGTTGAAATCTTAGATACATATCATATAGGATTGCATATTGTTCATTTTTGAACTTTATGTTAAGATCATCATATGGATATGAGACTGAATTTAAACGTACTTTTAAATTAGTCAAATCAAAATGAACAAACTTATTTTCTTGTTGAAAAGCAATCAATACAAAACGGGGGCGTTCTCTATTTGCAGCCAGTTTAACATTCCAAATATGGCTAGTTCCTATGTTTAATTGTGGATTAACATGACAATCCCAACTGCGAAATGCCATAGGTATAGAAGCACCATTGTTAATAATTTTAATCATATTCAATTTGCTAAAGTCGGATAATTGTACATGTGGGATTCTCCATGAGATTAGTGAAATTGTAAGTTTAGCTTTTTTAGTAGAAACACTCGAGCGTACAAGATCTTCATCGTTCTTATTGCGCAAGAGTATCAATTCATGTTTTCCATTTACTATAACTTTGTTGTAGTCTTCAGCGAATCCTAGAAGCATTTTTAGAGGTACATAGAAATTGAAAAAGCCATTTACAAGGGTGATATCGTCAATTTTGTTCCATCCAGCATTTTGCATGACATTTCGCTCTGTTGGTGACATAGAAACCAAATTTTTTATGGTGCTTGTGGCTCCTAAATATCTTTTATGATCAATTTCAATTCCATTGAGCTCATAGCGAATTTCATCAAATAGATATGCCACAAAGTTGTTTTTTAATATAAAGTTGTCCGAAGATGAAGAAGATTTAGAGTTATTATCACCAGCAACAAAACCTTCTACATAAATGTAGCTCTCACTGGGTAGCACGTACAAATCTTGATTTTGTATTGAAATTCTAATTTCATCATTATTGTTGTAAGATTGTAAGTATGGTACATATGTGATAGTCCTTTTTGATGATATTCTCATCAGACAAGGGTTTGTCTAAGACATCTATTGTTGAACTCATTTTGCCTTCAATTTAAAATTCAAGGAATGTAGAAAATTTTTATTTGATGTTGTTAGTGCTTTTTGTTGTACTGGTCGCTTTAATGTTGTTGTTGTTCTTGCTGCTATATTTTTCAATGTATTTGTGTTGTATATTAGCATTATTTAGTTGGCCTTAAATGTATTCGTATTGTAATTTCCTTTCCTCGGAAATTAATTAAATCACCGTGTTGATCAACTATGCGCAGCGCTAGTGAACTTATCTCTCTGGTGTTCACAGGTAAATAGATGAGATTTCTTGGAACCTCATCTATTTTATAGCCTGGAGGCACATTAATCGGAAATTCATGAAGTGTATGGGATTTGGAGCTATTCATATATGTGTTAATAGCGATACTACTTTCAACTCGCAAGAGATTTACTTTAAAAATATTAACTGGAAGATCTGAATAATAATATTTGTTTGGTGTTAGGATTTTGCTTTTGAATCCTAAAAGTTTTCCAATTGTATTGTCTTTATTAAAATATACAGTATCCTTGGAACTATTAACTTTAACTTGCATTGTATTGTTATTGGCTTCAATAAAAATCTTATTTGCTGGACAGAGTAGTTTGTATTGCTCTTCTATAAAATCAACTATATCATTTAGTTCGTAAGATCCAATTGGTATTTCTATTGTATGTTCTCCTATATGAAACATATTGTTGTAGGTGTCTACATTTGGAATACTGTTGTATGAATGAAAATCAGTTAGAGCACACTCATATGTACCATGTAATTCAATAGGAGGAAAGTAACTAGCAGATAATTCTGATGAGTTAGAGCTCAGAGTAAGTGTTATTGACATTATAACAGACTGATTACAATTAAATAAAGTTTAGTAGAGAGTATGGTTTATAAGCATAATTTACATATTTATTTCATTTTCTTATTTTAAAATTAACATTAGTTTCTTAATATTAATGCTATTATTGTTTTGCTATGATGTTGTTGTTGATTTAGTTTTTCTTCCATCTATAATATTTCATCTTTACTTATCCATGAATTGTGTTGATTGGAAAATCCCAGCCATTTAACATATACCTCCTTCCCTTTAATTTTAAGCACCTTTTCAACTAGATATGTATTTGGAAATCTGGTTTTTGAAAGTTCGTCAGTATAGAATCCACCTTTAATAGGATTACCAAGATAGTCTTCTAATATGTATGTTGCAGGATTTGTATTTTGAACTCTTGTAATTGTGAAAATTTCTGTAGTCCAATTTGGAGTATAACCTTTTTCAAATGTATGCTTATATTTGCTCAATAGAGATTCCACTGTAATTGAAATATATAATTGATATACATATAATTGAAATTTCTAAATAAAATAATTATAGTTCGGTGCGAATCAACTTATTTTTAATTTTACAACAATAAAACACGTATTTTTACCCTACAATAACACAATCGGTCGCATTTGATTTTCATGATTTATTTGCACATGAATGTATCAAAACAAGAAACTTCTTTTAGTTATTTCATATTTTTGCTCCTACTTGACTGCGCTTTAAACAAGAAATATAACACACACACAACTAAATTTCTCTATAAGCTTCAATTATGTGTGTGCATACATTGTATGCCATACAACATTACCACATACATATTTATATATGTAAGTGTGAATGCTCAAAAATTTTGTGCTCTCTTTGTGGTTTCGTTCAAATAACAAACAATTTATTTTTCCCTTGTTACTTCCCCCACAGCATCTATAAACACAAAAAATTTTAGTTTTCATTTAATGTTCTACGTGGAACATCTTTATATATTTATAGTCTTTGACTAGACTATGTATAAATTATAAAGAAGAAACAAATCAGCGGTAAACTTCCAAAAGATTTGCAAGAGAATTTAAAACGTTATGTATATAAGTACGTAAGTATAAACATAGGTATATACATAAGTGCACAGACAGTTAACGTGTAATTATGTATGAACGTAATAAATGATGACGTAGTAAGTACATATATATGTATGTACATATGGACGTACATCTATATGTACTCACGTACAATATACATAAGAAAAAAATAAAGCAGTTAATAACAAAATATAATGAAATGAAAGAAGTAATATTAGGAGAGCTCATCAACCAGAAACACTTAATAATTTGAATGACTTGTATATCTGGAGGCAGCCTTAACAATTATAGTATCGAAACTATTTTTCGTTAGTAGTAGGGAACTAACGCTTCTGCCCCAATTAAACTTTTGAAATTTTAAAATTTTAATTACCCAAATTTTAAAATTCTTGGAAATTTGTGAAATTTGATACCCTACGAGGGTGGGTCAATAAGTCCGTCCAACTTTTTGTTTACATAAGGAATTTTTTGTTTACATAAGGAGTTTTGTTTACATTAACCCATGTGGGAACGGGTGATTTTTTTTGAGGTGGCATTAATTGTGTGAGTAGATGATTTTTATGGGGTGGATTAAGGGGTTTCATAAGATTAAGATTTCATAAGTATATATGCCGACGGGAAAATCATGAGATGATTTTTTTTAGTACCAACGGGAAAATCATGCAATGATTTTTCCTTATACTAATGGGTGTGAAATAGTGAAAATTTATTTTTCTTAATGCCTACGGCAATACATGATTTTCCTAATGCCTACGGCAATATATGTTTATTTTTCCTAATGCCTACGGCAATATATGAATATTTTTCCTAATGCCTACGGCAATGCATGAAAATTTTTCCTAATGCCTACGGCAATATATGAATATTTTTCCTAATGCCTACGGCAATACATGATTATTATTTTTTTCAAATGCCGACGGCAAAACATGATTATTATTTTTTCAAATGCCGACGGCAAAACATGATTATTATTTTCTAACACCAAAGGGAAAATTGCCAGCGTTGCCAGACTGTAGAAATTTCTTATCGTAATAATATATCAGTAATATCAGAGTAAATATTTATTTATGTGTTCACATGTATGTGAACACCCATACTTGTGTTCACATGTATGTGAACACCCATACTTGTGTTCACATGTATGTGAACACCCATACTTGTGTGTGGGGGGTCCAGCTTTTTTGTCGTTGGTAATTTAATATTTTGTGTATTTGTTTAAGAAATATGTATGTATATGTATGTGTATGTATGTGTATGTATGTATGTATGTATGTATGTATGTATGTGTATGTATGTATGTATATGTATGTGTATGTATGTATGTATGTATGTATGTATGTGTATGTATGTATGTATGTATGTGTGCATGTATGAATGTGTGATCGTGGGTACTTGTGCGTGGAATATTTTGTAGAATACATATATATTTTGCAACGTAATCATTTTCTTTGTCTACGATTATTTTAAAGCAGCAAACTAAGTACACTCAGCAGCAGAGAAACAAAAACCAAGAATTTGCAAGTAAGCAAAAAAGTTAATTTCTCCTCCTCCCCACTTCCTTCTCTTTCCTTTATGTAGTTTTTATTTGAAATAAGAAAACACTTGTATATTATTTTGTTTTTTATACATTTATTGTTTAAAATTTTATAAAATTTTATAATAATACATACATTCATATTTTAAAAAGTAAAAAAATTTAATTAAAGCAAGACATTTCTTTTGTTAGTAAAATAGCATTTTTTAGTGCGCAAGCACCAAATTTATGATAATTACAATAAAAATATTCGGGATACTTGATTTCCATTTGTTTAAAGTTGATGCAGCCTATATCCTCAACGTTAAAAATTTTTCGGCATAAAATTTTTTCCAACCATCGTCTTTTTTCTTCACCTTTTACATAAATTTTAGAACATCTTGCGTTGGCTTTTATAAAATTGCAAACGCTTTGAAATGAAACTGATCCAGCAGTCCAGCTTAGGTGATGATAGTTTTTTGTTAGCCACTTTGCTTCTCTTTGCTTTTCTATTGATAAGCATTTGATATCAAATGGGGGTTTTATAATGAAATTGTTATATTCATAATTGTTGAAAACAATTGCTACTTCTTTTGCGATGAAATCATTTGAATTACTTTTGAAACCTTGTACGTCTATAAAAATTATGCTGTTTTCCATATTACTCAATTTATAAGACTTTTCGAACTTGTCCTTTGATGGGTACATATTCTATTATACGATCATGAATAATAATACAGTTTCAAATTCTATTTTTATATCAATCGGTCCATTATTGAATGATTCATTCTGATGACTGACATCTACTACAATAATAGGAGCTTTTGTCTTAAACTCTGGTGCAGTTAAAAGCGGTTGAAATTCTTTCATATAGTAGCTTTGTTGAAATCTTAGATACATATCATATAGGATTGCATATTGTTCATTTTTGAACTTTATGTTAAGATCATCATATGGATATGAGACTGAATTTAAACGTACTTTTAAATTAGTCAAATCAAAATGAACAAACTTATTTTCTTGTTGAAAAGCAATCAATACAAAACGGGGGCGTTCTCTATTTGCAGCCAGTTTAACATTCCAAATATGGCTAGTTCCTATGTTTAATTGTGGATTAACATGACAATCCCAACTGCGAAATGCCATAGGTATAGAAGCACCATTGTTAATAATTTTAATCATATTCAATTTGCTAAAGTCGGATAATTGTACATGTGGGATTCTCCATGAGATTAGTGAAATTGTAAGTTTAGCTTTTTTAGTAGAAACACTCGAGCGTACAAGATCTTCATCGTTCTTATTGCGCAAGAGTATCAATTCATGTTTTCCATTTACTATAACTTTGTTGTAGTCTTCAGCGAATCCTAGAAGCATTTTTAGAGGTACATAGAAATTGAAAAAGCCATTTACAAGGGTGATATCGTCAATTTTGTTCCATCCAGCATTTTGCATGACATTTCGCTCTGTTGGTGACATAGAAACCAAATTTTTTATGGTGCTTGTGGCTCCTAAATATCTTTTATGATCAATTTCAATTCCATTGAGCTCATAGCGAATTTCATCAAATAGATATGCCACAAAGTTGTTTTTTAATATAAAGTTGTCCGAAGATGAAGAAGATTTAGAGTTATTATCACCAGCAACAAAACCTTCTACATAAATGTAGCTCTCACTGGGTAGCACGTACAAATCTTGATTTTGTATTGAAATTCTAATTTCATCATTATTGTTGTAAGATTGTAAGTATGGTACATATGTGATAGTCCTTTTTGATGATATTCTCATCAGACAAGGGTTTGTCTAAGACATCTATTGTTGAACTCATTTTGCCTTCAATTTAAAATTCAAGGAATGTAGAAAATTTTTATTTGATGTTGTTAGTGCTTTTTGTTGTACTGGTCGCTTTAATGTTGTTGTTGTTCTTGCTGCTATATTTTTCAATGTATTTGTGTTGTATATTAGCATTATTTAGTTGGCCTTAAATGTATTCGTATTGTAATTTCCTTTCCTCGGAAATTAATTAAATCACCGTGTTGATCAACTATGCGCAGCGCTAGTGAACTTATCTCTCTGGTGTTCACAGGTAAATAGATGAGATTTCTTGGAACCTCATCTATTTTATAGCCTGGAGGCACATTAATCGGAAATTCATGAAGTGTATGGGATTTGGAGCTATTCATATATGTGTTAATAGCGATACTACTTTCAACTCGCAAGAGATTTACTTTAAAAATATTAACTGGAAGATCTGAATAATAATATTTGTTTGGTGTTAGGATTTTGCTTTTGAATCCTAAAAGTTTTCCAATTGTATTGTCTTTATTAAAATATACAGTATCCTTGGAACTATTAACTTTAACTTGCATTGTATTGTTATTGGCTTCAATAAAAATCTTATTTGCTGGACAGAGTAGTTTGTATTGCTCTTCTATAAAATCAACTATATCATTTAGTTCGTAAGATCCAATTGGTATTTCTATTGTATGTTCTCCTATATGAAACATATTGTTGTAGGTGTCTACATTTGGAATACTGTTGTATGAATGAAAATCAGTTAGAGCACACTCATATGTACCATGTAATTCAATAGGAGGAAAGTAACTAGCAGATAATTCTGATGAGTTAGAGCTCAGAGTAAGTGTTATTGACATTATAACAGACTGATTACAATTAAATAAAGTTTAGTAGAGAGTATGGTTTATAAGCATAATTTACATATTTATTTCATTTTCTTATTTTAAAATTAACATTAGTTTCTTAATATTAATGCTATTATTGTTTTGCTATGATGTTGTTGTTGATTTAGTTTTTCTTCCATCTATAATATTTCATCTTTACTTATCCATGAATTGTGTTGATTGGAAAATCCCAGCCATTTAACATATACCTCCTTCCCTTTAATTTTAAGCACCTTTTCAACTAGATATGTATTTGGAAATCTGGTTTTTGAAAGTTCGTCAGTATAGAATCCACCTTTAATAGGATTACCAAGATAGTCTTCTAATATGTATGTTGCAGGATTTGTATTTTGAACTCTTGTAATTGTGAAAATTTCTGTAGTCCAATTTGGAGTATAACCTTTTTCAAATGTATGCTTATATTTGCTTATACTGTATTTAGCAGCTTTTCCTCATTTGTTGAGTTGACTTTAATTGGAGGCATTTTAATGGTACGATGAACTTTTCTATTGTAGGTATTAAGTAAATCTTTGTATATATCAATCCACTTATAAGAACCATTATAGCTAAATTCTTTCCACATCATTCCTTTTAGTGTTCTATTAAATCGTTCTACTATTGATGCTTTCATAATGCTATATGTTGAGTAGTGATTAATGTTGTATTTATGCATTAATTTTTCAAAGTTTTTGTTGAAAAATTCTTTACCATCATCTGTTTGTATGTTTTTTGGTATTCGCCCCAATTCAAAAATATTTTCCATTGCGTTGGTTGTTTCGAGTGCAGTTTTTGTTTTTAGCGGTATTGCCCATGCAAATTTTGAGAATGTGTCAATTATAGTCAGCAAAAATCGATAATTTCTATTTTCTTTAGAATAGTTCCCCATTTCAACTAAATCAGCTTGCCAAAGATCATCTATTCCTTTCATTACAACTCTGCGACGCACAAAATGTTTTCGTGCTTGCTTATGGAGTTCGTTTACTAAATTTCTTTTTGAAGACATTAAGTTGTTTTTAGAGATTTTTTGGAGAGTGTTGTGATCTAGTTGAAGCACTTTCAGCTATTGATACAAACATGTAATTTTCTAATCTAAAAATTTTCTCATTAAGCTGTTCAATTTGTTCTTCAAAGGATGTTTTAGTTTTTAGAATATCTTTTTCAATTTTATAGTTTTCTTCTATATCTAATTTTGTTTCGCGATGTAGATCCTCAATTTGTATTTGAATATTTTCTTGAATTATAGTACTGTCTCTCTTAAAGTATGCTAATAATTTCTCTTCTAGTTTTTCGATTTGAGTTTGCAGAAACAATTTATTGATAACATCGTTTTCCTCCACAGCTTTTGCAACATTTTTGATCCTTTTGTTTTGGACATCAATGTTGTTGTTCGTATCCACAAAGAACCCCAGCAGTTTAGGTGCATTTTTCAAAGGAACTATGTTGCTAGTATCGTTTAAATAATGTCCAAATTTATCAACAGACATGCTTTATATACTTTATTAAAGTTAATGTATTATATTAGCTTCACGTAGTTCTTCAATAATTGATATAATCTCGTTATTGTGATTATTATGACCTGCAGCTTGTGATGCGAGCAGTAGTCGAAGTCGATCTACTAGCTCATTTGGATCATCCCAGTATATATAGTTGGGCTTATGAATGTTAAATTCCATCATTCCATCACCTAAGTAGCTACCTTTTGGCTTAGATCCTGTTGATTCACTTAAATTCTTTTGGTTTTTCTCGTCAATAAATTTCTTAATAATATGTTTATATTTATATCCTCTAGTACCCTTAATTTGACCATCAGGTTTATAGTCTCTTCTATATGCATTAGTAGTAATTAAAATCTTTTTACAGATTTCGAGTTCAAATTTATCATAATTTTTTGGTATTTTATGAAACATTAGAGAAAATAGTCCTGGTGTTAGAGCCCATATTTGACCACCAACATGTATTTTATCTTCATTAAGTGTAAGTTTACTATCACCAAATTTCCATTCATTATTAAAATCTTTATGTGGACCATAGTTTGTATCTAATTCATTTCCTCCTTCCAATACTGATAAATCAGTATAAGTATCTTCTGTATTGGAAGTTTGTGAGTAAAAATCATCTTCATCGTCATCGTCATCATCATTTTTAGTATTAGTTTCATTAAATAAGATGGTATTATCAAATATTGTTCCTTCTGCTAGTTTCTTTGGTGTACTTGTCTCTATCTTGAGTGATGGTTTTTCAGGCTTTAAACTTGTATTATTTTCAAATTCTGTCTTCATTTTATTTTCTTCTTTAATGGGAATTCTTTTAATTTTTTTAGAACTATTTATGAATTCTTTCAGTGGTTCTGTTATAGGTTTAAATGTATCTCTTAGTTGTTCACGTGTATCTATTTCACCAGTTTTTATACTACGAAGCTTTTTCTTCAAGACATTTCTTGTCAACACCAACTGTTTTAAAATTTTCTCATCCATGTTTAATAAATAAAAGGTCTCAGCTATTAGATCAGCTTTTAAGGACCTGGTCTGGTTTTCAGATCAGCTTTTCAGGACCTGGTCTGGTTTTCAGATCAGCTTTTTAGGACCTGATCTGGTTTTCAGATCAGCTTTTCAGGACCTGGTCTGGTTTTCAGATCAGCTTTTCAGGACCTGGTCTGGTTTTCAGATCAGCTTTTCAGGACCTGATCTGGTTTTCAGATCAGCTTTTAATGACCTGGTCTGGTTTTCAGATCAGCTTTTCAGGACCTGATCTGGTTTTCAGATCACCTTTTCAGGTATCAAATCAGGTTATTAGGTAGCTAGTCTGGTTTTCAGATCAGCTTATCAGGTATCAGATGAGGTTATAGCAAATAGATGTATCAAGCTTAAAGTTAGATTAATAACTAAAGTAAATGTTTATGAAGAGTAGTTTATATAGTTATGAAATAGTCAAATTGCTTTCTGTAGCGTCCATCATTTAATTCATTATCTTTGCTAATCACCAAAAATCCATATTTATCCTTCCAACACTCTCGACAAATTTCATGAAACTTATCATAACTCATATCGCCACCAACATGATCTCTATAAACATGCTTCATATTTGTCTCATCTTGTTTAAACATTATAATAACATTGGCATTGTCTCTTATTAAATGCTTGGGAATTCTAGTATAAGTTTGACACAAGTAGAATGAATCGACATCCCTATGTCGCCCCATACAAAAATATGTACGTATATTATTCTGCTTTTCACATGCAACATCATCAAATATCATAATTGAATTAGTTTTAGCTTCGTCAGGTGGAATAACTGATTCATTATCTGTAAATGTATAATATCCCATTCCTTTAATTGGTGAAATTAGTTTCTTCAGGTATTCATATTTGGGTTGATATAGAGATTTTGAGTATAAATAGATGTTTTCAAACTTGAGTCCATTAGGACTTTCTAGTAAGCCAATCATAACATTAGTCTTTCCACAATTTGATGGTCCAACTATTAGAGCACGAATAGAATTTGGTAAGAGGGGGCTATGCTTTATTTTTGAACTGATGTTGACTGAATCGTCAATATTACGAACTAAAATATTTTTATGTTGTTTCACTAACTGCATTTTTGTAACTAAATATATTTTATAAATGTTACCTCTTATTATAGAAAAAATTAGATAATATGGTTATACGATATCATAAAACGTTTAGTCATAAAAACACCTTCGTTGGAGGAGGTATAGTAGATAAAATAATAAACTCTCTACCTGTTGAGCTTCATCTTCCGGGGTATCAGTACTGTGGACCTGGAACAAAACTACAAAAACGTTTAAATCGAGGTGACAAGGGTATTAATTTATTGGACTCTGCTTGTAAAAATCACGATATTGCGTATTCAAAAAATAAGGATTTAAGTACTAGACATAAAGCTGATAAAATACTTGAAAATTCAGCTTGGAATCGAGTTTTAGCAAAAGACAGTAGTCTTGCAGAAAAATCATTTGCATATATGGTTACTAACGCAATGAAAGCCAAAACTAAAAAAAGAAAAATTATAAAAAGAACACGCCAAATGATAAAAAACTGTTTAGAACATCAATTAGAGCTGCAACTAAAATACTAAAGAAGGAAAAACCATTAGATATTAACTCAGCTATTAAAATGCACGAAAAACTATCAACAAATCATTAAAAGGAAGAAAGTCTCAAATTGTAGTACCACGTATAATACGTGTTCCAAAAATCGGTGGTTTTTTACCTCTAATACCGATTTTAACTGCTCTGGGCGCGATTGGTAGTCTAACAACTGGAGGTGCGGCCATAGCTAAAGCTGTAAATGCAACAAAGAATGCAAAAAATCAACTTGATGATGACATAATAAAGCGATGGAATCTATAGCAGTTGGAAAAGGACTTTACTTAAAACCATATAAAAAAGGTTATGGTTTAGTTCACAAAGAGGAATCAAAAAACTCTTAAAGATGCTGCCCAACAGACCACTATCTGATGTGGACTTAAACCGTTTCTCTATAAAAATTCCATATTTTAGAGGAGTTTTCATGTTGAATACTCTACCAAAACGAACAAAGAAAATTGAATGTGGAATAATCAACTTAGATGTATCAACAGGACCTGGTACACATTGGGTAGCATACTATAAAAACAACAATGAAAAAGAATATTTCGACAGCTTTGGAAACTTACAACCTCCTTGGGAAGTAGTCAAATATCTTGGTGCAAATATAAAATACAACTATAATCAGCATCAGAATTTTAATACATTTACCTGTGGTCATTTATGTCTTAAATTTCTTTATGAAATAACTGAAAATATTAAATAAAACACAAACATTTATATTTTACAAAACTCTTTAATGTCTTTTTATTCATAATTTAAAATACATAATTAATATATTATTGCCAAACAGGAAATTGGGAATTTTGAATTAGAAATTCACTCAGCTCACTCTCGACAATTAGATTTTCTTCACCTTCTCTACTTAGGCAATATGATCCACTCGAGAGATCTTTGATATCCTCATCGGTTAAAATATTATATCGCTTAGGTAGGAACATTATGTGTTTATTCATTTCAACTTTTAGGATTGGTCCATATTTAGTTGTTACACGTAACACATTTCGAATTGTATATTTCGTTGAAGAATCAAGCTCCTTTACGTGGATTAAAGTTTTGTTATTTAGAGCATTAAATTTTGCAATTAGATTTGTTGTGGAGTCCATTTTTTTATTTTTTATTTTTTATTTACTTCTTGTCACCCTGAATGTTTAACTGGAAATGATCTTAAAAGTAGCGATGATGACTTCAAAAAGGCTAATCGAAAATAATTATGGTGAAATAGTGAATAAGTGGGGGATAGTGATAGACAGAAAGAGATAGTTATAGAGAGAAAACGGTTAGAGAGAGATAGAGTAGTAAAAAAGAAATATGGAATAGAGAGAAAAGGGTTAGAGAGAGATAGAGTAGTAAAAAAGAAATATGGAATAGAGAGAAAAGGGTTAGAGAGAGATAGATTGCTAAAAAAAGAAATATGGGGGTAGAAATAGTATAGATATTTTAAAAATTTACAGAACAAATTAGTCTTAAAGGAACCTTCCAACATTCATCATCATTCATTCATCAGCAAATAAAATGAGCCAAATTAGACGTACTCTTAATCAATTTATAACAGATTTTGAAAGCTTCAGGCTTTTTGATCATTGGGAGATGATAAGATGTTTCCAAAATATGCTGGATGAGAATGAAGAATATGGTGTCATGGAAGATGAAGACAACACTGAAGGACACTTCCCCAGCTGTCCTTGGTATCATCCTGAGTGTGAGGAGGGACCTGATACTTGCAGATGTACCATATATTTTTTAAGAAAAAATATACTAGAACATCTAATAATTGGATATTACGAAATGTTTCCATCATTATAAATAAATTAAATAAAAATGAAATTGAATTGTATAAATAATAAAATAAAAACGAAATTAAATTGTATAAATAATAAAATAAAATAAAATTGAATTATAAAAATATTCCTTGATTTGTATTATTTTTTTCTAAAGGAAAACTAGGAATCATCTGTTCAGTAGATAGGTAATGGAGGATGCAAATATCTATCTCTTTCTAACACTATATCTATCTCTCTCTATCTTTGTCTGTTGTGGAAGGTCATGGTTTGTGACGTCAGATATGAGTATGTATGTGTGTAATTGAGAGAGAGGGGGCGTTGACTTTAATATTTGTAGTTTTTGAGAGAGATGGAGGTGTTGGCCTATAATTTCTGATATCCCATGATTAGGGATTTAGAGGATTGGTATTTGGTATTAATAAATATTGTGATCATGAAATTTGGTTCTCTAGTTTAATATTTATCTCATGATTAGGGATTTAGAGGTTTGTCATTGCCTGCCTATCAATAATATGTTGACCACTGTAGTTTTTTTTTTTTTGTTTGTTGTTGGATAAATGTATGTTTGCTTGTATCAGAGGGGTTTGTTCTTCAGTTGGGATATATGCTCCCTCAGCTACTACAAAAAATTATGTAGTGGGTGTGTACATTTTTTTAGTGTTGGATCTATGTGTGTTCGTATCAGAGGGGTATGGATATAGTGTTAGAAAGAGATGGATTTTGCGGTAACTTATCCATAATTGATAGCTTTTAGTTGTATGTGTACATATTTTATATTTTTAATATTCTATGTATTGGTGTATGCATGGGAATGTTATAGAGGGATAATTTTTTTCTCGTGCTGGAATTGATGTTGCCCAAGCAAAAAATTTGTATGCTGCTGTATTCATTGATCTACATACTTAGTCCCCGTTCACGCTACGCAAGTGTTATTGCTAAGCTTATCACTTTTTATTCTTTGAACTTTCATCGACGCCCTCACAAAACAAAACGTATTGCCAGCACATGTATAGTGTGAACTGGGACTTCTATCATTTGTTCTTTTTCGCGTTTGATGTAGTTGAATTGCTTGGGTGGTAATTGTATACATGTAGGTATGTATGTAAGTAAGCATGCATGTGTATCGATTTGTAAATTCGTGTGCGTAGTTCAATGATTTTTGGGGATCATAGAAACTGTTTAGCTTGTTGGAATATCTGTTCTCCTAGTTGGAATTTGTTTGCTGATGCTGATTGCTTCTACTGTTGTTATTTTTTTCTTCGTCTTCTATTACTCTGAGTGGTACATATGTATGTATGTACATTCATATGCGTACTTGACAATTTTTGATTTTATGCATATGCAAACATACATACATATACATATACATACATACATACATGTGTACATACTTATGCAAATGTGCTGATATTGCTTTTTCCCGTTTTACAGTATCCAAGGGAACTTTTTTATTCTTTTGTTTTTATCGTTCCTGCTATGTCCATTGGATACTTTTTTATGTTATTGTTTTTTTTCTAATACGCATGTACATACATGTGCGTGTATATTTTGCTTTGCAAATTTAAGCTGGCTCGATCTTGTTAGAATTGAATGTTGTGCAAATTCAGCGATTTGTTTCTATGTAGGTACTACATACATACATACATATTTATGTACATACATACATATATAGAATAACGCATAAAGTAAAAAATGAAAATAAAAAATATGGGATCACAGCACATTTTATTATGATACAAGACATACATACATACATATACTCCCAGACCAATTTATGTGCGATCATGTATGTGTAAGTATGTTTTACTTGTTCAATAGTTTTGACTTGAAGAAGTGTCGTCATAGCTTTTGCGATTATATGCCACTTTTGTTGGGGAAGGTTATGGTTTTTAGGTTTCTGTGCAAAGTGAAGCTACATACATACATATCTACATACTACATGCATATGTACGTATGTATATATCTGCTATTCTTCTGTTCTTATTTGCTCTTTCATAGGTTTCGCGATTGCTTGACTCTTTTTGTTGGGGAAGGTTAGGGTTTTCCGTTTGTTGTGCAAAGTTTAGTAATATAAAACAATTTAAAAAATTCAAGAATGAATGTTTTTCGCATTATTATACAATTTTTTATTTTGTATACCAATAACATCCTATTGGTTTGAAATTAAACATTTTTTGATTTTGTTGTAATATTTATTTATTTTTTTAATAATGTTTTATAATACAAGCATCACATTTATATTGCAATATAAAAATTTATCATTAACATTTTATTTATACCTTTATTAATTTTTAATATTAAAAATAAACGTATATGAATTAATTATATTTATTACATTGATTTTTCTTATTTTAAATATCATACATCTGCACGTGTCTGGTCCTTCTATACAATCTGAGCAGTGCCAAGGACAACAAGAAAAGTGTTCTGCATCATTATTATCCTCCACACCAAAGTCTTCGTTTTCTTTAAGCATGTGAAGAAAACATAGTAGTGCATCCTTATGTTCGTGCATTAACCATCCTTCATATTCCTCAAGAAATTGTTCTACTGTAGATTTCATTGTCAAGTTCTTAACGTGTTGAATGGCTATTTGATATTGTATTAAAATTTTAATTTCATAATGATACACACAAATTTTTGATTGGAATTGCTGTTTTCTCTCTCTATCTCTCTCTCTCCCTCTCTCTACGAATATTCCACATATAGACATATTCACTATTTCACAGCAAATATTTTCATGTAGGCTTCTTAGACTCATCGAATCTACATTTAATATCAATTCAATTCAAATACTCAAAGACATTAAACATAAAATCATTATGGAATCGTTAAATTTAATTAAAAAATTCAGTTCATTAAATAACAAGTCCTTGATTCATATCAAGGACTTAGATGTTTCAAGGAAATATAGAGTGGTGTCGGCGCAAAGGACAACGACAAAATATGGTCCAACAGTAAAAATTGAGATGGAGGACCACTTCATGTTCCTACCAAATAGGTATAACACTCTTACCGATGAGGAGCTCACGCACCTCTCAGATGGCACATTCCGGGTGCAGAGGCAAGGAGAACGGAATTTGCTTCTCGATAAGGAGGAGGATGTGGAGGAGTTTTTAATTCCCAATGCCCAATACCCCATTTGGCAGTAATATAAATTTTTTTTTTTTAGATATATATTTTGCAAGAATAAAACAAAATTTTATATAAATGATGGAATTTTAAATTTAATTTTTTTTATTTAATTCATAAAGAAATTGAAGGCATAAATGACCACAATTAAATGTATTAAACTTCTGATATTGATTATAGTTGTATCTTATATTTTTACCCAGATATTTGATTACTTCTGCAGGAGGTTGTAAGTTTCCAAAACTATCGAAATATTCTATTTCTTTGTTGTTTTTAAAATATGCTACCCAATGTGTGCCGAGTCCTGTTGACATATCTAAATTGATTATTCCACATTCCTTTCTCCTCGGACGTTTTGCTAGAGTGTTCAGCATATAAACTCCTCTAAAGTATGGAATTTTTGATGAAAAATTTTGTAGATCAACACCCGTTAATGGTATAGTGGGTAGCATTTGTATTAGTTTTTTGAGTTCTCTTTACAAATCAAACCATAACCTTTTTTATAGGGTTTGAGAAAAAGTCCTTCGCCTACCGCTATAGATTCTATTGCTCTATTATGTCTAGCTGCTTCCTCAAGTTGTATTTTTGCATTTTTTGTTGCATTTACAGTCTTTGCTATAGCAGCACCTCCAGTAGCTAAACTACCAATTGCACCCAGAGCAGTTAATATTGGAATTAATGGTAGAAAACCACCAATTTTTGGAACACGTATTATACGTGGTGCAATAATTTGTGATTTTTTCCCCTTCAAAGAACTGTTAATAGTTTTTCGTGCAATTCTAATGGCTGTGTTAATATCCAACGGTTTTTCCTTCTTCAACATTTTTGATGCAGCTCTAATTGATGTATTAAACAGTTTTTTAGCATTTAAATTATTTTTTTTAGCATTTTTCTTTTTTTCCACCCCCATTCCAAATTTTGTTTTGGCTTTCATTGCGTTAGTTATCATATATGCAAATGATTTCTCCGTGAGAGTGCTATCTTTTGAGAGAACTCGGTTCCAAGCTTTGTTTTCAAGTATTTTATCAGCTTTATGTCTAGTAATTAAATCCTTATTTTTAGAGTAAGCAATGTCGTGCTCTTTACAAGCAGAGTCCAATAAATTAATTCCTTTATCACCTCTATCTAAACGTTTTTGTAGTTTTGTTCCAGGTCCACAGTACTGATATCCAGGAAGATGAATTTCAAAAGGTAGACAGTTTATTATATTGTTAACTAAACCTTCTCCAATGACAGTTTTTTTATGACTAAACGATTTCCGATATCGTATAACCATATTATTTTATATTTTCTATAATAAAAGGAAGTATTTATGAATTGCATTTAGTTACAAAAATGCAGTTAGTAAAACAACATAAAAATATTTTAGTCCGTAATATTGACGCTTCATCAAACATCAGCTCAAAAATAAAGCATAGTTCCCTCTTGCCAAATTCTATTCGCGCTCTAATAGTTGGCCCATCAAATTGTGGAAAGACTAATATTATGATTAGCTTGATAGAAAGTCCTAATGGTCTCAAGTTTAAAAACATATATTTATACTCAAAATCTTTATATCAGCCGAAATATGAATACCTGAGAAACTTAATTTTACCAATTAAAGGAATGGGATATTACACATTTACAGATAATGAATCTGTTATTTCCCCTAACGAAGCTAAAAGCAACTCAATTATGATATTTGATGATGTTGCATGCGAGAAGCAAAATAATATACGTGCATATTTTTGTATGGGACGACATAAGAATGTTGATTCATTTTACTTATGTCAAACTTATACCAGAATTCCAAAACATTTGATAAGAGACAATGCCAATGTAATTATAATGTTTAAACAAGATGAGAAAAATATGAGGCATGTTTATAGTGATCATGTGGCAAGCGACATGAATTTTGTAAAGTTTCAAGAAATTTGTCGAGAATGTTGGAAGGATAAATATGGATTTTTGATGATAAGCAAAGATAATGAATTAAATAATGGTCGTTACAGAAAACAATTTGACTGTTTCATAACAATATAAATTACTTTACAGAAAAGGTAGTCTTTAGTTCTTAATCTGACTTTAAACTTCATACATCTATTTTTTATAATTTGTCAGATGCATAAAACCTGATCTGATAACATTAACTGATAACTGATCTGATAACCGGAACTGATAACCGATCTGATACCTAATAACCGATCCGATATGTAATAACCGATCTGATACCTGAAAAACTGATCTGATACCTGATAACTGATCTGATAACCTGTTCTGATATCTGAAAACCTAATCAGATAAGCTGAACAGATACCTGATAACTGATCTGATAACCGAAACTGATTGCTGATAACCGATCTGATACCTGATAACCGATCTGATAACCTGATCTGATACCTGAAAAACTGATCTGATAACCGAAACTGATTGCTGATAACCGATCTGATACCTGATAACCGATCTGATAACCTGATCTGATACCTGAAAAACTGATCTGATAACCGAAACTGATTGCTGATAACCGATCTGATACCTAATCTGATACCTGAAAAACAGCTCCGATATTTGACGCTAATAAACATGGATGAGAAAGTTTTAAAAGAGCTGGTTACAACAAGAAATGTCTTGAAGAAAAAGCTCCGTAGTATAAAAACTGGTGAAATAGAATCATTTGAACAACTAAGAGATACATTTAAACCTATAACAGAACCTCTTAAAGAATTTATAAATACTTCTAAAAATATTGGAAGAATCCCCAAGAAAGAAGAAAGTAAATTCCAAACAAAAATTGAGACCAACGAAAGTTTAAAGCCCTTGAAAACATCAGTCAAGGTAGAGACAAGTACACCGAAGAAAATTGTAGAAGGAACAATATTTGATAACACAATCTTATTTAATGATGCTAATGACGTGAGTGATAAGGATGAAGACGAGTTTTACTCACAGACTTCTAATACTGAAGAGAGTTGTACAGACTTATCACTCTTGGAAGCGAGAAATGAATTAGATACTTACTACGGTCCACATAGAGATCACAATAATGAATGGAAATTTGGTAGTAGTAACATTGAGCTAACTGAAGATAAAATTCACGTTGGCGGACAAAGATGGGCTCTAACACCGGGTTTGTTTTCTTTAATGTTTCATAAAACACCAAAAAACTATGACAAATTTGAACTTGAAATCTACAAAAAAATTTTGATTACAACTAATGCATGCAGGAGAGACTATAAACCCGATGGTCAGATCAAGGGGACTAGAGGATATAAATATAAGCATATAATTCAAAAAATATTTAAAGAAAATAGTCAGAAGAAAATATCTAACGCAGTAGCAAATGCAGCAATTCCTGGTTATAAGGGTGATGGAATGATGCGCTTTAACCCCCAAAAACAAAACTATATATATTGGGATGACCCCAATGAGTTAGTAGATCGACTTCGACTACTGCTCGCATCACAAGCTGCAGGTCATACTAATCACAATAACGAAATTGTATCAATTATTGAAGAATTACGTGAAGCGAATATAATACATTAACTGTAATAATTAATACATATATATGAAGTATGTCTGTTGATAAGTTTGGACATTATCTAAACGATACTAGTGCTATAATTTCTATTAAAAATGCACCTAAGCTGCTGGGGTTCTTTATGGATACGAACAACAACATTGATGTCCAAAACAAAAGGATCAAAAATGTTGCAAATGCTCTGGAGGAAAACGATGCTATCAATAAATTGTTTCTGCAAACTCAAATCGAAAAAATAGAAGTCAAATTATTAAATTCCTTTAAGGAAGACAATAATCAAATTCAAGAAAGTCTTCAAGAACAGATAGAGGAATTACAAAGCGAAATAAAATTACAAATAGAAGACAATTATAAAATTGAAAAAGAAATTCTAAAAATTAAATCATCTTTTGAAGAACAAATTGAACAGCTGAATGAGAAAATTTATAGATTAGAAAATTACATGTTCGTATCAATAGCTGAAAGTGCATCAAATAGATCAGAACACTCCCAAACAAATCCGTAAAACTACTCAATGTCTCCAAAAAGAAAGTTAGTTGACGAACTCCATAAGCAAGCTCGAAGACATTTTGTACGCCGTAGAGTTGTGATGAAAGGATTAGATGATCTTTGGCAAGCTGATTTAGTTGAAATGGGTAGTTATTCATCGAAAAATAGAAATTATCGATTTTTGTTGACTGTAATTGACACATTCTCAAAATTTGCATGGGCAGTACCGCTGAAAACAAAAACTGCACTCGAAACAAGCAAGGCGATGGAAAATATTTTTCAATTAGGACGAGTTCCAAAAAACTTGCAAACGGATGATGGTAAAGAATTTTTCAATACAAACTTTGGAAAATTAATGCATAAATACAACATTAATCACTACTCAACATATAGCATTATGAAAGCATCAATAGTAGAACGATTTAATAGAACATTAAAAGGAATGATGTGGAAAGAATTTAGCTTTAATGGTTCATATAAGTGGATTGATATATACAAAGATTTACTTAATACCTACAACAGAAAAGTTCATCGTACCATTAAAATGCCTCCAATTAAAGTCAACTCAACAAATGAGGAAAAGCTGCTAAATACAGTATACAGTCATTTGAAGATGTATAAAATGTCAAAATTTAATGTTGGAGATCATGTTCGCATAAGCAAATATAAGCATACTTTTGAAAAGGGGTATACACCAAATTGGACAACAGAAATATTCACAATTAAAAGAGTTCAAAATACATATCCTACAACATACATATTAGAAGATTATCTCGGAAATCCTATCAAAGGTGGATTTTATGAAGAAGAACTTTCAAAAACTAGATATCCAAATAATTATCTAGTTGAAAAGGTTCTTAAAACTAAAGGAGAGGAGGCATATGTTAAATGGTTGGGGTTTTCTAGTCAACACAATTCTTGGATAAGTAAGGATGATATATCGTAGTTGGAGTAAAAGAAAAATAACATTACTTATATGTATTTAGCACATTCTGTAATAATTTATGTTTAGAATAAGAAATAAAATCATTTTTATAAACAATGTTGTAGTAAGTTTTATTTATTTGCTATCAGATTGCCATAATGTCAATAACACTTACTTTGAGCTCTAACTCATCAGAGTTATCTGCAAATTACTTCCCTCCTATCGAGTTAAATGGAGCTTATGAGTGTGCTCTAACTGCTTTTCATTCATATAATAGCATACCGAATGTAGACGTCTATAACAATATGTTTCACATAGGAGAACATGTAATTAAAATACCAATTGGATCTTATGAATTAAATGATATAGTTGATTACTTAGATCAGCAGTATAAAGACTGCAGTCCAAGAAATAAAATTCGAATAGAAGCTAATAACAATACAATGCAAGTTAAAATTAACAGCTCTAAAGATTTAATAGATTTTAATAAAGAAAATACAATTGGAAAACTTTTGGGATTTAATACTAAAATCCTGACTCCAAACCATGATCATTACTCAGATCTACCAGTCAATATATTTAAGGTGAATCTCTTGCGAGTTGAAAGCAGTATCGCTGTTAATACATACATGAACAATTCCAAGGCGCATACACTACATGAATTTCCGATTAATGTTCCTCCAGGCTATAAAATAGATGAAATCCCTAGAAATCTAATTTATTTACCAGTCAACTCCCAAGAGATTAGTTCACTTACTCTACGCGTGGTTGATCAGCACGGTGACTTAATAAATTTCCGAGGAGAGGAAATAACCATTCGCATACATTTGAGACCATCTAAATAATGATAATATATAACACAAACATATCAAAGAATAAAGCTGTATATAATTCTAAAACTATACTAGAACCTAAGCGACAGTTGAAGAGATCAGTCCAACAAAATCTGACCAAATCAAATCAAAACTTTCTCAAGTCGTTAAATTTAAAATTGAAAACGAAAAAATTAATTCAATAATGGATGTACTAGATAAGCCATTATCTGATGAGAGTATAATCAAAAAAGACTATCACACATATGTACCATATCTACAATCATATAACAATAATGACGAAATTCGTATTTCAATACAAAATCAAGATCTGTACGTATTGCCCAGTGAAAGTTATATATATGTGGAAGGATTTATTGTAGATGATAAGAGCCCAAAATCCTCTAATTTAAGCTTTAAATTAAAAAACAACTTTGTAGCGTATCTCTTTGATGAAATCCGTTATGAACTTAATGGTATTGAAATTGATCACACAAGGCATTTAGGACAGACAAGCACCATAAAAAATCTGATTTCTTTATCACCAACGGAAAGCGCTGTCATGCAAAATGCTGGATGGAACAAAATTGATAATTTGAATATTGAAAATGGATATTTTAATTTCTATGTTCCACTTAAAATGCTCTTAGGATTTGCGGAAGACTATAACAAAATAATACTAAATGGTAAACATGAATTAATACTCTTGCGTAACAAGAATGATGAAGATCTTGTACAATCGAGCACTTCTACTGACAAACCAAAACTTACAATTTCGCTAATCTCTTGGAGAATTCCCCATGTACACTTATCCGATCATAGTAAATTGAATATGATTAAAATTATCAACAATGCTGCTTCTATACCAATAGCATTCCGCAGTTGGGATTGTCATGTAAATCCACAATTAACTACAGGAACTAGCCATATCTGGAATGTTAAGATGGCTGCAAGTAGAGAGCGACCCCGCTTTGTATTGATTGCATTTCAACAAGATAAAAAGTTTGTTCATTGCGATCTCACTAACTTAAAAGTACATTTGAATTCAGTTTCATATCCATATGATGATCTTAACTTAAAATTTAAAAATGAACGCTACGCAATTCTATATGATATGTATGTAAGATTTCAACAAAACTATTATATGAAGGAGTCACAACCTCTTCTAACTTCCCAAGAGTTTAAGAATAATGCACCCATTATTGTAGTAGATGTTAGTTATCAAAACGAAACACTTAACAACGGACCAATTGACATAAAAATTGAATTTGAAACAGCAACAAATATTCCAGACAAAACATCAGCTTATTGCATTCTTATTCATGATCGTCTAATTGAATACATACCTATAAGAGGACAAGTTCGTAAAATCTTATAAATTAAAAAAGATGAACAATAATATAGTTTTTATAGACTTGCAAGGTTTCAAGAGTAATGCAAATGACTTTATCGTAAAAGAACTCGCAATCGTTTTCAAAAATAATCAACACATAAATTTTATCATAAAACCTCCTTTTGATTTTAAATGTTTATCAACAAAAAAGCAAAGAGAAGCAAACTGGTTAACAAAACATTATCATCATCTAAGCTGGAACGATGGGACTGTTTCATTTAAAAGCATTTGCGAATTTCTAAGAGCTAATGTAGGTGATTCATATACTATATATGTTAAAGGTGAGGAAAAGAGGCAATGGTTAGAAAAAATGGTGCAAAAAAGTGTTTTTAATATTGAATATATTGGCTGTATCAACTTTAGTCAAATAGGGGTGAAGTATCCAGACCTATTTTATTGCAGCTATCACATCAATGGTATTTGTGCTTTACGGAATGCAATCTTACTTGAAAAAGAAACATCGGAATGAAAACAAATTGTTATCAGTTATTTTTAGTATATTATTGGTTTTATTTTCTAATATATTATAATACATGTATGTTGATATGTTACAATTTTAAACTTAATTGAAGTGTATAAATAAAAATGTTGTAAAAACTAAATAATTATATACATATATATATATATATGTTACAAATTTATATACTTATGTATACATAAAAATAATATTTTAATAAAAATATAAAAAATAAATAAATACACAAAAAAAAAACATATGAGATTGTTTCTTAAAACTGAATTAATGAATGTAAAACTCGTACATAAACATTTGAATATAATACATAAATATTAAAAAAAAAAGTATTTGGATTCACGATTAAATAAATGTTATACATCACTGTCATCTCATATATATATATATATATATGTATATATATATATGTATATATATATATATATATATATATATATATATATATATATATATATATAGATTAGTCAACTGGCATTGACTCACTAACTCGATCTCTATAATGACCCCAAGCTCGTGTTTTTACATGATCTTCCAAAATATTTCTTTTATCATCATTGTAGTTAAGGACTACTTTAAATAGCTTTTGTGTGTACAGTTTGTGAGTTTTTGATCTAATCAAATACATCTCATCTGATAGCACTTTCTGATCAAATAAACAATTTTTATAATCGTTTAGAGTTAACTTCTTGACGGCAGATTTTTTAACTCCTTTAGATTTTTTGACTTCTTCAGAGCTATGGGTTGAAAATGAGTACATTTTGGATCTTAAACCTACAAACTCGGTCATTATATCACCCTTGTTCTCGTCCTTCATCATTCCTAAAACCTTTTTATTTGCTAGAGGTAAACAGAACTGATTATCTTCAGAATAATCCGATGTATCGAAATTGGAATCAATATCCTTACGAATGTCATCATAAAAATCGTCAGTTTGAATCGTGTAGATGAATGAATCTGTATCCATATAGTTAAGAGAAATTGTATCTTTAAACTTTTGTTTCATGTAGCGGTAGTGGAAGTCGTACATCTTCCACTTAGATAATTCTAAAACTGCTAGACCTATATATGTGGGTTTATCGTAATATGGTTCCAGTTCTTTTAACTCAACTGCATACATATTATCACCGAATTTTTTCAAACTTAAAAAATTCGGTTTAGAAATCAATGCCCTCAATCCTAAATGATTTCTGTTTGTAGTTTCCCACTCTGTAGCAATATGGATAACTTTTCTTTTATCAACATTTTCCATAGTCTTCCCATAAACAGCATTATTAAGAAGCTTAAAAAAGTCCTTCTCAAATGCATTTTTGGCATTCGTACGATATGAATTATTTAGGTCAATGTATTTTTTAAGCCAAGGGGACTGCTTAAATCTTAATATTCTGTGTATTTTATGTAATACAAGCCCGTTTGAAATACATTGAAGTAAGATTTTATGATGAATAACATAATTCCTTTTGAATGTAAAGTCTGCTATTAACTTCTTACTATTATATTGTGATGTTTTTTTGTTTTGGGGGCAAAAAGGGAGGTCATTATGTGCGTCATGAAGTGAGTCTGGATACTCAATATCTACTTCTAAATAGTAACCAACTTCTGGTGTATTAGGAGCTTCATTGATATTAAAGACTTCAATTTCTCCAGAACTTAACCATTCGAATCCCCCGTAAGGTAAAGGTTGAGACATTGCCCAACCATATAAATTATTAGCATCTAAATACATCAAATATTCTGAAGGCTTGTTTCTATCAAAATCTTTCATGTATTTGTTGTTAGATTTTGAATATCTTCTTGAGCACTGCACTAGCCCACCCCTTATACCACTTTGAACAAATGAATGCATTTCACAATCTGTAATTAGCTCTAAGGTTACTTCTGTAGTCCTCAACATGGCATCCCATGATAGTCCTGGTGCAGTATAGTAGTGAGCGGGATCTAGACTATAAATACTCTTACATATTTTTCGAAAGTTTTCAAAAATATCTGTAAGAAGTAATACATCAGTTTTGAGGTACAGCTCAGTATAATCCAGAAGGGTTCTACAATCGAACTCACTCCACACTTTTTGTGCATGTTCATAGTCATCAACAGAACATTCGTCATTGCTTAAAATATTAAAAAAGTTCTGTCTACTTGGAAGTTCAGTTTCATCAAACTTTAATATAGAGTCCATATAAGAGTATGGATACACTCCTTTTCTTCTTAATAAATTAAATTGGTTGTCATTTGGAAATATTTCGCGAACTGTTTGTAAATCAGATACGTCAAGATTTTTTGCCAAAGAATCTAGACTTGAGGCCATAAACCTGAAAGAATCTATAAAGCGTATTTCGAATCCATGATTCTTTTTTAATGAAATATAAACTGAGAGGGAAATATAACGCTCTTTGTTTAGGGGTATAACTTTTATGGTAGCATTTTTTATTGTGGAAAGATGATTGAAAAAGAGATGTAAATCATATGCAGAAAGATTGTGAAAAAGAACAGGTATAAAATTAGGTACTCTATAGTTTAAATTACATACATTATGTGCTGCACCACGATAACTACCCGTAAGATGACAGTGATCTATAACTTTATCATTAAACAACTCTTTTCTACAAATATGACACACTTGTGCATTATTGTGGGCTTGCACATCTTCGCTAGTCATATTAATAGATTTTGTTTTTGATAACTGCTCATCAAATATGTTTGATGCATCTTCCACTATTTTTTTAACAAACATAATTGCTGCATCTTCCCCAAAATAATACCTATGCCTATTATATTCTTTCTTAAAGCTACACTTTACATAGTAACCGAAAGCACAAGGGATATGCTTTTGAATGTTTGTAGTATTACTACTTACTTTTTCGTCAACTTTTTCTAAAATTGACTCAAAATCAGCATAAATGACATATGGGACATCCATGTGTTTATGAATATTTTTAAAGCTTTTGAAAACATCCTCGGGCTTATGCATTTTGACGACTTTCTTTAGACACACATTCTTGTGATGCTTATACACATATTCATCATGAGTATGGTAGAGACAAGAGTTGCAAACAAAGATTTTTGATGTATGCGATGTTATGCTGAATCGTAAAAGTCTAAAATTGGAATATATAGATTATATCAAAGAAATATTTATATACTTTAAAAATTAAAATAATAAAAATTATTATGATTATTTGAAAATACTTATGTACTTCAAATTTTTTTAGCTGTTTTAAGGGAAGTGGGAAATCTAGCCCCTCAAAGTTGACGTCTATGCCTCCTAAAACAATCCTGTCACTTCTTATGTTTGCTATATTATACGAGTAGTGGAATTTTCTTTCTGCAACACTTAGCATATCATTTTGATTTAAAGCAGCAACTAAGCACCATTTGAAGCAATAAATATCATCATTTTCGATATTGATGCATGCACCCTTATTAACTATAGCTTTTGGCAAGGGTATGAAATATGAGCCTCTTATAATCGATGACTTGTTAATATTTATTTCAAGAAATTTTATACAGATTAATGTCCATCCACTGTCTCTCTCTTGAAATTCATAAATTTTTATAGCAATTTCATTCACATGCTTTTTGTATAATTCTTCCACATCGTCCGAAATGGTGACCAATGTCATTTTTGATATGTGTACCAGTGGAGAAACAATCATATCATCGTTCATCAGTTTCATGTACTCACATGTTAGCTCAAAATTAAATTTAAATGAAACATGCTTCCTGCTACATTCATTTAGTTGTTTAGTAACACTATTTCTTGCATTTAAGAAAAATTCTTTTGGGAACAATATTCCCTCATTTTTATTTATGAAGGAATATACTTCTATCCTCCCATTGAAGTCGCTGCTTATCTTTGTCAGATCATTATTAATATGTACTTGCTCAGAATTTCTCTTATGCTTTGTGGTTCTAACATGAGCCGTCCATGAGGAAAAACCTATTACTTCATTGCAAGATTTACAATGTCTGCATAAAATATTCCTAGCGTCCCCCAGGCTGGCTGAAGAATGCGTTTTTTATGATCCTTGAGCTTACCATGCGACATGAATAGCTTTTTGCAAACACTGCAATGTAGCTTCATATGCACCTCCAACATTTTGACACTGCTAAGAGTCATCGAGCAAACTGAGCAAATTGTGGAATTCATTTCTCTTTAATTATTGTTGATATTAATTTTTTAACACAATTTCAATAATAATACTTTTACACTGATTTTATTATTTTTTTTTTATTTTAGTCCACTATAAAAATTTTGGAAATTTTTGATAATAATATGTAATTATTGATTAATGGGTACCACTTTAAATAGATTGTATATAACAGAAGTACTACAGCACACTAATCAGAGTTGAAATATTACTTTTCATTAAGTGCGATCAGAACTGTTCACTGTGAAGTAATAGGATAAAAATGAGAAGAAGAAGAATACAAAATAAAATGTTTATACATATAACCATATAAAAGCTAAATTTATTAGGAATCAATAGGAAGCGACGCTTTACAGACATTCGCACCCCTTCTAGTAGGGATATAGTTTCACGTTGCACAGCAAACGGAAAACCCTAACCTTCCCCAACAAAAAGAGTCAAGCAATCGCGAAACCTATGAAAGATCAAATAAGAACAGAAGAATAGCAGATATATACATACGTACATATGCATGTAGTATGTAGATATGTATGTATGTAGCTTCACTTTGCACAGAAACCTAAAAACCATAACCTTCCCCAACAAAAGTGGCATATAATCGCAAAAGCTATGACGACACTTCTTCAAGTCAAAACTATTGAACAAGTAAAACATACTTACACATACATGATCGCACATAAATTGGTCTGGGAGTATATGTATGTATGTATGTCTTGTATCATAATAAAATGTGCTGTGATCCCATATTTTTTATTTTCATTTTTTACTTTATGCGTTATTCTATATATGTATGTATGTACATAAATATGTATGTATGTATGTAGTACCTACATAGAAACAAATCGCTGAATTTGCACAACATTCAATTCTAACAAGATCGAGCCAGCTTAAATTTGCAAAGCAAAATATACACGCACATGTATGTACATGCGTATTAGAAAAAAAAAACAATAACATAAAAAGTATCCAATGGACATAGCAGGAACGATAAATACAAAAGAATAAAAAAGTTCCCTTGGATACTGTAAAACGGGAAAAAGCAATATCAGCACATTTGCATAAGTATGTACATATGTATGTATGTATGTATATATGTATGTATGTTTGTATATGCATAAAATCAAAAATTGTCAAGTACGCGTATGAATGTACATACATACATATGTACCACTCAGAGTAATAGAAGACGAAGAAAAAAATAACAACAGTAGAAGCAATCAGCATCAGCAAACAAATTCCAACTAGGAGAACAGATATTCCAACAAGCTAAACAGTTTCTATGATCCCCAAAAATCATTGAACTACGCACACGAATTTACAAATCGATACACATGCATGCTTACTTACATACATACATACCTACATGTATACAATTACCACCCAAGCAATTCAACTACATCAAACGCGAAAAAGAACAAATGATAGAAGTCCCAGTTCACACTATACATGTGCTGGCAATACGTTTTGTTTTGTGAGGGCGTCGATGAAAGTTCAAAGAATAAAAAGTGATAAGCTTAGCAATAACACTTGCGTAGCGTGAACGGGGACTAAGTATGTAGATCAATGAATACAGCAGCATACAAATTTTTTGCTTGGGCAACATCAATTCCAGCACGAGAAAAAAATTATCCCTCTATAACATTCCCATGCATACACCAATACATAGAATATTAAAAATATAAAATATGTACACATACAACTAAAAGCTATCAATTATGGATAAGTTACCGCAAAATCCATCTCTTTCTAACACTATATCCATACCCCTCTGATACGAACACACATAGATCCAACACTAAAAAAATGTACACACCCACTACATAATTTTTTGTAGTAGCTGAGGGAGCATATATCCCAACTGAAGAACAAACCCCTCTGATACAAGCAAACATACATTTATCCAACAACAAACAAAAAAAAAACTACAGTGGTCAACATATTATTGATAGGCAGGCAATGACAAACCTCTAAATCCCTAATCATGAGATAAATATTAAACTAGAGAACCAAATTTCATGATCACAATATTTATTAATACCAAATACCAATCCTCTAAATCCCTAATCATGGGATATCAGAAATTATAGGCCAACACCTCCATCTCTCTCAAAAACTACAAATATTAAAGTCAACGCCCCCTCTCTCTCAATTACACACATACATACTCATATCTGACGTCACAAACCATGACCTTCCACAACAGACAAAGATAGAGAGAGATAGATATAGTGTTAGAAAGAGATAGATATTTGCATCCTCCATTACCTATCTACTCTGTTCGAATATAAAATAACAGAAACTTGTATGTAGCGAAAAATATGAGGATTTATCCGATTATCTAAATTATTTCTCTTTATGAAAATATCTAATGGAATTTCATAATATTGTGAAATTCAATTTCTCTTGTGCAGAAGCTCTCAAAGAAAACAAGACTGTGCATGTTTAAGTAACTTGAAAACAAGACTGTGCATGTTTAAGTGACCTGAAAACAAGACGGTGCATGTTTAAGCGACATGAAAACAAGAATTTGTAAATAAGCAAACGAAGTAAAGCCAATAAAGAAATAAAAAAACCATTCACATTTTCCATTCTTTTTTCAATAGTTTATTTACAATAACTTTTCATAATAAATAGGATTTAAATACAATAATATTTCTTAGGCTTTTTTTTACATTCATTTTAACAACAATACAAGAATTTTTCTTATTAAATAAGATTTTATATACATCAATTTTTCTGATTAAATAGGATATAAATACAATATTTTTTCTTATTAACTAAGATTTTATATACAATATTTTTTCTTAATAAATAGGATACAAATACAATATTTTTTCTAAATAAATAGGATTTTATATACAATATTTTTTCTTAACTAATTAACTAAGATTTTCTTGCATTTTAGCAATCTCATCTAGCAACATGTCAAGTTCGTATTCAGGGTTAGTTTCCTTAATACGAAAATGATACCATGCATAAGTGTTTATATTATTTGATCTAATTTTTCTCTTATCATCTCCATAGCTTAATACTACCTTATTTAATTCGCTAGTATATAATTAATGTAGCTTAGATTTAAATGTTAACATACTATCATATACATTAATCTTATTAAATAGGCAATTCTTATATGTAGCTAAACTATATTTATCTAATATGGCCCTCTTTACCCCCTTCGATTTTTTAATATCATCTTGGTTTTCTACACTAAATGAATACATTTTTGAGCGCAGCCCAACAAACTCTGTCATTATCTTACCGCAATTTTCATCCTTCATCATACCAATTACTTTTTTATTTACTATTGGGAAATTATAAATATTGTCTGTAGGATAGTCCGATGTGTCAAATTGTTCATGTATGTCATTTTTTATGTCAGCATAAAAGTCATCAGTCTTTATTGAATATATAAAAGAGTCCGTATCCATATAGTTTAATGAGAGGTTTGTCTTAAACTTAGGTTGCATGTACCCGTAATGGAAATTATACATTTTCCATTTTGACAGCTCGAGTACACAAAATCCTAAGTAAATTGGTTTATTGTAGCAGGTTTTGACTCTAGTCATTTCGATTGCTACAAGATCTTCAGAAAATATAGATAAACTATGAAAATTTGGTTTTGATATCCAATCTTGGGCACCTAAATGATTGCAATTCGTCCTCTCCCAATTATTAACAATTTTAACATCTCTCCTCTTATCCACATTTTCCATGGTTTTACCATACACTGCATTATTAAGTAGTTTGAAAAAATTTTTTTCAAAAGCATTTTTAGCAGTGGCTCTATGTCTGGTATTTAGGTCAATATAGCCTTTTAACCATGGAGATTGTTTAAATGCTAGAATACGATGAGTTTTCTTTAAAACTAAGCCATATTCTAAGCACTGTTTGAGAACTCTAAAGTGTATCACATATGATTGCTTTTTAGAGAAATCGGTTATCAACTTGCTATACTTCGCTTGCATAGGTTTCTTATTTTCAGCGCAAAAAGGAAGATCATTATGCAAGTCGTGTAAATGAGAGGGATAATCCAACGTAACCTCATAAATATAACCGTCTGTTCCATTATCAGCTATGCTGTTTGGATCCAGATTCAGCTCGTCTTGTGATAACCATCTGAATCCACCATGAGGAAGATATTCCGACATCGCCCATCCATACAAATTGTTAGCGTCTAAATAGACGAGAAATTCTGAGGGCTTTTCTTTGTCGAAATCTTGCAAATATTTATTATTTGCTTTCGAATATCTTTGACTACACTGTACTATCCCCCCACGTATACCTTTTTTCATAAAATTGTACATGTCTATGTCTGTCAATAATTCTAACTCAATTTTTGTATATTTGAGCATTGCATCCCAGGAAAGGCCAGGTGCTGTATAATACTGACAAGGATCGAGCTCATAAATACCCTTACAAACTTTTCTAAAGTTCTCGAAAATATCTGTCAGTAAGAGGACGTCTGTTTTTAAGTAAAGTTCCATATAATCTTTCATTGTTTCACAACCAAAAGTATTCCATACCTCTACAGCATGTAAGTATTCCTCTAAAGAACACTCTTTATTATTCAACTTATTAAAAAAATCACTGCGTGAAGGCAGCTGGCATTCATCTAGTTTTTGGAATGAATTTAGGTACTCATACGGTACCTTTTTTCTTAATAAGCTGAAATTCTTTTTCTGACTGAAATAAGGACCTTATAGTGCTGAAATCATTGTCCGACAAATTGCAGGCTAATGATTCCAAACTCTCAGCCATAAAGCGTATAGTATCAAGAAATCTTATTTCAAGCTTATGGCCATCACTCATTTCTGTGAATTGGGAGAGGGATATATAAAGTTCCTTATTGAGAGGGAGTACTTTCAGTTGCAATGAAATTTCACCTAATTCTTTAATGAAAAGATGTGAGTCATAATTTGAATAATTGTGGAAGTAAACTGGTATAAATTTGGGAATTTGGTAATTTAAATTACAGTTGTTGTGGGCTGCACCTCTAAATTTGCCACTAATGTGGCAGTGATCTCTAACACGATCTTTGCCTAAAAATTTTTTACAAATATGGCAATTCACCGCACTATAAAAATTATAAGTATCCGAAGGGGATAAAGTATCCATTTGTCTATTGTTAACTAAGTGCTTGTTATATATTTCTTCACAATCCTCAATTAAATATGCTACAAATTTTTTGAAGCATCTTCCCCCGTATATATCCTAAACTTATCTAAATTATTACTATGCATACACTTTATATAATAACTAAAGGCACAAGGTGTGTGAATTTTTATTAAATTTGTTTTACTACTTACACTATCACTTATATCCTCTAAGATGCATTCGAAGTCCGCGTAAACAACGAAAGGGACATCCATTTTTCGTTGATGTCCCTTAAAACTAAGAATGGCATCCGAACCTGATGGCATAGTTGTGACGATCTTTCCACATTCCTCCTTATGTGTACTCATGATGGTCTCCGCATGAGTATACTGGAGACAGCTATTGCAGAAGTGAAGCTTATGCCTATTGGTGGTTATCTGATTCCGTAAAAGTCTGTAAATAATAAAAAATAAAATAAAAGTTTATAAGTAAAATGTATCTATTATAAAATATATAAAACAAGTATATGTATCATTAAATTAAAGTGTAGTATAATTTTTTAACTTACCTTGATATGTCCTTTATCAAAATGTAGTGATGGACTTCACCATTTTCCAAAAGCAACAAGTTTACGTGGTTAATTTTCTCGTCCTTGGTGACATAATAAGGACCAATGATCTGATTGGCCCCCTCATCATAGCCGAATACGTTAATACTTATTGCTGGATTGTTCACCTCAAACTCTTTTATTTTGTTTAATCCTAATGGGAAGCGTAAATTTTTGAAATTTAACGCTACACCATTTCGCGTAACAATCGTCTCTGCACCAATGTCTTGAATATTATAAGAACTGCAACGTTCTATATGTTTGTATTTGGTGGTATCCATGGCAGCGATTAGACACCACTTGAAACAGTAGTCATCATCATTTTCAATGTTGAGGCAAGCTTTTTTTCTTTCTAGTTTTCCAGGTGTGGATATCCAGTTCGATCCTTTGACGAGCGAAGATTTGTTGATGTTAATTTCTGCTCGGACTATGCGTGACAAAGTCCAACCAGAATCTCGCTCTTCAAACTCGGATATTTTGGTTGAAATCTCCGCAACCTGCTTACGGAATAGCTCTTCTATGCTATCTGCCTTCGTCAGCAAACTCATTTTGGCTACATGTGATATTATGCACAATTCCAATTCTTCTCCAACAATTTTGATATACTCCGCCACAATACTCACATGAAATTTAATTATTGAATGCTTACTTAAATTCACTTGAAGTCTCTCCATAAAAACATTTTTATTTTCTTCAACAAATTCTTCCAACAGAAGTTGGTCTTTTTTGTTTAAAATTGCATAAGTGGCAATATGGTTTTTGAATGCTTTAGATATTTTATAATATCGCACATTCGCTTCTACTTCATCTGTTCTAGCATGCGAAGTATTCATTGGAGTTGGCAGAGTTTTTTCTCTTCTTTCTTCTACTTCTCCATCACTTTCCGGTAAGCTTATGTCCATAGCATTGTCGAATAAATTACCTCCAAGGATACGCACACACTGTTGTTGAGCTTGTTGTTGTTGTTGAGCTTGTTGTTGATGATCTTGTTGTTGATGCTGGTACTCTTGTTGATGATAATTAAGAGGCTGCCATTGCATCACATTGGGATTATAATTGTATCCCAAAAACTGATTATTCCATGGCATACCGTATTGTTGAAAATTTAATGGTAACTGATATTGAGGATACTGAAGAGAAGGATATTGTTGATGAATAAATGATGATGATGGATTTTGGTGATTTTGAAGAGATGTCTGCGGTAGCTCTTGATTTATGCCCCGGCTTACGACCACTTGATTCTGTACACTATGGTTTTTAACATGCTCCAAAAAGGACTTTTGGTATTTGTATACCTTATTACATGTATTACACTGATAACCTGATGAACTCATTTTTAATTATTTTATTATTATTTCACTTTAACACAATTGCTGATGACACTTCTTGTAAATACAATAACGTACTGATGTGTTGGTTAGAAATGTTGGCGTATTTATACTAAAATTAGAAGCAGTATCCTTGCAGCATTCATAAATTTTACTTTTTGTTTCTCTGCTGCTGACTGTACTTAGTTTGCTGCTTTAAAATAATCGTAGACAAAGAAAATGATTACGTTGCAAAATATATATGTATTCTACAAAATATTCCACGCACAAGTACCCACGATCGCACATTTATACATGCACACATACATATACATACATACATACATACATATACATACATACATACACATACATACACATACATACATACATACATACATACATACACATACATACACATACATATACATACATACATACACATACATACATACATACATACATACATACATACACATACATACACATACATGTACATACATACATACATATTTCTTAAACAAATACACAAAATATTAAATTACCAACGACAAAAAAGCTGGACCACCCACACACAAGTATGGGTGTTCACATACATGTGAACACAAGTATGGGTGTTCACATACATGTGAACACATAAATAAATATTTTCTCTGATATTACTGATATATTATTACGATAAGAAATTTCTACAGTCTGGCAACGCTGGCAATTTTCCCTTTGGTGTTAGAAAATAATAATCATGTTTTGCCGTCGGCATTTGAAAAAATAATAATCATGTTTTGCCGTCGGCATTTGAAAAAAATAATAATCATGTATTGCCGTAGGCATTAGGAAAAATATTCATATATTGCCGTAGGCATTAGGAAAAATTTTCATGCATTGCCGTAGGCATTAGGAAAAATATTCATATATTGCCGTAGGCATTAGGAAAAATAAACATATATTGCCGTAGGCATTAGGAAAATCATGTATTGCCGTAGGCATTAAGAAAAATAAATTTTCACTATTTCACACCCATTAGTATAAGGAAAAATCATTGCATGATTTTCCCGTTGGTACTAGGAAAAATCATCTCATGATTTTCCCGTCGGCATATATACTTATGAAATCTTAATCTTATGAAACCCCTTAATCCACCCCATAAAAATCATCTACTCACACAATTAATGCCATCTCAAAAAAAATCACCCGTTCCCAAATGGGTTAATGTAAACAAAACTCCTTATGTAAACAAAAAATTCCTTATGTAAACAAAAAGTTGGACGGACTTATTGACCCACCCTCGTAGGGTATCAAATTTCACAAATTTCCAAGAATTTTAAAATTTGGGTAATTAAAATTTTAAAATTTCAAAAGTTTAATTGGGGCAGAAGCGTTAGTTCCCTACTACTTTCGTTGGATGAGCGAGAATAAATTATTTATAAATACCACTAAAACTAAAGCAATGCTCTTTGGGCCCCCAAAAACTAATTTGGCCATAAGGATTGATGGTACTGATATTCAGTTTGTTAACCCGATTAAATGTCTTGGTGTATGGTTGGACAATAGGCTTAATTTTGAAAGATATATTAATTCTATAGCATCCAAGATTAATTTTGCATTTCGACAAATTAATAATGTAAATATTATATTGCCCGTGCAGGTAAAAATAAAGCTTGTTCACACTTTGATTATGCCCATATTTTTGTATGGAGTTGAAGTTTATAGCCTCACTTTGGGTTACAACATTAGCAAACTTTCGAAATTATTTAATAGAGTTGTTCGTTTTCTGTATAGTCTTAGAAGGCGCACTCATATGTCGAATTATGTATGTAGATTTTTAGGATGTTCATTCTTGAACTACTTGAAATTAATACTATTACTATTGATGTGTAAACATCCAAACGCTAGGGGGTAAAAACCTTTTTCACAATACAATCACAAATTTTGAGTAATCGTTAACCAATCGTAAAGCGTTATAAAATCGATGTGAGCTATGTATGAGTGCATTAGTGTAATCATACCAAAGACTATAAATATATAAAGATGTTCTACGTCCATACATTGTACTGTCACTGCTTAATTTGCCGATGGATTTACTACTAAGTCCATTTGTTTCAAAGATAGTCTTTTTTTTCTAAGGGAACATATTATTCTCATCAGGGAAGAAAAATGACTTCTTGGATTTTGTACCAACTGTGAAAACAAAATGTACTTTTTGGACCATGACGGTACCATTTTTTTTAATATTTATTAATAAGAACGGAAACGTAAAAAAAATTTTAAAAATTGAGAAGTGAACAATAAACTTAATAAAAATGTTTGTAAAAATTCAGTATAAAAAATAAAAAATAACAAATCGTCTTGTGTGACCTCGGCGCCATTTGTATGAAAATTTCGTCGACGATTTGTATGGGGCTGTCTTCAATATGTCTTCTACGACTTACCATTGTCTTGTGCCCGTCGTCAAAGATGTCTTAAAGACGTGGCCAAATGGGTTGTTTTCGCACTGTATGCCTTTGTATGTAAGCTACGTACAATGTCGCCGATTCTTTATGTGTATGGCAAAAATGTGTATTTTATTGTTGTACTATTGCAAATACATCGATTCGCACCGAATTTAAAGTGCATTATTCTCGGTCAAAATGCATGACCTGCATTATAATATTATTAGAGAAATTTTGTCTATATGAGTCACACCGGGGATGCCTGAAGCAAAATCTAAATTTTTTGATTTTTGCACATGCATGTATGCAACACAAACATAACAAGATAAGCAACTCAAAGCAGTATGTTATAAAAAAAGCAATGTGAGTCCGATCACGGGGGAGATGTGTTAACATCTAGTAATGAAAAATGTTTTTTAAGTTGGAAGTACTTATGCTTTTAGTAATCAGTAATGCCCGTATTCATAATGAAATTCTACCAAGTGGCTAAATTTACAATATTGAAAGCTTTGATACTTTTAATTGCTTAATTAAAAAAATATATACTAAAAGCAAAAGTACTTCCAACTTAAAAAAAATTTCATTACTAAATGTTTACACATCTCCCCTGTGATCGGACTCACATTGCTTTTTTTTATAACACATACAAGGATGGGAAAATATTGCATATAATTTAATTTTTTACCTTCAGCCGGTCTCAACGAAGTCGTCAAATACAATAAATTCCAAGGCTAACTTCAATTTTGGAACGATCATTTCATACTAGAGTTACAAGAATTTTTAATAATCTGCCTGACAGCCTTAAATCTTTTGGTTTCTTCACATCAAACTTATAAAAATAAAGTTCTATTATATCTTGAAGACAATAACTTATAGTTGCATATTAATATATGAAATTCGTACATACATACTTATATATATATGTCTTATACTCTTTTACAATACAAACGCAATTGTTAATTTATTTGCTTTCCTACAATGCAATATCTGTTCTAAACTCTCTCCTCTACTTTAATATTTATGATATATTGATAAATATTCTTTACATATGTATGTTGAATTTATTATAATAGTCTACGTTAGTTTTTAAGATTTTCACCAAATATATTATTATAAAGTTATAAAGTATTATATTATGTAGACAATTTGTTAACTATTTATGGCCTATTGGACTCCGTTACTTAAAGTTGAATAATAAACTGCAATTGAATTGAATTGAAAAAACAAAACCTTACTTTTTTCGGCAGATGGATATCATTCATATCGTCTATTTTCTCTTCCTAGAGATCAGTGAAAATATTTTCGTTGTTCCGTCCAAAAGAGGATTTTTCTCTGCAACTTTTTGATTGTCGTTGCGGCTGCATCCATTTTGAAGTTGAGAATGTTTCAATTGTTATCTATTTTTATTAACTGACACAAACATTACCAGCTGCTTCCGGTAATTTTACTCGTAACTTGGCAGCACTGAATTTAGCAATGTTGCATTTCATAAAATCTACTTAGAACTAATTAAAACATGTTTGTGACGATTATACCCCAGGTTTTAACGTTAAAACCCCAACTTTTACTAAAACAATGTCAGTGTGAAAACACTATAACATATTTTTCAATTGTTCGTTAGTCAAGAATAAACGGAAGTAGATAAATCATATATATATATATAATATAGATATATATATATATATATATACATATATATATATATATAGGCATACATATACATATGTATATACAGGGTGGCCCAGAATGGCCAAAATGGTTCCAATTCCTTATAACTTTTTTATTATAATTTTTTTATTATATTTCTTTTCAGTATTTTGTAAAGAAGATTTGGGGAATTTGTCCAACAACTGAAACCGACAGATTACCAGCAACGAATTGATTATGCAAATTATTTTCGTCAAAAAGCAGAAGAAAATCGTGATCTTATTCATAACTTAATTATGAGCAACGAAGCTCATTTTTAATTAAATAGGTTCCTTAATATGCAAAACTGCATAATATGGACTACGGAAAATCCTAGAGTAGTTAAACAGCGAGAATTACATCCACTTAAGTGAACCGTTTGGTGCGGTGTTTCGTCGAAAAGGATAATTACCTTATATTTTTTTTGAAAATTAACACGATGCTGTCATTTCCATGACTGGTGTTAGATATCGTTGTTGAATTGTGTACTGTTCCATTTTAAATTTCCCAAGTCTTCCCTACAAAATACTGAAAAGAAAAATAATAAAAAAATTATAATAAAAAAGTTATAAGGAATTGAAACCACTTCGGCCATTCTGGGCCACCCTGTACATATATGTATACATACATATACATATGTATATAAATGTATACATATACATATGTATATATATGTATTCATATACATGTTTATATTGTTGCTCATTGAAAGATACTAGAGTTCGCTTCGAAACTTTGTTTTTTTATATATTAGATTAGATAAAGTGCTGTGCACTCAGTGCTGTAAAGTTTTACATTGGGTTCATACAGGCAATTAATAAAGTAATTGAAAATTATTTAGAGTTTTAAGAATTTTTTATTTAGAAATAACTAAAACTTTCTTTGGTAGAGAAAATGTACAGATATATCTACGTATTTATACATATATATGTATGTTTATGTATGAATGTATGTAAAGATATATATTTATATTTATATTTAATTTACAATTAAGAACATTAAAAGTAATTTTGAATTATTTTACAATTACTAATTTTTTATTCTATTGTGTATTGTTTTTTTTGTACACTGTTTATATAGATTATTCCTTCGCGAATGGATAGTCATCTTTTCGCGATGCGAAGGATTAAGTGCAAGGGGATTAATAGCCGAGGTGACGTTAGTGAGTTTAGTCGCAACGGATATGGTCACCCATGTCAGACAGGTATAATCTGAGTGCAGCTAGTTTCAAGCCTGCAAGTAGCGATAAAACGCACTTTTTAAAATAATCAAAGTTTAAAGCTAATAAATACCCTGTGTATCCGGTAAAGGATTTCATAATCTGTGGAGAATCATCCACTGCAGCGTCAGTTTCATGCAGTGGTACGTTGTCTGCTCCTGAGATCTTGCCGGTGGAGGGATACTAAGTCCATGGGCGGACGAAACCCAAGTTTGGTGCAGTGTCGTCCTTCGAAACCAGGCATTTCCAAATTTCTAGGTAAAGTACAAAAATCTGTCTAAAAGGGCCTTGACTATCAAGCGTTCAAAGCTATAAGCAATATGCTCTAATTGGAGTCCTATTTCTAGGAGATACCTTCAATAATCTCAAACCAGATTCAATCATTGATGTCATGAAATAACTGGAGATGGATTCCACAGTCATCTTATTTGTTCCTGCAATGTATCCAAAGTAGAAGTTAGAGCAACTCCACATAGAGGGGTACATAGTCCACTGCTTTGTAACGTCAATATTCACCCTTATTGTGAAAAATTTTCCCTCGAAATTTGTCTGATTTTCAATTAATTTTTAAGCCTTACAATTCTTCCCTTTTTTACATTCACTGGGACTGATAGCGGGGAAAAATTTTCATGGGAGATTAACGATAACATTTTTTTTCTTCGAGAGAAATGAAAATTTCACAGAAATAAAAATTCTACTTGTTGTTAAATATCTGAACTGTACATTGAGAGTACATCCAATCAAACCGAACTGGTACTATTTACAAAAGATATAAAATCCCTGAAGTTTTTGCACTTAGAATTAAAGGTATATTATTAAAATTCACTAGTGACAAACACCTTGGAATAATACGGAACTCGAATACGCAATCCAGAATTTCAAATGCGACAACTGCATTGTATAGTTGGAAAAAGAAAATTTTCGTTAACTGGAGTATTCCGCCAAAAATGTATGTTTGATATACGACTTTGTTATCAAATAAATTCTATTGGGTGGTTAGCGCTGAAGAAGCAAAATCATCAACACCAGTATAAACGTATTATCAGAATGGCTGCGACCATGAAAACTGCACTTAGCTCTGGTTATTATACTAACTGATTACCAGCTGATATTTTGGTGAAACAGTAGCAATGAACAATGCAATTAGTCTAAAAGCCAAAAATATCAATTATCACTCGTGCAAGGACTATTAGTACTATTAGCATGGAACACTCTGTTGGTTATCCAATATTTGAACTTATTTTTGATCCAGGTTTTGTTAAGAGCATGCCTGATCGATCAGTATGTGAAAATGGTCTACTACTTCTAATAAGTGAAATACAAATATTCTCTGACGGATCCAAGTCATTTCACAGGGTTGAACTTAAAACTGTCCTGAAAAATATCACACCATATACAAGCCGAAATTACGGCTATTAAGTTAGCCGAACAGCGAAGTCGCATTTCGTTCTTTTTCTGGTAGACATTTCAACATTTTTACTGACAGCGAAGGGTTTTTGAATACATGACATCAAAAGGTTTTCAAAAATGTCGGGTGTCTTTAGAAGAGAAAGCGAGAGATTCGCTGCTTGAGTCAATAAATATATACAGTCTATGAGATACCGCAAAGAACTGGGTTTATTAGAACGAATAACTATGGGAAGCCTTGCAATCAAACTACAATGTAAATAAAGATAGAAGGCAAGGACCAATGTTGCAAACAAATAATATTTATTCTAACAAATTATTACTTTTAATTTTAGTTTTTGTCCTAGTATTTGATTTTGTTAGTTATTCTTTAAAATAGTTCAAAAATAACTGACGATTTTAGCTTTAAAAATACCCACATAAGGGAGATTATTTTAGTTTGTGCACGAATTAATGAATAATCAAAGGTTTAGGTTAGGTTGGAACTTCCCTAACGACAATGCAACAATTAAATGGAAAGTATCAGTTCTCACTCAATTTAAAAACAAAACTATGTTGGCATTTTAATTCCTTGTCCAGTATATTTTTAATGCCTATTTATTTAGGCTATTCAATGTAACGAAATCTACACTAGGCTTGAAATCAGATTCAAAAGGATCTACGTTGAACAACAAAAAGCACGGAATTCACAGGTGATACGAGTATTAAGCATTTAAAATGTAACAAATTATAAATGCTTCTATAAGTTGTTAGACTTTGTTGCGAATTAAAGTTTTACATGCGTCAAATAATCTAAAGTTTTTTTATATTTCTCGACAAACTTTAATATACTTGCCTTTACCGATTTCAACAAGAATCAGTATGCACAAAATATATTAAGGCAACAATGGTTCTAGACCACAATTGATATTTTCAGGAATTATTAAATCAGGGCTACCAACAAATTAAAATAATTTTTTGTTTGATAACATAGCATTACACATACAAAATCAATGGTTTGGAAATCATCCAAGCCTTAAACTATTTAGAGTTTACCCTATTCTGGTAATTTTCCAGACTTAAAATTTTCAATTACTTCAATTTAAAAGATGTCCAGTTTCTATAAATATTACCGCCGCTTTTTATGTATCTTCTGAAATTTACGTCTTTGGAGAATCATATCATATAAGGCTTCAAGACCCTCTTGAAGACCTTCACCTGTTATAGCACAAGCTGGTTGTATGTACCAGCCCTTGTATTGAGTTGAAATGCTGCTAGTGTTGTTGTACGATTTTGTGCTAGTAATTTTATTTTGAAGTATCGCCGAATTATTTATATTTGATGTTGTGGCAGATGATGTTAATTTTGATATATTGTCATTATGATGACTCATACTGCTGTTGGATACACTAGATGATGTTGGAGAACACAGTATTGAAGATGGAGAGGACTGGTGACTTACTAAAGAGGATCGCAATTCTTGCGTTGCAAACTTCTTCTGTGAAGTATTTTGGGGATTTAGTTTAAGTTGTTGTTGTTGTTGAGAATGGTAAGTGTCTAACAACGAAGCTGATGAATAGTCTGCATCATTATTTACGCGGGTGTTTTCGTGATTTGATGGTGAAGCTGACGAAAGTTTTGAGTTAACAGCTGACGAAGATTTCTTTCCGATTTCATGATAATCATCCTCCTCTTGTTCATTTTCTTGTCCTTTTGTAGTGGCCACAATGTTCCCAGTTGAAGAGGAGCAGGATTTCAGAATTGAACTTATATTCAAAGCATTAGGTGCAAGCAATTCATGCAATGCTAAAAATTTTTCCAACTCTTTTGGTTCGCGAGCACCAGGTAAGTCTTGCTTATTGGCCAGTATTAAGACTGGGACACCCTGGAAGGAAATTTTTATATATTTTATTTGATTGATTTATTTTATTGATTAGAAATGGATCAAATGCAGTTTAGTGAACAAAATATAAGTTAACCTACATACATATGTGATAGAAAATTGATAAATAAGAAAAATATTATTTATTTATTTATTGCTTTATTGCTATTGTAGAATATCTACAAAGCAAATTTGCAGAATATGGTTGCACACAAATGGACGCAGTGACTAGACCATGATGTTATTAACAGAATTCTTAAAAATGTTTTTGTGACTGACTATACCCGACCTATGCCTTCACATAGGAAGTAGCAACATTTTCAACGAAATTCCACAAAAGAATCGCAAGACTATACGGTTATCCGTGGCAAATCAGTCAACCAGTACGAGAGAGACGAAAAAACTCTCGAAGGCCAAACAACTCAAACAAGCCTGATCGCTCTTAAGAAATAATTACGATGACGCGAGAGCTGTTCTTCACACAAATTACTTACAGGGATAACACGATACAGAGGATAATTTGTGTTTTCGGACGGTCTCGCTCACTCCGTCAGTGTGTCTTCTTTAAACTTTCTTTCGTGATGGCATTTTTTTTTAGTTTATTTTCATTTTATACTTTGTAACCTCATTTGGCTGTCCGATTTTTGTAAATAAATGATTCAAATGAAATTTGTAATAATCTTAAAAACAATTTTTAATCACCTTTTTAATAGTAATATGCTTTTACGCATTCTGTTTTTTTAATTCAACACAACAAATTCTTTCATTTAATTTTGTAAAATTGTTTACTAGTTCAAATGTATTTTAATTTTTTACTTTATGGTCTCATTCGCTGTGTGATTTTTGTAAGTAAAATTTAAAATTTTTGAATGAAAATGCTTAAAGTTAAATGAGGAATCATTTGAAAACAAATTTTAATCACTTTTTAATACCAATAATACTTTTCGCATTCTGTTTTTTTAATTCAATGCAACAAATTCTTCCATTTAATTTTGTAAATATGTATGTTTTACAAAATGCACATTTTCTCTTGTTTGTTTTGATTATTTTGTTAACATCCATGGCGCATTTATTAGGTGGCAGCACTACACCAGGTGACTAATGTCATTATACCAAGCCAAATGTCAAATTTAGATTGTGTGGGTATAAGCCTAAAAACATGCTTTTATTTGTGTATCCATAAACACCTAAGCAATATTCAGTTTTGTATGGTGTTTGACATTTCTTATAATAAACATACAATCTAACGCTGCTACCCTGTTTTGAAAAGTAAGATGGAAATTTATAGCAACAAAGCACATGTGGTTATTGCTGTTGCAATATTTGTTTTCTTTCTGATGATTTTTGATTGATTAATATCATGTTTTTTCTGGAATGATGATTTTTAATTGTGCAAATTATGATTTTTACTTTCAATGCATTCGGGTTTGCACAGCGATTATAATCGTAATCGTAATCACGATTAATCGCACCTTTTAATTGTAATCGTAATCGAACCCATTAATCGCTCGATTACGATTAAAAAATTTTCCCTTTTTTTAAGTAAAATATGTATGCGAAATTTGCATACAGTGCAAATTCAACTCAACTCAACAAAAATTAAAATTAAAATTTTTAATATTAAATATGTACAATGTACATAATTATTCGACATATTGTCATAAGTTTATTTTAATTGAAATTTGTGACAATGTAGTAAGAATAAAAAAAAGTATTTGCTTTTTACTTAAAAATTTGTACATATTTGGGTTTTTTTTTATTCATATTACCCAATATGTCGAATAATAAATTTCTTAAATGTAAAATTTAGATTTTATTTTTCATTTTGCCTTATAAATACTTTTATTGTTATCCAATGGATTTCTAGTTGTATAACGGTGTAGAAAAATAAAATATATTCCTATCGAATATAAATTGTTTACTGGGTTTGTTAAAGTTTCTAGGCCTACTACGCTTATGTTGTAATTTTCAAACATATTATTATTTGTGAATTCTCAAATAGTTTTTAAAAGTCTGTGCAAGGCACATTCACAAGGTAGTAGCGGAAATGCAGCTGAGCTATTTTTTTTCAAATTAAAGTTCATCCGAAAATTCAAAAATTGTTTACGAAAGAGAAATTAAAAAGAAATGTTAAAAAATTTTCAATATGAAAAATATTTTATTAAAAAAAATATGTGAAAACAAATTTAAGGTTATGAAAAAACTATTAAAAAATTGTGAAAAGTTCTAAACGTTGCAAATTTTGTTAGTGTGAGCTGCCGTGGAATAATTTTTATTATTCTTATGTTAAACACATTCTATTTTTGAAGTTTTGGATAAACTAAAACCCATGTTGTTTTTTTCATTGTTGTATTTTTTCATGACGCAATTTTAGAAAAAATTAGAATAGTATATGCATATCTATGGTTTTCATTAATAAAAGCGTATGTCCAAAAATTAAATTTTTCAGGAGAGCCAAAACGAGTTATTCTTGAAGCTGCGGTCTCAGTATTAAAATTTCTGAAATTTTTTTACACTATCATGTAGATATACGTAATGACAATATTCCAACTAATAATTAGGAAACATTTTCTTAAGGATCAGATTCTACAGAAATTAAAAAAAAAACAAAATATTATAAACATCGAAATTTTGTTTTGACAAAACAATTTATGTCAATGAAAGTGATTGTGGCAACCCCCAAGACGATATAGGTGAAGGGTGCCCATGCCCTATGTTCTTGGTGCTCATTTGTTTTTGTAAATGCTCTTAGCTATATGATGTGTGTTTCAATCAGCGTTGCCGATTTCTGTGTAATTATCCAAAAATGGGACAAAATTTTTTTTCTTGAACTATTTTGGAACTATACAATTTTTTTTTAATTTTTGTGTAATTTCGCCCCAACATTATACACAAGTAAATTTTTTAATTATAGATCTTCATTTCAACAATTTTACTCCGTAAATTTACTACCAAAAATTTTTATATATATATACTTATATAAATAAAAAAAAAATTTTGTCCGTTGCTAAGCACATAACTTGAAAATGGGTTGACCTATTTTTTTTAATATGTGTAATAGCCTGAAAAAGGTTTTTATGGAAAGAAACATTGGAAAATTTGCTTGGAAAATTAAAAAATTCCGAAAAAACTAAAATTGTATTTTTCTATGGGATTTTACATTTTGTTAATTTTTTTTTACAAATTCCCTATAAACTTCGTACGAATGATCGCAATGAAATGTGGCGGACTTAGTCTGTGCAACTCCGGGGGTGTTTAAGGTATTACCTTTTTTAAAACTACGACTAGGATGGCGATAGGGGGGAAATTTCTACCCCTCCGAAACGTCTAAACCGAATTTAATGAAATTTAGAACACAGATAGATCTCCATCTAGAAAGTCACATAGGTTATTTAAATTTTTAAAACTATCACCAGGAGGGCAATAGTGGTTAAATTTCTGCCCCTCCGAAACGTTCGAAGCGATTTTGATGAAATTTAGAACGTAGATAGGTCTGCGTCTAAAGAGTCACAGAGGCTATCTAAATTTTAAAAACTAGGACCGGGAGGGCGATAGGAGGGAATTTTTGCCCCCCCCCGAAACGTTCCAACCGATTTTGATGAAATTTAGTACATAGATAGATCTGTATCTAAAAAGTCACAAAGGCCATATACATTTTTAAAAATAGGACCAGGAGGGCGATAGGGGGAAATTTCCGCCCCTCCGAAACATTCAAACCAATTTTAATAAAATTTAGAACATAGATAAGTCTGCGTCTAAAGAGTCACAGATGCTATCTAAATTAAAAAAAAATTCCGAAACGTTCAAACCGATTTTAATAAAATTTAGAACATAGATCTGCAATTAAAAACTTACATAGACTATGTACATTTTCAAAACTATAACCAGAAGGTCGAAAAGGGGGAAATTTCTGCCCCTCCGAAACGTTCCGACCGATTTTGATGAAATTCAGAACATAAATCTGCGTCTAGAAAGTCACAAAATGACCATATACATTTTCTAAAGTAGAACCAAGTAGGGGAACAATTTCTGAGTCTCAACTCTATATTAGTGAAATTTGAAATATAGATACCCCTTCGTTTAGGAGACATACTCCATGTACCTTCCCAAAAGTAAGACGAGCAAGGGGCCAGGGGATGAGTCCTGCTCCTCCGAAACGTTGAAATCGATTTTAATGAAATTTAAAGCATAGAAGAAGACATAGTCTATGTACCTAATTTCTGCTCCTTTGACACTTTCAAATCGATGTACCTAGGTAAATGAAATTTTAAAGACGATGGGGATACATTTTAAAGTCGATTGGGTAGCGAAGCACACCGGGTATAGCTAGTTTATAGTATTGTTGTTATTTTTTATTTGAAAAAAAAATTGGACTTGTGATGATTTTTTTTTTCAAAATATGATTTTCTTTCCGACAAATGATGACTTCTTCGCAAAGATTCTGGCAGCCCTGGTCACAAATGATTCTAGCTTTTTTTATAAGTCACTTTCTTCAACTGTGGTATCCTCTGTTGTTCTTCAGCCCAGAGCTGCTTAACGAGTGCTATAAGAAAAATATATTAAGGGCCATTATTATAAGTTGCCATTAGTTAAAGATAGAATTTCATTGGAGGGATAAACGCATTTTCATTATCACAACTTCACTTTAACCAAAAGTGAGCGATAAGTTAAAGGCAAGTTCACCCTACCTGTAACTTTTATCGTGAGGTTTAGTCATTTGGAGCTGCCATATTTTCATAAGTTGCCACACTTTCTATTTTATAAATTGCAGCCAAATTTATTTTAACAAAATATGACAGAAAACAAAAACAATATAACACAAAACACATAATAATTTAAAAAAAAAGGAAAAGAATTGAGAAAAATGGTTTCATTATGTTTCTAATTTAGCAAATAAACAAAAGCAAGTTGCCACTAAGTGTTTTTAACAATCAATATCCACAGGTTCCACAAAAATGTTGACATCAAACAAAAATTTTTATTATTTATTTTATCGGACAGTTGTAATAATGGAAAAATTTAAGTCACTTTATAGTTCAGTTTTGCTAAACTTAGGATTTACTATCCTGAACTTTATCGTGAAGTCATAATAATGGCCCTAAATATATTAAATAAAAAAGGTGAAAGCGACTCACATTTTCCGAGTTATGGGACTCTGAACTTTTCATAGAAAACTGTGAAGAATCTCAAAAAAAATTGCTCATCTGTTAGGAAATTTAAAAATAAGAGACAAAATTGGCTGCGACCCTCATTTCCCGGGTTATTTGCCTCTGAAGTTTTCACAGAAAATTGAAAACGAAACGACAATGCTTACTAAAGATTATCTAGCTAGCCGACCTTGGGCCGCGATTCAGAAATTTCTCCACCATGGTATTTTCTGACATGGTGCCAGCCTCATACAGATTTTCTACCTTCAAAGTTTTCCTTCCTAATAACGGTAGTCTGCACTGCCGGCCTTCACCATGGTGTTTCCCGACACAGCACTGCTTACTAAAGATTCTGGCAGCCCTGGTCACAAATGATTCTAGCTTTTTTTATAAGTCACTTTCTTCAACTGTGGTATCCTCTGTTGTTCTTCAGCCCAGAGCTGCTTAACGAGTGCTATAAGAAAAATATATTAAGGGCCATTATTATAAGTTGCCATTAGTTAAAGATAGAATTTCATTGGAGGGATAAACGCATTTTCATTATCACAACTTCACTTTAACCAAAAGTGAGCGATAAGTTAAAGGCAAGTTCACCCTACCTGTAACTTTTATCGTGAGGTTTAGTCATTTGGAGCTGCCATATTTTCATAAGTTGCCACACTTTCTATTTTATAAATTGCAGCCAAATTTATTTTAACAAAATATGACAGAAAACAAAAACAATATAACACAAAACACATAATAATTTAAAAAAAAAGGAAAAGAATTGAGAAAAATGGTTTCATTATGTTTCTAATTTAGCAAATAAACAAAAGCAAGTTGCCACTAAGTGTTTTTAACAATCAATATCCACAGGTTCCACAAAAATGTTGACATCAAACAAAAATTTTTATTATTTATTTTATCGGACAGTTGTAATAATGGAAAAATTTAAGTCACTTTATAGTTCAGTTTTGCTAAACTTAGGATTTACTATCCTGAACTTTATCGTGAAGTCATAATAATGGCCCTAAATATATTAAATAAAAAAGGTGAAAGCGACTCACATTTTCCGAGTTATGGGACTCTGAACTTTTCATAGAAAACTGTGAAGAATCTCAAAAAAAATTGCTCATCTGTTAGGAAATTTAAAAATAAGAGACAAAATTGGCTGCGACCCTCATTTCCCGGGTTATTTGCCTCTGAAGTTTTCACAGAAAATTGAAAACGAAACGACAATGCTTACTAAAGATTATCTAGCTAGCCGACCTTGGGCCGCGATTCAGAAATTTCTCCACCATGGTATTTTCTGACATGGTGCCAGCCTCATACAGATTTTCTACCTTCAAAGTTTTCCTTCCTAATAACGGTAGTCTGCACTGCCGGCCTTCACCATGGTGTTTCCCGACACAGCACTGCTTACTAAAGATTCTCTGAGCAGCTCTTAATTCAGAAATGCAAAGAGAAATTACAATCTTCTATGAAAACTTTAAAGGCCAATAACTCGAAAAAAGGCCGCAGCAAATTTTTTAATTAATTTTTTTGCTTATTTTTCAATTTCCTATCAGATTAGCAATTTATTTTTTAGAGATTCTTCACAGTTTTCCCCAGGGATCAGTTTTGGGCCCACTATTATTCATCATGTATATAAATAGTCTTAGTGATTGTGTCAACTCCCATATTTGTAGAGCTTTCATATATGCAGATGACGTTTTTCTATTATTTAAATGTGAACGTGATTTTTCTGAGTGCTAGAAAGCAACATAAATTTCGGTTTACAACGTGTTCATCAATGGACTCAATCTAATTCACTTCGTTTAAATATTGCTAAACAAAAGCCATTGGGTTTAGTAAATCGTTACGTTTTGTCTTTGATTTTGTTATAAGTTTAAATGGAATCACTATCGATTTTGTTGATGGCCTTTTGGTGCTGGGTGTTATTGTTGATAACAAGCTTTCTTTCATTCCTCATTTTAACACATTGTTGGCATTTTGCGTAGATTCTTCTGGACAAATTTGTATTTACCGCTCTACATTAGAATGAGACTGTCTCACGCCTTACTAATGCCTCTTGTTCTATATGGGCTCGAGGCTGTATCGGGTGCTAATGCATCCAACGTGTCAAAACTTACACGGATTATCAACATGATAGTCCGTTTTGTATACAACATTGGTTTTCGTGACCATATTTCCGAATTTGTATGTCAGTTTCTTGGCTGTTCATTTCAAAACTCAGGCATGTTCTGAAAATCACATTTTTGAAATCACTAGTGATTTTAAAAGTAATAATGGTCTTGTAGACGTTTTTAAAATCGTATACGATAAATTTCTTTCAGAAATTATATTTGATGCTCTATATAATAAAAAAATTAAAAAATAAGAGCGAAAAAATATCTGCATGACCATCATTACTTTTAAAATCACTAGTGATTTGAAAAATGTGATTTTCAGAACATGCCTGACTTTCTTGTTTTTAGGAGTCTAATTTTTTTCTACGGTGTTATTAGAAGTGGCAATCCAATCACTCTTCGTAATAAATTTGTATTCTCTCAGTCAGTAAGGAACCCACAGGTTATTATTCCTAGCATATCTTGTTATGCTTTTGAAAAATCATTTTTAATTCGTGTTGCCCGATCTTTTAACCATTTACTAAGTAATCTCATATATTTCCAGTTAACGATTTATACTTATCATCAAAAGCTACTAGAACATCTTTTGAATCTGTCAAGCATGCAGACCACCGCTTAGTTGGACCTGGTTATTATTATTTTAACCTTTCTTTTTTTAATTATTATGTAAACGGCTGCGGAGCCATGAAATGTAACGAAATCATATATTCATTTACATATTTATGTGCATAGTATTTTCATATATTAATTTTTTAATATTTTTGGTATTAATGAAATTGAAGTTCTACTCTTTATTATTTTTTGTTTTATTTTTTCTCTAGTATTAGTATTGAATATTATATTGGTATATCACATTCCCACTAATTTTAATAAGATGTACTTTTTCTATGTGTTAACCTAAGGTAATAAATTTTTCGGCCTTATAGGCTTTATTATTACTGAATTGAAAATAAATAAATAAATCTCAGAGCCCCATAACTTGGAAAATATACGTCGCCGCCAACTTTTTTATTTAATATATTTTTCTATAACATATTTACATAGGTTAGTTTTTATTTTGTTTGGAGCTGCTTCACTAAACTGAATTTGTGTTTTTTATATGGAAAGCAATGCAACACAAAGAAAAATATCGGAAATGACAAACGTTACCTCTAGTACACACTATTGCAATGTCACTAAATGACATAGTGTGTGCTCGGGCATTAGTTTAGTTGGAGTTGTTATCACGTAATTTATAAAGAGGACAGCAGATGGAAAAAACACGGACATTTGCTTAAAAAAGTAGGACTTGAAAATAAAACGTAATTATTTTTTCGCAATAATAGATATTGCTACCAATAAAATCTTAAATACATATCGATGGTGTTGCGTAAAAAGAACTAATCTCACAACATAACTGTAACTTAACAGGAGAAGGTAAAAACATAACAATAATCAGTATAAATGCTTGTACAACTGCTTTGTAAAACTGCACACAGTGAAAAAACTGCCTCATAGAATCAAGAAGATTTTCTCTATGAAACGTTTTTAAGGCTAAGGGGTATCCCAGCAGAAAGAAGCGAAGATTTTTTCATAGAGATTCCTTATTGTTTTTATGTGGTAAGTCTTATTAATTTTATCAAGAAGAAAACCACATAAAATCAAGAAGAAATCTCATAATTCACAACTTTTTTTACTCAATTTCCGTTATTTTTGGCACCAAAAGAACAATTCGTAGAGAAAAATTTCTTGATTATATTAGGTTTTCTTATAAATTGTAAGCTATAGGGATTTCTTATTATTTTATTAGGTTGCCTTATTGATTTTTTAAAAAGGGTTTCTTCTTGATTTTATTAGGTTCCTATATGATTATGTGTAAAGCATCTTATTGATTTGTTTAATAAGGAAATCTTCTTGATTTTAGGTGTCTTGTTATTTCATATCTATAAATAGACATAGAGACAATTTTTTTATGATATTTTTCATTTTTGTATAAAAATGTTTGCACAATAATTTCAATGGTTATTCAGGCTGCTTGTTAGCATATTGGTTAGAGTGCTTGTCTATCAGTCAGAAGTTTGCTGGTTCAATACTTGGTGAATAAGTTAGTTATGAATATAACATAATGTGTATGTATGTATGTATAAATAAATACCCTGAAGGAAATGTCGATGGGTGAAAATGTACTGAGTCGCTTTTGACTTTGTCACCAGTACTACCCTCTAATTATTCCCCATACAATAATTTGTGCTATAGACATTTAGTATGTGCTTGTCATTTGAAAATCTACTAGCAACAATAAAACAATTTACTAGGTAGGTACTACGTAGTTCTTATGTGAACATAGAGACATACCATCCAGACATTTACTGGTACATTTATATACCTTACGTACATAAAAATTTACTTATATTGACAAGTTGTTCCAAAATCCACTAGGAATACATACACCACATCTGTTTTCTCTCTTTCTTTTATACTGATGAATAGAAGAGAAATTGTAGACAATGTAACTGATACTAGAATTTTAGTTTTGACATAAAGAAACTTGGCCCCAGTCTTATTGCAGGGTAACATCTACAATATACTACATAATACATACATATGTATATGGTATAGAATTTAAATGAAAACACATAAGTACAGAGAATAAAGACTAATTTATTTTTTTTTATTTTTTATGAGGTCGCCTAATAAAAACAAGAAGAAACCCTTATTGAAAAATCAATAAGATAACCTAATAAAAACTAGAAGATTTCTTCTTGATTTTTTCAAAAAGGTTTTCCCTATGAAATTAATAAGATTTCCTTATTGAAAAAAAACATAGAGATTTCTTATTAATTTTGTTCTATTTTATGAGGTATTTAGTAGGCACTGTTTTCTCTGTGCATGTTTTGAAATAAATTTTTGTGACGAAAAACTCAATTTCGTGAAAATACGAATTAAGCTTTTCTGCTTAAGACCATCGATATGTATATAGTCACGTATAACTGTTTCCAATGCGAACCACCCTAATAGTTGTTTAAGGTTTTATAACGTATGTGAATTTGCTTTGCATGCAGATTCACACAATATGAATTTCAACTTAGTTTACCGTGTGAATTTGCATTGCAGGCAAATCTCATTTTAGTTTAGTGTAATTCTAGTAGTAAGCAAAAATTTTGTTTGTGAATTTTAGCCTTAATTTTAGTTTGTAGATTTTTAATAAAGTCAGAAAAATAAAGTTACTCAACAACAACTGGTTGGTTTAATAATAAAACTGGCGACGAGGAAAAACAATAAAAAATCATTATTGGCATATTGAAAGTAATGATTACTGAAGTGATAAAAAAAGGAGAACTATAAATGAATTAAGAAAATTGTGTAAAGAAAGAAAAAACAGTGAATCTGTACAATGTTTAAAATGAAAATATGTATGTATAAAACCAGTGAAGAACGGAGTGCCTAAAAGAATTCAAACTAATTAAAAGAAAAAAAAACGCGTTCAAGAACGATAAATTTGTTAAGAAAAACCAAAAGTGCAAACTGTACTTATTCCTTAAAATTAAAATTTTTTAACTAAGAATAAAACGGTTATAAAATTCTGCAGATTACTACATAGATTCCGTTACCTAAAATATTGAAAGGAAAAAGTGTATCACTAGAAGACCGAACTCAAAAAAAAAAAAAAAACAAAAATGAGCAGAAACTGAATAGAAAAGAATATATGGAAACTGAGAGGCAAGCAAAAAGAAAAAACTAAAAAAGATTACTGAAGTTAACGAAAGCTCTACGTGAAAACATTGAAAATATAAAATAAATAAATAAATAAATTTAATTAAATATAAACTGAAACATAAAAATATTGGAAAGAAGAGAAAATATAACAAATATAAAAAAAATATAAAACTAAAGAAGTTTTGCCTACGATATTTGCTTGCATCTTCGTTGAAACGCGAAAAGGTTTTATACCAACAACATCAACAAACAAGGGGCCAATCAGCATCCACCTCAGGAGAAGGAGGCGTCGATTGCAGACCACAGAGTAATTCAGTTTAATTTTATTATTTAATTTAATTTTGTTGTATAATGACTTATAGTTGTCAATACTTTGAATGAAAATTTGTTATTTGCTTAAGTTTTACTTTCGGTGATTGAGGTTTTGTGAAACGGGCTGTTTTTGCTATAAATTAATTGAAATTTTAAGGTGAATAAAAAAAAAAAAATTTAAATAATTGTGACTGTAAGAAAAATGGATGCACAGAGATTTAGTTTGGTTTTAGAATGTATTAATAATATAAATTCGTTAGATGGCTCCAGTAGGTACCAGCTACCTGAGTTCATTAAGCAGGTAGAAAACATCTTGCCTACTATAGAAGGGTTTGACGCTGGACATAAAAATATTTTAATGGACTATCTAAAGGGCAAAATAGTAGGACAATGTAAAGAAGCACTACATAGACAAGGAAACCCGGACAAATGGGGAGAAATTAAAGAGGTACTAAAAGTTAATTTCGGGGAAAAAGAAAGTAGTAACAGCCTAATGGACAAACTTAAAATGTGTCGTATGACAGAAACTATAGAACAATTTTACATGCAAATAACGGAAATATTAAGTAGGCTACAGAACAGAAACTTAATTTTCAGTGATAACTTATACTCCACATCAGCACTAAATAGAATCGCACTTCAAGTTTTTCGGGAAAACTTACCCGAACCAACAAAAACAATGATTTTTACAAGAAACCCCAATAGTATTGAGGAAGCATTTAAAATTATTAGAGAAGCAGGACATTTATACTATAGAGTACAAAAAAATAGCAATGGATTTCAATATACTAGATATAATAATAGCTTCAATTCCAAAGATTATAGACAACACAATGATCAAAACCAAACAACAAATCGATATAATCAAAAAAATCAACATTATTATGAAAATAACAACACCCAATCAAGAATCTTTAACCGACAGAACAACTTTCAATCAAGAAATACTAATAAGAAGAATAATAACCAATCAGGAAATTTTTACAGACAAAATAATAACCAATCAGGAAATTTTTACAGGAGTCACAACGACAAATCAGGAAAGTACCACAGATATAACAATGACCAGTTAGGAAATTATAATGGAGGGAATGGCACTGGATCAAATCAGAGCAGGAATAGGAACAAATCTCAAGATATAGTTCCCATGGATATTGGTTCCTCCAATGTAAATTTTTCGACAGAAGCTTTAAACAACTACCCTATATAATTGTTGATACCTCAGTCAGGAAATTGTGTTTCGTTGTTGACAGTGGGGCAGAATTTAGTATTATAGATAAAAGAGTGTGTTCTCCAAAGTGGAAAACACCAATATCTCTGCAGGCTAAGGCCTTGGGGAAAACATTCCTTTTGCGATCGCTTTGTAGATTCCCTCTTTTCAAGGAATTTAAAATGGAAAATCGTTATTGTGAATTTTTAGACTGTGAATTAAGTAATGAATACGATGGATTAATAGGCAACAATATTTTACAAAATTTAAATAGTATAATCGACTTCCCGAATCGACAGCTAATTACCAGAAATGCGACTTTGCCGTTGTACATGAGTAAATATGAGGAGATTTACCACACCATGTCTTATAAAGAAAACGTCATGGATGTGGGGAATAATGAAATAGTTAGGGAAAATTTTCTTGCATTCATCAAAACAGAACACTTAAATGAATTAGAAGTGTCCAAGTTGAGGCCCATCATGCTACGGCATAAGGAAATATTTTATAAGGCGGAACAAAAATTGCCGTTCACGAATGACATAAAACATAAAATTAATACTAGACATGACATGCCAATATATTCCAAAATGTACCGCTACCCAGAGATTCATAGGGAGGAGGTAAATCGGCAGATTGACGAAATGCTTAAAGACGGCATTATTAGGGAATCAAATAGCCCGTATAACAGCCCTATTTGGGTTGTACCAAAAAAGCTAAATTCAGACAATGTACAGAAATGGAGAATTGTAATAGACTACAGAAAATTGAATGACATAACTATTGAGGACCGATTCCCCATGCCTAACGTTGAAGATATTTTTGACAAATTGGGAAATTGTCAATATTTTTCTACAATTGATCTCGCTAAAGGATTCCATCAGGTGCAAATGGATCCTGGCGACATTCACAAAACTGCGTTTTCGACCGCGAACGGTCACTATGAATTTCTGCGAATGCCTTTCGGCCTTCGTAATGCACCAGCGACATTCCAGCGGCTAGTTAACAAGATTTTGGGAGAATATATAAACAAAATATGTATAGTTTATATGGATGATATCCTTGTATTTTCTACTAGTTTAGAAGAACATATGGAGTCGTTGAATAAAATCCTTAATCGTCTACAGAAGGCTAATTTGAGAATTCAACCAGATAAATGTCTTTTTCTATCAAAGGAAACTGAGTTCTTAGGCCACACTGTTACTGCTGAGGGAATTAGAACAAACGGAAAGAAAGTTGAGGCTATTGACAAAATCCAACTGCCTAAAACACGAAAACAAATAAAATCATTTTTAGGGATAACCGGTTATTATAGGCGCTTTATAAAAGATTATTCCAAGGTAGCTCATCCTCTCGTAAAATGTTTAAAGAAGAATGCAAAGATTAATGTTAAGGACCCTGAATATGTAGATGCATTTAATAAATTGAAGCTATTACTAAAAAACGATCCTGTATTAGCTCACCCAGAGTTTAAAAAACACTTTACTTTGGTAACCGATGCCAGTAACTACGCCTTAGGCGCTGTCCTTATGCAGGACAACAAACCAATCTCATATGCTAGCCGCTCCCTTAATGGACACGAACAAAGATACAGTACTATTGAGAAGGAGCTTCTCGCCATTGTATGGGCAACGAAGCACTTCCGTCCATACCTGTACGGTCGCAAATTTACAGTAAGAACTGATCATAGACCGCTTGTATGGCTAACTAATATGAAGGAACCAAACTCTAAGCTGCAGCGCTGGAAAATAAAATTAAATGAATTTGACTTTCAAGTCGAATACATAAAGGGAAGAGAAAATGTAGTTGCAGACGGCTTGAGTAGAATAGTGTACGACAGTAGAGAAAATGACAGACCGGATGAGACAACCGCGGAATCAACTATCTGTATTAATTTGAATGAGTTGTTTGACCCATTGGAGGACAATGCTGAGAATGACATTGAAACGGTTCACAGTGCAGAAACTGATGATACCAATTTTATATCTATTACGGAAAAACCTTTGAATTTGTTTAAGAATCAGATTATTTTCGACTACGGAACCAGAGAATCATCAAAGTTAAAGATAATACATAAGAAAAAATTAAGAAACCATGTAACGGTAACAAGGGAAACCGATTTAAGAAATATAATGCTACAATATCTCCCAGAAAGGGGATTGGTAGCCATTTTTTGCCCTAATGACAACCTTTTTCTGAAATTTCAAGATATTTATAGAATGTACTTTGCAAATAACAAAAATTTGAGAATTTTGAGGTCCAAATTGTTGCTGGAAGACATTACAGACAAAGAAATTGTTCTAAGGAAAATTGAAACTGAACACCTTAAAAACAATCATCGTGGAATAAACGAAGTATTCACAAATTTAAAAAGGGTTTGTTTTTACCCAAACCTGCAAAAAGAGATTCAAAAATTTATAAATAACTGCGAGGTATGTAATCTAGCAAAGTTCGATAGAAGTCCACTAAAGCATGCCTTTAACGTTACAGACACTCCTAAAAGACAAAATGATATAGTACACATAGACCTTTGGTATCCGCAAAGGAACGTAATATACCTTACAAGCATAGATAAACTTACCAAATACGCCACGGCTGAAAAGCTAAAAGACAGATCCTGGCCTTCTATTATTAACGGATTGCAAAAGCGAATTCAATACTTGGGAAGGCCAGGGCTAATCATAATGGATAACGAGTTCGACACGTTAAATACCAAACGGTTTCTTAAAGACAATGGAATAGACTTTCACTTAACAACTACTTATTTGAAAACTGGGAATGCGGATGTTGAAAGACTGCACTCCACATTAAATGAACATATTAGACTGCTCAACGCCGATCCTAATAACGAGAGTGACTTACACGGCAACGTATTTAAAGCAATATCCTCTTATAATGACACTATCCATTCAACGACAAAACGTAAACCAGTTGACTTCCTTAATAACCTCATTTCAAGGGACGACTTGGAGGATTTTACTAGGGAGCAACACGAAGCAAAAAGAAAGAGGATTGAAGTATTAAACCAAGAAAGATATCAAGTGGGTGATTTTTCAAATAAATTTGTAGACAATAACAGAGTTAGCAAATCACGACCTAAATATAAAATAATTCAAAACTTTAGCACACAGGGAAATTATTTATCTTCAAACGACAACAAATTTAAAAAGATTTATAAAACTCAAGTGAAAAGACGACAAAAATATCAAAAACACTAGACGAGAAATAGGCGGAACGTGTTTTATGTCCTTTCTTGAATGTCAAGTTTTACTGAGAACTTCTTCGTTTTATCTCTCCCCCAGATGGCAATGTTTCATGTTACACTGATGGTCCTTTTGCAAGTGATATTTGGAAGAAGATGCATTGTGCTGTGTGGGTTGCAGGTGAATCCTGTTGGTGAACAATTGGGCTTTGCCAGAATACATCTATTTAATACGGAAATAGCAAACTTAACAAATACAATAGTACATATAATAAACCTATATGAAATAGGAGACATTATTAACCAGTTAGAAAACAATATAAATAATATAGACATATATAATAAAGATATTTTAAAGAGCGAAATCCGAATCATCAAAACTAAAATAAAAAGTATTACTCCATTAGATAATTTGAGAAGCAAAAGAGGTTTATTAAATGCTGTGGGTTCGATCTACAAATGGGGTTTTGGACTAATGGACGAAGAAGACAGACAGGAGATTCTAGAACAACTAAAAACTACTGACGAAAACAGTCATAACGCTATACAAACCCTTAATCAACAAATTTCTATAAACAATCATCTCAATGACAGTATTACTATTCTCAAAGAAACCATAGAAAAAGACAGAACTAAAATCGAGCAATCTTTCCGTGAAATTAAGAACCGTAACAGCGAAATTGTGAAACATCTTCTGTATAATGACCAAATGCTTAAATTAAGATACTTAGAGAACAAAATTAACATAATACTGGACAGTATTGCTTCAGCACGTAATGGTATAGCCCATCCAAGTATTTTGACTTCCGAGGAAATTGAAAAATTCCAGATAGATTTCATAAAGTTAAAACTGATTAGAGTAGGAATAATGTTAGATGTATCAAACTGTATAGTAATTGCAATAAAGATACCCAAGAACTATATAAGTGTCGAAGTTCTCTTAGTAACCCCAATACCCAATAGAGAACACTTTCAAATTGTCCAGGCAAATGAACTAATAGTAACAATAAATGAAAGACAATATACTTACGATAAAAACATTTTAATAAAAGAATTAAAACCTGCTACAAACTGTGTTTATCGAAACACTTGTAAACTCGAATTTAATAACAGAACTGAAGTAGAATACATAGACGATGAAACTATATTAGTTAAAAACGCAATCTCTACGGAAATAACATAAGACTGTGACAACAGAACCCTTACCCTTAACGGAAACTATATTTTATCATTTGGAAATTGCAAAATAATAATCGGGGATAATGTATACTTTAATAAGAAAACTGAAATTAGAAACACTTTCTTTTATCCTACAAACAATGTTAATTTGACTGTTAATGAAACTATTAGTTTCGAGAAAATTTCAATGCCATATTTTGAAAATATAAAAGAGATCAGGGAATTGAAGTATCATAGGAATGTATCATATGGTATCAGTACGGGTTTATTTTTATTTCTCCTCGGAATTTCGATAGCGTTGTGCCTGAAATGCAAGTATAGGAAAACCAAACGGGATGTTGGAATTAAAATCGAAATGACTCCCACTGCTGACATTGCCAAAGTCGAAGGTGATGGAGCAGTACAGGGGCCTTTAAAAACTAAATAAGATACGAATTTAAAAGTCTTGTTATGCTAATATAAGAAATTAAACAAAATACGTAGTAATAATTATAAAATTATTTAAAAAAAAAAAAAAAAATAAAAAATAAAAAATAAAAAATTTATACTTTAATTATTAATTGTGAAACATTCTCAAATTGAAAACTATATATAAAAAAAAAATATATAAATAAATATAACTATTTATGCTCCCTTTTTCAAAATAATGTATAATGGACTTTAAATATTATCTTTAATTAAATAGTTATGTACAAAAGTATACTGTTTTCAGCAGGGACTGCTGAAACTGAGGGTGGAAGAGTCACGTATAACTGTTTCCAATGCGAACCACCCTAATAGTTGTTTAAGGTTTTATAACGTATGTGAATTTGCTTTGCATGCAGATTCACACAATATGAATTTCAACTTAGTTTACCGTGTGAATTTGCATTGCAGGCAAATCTCATTTTAGTTTAGTGTAATTCTAGTAGTAAGCAAAAATTTTGTTTGTGAATTTTAGCCTTAATTTTAGTTTGTAGATTTTTAATAAAGTCAGAAAAATAAAGTTACTCAACAACAACTGGTTGTTTTAACAATAAAACTATATACGTACATATTTGAGAATATTTAAGTACATAAACGCACAGAATTTTTTTTTCATATATATATTTATTTATTGTAACTTCAAAAATGAACTAACAATAAGTAATCAAATCTTAAATCTAAATATAATTATTAGGCCCGACCAGTATCCGACATAAATAAGCCCGACCAGTATCGGACATAGTTATAAATAACACATAAGTAGTGGTAATCAAAAAGGAAAAAAAAAAGTATTTTCAAGCAGTCCCATCTGGAGTGTTGAGTATAGGAGCCCTTGTGTCTCTCTTTTTTATAGCCTTTTTACACTTCTCACATCTTTCATCTTTCATCGATTCGCAAGATCATAACATCTTCCCATAAGAATTATACAGGGCTGAATGTTCAACATTTTTCAACATCTTCAAAAGATGTTCCTATCTCACTTTGTTCCATTCAACATCTTTCGATTATTTTAGTGTCATCACTAGAAAAAACAAACAAATATATACATACATGCATACATACTATAAAATTACATACATATATACATACATGTATATTTACATACGAATGGGCTAACTTTTGGAATATTCTTCCCGCAGAAAGTTCCGTAACTACTCCAAGATTTTATTATATGTATGTATATATGTACATGAATTTTTCCAAATCAAAATAAATTATAAAAAAGTAGTTGCAAATGCCAGCTGTGCTGACGCGTAATCGTTGCGCATAAAATATGTAACATTTCTTCGTCATCATCGCCTGATAGCATTATTTATACTAATTCTGCATATTGTAGCATTAATCGTTTCTGCTCTTCAAGAGGAGCAATTAAATCAATTGCTGCTGAATTTTTAAATTCAATTTTATTATTTAATTTTTAGTTGCTCACACCTGTAAAAATAGTATTATAATACATGACAGATGAAAGATGAAAGATGTTGGAATGTGAATAGGTTTTTTCAATTTTCAACATATTCCGCGCATTCCTCTAAGATGTGAGTAAGTGTAAAAACGCTATTAGGCGGATGTGTCTAGTAAAGTTCAAAATATTACGGGCAAGCGAATTAGGATGTGACTCGAGTTTAGTTAAATATTTGCCTGCGTATTTTGCAATTTCTTCAGTCACTAGTGGCATATTTAAATCACGATGTATATTTGAATTTTTGATGTAACATGGAGCCGATGTTATCAAACGTTAAATTTTGTTTTGCCTTCGTTGGATTTTCTCAACATTTGAAGCTGAAGCAGTGCCCCATAGCTGAATTCCATAGCACCATATTGGCTTCAAAAGCGACTTGTATATCAAAAGTTTGCAGTCTAGGCTGAGTGTTGAATTTCTGCCAATTAACCAATATATTTGAGTTAATTTAAGTTTCATTTGGGTTAACTTAGAGTCGACATGATATTTCCATGTAAGCCTTCGATCAAGGTGTATGCCTAGGTATTTCACTTGAGAATGTTGAGGAATATTTTGATTGTTGATTCGAATGGGAGAACAAGTATCTGTTCTAAACGTAAACGCTATATGGACACACTTTTGTTCATTTACTTTAATTCTCCATAAGTTCAACCATATTTTAAGCTGGGTAATGTGTTCTTGGAGATTGCGGCATACCTCATCAGGGTTTTTGTGCATACTCATGCAGGCTGTATCATCGGCAAATGTAGAAGTGTTGATGTTATTGCTCACAGGTATATTACAAGTATATCTTAAATATAGATATAGAAGATATAGATTCGGGCACACTCGTGAACTCTCCTTCCACAACAGTGAATTTACTATCAATAATATAACTTTCCAAAAGCTTTTGTATGTTTATTGGTAGGTATGTCTTCAATTTTAAAACTAGGCCTTCGACATACTTTATCAAATGCCTGAGGAACATCAATAAAGAGAGCAGAGCAATAGTTCTTTTCCTCAAATGATCTTCTTACAACTTGGACGAATCTATGCATTTGTTCAATGGTGCTATGCTGACTTCTAAAACCAAATTGATGGTCCGGGATGCACCCATTATCAGCTAAAATTTTGCACAATTTAGTCATGAGCAGCTTTTCGAAAAGCATTGAAATTGTTGAAAGTAAGCTTATACGCACAGAAATTGCACTTCAAATATCATTTCAAATGTTGGAAATATTTTTTTAAACTTATCATCTTTGTCGTTTATACTGAACTACTAAAGAGTAGTGCTTCCTCAACTGAGAACCCAAAATTATTTAAAGACCAACCGATTGCACATAAAATATCTGTAACGGTAGGGCTACCGACTTTAAATAAATATTCAGTGTTTGGTTAAAATGTCTTATTTGTTAAAAAATAAAGATTTTGAACTACCGCTTAAAGAAGTTGGAGGAACATTGTCAATATATAAAAGTTCACTTAGATGTGACAGGGAACGATTTTTATTTGAAAATCTAGGTCAATATTTCGTTGTTTATTGCTATAAAATTATAAATAAAAATCTTGTCTAATCTATCCAAAATTTTTACGAGTATCCAAAAATAATTAGTTTGTGTTAATTGGTTTAGTCAAAATTTGTATGGCAATTTTGTTTTAACGTGCACTTGAAACCCAAAATATGTTTTTTTTTAATTGTTTCCTTTATTTTGTTCATTTTATTTTTGTTAAAATTTTTAGTTAAAAATATATTTTCATTCACAAATTAACCAATTTATTTTATTTTTAAGAGCATATTTTTTGAGTTTTTAGTGCATATTTGAAAGTTTTTAGTGTATATTGAATGCGAATAAAACAGTTTTTTAGAGCATATATCTGGTTTCCCTGATAATAACAAATAATACAATATTCCTAAAGATCTTAACATTCAACAACTCCCATTAACTAAGAAAGTTAAAATTAGTAAAAACTTATGGAAGACCCAAATAATTAGCTGCTCAATTAGATACATTCATAAAAAAAATCAGGTAGTCTGCTTTTGAAAGTAGTCAGAGGCAATGCAAAAGTACGTAATTCTCGTGGCAATATGTTCCATAAACGAGCAGCTCGTACAATAAATGAGTGCACGTAAACGGAATTACCAATACGATTTATTAATATTTGCTGATTTTGAAGCGATCTGGTGAAAGATATGATCTGAACTAGAGATGGTTTCGTGACACGAACACGCACGACTCAACACGAAGTGTTAGTGATAAAAAAAATCATAAATACGCATGTAAATAAAATATAGGATACATACACAGGGTATGCAATGATATTTTATTATTTTCTATGTGCAAACATCTATACGATAGGGGGTAAAAATCTTTTTCACAATACAATCACAAATTTTGAGTAAGATCATCATCACACCGCATTATGAAGTATGAGTGTATTAGTGTTTAAAAAAAGCAACACAAACTTATTTAAAATATTGTAAATACATAGGAATTTGCTGGTTTTTGTTTGTTTTATTTAACTTGATAATTGCTTTATTTTAATTGCAATGCGTACACAACAACAAGTGTTCTTGTCAACTAAACAATGAAGAACAGGAATTAAAAATTAAAAAGTAAAAGTAAAGGCATTTACCATAGATGGGCACTTTGCAGTATTACTAAAATTTCAGTAAAAATAATTTTTTAACCAGTAAATTTTTACTGATTACTAAAATTTGTTTCTAAAATTTTTATAAAGTGCCTAAATGATTTATTATATGATGAGCTGCATTGAATTTTCAGTAATCAGTAATGCCCGTATTCATAATGAAATTCTATCAAGTGGCTAAATTTTTTTCATACAAAAATTAAAAAAATTTAATAAAAAAACTTTGCCACTTTCTACAATTTTATTATGAATACGGCCCTACGATTTTATTGGTAATACAATTAAATTTCATTATCAGTAAAAACTTACTGAATTTTTTCAGTAATCAGTAAATTTACTGCTTATTGCAATATTTAATGCAGTACATATATACTGCAATGTGCCCATTTACTAACCAAATAAGTTAAATAAAACAAACAAAAACCAGCAAATTCCTATGTGTTTACAATATTGAAAGTTTTGATACTTTTAATTAATTAAAAAAAAATTTACTAAAAGCATAAGTACTTCCAACTTAAAAAAATTCTTATTTTTACGTAGGCTATTTTTGGTCAGTTTTCTGAATTATTAAGATGCAAATAAAACAAATCTATTTTATCTTTTTCCTCAACGTTTCGTCAGTTTTTTCCGACGTCTTCAGGAGAATTTTTTATTAAGTTCTATCAACAAATTACAAAATGTTTGTTATTTATAGTTTTGTGTGTTATATTAGTTTTTGTGTTGTACTTACGATTCTTCAGTTACATTACTAAATAAATTATAAAAAACTGCACATCACGAACAATTAAGTGTATAATTTAAATAACAATAAATAAAAGAAAATATAACAGCCGAACTTAAAAACTAATATCACAGAACTCTACTTTTCAGGTTATTGCAATGGCATATTGTAGTTTGGTGTTGTCCTTGTCTTCTTTGGTATTTATACCTTTTGTTTGTTTTTTTCTCTCTATCCAGTATCTTTACTCCTTTGAAATCTATTTTATGTTTCATTTCTTTCGCGTGTTGGGCTAAAGCTGTTGTCTCCTTTCCTTTATTTATATCTGCTTGATGTTCTGATATTCTAGTCCCGAGTTTCCGCTTTGTTGTTCCTACCTATACTTTGTTACATATTTCCACTTTATTCCCTTGACAAGTTATCTCGTATACAACGTTGTCTATTTCTAGTTTGTCCAATTTTGTTCTTTCCCGCGTAAATAGATGTCTCAGTGTTTTGTTCGATCTGTGTGTGACTGTTGTTTTTGCATCATTTACCATATGCTTTAATGTTTTGTTTTCAGTCAGCTTTGGAACATATGGTACACTGTAAAAAACTTTTTATACTTCTTTGTTAGTAGTGTTACCAGTTTGTTTTTTCTATCTTAAGCATTTGTTTATTAGGTTGTTCGTGATGTATTTATATATTTTTTTTTTCTCTTTTTTTATATAAGACGTTACTTTTTTTTCAATATTAAATCATTAATGACACAATCAAATTTTACTTTTAATCCCCTTGCGTTCTGGTCTCACAATCTTGTGTAGAAAATATGTACAAATGTAATTGTCAAAACAGGCTTCAATAAATAAAAATTCTTACAATGTTATATATTATATATTACCTATATTACAGTTTTCATTTTTTTTTCTCTTTGTGCGAACATAAATTCATTGTGACCTTCTTGAGGAATCAATGCAAGTAATTCATTATTCTAATTTTTGAGTTTGATATACTTATATTTTACAAAATAATTAATATTTATTCATGTAGTTTTATACTGAAAAGAAAAATGAAAGAAATATTCTGTAACATTTAGTCTTGGTAACTCTGTCTTCTCTTCACTTGACTCTTGTAAATCCTCCTAAATATATTATTATCGGAGGCAATAATATAGTTTTCCTGTGCCGCAAAATTCTGAATTTTCCTATATTTAGGTCGAGATTTGCTAACCCTATTATTATCTACAAACGCATTCGCAAAGTCATCTACCTGCTGTCTTCCTTGATTCAACAGCTGGATTCTTCTTTCCTTTGCCTCGTGTTGCTTTCCAGCGAAAATGTCCAAATCATGAGTCGATATTAGGTTATTGAGGAAATCAATTGGTTTATGTCTCGTCGTTGAATGAACTGTATCGTTGTAGGCTGTTATTGCTCTAAATACATTACCATCTAAGTCAGTTTCATTGTTGGGGTCGACGTTGAGTAGTCTGATGTGTTCGTTCAGAGTAGAGTGCAACCTTTCAACGTCGGCATTTCCGGTTTTCAAGTATGTAGTTGTTAGGTGATAACTAATTCCGTTATCGTCAAGGAACTGTTTTACATTTAAAGTGTCGAATTCATTATCCATTACTATTATCGTGGCTTTCCCAAGTATCTGATTCGTTTTTTAAGTCCATTAATAATAGAAAGCCAAGTTCTGTCTTTTAGTTTCTCAGCTGTGACATAGTTAGTAAGTTTATCCACACTAGTAAGGTACATTATGTTCCTCTGTGGGTACCAAGGATTTATGTGAACTATATCATGTCTGTTGGGTGTGCTCGTAACGTTAAACGCGTGCTTGATCTTACTCCTATCGAATTTTGCGAGACTATATATCCCACAGTTGTTAATATATTTTTGAATTTCTCTTTGTAGGTTTGGATAAAAACATATCTTTTTCAAATTTGCAAAGACTTCGTTTATTCCTCGGTGATTATTTCTTAGATGTTCAGTTTAAATTTTTCTTAGAATAATCTCTCTGTCCGTAATGTGTTCCAACAACATTTTAGATCTTAAAACTCTCAGATTTCTATTATTCGCAAAATATATCCTGTAGATATCCTGAATATTCAGAAAAAGGCCATCATCAGCACAAAAGACAACTGCCAGTCCCTTCTCCGGTAGACATTCCAGGAGCGTCCTTCGTAAGTCAGTTTCTCTTGTAACCACCACAGTTGTCCTAAATTTTCTTTTGTGAACAATCTTTAATTTTGCCAATTCCCTGGCCCCATAACTAAGAACAATTTGGTTTTTGAATAAGTTTAGAGGCTTTTCTGTGATTGACATGAAATTGGTGTTATCAGTTTCTGCACTGTGAACCGTTTCGATATCATTTTCCTCAGGGTTGAACATTTCATTCAGGTTAATAAAAATATTTGATTCAGTGGCTGTTTCATTCTGTTTCTCATTTGGTTTACCCTCGTATACTATCCTATTTAAGCCGTCTGCAACCACGTTCTTTTTCCTTTTATATATTCGATTTGGAAGTCAAATTCATTTAATCTTATCTTCCAGCGTTCTTATATTATCTTCGGTTCTTTCAAGTTATTTAGCCAAACCAATGGCCTACGGTCAGTTCTAGGGAACGACTGGCATAAGCAACAGGTCTATTATCCTGCATGAGCACTGCACCGAGCGCAAAATTGCTAGCATCGGTGGTCAGCGTAAAATTTTTATGAAAATCTGGATGGATCTGGTCGTTTTTCAATAAAATTTTTAATTTATGAAATGCTTCCACGTATTCGGGGTCTTTTATGTTAATTTTAGCATTCTTTTTCAAATACTTTATAAGATTGTGGGCTATTTTTGAATAGGCCCTAATAAATCGCCTGTAGTAGCCCGTAATACCAAGGAAAGGTTTGATTTGTTTCTGGGTTCTAGGCAATTGTATGGCTTCGATCTTTTTCGGGTTGGTCCTAATTCCCTCGGGTGTAATGATATGGCCTAAAAACTCGGTTTCCCTGGATAAGAATAGGCACTTATCCGGCTGAATTTTAAGATTGGCATTTAAGGACCTGGCTTAGAGATTCAATATGTTCCTCTATACTCGTAGAGAATACTATAATATCGTCTCAATAGACGAAGCATATTTTGCCTATAAAATCCCGCAAGATATTGTTAATCAACCTCTGGAATGTGGCAGATGCATTGCGAAGACCAAAAGGCATTCGCAAAAATTCAAAGTGACCATTTGCGGTCGAAAAAGCGGTTTTGTGAACATCGCCAGGATCCATTTCTACTTGCTGGATTCCTTTGGCCAAGTCAATAGTTGAAAAATATTGACAGTTCCCTAATTTATCGAATATATCTTCCACATTGAGCATGTGGAATCTATCTTCGATTGTTATATCGTTCAATTTTGTGAAATCGATTCTCCATTTTTGTTCATTATCACGACCCAGTTTTTTGGGAACGAGCCAAATAGGACTATTATATGGGCTGTTCGATTCTCTAGTAATGCCGTTTTCAAGCATTTCCTGGATTTGTCGGTTCACTTCCTCCTTGTGCACCTCTGAGAAACGATACATTTTAGAATAAATGGGCATATCATGTCTGGTTTTTATTTTGTGCTTAATGTCGTTAGTAAAAGACAGTTTTTGATACGATTTGTAAAATATTTCTTTATACCTTAATAAAATTGGCCTTAATTTGGTTATTTCAAAATCATTCAAATGATCACATAGGAAAGAAAATGTTCCCTTAATATTTTATTGTTCCCTAGTTCTATTATATTTTCCTTGTAAGACATATCAACATATCATGATAGACTACCTCGTCCTTCTTCAGAAATAATGTCAAGGTTGCCTTTTTCGTAATAAGTTGCCGATTCGGATAATCAATGATACTTTTCACTCCCTGCAATATATTATTACCTATTAAACCGTTATTACGTTCGCATTCCAAAAATTCGCAATAATAATTTTCAATGTTAAATTCCTTAAAGAGTGAGAACCTGCAAAGATGTTTCATTAAAAATGTTTTCCCTAATGCCCTTGCCTATAAAGATATTTGTGTCTTCCATTTTGGCGAACATAGTCCTATATTTAAAATACTGAATTCTGCTCCACTGTCCAGCACAAAATATAATTTTCTTATTGGAGAGTCTATTATTATATAAGGAAGTTGTTTCGGGCTTCTGTTGAAAAATTGACGTTTGAAGACCCAATATCCATGGGAACTATGTCCTGGTGTCTAGCAAAGTTTCTATTCTGGGTCGATCCAGCACTGTTTCTTGTACCATAATATCCTGAGTAATTATTCCTTACTCCCTCAAAGCTTCCTGATTGGTTATTCTGCCTTTGATAACTCCCTGATGAATTCTGTCTCTGGCAGTTTCCCGAGTGACTGTTTTGTCCTTGATAATTTGCCAATTGATTGTTTTGTTTTTGATAGTTTGCCATTTTTTTAATACATGATTTTTATTTATTGTATCTTTATATATGAACTAACAATAAGTATTCAAATCTTAAATCTAAAATATAATTAGGCCCGACCAGTGTCGGACATAAGCTTAGTAATAGTTATATATAATACATAAGTAGTGATAATCAAAAGGAAAAAAATAAAATATAAAAAATAAAAGTATTTTCAGGAAGTAACATCTGGAGTGCTGTGAATAAGAGCCCTTGTGTCCCTCTTTTTTAAGCGGATGTGTCCAGTAAAGTTCAAGATATTACAAGCAAGCGGATTAGAATGTTACTCGCGTTTTGTAAAATATTTGCCTGCGTATTTTGCAATTTCTTCAGTCACTAGTGGCATATTTAAATCACGATTTATACTTGAATTTTTTATATACCATGGAGCCGATGTTATTAACTGTAAAATTTTGTTTTGCCTTCGTTGGATTCTCTCGACATTGGAAGCTGAAGCAGTAACCCATAGCTGAATTCCGTAGCACCATATATGTTTTAAGAGCGACTTGTATATTAAAAGTTTACAATCTAGGCTGAGGGTTGAATTTCTACCAACCAGCCAATGTATCTGAGTTAGTTTAAGTTTCATTTGCGTTAGCTTAGAGTCAATGTGGTGCTTCCATGTGAGCCTTCGATCAAGATGTATACCAAGATATTTCACATGTAAATTTTGAGGAACAATTTGATTATTGATTTTTCTTATAAATTGAACCAATCTATGAGTTTGTTCAACGGTGCTATGCTGACTTCTAAATCTAAATTGATGATCCGGTATGCACTCATTATCAGTTAGAATTGGGGACAATTTTATCATCAGTAACTTTTCAAAGAGCTTTGACATTGTTGACAGTAAACTTATTGGCCTATATGACTCAGCCTTGGTAAGATCTTTGCCCGGCTTTGGAATCATTGTAACCTTGGCAAGCTTCCAGCTGTTTGGATAATACTCCAGTCGTAAAATGGCATTAAAAATGAATAACAAGATTCTAATAGCTACACGAGGCAACTTCATCAGCATCGGGTTGAGTTCTGCAATTAGTTTTTGTACATCACGCATCTTACCCCCTGTTTGTGTAAGATGTTTGAGTTAGAAATCTTGGCGTTTTTGTAATAGATTAAAGGAAACTTGTACAACTTTTCTTTAATCTATTACAGAAACGCCAAGATTTTTAACTCAAATGTCTTACAGTCTTACACAAACAGGGGGTTAAACTTTATGGGTCGCGGGGGTAGAGCAACTACACTCGGTAAATCAACAACACCAGTACATGTGTTTGGTGTAAATACGTATTTTATATGATCAGCGAATATGTTACCTTTTTCAGTATCGCTTCTAGCCCAACCTCCGGTAGATGTGCGAAGAGGTGGTTTAAACTCAACTGGTGTTTTAAGCTTTCTAGCAGCGCGCCACAAAGAGTAATTAGATGCTGGTGTGACATCAAGACCTTCCAGATAATTTTTAATAGATGCAGTTTTTTCAAATGCAAGCAACTCTTGGAGTCGTTTAGTGCATTCTTTAAATCTAGTTTTATGTTAAGGTGATCTGTGGTGTTGCCATTCTCTTCTAGCTCGTCTTTTTTCACAAACGAGACGTTCAATATCCGTAGAATAAATTCTATTAACCCTAGTATGCGAATGGGAGGTAGTGGCATGTTCAGCAGCCTGTTTAATATTTTCATTAAGGTAGGCAATGTTAGATTCAATATCATCGAGTGTTCTTAGCGTAATATTTTCCGTGCAATGACTACTAAGATATTTTTTGAATCGCAGCCAATTAACACGATTTATCAAATTCGAAGAAGGTAAGTCACTTCTTAAAGATCTAGAGGAGCTTCAATTTTAATTAAATCCCTAGATATATTTTTCATGACGCCAAAATCTATAACATCCGGAATTTTTTGTATGTCAGTAGGCCAATAAGTGGGCTCCCCACTCGAAATGACATCCAAGCCCATTTTTTAAATTGTGTTGAACAACGATTTACCTCTTGGTGTAATAATACGCGAACCCCAAAACGTATATTTTGCATTGTAGTCGCCAGCTGCTACAAAACAAACTCCAAGAGATTTGTAGAAATTTTCGTATTGATCCTCAGTGATTGAAAATCTGGGCGGGGAATAAATTGATGATATCACGAAATTCGCACAAAAATTTTCAATGCCAATATTTGTTGCTTGTAGATGTTCTTCACAAATGTTGTCAAGAATGTAGTGCTTGAGTCTTGACTTAATTAGTGTTGCTGATCCACTGCATGCTCTCCCTCTCGGGTCCTTTGAATCATATAAGGTGTAGCCAGAAATTTTAAAAAGGCTTCTTGAGATCAAATGAGTCTCAGAGACCAACATTATATCAATATTTTTTTCCATGAGGCAGTGCTCAAGTTAATTTTTATGTTGGCGAATGCCGTTTGCGTTCCAGAAACATATTTTTAATGTGTTCATGGTTTGTTAACTAAAGCTTGAAGCAATGTATTCTGCATTAGCATCATTTCTTGCATCATGCTAGTCATAGTCATGTTGTAAAATTATTTATAGTTTGCACCAGACTATCAATAGTAGCTTCAAGGCGATTGAAATTAAAGTTCGAGTTTGTATTTGTTGAAATATTTGGTGGTGAAACATTTTGTGTATGAATAGAATTTGTCTTAGCAGCATCGGCATACGATACACGGGAACTAACTGGTTGGCTCACTTGCGCAATAGTAGCAGATAAAGCGTTTGCCGATTGGGCTGGGGCTAATTTCGGTGTTTGCTTCATTGTCTGTTTGACGAAAGAGTACACAGGACAACCTCTATAGTTAGCGGTGTGATTACCTCCACAATTACTGAATTTTTTGTCACTTTGATCTTTTGGTTTATTGCAACTAGCAGTGCCGTGTAATTCGCCGCACACAACACAAACAGTAGGTAATTTGCAGTAAGTTTTAGTATGGCCATATTCTTGACAATTATGGCACTATACGGGTCCTGATTGCTTGTGTGGTTCTTCAACGGTTATTTTTCGATATAAGAGATATTTTAAATTATATATTGGATAGGTTTCATTTTTTCTCAATTTTATATCATTTGGCTCAAGTTCAACGCGAAATAGTGGTTGGGGGATCTTTTCCCTATTTATTATGTTCGATACATTTTTTACCTTAAAACCCTGGAGGACGAGAGCATCTTTTACTTCTTCGGGAGCTACATAGGAATCTATGCCCTTCAACACAATATGCAGACCTTTAGCACTCTTGAGCTGATATGTGCAGAAATTTGTTTTACTTTTTTCAAATTCAGAAACCATTTTGCGAAAATCTTTTTCTTCATAAATTTGAATTTTTGTTTCATCAATGTTACCACGTTTTATTGGAACAATGTGAAATTTATTCTCACCAATGACCGAAATTAATTTTTTAATAAGAGCGTTTGAGTTTTTTTCTTTTAAATAGATTGGTGGCGGCTTGGAGGGTTTGTTCGCAGATTCAGCGGGTTTGTCATTGCCATCTTGCAATATTTTAAAAAGGTTTTACCGATTAGTAGAGGATGCGCTGTTATCCCTAGACATCTTTAGAGCAGATGCAATTTTAGTAGAATTTGGGCTTCGCCCGCGCTTTAAAATAGTAGCGTATCTGTCCATTCCGACTTGGACCTTGGGTTTTGGGCTACTCTTATCTTCAGTGACAACTTGGTTAAGTGATGACCACGAGCCCGAAGCAGATGATATCGCTGAGTTAAATGTAGAAGTACTAGGCAACGGTAATTTCAACGATTCACTAGTTGGCATTGGACAAAGCGAAGTTGATCGCTGACGAAACTGTGGTTTTGCCGTTAGAAAAAGTCTCATCAGATTTTTTATTTTTATTAAGAGCTTTAGAACTCACAGTAAGTCTATCATCAGATTTTTTATTGCTGTCATTAAGAGCTTCAGAATTCACAGTAAAATAGGCATTTCTGCCGTTAGAACTCACTTCACAATTTTTTTCCTTTGAGGTACTCATATAGAGTATTCCTCAAGTGTACTTTGTGTGTTTTTTTGTTTACGGTTTTTTTTGGTTTTGTTATTTCTATATGTAAAAATATTAGCAAAGCAAAAAAAAGCTTATTTATCAAAGTTAATAAGTATGTACTACGAATATTTTTTGTATGATTTTTTTGTTTAGTTTGTGTGTAAGAAAAATTCCGCTATTACGTCTGTTCACTATGAAGGTACAACGAGAACCAATTGCCAATTGACTGTTCTGTCTTTGATAATTTCCTGAATGATTGTTTTGGCTCTGATAGTTTGCCAAATGACTGTTCTTTCTTTCATAGTTGATTATTTTGTCTTTGATAATTTCCTGGATGGTTATTGCTATTTCTGGTATAATTTGAATTAAATCCTTGATTGTTACGAGTATGATAATTAAAATTACTATTCCTATTCCTTGTTACACCGTAACTCGGGTGCCCTGCCTCTCTGATAATTCTGTACGCCTCCTCCATATTGTCCTCAAAAATAAATTTCTGTTTTGTATTATGTTCATTTCTTCCGTAATTTGAAGGTAATACTTTTCTATACTATCAGTCATGCGGCACATCTTAAGTCTGTCCATCAGGGCATTACTACTTTCCTTTTCCCCAAAATTATATTTTTTTAATTTCTCTAACTTTCTCCCAATCGTTCGGGTGCCTTGTCTGTGTAGGGTTTCTCTACATTCCCCTACTATCTTTCCCTTTATATAGTCCATAAGTATGTTCTTATGGGCTGCATCAAATTCCCGTATTGTTGCCAAAATATTTTCTACCTGCTTAACGAAGTTAGGCAACTGGCTTCTATATGAGCCATCTAATGAATTTATATTCTTAATACATTCTAAAACCAAACTAAATTTTTTGCATCCATTTTTCTTAATATCACAATTATATAAATTTTTTATTCACCAAAAAATTTCAATCAATTAATTTATAACAAAATTAGCCCGTTTCATAAGACCTCAATCACCGAAAATAGAACTTAAGCAAATAACAAATTTTCATTTGAAGTATTGGCAATTATAAGTCATTATTAGAGCTCGCAAAATATGCTCAACCAAATTTCTTTGTGCGGTCTTCTCACTCAAAAGACCTAAAAAAATGAGACAGAATCACTCAGTGTCTGAACAGCTACCCTCTTTTTCGTTTCAATCGTGTTCTCGCTCCTGGGTTATGAGTTGAGCGTAACACACTAATCGGTCTGTTACTGACCGCATGATATGAACAGAATCGTTCGTTGCTCAGCTACTGAGGGTCAGTAAGTGAGCAAAAGTAAGTGTTAAAATTTAAGTTTAAAAATTTTTTAAACGCACTAATAATCCCAAATTATTTTACTTATTAAGTAAAATATTTTTTATTAAAAATACATTGAAATTGATTATTGAGGGGTTTAGCTGGATCCTATGCGCATTTCACTGTTGCTAATGCAGATCATCAGGGAACCTTTACTCAAATTTCTTAGAACAACTAGAGTTATTATGTTATAAACTTTCATTTAAACAAATGAGAAGCCTAACAACAAATAACAAAGTTGAAACAAGAACTCAATAATCAACATGTTTTTTTATTTTCTTACTTTACCATTGCTACATTGGCTGACTTTTTTTCAGCTTCAAATTGTAGTTGTAAGAGTATGTAAAAGAAAATAAATGTAAATAACAACAACAGCTATTAAAGAATAGAGTGTTGCCACCAGTGTGACCAGATTTTAAAATAATATTAAGCTAAATCACGTTTGAAAAAAAGCTAAAATAAGCTAAAAAGTTACATTTTAGGCTAGAAAATAAAGCTAAAATTTTTTCCACTTCTTTGATCACTTTTCAATATTTCTTATTGCTAAACTAACGTTAAATATTACACAAACATATTGTTTCATTATACATAAAGCTTAATGAAATTATTTATTAATTATTATATTTTAGATTTAATGAAGAACAAAACAAAAACTTCCCCAAAATAATCTTAAAAAGTTTTTAAAAATGTAAAAACATTTATACTAAAATACGAAAGCTTTTTAAGTGAATTAATGCTATTTAAGGTAAAGCATGGATCACACTATCTGCACAATGTACCGAGTTTCGTCAGATCAGTAAAATAAAGTCATAAGTAAAGATTTTGCTCTAATTTATCGACTACTTGAAATACAAGGACATAATTGCGCCACACTGCATTGGTAATAAGCTCATATAGACTTATTCCAGAATTAATTGAGTAATAATGCCATTTTGGCTTATTACTTATGACTTTATTGAGGTGACGAAAATCGGTACATAGTGTTATCCAGGCTTAAGGCTAGTTCAGGTTTTTGTTTTAAGTTAATTGATGCCGCTGAATGAACGTTCAACTCAAGTCAAATAATTTTATACCCAAAAAAATTTAAAATTGTTTTGGCCACTAATAAGAATTTATTTTTTTCCATTGGAATTCTAACCATTCTGCCATTATCTACTATTTTTCTTCTTTCCATTTCTGTTATAAAATTGTCGTATAATTTACATTTTGTATTTTTTGTAAACTATTTTACAATGCTAAAAAATTATAACTTTTATAAGTTGTTTGTTTTTAATATATTTTTAGAGAACACGCAATTTAGACTAAAAAAGGCTAAAAAAGCTAAATGAGTTTTTAAAAAAAGTTAAAAAATAAGCTAAGAGCTAAATGAAAATTTTAAGGCTAAATCTGAAACAAATAAGCTAAATTTAGCTCAAAATAAGCTAATATGGTCACGCTGGTTGCCACACAAGTATTTTTGACCGGGTGCAGTCAAGTTAATAATTGGTGTTTTTATGGGAATTGTTAAAATTTAAGTTTAAAAATTTTTTAAACGCACTAATAATCCCAAATTATTTTACTTATTAAGTAAAATATTTTTTATTAAAAATACATTGAAATTGATTATTGCGGGGTTTACCTGGATCCTATGCGCATTTCACTGTTGCTAATGCAGATCATCAGGGAACCTTTACCCAAATTTCTTAGAACAACTAGAGTTATTATGTTATAAACTTTCATTTAAACAAATGAGAAGCCTAACAACAAATAACAAAGTTGAAACAAGAACTCAATAATCAACATGTTTTTTTATTTTCTTACTTTACCATTGCTACATTGGCTGACTTTTTTTCAGCTTCAAATTGTAGTTGTAAGAGTATGTAAAAGAAAATAAATGTAAATAACAACAACAGCTATTAAAGAATAGAGTGTTGCCACACAAGTATTTTTGACCGGGTGCAGTCAAGTTAATAATTGGTGTTTTATGGGAATTGTTAAAATTTAAGTTTAAAAATTTTTTAAACGCACTAATAATCCCAAATTATTTTACTTATTAAGTAAAATATTTTTTATTAAAAATACATTGAAATTGATTATTGAGGGGTTTAGCTGGATTCTATGCGCATTTCACTGTTGCTAATGCAGATCATCAGGGAACCTTTACTCAAATTTCTTAGAACAACTAGAGTTATTATGTTATAAACTTTCATTTAAACAAATGAGAAGCCTAGTTGTTCTAAGAAATTTGGGTAAAGGTTCCCTGATTATCTGCATTATCAACAGTGAAATGCGCATAGGATCCAGCTAAACCCCTCAATAATCAATTTCAATGTATTTTTAATAAAAAATATTTTACTTAATAAGTAAAATAATTTGGGATTATTACTGCGTTTAAAAAATTTTTAAACTTAAATTTTCACAATTCCCATAAAAACACTAATTATTAACTTGACTGCACCCGGTCACAAAAAATACTTGTGTGGCAACACTCTATTCTTTAATAGCTGTTGTTGTTATTTACATTTATTTTCTTTTACATACTCTTACAACTACAATTTGAAGCTGAAAAAAAGTCAGCCAATGTAGCAATGGCAAAGTAAGAAAATAAAAAAACATGTTGATTATTGAGTTCTTGTTTCAACTTTGTTATTTGTTGTTAGGCTTCTCATTTGTTTAAATGAAAGTTTATAACATAATAACTCTAGTTGTTCTAAGAAATTTGGGTAAAGGTTCCCTGATGATCTGTATTAGCAACAGTGAAATGCGCATAGGATCCAGCTAAACCCCTCAATAATCAATTTCAATGTATTTTTAATAAAAAATATTTTACTTAATAAGTAAAATAATTTGGGATTATTAGTGCGTTTAAAAAATTTTTAAACTTAAATTTTAACAATTCCCATAAAAACACCAAAAATTAAATTAAATTATAAAATTAAACTGAATTACTCTGTGGCCTGAACTCGTCGTCTCCTTCTCTTGAGGTGGATGCTGATTGGCCCCTTGTTTGTTGATGTATTTGTTGCGAATTTTGTTGAGGGGGGATTTATTGTAGTTGTACCTGATATTGTTGCGGCTGTTTCTTCTATTTTGTTTTTGCTGTTCCCAGGGATGCAAATCGGCATTAAACAACTTGTAGCAATTTTCAAAAAGAAGTGTACTTTCTTTTTATTTATTTTCAATTTGTAATGAATTAATTTAGATTACAAATTCGATTTTTTTTATTAAATTGTTTTCAACTTCTGTTTAATACTGTTTTTGAGTTTCGTCCACTTTATTTTGTTAGATATTTGATTTTACATTTACCGTATATTCTATCTTAGTGTAAAGTATTGTTCTTTTCTTATGGTCACCTTAACATTCTGTCTTGATACACATGTTCATTACACTTAGCTTTATTTAATGTTTCGTTTTGTATTTTAGTTAATTTTTTATAATTTTATTGTTACCCTCGTTCTATCAAATGTTTCATTTATTTTATTTAGTATTTTATTTTACTTAATTCTTTTAAAAATCTCGTTTTATTCAATTAATATATTATTTTTATTCATTTAATATATTATTTTACTTAGTCCTTTTAAGAATCTAGTTCTATTCGATGTTTAATATTTTATTTTACATTTACCTCGTCGCCAGTTACGTGACCGTTATGGAAATAAAAAAAGGTCTTGTTGGTTTTTTAATCTTTTATTGCCTTGAAATTATTATAATGAAGTTACTTAGTAAGTCTACCGGGTGAAAACTAAACTTAACTTAATAATACGAATCTTACTCATGCACAAGCCAAAACAAAAGTATGTATGTATGTATGTATAAGAACAAAGAATGTGTTGGAATTGTTATTCATGTTGGTTACGGTGCAGATTCACACGCCTAGCAATCCAAGGAGATGTTTCAAGTTACAATTTCAAGTCGCTGTGAATCTGCACGTCAACATTATTTATTTTTAAAAGGAATTTAAACAAATGACTTTAAAAGAATGTAGTCATATTCCGTTATATGGCTATATACATACAATTGTATGTATATTACATGGGATTTTAAAATTTTTCGTTGCTCGTTTTGGAACACCCTTTAATTTTTAATTCTCTTGTATTTGCTGTTGTAGCGACCAAAGGTCTACACACTGTCCAAATTTCAGGTCCGTAGCTCCTACGGTTCTCGAGAAAATAGCCTGTTACAGACGGACGGAAAGCGTAGCAATAGGGTTCCTTTTCACCTTTGGTGTACGAAACCCTAAAAAGTAGTTGCAAATGTCTACAAGCTCCGCGGAAGCGAAACCGTTGCGCATAAAGTATGTAACATTCCTTCATCATCATGGTCTGCTAGTATAATTTATACTAATTCTGCATATTGTTTCATTAAGGGCCATTATTACAACTTACAAATAGTTAATTTTAGGATGTTATCTGACGGGTAAATATATTTTGATTATTACAAGTAAACATTAATGTAAAAGTGACTGATAAGCTAACAGCAGGTTTATCCTAACTTTAAAAGTGAACTTTAAGCATTTTACAAGCAAAAGTAGCCGGTATCTACACCAATGTTGCCACAATACATCATTTGTATTGTTTATTTTATCGGACAGTTGTAATAATGAAAAAAATCGTTCACGTTAGCTAATGTTAAGGTTAACTATCAGGAACTTTATCTTTAGGTTGTAATAATGGCCCTAATTGTTTCTGTTCTTCAAGAGCAGTAATTTAATTAATTCCTGCTGAATTTTTAAATTCCATTTTATTATTTAATTTTTAGTTGCTCACACTCGTAAAAATAGTATTATAATACATGACAGATGAAAGATGTTGTAATTTGAGCAGGTTTTTTAAATTTTCAGCATAGTCCCTAGCGTGGACTGGGATGGGCAAAACATATCGATATATCGATATTTGCGAAAATAAATATCGATATATGTATATCGCCGATATTTCAAAAACCGATATATCGATACATCGATTCTTATTTACGAGTATCGGGTTTCGATATTTTTAAGAGCTCTACAAATTTAACCGGTTTTTAACTGTACGATATTTGCATCACTGCTAGTGATGCGAAGAAAAAAAGAGAAATTTCATAATAACAAGGCGCATCTATAAGGTGACATAACTTAACTAAGCTTAATGCCAAATTTTGTTTGTGTGGGTATAAGCCTGAAGACAGAATTATTTTTTACTTTCTGTTCTGTTACGAATCAACTAACTAAAATTTGTAACGGTGTTGTTGTTTTATGTCTATTTCACTTGTAAATTTGTAACTTGTTGGTTTGAGAAACGGGTCCCTGTTTTGTTTCGGTTCAACCTCTGAAAATCAATAAACTGTTAAGTAATTGTAAGTGGCAACATAAATAAAATAAAAGCATTTCGAAATAAACTGTGATTGTGCTTTAAGAATTTAAAAAATTTAATTTTTACCAGAAAAACATAAACACTATTTTGAAACATAACAATGGACGATGCAAAACTCACCAATTTAGTGGGAAACAGTGACCGTTCTGGTCAGAAACAGCTAATTTATTACAGAAAAAGTAACTATTAAAATTTAGAAATAGAACGGCACAGCACAGAACAGCAACATAAAGTAAAGACTAAAGGAAGCCTTAAGGAGCTACAGTAGGTTCCGTATAACTTAAAATTCGTAGTTCCTTTGTATTAAATTTCTTAAAGTGACTAATTATGCATTCGAAATGAATGCAGTTTTTCAGAAATTATCTTACAATACAAATTAAACATACCGATGTATGGACAAATTTATTTCCTTTTTCGATACCAATATCAATTTGGGTTTTCCCCACTCATGAAGTTTATTAAGTTTTATGTTAGTTGTTGGCGATTTCTTTAAATATTATTGTTTGGATGCAAAGTGGATATTTCTCGTATTCCGCAATGATGAACTTTGAAGTTCATCATCCTTATTTATAAAAATTATTAAGGCTTTATAAAGGCTTAATCAGAAACATTTTTTATGGAAATCTTTTTTAGAAACCCTTAAAACCCCATAAGGTCCAAATAGTTGTTCAAAATTTATATCGCTTAAACTGTTTTGGCGGTTATAGCACGATATGTTAGTATGTGTATTTATTTTACATTTGGAATATTTTGGCAACATTTGTAGACAAAAATATCGATATATCGAAATATCGATGTTTTCAAAAAATATATATCGATACTGTTCAAAAATATCGATACGATATACATATATCGATACATTTTTTTCATTTGCCTATCCCTAGTCCACGCATTCCTCAAAGTTGTGAGTAAGTGTGAAAAAACTATTAATGCGAGCCATGAAAAAATTGCTATCATCTCTAGTATTGATAAAAAATTATCGCTAATTTATCTGAACTAGCTATCAAAACAAAATAAACGCGTACAAACACACATGCACATTTATGTGTAAACAAAAAACAAACCAAAAGAATTTATGTGTGTATGAATTAAAAAAATAGAACACATTTTATTCATAACTTTTACTTAATTTGTTTATCTATTGTAATAAATTCAGTAAAGTGCGACTTTGACTCGCGCAGGAAGGGTTCCGTACATTCGGTTTTAGGAATTTTTTTAATGTGGCTTTTTTGCTTTTTTGAAGTTTTTTTCAGTTTAAACGATTTGTTTTAGTTTTGTCGCTTTTCTCTCATTTTGGCAATTTTTTTTGTTTTTGGGGTTTTTTAATTTTGGCGATTTTTTCTGTTTTTTCTGTTTTTGGGGTTTTTTTGCATTTTGGTGATTTTTTTAATTTTTTTTTTTGGGTTTTTGGGGTTTTTTTTATTTTAGCGATTTTTTCAGTTTGGCAATTTTTTATTTTAGCAATTTTTTTTTTGTTTTTGGCGATTTTTTTCGGTTTGGCGATTTTATAATTTTTTGATTTTTTAGTTTTACCGCTTTTGAAATTTCAAGAGTTCTGCTGTTACGGTTTCCAAGATACAGCAAGTTGTCAAAATTGCATAGTCAAAATTGCATTAAGTGATGGAACACCCTTTAATTTAAATGTTTAAGGCTCCGTGCACCAAAGGTGAAAAGGAACCCTATTATTTTCGCTACGCTGTTCGTCTGTCTGTCACAGGGTATTTTCTCGAGAACCGTAAGAGCTACGGACATGAAATTTGAACACAGTGTGTAGACCTTTGGCCGCTACAACAAATACATGAGAGTTAAAAATTAAAGGGTGTTCCAAAACAAGCAACGAAAAATTTTAAAATCCCATGTAATATACACACAATTATATGTACATATGTATATACACTTGAAATTTGTAAAGTTAGTGTATTTTTATACAGACTACAACAATTAGCACTAAAATTTAAAAAATTTTAATTAAAGGGTGTTCTATCAGTTAATGTAATTTTGACTATATAATTTCGACAACTTGCTCTATCTTAGAAACCGTAAGAAACTAAAAATTATTAAATTGCTAACCCGAAAAAAAAATTGCCAAAAACCAAAAAAAATCGCCACAACGAAAAAAAAACGCCAAACTAAAAAAAATTTCTAAAACTAAAATAAATCGCGAAAAACCGGAAAAATCGCCAAAATTAAGAAAAAAAATCGCCAAAATGAAAAAACAATCGACAAAATGAAAAAAACGCGAAAACCCGAAAAAATCGCCAAATTAAGAAAAAAGCGACATATCTAAAAAATCGTTTAAGCTGCAAAAAAAAAGCCAAAAACGCCATATTAAAAAAATGCTGAAAACCGAACGTGAAGAACCCTTCGTGCGCGAGTCAAAGTCGCACTTTACTGAATTTATTTGATATTAAAGTAACTAAATAAAACTAGTATTTTCCTTATTAATTATTTCTTTGTTCACTTAACATATTTTATATATTTTTTAAAGAACAAGATTGGTACAAGGACCCAAAAAAATTTAAAAGGATGATTCCAGAGTTGGGAAAAGTACCCTTTTTTGTTATATAAAACCAAAAAAAGCTTAATTTAATTAATTAAATATATTCTTTGGTAATTAAATATAATCTATATTTTAGAAAGAAATAAATTTGTGCTCGTATTAAAACCAGAAAAATTTAAATTATTCCAGGGTTGGAAGTTGAAAAAAAAAATTTGGGTAAAAAAATAACCAAAAATATTTTTTTTTAGTTAAAGGCGGGACTGGATACTTTTGGCCACAAATACTTCTTGCTTATATTCTTGCATTTTTTTTTTGGACTTTGAGTACTTAATTATCAATTAATTTAAAAAAAAAATTCACAATATTTAATATTATTATTTGTTTTAATTGTTAAATCACTATTATTTTGCATTAAATTTAACTTTTTGATAAAAATTTTGCCAAATTGCTTATTTTTTCTGTTCCTATTTTCCCCGTTTCCTAGCAAAGCAGCTGGTTTAAACATACTCTTCTCTTCTTTTTATCTCGATTCAGTTTTTTTGGCAGAATACCATTTTTCGATCCGAGAGTAATTGAATGAGGGTAACGCAGAATACGTGTTATATTGGGTTAAGGTCAGAAAATTACGCTGGCCAATGCTTAACCTCAATGTTGTTGACGCGAAACCACTCCCTATCTTTCCACTAGTTTTTTCTGGGTCGTTGTCCTGCTGGAAGAACCATTTCAGCAGCATTTCTTCACTTATATGTATATGGTAAAATTACGGCCCCTACTATGATTTACAACTAAATTGATAGTTGAGTTGTAGTTCCCAAATTTTTATTATGGATTCCAACTTTTTTTACCATGAGGCAACTTATCACAACTTTTTATCAGTTGTATTTTGGTTTTTATTTCGACAATTGTATTAGTTTTGCTTCATTATTCCAGACGCCAACCCTGATTTCTTCTAGTTTACACTTCCCGATATCAGTAATGCTTTCACGGAAACGCGCCTGTCATGATTCTCATCGCCTTCCTATCTATGTCCAGTAGCAGTTTGGAACTTAGTAGATAGGTAATGGAGGATGCAAATATCTATCTCTTTCTAACACTATATCTAACTCTCTCTATCTTTGTCTGTTGTGGAAGGTCATGGTTTGTGACGTCAGATATGAGTATGTATGTGTGTAATTGAGAGAGAGAGAGGGGGCGTTGACTTTAATATTTGTAGTTTTTGAGAGAGATGGAGGTGTTGGCCTATAATTTCTGATATCCCATGATTAGGGATTTAGAGGATTGGTATTTGGTATTAATAAATATTGTGATCATGAAATTTGGTTCTCTAGTTTAATATTTATCTCATGATTAGGGATTTAGAGGTTTGTCATTGCCTGCCTATCAATAATATGTTGACCACTGTAGTTTTTTTTATTGTTGGATAAATGTATGTTTGCTTGTATCAGAGGGGTTGGTTCTTCAGTTGGGATATATGCTCCCTCAGCTACTACAAAAAATTATGTAGTGGGTGTGTACATTTTTTTAGTGTTGGATCTATGTGTGTTCGTATCAGAGGGGTATGGATATAGTGTTAGAAAGAGATGGATTTTGCGGTAACTTATCCATAATTGATAGCGTTTAGTTGTATGTGTACATATTTCTTATTTTTAATATTCTATGTATTGGTATATGCATGGGAATGTTATAGAGGGATAATTTTTTTCTCGTGCTGGAATTGATGTTGCCCAAGCAAAAAATTTGTATGCTGCTGTATTCATTGAGCTGATTTACACGGGATTAATTGTGCTGGCATAACATGCCAGTTTGTGGGTGAGAGAGGCAAAGAGAGGGGTTTTGTGTTTGGCATAATTTTTCAACCAGCTACAACCCCGCATTAGCAGCACAAAACCAATACACACACAACTTAAAAAACTGCAAATGTTAAATGAATACGAAAAACACTAACACACACAAAGCTGTGTATGCGTATACATTTTTATGTCGGATGAATTAGTCTCGTGTGTTCTTAAAAAAACAAAAATTGTGCGGCATAAAAATTAGTCTCGTGTAAACTACCTCATTGATCTACATACTTAGTCCCCGTTCACGCTACGCAAGTGTTATTGCTAAGCTTATCACTTTTTATTCTTTGAACTTTCATCGACGCCCTCACAAAACAAAACGTATTGCCAGCACATGTATAGTGTGAACTGGGACTTCTATCATTTGTTCTTTTTCGCGTTTGATGTAGTTGAATTGCTTGGGTGGTAATTGTATACATGTAGGTATGTATGTATGTAAGTAAGCATGCATGTGTATCGATTTGTAAATTCGTGTGCGTAGTTCAATGATTTTTGGGGATCATAGAAACTGTTTAGCTTGTTGGAATAGCTGTTCTCATAGTTGGAATTTGTTTGCTGATGCTGATGCTGATTGCTTCACTGTTGTTATTTTTTTCTTCGTCTTCTATTAATCTGAGCGGTTTACGAGTACATAAATATGTATGTATGTACAGTCATATGCGTACTTGACAATTTTTGATTTTATGCATATGCAAACATACATACATATATATATACATACATACATACATATGTACATACTTATGCAAATGTGCTGATATTGCTTTTTCCCGGTTTACAGTATCCAAGGGAACTTTTTTATTCTTTTGTTTTTATCGTTCCTGCTATGTCCATTGGATACTTTTTTATGTTATTGTTTTTTTTCTAATACGTATGTACATACATGTGCGTGTATATTTTGCTTTGCAAATTTAAGCTGGCTCGATCTTGTTAGAATTTAATGTTTTGCAAATTCAGCGATTTGTTTCTATGTAGGTACTACATACATACATACATATTTATGTACATACATACATATATAGAATAACGCATAAAGTAAAAAAAAATGAAAATAAAAAATATGGGATCACAGCACATTTTATTATGATACCAGACATATACATATATATACATACATACATATACTCCCAGACCAATTTATGTGCGATCATGTATGTGTAAGTATGTTTTACTTGTTCAATAGTTTTGACTTGAAGAAGTGTTGTCATAGCTTTTGCGATTATATGCCACTTTTGTTGGGGAAGGTTATGGTTTTTAGGTTGCTGTGCAAAGTGAAGCTACATACATACATATCTACATACATGCATATGTACGTATGTATATATCTGCTATTCTTCTGTTCTTATTTGCTCTTTCATAGGTTTCGCGATTGCTTGACTCTTTTTGTTGGGGAAGTTTAGGGTTTTCCGTTTGCTGTGCAACGTGAAACTATATCCCTACTAGAAGGGGTGCGAATGTCTGTAAAGCGTCGCTTCCTATTGATTCCTAATAAATTTAGCTTTTATATGGTTATATGTATAAACATTTTATTTTGTATTCTTCTTCTTCTCATTTTTATCCTATTACTTCACAGTGAACAGTTCTGATCGCACTTAATGAAAAGTAATATTTCAACTCTGATTAGTGTGCTGTAGTACTTCTGTTATATACAATCTATTTAAAGTGGTACCCATTAATCAATAATTACATATTATTATCAAAAATTTCCAAAATTTTTATAGTGGACTAAAATAAAAAAAAAATAATAAAATCAGTGTAAAAGTATTATTATTGAAATTGTGTTAAAAAATTAATATCAACAATAATTAAAGAGAAATGAATTCCACAATTTGCTCAGTTTGCTCGATGACTCTTAGCAGTGTCAAAATGTTGGAGGTGCATATGAAGCTACATTGCAGTGTTTGCAAAAAGCTATTCATGTCGCATGGTAAGCTCAAGGATCATAAAAAACGCATTCTTCAGCCAGCCTGGGGGACGCTAGGAATATTTTATGCAGACATTGTAAATCTTGCAATGAAGTAATAGGTTTTTCCTCATGGACGGCTCATGTTAGAACCACAAAGCATAAGAGAAATTCTGAGCAAGTACATATTAATAATGATCTGACAAAGATAAGCAGCGACTTCAATGGGAGGATAGAAGTATATTCCTTCATAAATAAAAATGAGGGAATATTGTTCCCAAAAGAATTTTTCTTAAATGCAAGAAATAGTGTTACTAAACAACTAAATGAATGTAGCAGGAAGCATGTTTCATTTAAATTTAATTTTGAGCTAACATGTGAGTACATGAAACTGATGAACGATGATATGATTGTTTCTCCACTGGTACACATATCAAAAATGACATTGGTCACCATTTCGGACGATGTGGAAGAATTATACAAAAAGCATGTGAATGAAATTGCTATAAAAATTTATGAATTTCAAGAGAGAGACAGTGGATGGACATTAATCTGTATAAAATTTCTTGAAATAAATATTAACAAGTCATCGATTATAAGAGGCTCATATTTCATACCCTTGCCAAAAGCTATAGTTAATAAGGGTGCATGCATCAATATCGAAAATGATGATATTTATTGCTTCAAATGGTGCTTAGTTGCTGCTTTAAATCAAAATGATATGCTAAGTGTTGCAGAAAGAAAATTCCACTACTCGTATAATATAGCAAACATAAGAAGTGACAGGATTGTTTTAGGAGGCATAGACGTCAACTTTGAGGGGCTAGATTTCCCACTTCCCTTAAAACAGCTAAAAAAATTTGAAGTACATAAGTATTTTCAAATAATCATAATAATTTTTATTATTTTAATTTTTAAAGTATATAAATATTTCTTTGATATAATCTATATATTCCAATTTTAGACTTTTACGATTCAGCATAACATCGCATACATCAAAAATCTTTGTTTGCAACTCTTGTCTCTACCATACTCATGATGAATATGTGTATAAGCATCACAAGAATGTGTGTCTAAAGAAAGTCGTCAAAATGCATAAGCCCGAGGATGTTTTCAAAAGCTTTAAAAATATTCATAAACACATGGATGTCCCATATGTCATTTATGCTGATTTTGAGTCAATTTTAGAAAAAGTTGACGAAAAAGTAAGTAGTAATACTACAAACATTCAAAAGCATATCCCTTGTGCTTTCGGTTACTATGTAAAGTGCAGCTTTAAGAAAGAATATAATAGGCATAGGTATTATTTTGGTGAAGATGCAGCAATTACGTTTGTTAAAAAAATAGTGGAAGATGCATCAAACATATTTGATGACCAGTTATCAAAAACAAAATCTATTAATATGACTAGCGAAGATGTGCAAGCCCACAATAATGCACAAGTGTGTCATATTTGTAGAAAAGAGTTGTTTAATGATAAAGTTATAGATCACTGTCATCTTACGGGTAGTTATCGTGGTGCAGCACATAATGTATGTAATTTAAACTATAGAGTACCTAATTTTATTTTATACCTGTTCTTTTTCACAATATTTCTGCATATGATTTACATCTCTTTTTTCATCATCTTTCCACAATAAAAAATGCTACTATAAAAGTTATACCCCTAAACAAAGAGCGTTATATTTCCCTCTCAGCTTATATTTCATTAAAAAAGAATCATGGATTCGAAATACGCTTTATAGATTCTTTCAGGTTTATGGCCTCAAGTCTAGATTCTTTGGCAAAAAATCTTGACGTATCTGATTTACAAACAGTTCGTGAAATATTTCCAAATGACAACCAATTTAATTTATTAAGAAGAAAAGGAGTGTATCCATACTCTTATATGGACTCTATATTAAAGTTTGATGAAACTGAACTTCCAAGTAGACAGAACTTTTTTAATATTTTAAGCAATGACGAATGTTCTGTTGATGACTATGAACATGCACAAAAAGTGTGGAGTGAGTTCGATTGTAGAACCCTTCTGGATTATACTGAGCTGTACCTCAAAACTGATGTATTACTTCTTACAGATATTTTTGAAAATTTTCGAAAAATATGTAAGAGTATTTATAGTCTAGATCCCGCTCACTACTATACTGCACCAGGACTATCATGGGATGCCATGTTGAGGACTACAGAAGTAACCTTAGAGCTAATTACAGATTGTGAAATGCATTCATTTGTTCAAAATGGTATAAGGGGTGGGCTAGTGCAGTGCTCAAGAAGATATTCAAAATCTAACAACAAATACATGAAAGATTTTGATAGAAACAAGCCTTCAGAATATTTGATGTATTTAGGTGCTAACAATTTATATGGTTGGGCAATGTCTCAACCTTTACCTTATGGGGGATTCGAATGGTTAAGTTCTGGAGAAATTGAAGTCTTTAATATCAATGAAGCTCCTAATACACCAGAAGTTGGTTACTACTTAGAAGTAGATATTGAGTATCCAGACTCACTTCATGACGCACATAATGACCTCCCTTTTTGCCCCCAAAACAAAAAAACATCACAATATAATAGTAAGAAGTTAATAGCAGACTTTACATTCAAAAGGAATTATGTTATTCATCATAAAATCTTACTTCAATGTATTACATAAAATACACAGAATATTAAGATTTAAGCAGTCCCCTTGGCTTAAAAAATACATTGACTTAAATAATTCATATCGTACGAATGCCAAAAATGCATTTGAGAAGGACTTTTTTAAGCTTCTTAATAATGCTGTTTATGGGAAGACTATGGAAAATGTTGATAAAAGAAAAGTTATCCATATTGCTACAGAGTGGGAAACTACAAACAGAAATCATTTAGGATTGAGGGCATTGATTTCTAAACCGAATTTTTTAAGTTTGAAAAAATTCGGTGATAATATGTATGCAGTTGAGTTAAAAGAACTGGAACCATATTACGATAAACCCACATATATAGGTCTAGCAGTTTTAGAATTATCTAAGTAGAAGATGTACGACTTCCACTACTGCTACATGAAACAAAAGTGTAAAGATACAATTTCTCTTAACTATATGGATACAGATTCTTTCATCTACACGATTCAAACTGATGATTTTTATGATGACATTCGTAATGATATTGATTCCAATTTCGATACATCGGATTATTCTGAAGATAATCAGTTCTGTTTACCTCTAGCAAATAAAAAGGTTTTAGGAATGATGAAGGATGAGAACAAGGGTGATATAATGACCGAGTTTGTAGGTTTAAGATCCAAAATGTACTCATTTTCAACCCATAGCTCTGAAGAAGTCAAAAAATCTAAAGGAGTTAAAAAATCTGCCGTCAAGAAGTTAACTCTAAACGATTATAAAAATTGTTTATTTGATCAGAAAGTGCTATCAGATGAGATGTACTTGATTAGATCAAAAACTCACAAACTGTACACACAAAAGCTATTTAAAGTAGTCCTTAACTACAATGATGATAAAAGAAATATTTTGGAAGATCATGTAAAAACACGAGCTTGGGGTCATTATAGAGATCGAGTTAGTGAGTCAATGCCAGTTGACTAATCTATATATATACATATATACATATATACATATATATATGTTTATGTACGAGTTTTACATTCATTAATTCAGTTTTAAGAAACAATCTCATATGTTTTTTTGTGTATTTATTTATTTCTTATATTTTTATTAAAATATTATTTTTATGTATACATAAGTATATAAATTCGTAACATATATATATATATATATATATATATATATATATATATATATATATATATATATAATTATTTAGTTTTTACAACATTTTTATTTATACACTTCAATTAAATTTAAAATTGTAACATATCAACATACATGTATTATAATATATTTGAAAATAAAACCAATAATATACTAAAAATAACTGATAACAATTTGTTTTCATTCCGATGTTTCTTTTTCAAGTAAGATTGCATTCCGTAAAGCACAAATACCATTGATGTGATAGCTGCAATAAAATAGGTCTGGATACTTCACCCCTATTTGACTAAAGTTGATACAGCCAATATCTTCAATATTAAAAACACTTTTTTGCACCATTTTTTCTAACCATTACCTCTTTTCCTCACCTTTAACATATATAGTATATGAATCACCTACATTAGCTCTTAGAAATTCGCAAATGCTTTTAAATGAAACAGTCCCATCGTTCCAGCTTAGATGATGATAATGTTTTGTTAACCAGTTTGCTTCTCTTTGCTTTTTTGTTGATAAACATTTAAAATCAAAAGGAGGTTTTATGATAAAATTTATGTGTTGATTATTTTTGAAAACGATTGCGAGTTCTTTTACGATAAAGTCATTTGCATTACTCTTGAAACCTTGCAAGTCTATAAAAACTATATTATTGTTCATCTTTTTTAATTTATAAGATTTTACGAACTTGTCCTCTTATAGGTATGTATTCAATTAGACGATCATGAATAAGAATGCAATAAGCTGATGTTTTGGCTGGAATATTTGTTGCTGTTTCAGATTCAATTTTTATGTCAATTGGTCCGTTGTTAAGTGTTTCGTTTTGATAACTAACATCTACTACAATAATGGGTGCATTATTCTTAAATTCTTGGGAACTTAGAAGAGGTTGTGACTCCTTCATATAATAGTTTTGTTGAAATCTTACATACATATCATATAGAATTGCGTAGCGTTCATTTTTAAATTTTAAGTTAAGATCATCATATGGATATGAAACTGAATTTAAATGGACTTTTAAGTTAGTGAGATCGCAATGAACAAACTTTTTATCTTGTTGAAATGCAATCAATACAAAGCGGGGTCGCTCTCTACTTGCAGCCATCTTAACATTCCAGATATGGCTAGTTCCTGTAGTTAATTGTGGATTTACATGACAATCCCAACTGCGGAATACTATTGGTATAGAAGCAGCATTGTTGATAATTTTAATCATATTCAATTTACTATGATCGGATAAGTGTACATGGGGAATTCTCCAAGAGATTAGCGAAATTGTAAGTTTTGGTTTGTCAGTAGAAGTGCTCGATTGTACAAGATCTTCATCATTCTTGTTACGCAAGAGTATTAATTCATGTTTACCATTTAGTATTATTTTGTTATAGTCTTCCGCAAATCCTAAGAGCATTTTAAGTGGAACATAGAAATTAAAATATCCATTTTCAATATTCAAATTATCAATTTTGTTCCATGCAGCATTTTGCATGACAGCGCTTTCCGTTGGTGATAAAGAAATCAGATTTTTTATGGTGCTTGTCTGTCCTAAATGCCTTGTGTGATCAATTTCAATACCATTAAGTTCATAACGGATTTCATCAAAGAGATACGCTACAAAGTTGTTTTTTAATTTAAAGCTTAAATTAGAGGATTTTGGGCTCTTATCATCTACAATAAATCCTTCCACATATATATAACTTTCACTGGGCAATACGTACAGATCTTGATTTTGTATTGAAATACGAATTTCGTCATTATTGTTATATGATTGTAGATATGGTACATATGTGTGATAGTCTTTTTTGATTATACTCTCATCAGATAATGGCTTATCTAGTACATCCATTATTGAATTAATTTTTTCGTTTTCAATTTTAAATTTAACGACTTGAGAAAGTTTTGATTTGATTTGGTCAGATTTTGTTGGACTGATCTCTTCAACTGTCGCTTAGGTTCTAGTATAGTTTTAGAATTATATACAGCTTTATTCTTTGATATGTTTGTGTTATATATTATCATTATTTAGATGGTCTCAAATGTATGCGAATGGTTATTTCCTCTCCTCGGAAATTTATTAAGTCACCGTGCTGATCAACCACGCGTAGAGCAAGTGAACTAATCTCTTGGGAGTTTACTGGTAAATAAATTAGATTTCTAGGGATTTCATCTATTTTATAGCCTGGAGGAATATTAATCGGAAATTCATGTAGTGTATGCGCCTTGGAATTGTTCATGTATGTATTAACAGCGATACTGCTTTCAACTCGCAAGAGATTCACCTTAAATATATTGACTGGTAGATCTGAGTAATGATCATGGTTTGGAGTCAGGATTTTAGTATTAAATCCCAAAAGTTTTCCAATTGTATTTTCTTTATTAAAATCTATTAAATCTTTAGAGCTGTTAATTTTAACTTGCATTGTATTGTTATTAGCTTCTATTCGAATTTTATTTGTTGGACAGCAGTCTTTATATTGCTGATCTAAGTAATCAACTATATCATTTAATTCATAAGATCCAATTGGTATTTTAATTACATGTTCTCCTATGTGAAACATATTGTTATAGACGTATACATTCGGTATGCTATTATATGAATGAAAAGCAGTTAGAGCGCACTCATAAGCTCCATTTAACTCGATAGGAGGGAAGTAATTTGCAGATAATTCTGATGAGTTAGAGCTCAAAGTAAGTGTTATTGACATTATGGGAATCTGATTGCAAATAAATGGAACTTACTACAACATTGTTTATAAAAATGATTTTATTTCTTATTCTAAACATAAATTATTACAGAATGTGCTAAATACATATAAGTAATGTTATTTTTCTTTTACTCCAACTACGATATATCATCCTTACTTATCCAAGAATTGTGTTGACTAGAAAACCCCAACCATTTAACATATGCCTCCTCTCCTTTAGTTTTAAGAACCTTTTCAGCTAGATATGTCTTTGGATATCTAGTTTTTGAAAGTTCTTCTTCATAAAATCCACCTTTGATAGGATTTCCGAGATAATCTTCTAATATGTATGTTGTAGGATATGTATTTTGAACTCTTTTAATTGTGAATATTTCTGTTGTCCAATTTGGTGTATACCCCTTTTCAAAAGTATGCTTATATTTGCTTATGCGTACATGATCTCCAACATTAAATTTTGACATTTTATAAATCTTCAAATGACTGTATACTGTATTTAGCAACTTTTTCTCATTTGTTGAGTTGACTTTAATAGGAGACATTTTAATTGTGCGATGAAATTTGTTATTGTATACATAAACTAAATCTTTGTATATATCAATCCACTTATATGAACCATTAAAGCTAAATTCTTTCCACATCATTCCTTTTAATGTTCTATTAAATCGTTCTACTATTGATGCTTTCATAATGCTATATGTTGAGTAGTGATTAATGTTGTATTTATGCATTAATTTTCCAAAGTGTGTATTGAAAAATTCTTTACCATCATCCGTTTGCAAGTTTTTTGGAACTCGTCCTAATTGAAAAATATTTTCCATTGCGTTGGTTGTTTCGAGTGCAGTTTTTGTTTTTAGCGGTACTGCCCATGCAAATTTTGAGAATGTGTCAATTACAGTCAACAAAAATCGATAATTTCTATTTTTCGATGAATAACTACCCATTTCAACTAAATCAGCTTGCCAAAGATCATCTAATCATCACAACTCTACGGCGTACAAAATGTCTTCGAGCTTGCTTATGGAGTTCGTCAACTAACTTTCTTTTTGGAGACATTGAGTAGTTTTACGGATTTGTTTGGGAGTGTTGTGATCTATTTGATGCACTTTCAGCTATTCATACGAACATATAATTTTCTAATCTATAAATTTTCTCATTCAGCTGTTCAATTTGTTCTTCAAAAGATGATTTAATTTTTAGTACTTCTTTTTCAATTTTATAATTGTCTTCTATTTGTAATTTTATTTCGCTTTGTAATTCCTCTATCTGTTCTTGAAGAGTTTCTTAAATTTGATTATTGTCTTCCTTAAAGCAATTTAATAATTGGGCTTCCATTTTTTTCGATTTGAGTTTGCAGAAACAATTTATTGATAACATCGTTTTCCTCCAGAGCTTTTGCAACATTTTTGATCCTTTTGTTTTGGACATCAATGTTGTTGTTCGTATCCATAAAGAACCCCAGCAGCTTAGGTGCATTTTTAATAGAAATTATAGCACTAGTATCGTTTAGATAATGTCCAAACTTATCAACAGACATACTTCATATATATGTATTAATTATTACAGTTAATGTATTATATTCGCTTCACGTAATTCTTCAATAATTGATACAATTTCGTTATTGTGATTAGTATGACCTGCAGCTTGTGATGCGAGCAGTAGTCGAAGTCGATCTACTAACTCATTGGGGTCATCCCAATATATATAGTTTTGTTTTTGGGGGTTAAAGCGCATCATTCCATCACCCTTATAACCAGGAATTGCTGCATTTGCTACTGCGTTAGATATTTTCTTCTGACTATTTTCTTTAAAAATTTTTTGAATTATATGCTTATATTTATATCCTCTAGTCCCCTTGATCTGACCATCAGGTTTATAGTCTCTCCTGCATGCATTAGTTGTAGTCAAATTTTTTTTGTAGATTTCAAGTTCAAATTTGTCATAGTTTTTTGGTGTTTTATGAAACATTAAAGAAAACAAACCCGGTGTTAGAGCCCATCTTTGTCCGCCAACTTGAATTTTATCTTCAGTTAGCTCAATGTTACTACTACCAAATTTCCATTCATTATTGTGATCTCTATGTGGACCGTAGTAAGTATCTAATTCATTTCTCGCTTCCAAGAGTGATAAGTCTGTACAACTCTCTTCAGTATTAGAAGTCTGTGAGTAAAACTCGTCTTCATCCTTATCACTCACGTCATTAGCATCATTAAATAAGATGGTGTTATCAAATATTGTTCCTTCTACAATTTTCTTCGGTGTACTTGTCTCTACCTTGACTGATGTTTTCAAGGGCTTTAAACTTTTGTTGGTCTCAATTTTTGTTTGGAATTTACTTTATTCTTTCTTGGGGATTCTTCCAATATTTTTAGAAGTATTTATAAATTCTTTAAGAGGTTCTGTTATAGGTTTAAATGTATCTCTTAGTTGTTCAAATGATTCTATTTCACCAGTTTTTATATTACGGAGCTTTTTCTTCAAGAAATTTCTTGTTGTAACCAGCTCTTTTAAAACTTTCTCATCCATGTTTATTAGCGTCAAATATCAGAGCTGTTTTTCAGGTATCAGATTAGGTATCAGATCGGTTATCAGCAATCAGTTTCGGTTATCAGATCAGTTTTTCAGGTATCAGATCAGGTTATCAGATCGGTTATCAGGTATCAGATCGGTTATCAGCAATCAGTTTCAGTTATTAGATCAGTTATCAGGTATCTGTTCAGCTTATCTGATTAGGTTTTCAGATATCAGAACAGGTTATCAGATCAGTTATCAGGTATCAGATCAGTTTTTCAGGTATCAGATCGGTTATTAGATATCAGATCGGTTATTAGGTATCAGATCGGTTATCAGTTCCGGTTATCAGATCAGTTATCAGTTAATGTTATCAGATCAGGTTTTATGCATCTGACCAATTATAAAAAATAGATGTATGAAGTTTAAAGTCAGATTAAGAACTAAAGACTACCTTTTCTGTAAAGTAATTTATATTGTTATGAAACAGTCAAATTGTTTTCTGTAACGACCATTATTTAATTCATTATCTTTGCTTATCATCAAAAATCCATATTTATCCTTCCAACTAGGGATGGGCAAAAAATATCGATATATCGAAATATCGATATTTGAGAAAATAAATATCGATATATATCGCCGATATTTCAAAAACCTATATATCGATACATCGATTCTTATTTACGAGTATCGGGTTTCGATACTTTTAAGAGCTATAGCCGTTTTTTAACTGTGACCCAACTAAGGCAGGTGACTTTTTGGATTGTGTGGGTATAAGCCTAAAGGCAGAATTTGTTTTTACTTTCCGTTCTGTTACGAATCAGCTGACTCTTTTTGGTTTATAAAATTCATATACATATAAGCCATTAGTTTTTCTCTCCTTAATTCTGAAAAAGTCCGGGAAAGAAAAACTCTAATAACAATGGACGATGCAAAACTCATCACTTTAGTGGAAAACTGTGACCATTCTGGTCCGAAACAGCTGATTATTTATTACAGAAAAAGTAACTATTAAAATTTAGAAACAGAACGGCACAGCAAAGAGCAGCAACAGAAAGTAAAGACTAATGAAGTCTTAAGGAGCTACAGTAGGTTACGTATTACTTAACATAAATAGTTCTTTTGTATTAAATTTCTTAAAGTAAGTAATTGTGCATTCGAAATTAATGCAAAAAAATATCGATATATCGAAATATCGATGTTTTCAAAAAATATATATCGATACTGTTCAAAAACATCCGATACGATATATATCGATACATTTTCTTCATTTGCCCATCCCTACTTCCAACACTCTCGACTAATTTCTTGAAACTTTACAAAATTCATGTCGCTTGCCACATGATCACTATAAACATGCCTCATATTTTTCTCATCTTGTTTAAACATTAAATTACATTGGCATTGTCTCTTATCAAATGTTTTGGAATTCTGGTATAAGTTTGACATAAGTAAAATGAATCAACATTCTTATGTCGTCCCATACAAAAATATGCACGTATATTATTTTGCTTCTCGCAGGCAACATCATCAAATATCATAATTGAGTTGGTTTTAGCTTCGTTAGGGGAAATAACAGATTCATTATCTGTAAATGTGTAATATCCCATTCCTTTAATTGGTAAAATTAAGTTGCTCAGGTATTCATATTTCGGCTGATATAAAGATTTTGAGTATAAATATATGTTTTTAAACTTGAGACCATTAGGACTTTCTATCAAGCTAATCATAATATTAGTCTTTCCACAATTTGATGGGCCAACTATCAGAGCGTGAATAGAATTTGGCAAGAGGGAACTATGCTTTATTTTTGAGCTGATGTTTGATGAAGCGTCAATATTACGGACTAAAATATTTTTATGTTGTTTTACTAACTGCATTTTTGTAACTAAATGCAATTCATAAATACTTCCTTTTATTATAGAAAATATAAAATAATATGGTTATACGATATCGGAAATCGTTTAGTCATAAAAAAACTGTCATTGGAGAAGGTTTAGTTAACAATATAATAAACTGTCTACCTTTTGAAATTCATCTTCCTGGATATCAGTACTGTGTACCTGGAACAAAACTACAAAAACGTTTAGATAGAGGTGATAAAGGAATTAATTTATTGGACTCTGCTTGTAAAGAGCACGACATTGCTTACTCTAAAAATAAGGATTTAATTACTAGACATAAGGCTGATAAAATACTTGAAAACAAAGCTTGGAACCGAGTTCTCTCAAAAGATAGCACTCTCACGGAGAAATCATTTGCATATATGATAACTAACGCCATGAAAGCCAAAACAAAATTTGGAATGGGGGTGGAAAAAAAGAAAAATGCTAAAAAAATTAATTTAAATGCTAAAAAGCTGTTTAATACATCAATTAGAGCTGCATCAAAAATGTTGAAGAAGGAAAAACCGTTGGATATTAACACAGCCATTAGAATTGCACGAAAAACTATTAACAGTTCTTTGAAGGGGAAAAAATCACAAATTATTGCACCACGTATAATACGTGTTCCAAAAATTGGTGGTTTTCTACCATTAATTCCAATATTAACTGCTCTGGGTGCAATTGGTAGTTTAGCTACTGGAGGTGCTGCTATAGCAAAGACTGTAAATGCAACAAAAAATGCAAAAATACAACTTGAGGAAGCAGCTAGACATAATAGAGCAATAGAATCTATAGCGGTAGGCGAAGGACTTTTTCTCAAACCCTATAAAAAAGGTTATGGTTTGATTTGTAAAGAGAACTCAAAAAACTAATACAAATGCTACCCACTATACCATTAACGGGTGTTGATCTACAAAATTTTTCATCAAAAATTCCATACTTTAGAGGAGTTTATATGCTGAACACTCTAGCAAAACGTCCGAGGAGAAAGGAATGTGGAATAATCAATTTAGATATGTCAACAGGACTCGGCACACATTGGGTAGCATATTTTAAAAACAACAAAGAAATAGAATATTTCGATAGCTTTGGAAACTTACAACCTCCTGCAGAAGTAATCAAATATCTGGGTAAAAATATAAGATACAACTATAATCAATATCAGAAGTTTAATACATTTAATTGTGGTCATTTATGCCTTCAATTTCTTTATGAATTAAATAAAAAAAATTAAATTTAAAATTCCATCATTTATATAAAATTTTGTTTTATTCTTGCAAAATATATATCTAAAAAAAAAAATTTATATTACTGCCAAATGGGGTATTGGGCATTGGGAATTAAAAACTCCTCCACATCCTCCTCCTTATCGAGAAGCAAATTCCGTTCTCCTTGCCTCTGCACCCGGAATGTGCCATCTGAGAGGTGCGTGAGCTCCTCATCGGTAAGAGTGTTATACCTATTTGGTAGGAACATGAAGTGGTCCTCCATCTCAATTTTCACTGTTGGACCGTATTTTGTCGTTGTCCTTTGCGCCGAAACGACTCTGTATTTTTTTAGAAACATCTAACTCCTTTATATGTATCAAGGACTTGTTGTTTAATGAACTGAATTTTTTAATTAAATTTAACGATTCCATTTTGATTTAATGTTCTATCTTTGAGTATTTGAATTGAATTGATATTAAATGTAGATTCGATGAGTCTAAGAAACCTACATGAAAATATTTGCTGTGAAATAGTGAATATGTCTATATGTGGAATATTCGTAGAGAGAAGGAGAGAGAGAGATAGAGAGAGAAAACAACAATTCCAATCAAAAATGTGTGTGTATCATTATGAAATTAAAATTTTAATACAATATCAAATAGCCATTCAACACGTTCAGAACTTGACAATGAAATCTGCAGTAGAACAATTTCTTGAGGAATATGAAGGATGGTTAATGCACGAACATAAGGATGCACTACTATGTTTTCTTCACATGCTTAAAGAAAACGAAGACTTTGATGTGGAGGATAATAATGATGCAGAACACTTTTCTTGTTGTCCTTGGCACTGCTCAGATTGTATAGAAGGACCAGACACGTGCAGATGTATGATATTTAAAATAAGAAAAATCAATGTAATAAATATAATTAATTCATATACGTTTATTTTTAATATTAAAAATTAATAAAAGTATAAATAAAATGTTAATGATAAATTTTTATATTGCAATATAAATGTGATGCTTGTATTATAAAACATTATTAAAAAAATAAATAAATATTACAACAAAATCAAAAAATGTTTAAAACTTTTTTAATTTCAAACCAATAGGATGTTATTGGTATACAAAATAAAAAATTGTATAATAATGCGAAAAACATTCATTCTTGAATTTTTTAAATTGTTTTATATTACTAAACTTTGCACAGCAAACGGAAAACCCTAACCTTCCCCAACAAAAAGAGTCAAGCAATCGCGAAACCTATGAAAGAGCAAATAAGAACAGAAGAATAGCAGATATATACATACGTACATATGCATGTAGTATGTAGATATGTATGTATGTAGCTTCACTTTGCACAGAAACCTAAAAACCATAACCTTCCCCAACAAAAGTGGCATATAATCGCAAAAGCTATGACAACACTTCTTCAAGTCAAAACTATTGAACAAGTAAAACATACTTACACATACATGATCGCACATAAATTGGTCTGGGAGTATATGTATGTATGTATATATATGTATATGTCTGGTATCATAATAAAATGTGCTGTGATCCCATATTTTTTATTTTCATTTTTTTTTTTACTTTATGCGTTATTCTATATATGTATGTATGTACATAAATATGTATGTATGTATGTAGTACCTACATAGAAACAAATCGCTGAATTTGCAAAACATTAAATTCTAACAAGATCGAGCCAGCTTAAATTTGCAAAGCAAAATATACACGCACATGTATGTACATACGTATTAGAAAAAAAACAATAACATAAAAAAGTATCCAATGGACATAGCAGGAACGATAAAAACAGCGTGACCGTTTGACCGACTAAAGTGGCAAATTGTCCCTTTTTCGACTTCCTTGCCACTTTTTTGACTGCCTTGCCACTTTTTTTCTCCCTTTTTGTAGAGTGAATTATATAAAAATACATTAAAAATAAAAAGTTTAATGAAGTTTTCTCTTTATTTTTTTAATTTTACCCCTTTATTTTGATAAATCCCCTTTTGGTGCCACTTTTTGAAAAATGTCATCGGTCACCCTGGATAAAAACAAAAGAATAAAAAAGTTCCCTTGGATACTGTAAAACGGGAAAAAGCAATATCAGCACATTTGCATAAGTATGTACATATGTATGTATGTATGTATGTATGTATATATGTATGTATGTTTGCATATGCATAAAATCAAAAATTGTCAAGTACGCATATGACTGTACTTACATACATATTTATGTACTCGTAAACCGCTCAGATTAATAGAAGACGAAGAAAAAAATAACAACAGTGAAGCAATCAGCATTAGCATCAGCAAACAAATTCCAACTAGGAGAACAGCTATTCCAACAAGCTAAACAGTTTCTATGATCCCCAAAAATCATTGAACTACGCACACGAATTTACAAATCGATACACATGCATGCTTACTTACATACATACATACCTACATGTATACAATTACCACCCAAGCAATTCAACTACATCAAACGCGAAAAAGAACAAATGATAGAAGTCCCAGTTCACACTATACATGTGCTGGCAATACATTTTGTTTTGTGAGGGCGTCGATGAAAGTTCAAAGAATAAAAAGTGATAAGCTTAGCAATAACACTTGCGTAGCGTGAACGGGGACTAAGTATGTAGATCAATGAATACAGCAGCATACAAATTTTTTGCTTGGGCAACATCAATTCCAGCACGAGAAAAAAATTATCCCTCTATAACATTCCCATGCATATACCAATACATAGAATATTAAAAATAAGAAATATGTACACATACAACTAAACGCTATCAATTATGGATAAGTTACCGCAAAATCCATCTCTTTCTAACACTATATCCATACCCCTCTGATACGAGCACACATAGATCCAACACTAAAAAATGTACACACCCACTACATAATTTTTTGTAGTAGCTGAGGGAGCATATATCCCAACTGAAGAACCAACCCCTCTGATACAAGCAAACATACATTTATCCAACAATAAAAAAAAACTACAGTGGTCAACATATTATTGATAGGCAGGCAATGACAAACCTCTAAATCCCTAATCATGAGATAAATATTAAACTAGAGAACCAAATTTCATGATCACAATATTTATTAATACCAAATACCAATCCTCTAAATCCCTAATCATGGGATATCAGAAATTATAGGCCAACACCTCCATCTCTGTCAAAAACTACAAATATTAAAGTCAACGCCCCCTCTCTCTCTCTCAATTACACACATACATACTCATATCTGACGTCACAAACCATGACCTTCCACAACAGACAAAGATAGAGAGAGTTAGATATAGTGTTAGAAAGAGATAGATATTTGCATCCTCCATTACCTATCTACTGATCTTCCTGAGCCAAGTTTTGGCCAAAAACCCCTCGAGACTATACAATCCTCCCTACTTCGCCATGAACTGTTGGTCCTGCTTTCTACCCAATTACTGAGTTTCCTATAGTAATGACCTATCAGTAATTTCACCGATCTTTCCGTCATTCCCTCATCTAATGCCGACTCAATTTTTGCCAGCTCTACGGCAGATTTATTTCCCTCAACACTGCTGTGGCCAGGAACCCAACATAGTCTGACACTATATTTATTCATAAGCAAGTGGATGACTTTCTTACAGTCACTAACAAGTTTCGATTTGACCCCTTTAAAGCTTTTAGCGCTGCCTGTATGTCGACGGCCCTATGCTCCTTGTAGGAGTTAAAAGGAATAAATATATATATATATATATATATATATATATATATATATGTATGTATGTATATATATATATATATATATATATATATATATATATATATGTATGTCGACGTAGAAGGTTACCTTCTCACCTTCAGCTACATTCCTGGCCACCAGCTCTGTGGCCTGGAAAACACAGTCTGAAAGAACTACGAATGTTCGTTCGCAAGATATAGACACCAGCCCTTGTACCTTCCCCCATTTTTGATTAATCTGTAAAGAATGCACTACCCTCATATAGCCTATCGGATTTGAACCAATAGTCCCTATCCGGAATTACCATTAAGGGTGTTCTACTAAAATCGATTTCAGTGACCTTATAGTCCGCAAACCCAGGGGTTACGGACTCCTGATCACCAAAATCGATCTCATTTAATGTGACCTGTTGTTCCTGCCCTCACCGAACCTGTTTCTACGAGTCTAAGGATTCTTCTAGTCGCCGTTCCCGTAGATGAAGAATGACGTCCAAGGCAGCGTGAGGTATACTCCTCTGAGCACCCGTTATGCCCATCGAGGCACATCTATGAACCTTAGGTAGTAGTCTCCTGTGACTTTCCTTCCTCAATGCCTCCCACCATACCACACAACCATAGGAAATAACCGGCATGACAACAGATGTGTAAATCCAGTTTACTACCTTCGGTTGCAGACCCCAACTCCTTCCAATGGAGTTCCTGCATGCGTAGTAGGCATTGAGTCCTTTCTTTAGCCTTTCCTGCGTGTCCTTTTTCCAAGAAAGCTTGCTATCTAGGAAAGCACCCAGGTATTTAGCTCCCTCCTCTCATCCTGGGCAGTACAAAGCTTTCTACTTTGTATATCCTGGTAAAGAGGACTAGCTCGGTTTTCTCTGGGTTGACTCCCAGTCCTTTACTGCTGGCCCAAGAGGATAGCTCGCCCAATGTCAACTGCATGACTTCACTGATAGTGGGAAGAAACTTTACCGTTACCAGTAAAACCACGTCATCCGCATATGCAACTATCTTCCGTCCGCTCCTGTCAAAACGCCTAAGAATTCCGTTCACTGCCAACAACCACAATAGAGGTGACAAAACTCCTCCCTGTGGTGTACCTCTTGTCACTAATCTATTCAGGCTTTCCCTTCCCATACTCGAGTTGATTATTCTGCTATTAAACATGATGACTATCCACTCAACTAGAAAGTTGTGAAGAATGCAGTCAGTGTGTAATCCTTGTGCTGTATTCCTCTCTCAATAACACTAACCACATCATGAAGCGCACTCTCAACAGACCTGCTGAGCGCCACTAATGACGCGGATATAAATTGTGTTCCTTAGATGCAGATCAATCAGTAGTTCTAATGTTTTCAAAAGAAACGATGAAAGACTGATTGGCCTGAAATCCTTCGGCTTTGAGTGGCTTGCCTTACCCGCTTTGGGTATGAAGATGACCTTTACCTCTCTCCAGCCTTTCGGTATAAACCTCTTGCTTAAGCATATTTTAAAGATATCCGCGTACAGTAGTACGCGCCCTGGGGCATTCTGCAACATGGCCGGAAAAAGACCACCTGCGCCCGGTGATTTATACGGTTCAAATGTATTTATTGCCCATGTCGCATTTTCCAACGCCACTATGTCGTCCAATGCTCCATGAGCCATTCAGTCTTTGAATATTCCTGGGAGCCCTAGGGTACTTTGACAATACTCGCCGAAAAATCGATAACTCATTTACAGAATCAATCTCCTAACAGTATTTTTTCCATAAGGCTTTTTTCGCCCTTTTGAGATCACCCTTGTACTTATTATACAATACTTTATGATTGTTCCAGTCTTCTATCCTTCTTGCGAGTTTCGCCCTATTGAACAATCTTCTAAGCTCTGTTATGCCCGGGAAAGCCACTGGACAGGACTGTTCAAAACATTCCCTACAAGTGTTAGTGAAATATTCCACTTCTTCTTCCACTCCTCTTTGTGTATCCACACCCTGCGGAGTGTCCCTTGCTCTAATATCAACAACAAAATATTGTAATTTTTAATACACTGTACTTAACAGTTTTCAGAGTATATAATGGTGAGCATACAGAAGATGGTGGGCGCCGAACTTATTGCCCACAGCCAGAATTTCCATACAGAGCAATTATAGGCTTCTCAGTCTACAAAATATTGAGCCACTTGCGCCAATTGACATGATTTCTAGTGAACTCCAAACGGTTGCCCTTATGTGTTTTTAAGTAGGGGTTTTCTTGGATTTCGCGCAAACAATTTTGAATCTAAAAGTCGTCTTCTGACCTTTATAACGCAAAGTTTTAGATTTTGTTTGGTTTTTACTTCTCTGGCTGATTTAAAAGCCTCACACTTGGATGGCCTTGGGTAAATTTATTCTGTTACACCTCTACTTTTCTGCTTTATTTTTAAATTTACTTGCATTTTATATCATTTTTGCAGAGAATGAGAGAAGCTTTTGAATATATTTCCTTAATTATGATATTAATTTTTATTGCTCAGTAGTGAAATTTTTGGTGTGACCCACTAAAGCCAAAAATTAGCTGAAAATATATATTTAACATTCAATACACCGTAAATTAATATTATTTAACTTACTTTCACTGCATTCTTCAAAAATATTTGCTTTTAGCATTAAAACTATAAATAAATAACTATATTTCAATGTTAACCGCAAAATACACTTTAAAATATTTTCTGTTATTTTCAGGTATACCAAACTTATTCCAAAAATAATTTGTTACAAACGATAAACAGTCTTGCCAGATTGCTATGACGAATTCAATTTTATTTAAAGCTTTTTTAGGAATGCAGTACAAAGTTTAAAAAATATGCTAGTGGTACTGCTATTTTCCTGCTCACAACTGTATATATGTTGAGCACCAAAAAGATTTGTTGAACGTGTGAACGGCATCACTCGCAATCGAGGTTCAGAGGGCGAACCAAGTGGTTCATGTTGCCGTCTGAACATAGCATAACGATGTCGATTGTTTATCGTTTTCACATCTCTAATAATTTAGATAATTGATAACTTTAAACGATCAAAATGTATTTTGTTCCAGTTTGTAAATGTGATCCCAATGACGAGAAATAAAAAAAATTGGTAATTCAAAGAAGATTAAAAAGGCAGAAATTAAACATATTTCAATTATCTGATGAAAAGTTTTTTTATTAGTTATATTTATTTATTATATCTTCAAAAATTAACTAACAATAAGTATTCAAATCTTAAGTATTAATATAATTATTAGGCCCGACCATTGTTGGACATAAACTTAGTGATTCATTAATAATACATAAGAGTCGTGCTAAGCGAAAAGTATTTTCAAGAAGTTTTATCTGGAGTGTTGTTGTGTCCCTCTTTTTTAAGCAGATGTGTTCAGTAAAATTCAAGATATTACGAGCGAGGGGATTATGATGGGACTCGCGTTTTGTTAGATATTTGCATGCGTATTTTGCGATTACTTCAGCTACTTGTGGCATATTTAAATCACGATGTAAATTAGATTTTTTTTATGTACCATGGAGTCGATGTTATTAACCGTAAAATTTTGTTTTGGTTTCGCTGAATTTTTTCAACATTTGAAGCTGAAGCAGTACCCCATAGCTAAATTCCGCAGCAGCATATACATGGGTTTCAAAAGCGACTTGTATATTAAAAGTTTACAATCTAGACTGAGTGTTGAATTTCTACCAATCAGGCAATGTATCAAAGTTAGTTTAAGTTTCATTTGGTTTAGCTTAGAGTTAATGTGGTGTCTCCATGTAAGCCTTCGATCAAGGTGTATACCAAGGTATTTCATATGTGAATATTGAGGAACAACTTGATTGTTGATTCGAATGGGGGAACAAATATCTCTTCGTAAGGTAAATGTTACCGGAACACAATTTTGTTCGTTTACTTTAATTCTTCATAAGTTTAATCATAGTTCCAGCTGTGTAATATGTTCCTGAAGATATCGGGACGCCTGGTAAGGGTTTTCATGCATGCTAAGGCAGGCTGTATCATCGGTGAAAGTAGTAATGTGGATATTGCTGTTTACATGAATATCACAGATATAGATCAAATACAAAACTGGCCCGAGTATACTCCCTTGTGGCACAACGACTGAAAAAGTCTCCTTCTACAACAGTGAACTTAAGGGCAAGAATGTAACTTTTCAAAACATTTAGAATGTTTATTGGTAGGTATTAGAGGCCTGCGTAAATAGTCTTGAAATGTAAATACGTCTTGTTTTTAAAATGTATTCTCTTGGCATGTATTATACTAAACCAATAATAAATGCTGTTCTGTAATAAGCGAAGCACGATGGATGTATTGATGTTCGTGTATATGAGTGTTTACAACCGACTTTTTGTCCGTAACAAACACTCAAAAGAAGTAGTGTTGAGTATATGATTATTTTGCATATTGTACGTTTGAGTATGTGTGTAAGATGTAGATGATAAGCTATTATGTGTTTAAGGGAGGTTTTTTTTATAGCAAGCGCACAAAACCAATGTCACTGCATGTGTGCGTTTGTATGTGCACAGAAAAATAAAAGCATACACACAACGTAGAAAGAAGCAAGCATCACAAACTCTTCCGTCGCGAAGTATTTGGTTCTTTACTACTACACACACAATAACTGAAACAAATGTTTTGCCAACAGTGTTGTTTAGCGTTTGTTTTAGAAGACTTCGCTGCAATAAAGCATTTGAAAAAACCGTCGTCTCGAAAGTTCTTTTAAATGGTATTTAGCAGGGATCTAGTAGGTATGTCATCAGTTTTAAAATTAGGCTTTCATGCCACACTTTATCAAATGCCTGAGAAACGCCAATGAACAAAGCAGAACAATACTTCTTTTCTTCAAATGTTCTTCTTATAAATTGAACCAATCTATGAGTTTGTTGTGGTGCTGTGCTGACTTCTAAAACCAAATTGATGGTCCGGAATGCACCCCTTATCACTTAGAATTGGGGACAATTTTATCATGAATAGCTTTTCAAAGAGCTTTGACATGTTTGCCCGGCTTTGGAATCATTTTGACCTAGGCAAGCTTCCAGCTGTGTGGATAGTCTCATCGTAAAAAGGCATTCAAGATTAATAACATCGATACCCGGAGCTTTCTTCGGGTTAAGTTCAGCAATTAGTTTTTGTACATCACGCGTCTTAATATATATGGGTTGAGAAGGTAGAGCAAATACACTCGGCAAATAAATAACACCAGTACATGTGTTTGAGGTAAATAAGTATTTTGAATGTTCAGCAACTATGTTACTTTTTCAGTATCGCTTCTTGTCCAACCTTCGGTAGATGTGCGCAAAGGTGGTTTAAACTCAACGGGCATTTTATGCTTTCTAGCAGCACGCCACATAGAGTAATTAGATGCTGGTGTGAGGATGAAAAGTAAGTAATAATTTATAAATGTTCTTTCTATTTTCCAGTTCATTTTTTATTTACACACAGCTTATTTGCACACTGCATTGCCACAGCTTCTTCCAGGGTGCTAAGTATTATTTGTTTATAAATTCCGCCTCCAGTAGACGTGCACTTGGCCTTGTTTGACACTATAATTTTTTTCACAGTAAATTTTAAATTCCGTCAAACTTGCAAGAAAAATTTTGTCATGCAACAATCTTTTCAGCACTATTCATCTTACCTTATGCCAACCATCACCTGTTCTTTTCGGTGGGCCAAGGACAATTCGTATAGTTAAACTTCCACCCCACTGTTCTTTAAAATCACAAGGAAAAAACTTTTGCAAATGAAGAATATTTTTCTATCTCCTCCACTAACTTATTTAATTTGCCAGTGTTTTTAATTTGTTTCCGCTTTAATTCAAGATTACTGAAGATTATTGAAATAATGATTATTGAAAAAAAATTCTAAGGGAATAAAACTGTTTCGACATCGATAAGACTGACGACAAAACCAGTGTCAATTTATATCACTGCAGGCGTTAACGTCGCGTACGGCGTACCAAAATAAAAAAAAGTGAATAAAATTGCTTGATTTTTGTCGACGCGAAAACTCACAAGTTAGTTTCGGTTTACACACTTCAACTTTTGTTGATCAGCTGTAAGAAAGACAAACATCACTTTTCTACCAGCTGAGTTAAAAGTTGATCGGCGAAAGTTGACGTGAGTGAACCGGGATTTACAGAAAACAGGTACTGTTCGCGCTTTCAAAATAACTTGGGTGGCTCAAAAATAAACTTTTTGTTAACATAGTCTGTAAGGATTTTTTGTCCATACGGGCTTGTTCTGAAAATCACGGTAATTTCAAAAACAAAATATTAATAACTCACTTGTTAGTGGATTTTTATTTTATGTTTTTGTCATGTATAATAGAATATTTTATTACAGCTTCCATCGCTATAAATCGTGAAATTTCCAAAAGAGGTGATTTAGCTATCAATTTTTTGAAATCACCGTGATTTGACATGTCGTGATTTGCAAAACTAGCACGATAGACTGAAATAAATAAATAAATAATGTATTACTTGATTATCGGGACATTTGGCAGTACGCATCAGTTCCATTTTAGCTTCCTCCATTCGCTCAACATCGACAGAATCAACTACGAAAAGTATTCCATCTGTACAGCTATTAAACAATATGTAAATAAAATTTATAAAAATTAAGTAATTAAAAAAACTACCGAGTATAACTGCGCCATAAAGGTCTTAACTTCTCCTGTCCTCCGACATCCCACACTAAAAATTGTACTCCTCTAGCTTTGCCGACCATTCCATGCACTTTTTCACAGTTAAAGCCGATAGTGGGAACAGTATTTAAGTATTGGTCAAATTTCAATCTATATAAAGCCGTTGTTTTTCCAGCAGAGTCTAGACCCAACATTACAACATGTAGTGTACCCTATAAAAATTAAGTATAATTTTGAAATCATGAACAATACAAAAATGTGTTAATAAATTTTCGGTAGGTTTTCTTATTTATTATTACCTGTGATGGTAAGGCATCCAGGAAGTGGCCATTTTTGCCCATTGTAGTTCCCATTTTATGTAGGAATATAAATCTTTAAAAGATCTTCTTAAACGTTAACTTTACTTCATGTTGCAATCCAGTTTTATGCTAAAAATATTTTTAATTATACAATCTAGCCTTGTTTTACTATTATGTTGGTACTTAAAATGTTAACAAATCATACATTCACACATTAAAACTCCAATGTATACACATCTGTATATACTTATGCAATTTGATGATTTGACTTGTTTAGTTAAACATATTTTGCGCATTATTCCAAAATTATATTACTAGTCTTGCCGACTTAATAAACTACAAAACTAGACAAAATTTTGATATACACATTGCACTTAAAACTTGGGTATATGTGAATATTTCAACTTTTTATATTTATATTTGACTATCACCAGAGACACAAGTCGATAAATAATGTCGGCGGCGGCGGCTTAGGTCAATAAATGTCAGCGGCGGCTAAAAGCCGGCTAGAGCCGTTGGGAAACTTTCAGCAGTTCTATGAAAATTTTGTATGAAAAGTATGTACAGTAGTTTTAGTTCTCTTTTACATTATTTTTTATTGCTCGTTCATATTAAATTTTCTATCAAAAATATTTTGCAAAACAAACGTCTTCATTCGAATTTGTGTAAATTTTTATTTTTTCACAACCTTTTTCCAATTTGTTGCCGCATAGGGTAACAATAAAACAATTTAAAAGACGAAAATAAAAACAAAATATTTGTGTTTATATGTACATTAGGGAATAACTTTTTTAAATTTTTTGCAAATATCAAAATGGCCCTAGCATAGTCGAATACGTCACGATTTAAAAAATAGTACGTAGGACAATAGTTCGTACGTGAACATAGATCCGGCAGAATAAGTCCTCGTCCATACAGTGAAACATTTGCTGCGACACATTTTAGATTTCTCTTTTGAAACTCCATTCGTGTCCACACTGTGAAGTTTATGTTTTGCAGCTTAATAGTACTTTTTTCCATTCCTCTTTCCCGTTTATCAACATGTTCGAATAAGAAGAAAACATGAACATCAGCGGTTCACATTAGACACATTCATGTGCGAACGAAAATTTGTAAGTTGTCCGTACTTAATCTATGTATGTAAACAGTGTGTAAATGTCTTCATAGCCAGAGCTCCCAAGTGTGCAGAGTTATCGCAATTTTATGAAGTGCAGTCACGACGTTCTTGGTATTTTTTCAATTAATTTGGCATTTGAATATACTATTTAATATTCGTTTTTATTATATCATATTTCGATTAAAATTTTATCGGCTAACATTTGTGAGCCGGAGCAAGCCGGTCGCTTCGGCGGCGGTTTGGTTGCAAAAACATTTTCGGCGGCGGCTCAAAGTCGACTTTTAGCCGACTTGCAGCTGATCGACTTGTTTCTCTGACTATCACCTACAAAGCAGAGATGGGATTTTTACGAATACTTGGTTATCTCTATTTGAAACAAACAAACTAAGTTGAATGGTCTTACCATATTTGTGGAATTCATACAATTATGTATCTACACCAGTAGCTCGTTTTGTATTTCTCGCAACGTAATTTAGGTAATATTTCCAGGAATCGAGTGTCAAGTGAAAACAAAATGTCACACAAACTTTATTTAACAACAAAAAAAGAAATAATTTACAAGAAAATGAAAATAAAATAATGAAAATGATTATAAAGTGAATGTAAAATGCTTGAAATAAGTTTTTTCTATTAATTGTCTCTGCATAAGAAATTAACACAATATATATTATAAATAAACATAATCATAATCGTTAATAATTATTTTATATTTCATATCTTTTCACCTAAATTATTTTTCATATTCTCACACTCAAATTCAAAAATTCATATACACATACACATTTGGTTGTTCTCGCACCAATTTAAAATGCTAGTTTTTTTGACAGTTCTTGCGAGAAATTTTTCACAAAATATTGTTACAGAAACACTTTTTCTCACATCCTTCCAATAATTGCTGGAAATTTGTTTAAATGACAGATAGTTCCTGCAATGTAAAGATACAGAAACACTTATGTGAGAAAAGCCATTTTGTGTTTCAATTTACACTGTTTTTGCTACGGTTCCCTTGTTTCATGCGGGAAATTTTACGATGCGAGAAATGCAGAAACGAGCTACTGAATATTATATTCTGTTTGGAACAAACTGTATATATCCCTGCGTTTACACATGCAAGAAACTTGCATGCAAGCTCATTGTACGTATTATCGACGAAAATTCGCACAAATGGCCAACTGTTATGCAACTTGCATATTTACATTTTAGTTCAGAGTTGTCCATAACATAAAAAAGTTTAATTTTAAGGGAACCATATAGTATTGAACTTTATTTGTATTGTTTCAATGTTATTTATGTCTAAAAACTAATTAAATGCTTGATTTATGAATATTTAAGAAAATAATTATTAAATTATCTTTTAAATGTAAAAACACATACACTGAAATCCAGGTAATTTTTATGGTAATACTGGTATTTTGAATGGTAATACTGGTTTTAACTTCTTAGTCCCAATAATTGACCTCCCAATTTTATGTAATTTAGCTAATTGCCACTTTAATTTAGGTGTCACTTATATGTAGCATCATTTTTTCAGTGGTTAATTAAAGTTCTTATTAAATTACGTTGAAATTGCGGCAGCACTACAATATTTCCCAGTACTATGGAAGGCTTTTTAAACAACAACTGTTTATTATAAATAAAAAAGTTAGGTTATGAAAATAAAGATAACTAAAATTGCATAAAAACATATTTTAAAAAACGAAAAGAGCATCAGAATGCATTTTTCTATTAACATATTTCATGATATGAAAGTATATATTGTATATGATATATATATATATATATATATGAAAATTAAACGAAATTCTTTTTAATACGACCACATGATGTTCATGTACATGTTTTCAATAAACACACACAAGCAGAATAAAAAATTGAATGCTCGTAAAACTTAAGTGTGATTTAAGTCCACAAGGTTGGGCATTTAAATGTCTCTCAACTTTGTACTGAAAAAATTAATTCAATACTTCAGTGGATTTTAAACATAAATGACACATAATTGAGAGGTCAATTATTGGGCCTTAAAGTATACTTTGTTTTGACTATGACTACGCGCCATTATCTTTACTGTAGCATTTTTATGTTTATATATTTTTATCTCATTTGAGAAGACAGGCTGAGGAGCCAAATAGGCTAGGACATTTAAATAATAATATAAGATTTAAAAATATAAAAATTTTATTTGAAATTGAATTTTTATTAATACATATTGTTGTTATAATTAATTATTGTTATAATTAATGTTAAGCTATGTACAGACGATTGTCAGATCTTACAATATTGTCAGATCTGGCAATGAGCTGACAATGTACTGGCAATGAGAAATTGCCAGTAACATACCATTTACACATGCCACTATAGTGGCATGCAATTTCGAAAAACTCAATACACTCACGATTTTCCACTAAAGCCCCCCGTACACGACATGTTTTTTGCGTCTGACTTGTCAAATTTCCCAGTGTAAAACATGTACATGTCGTGTGGTACCTTTAAAACTTTGCTTCTGTAAAAGTCAGACGCAAAGTCTTCTGACAAAATTTCAATTAGAGCGTGTTCTATTTTCTTCTGACAAAGCCTCTGACATCAGCTGTTTTTGTTATGCAAAATATGTCGGAAAAAATCTATGCCGTGAGGAAACATTTAGCGGCGTTCCGCTATTGACGGAAGGATTAGCCGGCTGAAGTTGATATATTACAACACCTATATATATTTTTTTTTTTTTTTTAACTATTAAATAACAATAATGCAATAAAATTGCGTTTCATTTTTATATTCTAACATGATTCTTCGAATTTAAAGAAAAATTCCTTAAAATGACTGAAGTTTTTACGGCGTAAAGAAACTTTTTTGTGCCGGCAACACTCCATTTTGAAACAGAGGCTGACATAGCTTTGTGCAAAAAAAATACAAAAAAAAACAAACACAGACAATGTCAGACGTATTTGTACATGCACGTTTGTGACCAAATATTATAAACCGTCTGTAAAACAACAATTTTGACAGACATGCAGAATTACATCTGAGTTGAAAAGTTGAAATGTCAGACGTAAAAAACATGTCGTGTACGACCTGCTTAACACACTCAAATTTTTTGCAATGGCAGCTCCAGTGGCAGCAAAATTTGCATGCCAGTGAAAATTTGGCAGTTGCATGCCATTGAATGTCAAAACAAAGAAAAGTGTTACCGTGTTGAGCATTTGATGCACATTTATTGGAATAATGTGAAATTTAAATTAAAGTTACAACTTGTTATATGTATTATTGTGTTTTTTTATATATTTTTTTATTTAATTTAAAAAATGTAAGTTTGTTAATTATAGAGCATTAATATTATAAAAACTATACTTATAATAATAAATGATAACCATTCCGCTAAACATATGCTTATATAATGAACTCGGTAACTCTATAAACAAAATGGGAGCAATTTTTTTTTACTTGAGAAATATACAAATGTTCTCTTCGCCGACATTTTTAAAATGAACTTGCAATTGCATGTGTAAACAGTCAAGCAAATGGCAAGAGTTTCGACTATTTGGAACAATTTTTCGTTGATAATACGTATACAACAATTGCATGCCACTAGTGGCATGTGTAATTGCAGTGTAAAAGGTAGATTGCCAGTTCACACGGTTGTATCAATTTGTCAGAAAACTTAACAATTTATTGCCAGACGGTTGTATGACAATAAATTCATCAGACAAAATCGCCAGTGAAAAAATTGTCAGTTCACACGGTTGTCATATGCAAAAATTGCCAGACATGTTGTTATGCGTTGCCAGACTCAAAACACTTGTTAGAAATCGTTAAATATCAATCGTTTGTGGTAGTGTTAAATGTAAAAAGTGAAAAAATAAATGATTATGGACCATAAAGAAGCAACTGCAATGATTTTGGCTGCATATATTTTATTATATATTTTTTCTTTAAAATCAAGCGTGTACAGTGTTGCCCATAGAAATAATTCTCTTACAATGACGCCATTGTCAGATGCATAAACTTCGCGCATCTGACAATATTAAAATATCTGACAAATATCTGGCAATAATTTACCAATGTGTTCACACGATTGTAAGATGTCTGAAATTTGTTGTCAGCTGCTAGTCTTGCAATGGACTGACAATGCTTTTTCTGGCAACGACGTCTGGCAAAAATTGCCAGTTCACACGGTTGTAAGAAATTTTGAGCACATTTTACTGGCAATATTGTAAGATCTGACAACCGTGGGAACATAGCTTTAGTTCTTTTAATTATTATTTTACTGAGTTTAGTTTACTCAGCCATTATATTATGGATGAAAGAAATAAATAATTAAAAAAATATAACAGATGACATAGTGTTAGTTTCATTATAATATAAAATAATTTCTGATTTATTTTGTAGAGCAAATACAATTTTATATATGTGCAACAACATAGCACACACCTTGTACCTTCGGAGATACCAAACAAACTAAATGCAACTTCGCAGCTTCGGGGCAGTTTAAACTTTTCAGGAAAATATATTTTGTTTTTTTTTTTACTGTGTGGTCCAAGGCACATTTAATACAGGTACAAGCATTAGAGAAAACACTGTGGCAACTCTTTGCTTCTCACATATTTTTACAAAGTAATTGACAAAAAATTGTATGCATCAAACAAGGCACAATAGTAGTTGTCAAACGAATTCTTCGTTATAAACTTGTAAACAAAAACACTGTGGATGACCAATATGCCTGATACGTGTACCTGTTTGATATGCCTTGGTGTGGTCCTTTGAAAATAAAAATATTGTTAAAATAATATCCAATGTGACATTTCTTACGGTGCTTTTGTACATGGGCACTAACTCTTTTACTATAAGTTCGCCTTTATTAATTTTTCTAGCCAAATATATGGCCTTGAAGTGGATAAAAAGTTTTTGAATGAAATGCCAATTAGATTTTTATTTCATATTCAGCTGACTTGGAAGGCATATACAGTGTAATATATGTTCCTCCCTGACAACAAAATAGTTGGTAATGAGCGTTTTAATTATTTTTCTCTGACCGTGTAGCTTGCAACTCAAATCGAAAAAACCGTAACATAATGTCCACACCTAACGAATTTATATCATAATGAATGTCAAATTGATATCATAATGAAAATCCATCACATATAGACTCAATTTATTAAAATGTACAGTATATTTTGAATATACTGTGCTGCAAACCAATAACCAATCGACGTAATGGCAAGTTACGATAATGGCCCTGAATATATACGTGATTATATCGAATCATAATATTAATTTGACATTCATCATGATAAAAATTTATCAGGTGTGGACACCCAAGACATAAGTTTGGAAAGTTTTGTAACGGCAAATGTCAAAATCTCTTGAAAACACAAAAAATTTCTGTGTACACCATTATTGTTCGAACACATGTTTGGAAATAATTGCCCCAGCTCAAGTCTGAGCAATAATGTTAGAACACAAGCAATCAAATTTTCCTTTTCGTAGAAAATAATGGTGGGAAACTATAAATAATATGTTTATTACAAAAAAAAATAAGCAGAAGCACAAAATATATGCTCTGTGGCAGAAGTATTAAAAAATCTAAAATTAATATGCGCACCTTGTATGCATACGACGACTTAAATTTAGAGTTTTAACTAGGTATGTAACCGATTCCGATATATCGGCGATACTTCTGATTTGGCGATATATCGATATCGGTGATTTTTTACTGTCGATACTTCTTAATTATTTTAGAGCTGTTTTGAACAATTAATTAAATTTTCAAAGTTTTTTTTTTGCATAACTAAGGACTAATAAATTAGTTCAATTAAATCTCTATTTTTGGTTTAAAATGTGTTTAAACTAGCAAACCTTTAAATCAATACAGTATTTTGGCCGTATTGTATATATAAATTTGTTCGATTAACCAAATGCTTACAAGTGAGTGATATTTTTTTTCTACACCTTCCTCGTGGACTTTTTCCATATTATTGCTACGATTTCTAATAGCTTTAACATAAGAATGCCGTAAATACACTACACAAGTTCACTGCACAAGTCTGGCACTATGCTATTTACGCAGTGAAATGAGTAAATATCAAAATGATTTCGATATTTGCCCAAGTGTGAAAGCTGTACAGTGAACTTGTGTAGTGTATGTTGCAAACGCTCAGTTGCGTCGAGATTTGTTTAAAGTTTACAACAAGAAATGAGCGCAGAACAATTATTCTGTACAGAGTTCCTAGAATTATACAAAGAACCACGAGCATTACAATGAATTAAAATAAAAAATGCACAGTTAACTTGTATAGTGTGTGTCACAAGCTTAGTTTAAGCAGTGCCAGACTTAAGCACTGAACTTGTGTAGTGTAAGGCAATTATTTATTTATTTATTTATTTCAATATTGTTTCGCTATTCTGCCAGCGTTATTGCCAAATTGCCAACATATTTCTTGCCAGTCTAGACCTGGGGTAATATAAGTTTGAACACAAAGTTTTAGTGATGTCAATCTGCTGACGCTATTGCTTATGCTCAGAAATAAAAATTGCCGGTCTATTCGTACTGTAAAGGCTGGTATGTTTTGTGGCCAGGACTTAAGGTAGAATTAGTAAAATCGTAACATGAAGGTACGTGTCAGCTGACAAAAACTGTACCATATGGAATGGATGTTACTAGAGACAAAACTGTTAACCATAGACTAACAACTAGACGCGACACGGGCGAATTGAAGAGAATTCGCCCGTATAAATGTTGCGATAGAGATGGCAACATTGAAGAATTTTTCTATATTTCTCTCTATCGCACCAAGTATACGGTTTTGACATTTATAAAATTTAATGATTACTAAAAATAAAATTTCTTGGCAGGATTTGGTGCAGTGGTGAAAAAGTGTTATTGCGCCAAAATCCTGCTCAAATTTGGTAATTTGTGGACAAAAATTGATAGTTTATTTTGTCCACATATTACCAACAGTGAAAAATGTGCACAAAACAAAAGTGATGGCGAGAAAAACAGAATTAATGGGAGCATCATTTAACGCATTTAGAAATGTAAGTATTTATTTATAATGTTAGTTATTTAAACAAGTTTTATAAATGTATTATTGCTTTTCCAGGAGCCACAGATGTACAATTTGTTGTCCTGCAGGGTGGAAGCTGCATTTGTTCCTGAAAGAGCCAACTGAGTAAGTAATTTATATGACTACTTTGTGCCCAGTGAATTATTTAAAGTAAATTGTAGTGTGGAATTTCGTACATTGGAAGGGACAAATATGTTCTTATCCAATGTACAAGTGCTTTGGTTAACATGTAGGGCAGAGAAGATGTTTTCCGATCAATAAGATTAGAAGAAGCTAAGTAATGTAAACAAGACGGGTAATGTGTACATGTAAAGTGAATTGAAAGTGTGGAATTTTGTATATTGGAAGGTACAATGATGTTCCTGTCCAATGTACACATTATTTGGTTAACATGTCGCTGTGAAATTAAGTTAAGTGCTTGGAACAATTGGATTCCAAATTTGTTCGCTTGTGTTAGTTTTTTGCAAGTGCTGGACACTAATAACTAGTTTTTATGACAAATGTGTACATATAAGTGAACTGTCTTTGTGGAATCTTGTACATTGGAAGGGTCAATCATGTTCTTGTCCAATGTTCAATGACACAGGTTAATAAAACGCAAAAGAGTGAAGTGTTTGGATCAATTGAAATCCAAATGCGTTCGCTTTGTGTTCTTTTTTTTAATTACTTGGCAGAAATAAGACTAATGTGTGCCTATAAAGTGAATTGGCAATGGGGAATTTTGTACATTGGAACGGAGAATGATGGTATTGTCCAATATACAATAACACCAGTTTGTAAGTAGCTAGAAAAACAAATTTTCCAATCAATTGGAACTCAAATGTGTTAGTTTTGTGTCCTGCTTTACAAGTACTTGAGACAAAAAAAAGCAATTTTCATTAAATTAAAAGCCCTTTTACGGGTTAAATCTTAATAAAAAAGATAGAACTTTTGTGTTATAGATATATAACCTCAGTACAATAAATAAAAAGCTCTTTTAATTTTTCCAAAAAAGATAATTTTTTTAAACTAAAAATACAATTTTAATAATTCTATTTTTTTAATTTTTATTTCATTTATATATATGAACGGCAAGAAACCTGGAAGAAACTAAACGAAATATCGCTGCTACAAAACCCATTCGACGCCTAAGAAATAAACTGGACAAAAACTAGGACGAATATTTGAAAGGAAAACAACTTTAGGCTTTGGTTGCATAAGTAAAAGTATTTTTATTTCAAGATATTTAACAAAATTAATTAATTACATTAGTAAATATTTATATTTTGTTTTTGTTTACAATGTGTGTAGTGGAGTTCTTTTTGTAACAATTTCAAATGATTAAAAATTATATATTTATGGAGTTACTAAAAAAATTTTAAAATAAAAAGAAAACAATTCCAAAATTTTATTTATTTTTTTTAAGATTTTATTTCTGCAAATTGGGGTTAGTATACGCTCAAGAAACGAAGACCTTTTTTGATTTGGATCTCCTATTAAAATAACTTATTTCTATACTGAATATTATTTCAAGTTAATACCAAAGTTAAAAAAATCGTTATTTTTATAAAAAAGTTATTACTTTGAGTCTAAGATATGTTTAATAACACAATTCTACGATTGTTCCACTCTTAAGAAATTGGTAAGCAATTCGGATAGGTGTAAGGTACTAAGATTCAGAAGAAATATTAAAAATGTTCAATATAAAATTACTTTAATTCAAAAAACAACTCTTAAATTGGATCTACAGTGGACCTCTAAAATTTCAGTACACCTTCCAATTTTTTAATAATGCTAATAACTATCATAATTAGCTTAATCGAATCAGATCTTTTTGTATCAGCAGTTTTTAGAAAGAAAAGAGATTTATAAAATAGTGCAGTCATAGCCATAAAAAAGTAGTGTGTACGTAAACTTTTTTACATTATTTATGATTATAACTATTTTATAAATATCCATTTCTTTCTAAAAAAAACTACTGACACAAAAAACATGATTCGATTAAGCTAATTATGAGCATTATTAAAAATTGGAATATATCCACTGTATAACTGATAAAATAAATAAACTAATCAAATTCACTTTTGCGATCTAACTTTCTTTAATGATGTGTGCACCTGTAAGAAAACAAGTTAATTAATAAATGCACATTCATATATATTAAAATAAAAAATAACTTTACCTCGAAAAAGTTTCTCAAAGTTATAGCGTGTAATGATGTTATTAAATTTCTAATTTCTCTATTTATGGGAGCCGTCTGCTCCTTTGTTCATCATGGTGTTGGAGCATAATAAAGGTGGATTGTGGCTGGTATAGCGCCCCGTGGAACGAGCGAAACCAAAAAGTTGTGGCACTGTAGCTTTGCATAGTATAATGTCTTTTTGGGCGGAAATCCTTTTCTTTGCTTCTTTTAATATTAGCGAGAGCACCCAAACTTTCTGCAATAGTTCCTTTTGAATCATCTTTCCAAGCTGTTTTAGCAGCTGGTAAAGGTGGGCCAGCCAAAGAAAAAAAAATTCTGCAATAGTTTCTTGGTCAGCTAATATTTCAAGCAACATACCATTGATCTTACTAGCCAAAAATGGATGCATATGTCTGATTATTGGGTATAAATGTTCGTCCAGTATTTGTTTCTAACCTTGTTGCATTTATCAACAAAGAGGCCTAACGATTTTCTAGAATAAACGCTGACAATTAATATTTAAAATAATGAAATATTGTTCAAGTAAAACTTACCGTTTTGTTGTAAAACAAGCTGACTTGCTGGAAACTTCTGAACTGTTTGCGTACATTTTTTTGGTGGCACGCTGTTAAGCAGTGGTGGCCCTGCCAAAGCAATATAAGATGCTGGAATAGTTTGCAGCCCAGCGTAGAGTATTACACATTTGTGTAGGCACTTACGGATCAAAAAAATGTGGCCGGGTACCACTTTAGGTGTGGAAGCACGCGTGAATTTTTATTTGGTAGCACGCCTACATTTCTATTTGGTATCACGCTCTTGAGTAGCACCAGCTGTTAAAGGTGGTCCGGCCAAAGTAATATATGGTGCTGGAATAGTTTGCTGGCCAGTTATACCACAAGCGTCCATGCAGAGCACAGTGAATGGCTTTATTTTCAGTGCCTTCATCCAAATTTCATAAAAAACAACCAATTCCAGAGCGATGCATTGGCAGATATCATTGAGAACACGTAATACGAATAGTTTTAACACCGATTACATTAATATTTATTGTATTTAAACTATATTAAGCATAAAAAAATAGTTTTATATTAATATTATTTTGTGGCAATGAAAATTCATGGAATTGTTTTTGCAAATATTTTAACTTTTTCATGTTATTTAGGTCGCAATTTATAATCACTAGTTGACGAACGCCACTGGCCTTTACTTAAAAAGTTTAAAACACAAAAATCACCGCTCATTTATGCAAATATTTAAATTTTATTAAAAATACGTGTAAAATAATTCACTTTTGCAATATTTAATTTTGTAGGTTTTCACAATCATATGTTCACAAAAGCTATGTATAGCTATTGCTTTTTATACATGTAAAAAGCATATCTTTTTTCTCCCTTCTGCCATTTATCCATCAGCTGATACGACGATTTCGCTTAACTCAGAAGTGAGGATTCTGGTTAATATTCTGTGATATAAACCATAGAGTACTAACTAGAGGCGACACCGGCGAATTGAAGAGAATTCGCTTTACTAAGTTCTTGCGGTAGAGATAGCAAATATGACTAATTTCTATGCCTTTCTCTATCGCACCATCTTAGTAAAATGTCATTTAGTTATTTACAAAATATAAATTTTCTTGGCAGGAATTGGCGCAAATTGGATAAAAAATGATTTTGCGCCAAAATCCTTGCCAAAGTTGGTAATATGTGGACAAAAATTGGTAGATTATCTTGTCCACATATTACCAACAGAGAGAAAAGTGAACAAAACAAAAGTGATGGTGAAAAAAACATGGATTACTGGGAGCATCACACAGCAAAAGTAAAAATGTAAGTATATATTTATTGTTTCTTTTACTTATTTATAATAGATTTTAACAATATATACTTAATTTCCAGGAGCCACAGATGTACTATGGGTTGACCTACAGGATAGAAGCTGAATTTGTTCCCGACAGAGCCAACTAAGTAAGTAATTTATATAAAAACCTTTGTGAAAGTGATTTTTTTGAAGTGAAATTTAAGTGTGGAATTGTGTACATTGGAAGGGACAAGAACACCAATGTACAATTGCGTTGCTTAACATGTAGTGAAGAGAAGATGTGTTCCGATCAATACGATATAAAATAAGCTCGCTTTCTATTACTTTTAGAAAGAGCTAAGTAATGTAAACTACAGGACTAATATGACTATGCAAAGTGAATGGAAAGTGTGAAATTTTGTACATTGGAAAAGACGATGTTTGTCTTGTCCAATGCACAAAAACTTTAGTTAACTTGCCGACATGAAATGAAGTGTTTGGATCAATTGGAATCCAATTTTGTTCGCTTTATACAAGTGCGTTACGCAAACAAGCTTATATGGTTAATGTGGACAGATAAAGTGAAGTGTATGTGTGGAATATTGTACATTGGAAGGGACAATGATGTTCCTGTCCAATTCACAATAGTAAGGGTTAACAAGACGTATAAAAATGTAGTGTCCAGATCTTTTGGATTCCAAGTGTTCCAAGTTCTTTTTGTTTTTCACAAGTTCTTAACAAAAATAAGTGATTTGTGTCTACGTAAAGTGCGTTGTTTGTGTAGAATTTTGCACATTGGAAGGAGCAATGATGTTCTTTTCCAATGTACAAATACTTTGGTTAACAAACGGTTTAAGAAAGATGTGCTTGGAACAATTGGATTCAAAATTTATTCACAAATAACTAGTTTCTATGACTAATGTGTACATATAAGTGAAGTGTTTTTGTGGAATCTTGTACATTGGAAAGGACAATCATGTTATTGTCCAATGTACAATGACACAGGTTAAAAAGCCGCAAAAAGTGAAGTGTTCGGATCAATTGGAATCCAAATATGTTCGCTTTATGTTCTTTTCTTTTAAGTAATTGACAGAAATAAGACTAATGTGTGCCTATAAAGTGAATTGACAACTTGGAATTTTGTACATTGGAAAGGACGATGATGGTATTGTCCAATGTACAATAACACCAGTTTGTAAGTCGCTAGAAAAAAAAGTTTTCTAATCGATTGGAACGCAATTGTGTTAATTTTGTGTCCTTCTTTACAAGTACTTGAGACAAAAAATAAAGAATTTTTCATTAAATTAAAAGAACTTTTACGGGCTGCTACTTTATAAAAGACATTCAACTTTTGTTTTATATATGTATATATAACCTTAGTTCTATAAATAAAAAGCCCATTTACTTTTTCCAAAAGAGATAATTTTTTTAAAACTAAAAATACAATTTTAATAATGCTCTTTTTTTTCATTTTTATTTCATTTACATATGTGAACGGCAAGAAACCTGGAAAAAACTAAACGAAATATCGCTCCTACCAAAAACCATTCGACCCCTAAGAACTAAACTGGGAAAAAAACAATGATGAATGTTTGAAAGGAAAACAACTTTACGATTTGGTTGCATAAATAAAAGTATTTTTATTTCAAGTTATTTAAAAAAAAATCAATTAATTATATTAGTAAATATTCTTGTTTTGTTTTTGTTTACAATGTGTGTAGTGCAGTTCTTTTTGTAACAATTTCAAATGATTAAAAATTATATATTTATGCAGTTACTAAAAAAAATTTAAAATAAAAATAAGAAAATTCCAAAATTGAACATAGTCAGGGCAATTATGTAAAAAATTTAGCAGGAAATTTCTCCCACTGAACAATTCCAACTAATAGCAAATGATAGGGAAAACAAAAAATTCTATTTGGAAAAGGGAGAAATTTCCTGCGGAATTTTTTACATAATTGCCCTAAGTATAACTTATTTTTTTTAAGATTTTATTACTACAAATTGAGTTTAGTATACGCTCAAGAAACGAAGACCTTTTTTGATTTGGATCTCCTATTAAAATAACTTACTTCTATACGGAATATTATTCCAAGTTAATACAAAAGTGAAAAAAATCGTTTATTTTTATAAAAAAGTATTACTTTGAATCTAAGATGTTTAATAACACAATTCCACGGTTGTTCCACTCTTAACAAATTAGTAAGCAATTCGGATAGGTATAAGGTACTAAGATTCAGAAAAAAATATTAAAAATTTTCAATATTAAATTAATTTAATGCAAAAAACAACTCTAAAATTGCATCTACAATCGAATCAGGTCTTTATGGGTCAGTAGTTTTGAGAAAGAAAAGAGATTTATAAAATAGTGCACTCATAACCATAAACAAGTGGAAGTGTACGTAAAATTTTTGAAATTATTTATGATTATAACTATTTTATAAATATCCCCTTTCTTTTTAAAAACTACTGGCACAAAAAAACATGATTCGATTAAGCTAATTATTAGCATTATTAAAAATTGGAATAGATCCACTGTATAACTGATATAATAAACTAATCATAATAATTTGCGATGTAAATTTCTGTAATGATGTGTGCATCTGTAAGAAAAAAGTTAATTAATAAATGTACATTCATGTATATTAAATTAAAAAATACCTTGACCTCGAAAAAGTTTCTCAAATTTATAGCGTGTACTTCTGATTCCAATTGACCCTTATTATTTTGTAATCATGCTATTAAATTCCTAATTTCTTTATTTATGGGAGCCGTCTACTAGTACTGGATGCATATGTCTGATTCATGATACAATTATACAGGTAACCGCAAATCGACAACAAATTTACAACAAATAAAACAACAGGGCTTTTTGTTGCTAGTTTCTGGTGCCAACTGTCATAGAGCAATGAAAGATAAACAGCGTGTGTGTGTGTTTGTAAAACATAAGCAACATTTGGCAGATAGCACCACGAAACAAGGAAAACAGCTGGCGCTTCGCGGTTACCTGTATAATTGTATCATGGTCTGATTATTTGGTATAAATGTTCGACCAGTATTTGTTTCTGATCTTGTTGCATTTACCAACAAAGAGGCCTAACGATTATCTGAAATAAACGATGACAATTAATATTTCAAAACCTGATTTATTTATTTATTCAATGGATGTAATAATTATTGTTCAAATAAAACTTACCGTTTTGATGCATAGCACCAGATTTTACAGGTGGCTTTGCCAAAGCAATATAAGGTGCTGGAATAGTTTGCTGGCCAGTTATATCATATCTGCACATGTGCAGGTCAGCGTGGTGTTATACGTATTTGTGTATACACTTGCGGATCCAAAAAAAAAATTGGCCGGGCCCCATGTAAAGCACAAAGAAACTCCCAACAGAATTATGTTCTATTACTTGGCCAAGTTGTTGCATGGACCGTATACCGCACTTCTGATGCATATATTGTGAGTCCAGACGAGCTTTATTTTCGTGGAGCTCATGCTGATTGTGTTTTGCCAATAGTTTCTTGGCCAGCTATTACTTCAAGCAACATACCATTGATCTTACTAGCCAAAAATGGATGCAAATGTCTGTCTGGGTATAAACGTTCGACCAGTATAGTAACAAAGAGGACTAAGGATTTTCTGGAATAAACGGTGAGAACAATTAATGTTTCAAATACTGAAATATTATTCAAATAAAAATTACCGTTTTGATGTATTTGCGACACAAGCTGACTTGCTGGAACCTTTTGAACTGTTTGCGTACACCTTTTTTGGTAGCACGCTGTTGAGCAGCGTTAAAGGTGGCCCGGCCAAAGTAATATAAGGTGCTGGAATAGTTTGCAGCCCAGGGTAGAGTATTACACATTTATGTAGGCACTTACAGATCAGAAAAATGTGGCCGGGTACATTAGGCGTGGAAGCACGCGTGCATTTTTATTTGGTAGCACGCTCTTGAGTAGCACCAGCTGTTAAAGGTGGTCCGCCCAAAGTAATATAAGGTACTGGAATATTTTGCTGGCCAGTTATATCACAAGCGTCCATGCACAGCAAAGTGAAAGTGATATACGCATTTGCGTAGGCACTTGCGGATCCAAAAAAAGTTGGCCGGGCCCCATGTTAGACACACAGAAGCTTCCAGTTGCATTATATTAGAATACTTGGCCAAATTGTTGCATGGGTCGCTTAACGCCCATGTGATGCACATGTTGTGAGTCCAGATGAGCTTTCCAAACTTATTTTCGTTGAGCAAATGCCGATTTTCTTATGGGGAAGGAACTTGCAAACGTATCCTTTCTCCATATATGTATAAACAACATGCACAACTTTAGCAATTGTTTCATTTTCTACATCTTCCGAAGTGCACAACGCCGTTTGCTTTAGATGAGTCTCCATCATCGGTAGTAACTTTGTGGCTACATACCCATATTTCCAAATTTCGGGAAATTATCACAATGCCCTTATCCACTTTTTTTGTAAAAACTTTGTAATTACGAAAGTTTGTTACATTATTTGGGCAACAATTTACAGTCAGTAGTTGAGGAAGCCCACTGACCATCAATTACACAACTTATTATATCAAAAACACATTTATTTTCAACAAAAATTTAATTTTTACTTGAAATTTTTCACTTTTGAACAATTTTATTTTCTACTTTTTTAAGAACATATGTTTGCAAATGCAATATATAGCTTTTGCTTTTTATACATGTAGAAAACAATTTTTTCTCTCACTTGCAACAACTTAGTAAAAATTTAAAATTCACACCAATCAGCTGTTATCGCGATTTTTCATCACTCACTGGTGGGTCTTCTGGTTCATATTCTGTGATATAAACACTCAAACTATAAATAAATAGATATTTTTCTAATTGTAAATTGAACTTTTATTTGTTTTATGTAGTTAAAACGTTGTTTTTTTACTTTTTTGTTAAAAAAAAATTAATATTATTTAATTTTGACAGCATGTGTTAAGAGATTATTGCTCAGCAATGTATTTTGACATTTGTTGCTGAATATATATTTGAACACATATTCATACGGTCCACACGCTAATATCTTGTGTCGGCAACCGAATTTGGCAGTTGCCACGGCAATAATTGCCAAGATTATTGCTCGTGTGGTCGGCATGTTAAGAAAAAGAACATGTGCTACACAACCAATCTGTCGGAAGATTTCGAAGTAAATTTTGATATTTTGGTTCAAATTGTTCAATTTGGCATAAATAACTGCACATTCGCACGTTTCACTAAATAATAAAGCGCTGTCCTGATAAATTGTTATTGCGTATATTTAAACGAGAGCAATTTATGTTCTTTTTCAAATTCACGAGCCTAATTTATCTGGCATAACATATATATCGCACACTAAATCATAAGGAGTCACAACTCAAAATTATAAAAGTGCCTTTGCTTTTTTATAAACCAGTTAATTGAAGATATCTATAACGACCTCAACAGTTTCTTTTGTATTACAGTTTTCTTGAAGAATATAAAATACTGTTATGCTTGTTTTTATGTCACATACTTGCGACATTTGTACAGTATCAACAGTTCTTTGCAACTAGTCAGCATCTGAAACTTTATGAGTTATGACTCTTTATGATTTAGTGTGCGATATGTATACACAGATTTGTGTTTTTTGTATTAATCTTTTCAGGAAAATATGTTTTTTTTTACTGTGTGGTCCAAGGCAAGGCCTATTTATCAGGTCAATGCAATCATCCTGATGATATTCTGTGTTTTCGTGTTTAAGCTGTCAAAAGTTGTTTGCACCATATACTTTAGATCATGTTTGTGTGTGTTTCTGACAGCTTAAACACGAAGTTGTTTTTTGTATTGCTGTGTTTTTGTAGAGTTGCATAGACCTAATAAATAGGCCTTGGTCCAAGGCACATTTACTACAGGTACACGCATTAGAGAAAACACTGTGGCAACTCTGTGCTTCTCACATAGTTTTACAAAGTAATTGTCAAACGAATTCTTCGTTATAAACTTGTAAACAAAAAATCAGCGGAGGACCAATATGCCTGATACGTGTACCTGTTGGATATTGCATTAAACACATTCACCACAGCAGGCTACACGAACACACGACTTCAAATGCCGCTAGCAGCATTTGTCGCCTCGTAGCCAGCTACTTAATTATTTTAGAGACGGCAGCAGCACCATCTGCAGCTGATATTCAAGTACAAATACATAGTTCAGTATTGCCACTTTCATATATTTTGCATTTATAAAAACTAATTTTTCTTTTAAAATGTACTTATTTCACATAAAAGTATAATAATGAATCAATTTATTCTTTACATCAATTTTTGGATATTGTTTCTAGTAAATAGTATGAAATAATTGTACGATAACATTCATTCACCATTTTGAATTATACTGGTAACACTGCATTTGCTCATTGTAGCCAGAGAAATAGAAATTAATTTAAAGTTGGCGACAGCTACAACGGTGGTCGTGCAGTCGTGTAGCCTGCTGTCGTTAAAATAATTGTTCCCATAAGAATGTGTGTATTCTATTTTTGACAGATTGTAGCCCGTAGCCTGCTGTGTCGAATGTGTTTAATGCATATGCCTTGCGTCTGACATTGGCTGTGTTTGTTTTTTTTTTTGCTTTTGCACAAACCTATGTCGGCCTGTGTTTCAAAATGGAGTGTTGCCGGCTCAAAAATGTTTCTTTACGCCGTAAAAACTTCAGTCATTTTAAGGAATTTTTTTTTAAATTCGAAGAATCATGTTAGAATATAAAAATGCAACGCAATTTTATTGCATTATTATTATTTAATAGTTAAAAAAACATAAATATATAGGTGTTGTAATATATCAACTTCAGCCGGCTAATCCTTCCGTCAATAGCGGAACGCCGCTAAATGTTTCCTCACGGCATAGATTTTTGCCGACATATTTTTCATAACAAAAACAGCTGATGTCAGAGACTTTGTCAGAAGAAAATAGAACACGCTCTAATTGAAATTTTGTCAGAAGACTTTGCGTCTGACTCTTAGAGAAGCAAAGTTTTAAAGGTACCACACGACATGTACATGTTTTACACTCGGAAATTTGACAAGTCAGACGCAAACAACATTTCGTCTACGGGGGGCTTTAGGAATATGTTGAAATGGTGCCGGGCTACTTGAACACCATATTAATTTTGTTCTAGTCGAAAATTGATATAGATATCCATAATAATATGACGCATAAATTTTCTATCATGTAAAAACCGATGTGGAGAGGTATCTTGTAATAAGTATCTGGCATCACTGCAGAATAAGAATGCCGCCATGTTGTAGTGAGTATTTTCTGGTTTGTTTTGCGCTTTTCGCAAGTTTTGTTTTGTTAATAAGTGAAAACAACGATAAAGAATAAAAACATTTTATGTATTAAATTATTAAATGATGATTAATACCTTTTATATCTTATTAATACTCTTCAATTTGAATATATAACTCAAATGCAACTGGAAATGCAAATATTACAAAAGTTTGACGACAACTTCATTAGACAATAAAAGAACAAAAACAATAACGAAGCGTGTTTTAATATTTAGTATTATTTATTATGAACAATTCTTTGATCAAAAATATTTGTGTGTAAATCAAGATGTTAAATTAAAAAGCAATACCTACAGATACTAAAGGAACCTACGCCACCACTTAGACCTATGTAGATAGAATCACGCAGGTAATTAAATGCATATGTATATACAAATGCATATTTCGTTGGTTCATGGGATGACTAGTAGCAGGGCCAAAGTTGCATATTGTATTGTATTGCTTGTAATGCTTCTTTAATTTTGTAAACTGTTCCAGTTGTTTAATTTTTTTTTTTGGAAAACCGTAATTAAATTTTCTTGGAAATTACCATGTTCACGTCTTTATTTATTTATTAATCCATTTATAATACATAGCCTTTTGGCCAATACCAATGATTGTACATATGCATATCTACATATGTACATGTGTATGTATGTACATTGACATCTCCATAAATGTGTGAATTATTATTCAATCGCTTCTTATATGCATATCGTCCTTAGTCAGCAAATAGCAAAAAGTAACTCGAAAATATATTTATGTATAACTTAATAGTTAAAATTTCTTCGAGATGAAAAGGGCTTAAATAAAGTTTAGGGGCACCTCGCAAAAATTAAAAAAAAAATTATCCTATCCTACCTATTGAAAATTAAAAAATAAAAAGAAAATTGGCGGCGATACCTAGTTTTCGAGTTATGGGCCTCTGAAATTTTAGTACAATATTGTGATAATACGGTGTTTTCCAACTAAAATGGTAAAATGCAAAAACATTTTATGAGTTAGAATATCTTTATTAGGCTGCGCCGTGCCGGGAAACACCATGGTGGAGAAAATTCTTAAGCCCTGCCAAAGGCCGCCATTTCAGAAGATCGTCATTATACAGGAAAACTGCAAGGCAGAAAATCTTTATTAGGCTGCGCCGCACAGTGCTTTGTTCACTACAGTTCAATTAAATCTAAAAATGTCTTATTTAATTCGCACGTGACAAAAATATGTTCACTTGACAATCACTGTTCACTTGGCAATCACTGCTTGAGAATGCTGGAAAGCGAAGTCAACTGTAGAAAGCAGAAACAAAGTAACATAAAGCCACTACAATAATACTTACATGTATGTACTGATGGTGCATCGAAAAAGTAAAAATAATTAATGCGATAATCGTAAAAGATAAGTAAGAATAGTTAAACATACTTAGGTGGAGTGATCAATTCTCATATTCCATTTCATAGAAAATTTAAGTTAAATAGTTGATGTTAATAATAATCTCTACCCCAGTAGATAGACATGGGTGCTGATGAAGTGCGTGGCTGCACAGAAAAATATCGGTATTTCCCCCAGCTAATAAAGTCTAGTTTAATTTTTCTTCTCTTTAGATACTCACAATAAATAAAAATATTTCATTCAATAAGAATTGGAATTACTGAACTTAAGCCTGATTAAGAAATTATGTATTTTTGATTAAAAATTCACTACAGTTCAATTAAATCTAAAAATGTCTTGTTTGTACAAATCTAATAGCAAAATTCAAGTTCTTAAGAAAATTGGACCAAGGACACGCCTGCCGCCCATGGTATAAAAAGTCAAAATGCTGAATCTATTTATTTCAGTCTATGGACAAAAAATCCTTACAGACTAAGATAACATAATACCTATAATTATATTGTATAAATATCTAAATTAACAATAAAAAACCTACATATATACAAAATTAACTTACAGTTTATAAATCACAGCTAATTTTATATTAAAACAGTTATTTTATTACACTAAAAAGTAGGAGTTTAAACTCAGATTTCTCAGTGCCGAATTCAATAAAAGATTGAGAAACTTTTTGTAAATTGAAGTTAATCCCATTGAGCTGAACAAAGACACGTGTTAAAGTACCATTACGTGCATAATTAGTCCTATGGAAGGGTACATCAAATAGCTTGGCCAACCTAAGATTTCTATGAGGTATATATATTTTTCAAAATAAAACTATAAACTTATAATTTTATCACAATCGACCCAATTGGGTCTACGAGTAGAGGTGCGGTATAGCACCACCCTTCCCAACCTATATTTTTTGTAACCATATTATTCGCAACTCGTGGGTTAGTTTTTACCGTGAAAAGGCCCTTTCGTCCTCTCAAGTGTCATTTGAAGAAAATATGCAAATATTTGTTTCCTCTTAATCAGGCTCAAGGTCATAATCATTTAAATAAAACTCTTTTTGTTTAATTAAATTATTGATTTTTCTTATATCTTTTATTTTTTCAATATTTCAAACACCTTCGGTGTCCTTCTTCAGGAAAAATTTTAGAGTAAGGTTGTCAGCTTTGAGAAAGAGTCAAATTCTTTCTCAAAGCGGACAGCTGACGACCTTACTCTAAAATTTTTCCTGAAGAAGGACACCGAAGTTGTTCGAAATATTGAAAAAATAAAAGATATAAGAAAAATCAATAATTTAATAAAAGAAACAAAGTTTTATTTAAATGATTATGACCTTGAGCCTGATTAAGAGGAAACAAATATATACATTTTCTAAGGTCGAAGAAAAATTATAAATACAGAAAATATGCAATAATTTTTCAACAGACTTTAATGAAAGTTTAAATATTTGTACAAATCCAATACCACATAAGTGTGCTGTCTCTTTTTGACTTACTGTCACGCACGCTCTCAGTGAAAATATAGTAGACACTCAAGTGAGCGTGACTGTCACGAATTTTTTTTTTTTGAAAACATTTATTATTGAACGATCACTCACAACTAAGTTAAATATGTTTCAGTTTTAAACACTTACGCATGAAAAACATTTTTTTTGAGTTGTCACTCACTCTCACGTCAAAACATATATATAAATAAGGTTTTTTTATATTTCACAAAGGACCGTTTTGAATTGAAATGTTTATTTATTTTTGTTATTAAAGGTCTGATTTTAACATTATTAGTGACATTGTATATTTGTACATATTTTTCTTTAAATTATGGTGCTCCTTCATGATTTTTTTTTAATACACACATATTTATTTATTGTATCTTCAAATATGAACTAACAATAAGTATTCAAATCTTAAATCTAAATATAATTATTAGGCCCGACCAATATCGGACATAAACTTAATGATAGTAATTAATAATACATAAATTTCGTATTAAGCACAATAATTATTTTCAAGAAGTATCATTTGGGGTGCTGGGTATTAGGGCCCCTGTGTCCCTCTTTTTTAAGCGGATGTGTCCAGTAAAGTTCAAGATATTACGAGCAAGCGGATTAGGATGTGACTCGAGTTTTGTTAAATATTTGCCTGCGTATTTTGCGATTTCTTCAGTCACTAGTGGCATATTTAAATCACGATGTATATTTGAATTTTTGATGTACCATGGGGCCGATGTTATTAACCGTAAAATTTTATTTTGCCGTCGTTGGATTCTATCCACATTTGAAGCTGAAGCAGTGCCCCATAGCTGAATTACGTATCACAATATTGGCTTCAAAAGCGACTTGTATATCAAAAGTTTGCAGTCTATACTGAGTGTTGAATTACTGCCAATCAACCAATATATTTGAGTTAACTTAAGTTTCAGTTGAATTAGTTTAGCGTCAATATGGGGCTTCCATGTAAGCCTTCGATGAAGGTGTATGCCAAGGTATTTCACTTGAGAATGTTCAGGAATATTTTGATTATTGATTCGAATGGGGGAACAGGTATCTTCAAGATAAAAAAGGATCTGAAGGAGGAACAAATTAGTTATTAAATCCTTATGAATGTTTATCCGAGAGAAATTTTTAGCATGCGATAACCGCATCTTTCTCACATTTTTGTGATTGGCTTCTAATGCTTCTTCCCACAACCAGCCCATAATGTTCTTTCTATGTATTATGACTAGATATTTTAATTAGTAATTTTAAAATAAATAATTACAGAAAATGTTTAATGGTCTTACTGCGGGTATTTTAACATATCGTCCATGAATTAAAATTTTGTGTTCAGTACTTGGCATATGGTACCATCCATAATGAATTAAATATATATTTATAATCATTGTTAAGAAGTCCTTGAAGTATTTTATGTTTATGAGCAAGCCACATGATAGCACTCTTAGGGCCGATCCCACGATGTCGACAACGTTCGACTTGTTGCACAATTACATTCAAAACAAAAACAAATTTTAATACTTTGTTGTTGTTTCAAATGTAAGTGTGCGACAAGTCGATAGTTGTCGACATCGTGGGACTGGCCCTTAGTATAATACAAAAATTACCAATAATTTTTTTAAACCAGTTATTTCGGCTGCTACAGCACTATCTGAGAAAAAGTGACGATCAGTATTTCCGTCATTGATATTACCATGCCGAGACTTAATTTGATCTAGTATTAAGCATGTTATTTTTAATTTTTTCTGAATTTTTCTAAAAAACATTTCCTTATATTCTTACCAATTAGCAAGATTTTGTAGATAATCCGGTAAGAAATGTGCAATAAGCATTCGAAATATGGTATTAAGCAGTGAGGTACTCAGAGACGGTATTTATAATTATCCGTGTTTGGAACTTTGGAAAAATTAATGTTATTAATTTTCGTTTGAATTGCCTTGCAATTAAAACACAATCTCGCAGAATTTGTATTGCTTAAGATATTAGGAACCGCACCATCTACCATTGTATAATGCATTTCGTATGAAACTCCATTGATCTAAAATACATCACGTTTCGAGTTTATAATATGTATTGGAATCACTTTTACAGCTTACAATCTGAAAACTTATTTGCCAATGCTTTTTAATAAATTTTTATTTCTTATTTCTTTTTGTTTTTATTTAATTTATGCATTTGGTAAGAATACACTTAACATCTACCATGTTTCGCTCTATTTAAATTTTTTTCTAGTCTAATGCCCTTATGCAAACACGATTGTTAAAGTTAAAGCTTGCGTTAAAACCGGTTTTGTCATACAAAGTTCGTTTGTTAAACCAACTTTAAGTTTAACAATCGTTTTTGCATAAGGGGGTAAATCTTTAACGACATATAATCATACTACGTCTCTGGATGACAGTAAAAACTCCCAGAATTATTATTTTGTGACTTTTATTTATTCCTCACAAAATAAAAGTTATTTGGTGACTTTTACTTATTCCTCACAAAATAACAGTTACTTTTTAATTTTTATTTTTTGCTCAAAAAAATTTTAATTTTTATAATGATTAAATAATAAAAAAGTAAATTTAATTTAACATTAATTAATCCAAATAATTTTTTTTTAAATTTATTTATAAACATATATACATTAATAAATTAACTTATAAACATAAAATATGCATTACATAATGTTATTAATAAATTGTTTCTTTAAAATATATACAATACTTTTTATTTACTATATACTACTGGAAAAAATGTAGCGTGCGTCACATAGGGTTCACGGCTTTTGAGAAAAATCTACAAAAATTTTTGCTTGAAAATAACTTATTTTAGAATTCTCTTATATTCATCTTTCTTTTAGGCATTTCATTTTGTGTGCTTTATTATGCAAAATTTGCTAAAAATTACAAAAACATACCACAACATTCGAAGTTACTTCCATTTTTTGTAGCGTGCGTCACATTAATTTGTTATCAATTTTTTCGCAACTTATACCTGTTAAAATTTTTTTATGGCATTCTAAGGTACACTCAAATCCCACTAAACACCTTGCATAAGTTAAAGGTATCTCTCTAAAAAGACCAAATAATTTTTATATTTTAATCCGAAAACGCGTACGAATGTAGCGTTCGTCACGCAGGATTTGCCCATATACGAGTTTTTTTTACAGACTCTGGCGATAAATTAAATTTTAAATGGGTTAATATTAATTTAAACGCAAAAATTACGCTTTCTACAATTTAAAAACTAAACAAAAAAATAAAAATCAAACAGTAACTGTTATTTTGTGAGGAATAAGTAAAAGTCACAAAATAACTCTTATTTTGTGAGGAATACATACAAATCAAGAAATAACTGTTATTTTCTGAGGAAGAAATAAAAATCAAGAAATAATGATTAAAAAGTGATTTTTAAAATAAAAGTTATAAGCGTTACGGTACCTGATTATAACCATGACATTTTCATTACTTAGTAAACATATATTATCTGGAGGAACGGTTGTAACTTTATAGCCCTTAATTTTGAAAAATAAAATAATGTTTGTCGCTTCAACTGTGTCTATAATTTTTCCCAGTGTATATTTTCTATTTTTAACACGAGGAAATACTAATGGTATATTATTTGAGAAACTGTTAGTATGGAAAATGTTAAATTTCCTTTGAATTTGCGCTATTGGATTTGTACTTGATAAATACTCCGAACTATTATCAAAGTCAAAAGCTGAAAATTGTGATTACCCACCCAGCTAAAAAAATAAAAAAAGTATGGTCCATATATGTTTAATATATGAATGTATATAAATATATATGAATATGTATGAATTCATGTACGGAAATGTATAGGATTATACATTGCAAAAGTATTATATATGAATTGATATATGGACTAATATATGAAATGTATTATAATATATGAGCTCATATCTGAAAATTTAATAATGAAGTTCTTCAGATGTGGATCCATATATAGAAATAAGATGTAATATATGGAGCCATATAAAAATTTATGCATACATGATATCTCAGATAAGATCGGATTTGCTATAAAAAATCTTACATATTATTAACTCGATCTTTTTCTCTTTGTTTTAAACTGGTGAATTTTAAATCTATTAGAAAATACATACGGTATGCAAAGTTTATATGCGAACAGTCTCAAAGTATAAAATAGAATAACTTTTGTAAGAAAAAAAAAACATTATTGTACGATTTTATATATTGTGGCGCCATTTAATAAATAAAATAATCAGAAGGATAATTCTGTCATTAATTTTATAGAAAATAACAGAATTCTTTAGAATTGAAAACTAATGTTAATATAAAAACGGATTATTTTTTTTTATAATTGAACTATTTTTTAATCTGATTTCTTAAGTTATGAATTTTGTTTTTTGTTTTAATAATACAATCACTTTTTCCTATAAAATGATGAATGAAATGTCTTTTAGTCAGTTTATAATTATATTATTGGAGCTTGTTTGTTTCTACGTTCATGATTGGATTTGGCTAAAGTTCGTATCACTCTGTAAGACAAATTACATGTGATAATTTTTAAGGAACAAATTGCACTAAAAACTATTGTAAATTATTATGACAAACTTTAGCATAATGGGACAACATGCAGATTACCAAGCCCTCCACAAATGTTTTATTAAATAAAGCCTCTCTGTACTAAATCTTACAAAAAAAACTCATTAATTTTAGTAATATATATGTATAATAGTGTATGAATATGAACATTGCATACTGTATATGGAATAGTTATTCTATAATTATCCATACATGTATGGAAATGTATGAATATATATTATCAAAGATGTCCATATACCCTCATTTTTCGGATCTCAACCATATATGGAACATCATATATGCTCCATACATATTTTTTTTAGCTGGATAGGGAGCTCTTATGTTAATTACATCATATGGTATATCGATTAGATTATGTATATTCATAGTTTGCGAATTAGGGCCCTAATATCGAGGCATAAGTTCAACAAATGATTTTAACAGTTCTTGAACGTATGTATTTTGATTTAACGACAAAGTACGACAAGAAGTTAATAAAATTAAAAAATGTTTGTACATTTCAACATCTATTACATTTTTTAAAGTAATTAAAGCACCAGCAATATAACAAGAAGAAACGGAATTGTGTAGCTTTCCAGTTTGTTAAATTCATTAAATCGTATGATTTTCTTTGAAACTCAAAAGGTACATTTTTAGATACCATTAGTAGGTTTTGTTGAAGCGTTGATACATTTTCTTGTGAAATATAAGAGAATGAATTCCTTGCAATTAACTTTTAAAGTATTGGGAATATATTATACTTACCCACCTACCTAAAAAAAATATGTATGGTCCATATATTTTTAATATATGAATGTATATAAATATGTATGAATTCATGTATGGAAACATATAGGATTACAAATTGCAACAGTATTATATATGAATTGATATATGGACTAATATATGAAATTTATTCTAATATATGAGGTCATATATGGAAATTTAATTATGAAGCTCTTCATATGTGAATCCATATATAGAAATAAGATGTAATATATGAAGCCATATAAAAATGTATGCATACATGATATCTCACATAAGATCGTTTTTGCAATCAAAAAAGCTTGCATTTTATTAACTCCAATCCTTCTCTCTTTTTTTAATCACTGGTGAATTGCAAATCTATTAGAAAATACATACGGTTTGAAAAGTTGAAGCTGTATGCAACGTTTAAAAAATAAACCCCATTCTTGTGCGATGTTATACATTGCGGCCGTATTAAATAAATGAAATAATCGAAAGGATATTTCAGTCACTAATTTTATAGAAAATATCCGAATACGCTAGATATTTTTAAGAAACAAAGTTCATATTACTGCAAAAAAAATTATTGAAGACTAGTGTTGAAATAAAATTGATAATTTTTTTAATGATTAAACACAAATGCAATTAATTAGATTTTAATCTAAATTCTTATTAAATTAAATTTTATGTACGCAGATAAGTTTTGTTTTTTTTAAGTAATCGATGCACATTTTCTCTTAAAATTATGAAAAATGTCTTTAACCTCGTTTTTAATTATTTATTCAAACAAATGTTTCATCAAATACAACTTCGATGTTTAAAATCTTAAACAAATTAATTTTAATAACTATGAATATGAAGTTGCACATATCGTCACTATTTTAACTAACTGACATATTGTAAATTTTACAGGAGAGGAGGATTGTTTTCTACATGTATTCTTATGGAAACGTCTGAAATATTTTAACTGTTATAGGCCCGACAGTAATGTTTACAGTCATAAAAATTGTGGACAAGGTCTATTATGACTCATAAAGTCTAATAGTGGACTTAACTCATTTTTCAAAATGATGTCAGTTAGTTAGTTAGTGATGTTTTGCCAACGTTTGAACCACCTTAGTAGACGCTTTGCCAACGTTAAACCCATTGTATTTTTCTGCGTCAATTACATGCGATTTTTAAAGCAATGAAAAATTATTGGAATGCAACTTTTTAATAGAAAATGTATGTACGTAAATTTTATGGGGAACATGCTACGCTATAAAGAAATAAAAAAATTTTATTCCTATTTGAAAAAAAAATTTTTTGCAATTAATTTTCTAAAACATTAAAAAACTACCTAATTTGTGACTTAAGCGCCCTCTTGTAGCGTAAAAATACAATATTTTTTTCATTAAAAATTTTAATTTATTATAACAGTTAAATCATTTTAATTTTTTTAAATGATTTTTCAAAAGTGGAGAAGCTTGAACCAAAATCGATAATTTGGGCTTGTAAAAAGGTACATATTTTTCAAAGTTGTGGCAAAATTTTCAGCAATATTTCAGAAAATCTAACATAAACAAAAACAGAAAAAAACCAGAAGACCATATTTTTTTGTTTCTTCTTAATACTACATTAAAATTGTCCATGGAACAAAACACAGTGCGCCGTGTCGGGAAACTCCATGGTGAAAAAAATTTTTTAGCCAGGCCGAAGGCCGGCAGTGCAGAAAAACGTTATTAGTTAGGAGAACTAGGCAATGCAGAAAATCTTTATTAGTCTGTGCCGTATCGGGAAATACCATGCTGGGCACAATTCTTATGGCCTAATTCTGTTCGACAATTGTGTTGTCTTGTCCTTAGACGAAAAAAAGTCGCAGCTGTTGAAAAATACACCATATAATCACAATTTTCTACTACAATTTCAGAAGCCCATAACTCGGAAACTAAGCCTCGCCGCTAATTTTTTTTTAATTTTTTGTCTTATTTTTCAATTTTCTATACGACAGGATACTTTTTTTTAATTTTTAAGAGGTGCACATATTGATTTGTTCCGCGTTAAGAGCCTTTTAAGATTTCATACAAAACTGATTGTTTGCGTATAAAGATGGAGGAAAATAAAAAACAGTTGTTTAAATAATGTAAAATAAAGGATACTTTATTTTCGCTATTTTACCTTTAAAAATAGATCGCTTTGCGGGAAGATGTGATAAATTTTGTTCAAGGCTCACAACAAAAGTGAATTAATAAGCACAAAAAAAAGATATGCAAGTACCGAACGAATAAATAAACCAATCCGTTAGATATTTTACTAGTCAAAATCCAAGAAAACACTCCGAAAAATCAGGAATGATTAAAGGAGGAATAAATTTGGACCTTGACTGAGTACTATTCAATTGAATAGGGGAAATTTTACAAACTATCAAATATATATAAGAATAGCGTTTTGGTTTAAACATTGCCGGCCACCTTGCAATAACAATGTTATTCAATAAAAGGTTTAATATCTTGTATTTAGAAAAAAATCAAACATTCTAAAATACAGAGATATGTACATACATAACTGCTTATCAAAATTTAAAATAAACAAGTTACAGCGGCGATGGGCCGGATATTACCCAACCAAAGGTGGCATATTCGGCTAAGGGTGATCCCGGAGAGGAAAATACGTTTCTCGTCATAATATGCGGGCTAAGCTCAGGACCCAAAACCAAAGCCACCTGTCCGGAATGATAGAAAGTGGGGCCAGCCAGCTGCAACCCCGGAAACAGTTTATTTACTGCCTCTGCCACACTTACGCGAGGCGTCTTTATGCCATGCATTTCCTTAATTTTCGCCGTAAGCGAAATTCTTTTATGGTAATCATAACTTGACCGTACGCTCAAACGACAATATCCACCTGCAGCTGTCAGCCCCAGTTTACGGACTAGTTGATCGCTAACATAACTAATGTCGCAACAGACATCGATAACTGCCCGAACTGGAAACTCACGACCTCCCACCTGCAACTTTACCTGAACCGTCAGTGAGAAAGTCACCACATGGCGAAGTGGCAAAGGCGTCATACTCGCTCTAGACGGAACAACTTTCGTTGGTTTCTTCTTCTTTTTCAGTGGGAGTTTATCAATCGGTTTTTGTGGAATATTGTCGTTTCCTTTTGATAAGTGGATCAACGAATGGTGATCCTCCTGGCATTTGCTACATTTACGAACACTGTCACAGTCTTTGGCTTTGTGATTGCTGGCCAAGCATCGAGAGCAGTGACCCCAAATCAACAAATGTCGCAATTTCTCCTCGTGCCGCAAGCGTCTAAAGCGAAAGCAAGCTACTAGGGGATGCAGTTTTTTGCAGAGGCTGCACGTAGGAGCATTTGTTTTAGGCCGCTCATTAGCCGGCAGATTTTCCGAAGCCACAGTCTGCTGAATAAAAATAGATGGGCTTGCCGAGGATTTGGCCGCCTCCGAGGTCTCAGGCAACTCCTTTCCAACTAAAGACGCCACAGGAGTTGGACAACTGTTGGAGAAATGGTGTCCAAAGCTCCTCCTCCTTACATTCCATTCCATTGCCTCCTCGTTCTCTTCCAAAAGAGCTTCTTCCAATAAAGAACATAGGGGATCCATATTACTAGGAAACAATGGAAGTTAATAAAATGTTCTATATTAGGTGGTCAAAATGACCAATTTGGTGATTGGTCGCTTCACAATGCCGTTTGCAGTACGTATGTCCGCGACTCGAATATGGGCGTCAGTTCCGGGATAAGTCTTAACTATCCTACCTAATTTCCAAGACGTAGAAGGAAGGTGTTCGAGTCGAATAACAACCAGATCGTCAACCTGTATATTTCTCTCAGGAAACTTCCATTTATATCGTTTTTGTAAACTTTGCATATGCGACACAAGTCTTGTGAAAAAGCTTTGAGTTCACGGTATCTATTTATTATATTATCGTGGGTTTGCAAAATAGTTGTTTCTGGCGGAGCTAATATTGGACATCCTATTAGAAAATGACCAGGAGTAAGCGCCACAGGCTCATTAGGATTGTCTGATAAGGGACACAAAGGCCGAGAATTAAGACACGCTTCAATTCTGGCTAATATGGTAGAAAGTTCATGAAATGTATATTTTAAATATTGAGATTCTTTTCGAAAATGCGTTCTAAAGCTTTTAACAGCAGCTTCCCATAATCCCCCCATATGTGGTGCACCAGCGGGAATAAAGCGCCAAGTAAGACCTTGTAGGCCGAAAGTAGAAGACATTCGGGCTTTACATTCTGCTAGAAATTTACGAAAATCTCTTTCAATATGTCTAGAAGCTCCCACAAAATTCGTACCGTTATCAAAAAATATTGTAAGCGGACAACTTCGTCTGGCAATAAAAAGTTGAAAAGCCGCTAAAAATGCGTCCGTTGACAAGTCAGTTGTCGCCTCTGAATGAACCGCCTTTGTCGAAAAACAAACGAAAATACACACGTATGCTTTCGTGATTTTACAAGCACGGCCATTAAAACTTTTCATATCAAATGGGCCAGCAAAGTCTATACCAGTGGTGTTAAAGGGTCGATCTAAAACAGTTCTTTCTGGAGGCGAAGCAGCCATAATTTGAGTGCAAGAGCGTTTCCGATCTAGTATACAACGTTTGCATCGATTTACTACAGTACGGACAAAAATTTTCAGACGAGGAACTCAATATTCAATGCGAATAATTCTCAACATTAATTGATTTTCACCATGAATCGAAAGTACATGTACAAACTCGGCTAAGAGAAGGGTAAAACGACAGGAATACGGTAGAATGATGGGATGTTTTTCAGTATAAGACAAAGATGGAGATTTCGCCAAACGACCATTCAACCTCATTACTCCGTTGTTATTCAAAAATGGATTAAGCGATTTTTATGAACTTTTCCCTTGAAATCGGTTGCCTTAATAAGAGAGATTGTAGTTCTTCAGGATAATGAACCTTCTGAGCCAAAATTGCTAACCGTAATTTTACCTCCTTTATTTCTCCGCTTGAAATTGTTGTAGATTCAAACAAGTGCTTACCTTTGTGCGAAGAATGTGTCCTATGGTAGAATCGAAGCACGTACGATATCACTGTGAGAGCACGATCAAGCTTAGAAAATCTATCGAGAATATCTTCGAAACTCGAATAGAAAGTTGCGTGTGTTTTGGTAGCCCTGGCTTCAACATCAGTATCTAGAGGGGTAATATATTTTATGCTCCACTTATATTTAGGCTCGCGTAGCCACCTGGGTCCATGCCACCAGAGATCACTTTTACTCAAATCCGACGGTGAAAGTCCTCTTCTACCTAAATCCGCTGGATTGTCTTCCGACCTAACATGATACCAGTTGTGTTTTCCCACATTTTCTTGAATTCTGCAAACTCTATTAGCGACAAACGTTGTCCAGCTACTAGGCGTTTTTCTCAACCAGCAAAGGACAATAGTTGAGTCTGTCCAACAATATACTTGCTTAAGTGGTATATCAATTTCTCTAACAATAGTTTTTAGCAGTTCAGAAGCCAAAACTGCACCACAAAGTTCCAAGCGAGGCAGATAAATCGTCTTTATAGGAGCAACTTTCGTTTTACAGGAAAGCAAGTATGTATAATATTCTCCAAATGACTCAATTCGAATATAAATTACCCCCCGCGTATGATTTTTCTGAGGCATCAGAAAAAACATGAAGCTCGGCAGAAGTACCCATATATGACCCATCTTGGTATTTGTATATTATTCACTTCCGTGTAAAAACTTATGAATTTTCTCCATTCATGGTCTGTGGAAGGAAGCAACTTATCCCACTCAATATTGTCACGCCAAATTTTCTGCATAATAATCTTGGCAATAATGATGACAGGTCCTAGCCTACGTGATCAAATAATTTGGCTATGGTAGACAACACCTCTCTTTTCAATTTATCAGCAATAGGCTCCACTTTAAAGTAAAATAAATCTAACTGAGCATTCCATTGAATACCTAATGTTTTTGAGCTGCTGGATTCAACAAATGTTGAAAGTTTCGAATCTACGAGGTACTCGGAAGGAAAACCATTTAAAATTTCAATCGCATTAGAAGTCCGAAGATAAAGCAGATCGAAGTTGATCCCGCGCCTTCAGATCAGATGAAATATCATGAGCACCCGTTAGTACGTCGTCAACATACATAGACTTGCGAAAAATACTGGCCGCAAGAGGGTATTTTTCTTCGGAGTCATCTGCTAATTGTAATAGTGTCCGTATCGCCAGATAGGGAGCACAATTTGCACCGAAGGTTACAGCCTGTAACTCATACTCTTTTACCTCCGTCGGAGAAGACCGAAATAGTATACGTTGATACTGAGTTTGAGTAGGATCCAGACGAATTTGTCTATACATTTGCGTAATGTTGCAATTAAAAACATATCGAAATAGCCTCCAACGAAGAATTAACAGCACTAAATCTGATTGCAAAGTGGGGCCCACATATAGGCAATCATTTAAACTATTACCGTTCGAGGTCTTATTTGATGCGTTGAATACAACACGCAATTTTGTAGTTTTACTATCGGATTTAATCACAGGATGATGAGGAAGATAACACGAAATTGAGCATTTATCATATAATTCCTTGACATCACTTTTTCGCAAAAGGGAGGACTCATTTCTCAAGAATTGTGTCATGACATTCTGTCTTGAAAAGCCCAAACTAATAGAATGAGGAAATTCCGGCTTAAAAGGTAGCGTCACTACATAGCGGCCGTCGGAGTTGCGTCGCGTAGTTCTCATAAATTTCCTCGCAAAATTTCTCAGTGGGTGAAGCTTTTTTCCTTTTCGGCGTTTCTTCTAGCTCCCAAAAGCGAAGAAGATTCCTATTCAGACTATCTTCCGGTGAAGTTTCGATCGTAGTTGAATACACCTGAACTGGTGTTTCTATCACAGACCCTGTGATTATCCATCCAAATATGGTATTTTGAGCTATTAAAGATTCGAAACCATCTCGTTGAATCCCGCTCAAAATCAACTGCGGGTATATAATAATATATCAACTGGTCTTGATTGATAAAAATTGGGATCGGCCAGTTGTAAATTTAAAAACCTGTTGCGAAGCTCTGGGAGGTTACTCTCTATTACGATGCGAAAGAAAAATGGTACGAAATCGCACGATTGGTACTCTCTAATGCGTTTGCGCATTTACCTTTCGCATTTTTTATTTTCCGTTTCGCAAGTCTGGTATCACCGTACTCTACAATGCGAAAGCGCCTGTCAAAATCGCTCGATAAGCGCAAATATCTTGCGTTAGCTAAATACCAAACGCAAAGTGAGAAAAACATGTAAATACGTTGAAAAAAATATTTATATATTGACTGTCTTATTCATAAAAAATATTTCTGTTTTATAAGAGGTATATTAAACTAATTTTCTATGGAAATTTGATTAATAAACGTTTTATAAAACCAATATATTTATATTTAAATCGTAGTTTTTAGGGAAAATGCCAAAAAATTAAAAACAAAACAACGGCAGTTTGAAATTTTAGTGGATTGCATGTGAGCAAATGGCAAATAAGCCGCAAATAATTTGTGGACAAAATTGACAGGCGGCCTAAATTCTAATGGACCTCCTGTAAGGGATATAGCTGGTTGTTTATAATGAAATGTGACACTAATAGTACTTATAATATTACACATGTATGTTTGTATGTATGTATTCATATTTGATTTTAAAAATCACACCAAATGAAAATGCGTAATAATAAATTAAGCATTTCCAGCACAGTTGATGGTCCCTCTCAGTTTTGTATTTTCTCAATCGCTACGTAGAGCTCTTAAGCGACGGGACATTGACTGCTGCTATATTCGTAAGGTATGGTCCTGGCCATTTTGATGTTGGCCAAGTAATTTTAAGGCAGCCGCTAGTTTTATAAACTTTTAGCTAGTGTTGAACAGCGTTTAGAACATACAGAAACGCAAAATTTGTACAAAGTTAAAATAAAGCAATATGTATTTAATAACATATTCCGCTAGATTTTTTCTTACCTGCGGTCATTTAAGGAAAGTATACCGGAACTAACTCTTAAGCTTAAATTAGAAGTGACATACCCATAATGCCATAGCCATAACCAAACGAAAATTTAATTGGTTTCTATGGTGACAGTTATGGCTTTAAGGTTGTTTTCTATGGCTATGGTTATGTCACGTCTAATTGAACCTTTAAGACTCGTCTTGCAACTCGTTATACATGGACGTTTTCTTCATAAAACCATAACGCTACAGAATCCATCACTTTATTTTCAATTAAAAGCTGTTACACTTCACTTTTTCTTAAATTTTGATTTTAAATGTCGTTTTTTTACATATTTTGACATTCCAGTACTGCCAACCTTTGCCATATTTTCTTTTGCAATGTCCGTGGTGCCACTTTTTCAAAAAATTTTGCGAAAGGGTTTGCGAAAGTAATAGAGAGTACCAAATTTGCATATCAACGCATTTAGCTTTCGCATCGTAATTGCTTTCGCATCGCAATAGAGAGTAACCCCCCTGGACCGACTAAGAAAGATGGCAATGCACCAAAAATATTTGGTAATAAAAAGGCCATTGTTTCTAAGACAAGAGTTTGGTCTACCAGTGAACTAATTTTTAAGGGACCAACCTTTTTAGTTGTGGCAGAAACTGTTTGGTTAATACCAGAAACTTTAACATTGTCGAATGTGTAGGTAGTTTCAAGCGATTTTTTAAATTTTGTGAAACAAACGGAGTTTCCGAGGCCGGGCCAATAAAAGCCCGGGCTAGGTATGTCATACCCTGGTGAATAAGATTCACCATAGCAGTTCCCAAAATCACTTTACGATTTTGAGTAACGTGAAAAGCTTGACGATGTAAAGTGCCACTGGAGCGTATGCCGCTGGAGGTGGATGGTAATTCTATATAATCACTTGGTGCAGCAGTAGTGGACACCGAAGCTGGAGTAGCGGTGGGCACATCCTGAGAAATCGTTGCTTCACGATGTAACAAGGTGTGATGCCTTTTGTTGCATGTACTACAATTGAAGGCACTCTTACAATTTTTCACCTCATGCTCCCGCGAGAAGCAATTTACACAACAACGGAATTTTCTAACCATAGAATATCTCTCTGAAATTGAAAGACCCTTGAATCGTTTGCACGTTCTCAGGAAATGTCCTGTTGCACGACAAAGAACACAAGAAGTTGAATTATAACTCAAATTCGCTACATGAACTTTTTGTTTTTTGTATTGAAGGTTTTCCTACCGATAAGTCTAAGATCGCGCAGAAAGGCGTCAAAATCTTTCCATTTACACAACTCCGATTTTTCTCTAACACTTTGTTCCCATAAACTGACTGTAGACGTGGGCAAACGTTGAATACACATACAAATCAGAATTGGATCCCAACTTTCTGTTGAAACTTTATATATCGCAAGCGAAGTCAAACAATTATTTATACCCCGTTGCAAAATTTTAAGACCGTCGCTAGACTCTTTATCAAATGAAGGAAGCTTGAACAAAATTTTTAATTGATTATGATTTATTTGGGCATTATTTGTGTTTTTTATATACAAGAACTATAAATTACAAGTTTATGTATATAAATTGTGTTTTAATTGTGTATTAACTATGTTTTTATGTAAACTCCCTTCTGTTTTGCAAGGGAAAGATTTTTAGAGAAAAAATCAAATTCAACGGCGTTCATAATACCTACTTTTTTCCCCGGAAGTTTTTTATTCCCCCATTTGGTAAAAAAAGGGAAATAATGGGAGAAAGGGGAAAAGTGAAAAACTCGCACGGAATTGTTGTTCATGATTAGGCTGAATGTCTTAAATTACATTGAAATTGCAGCTGCTGTGTTCAACCTGTTGATAGTGTCAATAAGTAATGCGTTTGTGGAGAGAATATTTTCATGCATGAACATTACAAAAACCAAATTAAGGAATAATCTGCAATATGAAATGTTAGAATCGTTAATAAGAATAAAATCACATTTAAATATTTATAAGATCTGCTGGAAATTATTTAGAATATTTCGATTGCAAAAATGTATGTACATATGTATGTAATACCTTCATAAATTCGTATTATTTTTTTTGCTATTATCTGCTATTTCAGAAAAATCAATTAATTAGTTTTAAAGTTTCGAGCGCTGGTTAATGTAGAAAATATTATATAGAAAATTTGTATAAAAACAGACATGAAGTTAGCATAAGAGTTCCTCCATACAATTTGACATTAAAACTTTGCGTATAATGTAGTAGTAACCCACTATTAAATCCCAGCGTGATTTTAATGTGAAATTTTATAGCAAAATTTGTTAAAGCCCTTATGACACTTCATCTTTTCTTCATTGATTTGATATTGAATTGATAGAAAGAAACAATAAGTGTAAGAAAGAACAAACTATATAAACGGAAACAAAATGTTTAAATGTCGTCAAATTTTCGTAATTACCGCTAGTATTAAGACAAAACAAACTAAAAATCGATATGTTTGACCATAAACCGCTAAGTAGTGAACACTTTTATGTTTCAAGCTTGAAATGTCAATTTTAAGTTGAAAAATTTTAAATTTTTTTGACAGACCTTCATTTGTTATCGATAAATTTAGTCAAGTTGTTGACATTATTACACTTCATGCCAGTTTTTCAGTATAAGCACATATGACTGTAAAGGTACGGTCACACTTGACAAACATTTGCCCAAAAAAGCGTAACCAGCAAATACTAATGAAAATCTTTTGCTACAACCACGTGTTTATTAAGATAATTAGTTTCGTATTTAACAAATAGGCAAAGTTAAAGAACACAATATTATTGGAAACTATTGAACTTAATAAACATGCGTCTGAATCGAAAGATTTCTTATTAGTATTTGCTGGTTACGTTTTTTTGGGCAAATGTTTGTCAAGTGTGACCGTACCTTAAGTCTTTAAGGCCCAAATTCACACTCATAAGTTAACTAATAGCAATAGTTTAACCATTAGTTAAACCGCCAAATGTCATTGGTTAACAGCTAGTTACACAACAGCTGATTCATTGTGAACTTTATTAGTATTGTTGTTTTGTGAAAAATATTAGACACACTTCACACATACGTTGTAGAACATCTTCTTTGTATTCAGCTGCAACACATTCTCTTTGTTTATTTGCTATTATATTTTGGTTTTCCCGAACCAATTTAAGCACTAATTCAATATCTTGCACGGTAAAGTTAGACTAGCAAGCACTGTTTTATCCATTTTTAAGAAATAATATAAGGCCGGGCTTACATCGGTGTGCCGAATGCCACACAAGCGAAAAAAAGCTAATAAAAATCTGTTAAATTCAGACATGTATTTAATGGGTTAAATAGTTCCATACATAACTAAAATAATAGTGTTTTCACACTGCAAGTTAAAACCTGGTTTGAACGTTAAAACCATAAACAGCTAATTTTGCATTTACACTGCACAGACTGTCTAATAACTTTGCTCAAAATAAAATAAATCTCCTGCAATAATGCGTGTGTTTGTTGTTGTACTTTTTTTCTGCTTTTTATAACACTTATTTAACAAACTGTACAACTGTTTTTGTTTATATGAAAAACTAAGAAACTTTACAATGCGCTCTAAAATTGAAATTACTTTATATTTCGTAAATTAATATTTTAAAATTATGGAACTAGTAATACAAAGTGAAGAAGTGCTTGGAAATCAAGTTATTGTATATAAAAAATGCATAAATTAATCACAAAATATAACTTTTTTATCGGTGGATCGATATGTCATATCGTTTATTTCCACTTTCCAGATGTCAATGAAAATATTTTTGTTGTTTTCCTTCCAAAAATCTCTTATTTGTCCATAATTTTTTACTTATTGTTGCTGCTGCCTCCATTTTTAAGTTGAATATCTTTCAAGCGACATCTATTGTTATTCACTGGCATAAACATTATCAGCAGCTGCCGGACATTTTAACTTGGCAGCACTGAATTTCCCACAGCGAAAACAGGGTTGCATTTCATAAAACCAAAATAAAACCGATTCAGAAATGGTTTTAAGTCGGATTTAACAAAAACAATTTGTATGGTAAAACCAGGTTTTAACAGTTGGTTTTAACATTAAAACCAACTTTTATTAAAACCAAGTCAGTGTGAAAACACTATAATAGACAATTTTATAGAATCCAACATGATTTGAAAGGAAACTGTTTAAATCAATAAATACATGTCTGAATCAAAAAGTTTTTCTTTATTCTTATGAATTGAACAGGCTAATATTCGTATCGCCTTTTAAGCCAAATTACATGTGATAATTATTAATGAACAAATAACATCAAAGTTAGTTGTAAATATTCTGACAACACATAGTTGAACGAAACAGCTAGCCGTTTTCGAAGGCCACTAAACCTTCATCATCAGCGTTCTTCTGTGTTAGGTCCACTGTGTGTGGTGTCAGTTGATGTAGATTTCTGCCTTATATACGAAACTTTTTTGCAAATGGAATACGTGAATTGTTTTGATTTATCGTAATGAAGGCTCAAAGTTACCATCTCTAAATTTACAACAGTCTTACCATTGTCGTTTATATTTTACTATTGAATTCATAAGAATATAGAAACAATTGCAGTTCGAGAAATAATAATTAAATTAACTTAAAGTTTTTCATTAATAATTAGTTGGTTACGTAGAATTTTTTCAAAGTTGAATGCTTTTCGGGTAATGAAAATGCCAGATCTGGCAGCGAAAATGCCAAAATGGCAACAATGATACGACTAGTACCATAAGTATCACTTAAATCTAAATATAAAAATGTCTCACTTAAATCAAGTTCATAATGCTGGAAAGTAAAATCAACTGAAGAAAGCAAAAAAATGTAACATAATAGCCACTACTAATAATACTTACATGTACTATGTACCGACGGTACATCGAATAAGTAAAAATAATTAATGTGATGATCGTAAAAGATAAGTGTAATTCCAACTGTGATATTAGAAGTTAAGAAGAGGCTGTGATATTTTTATTTTATTAATATTTGCAATTATTTTTTTACGTTATGTGTTTTATGTTGTGCAGTTTATGTCTGTTTAAAATACATCTCGAAAACTTAAAAGTAAATTGGAATAAAAGATAAAATATATTTCAATAAAAATAATTATGTTGGAAAATCCCAACGAAACGTCGGATACATTAAAAATGAAATAAAAACGTCTTTTATTTACATTTTGAAGAAATTTAATGACCTTGAAAGCCTGAATAGATACAACATCTATAAAACTACATTAATAAGCAAGAAAAGATAAACATACTTAAGTAGAATGATATAACTTCCTGCTAACCTAAATGGAAAATGATAAAACGGAAAAACAGAAAATGAATAGTGATACTCACACAAATGTATTTACCAAAGGTAAATCAATAATTGTATACACAATAATAATTTCTCATATTCCATTTCATTGAAAATTTGCGTTAAATAGCTTATGTTAAGGTGTCTTTACACGGTAATACAAAGTATTACGACTTTCTAGAATCAAAATATTATGAAATCCTCTCGGTGCTTAAAAAAAAGAGACAAGAGTCTGTTGTAGGTATTTTTCATATTTACACTGATACTATAAGTAAAATGCAAGCAAAGATATTAAACTGTTGAGTTAATAATAAAAATTCGAAAATTAAAAAAAAAGCTGTGTACTAATAAAACTGAATATTGAAGAAAACATTTTATTATTTCAATGTAATTTTACTACAAAATATTATTTTTTTATACGTTTGTTTATTGTTTGTTTGGTTTTGCTGTACCATCAGCTACTTGATGGTTGCAGTTTACAATGTGTTAATATATTTCTTATTTGTTCCTTGGGACATATATATTATTGTTTACGTTATTATTAATTGTATTAATTTCATCACTAAGAATACATTTTTTTGTTTGTAACCATACTAAGTCAATGACCATGTATTGCACAAAATGTTTTATGCAAACATTACAGTTTGCAATATTCAAAGTAGGTCATTGCTAAGTTATCGTTTATTAATTTTACAAAAAAAATACAAAGCAATTAATCATTTATAGAGTAAGCATTTTTTTTCTTTAATTTTATGTATAAAAGAAAGCAAAAAAAAAGTCAAAATTTTAGTGTATAGTAGAATAACAAATCGATTGTTTTATTGAACACTGCCTCCAAGTTCAAGTGCTTGTGAGGACAACAAACTATACCACAACTATCTCCAAGTTCAAGTGCTTGTGAGGATCCCAAAATAACCACAATTCTTCAAGCTACAAGTGCTTGCAAGAAAATACTTCACAATTAACATTAACACAATGTTTACAAAAACAACATGAACATTTCCTGAGTTGATTTTGGCTGCTTCTGCAAAAGTGTTAAGACCTTCAATAGGTACAATTATTGCTGTCAATGTTTACTTCTGGTGTGATGAGAATACTTAAGTTTCTGAAATGATTTAGAAAACAAAACATTTACCGACCGCTTGTGAAATTTTCTATCCGTATTCTCTCCCACTCGATACATTTTGCATTTACATGATAAGATTTTGTACATTCTACAGCGTTTTTTGACATGTCATAATACATTATATTACCATGTAAAGACACCTTTAATAACAATCTCTACCCCAGTAAATAGACGTGGGTGCTGATGAAGTGCGTGGCTGCAAAGAAAAATATCGGTATTTCCCCCAGGTAATAAAGTCTAGTTTAATTTTTCTTCTCTTCTTTAGAAACTCACATTAATTAATAAAAATATTTCATTCAATAAGTCCTAATTTACACTAAGCAAGTCTTATTGCTAAGCTGATTAGTTTGTAGGAGAGAGAGGCGAGGGGAGCATAAAAGTTTATTTTCCCCTCGTCTCTCTTTCCTAAAAAACTAATCAGCTTAGCAATAAGACTTGCTTAGTGTAAATTAGGATTAAGAATTGAAATTACTTAAGCCCGATTAAGAAATTATTTCTGATTAAAATTCACTGCAGTTCAATTAAATTTAAAAATGTCTGAAAACCTCTTTTATTTTATTTTATTATAGTTTTATATTTATTAGATCTCAGGTATTATTGTACTGTTATGTAATTTTTTTAATTGGCCTCTGTGGATTTATATTACATATTTTGTAAATAAATGAAATGAAAAAGTACAAAGAAATCAAATCAAATCACGTCCTAACTTCCGTGTAGTGAAATAAATAGTATAGCTATAATAAATAAAAATATAGTTTGTATTTGTTGTTCGATAAATGGATTTGTAAAAGGTCGGCATGTCGTTTGAAACCCCGCATACACAAAATACCGCATATAGGCTTTGTTGCGATTGTCAACTTTTTCATCATCGACTTGCTGTACTAGATTAAATATGTATGCAACATACGAGTATTACCTTGACCTATTAATAATGCAGGATTTCTATCTTACATATAGTTTCTACGTCAAACTGAGAACTAGTAAGATATTTTTAATTGTTTTGATGATTGATGTTTGTATAAAATTCTTGTCATTCTTATCTGTATTAAATTACGTTTATTCAGACCTTTTACGTTTAAAAAATTTCATAACAATTGCTTTATTTTGTAGGCCATGTAAAATATTGACAAACCAAAGAAAACCAACTTTATAATATGCTCACAAATACGATCTCAGGAATTTTATACAAAACTTGAAAGCGTTTTAATCATGATACGTTCAGAGATTTTAAATTAAATAGAGAACTTTTCGCAACTAAGTTTAATGGTAAACAAAGATACAAGAATTTATAATTTTGACAAAACATGTCACAACCTGATATAATCTGTGAAACACAAGCAGCGGCCATAGCGGTAACAAATGACCCAAATGATCATTTAACGGACCATCATAATTTTTCTAATATGGTGACGACAACTTTTACACAATATGGTATACTAGTCAGAAATGATCAGTTTGAGGACGTAACGGAAACGGCAGCTGCGCCTTTATCAATAATTCAACCCGATATTCATGATATAGCAGAAGCACTCGAGCGTCATAAACATTTAACTAAAGAATATGATGACATCCATGAGCATTTGTCAAATATCGATAACGGAATTGACGAAGACGCCAATGAAACTCATCACAATGAAGACATGACTCTAAAATCCGCAGATTGTCAAAGCTTAGTTATTCATTCAATAGACGATGGTAAGTTGCTAAAATTTTTTATATACAAACACCATCCAAAGTCAAGTTTACATATTTCGGAATTTATATTACTTATTACAATTACTATTATTTTTTAATCAGTACAAACAATCGTCATTAATAAGTTGTATGCAACGGGGAATATAACAGTCGAATTCCGTATACAAATTGTTGTGGCATCGGAGTTTGACATTGTGCTTCCCAAGCATATGTGCTCTGTTAAAGGCCTTATTACCAACCTGACCAGACATACCGCGTTTCATAGGCCGATCCCTCCTCGAATTTCTATACCGCTTCTTAGAGTTTTGAAAATGTCAATCTCTTGTTCGATTTTTATTAAAATGTAACTGATAAAAATTCATTCCAAAAACCATGTGTGCTTCGCTACACCTCATTTACATTTTGATTGATTTTGATTCACAATTTTTGTAGAATATAATTCTCATTATCTATATGTGACGCGCAAAATAGAAAGGAACCTAAGTGTAAAAACCGGTTTTGTTCAGGAGAGCCATTTTAAAGATTTAAATACGTTTATCTTTGATGTACCATCACTGAGCGTGTTGGTATTGGTCTCATTTGAAAGCCATCCATCTCATGACGTCAGAAACGTGTTGGTCTACCTTGAAAATGCGCGCAGGTCGTCCCTATCTCTTGTTTTGTGTAGTTGGTTTTTACTGTTTTCTACCTAGCGCGCTGTTTCCATGAGTTTGATATCAATTTTGCTCGCGTTTTTTCGAATCCAGGTTTATTTTCTGAAATTATTAATTGTGAGTTATAATAAATACTCATTTATAATTCTTTTAAATCCTGAATATCACTCTGTTAGTAGGAAAATTTTTTCACATAACCTTAGAATCGTCGACCTCAATTTCATAAAACCCGCATATCTCTGGGATGGAACACTTTTGGGGCATGGGATCGGTCTCATTCGATGGTCAGATGTTGTCCACATAAAAAAAAAGTGAAAATTGATTTTTTACCCTTAGGTCCCTTTCTCTATGCGCTGTCACATATATACATACGTATAAAAATTAATTCCTTTTTATTTTTCAATTTCAATGACTTAATGAACTCCATGAGTGGAGAAAACCCAAATTGATATTGGTATCGAAAAAGGAAATAAATTTGTCCATACATCGGTATGTTTAATTTGTATTATTAATTAATTTCTGAAAAACTGCATTCATTTCGAATGCACAATTAGTCACTTTAAGAAATTTAATACAAAGGAATTACGTATGTTAAGTTATACGTAACCTACTGTAGCTCCTTAACGCTTCCTTAGTATTTTATATTGCTTTTCTGTGCTGTGCCGTTCTATTTCTAAATTTTAATAGATACTTTGTCTGTAATAAATTAGCTGTTTCTGACCAGAATGGTCACAGTTTTCCACAAACGTTTATTTTTTATTTTTTTAATGCTTGTAATTTTTTATTGCATCTTCAAATATTAACTAACAATAAGTATTCAAATCTTAAATCTAAATATAATTATTAGGCCCGACCAGTTTCGGACATAAACTTAGTGATAGTAATTAATAATACATACATTTCGTATTAAGCTCAATAACACTAGTTTACGCTGAAAAAGTACATTTGATGAGAGGTGATTTTCCTTATGTAGTTTCTTCCGCTGAATTCGAAAATCAAGGTTATATTTTTTTATGGACCAGTTTTTGAGATATTGTGATTTTTCACTTTTTCGACCTTTTTTCACTTGACCCATCATATCTCGATCTAAAATTGTCCGATTGGGTCGTTCGTGGTATTCAAATGAAAGATATTGAGATGACAAATAAACATGTATAATCACAATATCTCAAAAACTGTTCCATAAAAAAACCTTGATTTTCGAATTCAGTGGAAAAAAAATATAAAAGGGAATCTATATCTCATCAAATGTACATGAAAAAAATTAAATTTTGTAAACTAGTGTAATTATTTTCAAGAAGTATCATTGGGGGTGCTGAATATTAGAGCCCTTGTGTCCCTCTTTTTTAAGCGGATGTGTCCAGTAAAGTTTAAGATATTGCGAGCAAGCGGATTAGGATGTGGCTGGAGTTTTGTTTAATATTTGCCTGCGTATTTTGCAATTTCTTCAGTCACGATGTATATATGAATTTTTGATGTACCATGGAGCCGATGTTATTAACCGTAAAATTTTATTTTGCCGTAGTTGGATTCTCTCTACATTTGAAGCTGAAGCTTTCCACAAAAGTGATGAGTTTTGCTTCATCCATTGTTATATTTAAATATAGTTTTATTTAAATTAAATTTAAATAAATATTTCAATTAAATTTAAATAAATATTTCAATTAAATTTTTTAAATTCTTAAAACACAATCACAGTTTGTTTCGAAATGTGTTTATTTTACTTATGTTGCCACTTACAATTACTTAACAGTTTTTTGAAGTAAAATAATCAATAAAATGGCTACAAAACACAGCTTCAAAAATTTAATACGCCTCATTTGACACCAGATTGCGCAGCAACACTGCATTATCAAAAACGTGCAAATACTAGAGTTGTAAAAGAATGAAGCTTTCCTCTATCCACCTGTCTTCTCTATCACTATCCCTTTCCTAAAGAAGGTAACACCTAGTAATAGTAGTAGGCATTAATTGCCTGAGTGTTACTTCTCTTTAAAAAAAAAAAAAAAAAAAAAAACCGTCTATTCTCAAACCTACAAGTTACAAATTTACAAGTAAAATAGACACAAAACAACAACACTTTTACAAATTTTATTGTTGTTTTGTGTGTATTTTATTTTTAGATTTATAACTTGTAGATTTCAGAAACGGGCCCCAAAACGAAAGAGAAAAACTGACGGCTTGTATAAGATTTCTAAAACAAAAAAGACTTAGCTGATTCGTAACAGAACAGAAAGTAAAAACGAATTCTGTCTTCAGGCTTATACCCACACAAACCAAATTTGGCATTTAGCTTAGTTAACAAATAAGTCACCTAGCTTAGTGAGGTAACCTTATAGATGCACCTTGTTATTATTAAATTTCTCTTTTTTTTCTTCGTAACACTAGCAGTAATGCCAATATCATACCGTTAAAAACTGGCTAAAATATGTAGAGCTCTTAAAAATATCGGATACTCGTAAATCAGAATCGATGTATCGATATATCGACGATATATATCGATATTTATTTTCGCAAATATCGATATATATCGATATTTATTTTCGCAAATATCGATATATATCGATATTTATTTTCGCAAATATCGATATTTCGATATATCGATATTTTTGCCCATGCCTACTAGGGATGCCAATCGGGATCGATTTTTGGAAATCCCGCGATTCGGGATTTTGAATTCCCGATCCCGAAAATCCCGGGATTTTCCGGATCTTGGAATTTTCGGGATCACGGGATTTTCGAGATTTCGGGATCGAATTTTTTTTTCGTAAAATAAATTATTTTTTTAAATAAATATTACTTTAATAACAATTTAATGCATTTTAAAAGATTTTATGTTCATAATTTATCATTCCACAATTGTCTTTAAAGTGAACAATTTTCTAATACGAGTATGAAATAAAAATCAAAAGAGTTTTTCTCATCTATTAAAAATAGATTAATTAATTCGTTGATTAAATTTGATGTTAGAGAATTTATAATGAAAACAGTAACTTAATATATTGTTAATTATATTGTTTTCAATATAAATGTTTTACTATAATCTAAACCAAAACACTACCGCTTAAGTTGACTTACGAAAATTTTTAGATTCACTTTCATACAAATAAGTTGCAAAACCAATATTGTTTTGTAAAGTATATATCTACTAACGTTTTTTTAATTGCGATTGATCAACAACAAGTATAACGGTTGTTACATACATACATATGTATGTATGTATACCAAGCATTATCTAATTTCTTATCGATTTCGTTACGACTATGACAACGATAATAAAGCTGAACATGTCGAAAAATTAAAAGAAATGTATACACTATTCTAATCAAATTCTATTAATTACGGCTAACGATCACATTTTTATAGACACCTACATTTTAAAAGTTTGCCTGAGCACTTGAACAGTATTTTTGCTCTACTGAAAATTTTTAAATTCATACATATGTTGTTTTCTACAAGTTCAAGAGATACATATTCATATGTATTCATACGTTCGCTAAGAGGAATATGGTTTATTAGTGTCCTGGCCTACTACTCTGCAACTCGAATAAAACTATAATTGATTCGAACTCATTCAGTCGGTCGTTTTTGATTAAAACTATTTATCAACCCCATGTAATTTAAATGGGTTTGAAACTATTTATCAACCATATGTAATTTAAATGGGTTTGATCGTAGGTTTGTGTCAAAAACGACCTAAACGGTCAAAGTAAAAAAGAAAATAATTTTAAACTGCAATGTAAAAAACATACACACACATTCGAGCAGTTTTTTAGACAAAATACTCCGCATTATTCTGTAAATATTTCTTACTTTTACGTCAACCCTACAACAAAAAGTTTTCACTTGCGTTGTATCAAAGAATATAAATTGTGAAGAATATAAATGATGATTTATTATTCCAAAGCTAATATATTTCTTTTGTTTTCAAAATAATTCTAAAATGTACATGTATTGTAGCACCTTTGATGAAAATAACCGTAAGAAAGTAGTTTATTTATTTTGCTCTTATTGTTAATTTATAAGAAATATGTCACGAATAGTCATTAAATTGTTAAAACTGTACGTATAAAATTGTATGGGACTTTTAAATATTATAAAAAATATCATAAAATCAACGAACATTTAAATTTATAAAGTTCTTTATATAAAAATTGCTAAAAAAAATCCCGAAAATGAAATCCCGGGATTGAATTTTACAAATCCCGGGATTTTCGGGTTCAAAAATTTTGTGTACCTTTTTTTTTTTAATAGAAACCTTCTGTTATCCCCTACGTATAAATATTACCGAATTTATATCCGTTTTTAGTAGTTATCATTCTTCTCAGAAATATATAAATTGCTCTACATTTAATGATGCATAATTTTAACCTTGGATCTATATCCAGTGATAGTTCCTACTTAAATGACTCGCTTTCTCAGTATCAGAGAAACCTTAATATTGGTCACGTAAATGCTCAGAGCTTATGCCCACCAAATTCTAATACTAAATTAGAAGAGTTTAAAAATATGTTCTCTAATTCCAAACTTGACATAATCGGTATATCAGAGACATGGTTTAAACTTGACGTTTTCTCTCAAGCGCTAACACTTTCGGGCTGCAGTCTTATTAGAAATAACCGACCAAATGATCACGTTTCTAGCAATGGCATACCTAGAAAAGCTGGTGGTGTGTGTCTATATAATTAGGTGTTTGCGAGTCTTTATTTGTAGAGATTTTTGGCATGGATTGTTCAATTTTGGTTGGTTTGGCTTATTTACTAAATGGTGACATAAGATCATTTGAAAATCTGCATGGTGGTTTGTTTGACAGATTTCAATATATTACTGTCATGGGAGATTTTAACTGAAACCTGTCTGACGCTACTAAGGCGAGCAACTTTCGATCCCTACTATCTCGATGCGGAATGGGTTGTGTCCATAATTGCCTTCCAACTCATATTTATCTAATGATACTAGCTCCTTGCTCGACTATTTTCTCTTGAGTCACCCCTCTTCTGTCAATTTTAGAAATCAAATTCAATTTCCATTCTTCTCCTCTGATCACAGTTTTATTTATATTTCAATTAATTTTCCAACCGAATTGCAGGCTGATTGGTTTAAATTTAAAGATTATAATAAAGTCAATTACAACAAGTTTTTGCAATATGTCTATAATTTCGAGACGTCTGGTATTTTTCCACTAGTGTAGTAGGTACTTATCAACCTCTAACTAAGTTAAATATCAACCGATTTTAAATTTATAAACGGATTTAGAGAGAAAATACTAAGACCTTTTGAACCATATATATATTTTCAGTAAATTTAAAATATATGTCTGTATTTTTTCACCAAATATAATTTTTTCGGTTTTTTATCGACACTTTTCTACTTAGGACATGTTCTTAGGCAATATTTTTGTACTGGACCCATACTGTTTATAGCTTTATTTATAAAATATAATTGAATAAGAGTAATTCACAGGTTTGTTTTAAAAAATTTCTGGGAAATTGACTGAATTATCAAATATTTTGTTAGAAGATTTTTTTTTTTAAACTACCTGTATGAAATATTTCGCGTCCTATTTATACGCTTTCGGTGTATTTAAGCTTCCAGGATGATGAAAGTACAATTTAATAGACGTTTATCAACACAGAGTACAAAATTGGTACAACTGTGGTCGCCAAACTTGTTTCCTTCAGAACCAAATTTTTGACATGTTCCTTGAACTTCCCGGCAAGAATGTAACATTCCAAAAGATTTAGAATGTTTATTGGTAGATATATCTTCAATTTTAAAATTAGGTCTTCATGCCACACTTTATAAAATGCCTGAGAAACATCAATAAAGAGTGCAGAACAATATATCTTTTCTTCAAATGTTCGTCTTATAAATTGAACCAATCTATGAGTTTGTTCAATGGTGCTATGCTGACTTCTAAAAATTTTGACATGAGCAGTTTTTCGAAAAGTTTAGACATTGTTGATAGTAAACTTATTGGCCTGTATGACTCAGCCTTTTTTTAATGCTTGTAATTATTTATTGTATCTGGGATGTGAATTCTGTTAGCCAGTTTAAAATTTCGTCATGAAAAGTAACTTTATTCAGTTTCGCAAAAGGTTATATAGAACTTTTTTTTAATACATGTAGTTATTTATTGTATCTTCAAATATGAACTAACAATAAGTATTCAAATCTTAAATTTAAAATTTAATTATTAAGCCCGACCAGTGTCGGACATAAACTTAGTGGTAGTTATAAATAATACATAAGTAGTGACAATCAAAAAGGAAAAAAAAGTATTTTCAAGAAGTCCCATCTGGAGTGTTCAGAATAAGAGCCCTTGTGTCCCTGTTTTTTAGCCGGATGTGTCCAGTAAAGTTCATAATATTACGAGCAAGCGGATTAGGATGTGACTCGAGTTTTGCTAAGTATTTGCCTGCATATTTTGCAATTTCTTCAATCACTAGTGGCATATTTAAATTACGATGTAAACTGGAATTTTTAATGTACCATGGAGCCGATGTTATCAAACGTAAAATTTTGTTTTGCTTACGTTGGATTCTCTCGACATTAGAAGCTGATGCAGTGCCCCATAACTGAATTCCGTAGCACCATATTGGCTTCAAAACCGACTTGTATAGTAAAAGTTTGCTGTCTAGGCTGAGTGTTGAATTTCTGCCAATCAGCCAATGTATCTGAGTTAATTTAAGATTCATTTGTGTTAGCTTTGAGTCAATAAAATACCAAGGTATTTTACGTGTGAATATTGAGGAACAACTTGATTGTTGTTTCGAATTGGAGAACAAGTATCTGTTCAGGGGTAAAAGTTACCTGAATACACTTTTGCTCGTTTACTTTAATTCTCCATAAGTTTAACCATAGTTCCAGTTGTGTAATATGTTCTTGTAGATATCGAGAAGCCTCGTTAGGGGTTTCGTGCATAATTAGGCAGACTGTATCATCGGCAAACGTAGATGTATGGATATTACTGCTCAAAGGAATATCACAAGTATGAATCAAGTACAAAACTGGCCCCAGTATGCTCCCCTGTGGCACACCGTATGATATAGATTCGGGCACACTCATGAATTCTCCTTCCACAACCGTGGACTTCCGGGTAGTAATGTAGCTTTCTAATAAATTCAGAAAATTTATTAATTTATTGGTAGATATGATTTCAATTTTAAATTAAGGCCTTCATGCCACACTTTATCAAATGCCTGCGAAACGCCAATAAACAGAGCAGAATAGTACTTATTTTCTTCAAATGTTCTTCTTATAAATGAAGCAATCTATGCGTTTGTTCAATGGTGCTACACTGACTTCTAAAACCAAATTGATGGTCTGGGATACACCCACTACCAATTAGAATTGGGGACCATTTTGACATGAGCAGTTTTTCGAAAAGTTTTGACATTGTTGAGAGCATACTTATTGGCCTGTACGATGGTAAGATCTTTGCAGGCTTTGGAATCATTTAAACTTTGGAAAGCTTTAAGCTATTTGGATAATACTCCAGTCGTAAAATGGCATTCAAAATGAATATCAGGATTCTAATTGCAATACGAGGCAACTTAATCAGCATCTGGTTACTAATTCCATCAATACCTGGAGATCACTGAAAAATCTGTAATATCTATTGCATACATAACAAGAAAAATAAAACTATTTTGCAATTTCTAGATTGCTTTTTCATATGATCACTCACAAGAACGTCCAAGTAAAAGAAAATAGAAAGCAACAGGGTTGTATTTCAAACCAACCCTTTCAAAACGTTAAGCACAATAGAAACTGTCGGCGAGCAACGACCAAACATAATTTTATTTATCAAGCTTTGAATGAAAAATGTTCGGCTTCGGCTAAGCGGCCGATTTTTGCCATAAGCCGAATGTTGGCCGATTACCAATTTTTGGCCGAAGCCGATTAATCGGTCGAGCTCTACCTGGAGCTTTCTTCAGGTTGAGTTCAGCAATTAGTTTTTGTACATCACGCGTCTTAAACTTTATTTTTTGAGGGGGTAGCGCAACTACACTCGGCAAATAAACAACACCAGTACATGTGTTTGGGCTAAATACCGATTTTAAATGCTTTGCAAACAAGTTACCTTTTTCAGTATCACTCCTTGCCCAACCTCCGGTAGAAGTGCGCAGAGGTGGTTTAAACTCAACAGGTGTTTTAATCCTTTTCGCAGCTCGCCACAAAGAGTAATTAGATGCTGATGTGACATCGAAATTTTCCAGATAGTTTTTAAGAGATGCTGTTTTTTCATATGCAAGCAGCTCTTGGAGTCTTTTAGTGCACTCTTTAAATTTAATTTTATTTTGGGGTGATCTGTGCTGTCGCCATTCCCTTCTAGCTCTTATTTTTTCACATACGAGATGCTCAATATCCGTAGAATATATTCTATTAAACCCAGTCTGCAGATGGGAGGTAGTGGCATGTTCAGCAGCCTGCTTAATATTTTCGTTAAGATTGGCAATGTTAGCTTCAATATCTTCGGGTGTTCTTAACGTAATGTTTTCCGTGCAATGACTACTGAGATATTTTTTGAATCGCAGCCAATTAACACGACTGACCATCTTTACTTATGAATGAGGTAGAGCATTTCTCAGTGGGCTACATACCGTAACGATCGTGGGAGAGTGATCGGACGATATATCTAGGATATCTTCAACTTGAATTAATTCCCTAGAAATATTTTTCATGACGCCAAAATCTATAACATCCGGAATTGTATGTATGTCAGTAGGCCAATAAGTGGGCTCCCCACTCGAAATGACGACCACGCCCATTTTGGAAATTGTATTGAACAACGCTCTACCTCTACCTCTCTAACGATGTAATAAGACGCGAACCCCAGAACGTATGTTTAGCATTATAGTCGCCCGCTGCTGCGAAACAAGTGCCGAGAGATTTGTAGAAATCTTCGTATTGATCCTCAGTAATTGCGAATCTAGGAGGGCAGTAAATTGATGATATGACAAAATTAGTGCAAAAATTTTCGACACAAATATTCGTTGCTTGTAAATGTTCTTCACTAATGTTGTCAATAATATAATGCTTGAGTCTTGACTTTATTAAAAGTGCTGATCCCCCGCAAGCTCTTCCTCTTGGGTCCTTTGAATCATATAAATTGTAGCCATTAGTTTTGAATAGACTTCTTGAAGTCAAATGGGTCTCAGATACCAACATTATATCAATATTTTTTTCCGTGAGGAAGTGCTCAAGTTCATTTTTGTGGCGAATGCCGTTTGCGTTCCAGAAACATATTTTTAACTAATGCTTGAAGCAGTGTATTCTGCATTCGCAGCATTTCTTGCATCATGCTAGTCATATTTGTTGTAAAGTTATTTATTGTATGTACCAGATTATCAATAGTAGTTGAATGTTGTGGCAATGTTAACTTCAAGCACATAAACTATTTTTGTTTACCGGCATGTCCTTCAAGCAATTGAACTTGACAAACGGAGTAAAGATCAATCAGTAAAACACTAAATGCCTTAAGAATATTGATAAATTATTTATTTTACTTCTTGTTTTTATACTAAATTAATTTAATAATAATAAGAAAAAATTGCTTAATTTAACTTAAGAATAAAATGCTTAAATCAACTTTATAATAAAAAAAACTAAAATGCTTAATCAACGAGTAAATTTCTTATTGACCTCTTTTTAATTATTGTGTTTAAATTGGCTGTATTGGCATATTTGTGTTTAAGTGAATAATGGCAAGTTCAATGACAAAATTTAATGCGGAAATTAAATGACCTACTTTTCATGTTAAAGTAAAAGTGCCTCTTGGCATATTTAGTAATAATTGAAATATGTATATGTATATTAACAAAATTACTTACAGTTACAAACAAAATTTATTGTTATTATTTATAAATTAAAATTATATTTTATAGAATAATATGTTGAACTAAGTGTCAATATTCTCCCCCCCATTGACCAATGGTTGATGATGCTACTACAAGTTAAATTTAGATATCTCCAACATCGATGTTGATGGCTCGTGGTGGTGGAACTGGCTGAGGGGTGGTTTGGTTGCATTTGGAATTGCTGTTCTTTTGCTGTTTTAAATAAGTGTAGATGATTAAAATGGCGAATAGTACGGAGATTACAATTGCAGAATAGCTGACTGCATGATGGTGAAAACTATTTGATTTGATGAGTGCTGGTATGTGAACAATGGTTGATTCGTTTAGTTGTTTTTGATGGATTTCAATCTGGTTATTGGTGGTTTTAAATATTTTACTTATCTCTTGCGGTGTGCTAATATGATCTATGGGCCGCAGTTGAGCATATGATGTGTGTAAGACACTAGATAAACCACCATATTAGTTGTGTCCATGTGGAGTTGTCTGCCAACCGAATGAGCTTGCATTTAGTTGTTTGTCGGCTGTTGAAAATGTTGATCTCACAGGAATAACTCCCCTCATTCTTCCTAAGTTGGAACTGTTTTTTATTCCATATGTATACATCATCTTTAGGCGTAATACAATTCGATATCCCATTGGTTGTGAATGGAATGTTTTCGTCTCTATGGGAGTTTATGGCAACAAATGATTCTTCTGGGTTGATTGATATTAAAGTATTGTCTCTTATGGTCGGTACCGGAGTTATGTTGAAGAATTCTAAAAATTGATGGTCGACTAAAGGTAACATTATTTGAAAATGACTTCATTCTTTGTTACCGCTCCTTTGACCTTCATTAATTTATTTAGTTGGATTAAACTGTCGTCTTCAATTGGAAGTGTTCGGCGTGTTGGAAGGTGAGCCTTTATTACCCTTAATTAGTTTTTTAGTTGTGCTGGGGACAATAAAAGTTTATTAATTTTTCCATGGTGGGTATCGGTTAGTACGTCAATAATCTCCCTTTCAACTCCTTGCAAGTTTATTGCTGTCAACGTCAACTGGTTGGCTAGAAGTGAGATTAATTGCATTTGATTGATTTGGTCAACCTGCTTAGATATTGAACTCCCTTCCTCATTAACCTTGTCAATTATATAGTGTTTTCACACTGACTTGGTTTTAATAAATGTTGGTTTTAACGTTAAAACCTGGTTTAACCATACAAATTGTTTTTGTTAAATCCAACTTAAAACCATTTCTGAATTGGTCTTATGAAATGCAACCCTGTTTTCGCTGTGGTAAATTCAGTGCTGCCAAGTTAAAATTACCGGTAGCAGCTGATAATGTTTATGCCAGTTAATAACAATAGATGTCGCTTAAAAGATTTTTCAACTTAAAAATGGAGGCAGCAGCAACAATAATCCAAAAATTATGGGAAAAAAAATAGTTTTTTGAAATGGAAACCACGAAAATATTTTCATTGACCTCTGGAAAGTGAAAATAGACGATGTGATTGACATCGATCCGTCGATAAAAAAGTTTTATTTTGTGATTTATTTGTGCATTTTTTATATGAAATAACTTGATTTCAAAGCACTTATTCATTTTGTATTACTAGTTATATAATTTTAAAACATTTATTTACAAAATATAAAATAATTTCTATTTTAAATTGTAAAGTTTCTTAGTATTTCACACAAACAAAACAGTTGTTGTACATTTTGTCAAATAAGTGTTATAAAAAGGTGAAAAAATACAACAACAGGCACACGCATTTCTGCAGATTTATTTTATTTTGAGCAAAGTTATTAGACAGTCTGTGAGTTAAAAACTGAATTTAACATACTTGCAGTGTGAATGCAAAATCAGCTGTTTATGGTTTTAACGTTAAAACCAGGTTTTAACTTGCAGTGTGAAAACACTAATATCTACTTGTTTCTGAGTACTTTGTTCGTCTTGCTTGATGATGTTGATGGTTGAGTCAATAATATATGTTTGATTTTTAAGCAGTTGAAACAAATAGTTTGATTCTTGCTTAGCATTCTTGATGGTGTTTGACACTTCATTTGCATAATCGGAATCAAGAACGCGAAACATCGTGCAACATTTCCAATAACGTGGAAGGCTCCCCTTTTTACTCTACTGCTGGAAAATAGCTACTTCTCTTGAATAAATTTGTTTTTTATTTGATTGAAGTTGGTTGTCAAAATGTTCCAAATTAGTTCATGTTTAATGGGCGAACATAGCTGTTGTAGGGTAGTTATTCCTGACTGGATGGCCTTCAACTCGGAAGTAAATGATGCTAAGTCATAGTATATCATTAGTCTCCATTCAGCAGTCACTAGTTTTACATTTCCAATTCCTTCAAAGTATAGTCCTGGGTTATCATCACTGTTGCCGTATTTGCAGATTTCTCTGCATTTTGCTGATTTTTCATTGCAAAAATTATAAAATGAGATTTTCACTGCTAAATTGCAAATTTTCTGAAATGCTTGTGTAACACCAATATTTCGTGTTTTTCTTTATTCGGTAAAAGAAATAACCATGGTGTTACTGTAAGAAATATACACACAAGAAACACAAATACAAATAAGTAGTTTTTGATGTTTAATTTTGCAGTAACCATACCACTAACATAACAATGTTAAAAGGAAACTAACAAATCTGTGCAAATATACTAGTATATACATACATATCGCACACTAATTTCATAAACAGTCACAACTTAAAATTCAGAAAATTGTTTATTTTTTCATGAACCGCAAAAATTTCTCTTGCAGCAAAGTCTTGAACAGTTTTTTGCCACTCCTGAACATCTGAGATTTCATGAGTTGTGACTGTTTATGATTTAGTTTGCGATATGTATGTATGCCGCCATTGAATGCTTATGGTTTGTTCTTGAATTTTGCTTACTATATTTGCGACAAAAGTACGAAGGCAGGATGATGTTGCATTGATCCAATGCAGTGTAGTGTATCACACAAGTTGATAATGCTTGCACAATGAATGCAACAAAGAACTAATAAAGTATCAATAACATTACTTTCTTTGTATGCATGCATGGTGCAATGCTGAACTGCTTACGATCAATTGTTTGAGTGACACATTTCTGTTTGAGTGCAATTGTAAATATAAAATACGATGATTGGTCAAACAGAAATGTGAATACGATACTCCATAGTATTGAAAGAGAAAACAATAACATTTGTATGTGTAGAATAAGTTAGAAAGGTTAAGATTTATTTTCAAAATTAGTATATAAGCCAAAGAAAAAATATAATAAAATCAGACTTTAATTTGATTAACATAAATCGGCTCTTTAGCCTTGTTTTCTTTTTAAAGTTTCAAAACTTCTTTTGGCAGTTCTTTTGAACGCCTAAGTTTTAGCTGGGACCCCCTCAGCTGTTTTAAAATAAAAAAGGGGCTATAGGGACTCCCTTTACAAAGACACTTTTATATTGTATTAAATGGCGATCCTGCGGACAAAACCCTGCGAACAAAAACCTGCGGACAAAGATCCTGCGGACAAAAACCTGCTAACAAAAAGAACCTTTTTACAACAAAAATAATCGCAACCACGAGTTCGTGACAAATTAAAAGCTGCAACCACCATCCTGAGATCCTTCAACCAGGAAACTGTGACAGAGATCTTTCAACTACGATCCTAAGACCAAAAACTACAACGAACTAATAGAAAGAAGAACAAGCAAATTTTATCGCAACCCTAAAACACTTACATACTTAAAAAAAAAAAATAATAAATTTACCTAAAACTTGTGACTATAAGCAAATGATTTACAAGATGTCTTTAACAAATACAAAAATTATTAATTTTCCAATGTTTTAAATTCCGAAATTTTAATATAAAGTTTTCTATAAATACATTCTATCTATCTATTCTACTATCTGAATCTGCATATAAATATGTAGGCATGTTAACAGCTCGTAGCAACCTTTTTACTCTTGTGGTAAGTTGAGCCCAAGAAGCGCTGCTCATAGTTCTGGTATTGGTAAGGTTACCTTTTTTATAGGGGCAATGCGTGCTTGGCACATAAAAATCTGACTAAGAGTCGTCCATCTTGTAGCTTGGATCGTATGTATACTATGGCAAAAAAAAAAAGCAAATTCCAAAAACGGATATATTAAATTCCCGAAAATTCCCGCTGAAAATTTCCTTTGATTTGTAAAAAAATAACTCCCGGGAATTCCCGGGATTTTTTTCCCGCGTAGAAACTCTAGTGTGTATCTTTTGAAATCTGACCATCAAAAATGTGCCTTTTGGTACTTATATTGTTAAGGTGTTTTAAATTTTGACGAAGCATATGCTATTGGTTGTTAAAATCTGCTGGCAGCTGGTTCGTCCCATGAAAGTTGTAATTGCCATAGTTGTTGTATGAATATTTTAGCAGAGACAACAGGTCCGGCGATTCCTAGCGGATCGAATATTCGTGCTACATCTGATGTTATAGACCGCTTGGTTATTTTATCATTGTCTGGAATGTCTGCTCTGAGACAAAAAATATCCATGTTAATCCCAAAATCTTTGTTGATTGATTATCAAAATCTGGATTAGCTCTACATCTTCAGGAGAAATACCAGATAGTAGCCTTGAATGATTTGCACACCACTTTCTTAGTTTGAAGTCAGCTTCTTGTAACAAGATAGTCAACTGTTTTTGTTTTTCAATTGCTGTTGTAAGGCTGTCAAATCCACTCATGCAGTCATCCATATAAAAATCGTTTCTTAATGTTGTTGCAACTAATGGATAATTTTTCATGTTTTTGTCTGCTAACTGATGCAAACATTTTGTTGCCAAGTAAAGGCTGCAGATGTTCCATATGTCACTGTTAAATTTGTAGGTTTCCACTTCATTTGGACAATTTCTACAATATATTTGTTGTATGTTACGGCCTGCTGAATGAACAAGAATTTGATGATACATTTTACGCACAATATGTCATTGAGAGCTATTCCTGTTGAGGATTTCGCTAATGCATCAAATACTACTCGAAGTTTGGTGGTTTTACTTTCAGGTTTGATTACGCAGTGATGTGGAATATAGAAATGAGGGCCTACTACTTCTGAGTTATTTATGAGGGTCCTGTGACCCAATTCTTCATATTGCTTCATAAAGTCAACGTATTGTTGCTTAAGGTCTATGTTCACCGACAAACGCCTTTATAGGGCCATCAATCTTGAAAATACTAACTTTTTTATCTCCTAGGCAGCTTGGGTTTACTGAAAATGGGAGCCGAACTACAAATCGGCCCTCAGAATTTCATGTCGTTGTTTGGATGAACTGTAGTTCACAACTTTTCTCTTCGGCGGTGAGGGTGTTGTCTGACTCGAATTCGTCTAGTTTCCAGAATCTTTGGACAAGTTCGTCTGTGGTTGTTTCGTTTTCACTGCACATACCGCTGAGTCGCTATTGTTTTCCCTTATCCTTCCACTTACAAGAGAGGTGAATTTTTCCGGCAGTCAACAACTAGAGGTAATATTCGGCGCCTAGTAAAACGTTAATATTAGCAGTGTTGTTGAATTCACGATTGGCCAGGAGATACAGTTGAATTCTGTTGAAGATTGGGCCGGAATTATGTTGGGAAGAACAAAGGCTTCTTGTCTTGTGTTGTAGTTACTTGTTGTAAACTGAATATTACGTTAATGCGTTGATTTGTATTTCTGGACTGACTGCCGATTCCTTCGATGCATAAGGATGTCTGCGATGGCTTGAGTGATAAACGATTTAGCCGGTTAGCCACGATGTTGATTTGTGATCCTGAGTCTAAAATTGCTTTGAAGACTCCAGACCGTCCATTATTGCCTGTAATTTTTACCCGAGCTGTGGCTAACAGCACGTAACCCTTCCCTGTTGATGTTGAAGCCTTTCAGTGAAAGAGGTGTTTGATGGTAAGGTTAAGGCGTTGGTGTTCTGTGGATGCCTTTCTAAATGTAGGACTGAGTTGTGGTTTTCTTACATTTTCTACAGGAACTTGGTGTGCAATGTTTTGACATATGGTCACCCTTGAAGCAGTTAACACAGAGTTTTTTTGTTGCTGTATCAGTAGATTAGTTACTGAAATCGATACAAATTTATTGCAATAATATTGATGAATTCCATTGCTACATAGTTTGCAATGGTTGTTTTATTTGGGAGTGGTTCCTGCAGCTAAAGTTCTCTTTGATGATGTTTGTATTCGTCCGACTGGTTCTAATGATTGGAATCTGCTTTCCAGGAAACCCAACAGTTCTGCTAATGTTGGCAATAGATCTTGGTAGTTGTATTGACTGCTCGTATAATATGTGTGTGCCTTGATCCAGTTTTTTTTATTATTATATTAACTAACATGGGGTCCCATGTTGATGTGTTGATATTCAAATTGTTTAGTGCTGATATGCACTCGCGTGTTGTGTCATGTAACCCTTTTATGGCTATAGCAGAGGGAAGCTATTTTTGGTTGGCCCAATAGTCTGTTTAGGCATTCGACATTATATGTTAATAGACGGACCATAACATAGCATGTCACGGCTAATGATTTAGCCGTGGACATGCTAACAAATGCGTTCAAAGCAGCCACAGGCACGTCCTGTAGGGCATCTGTACAGCGCCCGATAAGAAGGCTACCTTGGTGGTCTGGAGACATAGCAGAAACTAGGAAAAATTGCAGGAGACTTTTCAATGAAGCAAAAAGGTCACTCTACAAAGCTGCATTAAATAAATTCAAGAATGAAGTCAGGAACGCAAAACGCAAAACTTGGAGAGAATTCTGCAGTAATGTAGAAACTTACTCCGAGACTAGCAGAATGCGTAAAATCCTTGCGAAAAAGCCACCGATACCCAGCTATATCCAAAATAATGATGGAAACTGGACCACTAACAGTATTGATTCCCTAAAGATTCTAATGGACACCCATTTTCCGGGATGTCGACCTTGTGGCGATATGCCACGGGCGTATCCCTTTCATGCTCAATCGCATATATCCATCGACTTAACGGTGGAGAAAGTTAAATGGGCAATTAAAAGCTTCCATCCGTTCAAATCACCAGGACCGGATGGTATTATTCCAGCGGATCTACAACATAACGTAGAACTTGTAATCCCATGGTTACTTACCATATATAAGGCCTGCTTCGTATGGTCATATATTCCAATTGCATGGACTAGAAGTAAAGTGATCTTTATTCCCAAAGGAGGAAAAGCATCACATACTAAAGCGAAGGATTTTGGACCCATAAGCTTAACTTCCTTCCTTCTAAAAACTCTTGAGAGAGTGTTGGATGTACACATTAGAACTTCCATAAACAGCTCTCTAATCTCAGTCTCTCAACACGCTTACACTAAAGGCAAATCGGTTGAGACCGCTTTACATTACGTTACATAGAGAAATCACTCGAGCATAAAAACTATACCTTGGCAGCCTTCATGGACATTGAAGGTGCCTTTAGTAACATTGATCCAACGGTAATCATTCAGTCTCTCAGGGAGCTGGGGATTGACCGAGGGATTTATCGGTCCATTGAAAATCTGCTTCTATGCAGAACCATCACTTCCACCATGGGAGCAGCCACCATCACAAGGCAGGCCCACAGAGGTACACCTCAGGGTGGTGTGCTGTCACCACTACTGTGGAATGTGACAATCAACAATCTGCTTAGAAAATTGGAATCCTTGAGCATTAAAACCGTTGCATATGCAGATGATGTAGCGATAGCAATATCAGGATTTCACTTAGATACGATATCGCAAAGGCTAGAAACAGCACTAAATGAGGTTAATGCTTGGTGCTCCAGTTGCGGCCTGAGTGTCAACCCGACCAAAACGGAACTAGTACTCTTCACCAGGAGATACAAAGTTCCACAATTCATTCCCCCGGCATTGAATGGTACTGTACTTACCATGTCGAAAAGTGCCAAATATCTAGGTGTTGTTCTAGATAGTAAACTCTCCTGGAAGGAAAATCTTCAGGTGAGGATAGAGAAAGCCGCTATGGCAATGTACATCTGTAGGAAAGCAATTGGCTCTACTTGGGGAATTAACCCCAAAGGAGTCGGTTGGATACTAGAGATGGTCATAAAACCTATCCTATTTTATGGGGTCTCGGTCTGGTGGAAAGCACTAGAATCATCGGGAAACCAGTCCCGTATAGAAGGTATTCTACGCAAAGCGGCACTTATGATAACAGGTGCCCTTAGATCCACGCCGACAAAGGCACTCTTCGCTATGCTTTGTTGGCTTCCTGTGGACTTAATGGCTAGAAAACTGGCCCTACATACGGCCGTTAGGCTGAACGCAATAGGCGTATGGAACTATAGACCATGGGGTCACGCTAGCATCCTGAATACAGCAAACAATATACCTAAACCCATTGACTACTCCACTCCCAAACCCTACTTCAATAGGAATTTCAATATCTCTTTGACAGAAGGGTTCTCCCCAGTGGACAGAGTCGTGCAGGTTTTCACGGACGGCTCTGTACGGAGGGGAAGAGTTGGAGGGGGGATATATATTCCAGATTTTGGAATTGAAATATCCTTCAGACTACCGGACGAATGTAGCATATTACAGGCAGAAATATCCGCCATAAAAAGAGCAACACACTGGTTGAGTTATTATCGGATACACAATAGTAATATCCAGATAATAACGGACAGCCAACCCGCGATCAAAACCCTTGCAGGTGTATATTCTACATCATTACTTGTCCAAGAATGCCGCAGAGTCCTGGATGAACTGGCGCAGCACTCAACCATCACAATATACTGGGTGCGTGGACACGAAACTAATTCAGGCAATATAGTTGCGGATGAACTAGCAAAGAGAGGAACCCTACTCGGGGAAGTCGATGACAATCTCTGTGGGCTCCCTCTGTCGTCTTGCTGGATACGCTTCGATACTGCCTTTCTTAATTCAGCTCAGGAAAGATGGCGTAATGAGCATACCTGCGTTATATCGAGAACCCTTTGGCCTCGTCTAGATACTAAAAGAACCAGAAACCTCATTAGCTTTACCAGAAAGCACCTGAGGAATCTCCTGGCCACACTTACAGGCCACTGCACTTTCGGAACCCACGCTAAACGTATGGGTCTCCCGTATAATGACTACTGTTACAGCTGCAATGATGAGGAAGAGGAGGAAAGTATTTCGCATCTTCTCTGCTTCTGTCCTGCTTTGGAGGATCTCCGTCTGCACTTCCTTGGCAGAATATCCTTCAACAGCTTGTCCGAGTTATCGGAAATAGGACTTAGAAACCTAAGTCTATACATTAGGAGCAGCGGCTGGTATGGCCGCTAGCCTTCACGGCATGTGTATGTACTAGACCCTCTCCTTGTCCCACTTTTTCACTTCTTCTCTACTCTACTCTCTCTTATTGTACAAAAACTCTCCATCTATATCCTCTCTATCTATATTCTCCCTATACTTCCGGTCTCCCCCCTTATTCTTATACTTTCAGCTTACAGGCAGCACAAAGGGATCATCGTATTGGACCCAAGTGAGCTAGACTCCTATATTTTCATTCTTCACTAGCAGCCTGCTAACCTAACCTAACCTAATAGTCTGTTTATGATGTTATTTGTTAATATTCGTGGATTACTGAAGCGGTCTTGAAGGATTTTCCAAGCCGTTTCATAGTTGGTTTCGGTTAAGCATAAATTTTGTATTAGGCTAGCGGGCTCACCTGTGGTGTTTGTTTTCACAAACCACATTTTTTGTATGGCGGCCATAGCTTTTTTGTGAATTATTTCATTGAACATATGAAAAAATGGTTGCCAACTCAGATAGTATCCATAGAATTTCGGTATCGTAACCTTTTGGAAGAGGCAGTGGGCAAAGTATAGCTGAATTGCTTCCCAATTGTGATACATCGCTTATAAGCTGTTTGTGTTGATCTGCGAGCACAGCGAGTTTCACTAGCTATTGGTAGACTGCGTCTTCGAGGTTGTTGTAATCATCTGGATGTACACCTTGGCTTGATGGATCTTCGATTTGTTGTCACACGTCGTCATACAAATTTTTTATTTGAGACCATAAGTTGTTTATAGTCTCTGATTTTAGTTCATAAAATTGTTTGGCTGCTCTTCTGTTAGCGTTTCCAAACCTTGTAACAAACGTGTTAATGCTGTCATACGTGCAGTTATTAATCTGGCTAGTCCTGGTGTTCCTACTTCTTCTAGTTCATACTGGTTTCCTTTTGAAACCAAATGCTTAGCATTAAAATTTGGTAGCGATCGGAGAACGTTTGAGCCTGCCGCCCAAGACTTAAAGTTTGAAAAATCGAAATATATGGGAAAAATCAATTTTTTTATTGAAATACTTAAATTTTAATACATAAAACTAGTCTTAGTTGTTGATTTTTAATATTTAATTGAATTGCCAATTAAATTACTATTTCAACGAGCTTTATAAATCCAAAATTTAATGAAAAATATCAAAGTTAGACAATTTTATAGCTGAAAAATACTAAATACAGGCAAATTTAAGTGAGTGTGGATTTCTTATGTGAAGGGAATTTCTGACGATATGACTCGACGAACTGAAATACCAATTGTTTTTGATTTTCGTCATTTGTTAAGATTCGATTGTAATCTTTCATGAATTTGACGCCGCGTTCGGCAGCATCGTTTACGACGAACAAATTACGACAAAAGTCCAAAGCGTCTTGATAGTCATCATCTTCTTCCCATAACGATGGATCTTTTTCCAAAAAACAGGCAGACAAACCAAATGCAGTGAAAAAATATTTTGTTTTATATGATACTAAATCGCTCAATGAACTGGAACGTAAAACTTCAACGTTTGCAATTCGACGGTTCTCCAATAGGTTTACGTTCGGTTCACTAGATTGGAGACATTTGATCATTTTGCGCTTTGCTTCATCTGAAACGGAAGGATCAAAAAATGCTAAAGCAACGTTTTCTGGTGCTAGATACCACAAATGGTTTTTGATTTTTGATAGAACTATGTTGGACAGTGCTGCATCTGTTTCAGCGTATGCGATCGAGTCCTTTACAAATTGTAGATCTTGATTTGGAGCTGTGATGGCATTTGGGCATCCATACCAGACTTTGACATATAGTCGAACTAGAAAAATACATACATCTCGCAGCGCGCTCAATTGTCTATCTGTGCATTTGAATTGTTCGCGAAAAAGAAATATTTTCAGGCAATAAATTGCTTTTCCCATAAACCTTGCATGGGACGTTGAACTACACGTCCGAAAATTGCCACCGTTTCCACCAAGGAATGTGACTGTGAGCTGTAGAAATTCTTTATAATCAGCGCGAATTTGATCTTTTTGTAAATTTTGATAGCAGACATGTTTGACTTCATCACAATCCTCTTCGCTTATTTTTGAACGGACAATTTCGTCGTCGAGACCGCATTTGAATGAAGTTTGATTGAGATTGTCCCAAGCTTCCGCAAATCGATTGAAAATAGGAACTTCGGGTGCACTGGTCGCTGAGTATTTCAAGTCAAAAACACTTTTCAAGACAATTTCGAAAATATGATGACGACATGGAAGTTTGATTAATTTCCGCTGTAAATATTGTTGTAAGAATGCGATTGCACCATTGTTAGGACCAGTGTTTGAAGAAGTAGTGTCGAAACTCATCGCACCAACGCGATCAATGATATTCCAACTAATTAAGGCATTACGAACAGCGCCCGCAATATTCTCTCCCGTGGCGGGTTCTACAATTGCTGCACTGAGAAATTTTGCGGTGCCTTTATAACTGACGAGAATTGCGATTCGCTCAACTTTTTTTTTTACCAACTATTGCTTCCATTAATTTGCCATCCCAATGAACAACTAATGATTGTGCACTATTTATCTACGGAAAAAAATATATATATAATTAAAATTAAACCAAAAGTAAAGTAAATTACGTCTTCGACGAACTCGGCATGAATCTTCTCAAATTCTTTTTCACGGTGCTTTCTTCGTAAATTTTGGAGAGACGTTCGATTGACAACATGCTCATCAACGTTGACACGCAAGGCTTCTGCCACTGCCATTATTATATGTATTGCTTTTCTATCGGAAACCTTAGCATCATCCAGAGCGGCTGAAAGACGTGGTGTTATCAATTGCGTACGGCCTCTTCTTTCCTCTGGTTGAGTGTCATAATCGTCCACGTCCATTGTTGGATCGTTGTCGTCGGAAATATTATCGCTTTCACTAGTACTATTGTTTTCTTCAATCGCTGAATGAAATCATAAAAGAAGTTAGGAATTCATTCATTCCAATAATTGATATGTATTATACAATGCAAATTAAAAATATTTACCAATATCTCCGTTTTGAGACTCATCGTGCTTTCGCTTTCGTGACTATTCTCTTGCTCTTCGCTCCTGCGATCGCTTTTCACGGCTGAATAAATGCATATCGACTCCGATCATGCATCCGGGGCGCCCTTTTTGTCATTCATTGTACAGTTTTATCAATTTATCAGCACATTTGTACAAATCACGGATCGATAAGCGGGCTTGTAGCCAAAAAAGGGATGCAGCGTTCACTGCCAATCTTGCACTTTCTTTCTGCGATAATTTGGCGAATCGAATATTATAAAAATAGACTTGCAATACTTGTCGATTGGAGAGTAATTTAGCTCCACTTATTTGATGTGTCACATTGACAATCAAATATATTTGACGTAATACTTTATCAGACGTACGAGTAATCACTTTTGATGTGGTTGGTTCCATTTCGGCAAAGGTTGATAGTTCGTCCGACTTTATATTATCAAGCTGCAAATCAAAAATGCAATCTTGGTTACAGCCAATTTAATTATTATATTAATTATTGCCAATTAATGGTAATTTAATTGGCAATTCAATTAAATATTAAAAATCAACAACTAAAACTAGTTGTATGTATTAAAATTTAAGTATTTCAATAAGAAAATTGATTTTCCCCATATATTTCGATTTTTCAAACTTTAAGTCTTGGGCGGCAGGCTCAAACGTTCTCCGATCGCTACCAAATTTTAATGCTAAGCATTTGGTATCAAAAGGAAACTTTTTCCGCCCAGCAATCGGAAATCTATTTTTAGTGGCCAGTCTAGGGGTCATGCACTTTTTTAGTTGACATTCAATATGTTCAATTGTTGAACTGTATTGTTCACCAATGGTTTTGTAAATGTGCCTAGTAATATAGGGATCCTCCTCTGATAAGGTAGAGTCATTCCGGATTTTGTTTTCAGTTTTTTCGAACGATTGCCATAGGGTAACTAATCCATTTTGCTTTGCCTTATAAAATACCGCAGTTCTTCTGTCTAGTGGAGCTTTTTCTATGGTTGATATGACTTCCAATCTCGCTAGCAGTCGCCTCTTGCTGTTTCATAAGTTCCTGTACTGATGACATCTTGAGTAATTGTTTGTGGTGCGTTTGATGAAGGCTGCTGAGTTTTCAATGTAAAATTGGATATTGTAGCCCTGTGCTGTGGTTTCTGATGAGTTTTCTAAGTAGCAATGTGCTACTATTTGTAAGTGTGAGTTTTCAACGTAGCCCTGTGCTACTGTTTAGGGATGGGCAAATGAAGAAAATGTATCGATATATATCGTATCGATGTTTTTGAACAGTATCGATATATATTTTTTGAAAACATCGATATTTCGATATTTTTTGCTGCATTAATTTCGAATGCACAATTACTTACTTTAAGAAATTTAATACAAAAGAACTATTTATGCTAAGTTATACGTAACCTACTGTAGCTCCTTAAGACTTCATTAGTCTTTACTTTCTGTTGCTGCTCTGTGCTGTGCCGTTCTGTTTCTAAATTTTAATAGTTACTTTTTATGTAATAAATTATCAGCTGTTTCGGACCAGAGCGGTCACAGTTTTCCACTAAAGTGATGAGTTTTGCATCGTCATTGTTATTAGTTTTTCTTTTCCCGGACTTTTTGATTTCCCGGGAAAGTGTTGTAAAGTTTTAGCTATAGCTCTACCATCGCATTCATAAAGTGAATAACGACATGCATCGAGGAATGTGTACGCAACATAACAAAATTAAGGAGAGAAAAACTAATGGCTTATATGTATATAATTTTTATAAACCAAAAAGAGTCAGCTGATTCGTAACAGAACGGAAAGTAAAAACAAATTCTGCCTTTAGGCTTATGCCCACAAAATCCAAAAAATCACCTGCCTTAGTTGGGTCACAGTTAAAAAACGGCTATAGCTCTTAAAAGTATCGAAACCCGATACTCGTAAATAAGAATCGATGTATCGATATATAGGTTTTTGAAATATCGGCGATATATATCGATATTTATTTTCTCAAATATCGATATTTCGATATATCGATATTTTTTGCCCATCCCTACTACTGTTGTTGTATTTTTGTTGTTGTGTGAACTGGTGTTCTAAACGTGGTTGCGCGTTTGTTTATTTACTAAAATTTTTTAAAATTTCGGTACGTTTTTTTTTTAATTTTTGGTGGCACCAACGCAAATTTAACACAATAATGGGTCAAAACGGGAAAATTCTTGTTGTGAAACTTACCAACTTCCTGATAGTGCTAATTACCTTATTAATAGTAATGATGTTTACAAAGCATCACAGTTTGAAATGAAATCTTTATTAAATTGGAATAATTAATTTTTGATCTCTTTTTAAAAAGTTTTAAGAAGAATTTATACACAGAGAAAAAACTGCCTAATAGAATCAAGAATATTTTCTCTATGAAAAGTTTTTAGGCTAAGGGGTATCCCAGCAGAAAGAAGCGAAGATTTTTTCATAGAGATTCCTTATTGTTTTCATGTGGTAAATCTTATTAATTTTATCAAGAAGAAAACCATAAAATCAAGAAGAAATCTTATTATTCACATTTTTTTACTCAATTTCCGTTATTTTGGCACCAAAAAAACAATCCATAGAGAAAAACTTTTTGATTCTATTAGGTTTTCTTATAAATTGTAAACTATAAGGATTTCTTATTGATTTCATTAAGTTGCCTTATTGATTTTTTTTCAAAAAGGGTTTCTTATTGATTTTATTAGGTTGCCTTATTGATTTTTTCAATTAGGTTCAATTAGGTTCCTACCTATATGATTATGTGTAAATCATCTTCTTGATTTTTTTAATAAGGAAATCTTATTGATTTTATTAGGTTTCTTGTTATTTCGTTTCTATAAATAAACATAGAGACAAATTTTTTCGTGATATTTTTCGTTTTTGAATAAGCATGTTTGCACAATAATTTCAATGGCTATTCAGGCTGCTTGTTAGCATATTGGTTAGAGTGCTTGTCTATCAGTCAGAAGTTTGCTGGTTCAATACTTGGTGAGTAAGTTAGTTAAGAAGAGAACATAATATGTATGTATGTATGCATGTATATGTATAAATAAATAACATATGCATTTGGTATAGAATTTAAATGAAGATACATAAGAACAAAAAATAAAGACATAACAATTTTTTTTATTAGGTCGCCTAATAAAAACAAGAAGAAAACCTTTTTGAAAAAATCAATAAGATTACCTAATAAAAACTACAAGATTTCTTCTTGATTTTTTCAAAAAGGGTTTCCTTATTAAATTAATAAGATTTCCTTCTATAAAAAAAACCATAGGGATATCTTATTAATTTTGTTCTATTTTATGAGGTATTTATTAGACACTGTTCTCTCTGTGTATAATTAATGTACAAAAATGTATCATCTTGTACAAATGAGTCATATATTTCTTTGGTCGAGATAATTAGTAAATTACATTTGTTCAAATCCAAAAATATTTTTTTTATTATGAAACAGTTTAATTTACTAGTTTCGATTAATATAAAATTATTTTTTTAAAGATTTATTTACTAAGAGTATTTCGAATCAAAAATGCGTATGACTTAGACCACTTTCATAATTAAGAACACATATGTGCTATCGGCCCTATGTATAATCAAAAACTGGCGTGAAGGTAGCATAAGTGACAAAATTTAACTACGTATTGACGAGTTCCTCTATACAATTTGATATTAAAAATCGCCGCATAATGTAGTTTTAACACGCAGATGTAATTAGGATGTAGGATGTAATCTAGCATGATTTTTAATGTAAAATTGTATGGCGAAACACGTTAATACCATGATAAATTTTGCCACTTATGCTAACTTCATGCCAGTTTTTGATTATACATAAGGCCGTACGTACATATGTACGAAATTCTTCAGGTTTTTTCTGGTAAGTTTTTTTAATTTTGTACATCTATATTGTAAAAGGCTGTTTGTTTTTATTGCTATATTTTTAATATGAAAATATTATACTTTTGATTAAAAAAAATGTTTAAAAAATATTTGAATAAAATGATAAATACTGAACTTTTATTAGTTTTGAATCCTTACTATTAATCGTTGACCTCTTTAAAAAATTTTTGTACAGAGTTTATGAAATTAAAAAAAAAATATTAATCGATGTAGTTTAAATGAATATAGACGAATTTGTTTAGTTATTTAAAGTTTTATTGTTTTTAACCCTGAGCTGTAAAAGCCTGTTTTATTGTTAAATTTTTAACACAAAAAAAATATTTTTTATTCCAAATTTTTTCAACAAACATTTTAAACTAAAAAAAGAGATTCTAAGCTTGGTGCGTTTTTTTTGTAAATGGCGCGTTTTTTCCTCCATTTTGGTGAGTTTTGAAATTTCAAAGTTGACAACGCTGATGGAAGAATATATAAAATGTATTATAATATATGAGCTCATATAGGGAAATATAATTATGAAGCTCTTCATATGTGTGTCAATATATAGAAATAAGATGTAATATATGAAGCCATATATAGGGTATTCAATCGGTTAACCGTTAATCGGTTAAAATCTTTATTTCTGGTGATTTCAGTATTCACAATTGAACTTCGCTTCGCCATTCCAGCCGTTTCGTTCTCAGCAGTTCATAGCGTTTCATCTGCAGCTATAAAACGACTAAAATGCATCTACGAAAAGGCTCGTTGGGTTCAGCTCAACGATTTTTTCGGTATTTTAATTGGAGGCATGTTTCCTCGACAATGATGTCAAAGAGTTTTGGATTAGCAATCTTTCAGGTTCTGAGAATCTAAAAAGTAGTGAATGGGTATTAATTGAAAATCTGGTGGTAGTTTTAGAGCCGGTCCATGAACTCACCCTGAAACTCCAAAGATCGCAATTAATCTTAGGCGATTTTTATAAGTTTTGGATGGAACTAATTTTTAATCTGAAAAATGTTAACACGGAGCATTCCAAAAAGTTTTTAGCTAATATAGAGTCGCGTCAGTCAAATCTATTGGAGAATGACACAATGTATGCAGCATTATTTTTGGATCCCAGATTTAGACGTTTACTATCGTCCACAAAAAAAGAAGCTGCAAAGAGGCATTTGAAAAACCTTTTTCAGCAAACGCAATATATTGAAAACGTAAGCAAGCTTAATAAAAAGTTGGATTTAGCACAGTATTCGTCAAATTTTGCTTATGCTTATTTTATATGAAATTACTACAACCGCGGATGAAGTTTTTGTCGATGAATCCAGTATGCAGAGCTCTTCATCATCATTATTGAGAAGTGTGTTTCGTGAATTGGAAATTTTAAATTCGTCTTCTGATGATGACGATGTTGGGTATGAATTTTCTGAAAATACCCGCAAAGCTTTTTACGAAATTGACTATTATAAAGAAAAAAGAATAGATATTGACGATGACTTAATGGAGTACTGGAGGAACAAAAAATTTGTTCTCCCCAGTCTGCGGAAACTTGCCTTAATTTTGCACTCGGTGCTAGCTACGCAAGTTAGTGTAGAAAGGTCGTTTTCGGCATTAAGGCTAATTTTGGGAGACTTGAGATACAATTTATCGGAAGAAAATTTGGAGGCAATTATGATTGCAAAACTCAACTCCATTAATTTTTGAACATATGCAAATTATTTTCACTGAAAAATTATCTTTGTTTGAAAAAGTTTTTTAATAAATATAATGAATTTATCACAAAATAACTTTTATTTCTGCTCAAAAAAATTAAAGTAAAAAAATAACTTAATTTTGCTTGAAAAAATAAAAGTAAAAAAATAACTTTTATTTCTGCTCGAAAAAATAAAAGTCAAAAATAACTGTTATTTTTGCTCAAAAAAATAAAAGTCAAATAATAACTTTTATTTTTGCTTGAAAAAATAAAAGTCAAAAATAACGTATTTTTTATCGAAAAAATAAAAGTCAAAAAATAACTTTTATTTCTGCTCGATAAAAGTTATAACAGTTACGGTCCCTGATTTTTTCCGCATTTTTTCTTATATTTTTTTTGCTATAAAAAATTGCTTTTTCTGCTATTTTTGTCTTCTCTGGTAATGACATATCGGTAATTTCACCGATCTGTCCGTCTTTCCGTCATTTAATGCTGATCCTTTTTTTTGGCCAGCTCATCGGCAATTTCATTTCCCTCAACACTGCTTTGTCCAGGAACCCAAGATAGTCTGACACTATATTTATCCATAAGCAGGTTGAGGGCTTTCCTACAGTCACTAACAAGTCTCGATTTGACATTGTGTCCCTTCAAAGCTTTTAACACTGCTTGGCTATCGACGTAGAAGGTTACCTTCTCACCTTCAGCTATATTCCTGGCCACTAGCTCCGTGGCCCTGCAGATCGCCAAGATCTCAGCCTGGAAAACACTGCATTCATTCGGCAGTCTGAAAGAACAACGAATGTTTGTTCCCAATAAAGACACCAGCCCCTGTGCCTTTCCTTATTTATGATCCGTCTGTGAAGACTGCACTACCCTCATATAGTCTATCGAATTTGACCCAATAGTCCCTATCCGGAAGTACCATTAAGAGTGTTCTACTAAAATCGATATCAGTGACCTTATAGTCGTCCGTAGGCGCAGGGGTTACGAATTCCTGATCACCAAAACTGATCTCATTTAAGATTGATGTGTGACCTGTTGTTCCTGCCCTCAATAAACCTGTTTCTACGAGTCTAAGGAGACTTCTAGTCGCCGTTCCCACCACAAAGTCCTCTAAAGGCAGTAGATGAAGTATGATGTCCAAGGCAGCCTAAGGTGTGCTCCTGTGATGCCCATCGAGGCACATTTCTGAACATTAGCTAGAAGTCTCTTGTGACTTTCCTTCCTCAATGCCTCCCACCATACCACGCAACCATAGGAAATAACCAGCCTAACAACTGATGTGTAAATACAGTTTACTACCTTCGGTTGCAGACCCCAACTCCTTCCAATGGAGTTCATGCATGCGTAGTAGACATTGAGCCCTTTAGCCTTTCCTGCGTGTTGTTTTTCCAAGAAAACTTGCTATCTATGAAAACACCCACCTCCACCCTTCCCATCTTGGGCAGTACAAAGCTTTTGATTTTGTATCTCCTGGTAAAGAGGACTAGCTCGGTTTTATCTGGGTTGACTCCTAGTGCTTTATTGCTGGTCCAAGAGGATAGATCGCCCAACGCCAACTGCACGACTTCACTGATATTCGGAAGAAACTTTCCCGCTACCAGTAAAATTACATCGTCCGCATATGCAACTATCTTCCGTCCGCTCCTGTCAGAATGCCTAAGAATTGCGTTTATTGCCAACAACCACAATAGAGGTGACAAAACTCTTCCCTGTTGTGTACCTCTTGTCATTAATCTCCTCAGGGTTTCCCTTCCCATGATGACTTGACTATCCACTCCACTAGAAAGTTGTGAACCCTAAGAATTTCCATCGACTCTCTTATAGCCTCTATACTTATGTTGTTAAAGGCTCCCTCAATGTCCAAGAATGCAGCCAGTGTGTAATCCTTGTGCTGCAGTCCCCTCTCTATAACACTAACCACGCACAGTGGCATGAATTAAAAAAAAGTGGTAAAAAGTCCGCAACTTTTGAACTAGTTAACCGATTTCGATGAAACCAACTGTTTTAGAAAGTAGAAGTGTTGAAATTTTCAGAAAGCATATTTTGAGGCACCCTGTTGTAAGACAGGGTAGCTCCAAAGAGCCTCAAAATGGGAAAGTGCGGGTATCGAAATTCTTTCGGAGCTTGTAACTTTTGTAAATAGGGACCGATTTCAATAATTTTTTCAGCGGGATAATCTACGTTAAGAAATAAAAATAAAACATGCTCAGAGTACCATTTTATCTCTATCAGTTTCCAAGTTATTTGACTTGAAAAATTAATTTTTTAATTTTTGGCCCTGACTTTCTATTCGTTAGTACATAACTTCTTTATTACTTGGCAAAAATCAGTTTGTTTTATTGTTTTTGAAAGAAAACTTCATTACAATTCATATAAAAAAAATTTTTTTTGATATCTCTAAAATTGTAGCAAGGAATAATTTTGCAATTTGGATTTTTAAAAATTATGAGAAAATTTTGTATATTTTGTGAAAAAAGTATTCTTAATTTTTTTGGAATATTTTAAAAAATTATTAAGTATTTGATAAAAACTTTGATTGTTTCTGAGAAAGGAGACATTGAGAAAGGCTGTGAAATAAATTTTGGAGATTGTTGTTGGTGCACCCTACATTCAGCATTGGTCGAAAACTAGCAATTTTTTGTCAAAAAATCCGATTTTCGGATGTGGCAAAAAAATTGCACGGTCGTTTTTGTAAGTTTTTTAATCTTTTATTATAAATAAATTTGTTATAAGTAACCTGTAAGAAACTCTTGACATCCTACACATAAATGTAGGCAGGAGAGGAGATTTTCTAAAAATTCTAAAATTTTTATAACACATTTTGTCCCAATAAGAAAAAAGTATTATAAAATTATAAATTGGGAATCATTTTAATTTTTATCAATAGTATACATTTAGCTTTGCAAAATGAACCATTAAAAAGTTTTTTAAGATTGGAAGTTTTTGAAGATCCATCTAAAACGACGGAATCAAAGTTAGAGGCATTAGATGATGAAAAAACTAAAATATACTTGGAGTTTCTATCGTATGCCTTAGACATTTTAACATCATTTAACAAAATGTTTCAGTCAGAAAAACCAGTATTGTCCCAGGTGATTGGGCTGGCCACTGAAGTAAATTAATATTTTGATCTTGAATCCAGGACTTAACAAGTTGTAAAGCATGCTTTTGATTGTTATCGTGCTGAATGATCCATCCAGCGGGCATTTTATCTCTTGCAAACGGAAACATGACAGTTTCTAAAGTATTTTTGTAGAGGTAGCGGTCCATGGTTTCTCTAATTTCATGCAGAGACCCGATTCCATTGAGTAAAAAACACCTCCACACTACAGGGAGACAGGAATTTGAAGGTAAGACCGTGATCCAGAAAAACTGCAGAAACCATTTATTTCCCCGAAGTACCGCCGGGAAAGATAAGAGTTTCCGAAGGAAAATTTTCATTGGAGTTTTGAAGAATGGCGAAAAATTGTGTTTTCTGATTAACTAAATTTAACCTTAAAGGATCCGTCTCAAAAAAATAAAGCTATTCGACGACCTCGAAGTATTATACTTATTTTATTGTACGAACTGTTAAGCATGGTGGTGGAATTGTCATAGTGTGGAGGTGTTTTTCACTCAATGGTATCGGGTCTCGGCATGAAATTAGTGAAACCATGGACCGCTACCTCTACAAAAACACCAGAAACAGCGTTGCTATAACCATAATATTTTTGTAACCAAAATATGAAAAAAGTAACCAAAGGAGAAAAAAAGTAACCAAAATTTTTATGTATTTAATATACGAGTACTTACTTATTTCTACTTCAGTTGAGAAAGATATCTGTGACAGTATGGAATAATCTCTTAAGTCCTCTTAATCAAAGGATTGTTTTTCGGACGTTTTTACGCAAAATGATTAAAAGGTTCCAACGCAAGATTATACTCTTGTGTGATCCTTTCTTTGCACATGTAGGTATTGTAACCACTTCAACTTTCATCGCTTATGCCGGCCATACACTACTCAAGTTCAGTGCTCAAGTCTGGCACTGCGTAAGCTAAGCTTGTGACACACACTATACAAGTAAACTGTGCATTTTTTATTTTAATTCGCCATAATGCTGGTGATTCTTTGTATAATTCTAGGAACTCTGTCCAGAATATTTGTTCTACGCTCATTTCTTGTTATGAACTCTTAAAAAATCACTAAACAACTGAGCGTTTGCAACATACACTACACAAGTTCACTGTACAGTTTTCAAACTTGAGCAAATATCAAAATCATTTTGACATTTACTCAGTTCACTGCGTAAATACCACAACCAAACCTATACACTACACAAACGCACTGTACAGTGCCAGACTTGTGCAGTGAACTTGTGTAGTATATGGCCGGCATTATTCAACACAAATATTGAGTCCCCGTTTTTTTACACATATTTTCAAACAAAAGTCCATGTTTAATTACCCATTTTGGTTAATTACCCTGAAATATTTTACCCTAAAATGAAATCTCCCCTAAAATCTCCTCGTTTATTTACCCAAAACTTCCTATGTACATATTTATGCAATTCTGTAATCGAATCTATGCATCTTATGTATTTATTTTTTGTAATATGAACTGTTTTTGATATTTAATAAAATATTTATTCCAAGTAATAATGTACTAAATACCACAGTGGGTTCGGATAAATGCATTTCTAATGGTATTTAAGCGTATTCTAGTTAATACCTTTTTTTGCCCCAAAAGTCATGACATTTCTGATGAGGTAATTAGCCGGGTCTTACTATATATTTAAATTTGTAACTCAAGGTCAGATTTTGTAAAATCAAAAGATTTTTCGTTTTGAAATTTGTATGAAAAAATATTTTTTGAAACGAATTTTCGTTATTTTTCATACAAATTTGAAACGTTTAGAAACAAATTTTTTTACAAAATCTGCCTATCAGTTTCATATTTTTATTGAGCCTTATTTTCGATATTTATCGTAAGTGCCATGTAATCGAAAAAGGACTTTTTTATTAAAATTAAAATTTTATGGTCCTCTCTCTCCATAGTTTAGAATTATCAAAATGCCAAAAAATTTATAACTTTTAAGATACGGGCTGTGAAATTTTATCGTAAGCGACCTTTCATCAAACAAACTATGAGGCAAACACCTACATTGGCCCCAGCCCAATCAGCAAACGCTTTATTAGCCACTATTGCGCAAGTAAGCCAACCAGTTAGTTCCCGTGTATCGTATGCCGATGCTGCTAAGACAAATTCTATTCATACACAAAATGTTTCACCACCAAATAATTCAACAAATACACACTCGAACTTCAATTTCAATCGCCTTGAAGCTACTATTGATAATCTAGTGCAAACTATAAATAATTTTACAACAAATATGACTAGCATGATGCAAAAAATGCTACGAATGCAAAATACATTGCTTCAAGCTTTAGTTAACAAACCATGAACACGTTAAAAACATGTTTCTGGAACGCAAACGGCATTCGCCAACATAAAAATGAACTTGAGCACTTCCTCACGGAAAAAAATATTGATATAATGTTGGTCTCTGAGACTCATTTGACTTCGAGAAGCCTTTTTAAAATTTATGGCTACACCTTATATGATTCAAAGGACCCGAGAGGAAGAGGATGCGGTGGATCAGCAATTTTAGTAAAATCAAGACTCAAGCATTATATTATTGACAACATTTGTGAAGAACATTTACAAGCAACGAATATTTGTGTCGAAAATTTTTGCACTAATTTTGTCATATCATCAATTTACTCCCCTCCTAGATTCGCAATTACTGAGGATCAATATGAGGATTATTACTAATCTCTGGGCCCTTGTTTCGTAGCAGCTGGCGACTATAATGCTAAACATACGTTCTGGATTTCGCGTCTTATTACACCCAGAGGTCGAGCCTTGTTCAATGCCATTTCCAAAATGGGCTTGAATGTCATTTCGAGTGGAGAGCCCACTTATTGGCCTACTGACATATATAAAATTCCGGATGTTATAGATTTTGGCGTCATGAAAAATATCTCTAGGGATTTAATTCAAATTGAAGCTTCTCTAGATCTCTCGTCCGATCACTCTCCCACGATCGTTACAATTTGTAGTCCATTATGAAGTGACTTACCTCACCCATATGCGAATGTGATAAATCGTGTTAATTGGCTGGGATTTAAAAAATATCTTAGTAGTCATTGCACGGAAAATATTACGCTAAGAACACCTGATGATATTGAATCTAACATTGCCAACCTTAATGAAAATATTAAACAGGCTGCTGAACATGCCACTACCTCCCATCCGCAAACTAGGGTAAATAGAATTTATTCTACGGATATTGAACGTCTCGTAAATGAAAAAAGAAGAGCTAGAAGAGAATGGCAACAGCACAGATCACCCCAACTTAAAATCAGATTTAAAGAGTGTACTAAACGACTCCAAGAGTTGCTTGCATTTGAAAAAAATGCATCTCTTAAAAATTATTTGGAAGGTCTTGATGTCACACCAGCATCTAATTACTCTTTGTGGCGCGCTGCTAGAAAGCTTAAAACACCAGTTGAGTTTAAACCACCTCTGCGCACATCTACAGGGCAAGAAGCGATACTGAAAAAGGTAAAATATTTGGTGAGCATTTAAAATCCGTATTCACCCCAAACACATGTTCTGGTGCTGTTGATTTGCTAAACGTAGTTGCGCTACCCCCTCGACCAGTAAAATTTAAGACGCGTGATGTACAAAAACTAATTGCTGAACTCAACCCGAAAAAAGCTCCGGGTATTGATGGAGTTAGTAACCAGATGTTGATGAAGTTGCCTCGTATAGCTATTAGAATCCTGTTATTCATTTTTAATGCTATTTTACGACTGGAGTTATATCCAAACAGCTGGAAGCTTGCCAAGGTTAAAATGATTCCAAAGCCGGTCAAAGATCTTACCAAAGCTGAGTCATATAGGCCAATAAGTTTACTGTCAACAATGTCAAAGCTCTTTGAAAAGTTACTCATGATAAAATTGTCCCCAATTCTAACTGATAATGAGTGCATACCGGATCATCAATTTGGATTTAGAAGTCAGCATAGCACCATTGAACAAACTCATAGATTGGTTCAATTTATAAGAAAAACTTTTGAAGAAAAAAAGTATTGCTCTGCGCTGTTCATTGACGTTTCTCAGGCATTTGATAAAGTGTGGCATGAAGGCCTAATTTTAAAATTAAAGACTTACCTACCAATAAACATTCTTAATCTGCTGGAAAGTTACATTATTGTCCGGAAGTTCACTGTTGTGGAAGGAGACTTTATGAGTACGCCTGAAATAATCTCATCCGGTGTATATTTGATTTGTACTTGTGATATGCCTTTGAGCAGCAATATCCATACATCTACGTTTGCCGATGATACAGCCTGCCTTAGTATGCACGAAAACCCACACGAGGCTTCCCGATATCTTCAGCAACACATTACTCAGCTAGAACTATGGTTAAACATGTGGAGAATAAAGGTAAACGAACAGAAGTGTGCTCAGGTAACATTTACCTTAAGAAAAGACACTTGTTCCCCCGTTACAATCAATAATCAAATTGTTCCTCAAAACTTACATGTGAAATACCTTGGTATACATCTTGATCGAAGGCTCACATGGAAATACCACATTGACTCTAAGCTATCGCAAATGAAACTTAAACTAATTGGCTGGTTGGTAGAAATTCAACCCTCACCCTAGATTGTAAACTTTTAATATAAAAGTCGCTCTTAAAACCTATATGGTGCTACGGAATTCAGCTATGGGGTACTGCTTCAGCTTCTAATGTCGAGAGAATCCAACGAAGGCAAAACAAAATTTTACGGTTAATAACATCGGCTCCATGGTATATAAAAAATTCAAATATACCTCGTGATTCAAATATGCCACTAGTGACTGAAGAAATTGCAAAATACGCAGGCAAATACTTAACAAAACTCGAGTCACATCCTAATCCGTTTGCCCGTAATATTTTGAACTTTACTGGATATATCCGCCTAAAAAAGAGGGATACAAGGGCTCTTATTCACAGCACTCCAGATGGGACTTCCTGAAAATACTTTTATTTTTTATATTTTTTCCTTTTGATTATCACTACTTATGTATTATATATAACTATTACTAAGCTTATGTCCGACACTGGTCGGGCCTAATTATATTTTTATATTTAAGATTTGAATACTTATTGTTAGTTCATATATGAAGATACAATAAATAAAAATCATGTATTGAAAAAAAACTAACCAAAATGGAAAAAAGTACACCAGGTGCCCCAGGTTCCTTTTCCCCAGATGCTGCCTGTGATTAAGCATATTGCAGAAAAGATTGTCCCTGCAGGAGCAGCAGCATGTGCCAAGACACTAGCAATGCTATTGTTCCACACTAATGAAATGAAACTGAGTGAAGCAATTAATCCATATATTCCAAGAGCAAGCCATGCAGAAGGCACATGAAGATACATAATTCGTACAATTTCTCTTTGTTTATACATTGGAAAAAAATAACCAATTTTGGTTACAAGTAGCCAAAACGGCAACGCTGTTCATAAACTGTAATTTTTCCCTTTGCAAAAAAATAAAATTCCTTTCCAAAAGCTGATTTAAACCCTATAGAGAACTTGAGGGATATGGTCGACAGAAAGATAAAGCGGGACCATGGGTCGAAGAAACGAAGGGCCTAATTTTGTAAAACACACCTCCAAAAGTTAAAAAATTTTGTATGGAAAAAATTAAAATTACAAAAACAAAATACATACAAAATTTGTCAACGCGTTGCGTTTTACAAAATTAGGCCGGAAATTTTTTCCCAGAAAGAAAAGAAGCTAGGGAAAGCATTTCTAAAAGCGAAATTGACAGGTTAATCACCTCAATACCCAGAAGATGCGCCGCTGTTTTGAAAAATAATAGATATGCCATTAATTATTGAAATAAATTTAAAAATGTTAATAAGTTGATGAGAGTTGCTTTAGTTTTTGCCATGCACATAAGAATAATTTTTATTTTCGTGTTATTTTTTTTCTAACTAAATTAAATTAAAAAAAAAAAAATTGGTGGTAAAAGGTTAATATAGCGCTAAAAGTTTGTAATAGGAACTGCTAAACCTATTTAAATACTTTTTTTATAATACTGGTACGGAATTGTAATAATACTAACTCAGTTGCTTTAGTTTTTGCCACTAGTGTATATTAACATACACACATATATATTTATATACATACATTCATATGTATTAAAAATATATGGAACACACATATTTTTTTAGCTGGGTAATACATATTTTTTTAGCTGCCCAGGTAAAAAATATGTATGGAGCATACATATATGATATTCCATATGTGGTTTGGATCCGCAAAATGAGGGTATATGGACATATATGATAATATTTGTTCATACATTTTCATAAATGGATGTGTTGAATTTCGGCCAATCAACAATGTATTTGAGTTAACTTAAGTTTTATTTGAGTTAGCTTAGAGTCAATATGATGTTTACATGTAAGTCTTCGATCAATATGTATACCAAGGTATTTAACTTGAGAATGTTGAGGAATATTTTGATTGTTGATTCGAATGGGGTAACAAGTATCTCTTCGTAGTATAAACGTTATATGTACACGCTTTTGTTCATTTACTTTAAGTCTCCATAAGTTCAACCATATTTGCAGCTGGGTAATATGTTCCTGCTTGTGGGATGCCTCATATGGGTTTTCGTGCATACTCATACAGGCTGTGTCATCGGTAAATATAGAGGCGTGGATATTATTGCTCACAGGCATGTCACAAGTATATATTAAATAAAAAAAAACTGGTGGCAGAATAGTAGCCTTTGGCACGCCGGAAGACATAGATTATTCGGGCACACTCATGAAGTCTCCTTCCACAACAGTGAGCTTCCTATAACTTTCCAAAAGTTTTTGTATGCTTATGCAGATATGTCTTCAATTTTAAAACTAGGCACTCGTGGCATACTTTATCAATTGCCTGAGAAACATCAATAAAGAGGGCAGAACAATATAATAAGGTACAAAGGTCCTCCTTATAACCTGAACCAATCTATACGTTTTGTAAAGGTCGTGAGTAGGATGTGTAACTAGTATGTAGTAGTGTGTTTGTGAAGCCCTATAGCCCAATTATTTTTTTTATACAGCTGTACAGGGGGTCCAGCTTATAACTAGGCGTTCAAAGGAACTGCCAGAAAAAGTGAGAATTCAATAATTAAACTAGGCAAGTTATTGCCGGTTTGCGTTTAGAAATTAAAGTCTGATTTATTCAATAAATTTCTCTGCTTATATACTAGTTTTACAAATCTTAATTAGCCTTTCTAACCTACGTTTAATATTTACAATTATCTTTTGTTTCTTTCTTTACTATGACAATGGTAAGCATTATTTTAAACGACCAATAAAAAAAAGGGAATTTGGTAATTATCAATTTATATTGTGACTCAAAAGTATGTCACTCAATTTCTTGCATTTCAGCATTCTTATTATTTTGGGTTGTGTTGCAATGCTTGTGCATTGAACTGATATTACAGCAATGCAAGTAATTTCTGTTACAGTGCATTACTATAAATGTGGCACACTACAGTTTGCTCAATTGTGTTGTGCTGAATTCTAAAACCAAATTGATAGTCCGGGACGCACCCATTATCAGCTAAAATTTTTGACGATTTAGTCATGACCAGCTTTGACATTGTTGACAGAAAGGCTATAGACGTTTCTGTAATATTTTGAATTTAAGGCGATTGAGTGATTAGGCCAAAGCTTCCGATCCTAGAGTTGGGGCTGTCAACATAACGCTGGGTCGGCTAAATACAGTTCAGTGACTAATTGTTATTGGATTATCACTTAGTTTCCAGAGACGCTTCGGTGTTAGCATGCACTCTGGATACTCAGTACTGTACGCCTTCTCACAATGTTTGCCATCAGACGGGGGCCTGAATGACATTACCAGGGAGCACTTGGTCTAAGACCGGAAGTTGTGAGATTCGGGCACACTCATGAAGTCTCCTTCCAGAACAGTGAACTTCCTATCAATAATATAACTTTCCAAAAGTTTTTGTATGTTTATTGGCAGATATGTCTTAAATGTTAAAACTAGGCCTTCGTGCTATACCTTATCAAATGCCTGAGAAACATCAATAGAGAGGCCAGATCAGTACTTCATTTCTTTAAATGTCCTCCTTATAACTTGAACCAATTTATACGCTTGCTCAATTGTGCTATGCTGACTTCTAAAACCAAATTAATGGTCCGTGATGCACCCATTATCAGCTAAAATTTTGGACAATTTAGTCATAAGCAGCTTTTCGAAAAGCTTTGATATTGTTGATAGTAAGCTTATAGGCCTATATGACTCACCCTTGGTAAGATATTTTCCCGGATTTGTAATCATTTTGAAAATACTGCATTCGTAAAATGGCATTAAAAATAAATAGGAGTATTCTTATTGCAATATGAGGTAAGTTAATCAGCATCTTGTTACTAAATCCATAAATACCTGGAGATTTCTTCTGGTTAGGTTAGGTTAAGTTAGGTTAGTCTGGGTGGTCAAGGATAGCAGCAGATGACAAAAAAACCTGTAAGTATGGCAGCCTAGTTTGTGGTGCCTGTATCGAATGACTCTCACACAGTCTTAGCAAACCCTAGTAATCTACACAGTTCCATTCCCGATACAAATTCAAGACTCCTAAAAGTTTGATCACCAAGACAGTTATATCTAGTGCGGCTTAGAGCCAGATAGTGGCACAGTAGATGTTCTACTGTCTCAATTACCCTGGGTTCCTTACATTTCCTGCAGCTACCATCAAGTATGTGTCTTATTTTGAGGGCATGCGAAGCCGTCCAGCAATGTCCAGTTAATACCCCCACTGGAAGTCTACAGTAGCTTCTGGTTAATGATAAAAGGAGTTTAGTCGATTTAGGATCATGGGAGCTCCACATGATTTTAGAAGTGTTGCAAGTTTTCGTCGCACGCTAACTTTCCTCCACTTCTTCCTTCATCTTGAGTCTATGATATATTTCAGGTATTGAATTGCTTTCCGGACATATACCGTTTCCTCCACCGGTAGTTGGATTCTCCCTTTTGGCCAGTATATCGACCATTTTGTTTCCCCCAATCCCCATGTGTCCTCGGACTCAAAATATATGTACTTGTCTGCCAGCACATAACATATTTAGGGTATTCATACATATGAGCACAAATAAGGAGTAGTTTCAGTCTGGTGAAATTGCCTGAATTGTTGCTTGACTATGCATATAAATATTAACACGAGCATTCATGTTTTTGAAAGCTAATTCTGCAGCCATTGTGGCTGCATAGATTTCCGCCTGGAAGGTACTACAGTAATCAGGAAGTTTATAAGATCCCTCTATAGCTCCAGGCAGTAAACCGCAGTTACCACCCCTCCATCCATCTTTGAACCATCAGTGAAGAAATTAAAACTGTACCGACTATAGTTAAGACCTTCGAAATAGCGTTCCACCCTTATAGTATTCTGTGGTGTGGAAAGGAAGTTTATTTCTGGAATGATGTAGTCCGAGCTACACTCCATGTCTTCCAGCAATTTACCGTGACCAAATGGTTTGAACGACATCTGTCCTGTTGTCCTGTGTCGGTTAACGGATTTGCATGCTGCGTTCAGTGCAGTTAGTTTTACTGGTTTCAGGTCCAATATAACGTCTAAAGCTGCAGTAGGTGTGCTTTTTGGAGCTCCAGTGATGCATAGTTCTGCTAGTCTCTGGATATTTTCTAACTTTTTTAGGTTTGCTTTTGTCTCAGTCGCCCTCCACCATACAAGTATTCCGTAGAGCAAGATTGGTCTAGCTACCGCTGGTTAGTTCCAATATGTAAGATTAGGCGAAAGGCCACATGTCTTGCCCAGCATCTTTTTACATACGTATATAGCAATGGTGGCCTTTTTGACTATCCTCTATATTGGGTTTCCACGTCAGTTTACTATCTAAAATAACTCCCAAGTACTTTGTATTTGTTTTGGGCGAGAGCGATATACCATCTAATTTTGGTGTTTTCAATTCCTTTACTTTTCTTCTAGCAAAAAGTACAAGGTCTGTTTTTTCAAGGTTCACCTTCAGACCCACCCTGGCTGCCCACCTATGAATATCCTTTAACGAGGACTCCATAGTGGAACTAATTATGTCGAGGAAATTATCAGTTATGATTATGTCTATGGCGTCTGCATATGCCGTAATCCTAGCTGCTTTACCTTCGAATTCCATAAGAATGTCATTTACGACCAGCGTCCAAAGAAGCGGTGAAAGGACTCCTCATTGGGGAGTTCCTCTATGAGCTTCCTTATTTGCAGTGGCATTTCCTAATTCTGCAGATACTATTCTACACTTTAAGAGATTGCCAACCCATTTTTTGACTAGTATGTGACCACCAGACCAATTAACGTCCGTAGAGACATTATTGAAGGTGTCTTCAATGTCCAAGAAGACCCCCATAGCATAGTCCTTATAGTGTAACGATTTCTCAATCAGCTCGACAACATTATGGAGTGCTGTCCCTACTGATTTGCCCTTTGTGTATGCATGTTGGTTAGAAGACAGAATATATGGGTATATATTTTCCTTGATGTGTATATTCAAGATTCTCTCTAGTGTTTTCAGTAAAAATTATGTCTTTTGGATAGGTATGGTTACTCCTACCTTCTTTTGGTATGAACACAACCTTAGCTATCCTCCATTACTTTGACACATAATTTAGTCGCAGACAGCCATTGAATATTCCCATTAGCCAGGGAATTATCCTCTGTTTGCCACATTGTAGTAGGGCGGAAAAGATACCGTCTGGCCCTGGTGATTTATAAGGTTCAAAAGAATCAATTGCCCATTCCACTTTACTAATGCAAATGATGTCACAATTCTCAGTATCCAGTTCATTTGTATTTTCAGAGCGAGACGAGAGATCCGTGAAGCCTGGGAAATGTGTGTCCAGGAGAACCTCCAAAGTTTCCCCGCTGCAACTAGTTCAATCACCACTCCCTTTAAAGATCGTGCTAGGCACTGATGGGTTGCTAGCAAGCAGCTTCTTCATTCTGGCTGTATCCGTATTTCTTCGGCTAGAGTTCAGCAATTATTTTTTGTACTTCACGTAGTTTAAACCTTAAGGCACGAGGGGTAGAGAAACTACACTCGGCAAATCAACAGCACTCGTACATTAATTGGGAGTGAATACAGATTTTAAATGCTCAGCAAATAAGTTAAAGTTTTCACTATCGCTTCTTGCCCAGCCTCCGCTCGAAGTGCGCAGTAGTGATTTAAGCTTAACAGGTCTTTTAAGATTTTTGTAGCAGCGCGCCATAGGGAGTAATTAGATGCTGACGTGACATCGAGACATTCTAGATATTTTTCCAGTAATGTAGGTTTTTCCGACGATAGCAACTCTTTGAGTCGTTTAGTACATTCTTTAAGTTTGATTTTATTTAGGGGTGATCTGTGTTGTTGTCATTCTCTTTTAGCTCTTCTTCACATACAAGACATTCATTATGCGTAGAATAAATTATATTACAGCCAGTATGCTGATTGGAGGTAGTGGCATGTTCAATAGCCTTTTTAATCTTTTCGTTAGAGTTGGAAATGTTAGATTCAACATCCTCGGATGGTCTTCGCTGAATGTTTTCTACGCAGTGACTACTAAGATATCTTTTGAATACTAGCTAGTTGACCCCGTTAATTATCTTCACATATCAGTTAGGTAAATCGCTCCTTGGTGCGTTAAAATTTTAACTGTTGTGGGAGAGTGATCGGAGGACAGATCTGGAGAGGCCTCCACGTGAATTTAGTCCCTAGGGATATTTGTATACGTTGGTACAACTAAGAGAAATTTAGGAGTACGAGTAGATGAACACAAAGCGGACATAAAAAAAGGAAAACAATCAACTGCCCTCGCGCAACATTGTATTGATAATGGACATAAACCAAATTTTGACGAAGTGAAGATATTGGACAAAGAGAAAAAAGTTAATAAGAGATACACATTAGAGAGTTTACGGATACAACAAAGATTATCAGATGAAATAAATACCAAAGAAGAAAAAGACAATGCTAGTTCCAGCTACAGTATAATATTAGCATAATAACGACGATTTAAAGAACAATTTAACCGGCTGTGATATTTTTTTAGTTTGTAATTTTACATTTTTTAATTTATTAAATTTTGTATTTGTGATTCGTACCGTTTACACATACAAATCTGTGATATTTTTGAAAATGTAGAATTGTTAATAAAAATATTATTCATCCTGTGTAAGTTAACTATTATAAAAAAAATAAGATTGCAATATTACTTATATGTAATTTATTTTACTTTTATATGTTTGTGGTTGCCAGATTTTAATAAAGAATCCCTGAAGAAGTTGGAAAATACCAACGAAACGTAGGATTTAAAAATGAATAAATAATCTTTTATTTACATGGAAGAAGACCCAAATGACCTTGAAAGCCCGAAAATTAAATAGGAAAAAGGAAAATAGGTATAAATATTTTTGTTGTACATTGAATATAAATTTAAAAAAGTTAAATGAGTCTCAGAGACCAACATTATATCCGTAAGGATGTGTTGGCGAATGCCTTAATTATAATTGCTTGAGGCAGTGTATTTTGCATTAGCAGCATTTCTTGCATCAAGCTAGTCGTGTTTGTTGTAAAGTTGTTTATAATTTGCACCAGATTACCAATAGTAATTTCAAGGCGATTATTATTAAAGCTTGAATTTGTTGAATGGCGTTGTTGGCGGTGAAACTTTTTGTGTGGGAACAGAATTTCTCTTAATAACATCGCACAGTTGGGACTTGTTCAAAATAAATGATAATAAATCTGGAACTTCTAAACTACTGATTGGATTTATATGAAACTTCGAACATCCATAAAGGAGGACTTATGCTTTATAACACTTGTCTTGGCAGCCTTCTGGCTTAAGCTGGACAGGAGTTACAGTGGGCTAAAGTTGACCACATGGGACTAAAAAAAACTTCTTAGGCTTGTAACTTTTAGAAAAATTATCCGATTTTTATCGGATGAAGCTAAGCTCAACATTTTTAAGAAATAAAGTTCTAAAATGTGTTTTCGTATCTCTCATAACTTAGAAGATATTTGACTTTAGAAAAAAAATTTTGCCTTGACTTTTTTTTAGTATATTGTTGGATTTTTAATTAAAAGACAGCATTAAATTTTTTATAAAATTTTAAATAAAAACAAGTAAACAACTTATTAATATCTTCTATTGGTAACAATTGCGTACTTTTATTCCGTTTTTCATATGAAAAGAAATAATATATTTACATTATACAAAATATTAATATGAATACTCAATTCAACACATTATTGACTTTGTTGCAATTGTTTTAAAACCAAAGAGATCTTAAATATGCCAATTTAACTAGAGTACAAATATAAAAAGTTTGGAAAAAAACGCGAAAAATTGCAATTTAGAAAAAATCTTGCTAAATGTATTGAAGAAATTACTAAACCTGTAAATAGTAAAATTGCAAGAAAATATAAAGAAATATACGGATTTGTTTTTATATTTTTGAATAAACTACTTTATTTTTATAAATGAGAAATATTTGAAAGCCGAAAACTGAAATATGTATATCAGCTTTTGATTATGGTGCGACAAAAAAATTAAGTAGCTGGCTACGAGGCGACAAATGCAGCCAGTGGTATTTGAAGTGCGTTCGTGTAGCCTGCTGCGGTGAATGGGTTTACTGTTTTAAAATAAATATTAACTATTTTCTTACCATTTGGCCACAAAATTAGCAAATAAGATTTTTTTCAACAGGTTCATCCAAGATACCACAAATAAAGTTGGCTACATATCTTTATTCGCTATCCGTGGTTTCATTAACAGAAATCCCTACATATGTATATGCTTACCTTCTGCTATTTCACGCAAGTTATCCAACGACTCTTTATACGTTTGAGAAACATACTTATATCGAAGTGAGCTTTCCCTTGGGACTGATAGGTTGGCATATTTACGGAAGATGTTTTTAAAACTGGTATCAATTCGCCTTGTTACTAAACTTAAAAATATTAACAATGTTGCCAAAAAGAAGAGAAATGGTAAAATAAGCAAAATAGCATCACAATCGCAATAATAGCAGAAAAAAGCAAAAACCGGCTATAATAGCGAAAATATATATATATACATATATATATATATATATACATATATATATATATATATATATATATATATAAATATAAAAAAATAATTGACCCAATTGGGTCTCCGAGTGGAGGTGCGGTATAGCACCACCCTTCCCAACCTAACCTAATATTAAAAAGAAAAAAATACGGTCTTCTTGTTTTTTCTGGTTTTGTTTTTATTTATTACATTTTCTAAAATATTAATAAAAAATGTTTAAAAATTTTGCAACAACTTTGAAAAATATGTACTTTTGTGCAAGCCCAAATTATCGATTTTGGTTCGAGTATCTCCAAGAGATTTAAGGAAATAAACTAAAAATGTTTCAAAAAATAAGTATAATTTAACTGTTTGCAACAAACGTTAATAAATAAAAAAAATTTAAAAAAAAAACAATTGTATTCACCCTTTTTTACGCTACAAGAGGGCGCTGAAGTCAAAAATTAGGTATTTTTTTAATGTTTTAGAAAATCAATTGCAAAATTTTTTTTTTTTCGAAGAATAAAATTTTTTTTCATAGCTTAGTATATTCCCTATAAGGTGCATATATATTTGATATTCAAAAGTTGCATTCCAATAATTTTTCATTGATTTAAAAATCTCATGTAATTAAATTACCGTTAAAAAATTCATCAAATTTGGTTACATATATAAAAAAAAAGAAAAATATGGTCTTCTGGTTTTTTCCTGCATTGTTCATATTATAAAGGGTGATCATAACAACATCAAGGAAGATTTGTGGTTGAATAGATCATTTATCTACTTGTCGGTCTGCAGATTATGTCTATTTTAGAAAGAGAGAATCAAAATATTATGAGAAAGGTTTTTAATGAAAGTGATTACAATACATATTATAAACTTGAAATGTGATATCTTTTAGATAAATGGGGTTGTTTTAGATGTTTCATACGAAATGCATCGTACAATGGCTGATGGTGCGGTTGCTAATATCATAAGCAATACAAATTCTGCAAGCCTGTGTTTTAATTGCAAGTTAGTTCCAACGAAAATTAATAAATTTAATTCTCAAAAGTTCCAAATACGGATACTTATAAGTACCTCACTGCTTAATAAAATATTTTCAATGCTTATTGCACATTTTTTTTACCGGATTGCTATTAAAACCTGGCGATTTAGTAAGGATAATAAGGAGATATTTTTAGAAAATAAAGTCAAAATTCAGAAAATATTATAAAAAATAACATGCTTAATAATATATCAAATAAAGTCTCGGTATGGAAATATCAATGACGGAAATACTGGTCGTCGCTTTTTCTCAGATAGTGATGTAGCAACCGAAATTACTGGTTGAAAAAAATAAACTAATGACAATTTTGGTATTATACTAAGAGTGCTATCATGTGACTTGCAAATAAACATAAAATATTTCAAAGACTTCTTAACAGTGACTAGAAATATGTATTTACATAATTCATTATGGATGGTATCATATGCCAAGTACTGTACACAAAATTTTAATTCATGGAAGTGATGTTATGATACCCATATTAAGACCATTACAAATATCCTGTAATTATACATTTTAAAATTACTAGTTAAAATCACCAGTCATAATAGAAAGAACATTATAGTCTGGTTGTCGGAAGAAGCGTTAGAAGCCAATCACAAAAATGTGAGAAAGGTGCGATTGTCGCATGGTAAAAACTCCTCTCGAACAAACACTCATAAGGATGTAATAACTCTTTTGTTCCTAACCTCAGATCCTGTTTTATCTTCAAGGAATACCATAATTAAAAAAATATTTTAAGAAATAATGTCCATAGATGTGTTTTCGTATCTCTCATAACTTAGAAGATATTTGACTTCAGACAAAAAAAATTATTTTTTCCTTGACTTTTTTTTAGTATTTCACCTATTACTTTTTAGAAAGAAGAAACCCAAGCGGTTTGCCAACGTTACGGTTTGCAATCTGAAAAATTATTTGCCAATGATTTTTAATAAATTTGTATTTCTTCTAGTTTTTATTTAATTTTAGCATTTGGTAAGAATAAATTTAACATCTACCATGCTCAGCTCTATTTAAATTTTTTTTGGTCTAAATCTTTAACGACATGTAATTATCCTACGTCCATGGATGACAGTGGATACGTAAAAAGTCAAGAGTTTCGTTAAATTTGTTGCCTTTTAAGTAAATATTATCACAACTGTGTACAGAAAGTATGCTACTAAAAATTTCAGTTATAACCATGACATTTCCATTACTTATTAAACAGATATTATCAGGAGGAACGGTTTGTAGCGCTTAGTTTTGAAAAAGAAAATAGCTTTTTCGCTTCAACTGTGTCTATAATTTTTCCCAGTGAATATTTTCTATTTTTAACACGAGGAAATACTAATGGTATATTATTTGAGAAACTGTTAGTATGGAAAATGTGCAATTTAATTTGAATTTGAGCTATTGGATTTGTCGTTGATTTAACAATTGACTTTAAATACCCCAAACTATTTTCAAAGTCAAAAGCTGAAAATTGTGATAAGGGAGCTCCTATGTTAATTCCATCATCTGGTATATGGATTAGATTATTTATATTAGGGCGGGTCGATTTGTATGGAGGCAAAAAAATTGCTCAAATTACAAGGAAAATCGTATTCTAGGGATCAAGCTAAGAAACTTTGCCGAAGGAACCATACCTTTAAAGGTATTTTGATGTCCCGACTTTTGATCCGAAAAGTCAAATTTGGAACCACTCCTTGGGGTGTGCCACTGGCATAGGTGGGTCGGCCCTCCAAAATTAGTGGTGGTCGGTCATACATTTTGACTCGATTGAGGAACTCTAACTAACATCCTAAACAAGGGCGGAAAGCGGAACGTTTTTTTCCGCCGAGCTTTAACGCTCAAATGCCATACCTAAACAAAAGCGGCAACGTTATGTCAAAACAATAGAACCATAAATAAAACAATCCTGATTATTTTAACACCTGGACGGACGACATTGTTGTTTGTGATTTTGTTATTAAAATTTTGTTACATAATTTTTGTTATTTAAATTAAAGTAAAATAATTAAAGTTTGAAAAAATTAGTTATTTAGAAAATTTGGAAAACTTGCTTGTGTTTTATCAAAACCCTTTAACTCGAACAAAAATATCTTTTTTTTTTCTCATTAAAAATATTTTTTTTGGTGATTTTACTCTAAATATATTAATATGCATTGATTTTACTGAATTCAAATTCAGAAAAAAATTATTTTGTTTCAAATGAACTAATCCTACAATAATAATATCAGTCAATTGACCGGTCATTTGATCGGAAGTCATGTAGGTTATATTCATCATTGCGTACAAAAAAGTTTCTATCACATTATTAAGGGCAAGATGAAAAATGTGATGGAAAATTTTGTGTACGTGTGATGTTTAGAGATGCTAATCGGGACAGGTTTTTTGAAATCCCGGGCTTCGGGATTTAGTGATGGAGTCTCGAAATCCCGAACCGGGACCCCGGGATTTTCGGGACTTACAAAATCCCGAAAAAATTGTGCACAAATGTGCGTCTTTATAGTAATTATAATATTTTAATTTAACAATTAATTTTTTCTTGCATATTTTAAAGGTACTTAATTAATTCAGACATTTACATAATTGCAAATTTTAATTGAAAAGTGCAATGTATGTAAACATTTTTCCTAGAAAAGAAAACGCCATATATCTGTGGCAATAAATAATAATGGCTTAAGTCGAAACTTTTTGTTTCGAGATATTAAGGGTTTTGTCTAAATTGTGTTTAGTTTTTATATAATATTTTTAGCCACCGAAAAAGATGCACATTTACTTAGAACAAAACTGTTAATTTTATAAAAAAAAAAGAAAACGTTTTAATAGCTTATTAATATTCGTTGTTTTTTAATTAAGATGTTATGAAAAAATCCATTGGCAGAAAAATAAAAACTAAAGTGAACTTAAGCTATTATATTGAAAGGTAAACAATTTTTTTTTGATAGTAAGTCGCTTTAAAATAATATGAATGGTAATATGAATAAAAAAAGTATTTGCTTTTTGCTTAAAAATTTTTTTAAAACCCCAAATATGAGTGTATTTTTTGTTTTTTTAAACAAATTTTTAAGTAAAAAGCAAATACTTTTTTTTATTCATACTACCCAATATATATTTTTTAAATAAGTTTTTAAATTAAATTAAAGTTAAATATAAGTTTTTTTCTTATGAGGAATATTTTGAATGGGTTGTTGTTATTGAACTTAAATGTATACAAGTTTTAATGCTCAAACATTTTTATATTAATAAAGTTACCTTAAAAAAGATTAAGTTGAGTTAAGATGTTATGGCTTATCGGCCATGTCACCGAGTTCAATTCCGTTCGGAAACGGAATTCAATCCACCCCTTTTTATAAAAGATTGTGTCTAACAGAGAAAACTAAAATATGGAAATTTGTCAGGTGTGTCCAGACTAGGGATGCCAAACGGGACTAGCTTTTTTAAAACCCGGGATTCGGGATTTTTAATTTCAAAAAACGGGATCCCGGTACGGATCGGGATTTTTCGGGATTTTATAATCTAAAAAATATTAGATAAACTCATTTATTAGCTTTTAGAATTATAATTTATTATTTATGTAAGTATAAGTATTTAAAAAAAATTATTAATTCATGAATAAAGTTAAATTCATTACACAACTAAATATAACATTTTTAATGTATCATTGGTAGGAATAATTTAAAGTAATATGGAAGTAATATATGTATATTAAGTCATATCTCTTAAGAAACTTCTTAAAAAAATTAATGCATCTAGTGTGGCATCTGACAATCGAGATCTTATTTTATTGCAAACATAAGCTGCTGACGAAAAACAACGTTCACATTCAACACTTGTGGGTGGTATTGTTAACAAATAGTTATATGCGGCTTTTAAATTGGTGCCTCTAGACCCACCTGCAATAAACAACTCAATTTCCTTGGAAAGATTTAAATCAACATTCATTATAGATTTCCTTGGACTAATGCAATTTTCGATTGCCTTTTTTAATTTTTTTTCTGCAGAAAGATCTTCATCTGAATCGAAATTGATATCAACATCGTCTTCTGCTACATAATTTTTTTTAAAACGTTCAATTAATTTTTTTAATTCCAGTTCTATAACAATTGCTTCTGTATATTCATCTAATTCCGATTTTAGTCTTGGATTTTTCAGAAAATTAAGTACTGTTGAATTTATAGTTCGGCGTTCCTGTACTCTAATTTGAAGTGATTTGTAAACTTCATTAGCTAAAACAGTCTTCATTGCGCGTATTTCTTTTAGCATAAATAATAAAGCAGCATTCGCCTTACATAGGTTTATGTCTCTTTGGCAAAGTACCTCAACTGTCATTTTAATCGGATTCAAAATATTGATAATTTCTTTCAACAGATGGAAATCTTCATCACTAAATTGTTCGTATTTTAGGTCAATAAGGGTTTTTTTTTAATCGGAAGCTCTAATTCCGAAAAACGCTTACACATTTCGAATAGGGTATTCCATCGGGTTTTGCAGTCCAAAATCAAACTCAGTTCCTTACCATGTTCTTCTTTAAAATATTTCTGGAGTAGCTCGTTTTTCGTAGGCGATTTTCTTAACAATTTTGCGATTTTTCTTTAATTCTGAACTGTTTTGTTATGTTCACTGGCATTTCGTTATAGTATATTTCAAAATCATCCGCTTCATCATCATCGTCATCATCGAAAGACCATTCCAGATTAGGTAAAACTACTCTCGAACTAGGAGGTGTTTTATAAAATACATCGATTACTGCAAGGTGTATTCCATGAGCTAGACATACCTGTTGCTTGGGAACTATCATTTTCCCAATTTTTTTCATGGTTGATGTGCCATCAGTTGTAAAACCAACGACATCATCTGACAACGATATATTAAAATATTTTAATCGGTTTTCTACAAGACCGATGCAAACTTTGGAGGCGGCAGACTTCGAAAGTCTTATTAACCCAGTATTGAATGATTTTACAGAGGTCCTCAAAATTACATTTATGAACCTCTTGTTTGATGAGGAAGTCCATTCATCAAATGTTATACTAAATTTATTTCCATCAGATAAAATTTTTGAGATGTCTTTTCTCATTACATTTTTGCACTTGTGGAAAAATTCCGCATTTTGCGTGCGCAGTTCCATTATCATCCACTAAGAAAAAACACCAAACCGAACTTTTATCTTCCGATTTTGTTTTTTGTGGTACAAAATTCATTGCTAATAATTTGATAGTTCGCTTACGACTTCTTTTTATAACCAGTAAAAAGCATTTGAGTCATGGCTACTATGATTAAATTTCAAATATTTAAAGTGACTCTTAACAGGGCAACTCATGTTTATTAACAAACGTAAACATAGTAGCATTTAATAAAAACAAATTGGCAGATTTTTAATACTACCAAAATCCCGGGATTTTTAAACAAAAATCCCGGGATTCAGGATTCATTTTTTTAGAATAATCCCGCGTTTTCGGTATTCGGGATTTCGGTATTGGCATCCCTAGTCCAGACTGTTGGAGGCGGTGTTATTGTGGGGTATACTCCGGCTAGCGGTTAAGATCTGGAGGTGGATTCAATTCCGTTTCCGAACGGAATTGAACTTCGTGTCATGGCCGTATGTATTATTTTCCATGAAGACTTAAGTTGAAATATAAATGCGTATAGTTATAATATAAAGGCATTTTAAATTTAGCTGAGTGATAGATCTTGAAGAAGAGAATAAGAATATGTAATAAAATGAAAAAGCAATTATGTCAACTTAATCCATTATTATGTCAACTTAATCCATGCCAAAGATATATACCATTTAATATTATTTACGAAAATATTTATTCAAAGCAAATTTTTTTATTTTAACAAGGAGTTTCTAATAATTTTTAATACAGAAAATGACCGTCAAAAACATTATTTATGCTAAATTTTGGGATTCAGATACTCCCGAAAATCCCGGGCTCCGGGATTTGCATAGTCCCGAAAATCCCGGGCTCGGGATTTCCCGTTTAGCATCTCTAGTGATGTTGCATCTCTCTCTAACTAATGAATATAACATATAGTCGAACTGCTCACTTCAGTACTTTTTACTAGTCAATTATGTTATAAATATTAATTTTACTGATAATAATTGACTAATATATCCCCTATAATTGAGCAGTCATACATATATGATTGATATACTGACAATAAATATAATTTTTATTATTTTAATCGATTTTTTTATTTTAAAAAGTCAATTCAAAACAAACAAGTAAATAAAATATTAAAAATTAATTATTTCTTGTAGGGAACAAACGTAAAGGTAAATAACACAAAATATTTACTGAATAGAACATGTACTCGTATAAGATAAATATATGTATGCACATAATTCATACTTTTAAGGAACGAAGAAAATATCGATCTTTATTTTCGATTTTATCGTAAGCGACATGTTATCGAAAATATACTTTTTTTATTGAAATTAAAATATTAAGGGCCTATCCATAGTTTAGAATTATCAAAATGCCAAAATTGTTGATAACTTCTAAGATACGGGCTGTTCAATTTTATCGTAAGCGACAATTTACGTACAAAAACATATTTGAATATTTTAAAAAAACCTTCTCCTGAAAACGTTCATTTTTGTCGCTTACGATAAAATCGAAAATAAGGCTCGATATGCCAGTACTGTAGGACATTAAATAATAAAATAAAAGTATTAAATATCATATTCTTAAAAACCTTATTTTTAACACAGAAAAATTTTAGTATAAATAAGATAAATCTTCACATATGGTAACTCCGATGATGGCAAAAAGAAGGCAATTGTTTTCTTTCGCAAATAACGCGTTGTCAAAATCGGATTTTTCAATAGCAAAGCGTTGCCTTCGCGTTGCCGCCACGTTATTTCGGTATGCTCCATACAAAATGTATGGACATGAGAACTTTTGACAGCTAAAAAACGCTTGCCGCCCGTGTTTAGGCATGGCTGTAAATGGGGTCAAAGTGAGATTTTTCAAAATTTTACCCTTCAAGAAAATTTGACTTTTCGGATCAAAAGTCGGGACATCACAATACATTTTAGAGGTATGGTTCCCTCGGCAATGTTTCTTATTTTGATCCCTAGAATACGATTTTCCTTGTAATTTGTGTGATTTTTAAATCGACCCGCCCTAATGTATATTCAAAGTTTGCGAATTAGGTCCCTAATATCGAGGCGTAAGTTCAACAAATGATTTTAAAAATTCTTGAACGTATTTTGATTTTAATGTGGCTAACTTGCTTGACGACAAAATACGACAAGAAGTTAATAAAATTAAAAATTGTAAATTTCAATATCTAATACATTTTTGAAAGTAATTAAAGCACCAGCAATATAACAAGAAGAAACGTAATTGTGATTTTCTTTGAAACTCAAAGGGTAAATTTTTAGATACCATTAGTAGGTTTTGTTGAAGCGCAGATAAATTTTCTTGTGAAATATAAGAGAATGAATTCCTTGCAATTAGCTTTTGTAGTAATTGTTTGAAGTATTGGGAATATATTAGACTTAACAAAAAAATTATGTTGGGAAAGCACTTAAATTGTGGTTTTCATAGTGTTTAGCCAACGACGTAAAAAATAGTTGGCGAACCCTATGAGGTTATCATTTGTGTGTTGGCACAACACTCCAAAAGTAGAACTTCCCAGCTAAAAAAATAATGTATGGTCCATATATGTTTAATATATGAATGTATATAAATATATATGAATATGTATGAATTCATGTATGGAAATGTATAGGATTATACATTGCAAAAGTATTATATATGAATTGATATATAGACTAACATATGAAATGTATTATAATATATGAGGTAATATAAGGAAATTTAATTATGAAGCTCTTCATATGTGGATCCATATATAGAAATAAGATGTAATATATGAAGCCATATAAAAATGTAAACGTACATATCTCACATAAGATCGTTTTTGCAATCAAAAAAGCTTGCATTTTATTAACTCGAATTTTTTCTCTCTTTTTTTATCACTGGTGAATTGCAAATCTATTAGAAAATACATACGGTTTGAAAAGTTTATATGCGTACAGCCTCAACGTTTAAAAAATAAACCCCATTCTTGTACGATTTTATACATTGCCGTATTAAATAAATGAAATAATCAAAAGGATATTTCAGTCATTAATTTGATAGAAAATATCGGAATACTCTAGATATTTTTAAGAAACTAATTTCATATTACTGCAAAAAAAAATTATTCAAAACTACTGTTGAAATAAAATTGATAATTTTTTTAATGATTAATTGCATTAGTTTTTAATGTAAATTCTTATTAAATTAAATTTTATGTACGCAGATAAGTTTTGTGTTTTTTAAATAAGCGATGCTCCTTTTCTCTTAAAATGATGAATAAAATATCTTTTAGTTCGTTTTTAATTATTTCTCCAATTAACTGTTTCATCAAATACAACTTCAATGCTTAGAATCTTAAAAAAAGTAATTTTAATAAATATGAATATGAATTTACAAATTCATATGTACATGTATGAAAATGTATAAATATCAAGGTTGGCAAACGGTATCGTAAAAATACCGATACCGATTCAAATACCGTAATCCATTTCGGTTAGAAAATACCGGTATCCAGACTACCGTTTACGTCTATACCGGTACGTACCGGTATACCGATTCCGGCCAAAAAATAAATGATAGTTGGCAAATTTTTATTATGTATTACAACTTTTTTCACCATAAGACAACTGCTTTTTATCAGTTGTATTTTGGTTTTTATTTCGAGTGCTGTATTAGTTTTGCTTCATTATTCCAGACGCCAACCATAAAACATGAAATCTAAAAATAAAATACTAGGCCAAATCGTAAAATATTTAAAATGTTTTGTGATGGCTGCTATGGTTTCAAAAAACATAGAATATATAAAAAGCTATTATTTTCGAGCAATGTTGTAATTCAGAATACCAAAAAACAGTTAAGTTATTTTAAAGTTAAGTTGTTACAATTTCAACAAAATTTGGTTGAGTTGTAAACCGTAATAGGGGCATGAATTAGCTGTTGGCTAAAAATTTATGACACTATTTTTTTGAGGGCGCACTGATTTTCGAAATCTTTGGAGGTTCATAAAAATTAATTGGTCATCAAATTGGTCCTTTTGATAATACTATCAAACCTATACTATCAGAACCGTGCGGACTTGCACGTGCAATGCAAAGTGTAATTTAAATAGTTATAAATTTTATATTTAATTTTAAAAAGTTTTTCTTCATAGAGCAAAAAGGGCTGCATATCTCACGGGGCCTAGGGTGACATCAAACCAGTGTTGCCAGTGAAATTTCGAGAAAGTTACATTTTAGCTTCTAAAAAGATAAATTTTTTCACATTTTGAAAAAGTTTGAAAATCCATTTTTAACGTTTAATATTTATTAACATCACATTTTTATTTCACATTTAATGAATATTGTAAAGAAAATGATATCATGTAATGCCAGCAGCCATACAATACACAAGTTCACTGCAGAAGTCTGGCACTGTACAGAGCGTTTGTGTAGTGTATTGGGGTGGTTGTAATATTTATGCAGTGAACTTAGTAAATATCAAAACGATTTTGATATTTGATCAAGTTTGAAAACTGTACAGTGAACTTGTGTAGTGTACGTTGCAAACGCTCAGTTTCCCAGTTTTTCTGTCCTAATCTTTCACGATTCATGTACCACTTTTTACACCATACGCGCCTTTTTAGGGTTCCGTACACCAAAGATGAAAATTAACCCTATTGTTTTCGCTACGCTGTCCGTCTGTCTGTCTTTCCGTCACAGGCTATTTCCTCGAGAACTACGGACCTGCAATTTGGATATAGTGTGTAGAACCGTGACCGCTACAACAACAATATACATACAATTATATGTATATACATTTGAAATTTATAAAGTTAGTGTATTTTTATACATACTACAACAATTAACACTAAAATTTAAAAAAATCTAAATCTATTAGTTAATGTAATTTTGACTATGTAATTTTGACAACTTGCTGTTTCTTGGAAACAAAACTCTTGAAATTTTCAAAAACGGTAAAAATAAAAAAATCACAAAATTATAGAATCGCCAAACCGAAAAAAATCGCCAAAACGAAAAAAGCGCCAAAACAAAAAAAGCGACAAATAAAAAAAATTCAAAAATAAAATAAATCGCAAAAAACCGGAAAAATCGCCAAAATGAAAAAAATCGTCAAAATTAAAAAAATCGCTAAAATAAAAAAACCGCCAAAATTAAAAAAAAACGCCAAAAATTTAAAAAAGTCGCCAAAACGAGAAAAAAGCGAAAAATTAAAAAAAATCGTTTCAGCTTAGGAAACCCCAAAAACGCCTTATTAAAAATATGCTCAAACCCCAACGCACGGAACCCTTCGTGCGCGAGGCAAAGTCGCACTTTACTGATTTTTTATTCTTTGTCTTCGTTTTTTATTGCCACTGCAATTAACATGTTGTCTTCTTCACTTATAGCCTTAAAAAAACGGCACAGTTTACTTGTATAGCGTGTGTCACAAGCTTACTTTACGCAGTGCCAGACTTGAGCACTGAATATGTGTAGTGTATGGCTGGCATAAGTTTATTTTTATATTTATTTAAGTCATAGATACTAGGATGTAATTTTTAAAAATACAGTAAGCAAACTTTAAATTAATTATGTGTAACTATCATTGGATGCTATAAAATCAAATTTATTCAAATTCAATTGGTATGTTATCAAAAAAATTTTCTGTACATTTTTCGTACAGATTCAAAAGATACGAAAAATATCAGGATTATAAATGGTACCTGATGTCATCAAAAGATACGAAAAATGTATCTTTCGTATCCTAATGGCATCACTGCATCAAACATAAATCCGCCACCTCTATTCTATTTAATTCGCCTCTTCTACCACCTCATAAAATAGTTTCGCTTTTGTTTCATGTTTCAGTAAGTGTTACCATTCTCAAAAAATGCTTAGAACTTTTACACTGGGGAAAAATACTTAGGAAAATCAACACACGTTGGTCTAAGTTTTAACTTAAATTTTATTCCAAAATATACAAATCGAAAAGTATTGGACTCAGCTGGTTTTTGTATTAAAAAAAACCGGAGTATTCGACATGCGAAAAATTAACATTTTGAAAAAACCGGCAACCGTATTGTGGAAAACCCTGGTTTTAAAACCGGTTAAAAACCGAGTCGATCACCCTAGTACTCATATGAAGTATTTCTCAATGTCTCTTATTTCAGTTTTTTTTTATTTTTGTTATTCTTTCTATGTAAAAAAAATTAGTAAATCAAATAAATCTTATTTATCAAAATCAATATGTACTACGAATATTTTTTTTTATGATTTTTTGTTTTTCAAGTATGTATGTATTAGTGATGTAACGAATGTCAAATTTTGATATTCTTGAATATGAATATTTGAAACGATATTCGCGAATACCAATACGAATACGAATATTATATGTGAAATTTATAGACACAAAATTGGGGTTCTATTTACGCCTGCAAAATGAAATATGAAAATAATTGGAAACTGTTTAAATCAATGTCTGAATCAAACAATTTTTCGTTAGTAATTAGTGGTTACGCTTTTTTGGGCACATGGCACACAGATGTAAACCCGGCCTAAGACGTCTGTTCACTATGAAGGTTCAACGAAGATCTCGAATTTGATTTAGGAATTTATTTATTTTTAAATGAGTATGTTAAAATGTTGGTGTTTTGACTATCTATTTCATCAGATACTAATACTAATGTAATATCAGAGTGCCCTCCTTCGTTGTGTAGCAGAATTATCGGCGAAGTAAAATAACCAATAAAATTGCTGCTAAACACAGCTTCAAAATTTAATACGCCTCTTTTGACACCAGAAGACGCTGCAACACTGCATTATGAAAAAGCGTGCAAAAAAAGCAGATTTGTAAAATAATGATGCTTTCCCCTAGCTCTTCCTTCACCACCTATCTTCTCTATCACAATCCCATCACTATCACCATCTCTTACTATGTTCTCTTCAACTAACAGGCAGCACAAAGGAATCATTGTATTAGACCCAAGTGAGCCGGACTCTAAATTTCACCCTTCCTTACCAGCAGCCTGCTAACCTAACCTTGGTAAATTCCTAGAATTAAAGTAGCTAGCTAAACACAACTTTTTAACAATACTTAATTAAAAAAAAAGAAATATAAAAAAAATCTAGAGACCTTAATAGTAATGGGTGTTTTTATTGAGGTATAGAACTTTAAGTTGGCATCACTTTTTTAACTGGCGGCTATTTTGTCAGCTGTCAAGTGATTAATATTTAGTTTGGTTTGCCATTTCATCATGAACAGGTTGACAAAAGAACAACGCTTGCAAATCGTGCAAATTTATTTCGAAAATAATGGTTCAGTTCGCGAAGTTTACCGCAAGCTCCGTCCATTTTATGGTCGACATAATCGTCCATCAGAGCAATTAATTCGGTTAACCATGGATCGTTTTCGCACTACGTTTACTCTATGTGATAATACGCATCCGCAGAGACGTCGAACAGTGCGCACCGAAGAAACAATTGCCGCTGTAGAGCAAAGTGTTGAAGAGGACCCGAATGAATCGATTCGCCACCGTGCACAGCAATTAGAGCTTTGTCCATCAACTTTATGGAAGATTTTGAAGATTTTGAATGTGGGTGAGTTGTGGTTCCAACAAGACGGCGCTACATGCCACACAGCGCACGCCACAATCGATTTATTGAAGGAAACATTCGATGAGCGCATAATTTCGCGGAATGGACCTGTCAATTGGCCACCAAGATCGTGTGATTTGACACCATTGGATTATTTTCTTTGGGGATATGTGAGGTCGCTCGTCTACGCCAACAAACCAGAAACGTTAGGGGACTTGGAAGCCAACATTCGTGGCGTTATTGCCAACATACGGCCCCATATGCTCGAAAAAGTGGTTGAAAATTGGACCTGTAGAATTGGCTTTATTCGAGCCAGCCGCGGCGGCCACATGCCCGAAATCATATTTAAACATTAATGGCATACAATTATCCTTCCAATAAAGCCAAACTGATGGACATTAAAACGATTTTCTTGTGTTTTATTTCAATTCGAAGTTCTATACCTCTAAAAAAACACCCTGTATATGTATATATATGTATGTATGTAGAATGTAAAAATATAAGTACATATCAGTCGTTAAGCAGCTCTGGGTCGAGGAACATCATTTCGCGTCATCGTAATTATTTCTTAAGTGCAGTCAGGCTTTTTTTTGTTGTTGGGCCTTCGAGAGTTTTTCGTCTCGCTCGCACTGGTTGACTGATCTGCCACGGATAACCGTATATCTTGCGGTTTTCTGTGGAATTTCTTTAACAACCACGTTGCTACTTCCTATGTGAAGGCATAGGTCGTACAGTCAGTCACGGAATTTTTTTTGGAAGTACTGTTAATAACATCTTGGGCATATGGTCTAGTTACTCCGCCCATATTCGTGCAACGTAATACTATGCAAATTTACTTTGTATAGTATTCTTGAAATAAATAAATAAATAAATAAGTACATATATATGTGCTTTATTTTTCTAATAACATATGTATGTACATATGCATATCTTATAACTACATATTCTCTGCAGTAAATAGTTTGCTATAAAATTTAACTTTATGTCTGTTATGTCAGTTCACTTGAATTAAATAAATTTTAACTGAATTTGAATGCAGTAAACTGGAGGTACTATATTAATATTATTTAAGTAAAATTATTAAAAAAAAAAGATTTTTAATAACAAAACCAGTTTTTGGCCGACTTCAAGACTAAACAAAATATGGCAGCACTGTCTGCTATTCACATAATCTTCAAATAAACTTACAGAATTTGAATATTGTAGTTTTCTGGATATATGATAACTAATAATTACTATGTACATCCTGTATCCTTTCCTCCGCATCGTTAATGGGCACATAAGGCTCTCGTATCTTAGTTTTCTGATCGCCACTAAGAGGGTTGCAAAATTTCAAAGCGGTGGGACGGACCAATTTCTTGGCTTCCTATTAGGAACAACAAAATAAAACAAATTCAGTTCTTTCACATAAGAAAGTATGTTGATAATAACAAAAACTTTTTATAATTTTGTTTAAGAATCTTACGAGTAAATCTTACTATGTATCTTTAATTTGAAATTACATTAATGCAGCTTCTTTATTTGTTTTAAGTTTTAATAGAAGATGATATGGGAATTCATACTGATTCGCAACTACCGAGTCATGTTTATTTGAATACATCACCATTTCATCCGGATGTATTTATGTCGTCTCAAACATCTGTACCTTTGAACTCGTCAACAGCGAATTTAATTAATTCGTCCAGTAACAAGTAATATATTGAAAATTTTAAAATATTGTGAAAGTAACTAACTGTATTTGTGTTATTTTTGTAGGAAACGTAAAAAAGAACAAGGCAATTCATCCTGTATTGTAAATAATCTATCGTCTAACCAAAATGTAAATATCTTAAGTAACGAGTTGAAAGGTAATTCTAATTTAATGCATAGTACTAGTGATACATTAGCTTCTGTTGTGAGCACATCAAAAACAATCCAACGCAACCAAAAATTTCAGCCGGCAACATCGATACCAAACTTTTTTCAGTCATCGCCAACATCCATAAAGAAATTTGTTACAACGAGTCATGGTGGTCGAGGAGGTAAAGTTATAATAGAGGAGACAATAAAACCTAGGCGTTGGGAACAGAAGCAAGTACAAATTAAAACCATGGAAGGAGAGTTCAGTGTGACTATGTGGGCACCTGGCATATCCGATGATGAAGAAGAGGAAGAAGAAGATGAAGAAGAAGCTGCCACAATTGATTCCGGAAATCGTGATTGTCAAAACGATCAGGAATTTTTGAAATTTTCCGATCGGTGTACAAATACTAATGTATATACAACAGCAGTCATACCATCACCGATATTACCCACCGCTTTACTAGATACCTCTTGTAATTTGCAACCAGAAGTATTACATCAGCAGATATTGATGCAACAGCAGCAACACCAACTTATAATTGATGATGCTGGCTCAACTTTAAACAATTCATTGGCGGCTTCTCCAAGTTTACCTGCTGCTGTCAGCACAAATAATAATGATGGCAAAAGGTCACAAAATTTATGCTCGCGTTCCAATTCGTACTCAGATAAATCAAAAAGCATTACTTCATCCGCAAATAGTATACAACACATAAACGTTCTTAAGCCAACTGCGATGACTCCCAATAGCACATTGATTACAAAGAACTCTACGCCTTCTTCAGCAGATATCGTTAACTCCACAGCATTATTATCAAATATTAATGAAACCAGTAACTCAACTTTAACAAGTATAAATTCCGATGAGGATGCTACCTCTAATCATGTTCAAATACATACCTTGAATAATAATAATACTACGGCGAATACTTTATTAATGACTGGATCACAAAATGGCCGTCTTTTATCGATGGGTGTCGTTTCACAAAACATAAATAACGGCCAAACAAAAAATTCAACGCTAACAACGCCACCTCCTTTAAGCTACAACTCAAATGATACCTCATCCAGCAATGCTGCAGCAGTGAATGAAACTAACAATGCCTCTAATATTATTAACCATATGATTTCAGCAGCTCCAGATAAGAAAATCGCCTGCCCTCATAAGGGTTGTAACAAACTATTCCGTGATAATTCCGCAATGCGTAAACACTTACATACACATGGACCGCGTGTCCATGTATGCTCGGAGTGTGGAAAAGCATTTGTGGAAAGTTCAAAGCTGAAAAGGCATCAACTAGTACATACGGGCGAGAAACCTTTTCAATGCACATTTGAGGGCTGTGGCAAACGGTTTTCCTTGGATTTTAATTTAAGGTTTGTATACTCTAATGTTGAATTATTTCGTTCTGTACAACTTTGCTTACGACACAGTGCCGTGAAATAAAAAAAATGTGGAAAAGTTCACAACTTTTAAGCCTCTTAACTAATTTCGATGAAAGCAACTAATTTGAATAGATGAAATGTTACGTTTTTTGAGATATTGTATTTTTTCTGTTGCAAGACCAGACCTGGGCAAAATGCATTACTTTTGCATTAGCACTAAATTAAAAAAAAACAATGCAAATGCAAATTTATTGCATTAGCACTAAATCATATGCTTTTAGTGCACTATATTTTGAATTAAACTAAAATTTCTTCAAAGTAATGCATTAATATTGCATTGACATTAAATTTGATATTATTAATGCACTATTTTTTGCATTGAATTAAAATATCCTCAAAGTAATGCACTTATATTGCATTAGCATTAAATTTCATATTTTTAATGCACTAGTTTTTGCATTGAATTAAAATCACTTCAAGGTAATGCATTAATATTGCATTGGCACTAAATCACACGTAAAAATTGCACTGATTTTGCATTACCACTAATGAAGTAATACAATATGATTGCATTGTCGCTAAAACCTATTGTACATAATAAAATTAAACAAAGGATGAACAAAACAAATAAGTATTAAAAAATACAGTAAAGCTCACACTGAGGCCACCTACATATGTATGAAGAATGTTCATTGAACATACGTATGTACATTAGCTATGGCATAGTGTTATATGGGAATTCTTAGTAACGAGATTTCGACTTGCACGAGGGGTTCGTATTACTAAAAATTACGTAAAATTACTCGTGCGTGAGCTATTTTTAAGAAATACGCACGATCTCACGAGATAACATTCCTGCATAGGTACACACGTAGCTATTGAATCTTTTTAAATAAATTATTTTATAAAATATATAATAAATACTACAATCTATGTACATATACTTATGTATATTTAGGTAGTACGAGCCTTCAAACATAATGAATACATAAACCTTTGTAAATGTGTATGAACCTACATATGTATGTTTTTAGACGAACTGTACCGCAGGAGATGTTTTTTGCTTTAGACATTTAACATGTGCATGTTATTGAAAATCAACTACTGCCGTTGGTACTATTGACAATTTCCTGTCTACATTTTTGCTAATGAAACTGCATGTTTTGTTCACATTTGGTGTTTTATTAAAAGAAAATAACTAATGCAAAAAATGTGTACTCATTTATGGGTACATAATATGTATCGGTCAAGTATAAGGACATGAAATAATAAATGCGGATGTCCCGGCCTACTTTTTTAAATGCCAGAACGTATAATTTTTACAAGTTAGGCTGTGTGCCAAGTTTCGTAAAAATTGGTTAAGTAGAGGCAAGTGAAATATAATTTTAAATAGGGCCATAGATAATGTCTCATTACGAGCGTGTAAGGTGTATTATAAGTATCGTAGCAATCCCATAAGTCAAAGAAGATACGTGTTCCTCTTTTTTTTTATGTTACCAAATTGGAAATTTGCTTCCAGACATCAAAAAGAATTTCTCAAATCCGTCAACAGCATACTGCGCTATAGTAACACATCTACAAAAATACAGACGAATTGACAACCTCCTCGTTTTTGGTTAAAAAGGGAAAAATTCATTCATTTGTTCAGCATTACCAGTAAGTAGGAATATTAATATATGTATAGGCGATCCGTTGAGACTGTCGCCAAAAAGTAAAAAAAAAATAGTCGACAAAACTGGGACTTTGAGACACTTAACTCCAACCATCCTACAGGGTAGATATAATTGGCAAATGTGCAGGTTATCTGTTTTACGCAGTTTTTAAAATTATTGAGCTGTCGTGCAGTTTTTCGTTTCAAACATCAGTTTCAGTTCATACAGTTTTTTGCTTTTGCCTTTTTCAATAAATTTTTTGATTCCAATACACAGTATATAATTTAAATTTTCTTCGCTGATACAGGTTCATATGAATGACAAACTCATAACTACGCTCATTCATGTCCTGAATTAAACCACAAAACAAAAGCAGTCAAATGTAAAGCAATGTCTGAATTACTATTTCGTTGCAGAATTTGTATGAATGACGTAAACAAATTTAAAAGCTTTGATATTCTCATTTTATTTTCTATATGCGTAGTTTTCGCTATGATCAGGTTCTTAATGTTCACATTTTTGCAGCAATATTCAGCTAATATATAATGGTTAAAGGCCCAATGGAAAAACATTATTAATATTAAGATTTAATAAAGGGTTTATAAAACATATTTCCATACAAAAATTTTCTTAATAAGCCTTTCTAAAGCCCTAATATTTTTTATAATATTATTAGGCAGATAACATGTAAAATAGTATAATCGTTAGATTTTCACACCTATCGAGTTGTTATTGTCTTTTGAACATTTTCAGATCAGGGTTGGATCGTTGAAACTAATATTGGTTCAGACAACGAATTTTTTACGGGAAACCGGTTTGATTAATGCTTTAAGCCTGGCACTCTGTTCGAAGTTGTGAAAATTTTTCCGTAACATTGATTGTTTCGCGTGAAAAATTTGACATGTACTAAATGTAGCGTTTTTTATAAATTTCTCGATTTTATTGCTTGAAAGTATGCAACATTGTTAAAATTCCGTCCGAAAAAAGTACTGCTCATGTTGTTTCCCAGCTGAAACTAAAATGATTTTTGCATTGAAAACATGATGCCAGATAGCGTTTACGTTTTTTTTTCGCAATAAGAACAGAGTACTACTTTTACGAATTTATTTCGCAAATATTTCATACCAAATACTTTTACATGTAGTTTGACGTCATTTCGCACAAAATTGTGAACAGGCTTTAACTTTAAATGTTATTCTTATACACTTCAATAAATTCTTATTTTAAAATTTTATTTTTTAACATTTTACTAACAACAAAGTTTTCATTAAATGTCAAACAAATTTCATATATGTAAAAACATTTTAATTATGTATTATTATTTTATGTATTTATGTATGTAGTTAAAAAAAAATTAACAATAATTGTTTATTTTACTATGCACAGACAAAAACATTCGAAAGACAAAATAAAAACAAATTTCATATAAAAACATTTTAATTTATAAATATATGTTTATGTATTTACATATCGTTATCTTAATATAGTGTAACAACACGGATTCGCTGGTGGCTAGGTTAGGCTCAGCGGAGTCCAGAGTCGTGTAGATTATATGGAAAATTTAACGTACCTTCTCTTGGTTACTTGGACGAAAATAAAAAAACTGCTCCCACTACTTATTGTTGTTTCGATACCAAATGAGAGCCTTCTCGCGGAAGACTTCGGATAGTTACGATCGAAATGCAGAATACATAGAATCGTAATCGTAAAATTGCCAAACGGATAAAATTTCGATTCGTATCGAAACGCAGAATAGGGGCGAATATAAATTAAAACTATTTTATTTAGTTTATAGCTTAAATTTGATTTTTTAGTTATTTGTTGTCAGCCGCCGCCGACAAAATCGCTTGGCACAGGTATCTGTACATAAACAGCTTTTGACATACGAGCCACCAATTATGTGAATTCGCCTTAAATTAGGCAGAAAAAAAGTAGATCAGATGCGTTTTCAACTTGACCTTATTAATCGGCCTTGTATACACCCACACGAACGTTACACGCAGAGAGCGTCTGTGGTTTAGCAGCGTTACCATATATATTTTTAAAAAACTTCCTAAATCTGAAAAAAAACTTTTTCCAAAACAAACACTTTTTTTCTACAAAAGTACCAAACTTTTAAAAGAAAACAGCTGATCGATATTGTTATGTGAAAAGTAATGAAAATGGTTAGGCTAACTGACCCTTTAGACACTGTTGCAGTAAATAAGGGAGTGAGAAAATATAAGATCGTTTTATTGCATACAAATATCACTTACATTTTCATTCAATATACTGCAAAAGCTCAATTATGGACATATTTATAAAAACACTTGAAAAAACTTTATATTTTCAAAAAAATTGTTGGCATCTTAAAAAACTTCCAAGAAAAGGGAAAACTTGACAAATGGTAACGCTGATCATTAATGATGGGCAGTCAAACTTAAATTACATCAAAGTACCACGATGAGATAAAAGTGCCAATTACATCGTTGGTCTAATAGACAATTAATTTCAACTTTCATATAAACTATTCTCTGCTTATTATCGTATAAGGTAATAATGTAAATAATTATAAAAATAATGAAACCTAAAATAAACTAAATAGCTTCAGCGTTTTGTGAGCCAAAACAAGCTTGCGACTTTGGTCGTCACATTACCTTCCTTCTCCTGGGTCCGTATAGAGTCCTGGATTGCGTAAGAATATCCGCACATTCCCTGTTCGGCTAATGACAATCCGATACCGTTGGTCATTGACTACCATGAGCCACCGGGAACTTTTATGATTTCTGATTCGTTCAAGCTTCCTTTTTATCTCGGTCCGCAGTGTTTCTGGAGCCAGATTAATGGGGATCTCCACCGATTCAGTTTTAGCATGGGTGTCCGGCGACGCTACACATGGATTGGCAGGAGTGTCGGTGCCAGTCTGTAATGCTGCAGTGAGATTTATGTCTAGAGGCACCACCGGGCCAGCAATCCGGCTCCAGTTTGAAACTCCAACGTTCTCGTCTGTCTAACTAGTTACCGTGTGCGGTGGTTCATCTTGGGGTTCTAGCTGTACTCGTCCCTCTGTTGTAGTCTTGGTGTGGCCTCGACAACATCTTTTATAGCAACGCATACCTAAGTGCCGGAACTGGTTCTTTTCTCCTCTAAATGATCTCAGGCTTGGCTTGGGCGGTTTTTGTTGGTGGACGCAAATTTTCGCGTTCCAAATCTATTGACGAAGATGAGCTCGGCAATTCCTTGTCAAGACATCGTTTGATTTGTTGTGGAATAGCCGGTTCTACAGTGCGTATGACAGCTTTTCTCTGGTTTTGCCATGTTAGACCCAACGCGTGTGGCTAGTCCGGCACATGTCACTGTCGTGTTGAATTCCTTTAAGAAATTTAACCCCAGAATCATGGGTTCTGTTGCTGTGTTCATTACCAAGAAGTCGTGGTTGCCAGCTTTATTCCCCAGCGTTACCTGACACTGTACTGCTTGTTTGATAATGACTTTGGAGCCGTCGGCCAAGAACACATCAATTTCGACGGGAAGAAACTGTGGCTTGTTGAATAGTTTTTTTTTACCAAGCCCGGAGTGACGAAACTGCGAGTTGCTCCTGTGTCAAGGATGGCCGTTGTCAGCTGATTTTCTACCCTCAGGACTGCTTTTAACTTATCCGCCTCCCAGGTTAAAGAAGTTGCGTCACCAATGGCCCTTGTGACTCGTACGGTGCAGTGCTCTTGTGGTAGTGCGTATTTTTCATGTTGAGGATGGCTATCTATCGAGCGGCGGTATTCCCCCCGGGTGGACTGTGCGCAGGTCGGGATACTTTCCATGTCGGATGCGAGTGCTATGAGTTCATCAAGTGTTGCAAAGTCTTTTCGCCGGATGTACCACTGATAATCCGCATGGACATTGCGAAATATTCGTTCCAGTTTGTGCTCTGGACTCAATTGAGTATGGCGCATTAGGTCTTGTAAGGCTAATACATAGCCCTTGAATGCCTCACGCGGCCGTTGAATTCTTCTCCGAATTTTGTCTTCCAGTTTCTCGAAATATCTGGTTGGGAGGAAAAATTCGTAGAAATTTCTTTTGAACTCTGACCACTGCTCCCACTACTTATTGTTGTTTCGATACCAAATGAGAGCCTTCTCGCGGAAGACTTCGGACATGACTCGCGGAATGTGGTTTAGGCCAATCTCGTATATATTGGATAGTTCTTCTACTCGCTCGATGAACCCTAGTGGGTCTTTTCCACCGTCATAACGTAGCCCCCATTTGCGCACAAGTTCAATCGCTGCTACTCGGGTTTCAGTGGTTGGCAGGCTTGCAGTTAGTGGCGTTGTCGTTGACCAAAAAATATCTACTTTTGAAGGTGTGGAAACTGATCTGGCAGTGTCAGCGTCTGGCAGAGGTAGGCAGATAATTGACGTACCTGTCGCGCTAGAGTCGTGTCTGGCCTGCCACTCGAGGAATCTTTTCATTTGTTTTTCGTCGTGGTCTAGGGACAGATATTTCGCCAAACGTTTCTTTAGCTCCTCTACTGTGCCGGACGTGTTTTGCCCGCATTGGCTTAGGTAGCTTACCAAGTCATCTTTCTTCAGAGAATACACCCACGTGGTTGTAAGCATGTTGGCCGTGGGGAGTAATGTGCTGATGTTACGGTTCTTGTTGTTATTTTATTTTGTGTTTTTTTCAATCAGTCTTTTATTTATGTCTTAAATATTTTTTGTTTGTTTTATTTTTAAATTTTTGTATCTTTGGGACAAATTGTCCCTGCTCGGGCGCCAATGTAACGACACGTTTCCGCTCTTAGCTGGGGTAGGCTCAGCGTAGTCCAGCATCGTCTGTGAAAGAAATAAAAGACTGACCTGATTTCTTCTTTTTTACAAAAATCCACTTTATTTACAAACAAAACTAAAATTCTATCGCTAACTGAAATTTACTTAAAACAAAAACTAAAATTATATTGCTAAATAGCGTTTACAAAATTCATTTGGATTTTACTTTCACTCAAAATGAAAACAACTGGAACAATGGCAGAAGGCCCCTAATTTACCAGTGCCTGGATTCGTCGTGGAACCAGTAACCTGGACACCAGCGACAGCCTCCACTTACTCGTAAATTGTTAGTGATGAGATTCGTCGTGGAACCAGAAGCCTGGACACCACCGACAGCCTCCGCTCACTCGTAAATTTCCTATTGATGAGACTCGCCTTGGAAGTGTATGCCAAGGTAGCCTCTCTTCACACCTAGCACTAGTCCGTAACGAGAGTTTACTGCAGTCTGTAGATATTGGATTTGTAGCCGAATTCCAATATCTAATCTTGCTCCAATGTGGCTATAGAAAGTAAATATTGGATAAGTAACCTTCATCCGATATTTGTCTTACCGTAGCGAGCGCTGCAAGCAAACTGAAAATTGTTCTGTATTGAGTCGCTTGTTATACCATTTCTATACCATGCACAATAATACAACAATCACACAAACGTTAACCAGAGTGTGTGTTGAAAATGTGGTGTGGTCACGGTTGCCAGAAATGCAGATTTATCTGGATTTTGCAGATTTTTACCCTCCAAAAACACGAAATCCAGATTTGAAGATTTTTGGGCTAAAAACGCAAATTTTTCAACTCCAATTATAGTGAAATTTTTTTTAAATTTTTCCCAATACTGCTACTACTTCTTGTTTCTCTTATGTGTGACTGACTCATAGTTTAGAGAGTTAAAATTTTTTAACTTAGGAAACATCGTAGAGAATATATTATTTTATCTTCAAGACTTTGCAAAGTAAACTTTGCGTCTGGAAAATTGGCAGTTTTTCGTCATCAGTAGACTTCTACTAGTGCGGCAGCTAATTGGAAAAAGGTAATGAGAAATTAAAAATGTATTAAAAATCGAAGATGTTAGCTTGTAAAGATTTTTGCTTGAAGCTTTTAAGCTTATTCTGCCGTATTCATAAAAAATAGTTTTAGTTTACGAAAGCTTTACAAAACAAATTTTTCTTTGTTAAACGTTTTGTAATCCAAAATAATATTTATGAATATTACCTATAACGAATATTACCTATTTTGTGCTATTACGCTTGTGTACGTAATTCTTAATAACATATTTTGATAGCCATTCTATAAAAATATATATGTTGTACATGTACGTCCATATTTATGTAAATTTTTTTAATAAAATATAAAAAAAGTTGTTTAAAAAATTGTTTTGAAGATTTTTTGAAGATTTTAAAAATAAAATGCAGATTTTGCAGATTTTTTCGTGAAAAATTTTTGAATTTTGCAGATTTTATCCTTAGAAATTCTGGCAACACTGGGTGTGGTGACTAACAGCCTTTTATGCTCTTTAAGTACCACACATACAAGTATACACCCACACGAACGTTACACGCAGAGAGCGTCTGTGGTGTCTCTTATTCTCACTATAACTAGTGATCATCATTAGTGATGGGCAGTGAAACTTAAATTACATCAAAGTACCACGGTGGGATAAAAGTGCCAATTACATCGTTGGTCTAATAGACAATTAATTTAAACTTTCATATAAACTATTCTCTGCTTATTATCGTATAAGGTAATAATGTAAATACTTATAAAAATAATGAAACATAAAATAAACTAAACAGCTTCAGCGTTTTGTGAGCCAAAACAAGCTTTCGACTTTGGTCGTCACAAATTGTGAGAGATTTTACCTTAGATTAACCTAAAGTGAGCGCTTAATTAAAGGCAAATGTATCCTTCCTGGTAATTTAAATTAAATTTATACTAATGAATAGCGTTTTATACGTCCGACAAAATCAGACTTTTAACTACATTTAAGTTGTAATAATGACCCTAAGAGTGTTAAATATATTTATTTTCTATTGAAATATAATCGTATAACCGACAACTAAACTCTTGGGCTCACTTTAGCTTTGACTTTAGCTTTGTTCAAGCTGATCAATAACCTAATTAACACAATAAGATCTTAAAAAGAATTAAACTTAAAACAAGTTTTGTTAATTTATTATTTCAAATGGTGTACTTTAATATATTTGTACCCATATGTGTATCTCAGAGCGGTTCAGTTATAAGACTACTGTCATACTAAACACTTAATGAAGATAAATAAATTTGATAAACATATAATATTAATTGGCTCGCAATTTGTCTTAAGGAATTATATGTGAAAAATTTACAAAATTTAATGAAATAAAAAAGTGCAAAAAATGCCAAATAGTTTTAAGAAATTGCTAAACTAGTAAAGGGTGTTTTTTTAGAGGTATATAACTTCGAATTGAAATAAAACACAAGAAAATCGTTTTAATGTCCATCAATTTGGCTTTATTGGAAGGATAATTGTATGCCATTAATGTTTAAATATGATTTCGGGCATGTGGCCGCCGCGGCTGGCTCGAATAAAGCCAATTCTACAGGTCCAATTTTCAACCACTTTTTCGAGCATATGGGGCCGTATGTTGGCAATAACGCCACGAATGTTGGCTTCCAAGTCCCCTAACGTTTCTGGTTTGTTGGCGTAGACGAGCGACCTCACATATCCCCAAAGAAAATAATCCAATGGTGTCAAATCACACGATCTTGGTGGCCAATTGACAGGTCCATTCCGCGAAATTATGCGCTCATCGAATGTTTCCTTCAATAAATCGATTGTGACGTGCGCTGTGTGGCATGTAGCGCCGTCTTGTTGGAACCACAACTCATCCACATTCAAAATCTTCAAAATCTTCCATAAAGTTGATGGACAAAGCTCCAATTGCTGTGCACGGTGGCGAATCGATTCATTCGGGTCCTCTTCAACACTTTGCTCTACAGCGGCAATTGTTTCTTCGGTGCGCACTGTTCGACGTCTCTGCGGATGCGTATTATCACATAGAGTAAACGTAGTGCGAAAACGATCCATGGTTAACCGAATTAATTGCTCTGATGGACGATTATGTCGACCATAAAATGGACGGAGCTTGCGGTAAACTTCGCGAACTGAACCATTATTTTCGAAATAAATTTGCACGATTTGCAAGCGTTGTTCTTTTGTCAACCTGTTCATGATGAAATGGCAAACCAAACTAAATATTAATCACTTGACAGCTGACAAAATGGCCGCCAGTTAAAAAAGTGATGCCAACTTAAAGTTCTATACCTCAATAAAAAACACCCATTACTTAGCATTATTTTCAAAATCTTTAGTGCTAAAGGAAGAAAAAAAGTGATAAATCTAGCACTAAAAGTGCTAAAATGGCAAGCCTGCAACTAATCATTGATACAACGATGGCTGGCATTTTTATACTTGTGCCAGACAAGTATAAAAAAACACACACAAGTACACAACCACACAAACGATTGTATTACATACACCATATGTTTTACCATATGATGACGATCGCATATTTATCATGCATGTTAGTACAGGAGTTTTATTTTATAACGGAAAAATAAAACTCTCTATTAAGAGTTTCATCCGACCTTTTATTTTTACGTTGAAAAATAACTGCCTTAGATGAAGTTTTATTTTTTAATTCACAAAATAACTGTTACAAAATAATTTTTTGATATCGATAACTGTTATATACGGTCCCTGGTATATTCTTATTATAATCGTAACATGTGTGCTATTATACATAAGTGTATGAAACTAAAATTTTGAATCTCTGTTTAAAATTACCGGAAATGTTAGAACAACATAAGGGTATACTATGCAACGCATAATGTACTAACATGCATGATAAATATGCGATCGTCATCATATGGTAAAACATATGGTGTATGTAATACAGGAGTTTTATTTTTTCCCTCTAAAATAAAACTCTTGTAAGGAGTTTTATTTTTCCCATCCGAAAATAAAACTCAGTTTATGTAAATTGTCTCCCAATACAATTACCTTGCATTGCAATTGAATAAATCGGAATTAAAATAAAAACATATCGTGCCATAACCACCAAAAAAGCTTAAGTGACTTATTTTTTTGACTTCATTAAACTAAATGAGTTTTATTTTAGAGGGAAAAAATAAAACTGCTTAAAAGAGTTTCATTTTAGAGGGAAAAAATAAAACTCCTTAAAAGAGTTTCATTTTAGAGGGAAAAAATAAAACTCCTGAAATGAGTTTTAAGAGTTTCATCTGATCTTTTATTTTTCCGTTGAAAAATAACTCTTAACTGTGGAGATGAGATAGTTTTTTTAAGCTCCCTATAAATTCTGAAAGTGGTCGCCAATACGAATCTATTGGTATATGACAGTATAGCTCTCCGTTGACTCTAACACAGGGAGTTTTTGAGTTAAATTTTTTTAGATAACAGTTATTTACGGTCCCTGGAATATACAGTGAACTCGCGAAAACGTGAATACTCGAATACATGAACTACTCGAAAACATGAACACTTTAATTTTTAGATTGATTACTCTAAAACGTATTGTTTTTTTGTTTGCAATGATGACTTTTATACCTGCAGTGCTTGTAGGTCCTGACTGAAGCAGACTTCTAACGGTTCGGTGGATGAGGAACTGATCTGGTGCGGGTTTAGAAATCTGTGTGACATGGTGTTCGTTATTAGCCCCTGATGATGATATGTCTGGCGTCATTGATGCGTATCGACTTCGGATGACTGTGGTCGTGTTCTCGGTATAGGTGATAATGTTGATGAAATGGAAATTTTGTGATTGGGATTATTATACCATATACGTTGGATTGGTTTATAATGCTTTACTATTTTCAGATGACCTACGGAAATTGAAAAAAAAACAATTAATTAATTTGGTGTTTCGACCAAAAGTTTCAGGTCACTAAGATGCGCAGTGCGTCTTTCGCCACTCTCCACTCTACTCAGTTTGACTATAACGCGGGACACGAATCCCGTGATGACATAAGGTACCCCGAACTTAGATGCCAATTGATTTCGATAGTGGGTGCTGTCGTACTAGTACACGATCCCCTATTTTCGGTTACCACTGGCGACGTCGCAAATTATAGTATTTTTTTTTTGCTTCTGAGCGGCTTTCGCTATGTGGCGCCGCACTATGGCAAATATGTCCTTTAGCTCGCTCGGACATTCATCGGGATCAACAATTGGGGCACCACTGCCTCTAGTCACTTGATCGTAGAGGGGTATTGGTAAACACGGCTCCATACCTTTGGTTAGAAATGCCGGCGTATAACCAGTGGTTGTGGAAGTGCTGGTGTTGATGGCCAACATGATTTCGGGTAGTAAATCATCCCAAGTACTATGATTCTCCTTTACAAACTGTGCTATAATCGTTTTAATTGTCCGATTGGCCTGCTCAGTGTGGTTCTCTTGAGGCGTGTAGGGTGCTGTGAATTGCTGGGTGACTCCCACGTCTTTTAAATATGTATTTCATCAGAACCTGCGCTGTGAATTGGGTTCCATTGTCAGTAGGAAAAATCTTTGGTACTCCATACCGTTCCACAATGCGTTCTCGCAACGTCTTTACGACTCCTTCCATGTCGAGTCCGCGGCAACGGTCCAATGAAATCCACACACAGAAGTGAAAAAGGCTCCTCAGGTACCTGTGTAAACATTTTCTACGCTGTCATTTGCTGGGCCACTTTATACAGTTGACAAATGTCGCAGCCTCGGACGTATTTTTTAATATCGTGGGCCATACCTGGCTAGTAGTAGCGGCTGTCAATTTTATTCAAAGTTTTTCTGACGCCTAAGTGCCTTCCAGTGAGTTGATTGTGAGCCTCTTGTAACACTTTAGTTTTTGCGGGTTTGGCCACACACAATTTCCAAGGAGTGGAGTCTTCGTCATTAACTTCTCGGTTGATATATCGATAAACCTGCCCGCTTACAATATAATATTCATCAAAATTCTCTGGCTGTTGTCTTATAGCGTTTTCTCACTTCCTCACATCTTTGAGGAATGCGTGGAATATGTTGAAAATTGAAAAAACATGTTCACATAAAATAAAACATCTTTCATCTGTCATGTGCTATAACACTATTTTTACGAGTGTGAGCAACTAAAACATAAATAATAAAATGGAATTTAAAAATTTTGGAGCTATTGAAGACCTGAAGCAATTAATGCTACAATATGCAGAATTAGTAAAAATTATTCGGACGATGATGATGAAGAAATATTACATACTTTATGCGCAACGATTTCGCGTCCGCGCAGCTTCTAGACATTTGCAAATACTTTTATATATGCACATATGTTATTTATTTTGACTTGGAAACATTTATACATTTGAATGTATGTGTATAATAAAATCTTGGAGTAGTTACGGAACTTCCTGGGGCAAGCATATTCCAAAAGGTAGCCCTGAATTTATGCACATACATATGTATGTATGTATGTATGTATATATGTTTATTCTATGTATGCATGTATGTATATAGCTGTATATATTTTTTCTCGTAATTACACTAAAGTAATCGAAAGATGTTGAATGGAACCAAGTGAGGTAGAAACATCTGTTGAATATGTTGAAAGATGTTGAACATTCAGCCCTATATAATTCTTATGGGAAGATGTTATCATCTTGGCGAATTGATGAAAGATGAAAGGTGTGAGTAAGTGTGAATGTGAAAAGGCTATTACAGCGTTCATCTTGCCCTCAAGCCATTTACATGTGCGAGCGGGTATGATTTGTGCCAAGTGAACCTCTTCGAATGGGTGTCTAGAGAGTGCGTCTGCCACTTCATTTTGCTTACCTCTCCGATAGCTGATAGTAAACTTATATTGCTGCAATTCTTGCGCCCACCTCGCCAGCCGGCCTGTCGGGTTATTGATGGAATTGAGCCATTTCAAAGCAAGCAGATCAGTGACTACCTTGAACTCGTAGCTCTCAATATAGTGGCGCATCTTGCGTATTCCCCAAACGATAGCCAGACATTCTTTCTTGGTCGCCCAGTAGTTTTTGTCGGCGGTATTCGGGTGTCGACTTTCATAGGCAGTCACTCGTTCATCGTCTTCAAATTCTTGTGTTAGAACGGCTCCTAAGCCAATGTCATTTGCATCAGTTTGCAGTGTGAATGGCTTGGAGAAATCCGGGCAGGCTAATATTGGAGCGCGGGTTAGTTTTGTTTTCAGTGAATCGAAGCCTTCTCGTTTCTCTTCGCCCCACTTCCAGTGTCTACCGTTCTTTAACATCTGTGTTAATGGCTGCAAAATTTGGGGTAAATTTGGTACGAAACCTCTATATCACGAGGTAACACCCAGGAATCGACGAACTTCGTTAATGTTGGTTGGGGCATCTGTGCCACTACTGCTGTTTTGCCTGGGTCAGTCTTCTCTAGTAACTATGTGTCCTAAGTATTTCGTCTTGGCTTGTCCACTCTGGAAAAATTTTTCCGAGGACAGAGATCCCAAAAAGAGGACAGTGTCCAGAAAAATGAGGACGGATAACAACTCTAGCTAAGAGGTGTATAGTTTATTAATGTGCTGGCCTTCTACTCTACAACTCTAATAAAACTATAATTGATTAGAACTCGTTCCGTCTGTCGTTTTTGACATAAACGGTCCAAATAAAACGAATATAATTTTGAACTGCAATGTAAAAAACATATGTACATACACACTCGAGCAGCTTTTAGACAAAATACTCAGCATTATTCTGTAAATATTTGTCGCTTTTACGTCAACTCGACAACAAAAAGAGTGCACTTGCCTTGTATTATATTCTACTTCAATTGTAAGGAGCTGTCAATAGTACTAATAGTTACCGAAAAGTAGATAAGTGCTAATTTTTTTAAAGCGTTGAGGAGTCGACATACAGATAGTTATACACTGCAATTATGAATAAATTTCCGCAAGAAATGTCTCCCTTTTCCAATTAGATTTTTTAGTTCACCCTACTATTTGCTACTGTTTGAAAGTATTCCCTGGAAAAATTTCTCGTTAAATTTTTTTAATTTAATTTAATTTGTCAAACTTATGAATATTCCAAATGTTATTTCCCTTCCAAAGCTCATATGCTTCCTTTTGTTTTCAAAATAATTCTTACTTGTATATTGTAGCACCTTTGATGAAAATAACCGTGAGAAAGTAGTTAATTTATTTTGCTCTTGTTGTTAATTTATAAGAAATATGTCACGAATAGTCATTAAATTGTTAAAACTGCACGTATAAAATTGTATGGGACTTTTAAATACAGGGTGGCCCAAATGAGACCTAGTGATGTTAAACACGTGGAACTCTTGTAATAACGGTTTTTTTAAATGATTTATTTTTATATGTTAAATACATTTTATGGAAATTTAACGTGACTATGTGTGAAATATGACATCAGACAAATGACCACCATTTTGCTAGATACATGCATTGGCTCTTTTTAGCGCATTTTGCATTACACGGCGTAATGATTCTGGTTGCAGGCGCCGTATTTCGTCTCGAATATTCTGCTTGAGCTGTCCAAGTGTCTGTGGTTCGTTAACATGCACTTTGTCTCTTAAATATCCCCATAAAAAAAATCGGGCGCACTTAAATCTGGTGAACGAGGAGGCCAAGGGAAATCTGAATTTCTTGAAATTATGCGTTCACCAAAAATTTCACGCAGCATGTCCATAGTTTGCCTAGCAGTATGCGCAGTGGCTCCATCTTGTTTAAACCACAAATTAGGATGTTGCTCCACCATTGTCCACAAAAAGTTGTCGATTATTGTTCTGTAAGAAGCCCCGGAGACTGTTTCTGGCGTTTCATCCTCATTCTCAAAGAAATATGGGCCGATGATTTTTGTGGCCATAACACCGCACCGAACAGTGCATCTGATTGGGTGTGACTGATGCTGATGTATTGCCCTTGGATTTTCGGAGCCCCACAATCTACAGTTTTGCTTATTCAGATAACCATTTAAATGGAAATGCGCTTCATCCGTCATCCAAAGAGTATTTAAAAAATCATTTTGTGTGGCTAATTGTGTAAAGCGAATAGCGTATTGTAGTCGTTGTTGGGGGTCTTGTGGTAGATGCTGTTGCACAATTTGAACTTTGTATAGATACATCTTAAGATCCAACTTTAAAATTCTCTGTAATGTTGTTCTGGGTATACCCAATTGGCCGGAACGGCGACGAGTTGAGACATATGGATCATTTGCAACACTCTGCTGTACAGCTTCCACGTTGTCTACAGTACGAATATTTCGATGAGCACCTCTTCCTGGACGGTTGGTAACTGAACCCAGTTCCTCAAAACGGCGAACTAATCTTACGTTAAAAAAAGGCGATAATTTCGATGCGTCAAAACAATTGATCGTTGAGAAGAATAATAAAAATCGATAATTTTGTTGCGTTGTTGTGGACTGTACGTATTCATTTTAAATTTCCAAGAGTTCAGTTATAATCTGCTAAAAGAAAAAAATAAATTATGTTAAAAAATAAAAAAGTTATTTGTGTTTCACATCAGCTGGTCTTATTTGGGCCACCCTGTATTATAAAAAATACCATAAAATCAACGAATTTTTATATACAAATTGCTAAGAAATACCGGGATTTGTAAAATTCAATCTTGCCAAATCCCGAAAATCTCCGGAAATCTCTTGAAATGTAATATGGAATGTTAAATGAAATATAATATGAGATGTAAATTATCAAGCTATGTATGTATGTATGTGTCGGTCCCTTGATAGTTATTTATTCTCTAATAAATTACTTTACAAAAATGTTTTTGATGTTTTGATTTACATCAGAAACATTTTAAAACTAGCCCCTTTTCGCGCTTATTCGAATAATTTTACTTTATTTTGCGCTTAACGTATATTTTTTCAATTTAGTCCTTTTTAACCCTTTTTTCAAAATCATGATTGAATAAATAGGCTTGAAGGCCAACTTTGAGGGGCGGACGTACCCCTTAAGACACAGTCTTATCGCTAGGGAACTCTAATATACATACATGCATACATACAGTGGGCAAAAAAACTATTCGACATATACCAACATTTTTTTGTTCTCATCAATAAAAAACTATTTACTGTCTAATTTTACAAAAAGAACTTAGAAATTCAAACAAAAAAGTATTCGACATTGCTAATATTCTTATCATATAAAATATGTAAAGTTGCTTTAGAAGCAAATTGCTTTTCTTTGGTTTTTTTTAAGGTAGGACCAGCACTCAGGGGATAACCCCTACTCATTCAATGCATTGTGCTAGAACTAGGAAAATAGGTTATGGAGAGGATGATAGAGGGAGTAGTGTCTGTGGACATTCGATTTAAACCTTCCTACGTTGAAAGTGACAGGAAACACTTCCGCAGGTAGATTATTCCACATACGAATAGTACGGCTAAAAAAGGAATTCTCTCTGTAATGCGTAGTGCGATTTATTGGTCAATCGACAACAAAAGGATGTGCCCTGAATGAAGCTCGTGTTGTGCGTACAAATGTTCGGATTTCAGCAACGAGTTCCCTAATTTCATTAGAACACATTCCATTGTAGTAACGATAGAACAAGGAAATGCACCCCACATTGCGTCGATGCTCCAATGAATGAATAGAGTTGGATACCCTACTATCACCAACGAGCTTCTTCGCCCTTTCCTGTACGTGGTCGAGCAACCCCAAAATATACTTTGAAGCGCCGGCCCATACATGAGAGTTGTATTCCGTTTTCGGTCGGAAATGTGGTATAAATAGTAAAAAGATCAGATGGAGTGAAGTATTGCTTGCACCGTTTCAAAAATCCTAGGCACTTGAATGCTTCTTTTGAGACTTGAAAAATGTGTTCAGTCCAACGAACATCACACTGAATTTTCATGCCAAGAACATCAAGAGCTTCCGATTCCTTACTATTTATACCACCCATAGTTACAGAGCCAGCAGCATCTATGAGGAAACATAGCTTCCAATTAAAATGCCGAAAAAAATCGTTGAGCTCAGCCCAACGAGCCTTTTCGTAGATGCATTTTAGTCGTTTTGTAGCTGCAGATGAAACGCTATGAAGTGCTGAGAGCGAAAAGGAGGCCGAAATGGTACAGTGATCTGAATTACCGAGAGGTGCATTAACATTCACTTTATACTTATCAGGGTGTGAAGTGAGAAAAAGGTCGAGTGTATCCTTTGGTCCCCTTCAACACAGGGAATGTGTGTTGGTTCATTCACGAGTTGTGCTAGGTGGTTATGCGCTGCGAACAGCTCAACATATTTTCCTTCCGTAGTTGTACGGTTCGAATGGCGAAGCCATGTTGAATTGGTTACGTATGCTTTTCTTTTAAAAGATCTGGTATATATTTGTCGAGGATTTGAGTATATTCTTGACCGATTTTTCGTCACTCCTCTAAGAGGACTTTTTTCATTTTATTTTTGCTTGTAAAGTAACTTTTTCTTATTATTTTTTTCCAAATGAAACCAGCGGCATTCGATTAAGATCTGGAGCCTAATTCCTGCACTCGTGAACGAGTGCATTCGAGTAGAAATTAATTTCGAAAGCAAGAAATTTTCCGATGATGCACTCGTTACCAAGCGAATCGAGTTTTTAGTGTTGGGAAAAGCAAAATAAATTTATTTCCCAACACTGAATAAATTGTAAGCAAAAACATATGTTTCTATGTAAGTATGTGTGCAAAAACAAACGTATGTACGTACGTAAATACACACGTATGTATATGCAAAAAACGAACCGAATATACATAAATGGTATTTTGATTTTTATTTAATTATTAACTTAATAATAATTAATTAGTGTAAAGTTAGAGAATGGAGCACTAGCCAAGCCACATTTTCAATTATTTTATTGCTTGACCAGAAGCAGCTAATTTGTTATTTAGATGCTCCCAGAGTTGGTTGATTATTTTATTTTCCCTGATGACAACTGTTGGACAAAATATTATTCGCCAAATCAGTGTGATTTGCTATATTTAAAGTCAACTAGAAATTCTTTATATTTGTATTTTTTTTTATCCCTACATTTGTGCATACATTCATATAAATAAGTAAAATATTGGATATACATTTTCTTTTCCATCGCTTTTTCAATGTTCAACGTTATTTCGAATGCCTTTTTGCTTGCGAGTAAAAACACGAACGGTTGTAGTCGAACGGCTGCACGTGATCGAATGCTGTCATTAGAAATTTCGTTATGTGTTATTTGAAATCGAATGAGAAAATTCCAAAAGTTAAAAAACTCGCACGTTCGAGTAATAACTCGCTCGCATTCGAATGTACGAATTAGGCCCCTGGACTCTGTGGCGACATTTTTATTATTAAGATAAACATAGAAAAATTAGGACTGTCGGATAGATTTCAGTTTTATAAAGACAACGATCCTAGGCATTGCGCTATCAATACAAGGCTTTGGCTTATATATACTGCCCTAAAATAATAAAAACTCCGCAATAGTGTCCAGATCTTAATCCTATTGAATACCTCTGGGGTCATTTCGAAAAAAAAATAATAAGAAAAAGTGACTTTACAAGCAAAAATAAAATGAAAAAAGTCCTCTTAGAGAAGTGACTAAAAATCGGTCTAGAATATACTCCAATCCTGGACAAATCTATACCAGATCGTTTAAAAGAAATCATGCGTCGCCAAGGAAAAGCACTTTGCTTCTAAAACAACTGTACATTCTTTATAATCTAGGAACATTACCAATGTCGAATACTTTTTTTGTTTGAATTTCTTAACTTATTTTTTATTTGATGAAATTTTTGTATTAGTTACTCATGATCTCATCTTTTTTTTATAGAATACAATTTAAAGTTCTTCAATAAAACGCGTTCTAAGTTCCTTTTGTAAAATTACACAGTAATTCGATTTTATTGATGGAAACAAAAATCTTGGTATATGTCGAATACTTTTTTTTACCTCTCTACTTAAGTACGTGAATAATTGGCAGGAGTTTTATATTCTGTGTTATTTGCTTTTTAACAGTAGATAAACAAATTAAGCAAAAATAATGAATAAAATGTGTTATAATTTTTTAAATTCATACACGGATCCATTTTTTTGTTTGGTTTTTGTTTACACATGAGACCATGTGTATGTGTATGTATGTACTCACTTTGTTTTGATAGCTAGTTCAGATAAATTAGCGATAATTTTTTACCGAAACTAACAATGATAGCAATTTCTGGTTCGCAGCAAGGTTCAAAATGAACCAAGATGGTTCACTCTCTAAACTTTGTATGGCGAACCATGTTGATTCAATCATGATTCGACCGCGAACCTCGAATGAGAGAGCGAATCTCGATAATTGGTATTCGTGGGAGCATGCTATTAGTTTGGATATCACTGATGTACGTGTGTGTATGTATTTATGTATTTTAAAAAGACTAATCGTTTTAAACCAGATATTTTCAAAAGCGCGCACATGTGCGAGTGCTCCTGTTTAATGTGTACTCATGAATCAAAGAATACAATATTACGCATTCAGCTTTTGAAAAAATTATTTTTCTGCGCATGTACGTCACATCAGCCGATAAACATAAACACAATCACACCCACACGTGTATTTGGTACAGGACAATTTTGTTTACATATAAATTTCTACGTCATTTTGACGTCACACCAGCACACTCAAGTTAAGAAACATGCGCAATGCGTAATCTTGTATTCTTTGATTCATGATGTGTACTCAATTGTTACTTCAATCAGGGCTACCACTTTAATCTCAGACTATTCATATGTGCCGGTTGTGTAGTCGCATTTCACTAGACAACAATGGATTCTTTTTAAATTAGTTTAATATCAAGGTTTTATATTTTTTAGAGCGTGAAATATATCTGAAATTAAATTATTATGTGCTATTTAAAATATATCAAATGTGCATTAATCTCATTGTGAACACGAGAAGTTGACTCGAAGTAGAGTTTTACAAATAGTACTATTACAAATCAGACGGCATTGAGAATTTTAAAATTGTACCAACAACTTTAAAAATTTTTACTTTTTGTTTTTAGTTCAAATTAGACCTTTTTATTTGATTTTATTAAAATAATCGACTTTGTTCTGGCTACCGAATCGTTTTCACAAATTTGCTTGTAAGTTGGAATGTTAAAGCATATGTCCACCCTTGTTTAAGTTGAAATTTAAAATATACAAATTAATAGCATGTGCTCTGGCATCCGAATTTGTTGGTTTTCTCGCTGCGCTTTGCTTTCAGAAGTACAAAATTGGTACAACCGTTGTCGCCAAACTGTTTTTCTTTAGAACCACATTTTTCACATATACCAATCATATATTCCGCTAAATCACACCAAATTAAGATTTATTTCGGTGTGGGCATCGTTGTTTGATATACTGCAATAGAAAATAGCTGGCATTTTATTTGCATTGTATCTTAATATCTCTTTAGTACCCTATACTTATTTGTACAGCTTGAGGGCCGCAAGTTGAAAATCACTGTTATAATAAATTTAAGTTAGAGTGGTAACAAAAACTTGTAAAGAGAGTTTAATTTATGTAAAAATGCTATAATTAATAATAATTTTGCCGATTATTAAGATTGGTATATGTGAAAAATGTGGATTTCAAGAAAAAACGTTTGGCGACCACTGCTGTACCAATTTTGTACTCTGTGTTGATATAGGTATATTAAATTGTACTTTCATCATCCTGGAAACCCAAATACACCGTTTATTAATTTAAAATCGGTTGGTGCTTAACTAACATAGAGGTTGGATAAGTGCCTCTGGGTACGAAGTCACACTGCACAGTGGGGACTTTTGCAAAATAAACGGTAATAAATCTGCAACTTCTAAACTACTGATTGGATTTATATTCAATTGTTTCATACCAATATGTGTAACTATCTCGGTTTTTAGCCATTCTTCATTTTGTTTTTGGAAGTTAGTTTTGTTATAATTTAATTCTTTAATTTTTCTTTCGTACGCTACCAAAAAGTTCTCTATTTTTTTTAGTAGCATCTTCATTTAGTTTTAATCCAAATGAGTTGTCAATTATATCTATGATTTTAGATCATTTTTCTTAGCGCAATAAACTAACAGGAACGTATTCCCATAGAAGTTTACATACCACGTTATATTTAATACTAATCTCCATAACAGTTCAATATAGAGTGATTATTCTTATAAAAGAACCCTGCGTAATTTATAAGCACCTTTGCTAATTTTGTCTAATTACCTAGTACTGTGAAGTGTTATTAAGTAGTAGTAGCATAATCAGCTAGCACTTCCCGATGTTGCTGTAATAAAATCCGCGAAAACCTTTTTTTAATCCATTAAAAATGTGTGTTGTTATTCGTTAAATGCTTACCTGTTATTAACATTAACTACACTTACATGGAAAAACATATGGTATAATTACCATAAATATTTTTTATTGCGAAAAATATACATAGACTTATGGGATAACATTACAAATTTATTTTTGTTTTTCTATTTAGGCTCAATTTCTACATATTTTTTGAATTGCACCCTACAATCGGAATATCTCGAGATCAGTTAATTATATTGGAATAATTTTTTCAGGCAAAGTAAAAAGACTCACATGAAAGCTAAAAATGCCAACATAAGAAAAGAAAATTATTTTTATATATATTTTTAATGTTACAAAACAAAATTTCAAGGTTGGAAACCGAAACAAATAACGGTATCGGTATTGATACCGGTACAATAATTTTTTAAATTTCGGTATCGGTAGCGGTATCGGTATTTTTTTTATTTCGGTATCGGTATTACCGGTACATACCGTTATCGAGTTTATAATACCGGTATACCGATATTACTGACAAATTTATTATTTCAGGCAGTGGACATAGCAAAAAAACTTTTTTTTATTAAATTACTTCAAAAAGGAAGTATTTTTACATTAACATATGTACATATGTATAAAAGCATATAAACTTATTTGTTTCTATATGATTTTATACTATTACTAAACAATAATTTATTAAAAAAGTGAAACAAGGAGACTGCAGTTCAAACTTTACATATATAAAGTCTATACTGATAAATTATACTGTGTGACAAATTTTTAATGAAATCGAAATACCTGCGAACTGTTACTATTTTTCTGCTAGGTATTGTCGAGTATAAAAATTTTCTAGACATCTCCAAAATCTTGAGTTAAGCCTGGTACAATGTTCACAATTTCGTGCGAAATGCTGTCAAACTACATATAAAAGTATGTATTTGGTATGAAATATTTGCGAAATAAATTCGCAAGAGTAGTACTCTGTTCTTGCGAAACAACATGAGCAGTGCTTTTTTCGCACGGAATTTTAGCAATGTTGCATATTTACAAGCAAAAAAAAAAGCGAGAAATTTATTAAAACAACCGCGAGTTGGGCTACATTTAGTACATGTCAAATTTTTCACGCGAAATAACCAATTGCACTGAAGATTTTTCTCAACTTCGAACAGAGTACCAGCCTTTACGGGTAAAAAGCCGCTTTTTCGTACCCGTAGGCACTTATCAACCTCTAACTAAGTTAAATATCAACCGATTTTAAATTTATAAACGGATACAGAAAGAAGAGACTAAGGCCTTTTGAACCATATATATACATATGTATATCTTGTTTCAGTAAGTTTCAAATATATGTCTGTATTTTTCACCAAATATAATTTTTTCAGACGAAACGAACATTGGAATATTTCAATTCAAAGAATATACAATATTCTTTCAGCCAACTTAAAAACAAAGAAATTAATCTTCTTGTACAATTAACATTTAAAAATTTAAAGCAGGCACTTTTCTTCACCTCAAGAGAGGAATCTTTAACTTCAAATATAACAGTTTAGAAGTTTTTTCTCTAAGCCAAAGAAAGAAAGTTAATTGATATATATTTTTGCAATTTTCGCCCATATTACGGTTTACAGCTCAACTAAGTTGGATTGAAACTGAAAAAACTTAACTTTTGGTATTCTGAATAAAAATTAATTTTAGTTGTCTTCGAATAAATGCTAGAAAAACAAAGGTTCTTATCTATGCTATGTTTTTTGAAACCATAGTATCTATTACAAAACATTTTAAATATTTTTAGTTCTGGCTTTGCTCTTTTTTCTTGAGATTCTATGTTTTATAAACGTGGCAATAATATTGGCTGACAAATGGGATTGGTTGGCTTCTGGAATAATAAAGCAAAACGAATGCAATGGTTGAAATAAAAACCAAAATGTCTCATGGTGAAAAAAGTTGTAATACATAATAAAAATTTGGCAATATACCGTCACAACTTTTAATAAGCGCATAAGCACAAAAAAAAATTAAAATTGGCGATTTTCGGACACTGCTGAGCATAGGGTGCATGCCCAAAATACAAATTAATTGGCTCTTAGCATATTCTGAATAGATTGTTTTTAGCGCTATGTGGTTTAAAAGTGCATTTGATAAACAAAGTTTTTCACAAAATTGAAAATAATGAAGATACTTTTTCTTAAAAAACCATGCCTTTTTCAGAAAAATTTTAAAACTTTGAATTCTTTGCCTTTTCCCGTTTTCACGACTGCAGATATTAATAAGTTTTTTACCTATTTTTATTTAGATTTGATTTATTGCTGTCTTTTAATTTAAAATCCAACAATTGACTAAAAAGTTGTAGGTGAAATACTAAAAAAAGTCAAGGCAAAAAAAATTTTTTTTGTTAAAAGTCATATATCTTCTAAGTCATGAGAGATACGAAAACACATCTAAGGACATTATTTATTAGTTTAGATCAAAACGCTTTATCTCATAAAAATCGGATAATTTTTCTAAAAGTTACAAGCCTCAGAATATTTTTTGAGTCCCATGTTGTCAACTTAGGCCCACTGTAACTCCTGTCCAGCTTAAGCCAGATAGCTGACAAGACATTTGTTATAAAGCCTGAGTCCTCCTGTACGGATTTTCGAAGTTTCATATAAATCCAATCAGTAGTTTAGAAGTTGCAGATTTATTACCATTTATTTTGCAAAAGTCCCCACTGTGCACTGTGTTATTCAGAGTTCTCGTTGTACCGTCATAGTGAACAGACGTCTTAGCGGTGCTTTTTTTACATACATACTAAACAACAAAAAATACAAAAAAATATTCGTAATACATATTTGACTTTAATAAATAAGCTTTATTTGCTTTGCCTATATGTTTTTACATAGAAATAACAAAAACAAAAAAAAAACCGCAAACAAAAAACACAAACAAAGTGCCCTTAAGGAATACTCTATATGAGTACCTCAAAGGAAAATAATTGTGAAGTGAGTTCTAATGGCAGAAATGCCTATTTTACTGTGAGTTCTGAAACTCTTAATGAAAATATTAAAAATAATAAATATGATCATAGACTTGCTGTGAGTTCTGAAGCATGTTTCTTGGAATATAAATTGGGTTTCTTCATTTCCTGAATGAATACAATATTCTTCGTCTTCTTTGTTCAAGTCCAATTTGATAACGTTATTATTGCTTGAAATGAGGCATTCTTTATAAGAAATTTTAGCACCCAAATTGACTAAAATATTATTTCCTATTATTCCATAAAATTTCTCACTGAACTTACACTTAGTCGCAAAACTCTACATACGATTTTAGGTATTTCATATCTTTTATTCGTAATTTTTATTTAATGTTTAATTTTTTAAAATATTGTATCTTGAGTATTATATTGGACCCGCTTTATAACTTCGAGATAAAAAACATAAAAAATCACTGTTACTTTTTGGTAAAGTAAAAATTGCTGAAAAATGACGCTTAGCCAACGTCGCAAAAGTGTACATACGCGTTTGAATTGTATTAACTACATATATAGTAGCACGTTTTATTTTATAATTTTGTGTTCATTTAGTCTTGTTTTAACAATATGTGTTAGATTTTGCTTAAATTTTGATTTTATTATTAGCAGTAGTTGGAAAAAATGGGGAAAAATAATGAAATATCAACCAACGTTCGAAAATTTGTCATCAATCTTTCAAATGAAGGGAATTAAATGAGAAAAACCGGACAAACCTTAAATTTTTTTAAATTTACAATCATAACCAAGGCAAGTTTTTTGTGGCATTTGCCATGTTTGCCATTTTAGTAATTTCTTCAATTATTGACATTTAAAGCCATTTTTAGTCCACTTTGCCATAAAATGCCTTCTTTGCAACCTAGAAGAAGCTTTTATATGTCGGAGTTGTTTGCCAACCATTTTGGAACAGACTTCGTGCCACAAAAAACTTGCCCTGATCATAACTATCATTAAAACTACAAAAGAATCAAAGTTTTTCACGATTTGGACGAATAGCAAGGCTTGATGAAAGACTAAGGCGCAAAATTGTGAGAGAAATTGCGAAAAATACAAACGGAAGTAGCACAAAACTGAAAGAGGAGCTTCAAAATAATTATGAAATTCTTGTCGATGCTAACACAATTCACCGTTGCTTAAATAAAGTTGGATTATAGACTTGTATAGCCAGAAAAATGCCATACATAAGTCCCATAAACAAAACTAAACGATATACTTATGCTCTGGAGTACAAACACGTTCATCTTAATATATCTAAGTTTTTGAAAGGAGTTATTTTTATGGACGAACGTAAGTTCAACCTATTTGGAAACGACGGACGACCAAAAACATGGATAAAATGTAATATTGACTTGGATAATAAAATGTATGCAGCGCTGTCAAATATGGTGGGGACTCCGTAACTGTGTGGGAGTGCATAAGTGCTGATGGGGTTGGAGAATTAAAATTTTTTGATGGAATTATGGATCGTCGTGGTAATTTAGATATTTAAAACTATATTTTTTTACAGAATGCGAACAAATTGCGCCTTAAAGATAAATATATATTTATGCATGATAATGACCCCAAGAATAACTTAAGGCTGGTTAAGGAAAGGCTTCTTTATAAAGTAAAACCGAAGCTTCCACATCTTCCACAGTCCCCAGATTTAAATCTGATCGATTATTTATGGGCTTCCTTTAAGTAGAGGCGTCAAAATAGCGACCATAGTCTCTTATCTCAAATAATTACAATTTTAAAGGAAAAATTTGAAAATTTATCGGCGAAAACAACTAAAGATCTGGTTTCTTCGATACCTAAAAGGCTTAGAGAAGCTTTTGATAAAAAAACGGACACACAAACTTTTAAAAAAATTTTACACAATATACTCAACAATACATCGTATGTACACTTTTGCAATCGGATAAAATATTGAATTCTATTATTTTTTGCTTGTTTAATATTGTTTAGTAAAATCAAATGTGGTATTTTAATTTAATTTAAATTACTTTTACTTTAAAATAAAAAAAGGCTGAAAAAATTAATGATTTTCCTTTAAAAAGTAAAATTTTTTTAAAATATTAAGACGTATGTAGAGTTTTGCGACTAAGTGTATATTCAAAGAATTTCACATAGTGGTTTTGTATAGTGAATTCTTTAAAAAATGGTATTGTGCATTTTTATTAATCCTAATGTTGCATGCTTTTAATGTTATATTTACCGGTGATTTCCATTTTTCATTACATACGCCGGGCTTAATAAGACTCAATTCTGCTCCTGTATCAATTATGAACCTAAGATTCCGTACCGGACTATCGACAATAGTTGTCGATAGGGCATGTATCTTGAAGGCCACTTAGCTGAAAAATTTGAAAGTTATTCGAAATGTCCATTGGTTCAATTTCTTGGTTTTGAAAGCTTTTATTATTTCTGGCATTTTGTGGCATGTCAAAATTTCGTGATGGTCTAGTAAAAGTGTTTTGTCTTGATTGTGAAGGGTTTAACCGACCCGAATTTCTATTATAATTCTCTTGACGACCCAGTTAAACATTATTAGGTTGTCGCGAGTTTCCACTTTGCTGAGAATAGTTAAAATTTCTTGATACTGGTTTACGATTTAATGTTTCGTTTTTTGTATAGCTATTATTATGAAACTGTCGTTTCCTACCATAACGGTTGTTATAATTAAATGAAAGTCCGGTAAATTTCAAATAACGATTTTCTTTTATTATTGTATAAGCTTCTGCTATAGTGCTTGGGTTTCTAGCTATTATAATGCCTTTAACTGGCTCCGGTAGATTTTGTTTGAAAGCTTCTAGCACCAAATTTTTATTGTTGTCTGTCTGTCTGTCATTTAACAATATGGATTATTAAGTTTAGCCAAAAGCTGATTCAGTGTATGCAAAAATTTTTTTATCTCATTGGTACAACGACATAATGCGATTTCATCAAGAATTCTATCTTTAGGTGTGTGTTCACCGAGCTCTCTTATAAGCATTGTTTTTAATTCAAACCAAGTTCGTACTTGAGCGTTTCTTGTGAGCGAATCTCTGGCTTTTCCTACTAGTCGATCCTCTATGTACCCTAAACTTGATCTATGGATCTAAACTCGGGTCCATAATAGACGATGCTGACTCGATTATTTTAATAAAACCAGGGAGATCTGCGGTATCTACATTGAACTTTTGCACCTCGCAAACGCACTTTCAAGCTACTTCAAAACCTTCCATTATTACCTACAACTTTTCCTTTTTCTTTTCACTTATTTATTTTTATTAGAGTTATAATAAACACTTTTATACGAGTAGTATTCTTAACACTAATTACTTAACTTGTCCACTAAAATTCCGCTTCCAGGAGGTAGGTGTAGTTTTCCTTCTTAGTCTCTATATTTAGCTGGTTGATGTAGATTTCTTCAAAAATATATTGGCTTAAAAATGTCGTTTCATTGTCAGTATGGACAATTGGTGATTAATTTTCTTCTTTGCGTAAATATTTTCTCATAATGATCAATTGTGGTCGACATACATATATGTTTTTTTTTTTTTTTTGTATATCCTTTTTTGTAGAACAAACAAAATGAACCTCTACGTTGCAGTTGGTATATATAAGGCTTTTGTTAATGAAGAGTTGACGTTTCTTTACTGCTACTGCTTTTGGTGATGATTACAATGACGGACAGTTATATTTTGGTAACACTGTTGTTCAATCCACAGGACCGCTTTTCATAATAGGTTTTTCTTTCTTACATATTTCTTTTACGATTGTCACTTTTAAAATTGTTTTAGTTGAAAGAAATTTCTTCTTTTATAATTGTTACTTATAAAGTTGTTTTTTAAGATTTTTCTTCTTTAATAATTTTTACTTAAAAAATTATTTTAAAATTTTTATTTTCTTTTATAAATTTGTTTTTTTTTAATTTTTTCTTTCACCGAGTGCGTCAATAATAAACACTACGATAGTTTAATTTTAAGAGTTTATTAAAAACTGATACTTAAACTAATTTACAAGCGTAAAAATGTGATCAGAAAAAAGAATTCGGTAACATGATGGCTTCTTTGTTCACACAGAATGTGCTGACGCTTACGTCTGGCATTCTGCGGGAACGGAAATTAAATTATGAATTTTAATTATAAATTTATGAGAATCCAATTACATGTATGTGACATATCCATCTCATAACAAATTCGTTCTCATGAAATAATAGCAAAACACCGCACTATAAATTAATTATCAAGTTCTCATCTTTAAATTAACCCACTTTTTTCTGAAAAAAAAAACGGCGAAAATCTACTTTTTTCAATATTTTAATTTAAATTGCGTTTAACTTTTGACTTAATTGTGATTTCTCCTACATTTATGCAGTTCCGCTAACAGTTTAGGAAATATTCGAGAAAAAAAATAAAATTTTGGCTTTTTTACTGACCTCGGTCCACTGTTCTGCTGGTGGAGAAGTCAAATCTTGTTCGATTTTGAAAAAAAAAACTTAGTATGGGTTAAGAATAACATTTAACATTTATAAAAAAATTTGGTATCAGAAGCACAACTATCTCAAAAGATATACGCAATTTAAATTAAAATATTGAAAAAAGTAAAGTAGTTGAAATATTTGAAAAAATTCGATTTTTTTGCCGTTTTTTGCAAAAAAAAAGTGGGTTAATTATTTCGCTATTATTGAAAAGTATTGCAGGAATACCAACCCCATATTTTTATTTATTCAAAAAAAAAAAAAAAAAAACATTACGAAGAAATTTTTTGTTCAAAATTTTCGTTATTAAAGGTGCCAGATCGTTTCGAAATAGACCTATTTTTGTTATAAATATCAAATGTAAGACATTTTTTCTCAAATTCCAAAGCTGGAACCAAACAATTTGTTATGTTACCTTAAGACATGATAAGTTTTTAAATATTTCCTAAAATATTATCTGCTCCCGGCGAAACATGCTGAAGCATACATAAATTGTAAAATACAATGTAAACAGATCTTACTTTATACCTGTATCGGTATGAGTATCAAATAAATTTACAGAAAAAAAATATTGGAAGCATGCCGAAGCATTTCAAGTAGTAAAATCAGAAAAAAAATACTGACACACTAAATAAAAGAGACTGACTGACCAACTGATACGTTCACTCTCTCTGACAGCCACACAAATCACACTTAAACATATCAGAAATATATACACAATACGCCGAACTTAATAAAATGAGAAAAAAATCACTTCATCCAGAACATCAAATAAAAGCCATAGGCGATCACCCTTCATAAAATAAGCATATACCCTATTAATGAAAATATACTATCAGTATGAAGAAATATAATTTGGGGAATTAAAATTTTAAAATTTAATTACCCATAACGCTGATAAAGGACAAACAAATTCCGTCATACAAAGTCATCTTGCATACTAGAGGAACCGTCGACAGGGTACACCTAAGTATTTAGAAAACGATTTCGTTTTCTGTTAATCGCTATTCAAGAATAAAATAAGTTTGTTCATTGTGATTTTACTAGTTTTAAAGTACATTTAAGTTCAGTCTCATATCCATATGATGATCTTAACATAAAATTTAAAAATAAACGTTATGCAATTCTATATTATATGTATCTAAGATTCCAATAAAGCTATTATATCAAAGAGTCTCAAGCGCTTCTAACTGCACCAGAGTTTATGATAAAAATCTTCTTTTATTTAATAGCGGGCGAATTCAATAAAATTTTAATTTGAAAGAGTGAGCAAAAACATCAGCTTACTGCATTCTTATTCGTGATCATATAATATATACCCATCAAAGGACTAATTCTAAAAGTCTTATAAATTAAGCAATATGAAAAAAAAATTTTATAGACGCGTAACGTTTCAAAAGTAATTCAAATGATTTCATTGCAAAAGAAGTAGCGATTGTTTTCAACAATAATGACTATAATAATTTCAATATAAAACTCCCTTTTGATTTTACATAAATGTTTATCAATGAAAAATAAAAAAGAAGCAAATTGGCTAATAAAAAACTATCATTACCTAAGCTGGACTGCCGGATCAGTTTCATTTAAAAATGTTTATAAATTAATATAAGGCAATGCAAGATGTTCCGAAATAAATGTAAAAGGTGATGAAAAAAAACGATGGTTAGAAAAAATGTTATACCCCGAAAAATTTATAATGTTGACTATATAGGCTGCATCAACTTTAAACAAATGTAAATTAAATATACGAAATATTTATATTATAGTTACTATTACTGTATAGTATGTATCTCAAGGAATTCAGTTTTACTTAAAACATAAAATCCTCACAAACTTTTAAGTAAATACAGATAAAAATTAAAACAACGTTTTTTAATTTAAATAAAAAAACTATCGGGCCTGCTCTGCAAATCACGACGTGCCAAATCACGGTGATTTCTAAAAATTAATAAAAGCTAAATCATTGCTTTCGTAAATTTTACGTTTTATAGCTTTGGAAGTTGGAAGAAAATATACTATTATAAATGAAAAAAACTTAAAACGCAATAAAATCTCATTACCAAGGCAGCTATTAATAGTTTACTTTTGAAATCACGTGATTTGAGATCACCGTGATTTTCAGAACAGGGGGGTATGAAGATATTTCATATCTATACGCAAAAGACCAGGCGAATATTTACAACAACAAAAAAAGACCGCACATGACAAAAAAATTCATTCAAACAGGGAGCCAAACACTTATTTGTATGTACATGCATACATACATAAAATCAATTTGTAGATATGTAGGTACACATATTATCAAATTTCTTATCTATGCTCAAATATTTATTAGATCTTGACAATCACACTTACATACTTACATCATGAAAATATACGAACCGACCAAGCAATTCAGCCAAAACACATGAAAAGTCATTCAGGCAAAGAGGCGGATGTGGTTAAATAAACAAAATCTGTAATATAAACAAATTTCTCGCAGGCAGACTTTAACGCTCGACAATTTTAAGCATGACAAAATATAAAACAATCTTAAGTATAAAAGCATACTAGGATTAGGGAAGTTCAGATATGTATATGATAATATTTTATAGCACCAAATGTCGATATTGAAAATAATTTATTTCTACGTACATATAAATAACAGCGTGAGAAAATCACACACACACACACACACACACACACACACACACACACACACACACACACACACACACACCAGAATTCATATAAGACAAATTCAAATTATTTCAACAACAAGCTTTATGGCGTTTTCTGTTCTGACAAAAACGTTATCTTTATGCTACATTTCGCTGATGATCACGTTCTTTTCTAAAAAAATATTATACACTTAAGAAGGGTATTATGTTTATTTTCTACATATTTCGCACATAAAACTGGCAGAACATGTAACATGTCGTGCACTCTGCCTCGAGTAAGGTGGAGATACTGCCCTTTTTACGTCCTTGTTTGATACGACATCCTTGTTTACATTTCAAAAAAAATTATGGAAATTACCAAACAAGAAAAGTAATATGAATAGTAAATTCATGTTAATAAAAAAACTATTAGAAACTTCCTCGTCATCTGATGAAGAAGAGGAGTTGATTTTAAATGTGCTCAGTCGAAGAGGGGTGCCACGCGTGAAAGGTTTTGTGGAAAATGTAGTCCACGCATATTCCGATGTAGATGTATGTAAATGGAAATTTGTTCGAACGATTTAGCGATTATTTTAATAATTAAAAACAAAATTTGTGTGTAGGTAGTTCAAAAGAAATTTACGTGTGAGTCGAGAAAGTGTAGCATATCTAATCGAAAGGTACACTAATTTCTTTATAAAACGAAGCTACCAAGGAGGAAGGTGGCAGACGGGTATTGAATGCCAGATTCTGCTCTTTTTATGGTAAACTGTAATTAATAAAGTAGGTGTTATAATAATGCTACTTTAATATTTAAGGTTCAGTGGAAATAAAACAAGGGAAGTGGCAAACATCTTTGATATGTTTTCGGAATACTTAATGTATTGGGATTAGAGATGCTAAACGGGAAATCCCGGGATTTTCGCGAATATGCAAATCCCGGAGCCCGGGATTTTCTAATTCTAAAGCCCGGGATTTTCGGGATTATATGAATCCCGTCACAAATATTTTTTCACTTTTCCTTTGGTTTTGTTCACGTTTTTTTTTGCAGGCGAACTAAATCAATACATCGCGTAATTTCATTATTAAGCTTCCAATTAAATATTAAAATTAATAAATAATTATTTTTAGGACAATATCAGTAAATAATGTCCACGATTAATAACAATAATTCCGTACAACAACTTTTTTCATTGAATATGAATCGTTTTGCTTCACATACGTTAAATTCTATGGCGATGGCATTATTAATAATTTTTTCCACGGCACCTAAAGTATTTAAAAACACAACGTTACACTTAAAAACATTGCGTTTTAAATAACAAATTAGTGCAGTTTTTACTATCAAACAGTTAAGAAATTTATTATTCGACATATTTTGATTAGTTTATTTTAATTTGAGATTTATTTGCTGGTGGTTCAGCTGTAACAAATCGTCAGTAGACTTCAAACATAAATTTGGCTGATTTTCAATTAATTTTTAAGCTTTACAAATCTTCCCGTCCCATGAAGTTCCCGAGAGCAAATTCCCCCTCATGGGGAATGAAAATCTCATGAAAAAAAATTTCACATTTTATTGAGGATGATTAGAAACTCCCTATTATAAAAAGTTAAAATAAAAAATTTGCTTTGAATAAATATTTTAGTATACAATATTATATCGTATATATGTATATCTTATGGCGTTTTCGTTTTGCATATTTTTCACTTTTCAATGAAAATTTGCAATTAGTTGCTTGAGTGATATAAGCACACACATATGTTCGTCTGTATGTACCTTTTAAATATGCTAAAAAAATTAATTGTAAAACTAAAGTATCATTTTTAATATAAGGAAGCAGATTTGTGCAGAATGTTTTCGGGACTTTGTAAGTCCCGAATATCCCGGGGTCCCAGTTCGGGATTTCGAGACTCCATCACTAAATCCCGAAGCCCGGTATTCCAAAAAACCTGTCCCGATTAGCATCTCTAATTGGGATGCATAGGCGGTAGCTTTATTAGTGCCAGAACCCCGAAAAACAAAATTCGGTCCACATACATTAACAGACATGATGAAGTGTCAATACTCTGCAAGGAATCTGCGATAGCAGACTTCGATTCTTGGATGTATTTACTGGAATTCCAAGCAAAATACACGACTCCCGTGTGCTTAAGGTATCATTTATCGGAAAGGAGCTGCAAACCTTATGTAAGAATAAGTATTATTTGTTGGGAGATGCCGCATATCCATTATGGAAATACTTATTGACGCCATATAGAGACAATGGAAATCTAAGTCAATCTGAAAAAAATTTCAATACACAATTCTGTCGATGTCGTGTAAAAATTTAAAACGCTTTTTGTTTGCTTAAAAAGCGATAAAACCAGGCAAATCAAAATCAGCTTGTTAACTTAAAAGCCGTTTTTCTAAAAAAACTTATTTTCTAAGCATGGGTCCCTTTTAACTTTCTGTGTCACATATCATCATCACAAAGTTCTCGTTGTACCTTCATAGTGAACAGACGTGTTAGTGGTGCTACACATACATACTAAACAACAAAAAATACAAAAAAATATTCGTAATATATATTTGACTTTAATAAATAAGCTTTATTTGCTTTGCCTACATTTTTTACATAGAAATAACAAAAACAAAAACAAAAACAAAACCGCAAACAAAAAACATAAACAAAGTGCCCTTGAGGAATACTCTATATGAGTACCTCAAAGGAAAAAAATTGTGAAGTGAGTTCTAACGGCAGAAATACCTATTTTACTGTGAGTTCTGAAACTCTAAATGAAAACATTAAAAATAGAAAATCTGATGATAGACTTGCTGTGAGTTCTGAAGCTCTTGTTGAAAACAGTAAAAATAAAAATTCTGATGAAAGATTTTTTCCAACTGCAAATTCACTTTTTCGTCAGCGATCAAATTCGCATTGTCCAATGCCAAATAGTGATTCGTTAACACTAACGTTGCCTAGTACTTCGTCATATAAGTCAGTGACATTATTCGCTTCGGGCTCGAATTCATCACTAAACCCAGTTATCACAACAGATAACAGCAGCTCAAAACCAAAGGTCCAAGTCGGAATGGACAGATATATAATTGTTTTAAAGCGCGGGCGAAGCCCAAATTCTACTAAAATTGCATCTGCTCCAAAGATGTCTAGGGATAACAGTGCATCATCTACCAATCGTCAAAATCGCTTCTCCATATTGCAAGACAATAACGACAAGCCCGCTGCATCATCGCAAAAGTCTTTTAAGCCACCACCTATATATCTGAGAGAAAAAAAATTCGAACGCGCTTTTAAAAAAACTACTGTCGACCATTGGTGAAAATACTTTTCACATTATTCCAATTAAACGAGGTAATATTGATGAAACTAAAATCCAAATATATGATGAAAAAGATTTCCGAAAAATTGTTAGTGAGTTTGAAAACAATAAAACAAATTTTTACACATATCAACTTAAGAGTGCTAAAAGCCTACAGATAGTATTAAAGGGCATAGATTCATATGTTGAGCCCGAAGAAGTAAAATGTGCACTTATCGAACAAGGATTTAAGATAAAAAATGTTACCAATATAATCAATAGAGAGAAGATTCCCCCGCCTCTATTTCGTGTTGAACTGGAGCCGAATGATATACAGTTGAAAAAAAAAACGAGACGCACCCAATTTATAGTCTAAAATACCTCTTACACCGAAAAATCACAGTTGAAAAGCCACGTAAGCGTTCAGGTCCCGTACAGTGCCATAATTGCCAAGAATATGGCCACACAAAAACTTACTGCAAATTACCTACAGTTTGTGTTATCTGCGGTGAATTGCATGGTACTGCTAACTGTACTAAGCCAAAAGTTCAAGCAGAAAAAATGCAGTAATTGTGGAGGTAATCACACCGCTAACTACAGAGGATACCCTGTATATTCTTTCGTTAAACAGGCTATGGGTCAAAAACCCAAATTAGGTCCAGTTCAATCAGCAAATGCTTACTCCGCCACTCTTCCTCAAACTAGCCAACTAGTTAATTCACGTGTATCCACCGCCAAATAATTCAATGAATGCAAACTCAAGCTTTAACTTTAGTCGCCTTGAAGCTACTATTGAGAGTCTTGTGCTAACTATAAATAATTTTACAACAAATATGACTATCATGATGCAAGAAATGCTGCGAATGTAGAATACACTGCTTCAAGCATTAGTTAAAAATATGTTTCTGGAACGCAAACGGCATTCGCCAACATAAAAATGAACTTGAGCACTTCCTCATGGAAAAAATATTGATATAATATTGGTATCTGAGACTCATTTGACCTCAAGAAGCCTTTTTTAAATTTCTGGCTAAACCTTATATGATTCAAAGGACCCAAGAGGAAGAGCTTGCGGTGGATCAGCAATTCTAATAAAGTCAAGAATCAAACATTATATTAAGTGGAGAGCCCACATACTGGCCGACTGACATACATAAAATTCCGGATGTTATAGATTTTGGAGTCATGAAAAATATTTCTAGGGATTTAATTCAAATTGAAGCTTCTCTAGATCTCTCGTCCGATCACTCTCCCACGATCGTTACAATTTGTAGTCCATTAAGAAGTGACTTACCTCACCCATATGCGAATTTGATAAATCGTGTTAATTGGCTGGGATTTAAAAAATACCTTAGTACTCGTAGTCATTGCACGGAAAATATTACGCTAAGAACACCTGATGATATTGAATCTAACATTGCCAACCTTAATGAAAATATTAAACAGGCTGCTAAACATGCCACTACCGCCCATCCGCAGACTAGGGTAAATAGAATTTATTCTACGGATATTGAACGTCTCGTAAGTGAAAAAAGAAGAGCTAGAAGAGAATGGCAACAGCACAGATCACCCCAACTTAAAATCAGATTTAAAGAGTGTACTAAACGACTCCAAGAGTTGCTTGCATTTGAAAAAACTGCGTCTCTTAAAAACTATCTGGAAAATCTTGATGTCACATCAGCATCTAATTACTCTTTATGGCGCGCTGCTAGAAAACTTAAAACACCCGTTGAGTTTAAACCACCTCTGCGCACATCTACCGGAGGTTGGGCAAGAAGCGATACTGAAAAAGGTAACATATTTGCTGATCATTTAAAATACGTATTTACCCAAACACATGTACTGGTGTAATTGATCTACCCCCTCAACAAATAAAGTCGCGTGATGTACAAAAACTAATTGATGAATTCAACCCAAAGAAAGCTCCGGGTGATGGAATTAGTAACCAGATGCTGATGAAGTTGCCTCGTATTGGAATTAGAATACTGTTATTTATTTTTAATGCGATTTTACGACTGGAGTATTATCCACACAGCTGGAAACTTGCCAAAGTTAAAATGATTCCAAAGCCGGGCAAAGATCTTACCAAGGCGGAGTCATATAGGCCAATAAGTCTCCTATCAACAATGTCAAAGCTTTTCGAAAAACTGCTCATGACAAAATTTTCCCCAATTCTAGTTAGTAGTGGGTGCATACCGGACCATCAATTTGGTTTTAGAAGTCAGCATAGCACCATTGAACAAACAAATAGCTTGGTTCAATTTATAAGAAGAACATTTGAAGAAAAGAAGTATTATTCTGCGCTGTTTATCGACGTTTCCCAGGCATTTGATAAAGTGTGTCATGAAGACCTAATTTTAAAATTAAAAACATACCTACCAATAAACGTTGTAAGTCTTTTGGAAAGCTACATTACTGCCCGGAAGTTCACTGTTGTGGAAGGAGACATTATGACCACGCCTGAAACTATCTCATCCGGTGTGCCACAGGGGCCAGTATTGTATTTGATTTTTACTTGTGATATGCCTCTGAGCAGCAATATCCACACTTCCACATTTGCTGATGATACAGCCTGCCTTAGTATGCATGAAAATCCTTACGAGGCATCCCGATATCTTCAAGAACACATTACCCAGCTGGAACTATGGTTTAACTTATGGAGAATTAAGGTAAACGAACAAAAGTGTGTTCAAGTAACATATACATTACGAAGAGATACTTGTTCACCCATTCGGATTAACAATCAAGTTGTGCCTCAACATTCTCATGTGAAATATCTTGGTATACACCTTGATCGACGGCTTACTTGGAAACACCACATTGACTCTAAGTTAACACAAATGAAACTAAAATTAACTCAGGTACATTGGCTGATTGGTAGAAATTCAACCCTCAGTCTAGATTGCAAACTTTTGATATACAAGTCACTTTTGAAACCTATATGGTGCTACGGAATTCAGCAATGGGGCACTGCTTCAGCTTCAAATGTCGAGAGAAACCAACGAAGGCAAAATAAAATTTTGCGATTAATAACATCGGCGCCATGGTATATAAAAAATTCAAATATACATCGTGATTTAAACATGCCACTAGTGATTGAAGAAATTGCAAAATATGCAGGCAAATATTTAACAACACTCGAGTCACATCCTATTCCGCTTGCTCGTAATATTTTGAACTTTACTGGACACATCCGCCTAAAAAAGAGGGATACAAGTGCTCTTATACTCAACACTCCAGATGGGTCTGCTTGAAAATGCTTTTTATTTTTTATATTTCTTCCTTTTGATTATCACTACTTATGTATTATTTATAACTATCTCTAAATTTATGTCCGACAGTGGTCGGGCCTAATAATTATATTTTAGATTTAAGATTTGAATACTTATTGTTAGTTCATATTTGAAGATACATTAAATAAAATATGTATATAAAAAAAAACACTGTTATTGGATTTTCGAATTTAATTCGTTAACCAGTTAGTTTATTGTTTAATTCGAGAACTTTCCGTATTCTGATGAATATATCTGCAAATGCACTGACTTCGTAACATCAGTGTAAAGGATTTATGTGTCGAATTGAGTAAGTGAAAATCGGTGCATTAAAAAGATGAGGGAGAACATTGAGCCTGAAAAAGATTGATATTTGCCATCATAAATTTAGAACTGATATATTTACGAATTATATTATGCATTGAAACTTCTGTTAAACATATAAAAAGTGGTATTTATTTTTTAGTTTATTTATTTATTTATTTTTTAGGACACATGTGCGCATTCATACTGGTGATAGGCCATACGTTTGTCCTTTCGATAGCTGCAATAAGAAGTTCGCTCAATCCACAAACTTAAAGTCCCATATTCTTACACATGCCAAATCTAAGTAAGTATTTATATACTCGTACGTACGTATAATGAAGAAATAAGTATGACAATTTAAAAATTTGTAATCAAAAGCGGTTTTTGCAAATACAAGGTGTCTCAAAAGATAGTTCAGTTTACTGCGTGAACACTACACATGCTATCGGACATGCAGGACATGGCAATCGGTAGTCCTTAGCTCTAATTTTGTTTATTTTGCAAAAAAGTTGCTTTTATGTGAAATTATACTACTTTTTTAATTTAATTTCTTAAACAAACACAACCCCGCAAAACGATTAGCTTGTCTGCGGAAAACATCCAGGATTTATGGCGCAAATCGAACCCACGACCTTTGCACTGACAGGCTAGCATCGCTACCATTCAGCCACGGAGGCAGAGTAAATGAGTTTCGTCAGCACAAGGGTTTGTATTTGGGCGATATTATTTAAAAAAAATAAACTGCCAAATTGTTTATTCAAATAAGTAATAAATAGGGCTAATTAAAATAGGCAAAAAAAAATTAAAAATATGCGCCAGGAATAGCACGAAAAAATTTCAAAATATGCCCGGTTATATGCACAAATATGCAAAATATGCAAGAATAAAATCAACAATTTTGTTACTTCAAAGTATTTTTATTCAAAGAAATCTTTATTACAATGAACAATCATGTGTTTTTTTAAATTTTCAAACAGAAATTATCTTCTATTGTCACATAAAACAGATGAATACATGGAAAATATGCGTTCAACATCAGTAGATGTAACAGGAGCGTATTTAAATCCGAATGGACACCGCTCATGTCCATGTTTCGTTCATGCTCTGACATGGATGCCCGATTGAATCGAATACTGCACGCAAACGGTTCGACTTTGTGGTAGAAGGTATAGAAAAGTAAAGAAAAAAATTAATAACATGCAGACATACATGTGCAAGAAGAGGAGTGAAATATATTTTATGTGAATTTCTTTTACAGCAGTTTGAGTTATATGAGTCGTTATATATTAATCGCGTTGCCAGAGTGAAAAATAAGCTTTTTTATGCAAGGTGATCCAAAATAAGCATTTTTCTACAAAAAAACTAAAATATGCAAAAAAATGCTTTTTCTGGCAAAAAGCCAGAAAAATTAGCTCTGGTAATAAACATTGTTTCTGTAAATGTGTTAAAAAAATTTTTAATCGATCAACTAAATATATCCAATCTTTTGAGATACATTGTAAATGAAACAAAGTGCCCTTTCCCATTCGTATTTCACTTTGCATCATCAAGCTCAAAAGTTTTGCATCAGATGTTGCATAGTTTGGAAGACGAATTTAGCTTTCGCATTACATTATACAAGCTTTTCACTTTTTTTCGCAGGCGTAGTACATCATCAATGGCTGTACGCAGTGGAAGTAATGTTAGCAATAACGATTCTAACAGTCCTCCCGTTCAACAACATCCAACTACAAATAATTTCATAAAAATGGAAATGCATGAAATGGACTCAAATTCTTCATATGTGGTATACACCGAGTAACGAGATTTTATATTTACATATGTACATATGTATGTGATCTAACAAAACATATTTTGATTTTACTTTAAATAAAATGCAAACTGCTCTCATGTATTTTTTTTTTTGGTATGCGTTTTTGTACGTAATTCAGTCCTAGGCAGTCATGTTACTAATGTATATCTTAATCTCCATAATTATAAAATTTTTGGATTAACTATTAGTTAAGATATTTTATAATACGTACATATTTAGGAAAATTATGAAATTTGGATTTTATAATTATAATGCTAATATAAGTGAATACATAATGTGTACCTTTTTAATATAAAAAATAACCTACTTCTTTTTTGAAGTCGGTTAATTATAAAACCATTTAAAACCCAATTTAATACTTTTCGACTTAAGTTTTGGTAAATAATTTTTACTAAATTTACTTTCCATTTTTATATCATTAGTTATAAACATACATCATGAAAGAGTGAATATTAATTTAACATTATCTTAGACAATCTTAACTAGTATTATTACCTGATGAATAATCGACCGATACAAAATTATCGGTTTTTACTGAATTGAATTGCATTATGATATAATAAAGTCATCGGGTGTACTCACTAGGAAATATTACATTGTTAGTTTATTTTTCATTACCGAATTAAACTCTTGAAATTCGATTATATACGTTTATGTGTATATGCTTTAAGCTACTTAATATTTTTTATATAATAATGTTTCTATTTCCTTATATACCTATAATTTTCAGGAAACTACGCTAAAATATATCAGAATTTTTACGTTGTAATTAAATTTCTTTTTCTACAAAACCCAATAGAAAGCTGTTGAATTATAATGGCTAGACATAAATGTTTATGACGTTTGGAAAAATTAATTTTACTTTTGCTTTTGGATAGCAACCAAGGTATATTAGAAACAAAGTCTTTAAAAGTCAGTGCGTCAGTTTGTCAAAAGCATCTGGTAAATATTTTATTCTGCCGGTACAGAAATGTTGTGGAATGTATTTTCAATTCAACGTGTACGCACCTAAACGAACCCATATAGATCCTATTCTGCATATTTTTTTAAATAAAATGTATGCTGTATTTTTCAGTAAAAAAGTTTAAGACTGTTAAAATTTTCGTTTGTAATATTAAGTTCCGGATTACCACAAAAAAAAAAACAATTCAGTCTGGATTTAAATAAAAAAAAATATTTTCATTATCTCTTTGTTAATTTGGCGTTGGTTTAGGTTGCAGTTAATTTTCTTTTAAGCTAATGCTTCAACGTGAATAAATATTCATTTAGTTACATTTGTTCCTGGCGTTTGGCAGATTTTTTGTTTACTGTTTGAAGGGCTCGTAATTTATAGAATAATTAATTATATAATCTGTAAATCGATCGGGAACCCAATCTTAGATGGTATATTTTTTAAATAAAAGAGCTGACAGTGGGGTTATTTTGAGTGGTGTTTCAGTAAAAATCAGGGTTACCGTTCACCCGACTAAAGTCGCAATTTGACCCTTTTTTAGCGGTCTGCGACTTTTTGTGAGACTTTTTTTTGTCACCGACTTTTCCGACTTTTTTTAATTTTATTGCGACTTTTTACCCTTTTTTGTGAAACTTCTCAAAAAACAGTTAATTTGCAGTAAATTAAAAGTTTTTTTTTCTATATTCTTATGAATTGAACAGGCTAATGTTCGTAACGCTTTTTAAGCCACATTACATGTGATAATTATTAATGAACAAATAACATCAAAGTTAGTTGTAAATATTCTGACAACAACACATTGATGTTATTTGTTCATTAATAATTATCACATGTAATTTGGCTTAAAAAGCGTTACGAACATTAGTCTGTTCAATTCATAAGAATATAGAAACAAAATACAGTTCGAAAAATAATAATTAACTAAAAGTTTTTTGATTATTTTTATCAAAAAAATCGTCAAAATAACGTCGGCAAAATTTAAAATCAATTCACATATTATTGTTCATTTGGAAACACTTTTACCACTTTTTTGCAACATGCATATCATGTATAAAATGTATTCAAGAAATGTTTCATAAATTTTCAGTAGAAGTTGCAAAGAATAGTTTTAGCTAAAATCTCCAGGGTACATGGAAACATGTACATACCCAGCAAAAAATTTCAAAAAAGGTAATCGGATTTGGAATGAAGCATTTTTGGTGGAAGCTATTACTTACTGGATCACCAACTTAATGATTTGAACAAGGCGTGAGACTACAATAATCGATTCTTGAGAAGTACTTACTTATTTTATTTGGCAACTTGTTCACGTAATCTATTTAATCTAAAAAAATTATTCTCATCATTTAGCAACTTGTATATAATTTTTTTAAATTTAAGGTAATGTGATTTGTAAGCGAGTAATGAAATTTGGTAATCAGAAAAGTAATTCATTATATGTTAATGCGTAATTTTTTGCTGGGTACATATATAAGCATGTATAATGCAACTGCATGTGTTGTGAAATATGATAGAAATGGATTCTGCAATAAGATTTTTGTTTTGTTTCAATTGTTTTTTTGTTTTGTTATGCTTTTTATTAATAAAAAACGTTAAAAAAAAGAGATGCAACTTTTATTTTCTCAAACGACTTTTTTGTGCGACTTTATTTTCACAAAACGACCTTTTGTGCGACTTTTCTAAAATTCCTAGCGGTAACCCTGGTAAAAATGGATTCATATGACTGAAATAATATTCAAGTGAAACTGTATGAAAGAAAAGAAATTTAATTACAATGTCAACGTGTTAAGAATACAAGTAGTAAACGTATGTACATACTTCATGCATAAGTTATTGTATGATTTTTTTTAATATGGAAAATGTAAAGTAAAATAAGATTGTAAATTAATAAAAAATAAAAAAAGTAATTTGTCACGTATTTTTAGATTTATTTTTATAAAGAAGTCAATAAAAGAAGAAAATGTTGAAAATTAAATACAAAACAAACAAATTATTTATAAATTTATGCAGGAAAATTCAAAGGAGGGTCAATTACTTAAATGTAAGGAAAACGCAAAGTGAAAATAAAAAAAAAATTAATAAGTACATGACACTTTAATAAAATCTTCGATTTTTGCGTTTGGTTTGTCCAACACGTTTATATACAAATTTTCATTTTAAGGAACATTTAATCATTTAACGTAACACTGAACTAATTTTTTAATAAATTTAATTATAGTTACTAATTATTCAAAGTACACTAGCGAAGCGCTAGTGAAACAATTACTGCAGTCCATAAAGGTTCAGTCAGACGCGATAAATACATTTGCTTCACCTATTAGTGCTTCCATGACCAAAAGTGCAACAAAAAAATTGTCTTACCACCAAACAGCTGATTTATGTTTTTTTTTTACTTATTACGACTTACATATGTTATTAATAACTATCACTAAGGCCTAATAATTATATTTTGATTTAAGATTTGAATACTTTTTGTTAGTTCATATTTGAAGGTACAATAAATAAATATATTAATTTAAAATTATTTGCTGGTGGTTCAGCGTTGTCTATATGCATTTCATAGTTGCTCTAACAAATTGTCAGTAGACTTCAACCAGATATTTTGAACCACCAGCAAATAAATTTCAAATTAAAATAAGCTTATGACAATATGTCGAATATGCAATTTCTTAAATAAATAAATATATATATTTATAAAAAAAATGGTTACTGCGAAAAGCCAAAATTAAATTGGTTTCTATGGTTATGGCTATGGTGCACAGTGGGAGGAATTTGGCAGTTTAGAGTTTATACATACAATATTTAAAGGGTGTTGAGGCACAAAACCCTGAAGTGGGCCAACTCGGGTTAATGAAAAATTGAAATCTATGTTAAGCTGATGGTTTTAATCTGATAAAAACGATTTTTTAGCAAGTAGATTTTCCTGTGTAAGAGCTAAATAAGAGTTAACTATATCTATGAGTTTTCGCTTGCAATTATAGGCAATATTCGAGCAAAAAATTTGAATGTGAACTTTTCTCTACCAACCTTGGGTCACTGTTGTCCTAATGGAGAAGTCCAATATTGTCCGATTTGCAAAAAAATTTTTTGTGGACTTAAAAACAAAACATACGAAGTTTGTTAACTTAATTTAAAAAATTTAATTTAAGCGAGAACGAAATGCAAATAGACAATGCTTAACCATAAAAAAAGCAAAATTTTCAAATTTAATGAAGAGTTTATGTTAAATGAATATATGTACTTCGGTATTTCATGTATCAATGAAAAATCTGGGGCCTAATTCTTGCATTCGTGATCGAAATTGCATTCGAGTATAAATTAATTTCGAAAACAAGAAATTTTCCGATGATGTCACTCGATACCAAGCGAATCGAGTTTTTGTTTTAGTGTTGAAAAACGGCAAATAAATTCATTTCACAACACTGAATAAATTGTAAGCAAAAACATATGTTTGTATGTAAGCATGCATGAAAAAACATACGTATGTATGTATTTGCAAAAAACGAAACGAATATACATAAATGGTATTTTAATTTTTATTTAATTAACTTAATAATAATTTATTAGTGTAAAGTTAGAGAATAAAGCATTAACCACATTTTCGATTCTTTTATTGCTTGACCGGAAGCAGCTAATTTGTTATTTAGATGCTCTCAGAGTTGGTTGATTATTTTATTTTCCCTGATGACAACTGTTGGACAAAACATTCGCCAAATCAGTGTGATTTGTTATATTTAAAGTCAACTAGAAATTCCTTATATTTGTATTTTTTGTGCATACATTCATATATAAATAAATAAGTAAAATATTGGACATACATTTTTGCTTGCGAGTAAAAACACGAACGGTTGTACTCGAATGGCTGCACGTGATCGGATGCTGTCATTAGAAATTTCGTTATGTGTTATTCGAAATCGTATGAGAAAATTCCAAAAGTTAATAAATTCGCACGTTCGAGTAATAACTCGCTCTCATTCGAATGCGGGCATCAGACCCCTGATATCAAAAGCACAATTTAGTCAATAGTTATACGCAATTAAATTAAAATTTTGAAAAAAGTAGATTTTCCCCGTTTTTTGCGGAAAAGTCTAAATTATTTAGCAATTATAAAAAATTTTTGCAAATATTCGGTATATATAGCAAAATTATAATTGATATGCCTGAAAATGGACTTCGCACAGCCAGGAAGTTGATGAATTTTCCACAGTTGCTCTGCCAGCGTCATGTTCATGTCACGTCGAAGTCGATGGCTCGTGAAGATTTACCCTACATCAAAATTTCCAGCCGGAAATATTGATAAATGCGATTGTTATAGCATTCCTTTATGTATGACCTCTGTCTTCTCGGGAAAGTCTAGATACTTAGATTGTAAGCAGATGCAGGTAATTATAAAGAAATTTATTTATTTAACATACTATACAAAGTAAATTTGCATAATATGGTGTTGCGCAAATATGGGCGGAGTAACTAAGACCATATTCCCAAGATGTTATTAACAGTAGTTTAAAAAGTTTTGTGACTGACTGTACACGACCTATGCCTTCACATAGGAAGCAACGTGGTTGTTAAAGAAATTCCACAAAAAACCGCAAGATTATATGGTTATCCGTGGCAGATCAGTCAACCAGTGCGAGCGAGACGAAAAACTCTCGAAGGCCAAACAACACACACAAGCCTGACCGCACTTAAGAAATAATTACGATGGCGCGATAGATGTTCTCTAACCCAGAGATGCTTAACAACTGATTAAAAAAAATTATGCATATTTTTTATTGCAGGTAGCTGTAATAATTATGTTATATAATTATAATTATTATATATCGTCGGATGGTTACTAGTTTGCCGCACAGTATATTAAAAATACATTATTACTGCGGCAAACTAATAACCATCCGACGATATGTAATTATAATTACATATTAAATAATGATGAATTTTCCCATTTTTTTTTTGTGATGGAGTTATGAGATACTTTAATAAGGGCCAAATTTACAGTCATTAGTTAATTATTAGTAAACAAAAATGATAACTATTGTTTAAGTAATACTTCATATTCACAGTGCATTGTTTAACTAAAGTTCTTAATATGAGTAAAGAGTAGTAACCCTATCAAACAATTAAGTTTCACTATTGGCAGCTCTGCTATAGCATATGGATTTTGTTTACATTTGGTATATTATTTCTTAAAGATGGATAAAACTGCGCGCTCGTCCAACTTTACCGTGTAAGATTTTGAATTAGTTCTGAAATGGGTTCGGAAAAGCCAAAAAGTTATAGAAAATAAAATAGAAAGAATGTGTTACATCTAAATACAAAGAAGATGCTTGATATCGTATGTGTGAAATGTGTATAAAAATTTTCACCATACAACAATAGGTGCGTTTGAGTACTTTTCCAGTAAAATCCAGTAACTGAGTAATTTAAAGAAATTACTCTCAATAAAAAAGTTTGCATATAAAAGTACGCGAACGGAAAAACTGTAAAATCCAGTAAAATATATACAACAGCTGATTGACAATTATACATACAAATGTATGTTTGTATGCATACGAAAAAAACCCTGCATGTAATATTGGAATACGTGGTGCAATCTAGATGAAACAGACCAGTTACATCATGGTCCCATGTAATGCAGTCATGGATCATATCGTTTTCACACAATCATTCAATGCTGCACGATAAGTATTCGTGTTTACACGGGTTAGTCCGATGTAATTGCTACTCCTCTTTAGAGTATTTACATACGTGTATGGATTAGTCGCATTATCTGAAGTGAATATACAAAACTATACATACTAGAGATCGACCGAAGGCGTTTTTTTTGGCCGAAGCCGAAGCCCAACTTCGGCTAAAATTCTAAACTTCGGCCAAAACCGAAGCCGAAGCCGAATGTTTTAAATTTTAAAAATGATGATGAATTAAGAAAAAATTTTGCTTTTTTGAGATCACTGAAATAGCTGTAATATCTATTGGATACATAACAAGAAAAATAAAACTATTTTACAATTTCTAGATTGCTTTTTCATATGACCACTCACAAGAACGTCCAAGTAAAAGAAAATAGAAAGCAACAGGGTTGTATTTCAAAGCAACCCTTTCAAAACGTTTTAAACACAATAGAAACTGTCGGCGAGCAACGACCAAACATAATTTTATTTTTCAAGCTTTTAATAAAAAATATTCGGCTTCGGCTAAGTAGGTTGTTTGTGGGGTTTCGCGACCATGATCCTCATACAAAATTTGGATCATGCCTACGCTACAGCCGGCATTTAAGTTAGTTGATTGGTTTGCTACATTGTGTTGTATGGAGTAGGGGTATGTTGTGTGAAAATCGACCATTACCGATGTTCTTTAGGTATGGTGTCAAACCGCAAAGATGGTGTGAAGATTGTAGGGTTTTGATTTTGTTGTGGAGGGGGTGCGTGTGTGTATGTATGTATGTTTTTGAAAATATATGTATGTGTGTGTGTGTATGTTAGTTTATAAAAAGTTGATAATATTTGTAGCAAACGCAGGTGCAGTGGTTTCTATTGCTGTAAAAAGTTTATAATTAGAATTATAAAAATTTTACGTTTGTGATAAGAAATGAATATATGGATAGAAATGTTTTTTAAAATAAAACTATTTAACCACAAATATGCATTATTTAACTGTAATTACTGAATTTGTTTGTTTTGTGTGAAATACATATGTAACTATGAAATGAAAAAATTTTTGTAGTGTATTATTACAGAAATAGTTTAGTATAAAATAGGGTACTATTTTAATATAAAATGTTTTTTATAATTAAATATTTACGGTTTTGGAATGTTCAATGTGGTTTGTGGTTGAAATCTACAGCTTAAGTAAATATAGGAATATAATTAAATAATTGCGTATGTGATTGTATATGTATTGAAGTTGATTTGATAAAAAAAGTTATATGTAAATCGTATACTCTAAGAAAGAGATTAAATACTGCATATGTTCAAATATATCATCATTCTTATTTCAACCACTTTTCTCTAACAACGTCTAAATAAAAATATTTATAAAAATGACTAAATTTATTTGTGAATTTTGTAAGAAAGAGTTCACTACGAATACAAATTTAAGGAGACATATTAGATTACATCATCAAGAGTCTTCCTCATCGTTTAAGTGTACAACGTGTAAGCTATATTTTTCAAACCGCGAGGAATGGGAACAACACTCTCATACTATATCAGACAGCGGTGCAATCAATATATATTGTGACAAATGTAGAACATATATATCAAATACTAAATGGCATTATCATATAAGAACAAATATGCATAAAACTAACAGTGCGGAAAAAACAGAGAAATATAATAACTATGACGGTAGTTTAAAGTGTATCAAGTCTGTATTCAATAATCGCATCATAACATATTTGATTGAAAATAGCAATGAAACTGATTTAATACCAGAAAACTTTCTGTATACAATTAGAGACAATGTCATGGAATTGTTATATAATGTGACACAGGAATATTCGAGTGTAAAATTTAATATTGAATTATTTTGCGAGTATATGTTGGTTAAGGAAGATCATGATACATGTATCATAGAAGTTAAATCGCATCAAACAAAAATGGTGATCCTAAGCATATCAACGACAAGTGATGACATTATTGACCTTTATAATGAACAATGTAATAATATAATTAAAAAAATGAGTGAATTTCAGGAACGTGATAGCGGATGGTCATTAATTAAAATATCACATCTTGAAATCAATGTCAACAAATATAAATGTATTAAAGGGTCACAATATATTCCATTACCTCTAACAATACAGAGAAAGTTTGCTTGCATCAATGTCCAAAATACTGATATATATTGTTTTAAGTGGGCTATAATATCAGCACTTTATCCAGTTGATTTGCATACCAATAGATGTTCATCATATAAAGTTAACAACATAAATGAAGAAATTATAACGCTTGAAAATAATATAATATTAAATTTTAAAAGTCTGCATTTTCCTCTACCACTTAATAAAATCAAAGTGTTCGAAAGTAAAAATCCTGATATAAGTATTAATGTGTTTGGATTGGGCGATGATAATAATATAGTCGGTCCATACTATTTTACTGTGCAGGAAAAATTCCAACACATCAATTTGTTGCTTTTGGAGGAAGGAGAAGGAAGATTCCATTATGTATGGATAAAAAATATATCAAGGTAATTGTAAAGAATATATATTCTGCAATAATTTTATACTAATTAAGTTTTTCTTTATATTTACAGATTAATTAAAAGTCAAGTAACGAAACATAAAACTATGGCATATGTATGCAATACCTGTTTAATACATTTCCATTCTCATTCATCATTAAACATACACAAACAGCATTGCAATAAAATGATAACTAAGATGCCAGCTGAAGACAATAATTTAGTAAGTTTTAGGAATTTTAAAAAGCAAATGGATGCACCTTTTATAGTATACGCTGATTTTGAATGTATTCTAAAATCAGTTGATATTCAAAATTCTGCAAATATTAAATCTATACAAAAGCACATTCCATTTGCATACAGTTATTATATTAAATGTACATTTAACTCTAATTTAGATATATTTAGAATTTATAATGGTGCTGATGACGCACCTAATCATTTCTTTAAGAGTTTAGTTAAAGATGTAAGATATATCTATAAGAATTATTTAAGTGTAGTAAAACCAATGAATTCCTTAACACAACTTCAACAGATCAGACAAATGGAGGACAAAATTTGTCACATTTGTGAATGTTTGCTATCTGTTGAAGATCTTGTGGCTGATCATTGTCATCTAACGGGTGAATATAGAGGTCCCGCACACAAAAAATGCAATTTAGAATTTCAAATTGCAAACTTCATTCCGATATTTTTTCACAATCTTTCGGCATATGATTGTCATTTGTTTATTAGAGAATTACCATGTATTAAAGGTGATATAAATATAATTCCTTTCAATAAGGAATTATATGTATCTATATCGAAAAGAATTTCGGTTAATGATTGCATTGATAATGATGTTGATAATGATGATGATGATGGTGATGATAATGGTGATAATGATAAGACAATAGAATTACGCTTTCTAGATTCTTTTCGATTTATGCCGTCGAGCTTAGAAAAACTAGCTAGCTATTTGTCTGATGATGACTTGACGACAGTAAAATTAATCTATCAAACTCATAATGAATTCAGTTTAATGAAGCGTAAAGGTGTCTTTCCATATGACTTTCTTAACTCAGTTGATCGGCTGGAGGAAACACAACTACCACCGCGATCATGTTTCTTTAATAAACTTACAAATGAGTCGTGCAGTATAGATGATTATGAACATGCTGAAAATGTTTGGAATACATTTAATTGCAACAAATTGTTGGACTATCTTCTATTATATCTAAAAGTAGATGTTCTCTTGCTATGTGATATATTTGAAAATTTCCGTAAAGTTTGTAAGAAAATTTACAATTTAGACCCTTGTCAATATTATACTACTCCAGGCTTATCTTGGGATGCAATGTTGAAAACAACTAAAATAGAATTGGAATTACTAACAGATATTAACATGTACAATTTCGTTGTACGAGGTATTAGGGGAGGTATTGTTCAGTGTAGTAAACGGCACACCATAGTAAATAATAAATACGTTAATGATTATGATCCCACAAAAGAATCAAATTATCTAATGTATTTTGATGTAAATAATTTATATGGATATGCAATGTCGCAGTATCTTCCCTTTATTAGAAGTAGACTTGGAATATCCAAGTACACTGCACGACCGTCATAGCGATTTTCCATTCTGTGCAGAAAATAAAAAATTGGGGGCATGAAACAGCAAAAATTAATAACAGACTTAAACAATAAAACCAATTACATAATACACTATCGCAATCTGCAACAATGTCTTCAACATGGTTTGATTTTAAGGAAAATTCATAGAATTCTTCAATTTAATCAGTCAGATTGGTTGAAAAAATATATTGATATAAATAACTATCACCGAACATTAGGTAAGAATGTATTTGAACAGAACTTTTTTAAATTGTTAAATAATGCAGTATATGGGAAGACAATGGAAAATGTTGACAAAAGAATATATATAAAATTAGTATGTGAATGGGAGAGTAGGGGGAAGAGATTAGGAGCTAGAGCTCTTATTGCCAAACCTAATTTTCACAGTTGTCTGAAAATTCATGAACAAATGGTTGCGATTCAATTGAAAAGAGTACGAACTGTGTACGACAAACCCATTTACATTGGATTTTCTGTCTTGGAACTCTCGAAACATAAAATGTATAATTTTCACTACGAATATATGAAACCGAAATATTGTGAAAATATTAATTTAAATTACATGGACACGGACTCGTTTATATATGATATTAGAACGGATGATCTATACAACGATATTAGAAACGATGTACGAAATCAGTTTGATACATCTGGGTATCCGAAAGATAATATCTATAATTTACCGCTTGTCAATAAAAAAGTATTAGGAATGATGAAGGATGAATGTAATGGTAAAATAATTAAAGAGTTCATTGGTTTACGCGCTAAAATGTATTCAATTAAAATTGATGAGGAGGAAAAAGAAATTAAAAAAATTAAAGGAGTTAAAAAATGCGTAACCAATAGACTAACGATTAATGACTTTAGAAAATGTTTATTTGAAAAAAAAATGTACTATGATTCTATGTATGTATTTAGATCAAAGATTCATGAAATATATACTCAACACATTAGTAAATTAGCATTAAGTTATTTAGATGATAAGCGATTTATTAGAGATAATAGTATTAATACATATGCATGGGGACATTATGCAATAAATAGTCAACAACCATCATCATCATCATCATCATCATATCCAAATGAAAATGTATTAACATCATCTTCAAGTGATAATATTGTACAATAGTATTAAGTGATTTTAGATTATAAGTGAATATATATATATAACGTGAAAAAAACAATAAATAAATAAATAAATAAAGAATATCATTAAAATATTTTAGTTTGTTTTTATTTTAAACTATAGTCATCTATTGAATAGGAATTTTAAACACAAGTAACCACAATTTGTTTTTGTGTGAATAAAATTTAATCGTGCTTGTTCTTAACCTTACTCAACTAAGTTGATATAAAATTTAATCGTTTAGAAATAAAAAAAAAATCAAAACAAAACTTTTTTATATATTATTTTATTTTTTTGAGAATTTTATAATATAATAAAAATAAATCTCATATTGAAGTATATATAATATTATTGAAGTTCATCTTTATTGATCCAAGAATTATGTTGATTGGAAAATCCCAACCATTTTACGTACGCCTGGTGCCCCTTAGTTTTAATAACATTTTCAATCAAGTATGTATTTGGAAAATGTGTCTTTAATAGTTCATGTTCATAGAATCCACCAACAATCGGATTCCTTTGATAGTCTTCCAATAAATAGGTAATGGGGTTTGTGTTCTGTAAAGTACGAATTTTAAAAATTTCAGTTGTCCAGTTTGGAGTATATCCTTTTGAAAAAATATGTTTATATTTGCTAATTCGAACGTGATCTCCAACTTTTAGTTTACCAGATTTATATATTTTGGGATGATTATAGACTTGTTTTAGTATAGAACTTTCATTTTCTGTGTTAACAGACTTTGGTGTCATTCCAATTGTTCTATGCTTTTTATTATTATATTGATTAATTAAATCCTTGCATATATGTATCCATTGATAATTTCCTTGTAGACTAAAATTTTTCCACATCATTCCTTTTAGAGTTCTATTAAATCGTTCTACAATAGACGCTTTCATGATACTATATGTAGAATAGTGGTTGATATTATGTTTTTTCATCAAGTTTTGAAATATTTTATTATAGAACTCTTTACCATTATCGGTTTGCAAGTTTTTTGGAATTCTCTTTAGCGAAAAAATAGATTGCATAGCATTGGTTATATCTTCACTACTTTTAGATTTTACAGGTACAGCCCAAGCAAACTTTGAAAATGTATCTATAACTGTTAAAATAAATCTATAGCCTTTGTTATATTTTGAGTAAGCACCCATTTCAACAAGATCTGCTTGCCAAAGATCATCAATTCCCTTGACCACCACTCGACGTCGAATGAAATTTCTACGTGCTTGCTTATGAAGCTCCTGAACCAATTCTTGTCGCTCCATTTCTAACGTCTATCTTACAGATTACATCAATTTAAATGCTGTTGATATTGAATTTAAATCAAAAACGATTTATATATCTATCTTTAAATGCTTTGTAATGAGCTTCGTTTTTTCATTTAGACGTTCTTCAACTGAATCAATTTTGTGATTAAATAATGATTTCATTTCATTTAGTGATTGATTGAGATTATTTAGTATTATACTTTGATCATGTATTAATTTACTTAAACGTGTTTCTACATTATCAAATTTTTCTGTAGTCAACACGTTTTGTTGTTGTATTATTTCGTTAAAACGATCCTCCATTCCCTTAATTCTCTCCATATACATTGTATCCAGTTGTTTCTTTATTTCACTTAAATAAGTTTTCATGTAAATTTTGTTTACGGCATCGTTTTCCAATACAGGACTAGCAATATTTTTTATTCTCCGCAAGTTAAAGTTGAAATTACGATCACTATCCAAATGAATCTTGAAATGTTGATTTTGGTATCTTACAGATCTTTCAATATAATGTCCAAACTTATCGATAGGCATTTTATGAATATGAATTGTTTGTACATTTTTAAGTCTATTTATATAATAATTTTTGCTTCTCTCAATTCCTCAATAATTGATACAATTTCATTATTATGATTTGAGTGACCAACTGTTGTTGATGAAATCAAAAGACGCAATCTATCAACCAATTCATTAGGATCATCCCAATAAACATAATTATGCTTTTTTCTATTCAATTTCATTAAACCTTTTCCCTCATGAATTTTCTGTTGTTTAAATAGGTTTTTAATAATCGTTGTATATTTAATTGAACGATTTCCTTTAATCTGGCCATTAATACTGTTATTTCGTTTATGGACATTAGTCATCTCCAATATTTGTTTATAATTATTTAAATCTGTTTTATTATAATTGATTGGTTTCTTATAAACTAACAATTCATATAAGCCTGATGTGAAGGGCCATTTTAAATTACCTACAGTAATATTGGTTGCATTGAAAGCGATGGGTTCATTACCCAGTCTCCATATTTGATTTTTATCCTTATGAGGACCATAGGTTTTATCATATATATTTAAGTTAACTTTTGATAAATTATATTGAATACTTTCATTGGGATGTATTGCAATGGTGTTATCATCATCATCATTGCTATCATCCTCATTATCAACATTATCATTATTATCATCATCATCATCATCATCATAGTCATCATGATCATTTTCATCATCAAATGATTGAAACGTGTTTGAACTTTTCTCGATTTTCTTGTTATTAGAGCTTGGAGAAAACGTGTTATAATCAAGCTTACTCTTTTTATATGGTGTACTGAAGGCAACTTTATTATTCTCAAGATCATGTTTAAAAGAGTTATCCGGATAATTTTCATGTTTTATAATGTTATTATTATTATTATTAGTTGATTGAACTAATTCTTTTAATGGTTTTGATATTGGTTTCAATGTCTTTTCCAACAATTCATCATTTGCAATTTCTCCAAGCAAAATATTCTTATATTTCTTTTTTAAAATATTTCGAGTTTTAATAAGATTATTAACTAGATTTGTGTTCATATTTATAGGTTGAATTAGAAACAGATTCAAAACAGATCAGTTTAGCAGTTTAACAGTTTAGCAGTATAGCAGTTTAGCAGTTAGCAGTTTAATAGTTGAGAAGCTATTAGTTTAATAATTAATCTTGTACTGATTTTAAAGTATCTGTAATATTTCTTTTATAGCTTTATAAATATATCGAAACCTTTTCTATATCGACCATTATTCATAGGATCATCTTTGTTAATAACTAGAAAACCATATTTTTCTTTCCAACACTCGGTACATAACTCATGAAATGTTTTCAAAGTCATATCAGAACCAACATGATCATTGTAAATATGCTTAATATTCATTGCATCCTGTTTGAAAATTATAATCATATTAGCATTATCGCGAATCAAGTGTTTTGGTATACGTGTATATGTTTGACATAAATAAAAACTATCAATATCTTTATGACGACCCATACAGAAGTAGGCACGTACATGATTTTGTTTCTCACAAGCTATATCGTCGAATATAAATACTGAATTTGGTTTAACTTCGTCTGGCGATAGAACATCATCATTATTGGAAAATGATGAAAAATTTATCTCCTTAATGGGTTTAATTAGACTTTCTAAGTACTTATATTTCGGTTGTTGTGTTGATTTTGAATATAAGTAAATATTTTTAAATTTCAATCCATGAGGACTTTCAATAAGACTGATCATAACATTTGTTTTTCCGCAATTTGATGGACCCACAATAAGAGCTCGAATAGAATTCGGTAGTAATGAACTATGACGAATTTTATTTGATGAATCGAGCTTTGATTCGATATTCCTTACATTAATCCTTTTATGTTGTTTAAAAAAACGCATTCTAAAACCTAATGATAACATAATATATAAACCAGTCTCTTTTATTTGTTTTCAATCAATTTGATTTTAATCTTTAATCGACAAAGTATCAATAGATATGACAATCATTTATAAAAAGATATTCAGTCGTCATCCATACTTCATCGGTAAAGGTTTTCTAAATAAAATAATTAATAAACTTCCCATTGAACTTCATCTACCCGGTTATCAATTTTGCGGACCTGGTACAAAATTAAAGAAACGTTTAGCTAGAGGTGATCAAGGAATCAATCCATTGGATACTGCTTGCAGAGAGCACGATATAGCATACTCAAACAATAAAGATTTAGAGAAAAGACATATTGCTGATAGAATTTTAACTGAAAAGGCTTGGCAAAGGGTCAAAGCAAGCGATAGTAGTTTGGGTGAAAAATCAAACGCTTGGTTTGTTGCTACTGCAATGAAAGCAAAAACAAAATTCGGTATGGGTAACGTTATTAGTAAAACTAAAAAGTCGTCTCCAGTAAATACCCACAAACTATTTACACATGCATTGAAAAGTGCAAGAAAGAATATAAAGAAAAGTGAAAACTTGAAAGATGCTATAAAGATTTCACGAAAAGTTGTAAACAATATTTTCAAGGGGAAGAAAAAATCGTTAATAAAAACACCTCGAATAATACCGCTACCAAAATCTGGAGGTTTTCTTCCACTTGCCCCTATATTTGCTGCACTGGGTGCACTTGGTGGTTTAGCTGGTGGTGTATCTGGTATTACAAAAGCAATCAATGCAGTTAAAAATGGAAAGGAACAGCTGACTGAAGCAAAACGACACAATAATACAATGGAAGCCATTGCGATGGGAAAAGGCATGTTCTTAAAACCATATAAAAAAGTTTTGGATTATATTTAAAGCCTTATCAACAAAATTTTTAATGAAGCTACCTAAAAGAGCCCTTTCTGATGTAGACTTGAGAAAATATGCAAAACATATTCCAAATTTTAGAGGTGTGTTTATGTGCAACACCCTTCCAAGCAGCAAACCATTTAAAAAAGAATGTGGAATAATCAATCTGGATACTTCAAAGGGCCCTGGCACACATTGGGTAGCATACTGGAAAAACAACAATCAAATCGAATATTTTGATAGCTTTGGCAATTTGCAACCACCAAAACAATTAATAAAATATTTAGGAAAAAACATTAGTTATAATTATGATAGATATCAAAATTTTAATACAATAAATTGTGGTCATTTATGTTTAAAATTTTTGTTTTCGAAACTAAACTAAAAAGAAACTATAAATGTTTTTTAATAAAATACATTGATTAAGAATTAAAAATATCTTGTTTTATTTATATATATATATAAATTTTTTTGTTTTTTCATTTATTAAAAATTTTAAAAGAAATATTAGAATTAAATAATTTTTCTAATTTCAATTGTTAGAGGTGAGTATTCGTTTAAGCGATCATGAATAACTAAACAGTATGCTGATGTTTTTTCTGGAATTGGTTTGTTTGCTTCAGTATCAAATTCAATTCGTACATCAATAGGTCCAATTTTAACAGTTTCATTTTGATGTGAAACATCAACAACAATAAGCGGTGCGTAAGACTTGTAATCATTAACATCCAGCAATGGTTCAGGTTCTCGCATGTAAAAGCCTTGTTGAAATTTTGCATACATATTATATAGTACAGAATACTGGCCATTTTCAAAACGATTATGTAAATCATCATATGGATATGACTCTGAGTTTAGATATACTTTTAAATTAGAGATATTACAATGGTCAAATATATTTCCTTGTTCTTTACTTTTCACTTTTTGTAAACCAATTATAAGAAATCGTGGTCTTTCGTTTTGTGGAGAAAGCTTTACATTCCATAAAACCTTTGTAGTCGTTGGTAGTGCAGGATTTACATGACAATCCCAACTACGAAATGCAATTGGTATAGAATTTTTGTTGTTGATTATCTTAAACATTTCCAATTTTGCAAAGTCTGATAGTTGAATATGCGGCATTTTCCATGTTATATCCAGAATTGTTAACTTCAACTGATCAGTTGTATTTGTAGAATAATATGATCTCTCATCGGATGTCGAACGTTGAAGAATGAGCTCATGTTTCGAATTTAATAGTATTTTGTTATAATCTTCAGCAAACCCCATCCACATTTTCAGAGGTATACAACAGCTAAAATGACTTTTTTCTAAAACAAAAGTTTCTTTAAGACACCAACCAGCGTTTTTTAGTGTAGCACTTTCAGCCTTATTCAATGATATAAAATTTTTCATGGTAGATGAAATTCCAAGTTTGCGTGTACGATCAACTTCAAAACCATTAATTTCATAACGAATTTCATCGAACAAATATGAAACAAAGTTGTTTTTAAATTTCACATCTGTAGCTGGAACCTCTTTGTTTGCTTCCTTCTTCACTATAAAACCATGAATGTATATCATACTCTCACTTGGTAAGACAAAGAGATCCTGATTTTGAATTGGTATACGAATTTCATCATTGTTGTTGAATGATTTTAGATATGGAGAGTAACTATGATATTCCCTTTTTACAATACTCTCATCATATATAGGTTTTTGAAGGACATTTAGTATTTCATTCATTGTTGAAGATTAAATCCTAATGATTTCAAGTATTCTATATTATATGATGTTAACGGGTTTTTTTTATTTTTTATACTTTCTCGAATGCGAGTTGATGAGGGATTGAATGGCAATCCTCTTTGCATTACGTTTTTATTGTAAATTATCATTATTCTGGTTTGAAGTGGAGTCTAAGAGTGATTTTTTTTCCTCTAAAATTTATAAGTTCACCGTCTTGATTTAAGATTCTAATCGTTATGTTGTTTATTTGCTGACAGTTGACGGGAAAATAAATAACATTTCGAGGTTTTTCGCTTATTTTATATCCTGGAGGAACATCAAGAGGAAATTCATGAATAGCATGATTCGAAGTATTATTAATAAATGATCCGGTTGTTAAGTTGCTTTCAATGCGTATTGTATTAACATTCGTAATATGTGCAGGTAAGTCAGATTCAAATAACCTTGTAGTATTCAATTGATTAATATCTACAATCATCACTTCCACAGATTTATCATTTTGAAGATTTTGATCAGTGTTATAATATTCAGTTGAATTTACTTCTAATTTACTTTTGCTAAATCCGAGCAACTTTCCTATACTGTTTGGTTGTGAAAAATCTATATCCATTGATGAGGTTATTTCAGTTTTAAGTGTGTTATTGTTAGCTTCAATTACTAGATAAATTGATTCATCAATATCTTTTAAGCTTGAGTTTAAGAAAAAATCAATATCCTCAAGTTCATATGAACCAACCGGAATAGTAATAATATGATTTCCTATATGAAACAAATTGTTGTGAACATCTACATTAGGTATGGAGTTGAATGTTACAAAATCAATAAGTCCACAAACATATTTTGTAGGGAGTTCAATTGGAGGAAAATATTCTCCAACCAGAGTTGATTTGTTTCCGTTTAAAGATATTGTTATTGACATTTCAAGTATTAAGAATGAACTGATGATGTTTGATGATTATTCTATCTGATTTAAGTGTTAAATAATAAATCCAAAAAAGAAAAAATGTCTTTTATAATTTTATGTTTTCTTTATTAATATTTGATTTAATAAACTTTCTTAAGAGTATTACATTTTTTTGAGCACATATACAATATTTTCTATGATAACAACAAACATTTACAGATTCATCATTTTGATATAATGTTTTTAAATTTGGACAATTTAAATCATCCAGGTTATAAAAATTAATTTTATCCTTAAAAATATTTTGAATCCACTTAATTTTTTCTAATCCTTTAGCATAATAAATATAATTTTTATCTTTAACATGCGCAATATAATATTCCACAATATTTGTTAAGGATGAATCGCCATCTTTCCATTTTAATCCATGATGATGATTATAAAGCCAATTAATTGAATATTTTTCTTTTGTTGTCAACGATGAATATGGAAAAGGTGGTTTAATAATAAATGTTTGAACTTGTGAGTCGTCAATTGAAATACTCAGTTCTTTTACAATGAATTTATTGTTGAGATAAAAACCTTGTACGTCTACAACTAATATTCTCTCCTCCGACATTGTTTAGTACTAATCAAGTCACAACGACGACTGTAGAACTGTTTATAAAGTCTATGTTTTTAAATTATTATAAAAATTCATTATATATAATGCTTGATCCCAACTGTTATCGATAAGGGAACATTTACAGGTATCAGGTCCACAAGTTGTTTCATCGTTGGACCACACACAATTGTTATAATGATATCCAAATTTTGATTTACTTTTCTTATAAAATGCATATTCATCGAATTGAGCTTTTAATTTCTTCAAAATAATCTCATGTTCATACCACAAAAACCTTTCTTCATTCAAGAAGTCATGTACAATTTTCGAATAAAACTGATTATTCATTAGTTTTCTTATTTTTTTATGTTAAATAAATCTTCTTAACACATCAACAACAAAGTTTATATTAAGTGGTAGTACTAAATGTATTTCATCATATTAGTTAATTTATGATATTTCCATATCCAAATCATGTGTATAATCTTGAATGTTGATTAATGTCATATCGGATCGGTATGTAGTATCATCCTCAGAAACCGTCTCAATTTCACCATTACTTAAAATTTTCTCGTATTCAACTTGACGGTATTCGAAACATGAAATATTTAATCGACGTTTCAAGTAATTGCTGTTATATGTACAACGGATTCTCAATTTTATATTATCTTTGTATTGAAGTTGAAAATGTCTATAAAATGGAGCCGAACTTTCAATTATTCCTGAAATATTTTTTTCTTTTTTTACTAAATCTTGCCTAAATGCTTCAATAGCTTGTTCAACAGTAGTGGTGGTGGTGGTGGGGAGTCTTCTTGTTCTTCGTTTGATTCATATTCTGCTTTTGTTGTTGTTGTTGACTCGATGTTTTTATTTAAATCATTACTATACTTTAAAAGTTTGAAATTTAGTTGTATGCTCACAGTATCATTATTCGATAATTTTATTGCAAATTCTGTATTTTTAAGTTCATTTTCACTCAAATCAATAGGTAATGAAGCTGAAAACACTTGTATGATATAGATATATGAAAAAAATATGATAAAAATATTTTTCATTTTAATTTTTCTTTTTTTAATATATATATATATATATATATATATGTATATATGTTCTTAAGTTAGCGATATATTTTTGAATGAGATGATAAGAATTGTTTCTCATATTTATATACTAATTTAATAATCTTCGTATTGAAATGAGTCATCATCACCACCGCTAGCACCACCAGCTGCTTTCTTAACTATACTATTATTAACCATTTTTTGAGGGAGGAGGAGGAGAGGTTTTTGTTGATTTTTATTCAATGAGCGGATACCAGTCTTACCATTATAAGATTTAGTTGCACCACTAAAAACATGTTCATCTATTTCACTATACGCGCATGATGGTTTGTATGAGTGTACATTTATATCTTTAAAACCACCCTCATAGACTGTTCCGACTAGTGATATCATACCACCAATAACCTCAATTTTTATATGTTGATTGTGACTAAATTGAAATATTGGAATATTTGTTGGCATTTGTTGTCCTCTATTAAGAGAAAAAATTTGCGTTCTAGTCCCTCCTTCTGCAGTTAGAAACACCTGCATTATAATATCGAAAACTATTGCATTTATTATTTGAAAAGTTTTCCACTGTGCATGACAAGTACAATATATATATATGTATATTATCACCAGTTTTTAAAAATTGACCCCAATACATATTTATCAAAGTTTTAATTTAACTGAATCTCTTTTTATATATGCATATATATATATATATATATATATATATATATGTATATGTATGCATACACGTATACTTAACCGCAACTGATAAGAAGTTATTGAAATATCTAAAAACGTCTTATACTATCAATTATTGAATATAAAGAATCAGTTTGAAAGTTCGTCTTACGGTGAAAAGTTGAAAGCAAAAAAAAAAAAAAAAAAAAAAAATGAGGGCAAGCTTAAGAAAATTGTTTCAAAGTTCTAATATTACATACTTACCTTTAAAGAATATGGAAGAAAATACTATATATGAAATCAACAAGATAGATCGAGTAGATACAAAATATGGTGAAAGTATAAGATGTGATCTAAATAACGAATATTACATTTATTTACCTAAACGATTTCTGATTATTACTAAAAATCAGATGGATTATCTAAACACAACTCCACACATTTTAAAGAAAGTTAAAGAAGTGAAGGGGTCATATACTCTAATCCTTAAAAAGAAGAAGCAATTTGTATTCTACAACAACTTGTATAACAGTACTGAAGAAGACGATGATGATGATGATGATGATGATGAAATAGAAAACACATTTTAAACAATCCACGAAACAGAAACCTTTTAAAATTAAAATCATATATATTTATGTATATATATATATATATATATATATATATATATATATATATATATATATATATTAACAAAACTCTGCATACATTAAAATTTCTTTCACATTTGATTAAATAGAAACTTTATAAAAAAAAAACGGAAAAACCGCAACAGAAACTTTTTAAAATTTTCTCATACATTTTAATTAAATAACAACTTTATAAAATTGAAAAACCGCAACGGAAACTTTTTAAAATTAAATTCTCACAACATTAAAATTTTAACCACATTTTTCCTGTTTAGAAACAAAATTACATTTCAGAATTTTGTATAAAAACCCTCTCTAGTTCTACTTTAATTACTATTCAAGTAATGGAAGCACACCTAAAAACAATATTTAAAAAAAGTCAAAATAAAACCATTCTCCCTGTAAAAGAGATGGTTTTTAACCATAACTATAAAATTACGAAGGTGGAGCGTGTACAAACACGCTTTGGGACAAAAATTCGTTGTCTGGTGGAAGCGAATAAATATGTATACCTACCGAGCATATTCAATAACACCATAGATGATGCTACTATTGCGGAATTTGACCGCAATACCTACTACCTTTTAAAAGAAAGAAAAGGTAGCGAAGATAGCAGCAGCAGCAATAAATATTATGAACTAACTATAAATGCAGCTGCAACAGGTAATTTTTGGTAAATAGTTTTTTTATTTATTTTATTATTATTAAATCTAAATATTATTTTTTTGTTATCGTTCTAGCTCAAGATACACTAAAGAAACAAGATGCACTAAATAACTAAAAGTATAATTACACCAACTTTTTTACCATTTTTTTTATTATATTGTAAAATTTTTAAACAAATTAATAAATAAAATATATAAGTACATAAATAGTATTGCTTTGGGTTTTTTTATTTCTTATCAACTTTGTTGTGTATGGTTAGGGTCTTGTATTCAAATAATTTCAAATTGTTGTGTATGGTTAGAGTCTTGTATTCAAATAATTTCAAATTCAAACAAATTTAATCAACTGTTTCAAACACACACACACACACACACACACACACACATTCATACATATCAACGAAACGAATGAAAAAAACCATAACAGAATTTTTAACAACAGAACAACAATACAATAGGGTGGCACTTATGTATATCATCGTTGTTAGTTTTCTCATACAAAATTAGTATACAAATCCTAACCAACACCTTAAATACTAGCAAAAAAATCACAGACTTTCGTAAACCGCCCTAATGTAGTTTAATTCATATTGTATTAACCCTCTAACTTCAACAAAAATAACATCCACCACGACTTCACTTTAAGCAAAACCGAACACGCTGCCGCCTCATAACACAAAATATCATAGAGTCGAATTTAACCCCAACGACCGTTAAAGGGTTAAGGTATGCACATTTATAAACTAACATACACACACACACATACATATATTTTCAAAAACATACATACATACACACACGCACCCCCTCCACAACAAAATCAAAACCCTACAATCGTCACACCATCTTTGCGGTTTGACACCCTACCTAAAGAACATCGGTTTTGGTCGATTTTCACACAACATACCCCTACTCCATACAACACAATGTAGCAAACCAATCAACTAACTTAAATGCCGGCTGTAGCGTAGGCATGATCCAAATTTTGTATTAGGATCATGGTCGCGAAACCCCACAAACAACCTACTCGGCTAATCGGCCGATTTTTGCCATAGGCCGAATGTTGGCCGATTACCAATTTTTGGCCGAAGGCCGAAGCCGATTAATCGGTCGAACTCTAATACATACATATGTACATATGTATGTATAAAATATATACATACATTGGAAAAAATTTTTGTCCATGAGAAGTCGTCTTACAAGCCGATTTAATACCAATGGGGCCAAAAAAAATTTATTTTTGTACACCTTAAAATCTTTCCTATTTTCCTACTATATAATACAAGGATGTAAAAACATTTTCTTGACAGAGAAATTTTTGAGTTTTTTTAGCTTTCATGTAATTTTTATGCTCTCACTTTTTAATTTTGCTCATAACTTACTACTATTTGTTCACTTAAATGTAAATAAAATGAAATCCACAACCAAAAATTTCATAATGCAAAGAAAAATAAAAATATTTATGATAAAAATCAAAATTTATAACGATTTTAACTATGTCAAAACATAATCAGGGCAATTATGAATAAAACTCCCAGGGAAATTTTTCCCAGGGAACAATTCCAACTAATGGCAAGTGATAGGGAAAACAAAAAATTCTAATTGGAAAAGGGAGAAATTTCCCTGGGAGTTTTATTCATAATTGCCCTGAATAAAATAATAAAATTTTAATATCTCATTTTTATAGATTTTCCCAAGTTCGTTTTGTACGTTTTTATGGGGTAAATAAATTTTTATCAGAAATCTTACTCATTTCATTTTATTCTACACCTTTTTAGGTATCAGAATCCACTCTTAAGTCCAAGCCCGTTTTTTGACACCTAGGTCTCTTTTCTCGGAGAAGGTCACACACACACACACATATATATATATACATTAAATTATAATTTTTTGTTAATGAATATTATTAATATATTTTCTTTTAATATTAATTAATTATTAATATTTTTATACTTTATTTCACGCAAATAATTGTAAATTCAAATTACAATTGTAATTCATTTGGCTGGACCAGAACTTACAATTGTTAATTATTAATCAGAAATAATTTCTTAATCAGGCTTGAGTTCAGTAATCAGTGTGCACACTTCTACCGATATTCGGTAGATTCTACCGATTATGTTTGTGAATTTAACGATCTACCAATTCTACCGAACAAGGCCTAAAATCTACCGAATATTGGACGAACATTTTGATTAACAATGATGCTATAAGATCAAGTTGATCACACATACGGAAAATTAATCACATGTACATATGTTCTAAAATGTGGAAAGCTTTCCACGGAGAAGGGAATATGTTTAACGAATTGTTATTTAGTAATTTAAGTCGATATACCTATGTGTAAATTGGATATTTTGCCACATACCAGTGCGGCCGCACAGCGGTCATTTTCTGCCATGAAAATCATTAAAACAGAACATAGAATTGTGCCTTGGGGTTGAAATATTTATTCCTCCCAATGATTTAATAATTTTTGCACAAAAGCTTAAATTCATAAATGGATAGTAGGAAATGTTTGTCAAATAAAAGTTATTTTAGTAGCTTTATAAAACCTATGTACAAGAACTGAGTTCCTGTTATTTATGTATATTATGTTAGGTATGCATAGCATATCTATTTAAAGGGTAAGGGAAAATAACTGGGGATGACACTTTTTTTATTGGAAATGCTTCATTGTTTATGGCAGTTTAATTTCCAATCAGATTTGAAGTTTTATATGCGCTTTTGGAACCTATTTAGTTTGATACTCCTTGCACTTACTCTTTATATATAAGTACATATAGGTATTTGGTTATTTTTTATGTTTCCTTGAATTGTTGTTTTTTATGTTTCTTTGAGTAAAAAATATTTTCTACCGAATTTCATTCAAATCTACCGACTTTTTTTGTCGATTCTACCGAATTAAAAAAAAATTAAGTGTGCACACTGTCAGTAATTTCAATTCTTATGAATGAAATATTTTTATTAATTAATGTGAGTATCTAAAGAATAGAAGAAAAATTAAACTAGACACTATTAGCTGGGGGAAATACCGATATTTTTCTGTGCAGCCACGCACTTCATCAGCACCCATGTCTATCTACTGGGGTAGAGATTATTATTAACATCAGCTATTAAACTTAAATTTCTATGAAATGGAATATGAGAATTGATTGTGTATACAATTATTGATTTGCCTTTGGCAAACACATTTGTAAGTATCACTATTCATTTTCTGTTTTTCCATTTTCTATTTAGGTTAGCACGAAGTTATATCACTCTACCTATGTATGTTTAACTATTCTTACTTATCTTTTACGATCATCACATTAATTATTTTTACTTATTCGATGCACCATCGGTACATACATATAAGTATTATTGTAGTGGCTTTATGTTACATACTTTGTTTTTGCTTTCTACAGTTGACTTAGCTTTCCAGCATTCTGAAGCAGTTCTGGCCAAGTGAACAGTGATCGCCAAGTGAACATATTTTGGTCACGTGCCCATGATGAATTAAATGAGACATTATTAGATTTAATTGAACTATAGTGAATTTTTAATCAGAAATAATTTCTTAATCAGGCTTGAGTTCAGTAATTTCAATTCTTATGAATGAAATATTTTTATTAATTAATGTGAGTATCTAAAGAATAGAAGAAAAATTAAACTAGACACTATTAGCTGGGGGAAATACCGATATTTTTCTGTGCAGCCACGCACTTCATCAGCACCCATGTCTATCTACTGGGGTAGAGATTATTATTAACATCAGCTATTAAACTTAAATTTCTATGAAATGGAATATGAGAATTGATTGTGTATACAATTATTGATTTGCCTTTGGCAAACACATTTGTAAGTATCACTATTCATTTTCTGTTTTTCCATTTTCTATTTAGGTTAGCACGAAGTTATATCACTCTACCTATGTATGTTTAACTATTCTTACTTATCTTTTACGATCATCACATTAATTATTTTTACTTATTCGATGCACCATCGGTACATACATATAAGTATTATTGTAGTGGCTTTATGTTACATACTTTGTTTTTGCTTTCTACAGTTGACTTAGCTTTCCAGCATTCTGAAGCAGTTCTGGCCAAGTGAACAGTGATCGCCAAGTGAACATATTTTGGTCACGTGCCCATGATGAATTAAATGAGACATTATTAGATTTAATTGAACTATAGTGAATTTTTAATCAGAAATAATTTCTTAATCAGGCTTGAGTTCAGTAATTTCAATTCTTATGAATGAAATATTTTTATTAATTAATGTGAGTATCTAAAGAATAGAAGAAAAATTAAACTAGACACTATTAGCTGGGGGAAATACCGATATTTTTCTGTGCAGCCACGCACTTCATCAGCACCCATGTCTATCTACTGGGGTAGAGATTATTATTAACATCAGCTATTAAACTTAAATTTCTATGAAATGGAATATGAGAATTGATTGTGTATACAATTATTGATTTACCTTTGGCAAACACATTTGTAAGTATCACTATTCATTTTCTGTTTTTCCATTTTCTATTTAGGTTAGCACGAAGTTATATCACTCTACCTATGTATGTTTAACTATTCTTACTTATCCTTTACGATCATCACATTAATTATTTTTACTTATTCGATGCACCATCGGTACATACATATAAGTATTATTGTAGTGGCTTTATGTTACTTTGTTTTTGCTTTCTACAGTTGACTTAGCTTTCCAGCATTCTGAAGCAGTTCTGGCCAAGTGAACAGTGATCGCCAAGTGAACATATTTTGGTCACGTGCCCATGATGAATTAAATGAGACATTATTAGATTTAATTGAACTATAGTGAATTTTTAATCAGAAATAATTTCTTAATCCGGCTTGAGTTCAGTAATTTCAATTCTTATGAATGAAATATTTTTATTAATTAATGTGAGTATCTAAAGAATAGAAGAAAAATTAAACTAGACACTATTAGCTGGGGGAAATACCGATATTTTTCTGTGCAGCCACGCACTTCATCAGCACCCATGTCTATCTACTGGGGTAGAGGTTATTATTAACATCAGCTATTAAAAAAAATAATTAATGTGATGATCGTAAAAGATAAGTAAGAATAGTTAAACATACATAGGTAGAGTGATATAACTTCGTGCTAACCTAAATAGAAAATGGAAAAACAGAAAAATGAATAGTGATACTTACAAATGTGTTTGCCAAAGGCAAATCAATAATTGTATACACAATCAATTCTCATATTCCATTTCATAGAAATTTATGTTTAATAGCTGATGTTAATAATAACCTCTACCCCAGTAGATAGACATGGGTGCTGATGAAGTGCGTGGCTGCACAGAAAAATATCGGTATTTCCCCCAGCTAATAGTGTCTAGTTTAATTTTTCTTCTATTCTTTAGATACTCACATTAATTAATAAAAATATTTCATTCATAAGAATTGAAATTACTGAACTCAAGCCTGATTAAGAAATTATTTCTGATTAAAAATTCACTATAGTTCAATTAAATCTAATAATGTCTCATTTAATTCATCATGGGCACGTGACAAAAATATGTTCACTTGGCGATCACTGTTCACTTGGCCAGAACTGCTTCAGTAACATAAAGCCACTACAATAATACTTATATGTATGTACCGATGGTGCATCGAATAATTAAAAATAACTAATGTGATGATCGTAAAAGATAAGAAGAATGCTGAAAAGCGAAGTCAACTGTAGAATTAAAAAAAAAAAAAAAAACAAAGTAACATAAAGCCACTACAATAATACTTATATGTATGTACCGATGGTGCATCGAATAAGTAAAAATAATTAATGTGATGATCGTAAAGGATAAGTAAGAATAGTTAAACATACATAGGTAGAGTGATATAACTTCGTGCTAACCTAAATAGAAAATGGAAAAACAGAAAATGAATAGTGATACTTACAAATGTGTTTGCCAAAGGTAAATCAATAATTGTATACACAATCAATTCTCATATTCCATTTCATAGAAATTTAAGTTTAATAGCTGATGTTAATAATAATCTCTACCCCAGTAGATAGACATGGGTGCTGATGAAGTGCGTGGCTGCACAGAAAAATATCGGTATTTCCCCCAGCTAATAGTGTCTAGTTTAATTTTTCTTCTATTCTTTAGATACTCACATTAATTAATAAAAATATTTCATTCATAAGAATTGAAATTACTGAACTCAAGCCGGATTAAGAAATTATTTCTGATTAAAAATTCACTATAGTTCAATTAAATCTAATAATGTCTCATTTAATTCATCATGGGCACGTGACAAAAATATGTTCACTTGGCGATCACTGTTCACTTGGCCAGAACTGCTTCAGAATGCTGGAAAGCTAAGTCAACTGTAGAAAGCAAAAACAAAGTAACATAAAGCCACTACAATAATACTTATATGTATGTACCGATGGTGCATCGAATAAGTAAAAATAATTAATGTGATGATCGTAAAAGATAAGTAAGAATAGTTAAACATACATAGGTAGAGTGATATAACTTCGTGCTAACCTAAATAGAAAATGGAAAAACAGAAAATGAATAGTGATACTTACAAATGTGTTTGCCAAAGGCAAATCAATAATTGTATACACAATCAATTCTCATATTCCATTTCATAGAAATTTAAGTTTAATAGCTGATGTTAATAATAATCTCTACCCCAGTAGATAGACATGGGTGCTGATGAAGTGCGTGGCTGCACAGAAAAATATCGGTATTTCCCCCAGCTAATAGTGTCTAGTTTAATTTTTCTTCTATTCTTTAGATACTCACATTAATTAATAAAAATATTTCATTCATAAGAATTGAAATTACTGAACTCAAGCCTGATTAAGAAATTATTTCTGATTAAAAATTCACTATAGTTCAATTAAATCTAATAATGTCTCATTGTTAATTATTTATATAAAAAAAAACAACATCTCAAGCTTAATAAATATAAATAAAATTAGAAACAAGGTCATCGAAGAACTTTCATCAATAATTTATTTATTTAGTTATTTTTTAAATATTCGTATTCGCCTGAATTTAGCGAATACGAATGTTTGGAAATTCGAATACCAATATTCGAATATTACTATACTATACATATGTCTCGTGTCTTGATCTCCTATGAAAAGGTTTGACCGATTTTTATGAAATTTTATATTTGTATTTGGTAAGTCTGAGAATAGGTCGTAATATATTTTTCATATCCCTAAGTGGACTGTGCCATGTCCATACGAAAGAAATATTTAATATTTTGAAAGCTAAATGAATTAGAGTATTCAAACTTGGTATGGACTGTTGAGAGCAAGGTGCGAAGTAATTCATAATATTGGTAGAATAGGATCGCGGGAAAGGGCAGCTCATACAAAGTAATTAATAATATATATTTTGAAAGCTATAATAGCAAGAGTCCTCAAATTTGGTATGGACTCTTTTGAGACCAAGGTGCGAAATAATTCAAGATATTAGTAGAATAGGACCGGGCGTAAGGGTATCCCCTATTACAAAGTAATTAATAATAATTTCATATCTTGAAAGCTATAATAGCAAGAGCGAGATGCGAAGTAATTCAAGATATTAACCAATTTACCTTATCGTGGTTGGCGTATATCAAATACGACTACGACTACGACGGTTTGGTAATAGATTAAAGAAAAACTGTTGAAGTCTTCTTTAATCTATTACCAAACAGTCGTAGTACAATTTGAAATACGCAAACCACGATAGTGCAGAATATTGCGTATGTACATCGAGACGAAACTGTGTCTACGAGAATATTGTATTAGATTAAAGGAACCGCGTACATGTTTTCTTTAATCTATGACAAAATTCTCGTAGGCGAATATTCGACTCGTCATACGCAATACGGGTGATTAGTAGAATAGGACCCGGGATAGGAGCATCCCCCATACAAAGTAATTATAAAAATCTTATATCTTGAAAGCTATAACTGGAAGTCTTCATATTTGGTATGAGTTTGAAAACAATTAATATAAGTATAAATTATAATAAATTTAAAACAATAAACGTTTAATGTTTTTTTATTTTTATATTACGTCATCGTTTACAGCACTCCCTGCCTCTATCACTCATATACGACTTTCTCACCCACTTACATGAATTAGTTATTATTTTCTACCCTAAAAATTCGCTAGAAATAATTTATTTTGCAAAACTACGTTTGCCGAGTTTTCTTATAAATTTATTACAGCCCTTGAGGACATACCTTGAACTTAAATCTTAGTTTTTGGTATTTATGTAAGGTACATATGTATGTATGTATGTATGTAAATAAATAATAAAAATTTTAAATATTCAGTTAAAAATTATTTTGATTTCGATTTCTATTTCTTAAAGTCTGCAGTATGTTTTCGTCTATTAGAACGAAAATAATTTTGTAAAATTTCCGTTTTGTCCAAATCCAAGTGATGATAGTTCTAAATGAAAAATAATTTTCATAAATGATTTCTAGAATGTAGTTAAAACGAATTCAATCAAAAACCTCTACCTGCAGAGCATAAATTGTTGGGCCGATAAGTTTGTTACTGTCATTTAAAAGTTTTTCTTTGTCATCGATTTCTTCTGTTCCGTTAGCAGAACTGTGCGTTGAGAGATGAGAGTGGGTGGAGAAAGAATCGCTTTTTGAGTTCGCAGGTCCGTTGGTCTTTACTGTTTCCTTCACATAATCCACTGGCACAAAACGAAAGCTGTTCAAAGTGCTTTGAAGTGAGTTTGAAGAATTAATTCGTTTTTGAAAAGCATCGTCCATGTATTGTTTATTACGCAAAGTGGAAGCTAATGGTAATTTAAAGGTGTCCATTGATGTTTCAGGCAGTTTCCATACTTTCAACTCGTCATTCCATTGTGAGGCATGCAAAATTTCATCAGGATTCCTAAAATGCAAACTTTTATTTAATTCAATGTAAAAATATTTGCAGAAATCATTCAGTAGTATTAAGGCTTTTATTGAAATCAAAAAATTTAGATTTATTTTAGTTATTTATTTATTCTTTCAGTAATATATTAGTCCTACTGGCCCAGATGCAAAAACATTAGAATATTTAAGACTTGTTGATTAGTAAACAAAATTGAATCAAGTTGAAAAAAATTATCCATTCTCTGTTAAATTATTTTCATTATTTTGTCCAATTTTTCCTATATGTGACAGCGCATAGAGAAAGGGACCTAAGGGTAAAAAAATAAATTTTCACTTACTTTTGATGTGGACAACATCTGAGCATCGAATGAGACCGATCCCATGCCAAAAAGTGTTCCCTCCCAGAGATATGCGCGTTTTATGAATTTGAAGTCGACGATAATAAGGTTATGTGAAAAAATTTTTGTACTAACAGAGTGATATTCACGATTTAAAAGAATTATAAATGAGTATTTATTATAATTCACAATTAATAGTTTCAGAAAATAAACCTGGATTCGAAAAAACGCGAGCAAAATTGATATAAAATTCATGGAAACAGCGCGCAAGGTAGAAAACAGTATAAGCCAACTACACAAAACAAGAGGTAGGGACACAGTATATTAACAGATATATGAGTAGCAATTCCCTGAAATTTCAGCCTCATAACTTCATTACTTTTTGGTCTAGAGCAAGTCAAAGTTGAGGTATGCCAACGCGCTTGAAATATGTTAGTTCAATATGTAATATTCAAAAGATTATTAATAAAAAAAGACATAATAAATATAACTTTAAAGTATTTTTTTAATTAATTTAGTTGTTGTAGAATGAGTAGATGAAAAAAGAAATTAAAAAAAAACACACAAAAAATTTCTTAACACCAGAATTGTGGTGTAAAAATTTAACATTTTGCATTTTCAATGGACTAGGAAATATAGAGCAGCCCCTCGCCCTAGGTGCAGACTTATATCAAATGAAAGATTGAAGTCTCAGCTTTCATTTGAAGTAAAGTTTGCAAAAGTAATTTAAACATACAAAATACTACAAAAAATACGCAACGCGCACATTCTGTCGCTATACGTATGTTAGCATGGAATAGCATGTTTACAACTTTTTACTTTTATTTTTTTTAATTATTAATTATTAATTTATTATTCATTTTTTTTTATTGTTTATTATTATTTTATTTACATTATACATTTGATTGAAAATTTTTTTGAAGGTCATTGACTTTGGGTTAGATAGTTGCATAATTTTTAATTTAAGTGCAAGCTGTTGTTCTTATCTAAGTTGTGTTATGCTCACTTTCTAATGTGGTTAGTTTAATTGTTATATAATATATATATAATATATATTGAATTTAGTTGTTGCATTATTTATTGGGTTAAGTAATAATGAGTGTTCTTGTAATGATCTCTTTTGATAAGAGATTAGCGTTTCTCTAACATATTTGATATTTTATTTTGTGCAACAGTCAGTAAGAATTGCTCGATGGCTGTTTGTTTCATATGTGGAGCAAAACCTACTGAAATGAATAATTTGGATGCAGTTATCTTGAGAACAAATTCAGCTGAAGCATTGAAATTTGGAATTTCGTCGCTACATGCTCGAATAAAATTCATGGAATGTATATTACATATCAGTTATAATAAAAGTTTTAAAGCGTGGAGGACAAATAAAGACACAAAAAAACAAAAAGAAGCTGTTAAAACAGAAATAAAAAAAAAAAAATCAAATTAGTTTAAAAGTCGATGTAGTGAAAAAAGGCATGGGAACAACCAATGATGGTAATGTCTCTAGAAGATTTTTTGAAAATCCAGAAATAACCGCTGACATAACTGGTATAAATGTAGACTTAATTCACCGCTTTAAAATTATATTAAATACTATAAATACTAGTAAAAATATAGATATTGGTATATTCCATACGTATTGCATGGACACTGCAAAATTTTATGTAGAGCTTTATGGCTGGTATTTGCCTATCACTGTCCATAAAGTTCTCATTCACGGCACAAAATGGTATCTGAGGTTGTATTGCCAATATGTTTGCTTGCAATTTTTATTTTTGAAAGTATTTTTTAAATTTTATTTAATATTAACTTTTTTTTTGCTACAGGAATGTTATCCGAAGAAGCGCAAAAAGCAATGAATAAGGAGAATAGAAACTGTAGGCTATTCCATTCTCGTAAAAATTCACGTATTTCTACGAATGAAGATGTAATGCACTATTTGCAAATATCATCAGATCCATATATTAATTCATTTAGAATGAGAATTAAATTGAAAAAATTAGAATACCATGATGATGTTAAAATATTATTGATAGAATGAAAAAAAAGTTGTTCTTTTTTATGTCATTTCAATTGGAGGTGGGCGTAATAGTGGGAGTGTTATTGTAATTTTTGCATGCAATATTACAGCAAATATCAAATTTGAAGGTTGAATTGAATTTTCTTTATTTTTATTTTTTAAAACTGGAATTGTCTCAAAAATAACCTGTGCAAAATTTCAAAGCCCTACAATGACTCCTTGTATTTAATGCCGGTGTTGTCTCACTGTGCGACCTACGCGCGTTTTCAAGGTTGGCCAACACCTTCCTGACGTCATGAGACGCTTTCAAATGAGACCAATACCAACACGCTCAGTGATGGTTCACCAAAGATACACATATTTAAATCTTTAAAATGGTTTTCCTGAACAAAACCGGTTTTTACCATTAGGTCCCTTCTCTATTTTGCGCGTCACATATACATATGTATGTGCGGTTGCCATCCGTCCCCTTTTCCAGGACACTGTCCTCTTTTTTGTCATCCTTTAGTAACCTTTTTGTGAAAAAGCAGCTTCTACGTTACTCTTCAGATGTTGTGTAATTATCCCCGTTATCTAGTGAACGTAAGAAACTGTAACAATTTTAAATTTTGACATGCTATTTATTATTATCAGGGCAAGTTTTCTGTGGCATATGCCATGTCAGCCATTTTAGCAATTTCTTCAATTATTGACATTAAAAGCCATTTTAGTCCACCTTGAAATAAAATGCCTTTTTTGCAACCTAGAATAATTTTTTATATGACAGAGGCTTTTGGCAACCATTTTGAAGAAGTCCTCGTACCACAAAAAACTTGCCCGGATTAACTATTATGATTTTATTCATATTGACTCTAAGTTAACCCAAATGAAACTTAAATTAACTCAAATATATTGTTTAATTGGCAGAAATTCAACACTCAGCCTAGACAAACAAAACAAAAACAAAATTTTACGTTTGATAACATCGGCTCCATGGTACATCAAAAATTCAAATATACATCGTGATTTAAATATGCCACTAGTGACTGAAGAAATTGCAAAATACGCAGGCAAATATTTAACTAAACTCGAGTCACATCCTAATCCGCTTGCCCGTAATATTTTGAACTTTACTGGACACATCCGCCTAAAAAAGAGGCACACAATTGCTCTTATACTCAACACTCCAGATGGGACTGCTTGAAAATACTTCTTTTTTTTTCTTTCTTTTTTTCCTTTTTGATTATCATTACTTATGTATTATTTATAACTATCACTAAGTTTATGTCCGATACTGGTCGGGCCTAATAATTATATTTAGATTTAAGATTTGATTACTTATTGTTAGTTCATTTTGGAAGATACAATAAATAAATATATATATGAAAAAAAAATTTGTAATGATATAAATATGTTTAAGTTTAAAAAAAATATATTTTAAAATATGAGCTCATATATGAAAATATGGGTCCATAAATAGAAATACTATGTAATATGTATATGGAACCATATTAATACATACATATGTACATTAGGGTTGCCAGTTTTATTTTTCGAAAAAGCGGGACAAGTTAAAAAAAATTCCAATATCACGGGATTTTCAAAAGTTTCGCGGAACGAAAAATAAACTTTTAAATATTTCTACTTTAAAGAATATATTTATTAAAACAAATTAAAATTTTACAAATCCCGGGATTTTCGGGACTATGCAAATCCCGGAGCCCGGGATTTTTTAATTTTAAAGCCCGGGATTTTCGGGATTATCTGAATCCCGTTTTTTGCAAAAATAATGATTTTGAGTGTCGTCTTTCATATTAAAAATTATTAGAAACTCCCTTTTATAAAAAGTTTAAATAAAAAATTTGCTTTGATAAATATTTTAGTAGATAATATTATATTTTATATACATAATTGCTCAATTCACAACCTATTGTAAGTGTAGTAGGTCGTCAAGCTGTACAATAGTTGTAAAATGTTGTAGATAATTTCCATAGAAAAGTTTGAATGTCGTAGAATGACATTTAGAATCCATAAGCTTATAAAAGTGCTAACATTTTTAAATTACATTTACCTTAATTTTTCTTAAATTAAATTAATAAAAATTAGTGCAATTTTATATGCAAATAAATAAAAAAATTCGCGAAATGACAAAAATTGGCATAAAGCTAGGAGCAGTAGGATGATAACAAACTCTAATAATGTTTTAAAACCTTAAAAATTGTTAGGACGCTAAAAACTATGCAAACTGCCGCTTTTATTGCGAACTTTGCAAAAATTCGCAAAAATTGGCAAAATTTTAAACAAGCCATCATATAGATTAAAAATCGCTAAAACTGTAAGGAATGCAAAAAAAATTGGCAAGAATCGGGAAAATTACGTAAATTTTCAAAAACTTATTAACAGCGGTATGATATTTTTTGTAAAATCGGCAAAACTGCCAAGAATCTGAAAACATGTAAAAAGTCGCTTTTTATTATTTCTCTTCTTCTTTTTAAGTGTTCGAAATTTTTAAAACAACACTTACAACAGGTCGTTGATCATTATATCCGCAAAACCATCAATGATAAACTACTTTCCCCGCATCAACATGCATATCAAACGGGAAAGTCAACAGAATCGGCTCTACATGAGCTGGTTGGCATAATAGAGAAATCTCTTTGTGTAGGTGAATACGCCTTTGTGGCCTTCGTGGATATTGAGGGGGCTTTTAATAATATATCTCCAGATGCGATAATTGATGCATTGTCGAATTTGGGGGTTGGTGCGGGATTGTGTAAGTGGGTTCAGAATCTACTAACTCACCGCAGGATAAATGCGGCTCTAGGAGCTTCTAGACAGACCCGCTTTGTAAATAGGGGTACACCACAGGGAGGAGTTCTTTCGCCACTTTTGTGGAATCTAGCTCTAAATCCTGTAAGAGGAAAATTCCTCACAACTCTAAGGGACATCCTACAGGATGGTCTTTTACATCTAACAAGATGGGCGGAGAAACGAGGGCTCACACTTAATAATACGGAGATAAAAGTGTCCAACACTGCAAAGTATCTTGGTGTTATTCTTGATTCAAAACTGAGTTTCAAAGCAAATATTCTAGAGAGAGTGAGGAAAGCAACAATATCACTGTATCTATGCAAAAAATCCATTGGAAAGAATTGGGGTCTTACCCCAAAAACTGTTCACTGGATCTATACTGCAGTAGTACGTCCAATTCTCATGTATGGCATAATCGTGTGGTGGCCATCCCTGGAGAAAAAGACGTATCTATACATCTTACACAAGGTGCAAAGACTCGCATCCTTGTATGTGACCAGTGCTATTCGCACCACTCCTACGGATGCACTGGGGATGCTTCTTCATCTACTACCATTAGATCTAGTAGGGAAGGAGATGGCAACGTCCTCGGCAATCCGTCTTCGATGTACCTCTCTGTGGAATGGAAATGGAACCGGCCACTGCAGAATACTCGATGATGAAGTTAGGGGATGGAGGATTGACCAAACCTCCCCTGCTCTACTACACGAACGTCTTTATAAAACCTGGATACCATCCACAGAAATCTGTGGAAATCTTCTCCAGGTAGAAGAAAAAGTGTTGATTTTTATACGGACGGCTCCAAAACACAGGAAGGTGTGGGCTATGGGGTCTTTTCGAGGGCTTTGATTAACACTAACATTTACACCGATAGTCGAGCAGCTATTATGGCCCTAGAATCCCCGCTTCTAAGAACAACAACAGCCCTCGACTGCCGATCATCTCTAAATGAGATGGCAGAGCAGTTTGATATTAGGATCATCTGGATCCCGGGGCATAGAGGCTTCCAGGGGAACTCTAGGGCTGACGAGCTTGCTAGAATTGGGACAACCTTACAGGTTCCACCGGATTTGGAACGTGTAGGTCTACCCCTACTCTCTTGCAAACTCGGACTTAGGCGCAAGACAGAGGAAGAAGCGAATAGAAGGTGGGTCACTAGAAATGACTGCGTGATCAAGGCAGTTATGGACTCACCTAAATAGAGTAGGTACGGATTACCTAATTTCGAAGAATAGGAGACAAGTTTCGGTTCTAGTATCCGTGTTAACCGGGCACTGTCTCATAGGTAGGCATGCACAACGGCTTAGGGTTGAACACAACGACTTTTGCCGCAGCTGCCAAGACATCGATGAAGAGGAAAGCATAGAACATTTTCTTTGTCACTGCCCTGGACTTGCAGGAAAGAGAATGGCCATAATGGGCGCTCTTGAATTCAGCGAACTTTCTGACGTTGCTAGTGTTGCACTTCAACGTATTAGTAGCTTTATACTGAGCTCTGGATGGTTCGACGGTGGGGACTCCGCATAAGCAGAGTCTCCGTGGCATCACAATGGACCAAAACGGTCTAAGTGAGTCCGGATTTCTGACTGCCACCTCTACCTAACCTAACCTAACCTACAACAGGTCGTTCACAACTACCATAGTTGTAGCTAATACAATTTACAATCTACTGTAGGTTGTGAATTGGGTAAATATATCTTATGGCGTTTTTTTTTCTAGGAAAAAATTTTACATACATTGCACTTTTCAATGAAAATTTGGAATTAAATGTCTGAAATATAGAAGTACATACATACATACATATGTGCATCGGTATGTACCTTATATATGAAAAAAAAATTGTAAAATTAAAAAATTATTTTTAATATAAAGACGCACATTTGTGCACAATGTTTTCGGGATTTCGTAAGTCCCGAAAATCCCGGGGTCCCGGTTCGGGATTTCGAGACTCCATCACTAAATCCCGAAGCCCGGGATTTCAAAAAACCTGTCCCGATTAGCATCTCTAATCTTACATCAATTAAAAATTAACGAATTTAAATATAACAGTTGGATTTGCAAACAAAACAAAATAAAAAAATTTAAAAATATATTCATACGTGGAATTTATTGGCAAGTATTTTAACAATAATTTATAGACATAAGATAGATTTACAGTACCAGGCGAATTCGTCGTCTACGGCCTATACGGCGCACAGTATAATAAATGTAAACAAAAACCATATGCTGCCGATAATGAAACTTAATTGTTTGAAAGGGTTACCATTGTTTGCTCATATTAAGAACTTTAGTTAAACAATGCACTGTGAATATGAAGTATTAGTTAAACAATAGTTATCATTTTAGTTTACTAATAATTAACTAATGGCCCTTAATTGAACAAATCTATAACGAAAGCAATAATTTATTTTGCAATACAGTTTTCTCGAAGAATATAAAATACCATTATGATTCTTTTTATGATACATACTTGCGTCATTTGTACATTATCAACAATTGTTTGCCACTACTCGGCATCTGAAATTTTTTGAGTTGTGACTGTTTATGATTTAGTGTGCGATATGTATTTCTTCAAATAAAATATTTTATTATATAACAAAAACAATTAGTATTACAAAAAATAAATAGATAGGATGCATATATTCGATTGCAGAATTGCATAAATGTATACTTCGGTAATTTGGGCAAATAAACGAAGATATTTTAGGGGACATTTCATTTTGGGGTAAAATATTTCTGGGTAATTACCCGAAATGAGTAATTACACGAAAGTTAATTAAGAGTGGACTTTTGTGTGAAAATGAGTGAAAAAACGCGGATTCAATATTTGTGGTAAATAAGCGATAAAGATATTTAACCGATGGGTAATTAAATGGTGTATGCTGTATTCCTCATTACATCTTGCATTTATAAATTCTTATGTTCTCTTGATGTTAAATGAATGATACAAATACATACAGATCTCTCAATTGAAGCAAAAAAACCATTCTTAGTTTGACCGACCACGAGGTATAATTACAAATTAGTTTAAAGTTATTAATTTCTTGAGACATTTTTTAGATTTAATTGAACTGTAGTGAACTTTAATCAGAAATAATTTCTTAATTAAATTCTTTAGAAACTCACATTAATTAATAAAAATATTTCATTCGGTAAGAATTGAAATTACTGAACTTAAGCCTAATTAAGAAATTATTTCTGGTTATTCATTTCTATTAAAATAAAATTATATGAATTGAAATCAACTCTTAAAACTTGTTTTATTAAAAAGCTCAGAAAATTCTCTGTTGCCTAATATTCGCAAAAATTATTTAAAAAAATATTCGTGAATAAATAAAAACTATGGCAAATACGCCAGATGAACTTGAATTTAATTGCCAAAAATGTGATGGCAAAGATACCGAATGCATCATACAATGCGATGGTTGCGACAAATGGTACCACTTTAAGTCTGTTGGTGTAAACACTCAAAATTTTGCTTGACGTCACCTATTTTCAACAAGCATAGTTGTGTGTATCTGAAAAAATGTCTTCTATGCATTAAAACTAATATAAATAGACGCTGACAATGTCACCAAAATAGTCGACAAAAGTGGTGGCTTGGGGACACTTGACCCCACGTTGCCTTCAGGGAAGTAATCAGATAATTTACAGTTTTACAACTCTGGGTAATTAAAATAATTTGCAAAACAATAGGATTAATAAAATAAATTACAAAATATGTACATACATATGTACCCAGCAAAAAATTTCAAAAAAGAATAATCGAGTTTGGAATCAAGCATTAATGATTTTAAGAAGGCGTGAGACTGCAATAATCGATTCTTGAGATGTAGTTATATTGTTTATCGCTGTGGGAAATAGTTATTTTTTCTCGATGGAACTACTTTTTTTAGTCGAAAAAAAATTACTTTTTTTTATATATGCCGTTGTTTGAGTAAATGGAAGATCTTGATTAAAAACTAAGTTGATTAAATATATAATAACTTTTTATGAAAAATATAAATAAATTAAAAAAAAACTACTGTTTTACTACGAAATATACCATTTTGTAAAATTTCTTTTATAAACTCAGTTGAAATGGCCCAATAAGCACTCAAATCATTAATATGCAAGCACTTGAAATTTAACAGGGAACACAGTTGAATTCAAGTAATATTCAAGTTTGAAAGTATTTTGAAAATAAAAATCAAACAACATACATACATATATGTTCAAACCTTGTCAAATACGTAATTTATTTTCAATAAAATTGAAATTGTGGTGAAAAATATAAAAGATAAATAAAAAAGTGAATTTTTAAAATACAAAAAGTGATTAAAAACATGAAAACAATAGTGAAGGTAGATATGCAGGAACTTATTATAAGAAAACTTGTCGATTGCGTTTTCTTTTCTATTTTAAAAACATTGTTTTTGAAGCTTGAAATATAGTTGAATTCAATTGTAATACAAGGTTGAATTACATTATAATTCAAGGCTTGAATTAAACTGTAATACAATTGAATTGTTCGAATTGAATTAAAGTTCGCATTTCACTGGAGAATGCTATTGAATAAAAGTGTAAATCAAGCATAATTCAACCCTTGAGAATTGAATATGTGATTTGAATAACAATTGTTTTGCACTTGATTTCAATCAAAATTGCCTGTATTTTTACTTATAAATACTATATGTATTTAGAAAAATGTCAATTGTTTTGATTGATGAACTTTTATTAAAAACGAAAAAATTATTTGAACTACTTATGTATATTTAAATAATAATTTTCCAAAATGTTAGTACTAGAGTGATCGACTCGTTTTTTCAACCTGTTTTAAAATCCGGTGTTTTTTACAATACGGTTGTTGGTTTTTTTAAAATGTTGATTTTTCGAATGACGAATAGTCCGGTTTTTTATAATTTAAAAACCAGCTGAGTCTAATACTTTTCGATTTGTATATTTTGCAATAAAATTAATTTTTACTATGTTAAAACTTAGACCAACGTGTTCTGTTGATTTTCCTAAGTATTTTTTTCAGTAAAAGTTCTAAGCTTTTTTGAACATGGCAACACTTACTGAAACAAGAAATTAATAGCCTATTTCCTACCTGCGAAAGAAAACGTTCGACTTAAAATTTATATTGAAAACAAAAACAAATTTAAAAATATAAATTTTAAGTCGAACGTTTTCTTTCGCAGGTGGGAAATAGGCAATAAAGCGAAATTTTTTGTGAGGTGGTAGCAGAGGCGAATTAAATTAGCCTTATGGTGCGCAATGGATGTCAAAGCCCATTTACAAAAAGTGTTCTTTAGTTTTGTTGACATTTTGCTTTACATTTTATATAGACGTAGATATCCACCTTGTCCATACATTCATATGTATATATATTATATATATGTACTATATATACATACATAAGTATATATATTTTTTTAATACATATATTTATTTATTGAATCTTCAAATATGAACTAACAATAAGTTTTCAAATCTTAATCTAAATATAATTAATTAGGCCCGACCAGTGTCGGACATAAACTTAGTGAAAGTTATTAATAATACATAAGTCGTGATAAGCAAAAACAAAAGTATATTCAAGCAGTTTCTTCTGGAGTGTTGAGTATTAGATCCCTTGTGTCCCTCTTTTTTAAGCGGATGTGTCCAGTAAAATTCAAGATATTACGAGCAAGGGGATAAGGATGGGTCTCGAGTTTTTTGCCTGCGTATTTTGCGATTTCTTCAGTCACTAGTGGCATATTTAAATCACGATGTATATTTGAATTTTTAATGTACCATGGAGCCGATGTTATTAGTCTTAAAATCTTATTTTCCCTTCGTTAGATTCTCTCTATATTGGATGCTGAAGCAGTGCCCCATAACTGTATTCCGTAGCATCATATTGGTTTCAAAATCGACTTGTATATTAAAAGTTTACAATCTAGACTGAGTGTTGAATTTCTACCAATCATCCAATGTAAGTATATGAAGTTAATTTTTATGTTTTATGTACCTTTAATTTTTGTATTGTTTTATAGTATTTACATGAACTGTTAACTGTTTTTTTTAATAAAGCAATTTAAAATCAAAACTTTTGTATAATCATTTTCTTACATAAAAAAAAACGGTTGACCGGTTTTTCCTGAAACCGGGTCTTTCATAATTTCAAATATTCGAACTATTCGAAAACTGGTTTCTGGAAAAAGTAGAATAATCGATCACCCTAGTTAGTACTTATTTTTTAGTTTAAAATAAATAAGTAGACAATTTAGAAATATATATAAAAAATATTTAAAATACATACTTTGACAATATTTTCACGTCATCTTTTAAAACCCAAAGAATATGTTCAACTTCTGCTTTCTATTTTTAAAATTTTACCTAATGCGATTTGTATTTCAATTTGGCAATAAAAAAAGTAAGTCATTATATGGCAAGTAGTTCAGATGGTAATGTCTAATTTTTTACTGGGTATGTATGTATATATATTAACAGTTATTATTATTATGGTTTATAAATAAATTATTTTTTTATGACTTTCACAATTTCTATTCAACCTTTTAAGCAAATTTTACACTTTTCGTTTGCTTTTTATCTTACTAAACTTTACTACGACAAATTTCTACAGTAAAAATTTGCTAAATCCCGGTTCACACACTTCAACTTTTGTTGATCAACTCGTGATTCAGCTGTAAGAAAGACGGAAAAGGAAATACAAATATCTCTTTTTTTCTTACAGCTGAATTACGTGTTGAGCAACAAAAGTTGAAGTGTGTGAACTGTGACAAATTACTTTTTTATATTGTATAGTCTTGCGACTTGAACCAGTTTTGCCAGTTTAGGGGATTTGTCCCCAAATTGGGGATTTTTTTCGCGATTGGGTGTGAAAATTTCGTATTGGGGATCTGGGGATTTTTTGGGGATGATAACCAAATTTTAGGGGATTTTTGGGGATTTATTTTTATAACTGATGGTAACAAGAATGATTTTTGAACTGAGAAATATGCGTTTCACAAGTCTAAAAATGTGTTTTATTATTCATAGTGAATGGTTTCTAATAAAGAAGAAGTATCAAGGTAGATTAACCAATAATGAACACTACCAAAACAAAAATACGCAACAAAATGCAATACGACTTGTTGGAAGCACTTCTTAGAATAAACACACACTTTAAAAATAACTCAATTTGTTGCGACAAATTTAATCCTTCTGCTGAAATGCTAAAGCTTTTTAGTACAAGTACTATGTACAACAAAGTTTGAGGCTGATGAATCAGAAGATTTCGAATCTGATGTTTTTGAAATGGTAAGCTTTGGTTAAAAATTTTATAATACTTGTGTAAGTTATTTTGAGTAATATTCACTTGAGTCTCTTTTTTGAACTAACTTTATTAAAATATTTATTCTTAATTTTATACCTTGCATAGGTAAGCATAATTGCTTACCATGCAGTTCTTGTAATAAATAAATTCTTACAACAAACAAATGAATGAATAAATGAATATGAAACCAACGGAAGGTAGGTTTCACATTTAAATTTTTATGGGAACATAATTTTATGAGAACGAATGCAAAAAAGGCAGACTATGTGTGTTAACTTGTATATTAAACTATGTGTAATTTTTTCGTTACAAGTTTTATAAGCTATAAGCTATCGATATAAATAAATTTTATTGAATAAATATGTTATTTTTATCATTATTTTTCAAATAAAATTAAAAAAAATTATTTTTTTCACAAAAGAAAAAATTTTAATTAAAAAAACTCAATTTTGGGATTTTTGGGTATGACAAATCAAAAATTGCGGATAAGTTCTAGAAAAAAACTGGCAACACTGAGCAAAGTTTAGTTCGCAAATTATGCTGAATTAAGACTTTGCAAAGTAAACTTTCCGTGTGGAAAAGGGGTAATACTGCATTTTGGGTAAAATAACGCAGTTCAGTAAGTCCCGGTTCACACGTTTCAACTTTTGTTGTTCAGCTCGTAATTCAGCTGTAAGAAAGAAAGAGGTATTTGTATTTTCGTCTCCATCTTCCTGACAGCTGAATTACGAGTTGAGCAAGAAAACTTGAAACGTGTGAACCGGGACTAAAATGCTGTAAAATTCTGTAAAAATTTGTAAAAACTTTTGCGTACGCGAACACAATTAGTATGACTAAATGACTTGTTCCGTGGTTCTGTAGAAAAATGGACGGAGGCAGCGCAAAACACAATCACTCGTAGCAAGTATAACAAAAACTTGAACGTCTTTCTTCTGGAGCTCTCTTGGCATAATTTTTTTTTTATTAAATCATCTTTATTATGTATACATTGATTGTATTTCATCGGAATGTTCTATTCATTGCCAATTTTAAAATTTTCTTAGTTTTCATCAGTTTCTAGGTTCATTGCACTTTCTTCACTATTAATTTCGGCAACATCAATCTCTTGGTCTCATTCAGACTTTATAAAATTTTCCTCACATTCTAAACTAAATGCATTGATCTGTAAACAATTCAACAGTAAAAAATAATATTAGGTAATTGTAACTCATTTCAAAGTGATACTAAATCTTCGTCCATCTATAGATCAACAAAAATATCGTGATTTAAATTGAGAGTTTTATTTTCACACTTAACTTAACTACCTTGCTGCTACTTAATTACTACATATTTTCTTTTGCTTTTATTCTTTTTTCAAAAAATTTCGGAATAAAGAGTACGAAATTATAGGTTTTGTTGGCCAAAATTTAAAAAATTTCGTATAATGAGTCGCTAATTCATATGAATAACGAATATACATATATATTCGTTAAACTGGGAAACAACTGTACTTCAATCATTATTTTACAAAAAAAACTTACCAATACTTTCCATTCTTACGCAAAATTGGCAATGCTTTGTCCATTACCTGCTGATAAAATTTTAAATTTTTTTCCAGTCTTCGTATAGTCTCTAAGTAGTCAGCACGATCTAATTGAAATTCAACTTGCAAATCAGAAACTTCTCTTTCTAGTGCACGGTTTTTCAGTCGTAACAGTTTTAAATGTTCGTTTTTGGCATTCAATTCTTGTTGTATAGATGTATAATGACCTTGCAATATGTCGCGATCCTCACTTTGCTCAACCCTACTTAAAACATGAGCCAATGCACTCAAACGTCTCTGGGCATCAAGTTTCTTTTTCTGTCTTCTCTCTTTAAGCTGCGTGTCATTCGCTCTTTCTCCTCCAATCAAGGCTTGCTTTATCATTTCAATGCGCTTGCAAGCTTCTAATTGTAAAATCTTATTATCTGTTGCCAATTTCTGTTTATTTGATATGTTCTCTAATTCTGAATGATTATTTTGTTGGTTTAACTGCATCAATTGCTGTTCATAGTTTTGTTTTAATTGTTCCATTTCTTGTATTCGCTGTTCTTTTTCACGTTTTTCTCTTATGTGTTCATCACGTAAAAGTTCCATTTCTGCTTGCATTTCCGCCCTTAACTTCTGATCTTCATCATCTAACCACGCTAGTGAAAGTTGTGGTTTTTCTTGGTCTAACATTTGGTAGTCTGTTCTATTTTCTTCATTACTGTTGGCTTCTAACAACTTTTTAAGTTTTACAATTTCCTCTTGGTACTCTCTTAGTTTAGCGTCCTTGGGATCCTCGTTTATTTTTGGTTTATTTGAAATATTTTTAGCTCGTGAGGCATAGCGCAAAGTTGAGATCGTTTCATCGTAATTTGAGTCTGCTGGTGATATACAAGCTATCATAAGTGTTTTTGTATTTCCTCCCAAAGAATCCTAAATGTTGTAGAAAAAATCTCTTATATGTAATGTAAGATAACTAAAAAACCATTTTGAATCAATTTGTGCATATTTCACCTAAGGTTTTTGATTTATTTATTTTATTGCAAATCGAACAAAATAAATAATATTTTAAGATAGCCTTGAAAATTTTGTTTTAGAAAATAAAACGATATAATTTATTTAGTTGAAACAACAACATTTGCAACAGGTTAAGTTGCAGTGGATTGAAGCTATGCGGGAAGAACTTAAATGTATTCATGAAAATAAAACCTGGCAATTGGTTGATCTTCCTCCTGGTAAAATACAATTGGTTCCAAATGAGTGTTTAAAAAATAGTTTAATGAAAATTGAAGTTTAATGAACGATTCAAAGCAAGACTTGTGGCTCAAGAGTTTAGTCAAAAATATGGAATTGACTACGATGCAGTATTTGCTCCCGTCATTAGGCCAACTACAACAAGAATTCTATTTTAAATCGCTGGCAAAGATAATATGCATATACAAATGTATATAATTTTTATGTGTAAAAACTGCACTCCTGAATGGTGATTTGCAAGAAAATATCTATATGAAGCAGCCACCAGGTTTTACGTCAGAAGTTAGCCTTAACAAGGTATGTTTACTTAGAAAAACCTTATATGGTTTAAAGCAAGCTGCTCATTCATGGAACCAATGTATTCATAAATCATTAATTGAATTTGAATTTAAGCAAAGTGCAATGGATCCTTGCTTATACGTCAGAAAATCTAGAGAAAACATTAATTATATTTTGGTATGTATATGTTTATGACATGATTATAGCGAGTAGAGTTCGATCATGAATGTCATGAGAGAAAGACGTGTGCGGAGTTCAGCTCACTTAATAAAAAAAACTAATTACATCTTTTTACAACACATGATTTAATGTGTATTGTTGTTATACCTCTGTTTTTTTCTTTTATCGAGTTTTTATTTTAATCAAATATAAAAACACTTTAAATGACTCTTTTTTAAAGTCAAACGTAAAAAATTACAATATAACTAATAATAGAAGTTCTATGAAACAAGCCAATAATAAAAGAAAAAGTGACATCGAAATGTCTTCAACATCGAAATACTTAAAAAGCAAATATTGGTCAATTCTTGCGAATGACAATAATTGCAATAATGATGTTATTAAAAAATTTCCAAAATAAGTACAAGAGAATGAGAAACCTACGTCATTAAAAAACGCAACCAGTAGCAGCGTTGCAACGAATGTTAACGGTGTGAATATTGAAATCAAAAAAAACTGAAAAAAACAATAATAAAAAAATCCACCAATTAATGTATATGACGTGGAACCTAACAAACTAACTGGGTTCATTAAAGATGGTTTAAAAATTACAGAATTTAAAATAAAAGAGTTAAACGATAACAAATTATCACTGTTCACTACATCAACCGATGATTACTTCAAAACCAAAGCATATTTGGAAAAAACCAAAACAAAGTTTTTTACTTATACACCCAAAGATATAAAAACAAAATCTTACTTAATAAAGGGCATAATTGACCATATTGCACCGAAGGAAATATTAGAGGAACTAATTAAATACCAAAATGATAAATTAAAATTCTTAAAAGTTAGTTAGTTAAAGCCTTGCCAATTTATATTGTCCAAATATCTAGTGACAGTAACGTCAATGAACTTAAAAAGATTAAAGGTATCCTTTTCAGAAGTGTACGCTGGGAGGCACTTAAAAAACCTGAAATACCACAATGTAGAAACTGTCAGCGATTCTTTTACAGCGCATCTAATTGTTTCTTGCAAAGAAGATGCTTTAAGTGCAGCCAAAATCATGAAATAGGGGAATGTTCTATCAATGATGTTCAGGAAAATGAAAAAGAAAAGCTTTTTTGTGTTGTATGCAACAAGTACGGGCACCCTGCATCTTATAAAGGATGCGAAAAATATAAGGAATTTCAACAAAAACAAATTGTGAAAAGCAATTTTGGAGAGTAGTAGGGAAATGCGGTTCCTGCCCCACAGTGGGTCGATTCACTAATCTGGTAGGTCAAAATTATTTGATTGTCAGTCTATACGGCTTTGAGGCTGTTGAGTTCGACAAAAATAGTTTTAAAAAATTTTAGATGATTTTTTAGGAAATATGACAGAGTTTTGCTATTGTGAACTCCGTTAGCATAAATTTTTCATGTAATATTTACAATATTTAATTTTTCATATAATATTATCAGTACTTTTAGAGCAAGTTCTTAGCTATCCAGAAATCCTTTTATTTTTTAGATTTTGAAATGCTAATATTTATGACTTTAGTCCATCTAGATTGACGATTCATCCCACTGTGCACGCCAAATTCTTTTGAAATTTTAAAATTTTAATTACCCAAATTTTAAAATTCTTGGAAATTTGTGAAATTTGATACCCTTGAGTTTTCGGCGGCACGCTTTGATGTTTTTTTGTTTACATAAGGAATTTTTTGTTTACATTAGGAGTTTTTTTTTTTTTTTGTTTACATTAACCCTTGTGGGAACGGGTGATTTTTTTTGGGGGTTACATTAATTGTGTGAACGGGTGATTTTGTTTTTTGTGGGAATACGTTAAGTGGGTTCATAGGTTGGAGGTTTTTCTTTTTGTAATGCATATATGTATATGCCGACGGGAAAATCATGAAAATGATTTTTCCTAGTACCAAAGGGAAAATCATGAAATGATTTTTCCTAATACTAATGGGGGTGAAATAGTGAAAATTAATTTTTCCTAATGCCGACGGCAATACATGATTATTTTTCCTAATGTCTACGGTAAAACATGAATATTATTTTTTTCAAATGCCGACGGCAAAACATGATTATTATTTTTTCAAATGCCGACGGGAAAATGATTTTTCATAATTCCGACGGGAAAAACATAAAAGTTATTTCTAATGCTAATATAGGAGTTTAAGGCTGACCGTGATTTGGGTGGGTGGGGTTTTTGTCGTAATATATAACTGAGGGAGTTTATAGATGTGTCTGTCTGTCTGTCTGTTTGTCCGTCCGTCTGTCTGTTGTGCGAGGCTGAGATTGGCCGGGAGAGCGTGGTGTAGTTGAGGTAGATGGATTGAGTGTATACCTGTCTGTTGGAATTTGTGTGAGGGTTTGATTGACAGGGGGCGGGGTGTGGTTGTGGTAGATCGACTGCGTGTATGCAGGTGTTGCAAGTCTGTAGGAATTTAAGGCTTTGGGGTAGGTGAGGGTGTTGTTGTACGAGTAATATGTATCCATGGGAATTTGTGGATGTGTCTGTCTTGGGGAATTTAAGCGAAGCTGTTATTAGGAGGGGGTGTGGTGTAGTTGAGGTTGATCGACTGCGTGTATGTATGTCTATATGTTTGTAGGAGCTTAAGACTGATCGTGATTTAAGAGAGGTGAGGATGTTGTTGTAATATGTATACGTAGGAATCTGTATGTATGTATGTCTGTGAAAATTTAAGGCTGATCATGATTTAGGGTAGGTGAGGTGCGTGTAGTAATATGTAACCGTGGGAATCTGTGTGTATGTATGTTTGTAGGAGTTTAAGGCTATCAGTGATTTGAGGGTGTTGTCGTACGAGTGATATGTACCCGTGGGAATCTGTATGCATGTTCGTAGGAGTTTAAGGCTGATCGTGATTTGTGTTGTTGTCCGTTTTGTTTGTAGGAATGACCGTGAAAATTTTTGTATGTGATTTTTCTTAAATGAAATCTGGTATATATGTGTGTGTGTGTGCGTGTGTGTGCGTATGATTTTGTCACGCTAGTAGTTTTATGTACGTGTAAATAAATTGTTTTCAATATCGAGATTTGGTTCTATAAAATATTTTCATATATCTGAACTTCCCTAACCCTATATACATATACATAAGTATATTTTCATACTCACGGTTGCTGGGTATTTTGTCATGCTTAAAATTGTCCAGCTTTAAAGTCTGCCTACGATCAATTTGTTTATATTACAGATTTTGTTTATTTAACAGCATCCGGCTTCTTTGACTTTTCATACGATCATGGGAATTTATAGATTCTCTGTCCATAATAAGGTCGTTTAGCTTGGACATGTGCTCTGACTGAATGGTTTGCGTTGTTCATATATTTTTATGATGTAGATATGTAAGTGTGATTGCCAAGATCTAATAAATACTTGAGTATTGATAAGAAATTTGATATTATGTGTACATACATATCTACAAATTGATTTTATGTATGTATGTACATACAAATAAGTGTTTGCCTCCGTGTTTGAATACATTTTTTTGTTTTTGTTTTTGTTTTTGTTGTTGTTGTAAATATTCGCCTGGCCTTTTATGTATAGATGTCAAATATCTTCATAGTTTTTTTTTTTATTTGAAATTAAAAAAACGTTGATTTAATTTTTATCTGTATTTACTTAAAAGTTTGTGAGGATTTTCTGTTTTAAGTAAAACTGAATTGCTTAAGATACATACTTTAGAGTAATAGTAACTATAATAATAATAATATATAATATAATAAATATTCCCTATATTTAATTTACATTTGTTTAAAGTTGAGGCAGCTTATATTCATTCTTAGAAATATTTTGATATAAATTTTTTCCAGCCGTAGGCTTTTTTCATCACCTTTTACATTTATTTTAGAACATCTTGCATTGTCTTTTATACATTTATAAACATTTTTAAATGAAACTGATCCAGCACTTTAGCTTATGTAACGATAGTTTTTTGTTAGCCAGCTTGCTTCTTTTTTTATTTTTTATTGATTATTGAGTTTCATAATGAAATTATTATATTCATAATTGTTGAAAACAATTGCTACTTCTTTTCCAATGAATTCATTTGAGTTATTTTTGAAACCTTGTACGGGTATAAAAATTATCTTATTTTCCATATTGCTTAATTTATAAAACTTTTAGAATTTGACCTTTGATGGGTATATATTCTAGTATATGATCATGAAAAGGAACGCAATAAGCTGAAGTCTTTGCTTACTATTTCATATTAAAATTTTATTCAATTGTCCCGCTATTGAATAAAAGGAGCTTTTATCTTAAACTCTGGTACAGGTAGAAGCGCTTGAGATTCTTTCTTTGCTGGAATCTTAGATACATATAATAACTATATAGAATTGCATAACGTTTATTTTTAAATTTTATGTTAGGATCATCATCATATGGATATGAGACTGAACCTAAATGTACTTTTAAATTAGTTAATTCATAATAAGCAATCTTATTTTCTTCTTGAATAGCGATCAACAGAAAACGAAGTCGTTTTCTTACAATTTAGGTCTGACCTCTCAACTGCTCCTCTAGTATACAATATAACTTTGTATGTCAGCATTTCTGTCTACTCTTTGTGAGCGTTAGGGATAATTAAATTTTAAACTTTTTATTCTTCAAATTGTGTTACTTCATACTGATAATATCCTTAAGTACATTAATAATGTACGAGTATATGTTTATTTTATGACGGGTGAGCGCCTATGGCTTTTATTTGATGTTCTGGATGAAGTGATTTTTTTTCTCATTTTATTAAAGTTTAGCGTATTGCGTATATATTTCTAATATATTTAAGTGAGCTTTTTGTATCTGTCAGACAGAGTGAACGTATCAGTTGGTCAGTCAGTCTCTCTTTTTATTTTATTAATTTTTTTTTCTAATGTGTCACTACTATTTTTTCAGATTTTACTACTTGAAATAGAAAATATTTATATAATTTTAAAAGTATTAATATATACATACATATAGGTAAATATATGTATGTACGTAGAAATTAGTTCATATACAAAGAAATACATCTTTAATAATCAACTATTCTAGAAAATCGATCTAAAATAACACATTTACCTCCATCATCAATTCACCGTCAGTGTTTTCATATTGTGTTAGAAACATTGGAATATCTATGTTTGGTAGAATTTTTACTTCAAGTGTTTCTATAGAAGTTTTGGTGTTTGACCCCTTGACGTTATTGTGGTTAACGTAGACTGCGTTGTATCTCATTCAGATGTAATCATTTCTCACTTAGAAAAGGTCCTCATCACCATCAATCATAGTTGTATACAATTCATTCATGAGTGGAGTTGGTCCAGATACAATTGCTGTCTACAAATTAATGATTAGAAAATAGCTTTCTCATCACCTTCTAACAGGTTTAATATTTTGCTAGCATGCATGCTTAAGCATGCTTCTATCGATAGTGATGCGACAGTCCAACATTTAGTGGTGTTTCAATTAAAAATCTATACTATTAGAATTACGAATTCACTCTTTTGAATTTTTAACAAAGTATATACATATCTATTTCATTTGCCACAAAGTCTTAAAATTTCTTTGCTTATAAAAGTATGACATGAGGAATTATTTTAAATTATACATACTTCGGCATGCTTCCAATTTAATTTTTTTTTTTTTTTTTTTTTTTTTTTTTATAAAGTTATTTCATATTCATACAGATACAGATATAAAGTAAGATCTGTTTACATTCAATTTTACAATTTATGCATGCTTCAGCATGATTCTAGTTGAAGTCTGTATTTATTTAGTAAGTTTGTTTGATACCCATTCCTGCACATGTACATTCATAAAGATTGGATATGAAAGCCCAATTTTCTTAGTTTATCTAGAAATGAACAGAGTGAATATCTATTATAATAACCCCATATTCACAATTTAAAATTTCGTGTGCTAGAGCTTTCGAGATGGAAAATGTACACCTTTTACTATAAAAAGTGATAATATGATGTGTTGCTGAATATTTTGAACTCTTAAGCTTTCACAATATTTCATACAGACCACCAAGTTTAGAGAATTCTAGTACATTAAGCTATTTATCTTCCCTGAGACCTAACATTAGGAATCCTTCAAAAAAACCAATACAAACTAGATTTTTCCTTTTAATTTTATTTATATTTTCATTGAATTTCAACATTTTGTACCTCTTCAAGTTACTCTATACTGTATTTTGCACCTTTTTCTCATTCGTTGAGTTAACTTTAATTGCAAATATTTTAATGATGAGATCAACTTTTCTATTGTAGGCATTAAGTAGATCTTTAGGTATATCAATCCACTTATATGAACCATTATAGCTAAATTCTTAACACATAATTCCTTTTAATGATCTATTAATTTATTCTACTATTGATTCTTGCATATTATGAAATTTTTAATCCTCTGTCTATGCATGAATTTTGCAGTGTTTATTAAAAATTCTTTACCATCATCTATTTGTATTTTTTGTTTTAATACTCATATCATTTCAAAAATGTTTTCCATTGCCTTGGTTTTTTTCGAGTGCAGCTTTTATTTTCAACGATGCTCACCATATAAACTTTGAGAATGTGTCAGTTACAGTCTACAAAAATCAATAATTTCTATTTTCTCAAGAAAAGCTACCCACTTCACCTAAATCAGCTCCATAAAATATCATCTATTCCATTCATTACATCACTACAATACACAAACAATTTTCGAAATTTATTATGGAGTTCGTTTACTAAATGTCTTTTTAAGGACATTGAGTTGTTTTACAGTATTTTAGAGAGTGTTGTGATCCACTTGATACACTTTCAGCTATTTATACTAAAATGTAGTTAATAAATTTTATCGCTCAGCTCTTCAATTTGTTTGTCAAAAGATGATTTAATTTTTAGAATGTCCTTTTCAATTTTATACCTATCTTCTATCGTTAATTTTATTTCACACTCCACTTATTAATTCATCCTTTAGTTTCTCGATTTGAGTTTCCAGAAACAATTTACTGATAACATTGTTCACCGTCAGTGAACATTGTATACATTGGTAGAAATTATATATTTTATTTAGTTTTCAAAATCAAATTTGTCATACTATTTTCACGTTTTATCAATCATTAAAGAAAATAAACCCACTTTTAAGCCCCATATTTAACCATCAACTTGTATTTTATCTTTATTCAGTTTTAGATTTCTATCACCAAATTTCCACTCATTATTGAAGTCTTTATGTGAATCATAGTTTGTATCTAATTCATTTCATCCTTCCCAGACTAATAAGTCAATATAAGCATATTCGATGTTGGAAGGCCGTGAGTAAAAATCATCTTCTTCTTCTTCATCGTCATAATCATTCTCAGTATTAGCATCATTAAATAAGATGGTATTATCAAATATTGTTCCTTATGCTAGGTTCTTTGGTATACTTGTCTCTATCTTGACTAATGGATTTTCAGACTTTAAACTTGTATTATTTTCAACTTCTGTCTTCATTTTACTTTGTTCTTTCTTGTGTAATCTTTCAATATTTTTAGAACTATTTATGAATTCTTTGAGAGGTTCTGTTATAGGATCAAATATATCTCTTAGTTGTTCACGTGTATCTATTTCACCAGTTTTTATACTACGAAGCTTTTTCTTCAAGACACTTCTTATCAACACCGTTTTAAAATTTTCTCATCCATGTTTAATAATAGCAAATAAGAGGTATCAGCTATTAGATCAGGTATCACCTATTAGATCAGGTATCAGCTATCAGATCAGCTTATCAGGAGCTGCTCTGGTTTTCAGATCATCTTATTAGGAGCTGGTCTGATTTTTAGATCAGCTTATCAGGAGCTGGTCTGGTTTTCAGATCAGCTTATCAGGACCTGATCTGGTTTTCAGATCAGCTTTTCAGGACCTGGTCTGGTTTTCAGATCAGCTTTTCAGGACCTGATCTGGTTTTCAGATCAGCTTTTCAGGACCTGATCTGGTTTTCAGATCAGCTTATCAGGACCTGATCTGGTTTTCAGATCAGCTTATCAGGAGCTGGTCTGGTTTTCAGATCAGCTTATCAGGAGCTGGTCTGGTTTTCAGATCAGCTTATCAGGACCTGATCTGGTTTTAAGATCAGGTTATCAGGTATCAGATGAGGTTATCGGACAGCTGATCTGTAAAACAGATCAGGTTATCAGGAGCTGTTAAGATTGTCACATCAGATTATCTGTTTTAAATTGGGTCATCAGATTACAAGTAGCTGGACATTTATAAAATTTAGATGAATGAAGTTTAAGACCAGATAAAATGCGAAAAACTATACTGTTATGTAGTCAAATTGTTTTCTATGACGATCATCACTTAATTCAGTATCTTTCCTTATAATCAAAATTCCATATTTTTAATTCCAACACGATTTATATTTTTCTCATATTACTTAAACATTCTAACTACATTATGATTATTTCCTATCAAATATTTGGTGATTCTGGTATAAGTTTGACATTAGTAGAATGCATCAACATTCTTATCTTACGCCATATAAAAATATGCTTCTCACAACATGGTTAAATACCATATTGCTATTACTTCTAACTTTCTTAAAAGAAATAACAGATTCATTATCTGTAAATGTGTAATACTCATGTCTTTCATTAATGAAATAAATTTCTACAGGTATTCATATTTAGGTTTTTAGAGAGATTTTAAGTATAAATATGAAGATGTTTTAAATTTTTAGTCCATTAGAACTTTCTAGCCAGCCAATCATATCATTCTTATTTTTTTATTTATTTTTATTTTCGCAATTTGACAGACCAACTATTCTTGCACGAATAGAAATTGATAGAAGGGAACTATGATTTATTTTTGAGCTAACGTTTGATGACTCATCAAAATTTCATACCAAGGTATTTTTATGTTGTTTTGACTATGAGTATGGGTCAATATTTATGAAATACCTTTCCTAAATATTGGTGCATGCACATAGTCAAAACAAAGTATGCTTTAAGTGTTTAAAACCAGTATTACCATAAAAATGGTGGTTTTAAACTCTTAAAATATACTTTGTTTTACTAACCCCATTTTGTAACTAAATGCATTTCATAAATATTGAAGCATACTCAGAGTCAAAATATCCTTTGTTTTGAGTATGAGTATGGCTCATTATCTCTTATTATAGAAAAAAAATAGTATGATTATTTCTATAGTAATAGATAATATTTATAAAATGTATTTAGTTACAAAATGTGGTTAGTAAAACAACATAAATATACCTTGGTATGAAATTTTGATGATTCATCAATATTTCGTACCATCCTATTTTTAGGTTGTTTTGACTATAAGTATGTACCAATATTTATGAAATGTATTTCATAAATATTATCACTTATTATAGAAAAAATAAAATAATATAGCTATATGATATCAGAAAATATTTTCGGTTATCATATAGCTATATTATTTTATTTTTCCTATAATAAGAGATAATGGTACCTACTCATAGTCAAAACAAAGTATATTTTAAGAGCTTAAAACCAGTATTGTCATACAAAATACTGATTTTAAACTGTTAAAATATACTTTGTTTTACTAACCACATTTTTTGTAACTAAATGCATTTCATAAATATTAACGCATACTCATACTCAAAACAAATGATATTTTTATGTTGTTTTGATTGTGAGTATGGAGCATTATCTGTTATTATAAAAAAATAAAATAATGTAGCTATACGATTTTAGAAAATATTTCTGAAATCGAATAGCTGTATTATTTTAGTTTTTTATAATAAGAGATAATATTTATAAAATGTATTTAGTTACACAAAAGCGGTTAGTAAAACAACCTAAATATAGGATGGCACGAAATTTTGATGAGTCATCAAACGTTAACTCAAAAATAAATCATAGTTCCCTTCTATCAATTTCTATTCGTGCAAGAATAGTTGGTCTGTCAAATTGCGAAAATAAAAATAAATAAAAAAATAAGAATGATATGATTGGCTGGCTAGAAAGTTCTAATGGACTAAAAATTTAAAACATCTTCATATTTATACTTAAAATCTCTCTAAAAACCTAAATATGAATACCTGTAGAAATTTATTTCATTAATGAAAGACATGAGTATTACACATTTACAGATAATGAATCTGTTATTTCTTTTAAGAAAGTTAGAAGTAATAGCAATATGGTATTTAACCATGTTGTGAGAAGCATATTTTTATATGGCGTAAGATAAGAATGTTGATGCATTCTACTAATGTCAAACTTATACCAGAATCACCAAATATTTGATAGGAAATAATCATAATGTAGTTAGAATGTTTAAGTAATATGAGAAAAATATAAATCGTGTTGGAATTAAAAATATGGAATTTTGATTATAAGGAAAGATACTGAATTAAGTGATGATCGTCATAGAAAACAATTTGACTACATAACAGTATAGTTTTTCGCATTTTATCTGGTCTTAAACTTCATTCATCTAAATTTTATAAATGTCCAGCTACTTGTAATCTGATGACCCAATTTAAAACAGATAATCTGATGTGACAATCTTAACAGCTCCTGATAACCTGATCTGTTTTACAGATCAGCTGTCCGATAACCTCATCTGATACCTGATAACCTGATCTTAAAACCAGATCAGGTCCTGATAAGCTGATCTGAAAACCAGACCAGCTCCTGATAAGCTGATCTGAAAACCAGACCAGCTCCTGATAAGCTGATCTGAAAACCAGATCAGGTCCTGATAAGCTGATCTGAAAACCAGATCAGGTCCTGAAAAGCTGATCTGAAAACCAGATCAGGTCCTGAAAAGCTGATCTGAAAACCAGACCAGGTCCTGAAAAGCTGATCTGAAAACCAGATCAGGTCCTGATAAGCTGATCTGAAAACCAGACCAGCTCCTGATAAGCTGATCTAAAAATCAGACCAGCTCCTAATAAGATGATCTGAAAACCAGAGCAGCTCCTGATAAGCTGATCTGATAGCTGATACCTGATCTAATAGGTGATACCTGATCTAATAGCTGATACCTCTTATTTGCTATTATTAAACATGGATGAGAAAATTTTAAAACGGTGTTGATAAGAAGTGTCTTGAAGAAAAAGCTTCGTAGTATAAAAACTGGTGAAATAGATACACGTGAACAACTAAGAGATATATTTGATCCTATAACAGAACCTCTCAAAGAATTCATAAATAGTTCTAAAAATATTGAAAGATTACACAAGAAAGAACAAAGTAAAATGAAGACAGAAGTTGAAAATAATACAAGTTTAAAGTCTGAAAATCCATTAGTCAAGATAGAGACAAGTATACCAAAGAACCTAGCATAAGGAACAATATTTGATAATACCATCTTATTTAATGATGCTAATACTGAGAATGATTATGACGATGAAGAAGAAGAAGATGATTTTTACTCACGGCCTTCCAACATCGAATATGCTTATATTGACTTATTAGTCTGGGAAGGATGAAATGAATTAGATACAAACTATGATTCACATAAAGACTTCAATAATGAGTGGAAATTTGGTGATAGAAATCTAAAACTGAATAAAGATAAAATACAAGTTGATGGTTAAATATGGGGCTTAAAAGTGGGTTTATTTTCTTTAATGATTGATAAAACGTGAAAATAGTATGACAAATTTGATTTTGAAAACTAAATAAAATATATAATTTCTACCAATGTATACAATGTTCACTGACGGTGAACAATGTTATCAGTAAATTGTTTCTGGAAACTCAAATCGAGAAACTAAAGGATGAATTAATAAGTGGAGTGTGAAATAAAATTAACGATAGAAGATAGGTATAAAATTGAAAAGGACATTCTAAAAATTAAATCATCTTTTGACAAACAAATTGAAGAGCTGAGCGATAAAATTTATTAACTACATTTTAGTATAAATAGCTGAAAGTGTATCAAGTGGATCACAACACTCTCTAAAATACTGTAAAACAACTCAATGTCCTTAAAAAGACATTTAGTAAACGAACTCCATAATAAATTTCGAAAATTGTTTGTGTATTGTAGTGATGTAATGAATGGAATAGATGATATTTTATGGAGCTGATTTATGTGAAGTGGGTAGCTTTTCTTGAGAAAATAGAAATTATTGATTTTTGTAGACTGTAACTGACACATTCTCAAAGTTTATATGGTGAGCATCGTTGAAAATAAAAGCTGCACTCGAAAAAAACCAAGGCAATGGAAAACATTTTTGAAATGATATGAGTATTAAAACAAAAAATACAAATAGATGATGGTAAAGAATTTTTAATAAACACTGCAAAATTCATGCATAGACAGAGGATTAAAAATTTCATAATATGCAAGAATCAATAGTAGAATAAATTAATAGATCATTAAAAGGAATTATGTGTTAAGAATTTAGCTATAATGGTTCATATAAGTGGATTGATATACCTAAAGATCTACTTAATGCCTACAATAGAAAAGTTGATCTCATCATTAAAATATTTGCAATTAAAGTTAACTCAACGAATGAGAAAAAGGTGCAAAATACAGTATAGAGTAACTTGAAGAGGTACAAAATGTTGAAATTCAATGAAAATATAAATAAAATTAAAAGGAAAAATCTAGTTTGTATTGGTTTTTTTGAAGGATTCCTAATGTTAGGTCTCAGGGAAGATAAATAGCTTAATGTACTAGAATTCTCTAAACTTGGTGGTCTGTATGAAATATTGTGAAAGCTTAAGAGTTCAAAATATTCAGCAACACATCATATTATCACTTTTTATAGTAAAAGGTGTACATTTTCCATCTCGAAAGCTCTAGCACACGAAATTTTAAATTGTGAATATGGGGTTATTATAATAGATATTCACTCTGTTCATTTCTAGATAAACTAAGAAAATTGGGCTTTCATATCCAATCTTTATGAATGTACATGTGCAGGAATGGGTATCAAACAAACTTACTAAATAAATACAGACTTCAACTAGAATCATGCTGAAGCATGCATAAATTGTAAAATTGAATGTAAACAGATCTTACTTTATATCTGTATCTGTATGAATATGAAATAACTTTATAAAAAAAAAAAAAAAAAAAAAAAAAAAAAAATAAAATTGGAAGCATGCCGAAGTATGTATAATTTAAAATAATTCCTCATGTCATACTTTTATAAGCAAAGAAATTTTAAGACTTTGTGGCAAATGAAATAGATATGTATATACTTTGTTAAAAATTCAAAAGAGTGAATTCGTAATTCTAATAGTATAGATTTTTAATTGAAACACCACTAAATGTTGGACTGTCGCATCACTATCGATAGAAGCATGCTTAAGCATGCATGCTAGCAAAATATTAAACCTGTTAGAAGGTGATGAGAAAGCTATTTTCTAATCATTAATTTGTAGACAGCAATTGTATCTGGACCAACTCCACTCATGAATGAATTGTATACAACTATGATTGATGGTGATGAGGACCTTTTCTAAGTTAGAAATGATTACATCTGAATGAGATACAACGCAGTCTACGTTAACCACAATAACGTCAAGGGGTCAAACACCAAAACTTCTATAGAAACACTTGAAGTAAAAATTCTACCAAACATAGATATTCCAATGTTTCTAACACAATATGAAAACACTGACGGTGAATTGATGATGGAGGTAAATGTGTTATTTTAGATCGATTTTCTAGAATAGTTGATTATTAAAGATGTATTTCTTTGTATATGAACTAATTTCTACGTACATACATATATTTACCTATATGTATGTATATATTAATACTTTTAAAATTATATAAATATTTTCTATTTCAAGTAGTAAAATTTGAAAAAATAGTAGTGACACATTAGAAAAAAAAATTAATAAAATAAAAAGAGAGACTGACTGACCAACTGATACGTTCACTCTGTCTGACAGATACAAAAAGCTCACTTAAATATATTAGAAATATATACGCAATACGCTAAACTTTAATAAAATGAGAAAAAAAATCACTTCATCCAGAACATCAAATAAAAGCCATAGGCGCTCACCCGTCATAAAATAAACATATACTCGTACATTATTAATGTACTTAAGGATATTATCAGTATGAAGTAACACAATTTGAAGAATAAAAAGTTTAAAATTTAATTATCCCTAACGCTCACAAAGAGTAGACAGAAATGCTGACATACAAAGTTATATTGTATACTAGAGGAGCAGTTGAGAGGTCAGACCTAAATTGTAAGAAAACGACTTCGTTTTCTGTTGATCGCTATTCAAGAAGAAAATAAGATTGCTTATTATGAATTAACTAATTTAAAAGTACATTTAGGTTCAGTCTCATATCCATATGATGATGATCCTAACATAAAATTTAAAAATAAACGTTATGCAATTCTATATAGTTATTATATGTATCTAAGATTCCAGCAAAGAAAGAATCTCAAGCGCTTCTACCTGTACCAGAGTTTAAGATAAAAGCTCCTTTTATTCAATAGCGGGACAATTGAATAAAATTTTAATATGAAATAGTAAGCAAAGACTTCAGCTTATTGCGTTCCTTTTCATGATCATATACTAGAATATATACCCATCAAAGGTCAAATTCTAAAAGTTTTATAAATTAAGCAATATGGAAAATAAGATAATTTTTATACCCGTACAAGGTTTCAAAAATAACTCAAATGAATTCATTGGAAAAGAAGTAGCAATTGTTTTCAACAATTATGAATATAATAATTTCATTATGAAACTCAATAATCAATAAAAAATAAAAAAAGAAGCAAGCTGGCTAACAAAAAACTATCGTTACATAAGCTAAAGTGCTGGATCAGTTTCATTTAAAAATGTTTATAAATGTATAAAAGACAATGCAAGATGTTCTAAAATAAATGTAAAAGGTGATGAAAAAAGCCTACGGCTGGAAAAAATTTATATCAAAATATTTCTAAGAATGAATATAAGCTGCCTCAACTTTAAACAAATGTAAATTAAATATAGGGAATATTTATTATATTATATATTATTATTATTATAGTTACTATTACTCTAAAGTATGTATCTTAAGCAATTCAGTTTTACTTAAAACAGAAAATCCTCACAAACTTTTAAGTAAATACAGATAAAAATTAAATCAACGTTTTTTTAATTTCAAATAAAAAAAAAACTATGAAGATATTTGACATCTATACATAAAAGGCCAGGCGAATATTTACAACAACAACAAAAACAAAAACAAAAACAAAAAAATGTATTCAAACACGGAGGCAAACACTTATTTGTATGTACATACATACATAAAATCAATTTGTAGATATGTATGTACACATAATATCAAATTTCTTATCAATACTCAAGTATTTATTAGATCTTGGCAATCACACTTACATATCTACATCATAAAAATATATGAACAACGCAAACCATTCAGTCAGAGCACATGTCCAAGCTAAACGACCTTATTATGGACAGAGAATCTATAAATTCCCATGATCGTATGAAAAGTCAAAGAAGCCGGATGCTGTTAAATAAACAAAATCTGTAATATAAACAAATTGATCGTAGGCAGACTTTAAAGCTGGACAATTTTAAGCATGACAAAATACCCAGCAACCGTGAGTATGAAAATATACTTATGTATATGTATATAGGGTTAGGGAAGTTCAGATATATGAAAATATTTTATAGAACCAAATCTCGATATTGAAAACAATTTATTTACACGTACATAAAACTACTAGCGTGACAAAATCATACGCACACACACGCACACACACACACATATATACCAGATTTCATTTAAGAAAAATCACATACAAAAATTTTCACGGTCATTCCTACAAACAAAACGGACAACAACACAAATCACGATCAGCCTTAAACTCCTACGAACATGCATACAGATTCCCACGGGTACATATCACTCGTACGACAACACCCTCAAATCACTGATAGCCTTAAACTCCTACAAACATACATACACACAGATTCCCACGGTTACATATTACTACACGCACCTCACCTACCCTAAATCATGATCAGCCTTAAATTTTCACAGACATACATACATACAGATTCCTACGTATACATATTACAACAACATCCTCACCTCTCTTAAATCACGATCAGTCTTAAGCTCCTACAAACATATAGACATACATACACGCAGTCGATCAACCTCAACTACACCACACCCCCTCCTAATAACAGCTTCGCTTAAATTCCCCAAGACAGACACATCCACAAATTCCCATGGATACATATTACTCGTACAACAACACCCTCACCTACCCCAAAGCCTTAAATTCCTACAGACTTGCAACACCTGCATACACGCAGTCGATCTACCACAACCACACCCCGCCCCCTGTCAATCAAACCCTCACACAAATTCCAACAGACAGGTATACACTCAATCCATCTACCTCAACTACACCACGCTCTCCCGGCCAATCTCAGCCTCGCACAACAGACAGACGGACGGACAAACAGACAGACAGACAGACACATCTATAAACTCCCTCAGTTATATATTACGACAAAAACCCCACCCACCCAAATCACGGTCAGCCTTAAACTCCTATATTAGCATTAGAAATAACTTTTATGTTTTTCCCGTCGGAATTATGAAAAATCATTTTCCCGTCGGCATTTGAAAAAATAATAATCATGTTTTGCCGTCGGCATTTGAAAAAAATAATATTCATGTTTTACCGTAGACATTAGGAAAAATAATCATGTATTGCCGTCGGCATTAGGAAAAATTAATTTTCACTATTTCACCCCCATTAGTATTAGGAAAAATCATTTCATGATTTTCCCTTTGGTACTAGGAAAAATCATTTTCATGATTTTCCCGTCGGCATATACATATATGCATTACAAAAAGAAAAACCTCCAACCTATGAACCCACTTAACGTATTCCCACAAAAAACAAAATCACCCGTTCACACAATTAATGTAACCCCCAAAAAAAATCACCCGTTCCCACAAGGGTTAATGTAAACAAAAAAAAAAAAACTCCTAATGTAAACAAAAAATTCCTTATGTAAACAAAAAAACATCAAAGCGTGCCGCCGAAAACTCAAGGGTATCAAATTTCACAAATTTCCAAGAATTTTAAAATTTGGGTAATTAAAATTTTAAAATTTCAAAAGAATTTGGCGTGCACAGTGGGATGAATCGTCAATCTAGATGGACTAAAGTCATAAATATTAGCATTTCAAAATCTAAAAAATAAAAGGATTTCTGGATAGCTAAGAACTTGCTCTAAAAGTACTGATAATATTATATGAAAAATTAAATATTGTAAATATTACATGAAAAATTTATGCTAACGGAGTTCACAATAGCAAAACTCTGTCATATTTCCTAAAAAATCATCTAAAATTTTTTAAAACTATTTTTGTCGAACTCAACAGCCTCAAAGCCGTATAGACTGACAATCAAATAATTTTGACCTACCAGATTAGTGAATCGACCCACTGTGGGGCAGGAACCGCATTTCCCTACTACTAAGGAGCCTATTTTACACAAATACTTAACCTCACTTTTCTAACTAAAACTAATTAGTCATTCGTTTACCCGCTTAAAGTGCAACTGTTTGTGTTCACCATGCCATCCACCGACAATATAAGTTGTTCACTTAATTCCTGTCGGAAAAACATCACCAAAACGCAAGGCAGTATATCATGTGTCCTTTGCATTAAATGGTTTCATGCCAACTGTGTTGGTATTAATGCAGATCAGTTGGCTACCCTTGCACAATCCAAAGGCTCAATCAGTTTTATTTGCGACGCTTGTAAAAACAACCAAAGTGGTTCTGAATCTGGTACTTTACGTGATGATTTACGGAAAGGTCTCGAAGACATTCAGTCAAAATTCGACACCATACTATCCGAGGTGAAAGCCGAACTGCAATCCAAATCTACTGAATTAAGAGGTGACATCAACAATTGTAAGGATAGAATATCATCCATGGAAAACTTCATAACTAAAAAAGTCAGCTCACTTGAATACCATAATGAAATGTTACAAAAACAACTGAATAGAGCCGATATTTTAATCAATGGTTTACCCAAATACCAGTGTGATATTTTTCGTATTGTTTTAAAAATATTCAGTAAATTGTACCTTTCATCTATAATGGAAACGTCTATAAATAAGAGAATTTTTCTCAACGACCATCTTACTCCCAAATCCGACCGCTTTCTCTATATGTGTAGGAAACTCCGGAAAGCGAATACTATAATCAAATATAGTTTCATCAATGCAGTCAAACCAAAAGTCAAAATAACTTTCACCGACAACAGCATAAAAACGTTCAATTGGGATGAATTTTGCTCTTTTTTTAATACCAATTTCAATGAATCGGATGATGAAAATTTGGCATCAGCTCGTTTGGAATTGCCCTCTACTTCCCGCACTTGAGTGACGTCACACAATCTCATCATTAGTGATCTCAACACCATTGCACATCAAATGTATTTTGTTCATGTTTGTATTTTAAATAGTTTATTCATATATTACTTCTCAATAAGCAATTTTGCTTGAAATCAAGTGTAAAACAAGTGTTATTCAAGTCAAACAATCAATTGTCAAGGGTTGAATTATGCTTGATTTACACTTTAATTCAATTCAATAGCATTCTCCAGTGAAATGGGAACTTGAATTCAATTCGAACAATTCAATTCCTCTACTGTTCAATTCGGGCCTTAAATTGTACTGTAGCTAAACCTTGTATTACAATTGAATTCAAGCTTCTAAAACAATGCTTTTAAAATGTATAAGAAAATGCAATAGACAAGTTTTCTTATGATATTTTTCTGCATAAATACATTCACTATTGTTTTCACATTTTAATCTCCTTTTGTTTAAAAAAAAAATTAATTTTTTAAATTTATCTTTGATATTTTTCACAACAATTTAAATTTTATTAAGAAATAAATTACGTATTTGACAAGGTTTGAACATATATGTATGTTGTTTGATTTTTCATTTAATATTATTTTAAAACTTGAATATTACTTGAAAAATGCTTGAATTCAACTTTGTATCCAGTTTAATTTCAAGTGCTTGAATTTTAATGTTTTGAGTGCTTATTGGGTTACTGTTTCCATTTATTTTGTTTGTTTTTTGCAAATTTTATAGCCGAATTCTTTTTCGTTTTATTACAAACCATTGTAAATAACACCTTTAAGTTATAATTAAATTCTTTGTATCTTTATATCCACACCTTTATTATTATTTTCATGAATACAAATAATCTTTTTTTTGACAATCTTGGACCAGTTGTCAATGATAATAGTATACTTAGGAAAAGCTTTGTGAATAACACCGGTTTGAAACTAGTACATGTAAACATCCAAAGTATGAAATCTTCATCTAGGAACTCAAAATTTGACGAATTCAAACATATTATTAATGAATCATTTTCTGATGTAGTGGCTGTATCGGAAACTTGGCTAAAGCCCTACATACCTGATGGTACTGTATGCATTCCAAACTACACTATTATAAGGAATGATCGTGTTGGTATGAGAGGCGGTGGCGTAGCGTTATATGTACGTAATGGTATTGCAGTCAAAGTCGTTTTTGTGAAGTCCGATCCACACAGTTGTGAATGTCTCTTCATTGAAACCCTTAGCTTTAAATCGAAAATTCTTATTGGGGTCGTATATGCCCCCCATGTCAATATCCAAGGTTTAAACGAAATTCTGGGTGATTTGTGTTGCCAATATGAGCACTCATTTATTTTGGGAGATTTTAATAACAATTTGTTCCAGCCCTCCATGGCCGCGTCGATTCGTGATTTATGTCGAGATATTAACTTGACTTACATACATAACAATATTCCTACCCACTTTGATACCACACATGGTTCTACGTCCCTACTCGACTACTGCTTTGTCAGTGATCCTGATTCTGTTATATGCTCGGGGCAATTTATAGCACCCTCCTTATCTCGTCATGCTTTTATTTACATCTTCGAAAATGTACAAATACAAGAACATACCAATTTCATTGAGTTCAACGACTATAACAACATTAACTGGGATATTGTTCATGAAGTAGTTCGAAATCGAGCATGGGATAGTATTTTTCTAAGCAACAATGTTGATCACCAGTTAGAATCTTTATACATGCTTCTTAATAAATTACATGACGCTGTACCCATCAAGAGATTACATATATATCCTAATAAAAGTTTTCTTCACTCCGCCGAAGTTAGGGCAGCCTGTAACTTAAGGGACTTAGCTTTTAAAGCATATAAAGAAAATATAAATGATCATAATCGGAAAATATATTGCAAGCATAGGAACAAAGTGAAAAGCATTTTGAGAAGACATAAGGCTAAGTTCTGGGAATCGAAATTTGAACACTGCAGCTCAAGAGATATGTGGAAAATTATTAACAACCAGAAAAGAAATTGCTCCCGCTCGGCCTCTCATGATCCAGATACATTCAACCAATATTTTATCTCAACTCAAAATAACGCTGTTGGTTCTTATCCGGAATTCAATGAGTTTTCCAGGTCAGGATTCAATTTCCACCACGTAAATGAGAGTGATATTATACTTGCTTTTACCAAAGTAAAATCCAATGCAATTGGATATGATAATTTCTCCCTCAAATTTATGAAAATTATATTTCCGTTCATAATTAAATATCTTTCACACATTTTCAACACAAGCATAATGACTTCCAGTTTCCCAACACTTGGAAAACTTCCAAACTTGCCAATTTTAAAGAAAAGCTCCGGTACGGCTATTGAAAACTTTAGACTAATTAGTATCTTACCTTGTTTATCTAAAGTCTTCGAAGTGATTTTAAAAAGTCAAATAATGGATTACATAAACTCAAACTCGCTGCTTAGCAATTGTCACTTTGGTTTTCGGCCTGGAGGTAGCACTTCTTCTCTCTTGTTAAATTTAACAGAAGATATACGTCTAAACTACAATCGGAAAATTATTTCAACCCTAATATCATTGGATCTTTCTAAAGCCTTTGACACCGTAAATTACAATGTGTTAATTAAGAAGCTTGCTTCAGAATTTAAATTTTCCAATGTGTCATGTAAACTGATATACTCCTACCTAGTTAACCGGGAACAATTTGTTAATGTGGGGGGTACCAATTCTTCTATTCTAAAGTGCACGAGCGGTGTGCCGCAGGGCTCGATTCTTGGTCCCTTACTGTTTTTAATTTACATGAATGACTTCGTTAGTTATATCGGGTCTTCCAACTGTAAAATTTTTTTGTTTGCCGATGACATAAACCTCTTATTTAAGGGTGAGATCACGTTTCTAGACTGCCATGAAATAACTATAAATCATGTCCTATCCCTGGCTTCAAGTTGGGCTGCAAAAAATTAGTTAAATTTCAACCCTTCCAAATCAAAAGCAATTACCTTCACTCCAAATAATTACGACCCCTGTGCGCTCTGAATTGTTTGGGTGTAACACTTGACAGGCATCTATCTATCTTTTGATAGTCATATCTCTAATATTGCACTAAAAATTAATCAGACCTTAAGAACTTTATATTCGTTCAACTGCCACCTACCCACGAGAATAAAAACTTATCTAGCTCATTCCTTGCTTTTTACGCACATTCAATACTGCCTCGTTATCTATAGTGGATGTACCCTTTCTAATCTGCGTCGAATAAGACTAATATTCAATCGCATAATTAGGTTCATCTTCAATTTAAAAATTACTGACCACATTTCAAATTTCGCAAAAATATTATTAAAGTGCTCTTTCATGGACTTTGTTAATATAAAAACACTAAACACATTCACCGTAATAAAATCCAATTTTAATCCATCTTTGCAACTCTTATTTCGTTTCTCAAGATCAACTCGGAATCCGCAATTGATCATACCTCAAATTGTTAATTCAATCTTTGAAAGGTCTTCCCTGATAAGAGCATGTAGGCTCTACAATGAACTCCCGATAAATCTTCGAAGATTCGATATATCTGCTACCAGTTTCAAACTCGCATTACTTAACCATCATTTTAATCGTTAAACTGTCATTCCTTCTTACTATCTTACTTTACTTCTCTGTTAATCAAAGGATTATTTGTTTGTTACCTACATACTTACTTTCCTACATTATCTAGATACATTTGTACATAATCATTAAATTTAATTACATAGTACATATATTAATTTTATACATATATATATATATATATATATATTTTCCTGTCATTACACTGTAATCTACGCTTAACTAATCATATATGGCCCTATGGGCTCGATTAGAAAATAAATAAATGAAATGAAATAAACAACCACAAATACAAACATCTAGGATATATACACTTTTATCTATGTTAGAAGCCTAATTTATCACAATCGAGGAAACAATTGAAAACCCCCTTAACATCATTCACATAAACGTCAATTCACTAATACAGTTAAGTAAAAGATACGATCCGACTGATAACCTCATGATGGGGTTGGCCAACTATTTTTTACATCGTTGGCAAAACACTACGAAAACCACAATTTAAGTGCTTTCTCAACATAATTTTTTTCTTAAGTGTAATAAATATATTCCCAATACTTCAAAAGCTAATTGTAAAGAATTCATTTTCTTATATTTCACAAGAAAATGTATCAGCGCTTCAAACCTACTAATGGTATCTAAAAATGAATCAAAAGGTTTCAAAGAAAATCATACGATTTAATAAATTGAGCAAACTGCACAATTCCGTTTCTTCTTGTTATATGCTGGCGCAATTAGTTTAAATAAAACTTAAAAAAAAATAAACCAACTTCAAAAATAAGCACTAAAACGCTACAAATAATATAGATCTAGTTAAATAAAAGATTTTTATATGCCAGCAACATTGGTAACTAAGCAGATACATATGTATGTACATATGTACATAAAAATTACTTGCAGTTTTTTTACCGGGCATGTTCCTATGTGTTTAGTACCAGTATTACTGGCACCAACTTCAAACGGCACTGTAGGTAACATACATATATAAAAATCTTTTATTTAACTAGATCTATATTATTTGTTGCTTTTTAGTGCTTATTTTTGAAGTCGGTTTAATTTTTTTTTTAAGTTTTATTTTTACTTTTTTAGTGCATACTTTTGAGCTCTGGTCAATTAAAAAAAAAATTATTTGTAAGTATCTTTCTTTATTTAGAAATATGGTCCAGTTTCGTAAAAATCGATGAAGTAAAAGCACGTGAAATTAAGCGTTAAATTTTATGGGGCGTGGCTACGCCCCTTTTTTTAAAACAAGATTGTGTATCTTTAAGAGTTCAAAGTGTGTGCTAAGTTTCGTAAAAATCGGTTAAGTAGAACCACGTGTAATGTTATAATACATTTTAAATGGCGTAGCCCCATCCATTTTTTCAACTTAAAAATTTTGTAATTACAAAAACCAAAGATGTTTGCTAGGTTTCGCAGCAATCAAATGAGTAGAAGATTACAAAATCAAATTAAAAAAATTGTAGGCGTGACCCCGCCCACTTTTTTAACGCAATTTTGTGGCTTTATTAAAGTTTAAGGTGTGTGCCAAGTTTCGTAAAAAGCGGTGAAATAAAGGGTGTTTTTTTAGGGGTATAGAACTTCGAATTGAAATAAAACACAAAAAAATCGTTTCAATGTCCATCAATTTGGCTTTATTGCAAGGATAATTTTATGCCATTAATGTTTAAATATGATTTCGGGCATGTGGCCGCCGCGGCTGGCTCGAATAAAGCCAATTCGGCTTTATTAAAGCCAATTCGGCTGGCTCGAATAAAGCAAATTTGCACGATTTTTTTAGAGGTATAGAACTTCGAATTGAAATAAAACACAAGAAAATCGTTTTAATGTCCATCAATTTGGCTTTATTGGAAGGATAATTTTATGCCATTAATGTTTAAATATGATTTCGGGCATGTGGCCGCCGCGGCTGGCTCGAATAAAGCCAATTCGGCTTTTTTAAAGCCAATTCGGCTGGCTCGAATAAAGCAAATTTGCACGATTTGCAAGCGTTGTTCTTTTGTCAACCTGTTCATAATGAAATGGCAAACCAAACTAAATATTAATCACTTGACAGCTGACAAAATGGCCGCCAGTTAAAAAAGTGATGCCAACTTAAAGTTCTATACCTCAATAAAAAACACCCTATAGAACCCTGTGAAATATAATATAAAATTTTAATGGGCGTGACCATGCCCATTTTTTAAAAAACGATTGTGTATTTTTAAGAGTTCAAGGTGTGTGCTAAGTTTTGTAAAAATCGGTTAAGTAGAACCACGTGTATTGCTATAATACATTTTAATGGGCGTAGCCCCGCTCATTTCTTCAACTTAAAAATTTTGTAATTACAAGAACCAAAGATGTTTGCTAGGTTTCATAGCAATAAAATGAGTAAAAGATCACAAAATCAAATTTAAAAAATTATGGGCGTGACTCCGCCCACTTTTTCCAAATGGGACCAATGGGAAGCCATACCCTCTCAGACAAGAAAAAAAATTTTACAATCGTTTTAAAATGCACCGAGTTATGAACCTACACACCTAAAAAAAAAAAAAATTGAGACGAATTGTTAACCTCCTTCTTTTTTTGAAGTCGGTTAAAAATGCTGCTCAAAGCGTCACAATATAAGCATGCACATTTCATCTTAGATGTCAAAGCGAATCTCCAACCCAACGCGAAGCAAAAGTTTTATCTGACAGGGCCTTTATGTTTTTATTAATTTATTTACAAGCTATACACTATCTATTGTATTAATTACAAAATTGAAAACAAATAATTTTAAGAAAAAACCTGTAAAAACAAAAATGCAAATAAAAAATGTACCTTTAACTGAAAATAAATTCATGGAGTTAAGTACGTTTTTTAAAAATACCGGATTTGCTATTTTTTTCCTTTTATGTGGTATTCACTGAATTTAAGATTTTCACTCTAATCAATCCCTTCTTCTTCAGTGAATCAAATAAAGAAAATAAGCACAATAAATCATACTATTAAGCTGCATTTATAGTATATCGTAATTGTAGTTTTGAAAAAATCTCACTTTAAGCTCTATGAAGGAAATGCACAATGGGGCCATATGCTATATATACCATAAATGTAGCTTAATAGTATAATTTGTAGTCTTTATATTCCTTCAGGCTTGGTTCGCTGAAGAAGCAAGTTTTGACCACAGTGGACATTCCCCACGGGAAACACCGGTAAAGAATTTTCGGGAACAGGATTCCCCGGTATCTCTAGTCATGTATGTGGCGGAACATTACGTGTAGATATACTATCTCCCTTATTATGAGTTACCACTTAACACAGCTTACTAAAACTTCTATCCGAAGAAGCAATTTTGCTCTGTTGTACAGATGACGTTTCAATTTTAATTAGGGGACACTACCGTAGAATATTTTCAGAATGTGCTATAGATGGTTTTTACTTATCTTACAGCTGAAATTTGTTTTATCACGGGAAAGCGGATAATTGCACCCGAAGAACATTGTGTAGAAATGGGGATTAAATCGTAAGAAGACACTCTGGTCTTACACGAGTGTGGTACGACCAATCATAACGTACGTATCGTTAGTGTGGTGGGCATCTTTAGAAAAGAAGGTTAATGTAAAACCCTTTCAAAAAGTACAGAGACAGAGACAGTGCTGCAGTGGCATTTGTAGTGCAATAAGAACAACATCAGATAAAGCGATGGAAAAACATTCCTTCAACCGTGCCAATTGATATAAGGGTTAAATATGAGGCAGACTTGCCCGCTTCAAGACCGATGGTAATTGGTGAATGGCTAACAATGTGACAAAATCTCAATTCGATATGTACGAAGTAACTGCATTCGCGTAACATCTGAAAGTATGGAATGGTAGAGAGCAACAATAGTAGGGAACAACCCTGGAACTATCCTTTACATGGATGTGTAAAAAATTGGAAACCGGTTGAGTAGCCGATTTTACGAAATGAATCGTAATATTCGTAAATTATTTCGCTAGGTGAATCATAATACAGTCTTTCGGGCTAAGATCTTGGCTATAACAAAAGGCATTAATTACCTATAGGAAGTTGAGAATGAACTACCAATCCGTATCTTTAGAAAAGTTATCAAAGCCTCAAGAAATTATAAAGTTCAATCTTGAAGTATCCGTAAATGCAAAAAAAAATAGATATTAATATGGATAATATGGATTCCATGTCATCAGGGTGTCGCTGGAAACAAAGATGGGATCATTACTGAATAGTATCACACTAGAAAACGCCAAACCTTTTCAAGTGTTCAAAAATTAGAACAGCACCTCAGAGGTTGGCAGAACTCTACTGTTGGAAGAGTGACCGGAATTCTCTGCAGAAACCCAATTGGTGAAAAGGCAAAAGAGATCCTAAGTTCGAAAAGGCCAACATTTCGGAATTTCGTTAGCATAGTAATGGGCATACAGAGTTAAAAAATTGCCTGGCTCGTATGGGTATTGTTAATGTCACAACCTGTAGAGCTTGCAGGAAAATGAAGAAGTTCTCGAATAGTACTTGTGTCTCTGTTCAGCATGCAGTCAAATTAGAACGCAAAACATACGAGATATGAAATATCTAAGGGACTTAGATTTAAAATTCTAAGAAAGCATACTGAGGAAACTAGGTTTCTAGTCTGACTAAGTGTGATAGGTTCTTTACTGGGTGCTCGCCCCCAGTAACCCTCTTAAGAGCTCAAAACGAAACGAATGGGATCAATATTGATTTTCCCTCATTCAGCCTAACTTAACCTACCAAACAATTCGCCAAATGAAAAAAGTTAGAGCACAAAAAAAGCAAATATGTCTTATCTGCAAGCAGTTGATCATGGTTACATCGAAAAACGAAATTCGATTGGTTTCTATGGCTATACTTATGGCGTTATGGCAAGTCACTTATTATCGAATACAGTGCTGCGCATAATGTTGGCTTAAACAGCTGCAGCTCGTTTCTGTATTTCATGCATCGTAAAATTTCTCACATGAATTGTGAAACACAAAATTCCATCGTTTTTCGATTTGTGATAAAAAAGTGTTTCTGTATTTGAATGCGAAAACCGACAACACTGATTCTGTTTTTACTGGAATAATTCAAATGAAAGCAAAATGTCATAAAAATATTATTTCAATAACATGTAATTTGGCTTACAAAGCGATACGAACTTTAGCCTGTTTAAATTATAAATATAGAAACAAATGAAGTTCAAATAATAATTAAAATTAACTAAAATAAATAGTCATGGGTCAGTGGCAAAAATAAATAAAATATACTTAATAGTAACAAACCAAAAAAGTTTGTCTTAAGTAGAACAAAAAATAAGCAAATTAAGTAACATGTGCATAATTAGTAAGGAACAAACGACAATGGGAAGACTGTTGTAAATTTAGAAATCGTACTACATCAACTGATACCACACACAGTGGACCAAACACAGAAGTGTTATAAATGAAACAATTGTTTTCGAGTTCTCTTAAAGACTAGTGCTCTTATGCAAAAACGATTGTTAAAGTTAAAGCATGCTTTAAAACCGGTTTTGCCATACAAAATTCGTTTATTAAACCAACTTTAATTTTAACAATAGTTTTTGCATAAGGGGGTAATTTATTATGATTATATGAATAACTAATATACATACATGAAGTTTGTACTTACAACACTGTAATTAAGAGAAGTTATTTAAGAGCTCTCCAAAGGTAGTATTGTTATCTGTCCTTCATTTATAACGCTATTTCTAATGTGATCAATGTGTGCCTGTCTTATTACCCCATTAATCAATACTAAATATCTACACCTGCTTCTTTATTATCTTCCATTTCCTCCATTTTACTAAATTGGAGTATACATATCTGTACCTCCTCACCCTCCTTAAAAAAATTTTTTCTCCTGTTGGTTTAATTCCAAATTTTAAACTTTTACACCTCTTTTTGCCTGGTTCTGAATTTTACTAGATTTTAAATCTGAATTACTGGAAGTTAATATGTAATTTTCTGGGTTTGTATTGAAAAATCATATCAGACGGTGTTAAGCCAGTTGACAAAGTTGGCGTTGTTCTTTATTTCAACGAAAATATATCAATTCGTATTTGTAATAGAACTTTCTTTTGTTTAACATCCAATAATTAATTTAACATTATTAATTTAATATCCGCAATCCATTTTTAAAAGTTTGTACAGCTTTTTCAGCGCTTCCGTTAAGGTGGAGATTTACGAACGGTTATGCTTTTTGAGTTGCAAAACGCTAAAAATTTGTTGGAGCTGAATGGAGGTCCATTGCCGCTAACTATATAAGTTGGCAGGCCAAAAATAGAGAATATCGACCTTAATTTCCCAATTACCATAGTTGCTGTCGTTGTGGTTAAAATAATAGCATCCATTCATTTCGAATATACGTCATACACAATCAAAATCTGTTGGCCATTTCACGAGCAAAAATCTATATGAATTCTTTCAAATGGAACCGTTACTTCCCTCCATTGTGATAAACTAGCCTACTTTGCTCTTTGAATAGACTGACACTGTGCAATATACATCTCAATGTGCTCGTCTATGTCTGGCGACCATACTATGCTTCTTGCTAATGCTTTACTTCGTACTATTCCTATATGTTGATCATGTATAAATTTTACAACATCATCACGGATTCCACTTGGAATTACTATTCGATCACCATAAAATAGACAACCGTTTTCAGTAGACAATAAATTTTTTTTTATGATATTTATTTAAATCCTCTGTCATCTCAGTCGGCCACTTACCAGTAACAGTGTAGTTATACGATTACATTATATTATCATCGCTTTGCATTGCACTCCGAACATCCTCAATATTCAGTGGAAATGACACAGCATTAAAATTATTTATACTGTCATTTTCAATATTTGTATCATTATCCAATGGTAATCTTGATAACGCATCAGCGTTTGCCATATCTTTTGCTCTCTTGTATTTTATATCTTAGGAATACTTAGATAGCCCATCTTTGCAAGTGATTTTCTGCCACTCCAGAGGCATCTTTATTCCCACCAAAAATTTTCCTTAGGGGTTGGTGGTCACTTTGTATAGTAAAATGAAACCCAAACACATATTTATGAAATTTTTTCACCGCAAATATTATGGCAAGTGCTTCTCTGTAAAGTTGTTAATAATTGCGTTCGGCAGCACTCAATGTACTTGAAACAGACATAACTGGACGTTCTACACCATCGACAATGTGAGATAACACTCCACCAACTCCATATGGGCTAGCATCTCCGGATACGATAATTGGTTTTGTCGGATCATATTGTGTTAGTAAATTAATATTATTTACCAATCTTTTACTGTGTTGAAAACATTCACTGTGTATAGTTTTCCACGACCACTGTACATTTTCTTTTGTTAACTCAAACATACACAGCAGTTCGCTAGATAAATTGGGGACACATTTATTATAATAATTAATCATTCCTAGATATGATTTTAGTTGATTTTTGTTACAAGTTTCAGGAGCTCGTACCACTGCATCCGATTTTTGCGGGCTTGGTGCTATACCAGATTGGCTGATGCGGTAACCCAAATAATCAATTTCTGATTATTTGGAATTCACACTTTTTTTATACATATTTTTATTTATTGTATCTTGAAATATGAACTAACAATAAGTATTCAAATCTTAAATCTAAAATATAATTATTAGGCCCGACCAGTGTCGGACATAAATTTAGAGATAGTTTTAAATGATACATAAGTAAAGATAATCAAAAGGAAGAAAAAAAAGTATTTTCAAGCGGTCCCATCTGGAGTGTTGAGTATAAGAGCCCTTGTATCCCTCTTTTTTAGGCGGATGTGTCCAGTAAAGTTGAAAATATTGCAAGCAAGAGGATTAGGATGTGACTCGAGTTTTCACACTTGTCTAAATTTAATTTAACGGTATGTTCCAATAACCTATCCAATACTTTACTCGCGCTAATCTTACAATCTTCTTCCGACTTGCCACCAATTAAAATGTTGTCAAAATATACTAAAACATGGTCAATGCCACTCAATACTCTGTCTATCAGGGAGCAAAAAATTTGAGGTGCTGTTTTAAGACCTCGTAGCCTTGTAAATTGAAATAGACCAATATGTGTATTTACGGTAAGTAACTCCCTTGAACGTTCTGAAACCATAACTTGTAAATAGGCTCCTGTTATATCAAGCTTAGTGAAAACTTTCCAACCTGCCATTGATGCCAGTATATCATGTATTCGTGGTAATGCACTGTGTTCCATTTCCACAAACTTATTAACCGTTCTCTTGCAATGAACACATAGTATAATTGAACCATCGCCTTTATTTACAATAACAAGTGGACTGGCCCAATTGATTCTTGTCACTGGCACTAGTACACCTTCGTCACATAACCTACGAATTTCATGCTCCAGTTATGATTTTAACCCATATGGAACAGTACTAGTTTTACTGAAAATTGGATATGAATCATTTTTCAGTACTATTTCCGCTTTAAAATTTCTTATGACAGAATCATTTGATTTAGTAAAAATTTCATTATACTTTTCCAAAAACTTCATTTTATTAGATTTTATTTCAGAATTAATATTTTTTTCATAAAGTTTATCATGTTTCAATGTATTAGGCCTTTCTTCAGAATATTCATAATCATTAAAAAAATTTTCCATCCATACAAAATTTCATTTAACCAATTTCTATCCAATAGGGGACAAAAATATACTTCTGTATTCAAAACTATTAGCTTCATATAAAAACTGCGATTCTTGAACTTAACATTAACCATGAATTCGCCAAAAGTCCTAACTGTCTGCCCAGAAATTAATTGATAGGATTTTCCCTCATTTAATATGCCGTCAAAATAGAACAAATACTTGACGGCACCTGCAGGAAATGTAAGGAACCCGGCATAATTGAGACAGTAGAACATCTACTGTGTCACTGTCCAGCTCTAAGCCGCACTAGATATGACTGCGTTGGTGATTACACTTTTCGTAGTCTTGATCTTGTATCGGGAATAGAAATGTGTAGGCTGCTAAGGTTTGCTAAATCTGTGTGGGAGTCATTCGATACAGGCACCGCGAACTAGGCCGCCATACTTGCAGATTTCTTGTCACATTTGGGTATCGCTAAGGATCGATCTTGGTCTATGCGAGGTCTTTTGACCACTCAGAATAACCTAACCCTCATTTAGAATTTTAAATTTAGAAAACTATTTATAATAATCCTTTTTATAAATTACGGTTACTACCACTCCTGAATCTACTTCAAATTCTAAATTAACGCTCTCAATACAAAATTTGATTTTAAGAGGCTTATCTTTAAGAGATGAAATGTTATTTAAATAATTAAAAGTATTTTCTATATTCTTATGAATTGAATAGGCTAATGTGCGTAACGCTTTTTAAGTCAAATTACATGTGATAATTATTAATGAACAAATAACATCAAAGTTAGTTGTAAATATTCTGACAACACATAGTTGAACGAACAGCCAGCCGTTTTCGAAGGCCACTAAACCTTCCTCATCAGCGTTCTTCTGTGTTTTGGTCCACTGTGTGTGGTGTCAGTTGATGTAGATGTCTGCTTTACATACGAAACTTTATTGCAAATGGAATATGTGAATTGGTTTGATTCATTGCATTTCAATTTCCTCATGTGTTTTGTAATGAAGGCTCAAAGTTACCATCTCTATATTTACAACAGTCTTACCATTGTCGTTTGTTCTTTACTAACTATGCGCATGTTTGTTAATTTGCTTATTTTTGTTCTACTTAAGACAAACTTTTTTGGTTACTTAAGACAAACTTTTTGGTTGCGTTACGAACATTAGCCTATTCAATTCATAAGAATATAGAAACAAATACAGTTCGAAAAATAATAATTAAATTAACTAAAGTTAATAGTCTTTGGCTTGTGGCAAAAATTAAATAAAAACATACTTAATAGTAACAAACCAAAAAAGTTTGTCTTAAGTAACCAAAACAGTAACAGAATAAAAGAAATAAATAACAAATCAAATAATTACTCATCTATTGCATCAGCAATTTTTGTTATTAGTTTTTGATGTTACTTTGCGCATCATATACATCAGTGATGCATTTTAGAACTCACCACTTTTGAAGTGTTGCCATCTGATGATTTTCAGAATGCACGACGCATCAGATGCAGCGCAGTGATGCATTTCCGAGCAGGCCCTTCATTTGACAGTTATTGCAAGAAACTTTTCACAAAATATTATTACAGAAACACTTTTTCTCACATCCTTCCAATATTTGTTAGAAATTTATTTAAATGACGGATAGTTCTCGCAAAGTAAAGATACAGAAACACTTTGTGTTTCAATTTATAACGTTTTTGTTACAATTCCCTCATTTCATGCGGGAAATTTTACTATGCGAGATATACAGAAACGAGCTACTGTTTTGCATGAATATGGTTATTCCACGTCTAATTGAAGTTTAAAGTGCAATATCTTTCGTAGTAAGTATGATATTTTTAGTATCCTGAAAAATTTTTAGAAACGAAAACCAAACTGTATTTTTAGAACAGAATATTGCACTTTCTTGCTGAAATGAAAAACCCCACTATTGAACTTTCATTGAGTATTTCTATTCTTTTAAATTGAACTGCTATCCGATAAGTTTTTAGGGATTTTTATTACTAAACTTCGTAAGATTTTTTTTTAATTTTTGGTCCTATTTTAATCAGGAACAATTTTTTAATCGGGCTTAAGTTCAGTGTTTTCAATTCTTATTGATTTTCTAAAGAAGAGAAGAAAAATGAAACCAGACTTTTTGGCTGTTTGGTCCTATTGTAACAGAAAGCGAAAAAGCTGTGAGAAGTCGCGATATTTATGCCTATGCAAAAATATTAGAATCGAAGTTTTCTTCGAAACATAACTGATTTTTCTTAAAATTAAATTTAATTTTTGTTAGATGAAATGCAGCAAATCAATTTAAATATTGTTATTAAAAATTACTTGCAAAAGACGTGTTAATTTCGAATCGCGATATGGTATATGCTTTGTTTTACCATCTACTAATGCGGATATCACATTTCCCAGTGCAGACAGTGATAGATTAATTTTTGTTGCTTCTCTTAAACGTTCACCGGCTGCTCCCGTTTTATTTTGTCTTTCAGAACCAGCCAGATCAACTAAATTTAATTTTCCCCGTCGTATACCACCCGCAACTGGCATCTGTTCTACACTGTCTTCCTCGATAGGTATTTGTTCCAAGCTTATTGTAAAAATCGAATGTGAACGAGAACTGGTTGCATTCATTAAAGTTGCTCCAACCACACGATTGCGATTGCCCATGTTAAGAAGATTGTAGCATTCTTCGGCGTTTACAACTGTATGGGTACTGAGTGTGGGAACTGTAACACCAACACCATGTTGCTCTTTTAAAGCGTGATTGGAATTGAGATCTTCATATGGATTAAGCAGGTCCCTTATATTTTCATTATAGATCTCCAAGTAGCTCACTATTGCCAAATAACGTATGCCCGATGCCACAGAAATTCCTTCAAATATGTGATCAAATGAACATGTTATAATTCCACCACGCTGATTTGAATTGTCAGGTCCCTAAAATTAAAAAAATACACAATGAAATTTTTTTACACCTTTTATGCGCTTAAAATTTATTTCAATAAAATAAAAGATTTCCGACATTTGCTGGTAACTTTTGTTTAATTTGTGCTTACATACATATGAAAAGACATATTTAGTAATTTTCAATTACCATTCGAGGGGTTTTGGCTATTTGTAAGTACAATAGCTGCCCATACTATGTGCCCTATACACTTGTGATGTGCTCGTAAACCACTTCTCTATACATATTCAACAAATCGTAATAGGTTCAACAATGTACATCGAGCAGTGCTCGGAATTCCCTGTGTTGTAAATTTTTAAAATGTGGAGTGCCATGCCGCACAGTGCTTTGTTCCATAGACAAAAATAATCATGTCTTATATTGTAATAAAAGTTATGCTGTTCAATAGGTAACAATCTACTTCAAATTAGTTTGAAAGAATTTTGAAGTCTCACTTCTTATTAACCCCACCAGAGGGGGTAAAAGTAGTGAATTTAATGCCGCCCATACATTACAGAAGTTCACTGCACAAGTCTGTAGTGTATGTTGCGTTTGTGTAGTGTATTTTGTAAACTCTCAGTTTCTAAAATAAAATAATAAAATAGAGCAGAATTTGCACATGTTGTCTTATTCATTTATAGCTTTGAAATAAAAACTGCACATTTTACTTGTATAGTGTGTGTCACAAGCTTAATTTACGCAGTGCCAGACTTGAGCACTGAACTTGTGTAGTGTATGGCTGGCATAAGCAAGTTTTGACCGTTTTATTCAAACAATTGTAAAAAAAATTCAAATTATTCAACTTAAAACTAAAAAAACTTTCAAGTTTAATGGAATAATAATTCTTTCAGTAACGGTGACCTTACAGTCGTTATTGGAGGGGCCAGAGGCAAGCAGAAAATTGTGCTTGCATCGGTTTGTATGCCCTATGATACTGTTGATCCACCGGGGCTGTCGTGCAGAAGCTGATCGAGTATGCAAGGTTGAGTACCAATGCAACCCCTGCATTGGTACTCGGCTGTGATGATAATGCGCATCATAGTCAGTGGGGGAGCAGCAACATTAACAAAAGAGGTAAGTTGTTGTTTGATTTTATTACTTCTAGCAATATGTTTATTTGTAACAAGGGTAACGTACCCAAGTTATAGGGATAGGGCAGATTTAATAGACATAGCACTGACTAACAGAGATAGGAACCTGGTAGAGAACTGGATGGTAGATAAAGACTGTACGTTTTCGGACCACAGTAGGATACCATTCAGTCTAAAATTTTCAGGGAAAAGGCGTGACCCATATAGGAATCCAAGAAGGACTAACTGGGATACCTATAAGGCCACTGTTGATATTAGAGCGGAGACTCCGCAGGGTGTGGATACACAAAGAGGAGTGGAAGAAGAAGTTTAATATTTCACTAATACTTGTAGGGAATGCTTTAAACAGTCCTGTCTAGTAGTTTTCCCGGGCAAAAGAGAGCAGCCTTCGTGGTGGATCAAATATCTAAAAGATCTGAGGTCATCGGCTAGAAGATTTTTCAATAGGGCAAAACTCACAGGAAGGATTGAAGACTGGGGCAATTATAAAGTATTGTATAATAAGTACAAAGGTGATCTCAGAAGGGCGAAAAGAGTCTTATGGAGGAAATACTTTGAGGAGATTAATTCTGTAAATAAGTTAGGGATGTATTGTCAAAGGACCCTAGGACTCCTGGGAATATTCAGACTAGATGGCTCATGGACGGAATCCAGGTCTGAAACACTTTCTGTTCTGATGGACACTCACTTTCCTGGTTGTAGGGAAGTAGGGGAAGAGGCAACGACAGGTGTTAAGTTTAACTAATTGTCGGAGCCAGAAGGGGGAGCAGTGGACGACATAGTGACGTTGGAAAAAGCGACATGGGCAATAAATACATTTTAACCGTATAAATCACCGGGCCCAGATGGTATTTTTCCGACCATGTTGCAGAATATCCCAGAACGCGTACTACTGTTTTTGGTGGATATCTTTAAGATATGCTGAAATAAGAGGTTTATACTAAAAGGCTGGAGAGAGGTAAGGGTCACCTTCATACCCAAAGCGGGTAAGGGAAGCCACTCAAAGCCGATGGATTTCAGGCCAATCAGTCTTTCATCGTTACTTTTGAAAACATTACAACGACTGATTGATCTGCATCTAAGGAACACAATTGATATCTGCATCATTCGTGGCGCTCAGCATGCCTATCGAAAGGGCAGGTCTGTTGAGAGTGCGCTTCATGACGTGGTTAACGTTATAGAGAGGGGACTGCCGCACAAGGATTACACACTGGCTGCATTCTTGGACATTGAGGGAGCCTTTAACAATATAAGTATAGAGGCTATAAGGGACTCGATGGAAACTCTTAGGGTTCACAACTTTCTAGTGGAGTGGATAGTCAAGTCATCATGGGAAGGGAAACCCTGAGGAGATTAATGACAAGAGGTACACAACAGGGAGGAGTTTTGTCACCTGAGTTTTGTCACCTCTATTGTGGTTGTTGGCAATAAACGCAATTCTTAGGCGTTCTGACAGGAGCGGACGGAAGATAGTTGCATATGCGGACGATGTAGTTTTACTGGTAGCGGGAAAGTTTCTTCCCAATATCAGTGAAGTCGTGCAGTTGGCGTTGGGCGATCTATTCTCTTGTACCAGCAATAAAGCATTAGGAGTCAACTCAGATAAAACCGAGCTAGTCCTCTTTACCAGGAGATACAAAATCGAAAGCTTTGTACTGAACAAGATGGGAAGGGTGGAGGTGGGTGTTTTCCTAGATAGCAAGCTTTCTTGGAAAAGAAAAAAAAACAGGAAAGGCTAAAGAAAGGGCTCAATGTCTACTACGCATGCATGAACTCCATTGGAAGGAGTTGGGGTCTGCAACCGAAGGTAGTAAACTGTATTTACACATCGGTTGTTAGGCTGGTTATTTCCTATGGTTGCGTGGTATGGTGGGAGGCATTGAGAAAGGAAAGTCACAAGAGACTTCTAGCTAATTTTCAGAAATATGCATCACAGGAGCACACCTTAGGCTGCCTTGGACATCATTCTTCATCTGCTGCCTATAGAGGACTTTGTGGTGGGAACGGTGACTAGAAGTCTCCTTAGACTCGTAGAAACAGGTTTATTGAGGGCAGGAACAACAGGTTACACATCAATCTTAAATGAGATCAGTTTTGGTGATTAGGAATTCGTAACCCCTGCGCTTACGGACTATAAGGTCACTGAAATCAATTTTAGTAGAACACTCTTAATGGTACTTCCGGATAGGGACTATTGGGTCAAATTCGATAGGCTATATGAGGGTAGTGCAGTCTTCACAGACAGATCATAAATAACGAAAGGCACAGGGGCTGGTGTCTTTATTGAGAACAAACATTCGTTGTTCTTTCAGACTGCCGAATGAATGCAGTATTTTCCAGGCTGAGATCTTGGCGATCTGCAGGGTCACGGAGCTAGTAGCCAGGAATGTAGCTGAAGGTGAGAAGGTAACTTTCTACGTCGATAGCCAGGCAGTGTTAAAAGCTTTGAAGGGACACAATGTCAAATCGAGACTTGTTAGTGACTGTAGGAAAACGCTCAACTTGCATATGAATAAATATAGTGTAGTGTACCTCACTTACTGTAATACACTGTATCATAATATAATTGCATTGCAACACAGTTTATTGTAATAATTAACAAAACGCTTACTTTATTAAATTTAAATGACACACTTTTGCTTTCATTACAAAATTATGCTATTATAGATGGTCAGCAAAAGTAAAGACATAAAGAAAAACAAAAATAATAAAATGTAAAATAGTATATAAGTAGAGTTAAACATTCAATAAATCAGACTTTAATTTGTTTAACACAAATCGGCTCTTTAGCCTTGTTTTCTTTTTAAAGTTTCAAAACTTCTTTTGGCAGTTCTTTTGAACGCCTAAGTTTTAGCTGGGACCCCCTCAGCTATTTTAAAATAAAAAAGGGGCTATAGAGACATTTTTCAAAGACACTTTACAAAGACACTTTTATATTGCATAATTTGGCGATCCTTGCGTATTACATGGCGATCCTTGCGTATTACATGGCGATCCTGCAACATCGAACAATTAAAATAAAATCACACTGCGGACAAAAACCTTGTGACAAATTAAAAGCTGCAACCACCATCCTGAGATCCTTCAACCAAGAAACTGTGTCAGAGATCCTGCAACTACAATCCTAAGACCAAAAATTTACAACGAACTAATAGAAAGAAGAACAAGCAAATTTTATCCCGGCCCTAAAACACTTATATACTTTAAATAAAAAAAATAAAACTTACCTAAAACTTGTGACTATAAGCAAATGATTTATAAGATGTCTTTAACAAATACAAAATACCTTCAAAAACTTTGCAATATCTTTGCAACACAAAACAACATGATGTCTACAATAAATGCAGAATTTCGCATTCGAAATAAGTTTTTAAAATTACCAACAAAATTACACTTTCTAAAGGCCAAACGGAAAAGTACTTCAGTAAAAACAGCACTCCAATTAAAAACGTTTATATAGATGAAAACAAAATTTTTTTAACAATTTGTATTCAATTGCACACATGCTTAACTTTTCTTAACATTAGAATAAATTATTATTTTTTTAACAAAAACATTTTTAACTCGTTTAAAAATATAACTATGTATCATTAACTAAAAATATTAATATGAAAAAAAAATATATACATATATTCATATGTTTATCTTCAAATGTTAAATATATTAAATTTTAAACACATTCACTTTCACACTAACATAGTTAAAAACTATGAGATATTAAATTACAAAAACATAAACAATGACGAACAAAAAACTTGCTAATTGTAACAGAAATATTAATGACGACTATGCAAAAGTAGAATTGACAAACAAAGTGCATTTCACTCATGTATTATAGGAAAAGAATAATGAAAAATAATTTTACATTCAAAAATCATGACGTCAGACAAAACTACAGTGTACATAAAAAAAACAAATTACAGACTACGATATACACGTAGAGAAATAATTAATAAACACGGACGACATAATAGAACCATCAATAAGCTTATACAACGCTCCACTCCTCTTGGTACCCAAGAAAAACATGGAAGACTAACGAAATTGAGAATAGTAATATACTTTAGGAATCTGAACAACAGAATTCTAAACGTCAAATTTCCACTAAATAGATTTAGACTTTTCAAATATATATAAAAAATAGATTTGGATATACTAAGACAGATGATACCGTAAGAACACAATGAAAAAGAAAGAAAATTATTTTAACTACAAGGGCAATAAAAAATAAAACTAATGAGGCAAACATAAAAGAAAATAATGAGGCAACTAACAATAATTTAAATGAAAATAACGCGCGCAACAGAAAGAAATATGGAAAAATATGATTCCCAGAAGTCTGATCAACTTCAAATATGGGAATGCATATCCATTAATGACATAAAAAATATGAAGAAATTGAAATTTAACAAGCTTGAAAATATAAAAGAAAAAGATATATTTATTGAAAAAAGTATTGTGCACATAGGACGTAATGATAATTCATCGAAACCAGATTCGAATATGAAGAAGTTGCGTACCAAAAATATGAATATAGGATGTAATAATAATTCATCGAAACCAGATTCGATTATGAAGAAGTTACATACCTAAAATATGAATAATGAAATTAATAAGCTAGCAAGATTCAGCGATAACTCAGCGAAACTAGATTCGATTCTGAGGAAACTGATATCTAAAATTAATAAAGAAAATATAAGAGAATTAGCGCAATGAAATAAGGATTAAGCATTTAAAGTAAATAAAAAAAAAATAAAAATAAATAAAAGAAGCATATGCCAAGATAAATATAAATAATAAACGTCCTCAACTAAAAATACTAATAAACAATGCCCCAACAAAGATAACTGATGACATATTTCAATACAAACTAATGGTCGAAAGCCACATGTAGATACAGAGCATTCGTCATATGAATTATTATATGCAAAATTACCATCCAATGTTTTCCACAATTAGAAGAAATTTAATAATTATCATAACTACGTACAAGAACCACGACTCACGTTACAATTTACACTGAACATAATGAACTAACTATAAAAGCAAAAGAAAATTAATATTAAACAATTATTATTACAATAAATTAAATATTACTCCTATATCAAGACTTAGCATTAGTTAAGGTAGAAGATAGAAAAAAAACAAACTCCACATTAATAGAATATAAAAGAATTTAATTTAACAATAAAATAAGTTCATAATAAAAAAAACCATATAAACCTGTTTAAAGCTAAAAATAAAAAAAAATCATTAACATAATAAGAATATATTTAAATTTAAGAAAATTTTCTACATTGTAAAAAAAAATTTATATTTTATGATTTATTTATAATTACATAATGACACTATTTACATTGTAACTTAAAACAGATTTATAACTTACAATGACAATGATAAAAACCAAAAAATTATTTACATAATTTTTCTCTTAAGGGTGAGGGTGTAGTGTACCTCACTTACTGTAATACACTGTATCATAATATAATTGCATTGCAACACAGTTTATTGTATTAATTAACAAAACGCTTACTTTATTAAATTTAAATGACACACTTTTGCTTTCATTACAACATTATGCTATTATAGATGGTCAGCAAAAGTAAAGACATAAAGAAAAACAAAAATAATAAAATGTAAAATAGTATATAAGTAGAGTTAAACATTCAATAAATCAGACTTTAATTTGTTTAACATAAATCGGCTCTTTAGCCTTGTTTTCTTTTTAAAGTTTCAAAACTTCTTTTGGCAGTTCTTTTGAACGCCTAAGTTTTAGCTGGGACCCCCTCAGCTGTTTTAAAATAAAAAAGGGGCTATAGAGACATTTTTCAAAGACACTTTACAAAGACACTTTTATATTGCATAATTTGGCGATCCTTGCGTATTACATGGCGATCCTTGCGTATTACAATAGTGTCAGACTATCTTGGATTCCTGGACAAAGCAGTGTTGAGGGAAATGAAATTGCCGATGAGCGGCCAAAAAAAAGGTCGGCATTAGATGACGGACAGACGGACAGATCGGTGAAATTACCGATAGGTCATTACCAGAGAAGACAAAAATAGCAGAAAAAGCAATTTTTTATAGCAAAAAATATAAGAAAAAATGCGGAAAAATAACAAAAAAGTAGCAAAAAAAAGCATTTGTTTTATTTCATATATTTTTTAAATGATTTCATTCATCAGTTCATCTACATACTTATATCAGTTTGGAAGCAGTTGCAGTATGCAACCATATTTGATTTTGTGTTTTAAATTCATAGTTTTTTTCTTCGTCCTTCTGTTAGATGTGAGTTATACGTAGAAAAACTTCTTTCGACATAAAATTTTATAAGTTCAAATTTAAATTTTAACAGTTCAATTGAAGATAAGCTACTAACATATTCATCGTCAGATCCCAGTCCAGTTTCCACAACAGAGTTCATTTGTAAGAAATTTTGATAACCCGGATTTCTTTTGAATACTGCATCAAATTTGCGAACACAGTATACCCCGTTTAATTACCCATCGGTTAAATGCCTTTATCGCTTATTTACCCCAAATATTGAATCCCCGTTTTTTACACTCTTTTTCACACAAAATCCTACACTTAATTAACTTTTGTTTAATTATCCATTTCGAATAATTACCCAGAAATATTTTACCCCAAAAAGGAAACTTCCCCTAAAATATCTTCGTTTATTTGCCCAAAACTACCAAAGTATTTATTTATACAATTCTGTAATCGAATATATGCACATTATGTATTTATTTTTTTTAATATGAATTGTTTTTGGTACATAGTAAAATATTTTATTTGAAGAAATACATATGTATATGCACTTTATTTCAAGTAATTATGTACTACTTACCACAGTGCGTTCGGATAAATGCATTTCCATAGATATTTAAGCCTATTCTCATTATTATTCTATTTTGTTCCTTACTGGATTACCAACCTAATGATTTTAACAAGGCGTGAGACTAAAATAATCGATTCTTGAGAAGTACTTACTTATTTTATTTGGTAACTTGTTCACGTAATCTATTTAATCTAAAAAAATTATTCTCCTCATTTAGCACCTTGTACATAGCTTTTTTAAATTTTAGGTAATGTGATTTGTAAGCGAGTTGTTTAAGAACAGCCTAATTTTACTGACCCGGACTTCAAATGGTATGTCACCTTTAAAAGTCCTTGCCTTAGGGTTCGACTAGTAGATTTCTTTCTTATTAAAAAAGACAGCAATGTTCGGTGAAAAGGTGCTTTATTTAAATTAATGTCTCGTAGTAGACTAACTAAAGTAAAAATAATAAAATAAGCATGAGGCTTATCAAGAATATTCAAAACGGTTAAATTCCAATTGCAAAGACAATATTTTTAACAAGTATTGCTCAGAGAACAAGAGTAAGATAATTGCAAATATTAAATAAAAGAATTCAGTGTAAGTACAAAATGTAATGAAATATGAAGTACAGTGGTGGCAACAAAAGAGGGGTTCAAATATGCCGGCGCCCATTAAAACTTCCAGTTTTAATTAACAGGAAGTACAGCTAATTTCGTTATTGGTCTGCGAAAAACAGTAGCAGGTGTCTTAACTTCTGCAACTCTCACGTAACCATCGACACCTTCAAAAATATTCACAACGCGCCCTATAACCCATTTCATAGGAGACAAATTGTCTTCATGTACTAGTACCACGTCACCAACTTTAAGATTGTACTGAGGTGTTCGCCATTTGTAGTTATTTTGTAGACAGGATAGATATTCCTTATGCCATCTGGACCAAAAATTTGACTTTATTGCCGTGATTCTTTGCCATCGCTTTAAATTAGATATGTCTGATGTAGTATTAACATATTCTGGAATATGTTGTAAATTACATCCTACTAAAATATGCCCTGGCGTGAGTAATTCTAGATCATTGGCATCGGTTGATGAAGGTGTTAGCGGCCTGGAGTTCATAACTGCTTCGATCTCAACTAAGGCTGTAGTGAACTCTTTAAACGTTAGACGTGCTGATGAAAGCGTGCGATCTAGGTGAGATTTGGCAGACTTTACAGCTGCCTCCCATATGCCACCAAAGTGTGGGGCACGAGGTGGGATAAGGCAAAATTCTAGAAACCTTGACGCACAGTAAGATTTTATAGCGTTTATTGTGGACGGCTGTTTAAAGTGGTTGTTGAAGTCTTTTAACTTATTTTTGGCTCCAACAAAATTGGTTGCATTGTTACAATATATTTTTGCTGGTACTGCCCTGCGGTCAATTAAGCGTTTGATAGCTGCTATAAATGCATCGCTAGACAAATCGCCTGCCTTGGTAGCAAAACAAATAAATACGACGATGTATGATTTGAGAGGAAGCGTCCTGCGAATTTTTAAATAGGTGGGGATAGGACCACCAAAATCAACACCAACTATCTCGAAAGGGCGACTGCCAGTTACACGCTCCTTTGGAAGGTTGCCCATTATTTGTGTAAGTAACTTTGGCTTATATCTCACACACTGAATGCATTGATGTACGACTTCTCTTGCCAACGATCGATAATTGACAATCAAAAATTGTTGCTGTAGGATTGCTACCAACGCACGTGGTCCACCATGATAATTTTTGCGATGGTAATAAATAAATGGGTCTGATTTTGGGAGAATAAACGGAAATTTGCATTATGAGGATAGATCTGAATTTAATAAACGTCCACCGACACGTAAAAGATGTACTCCGCTTACTTTGTGATGATACTGTTTCATGTGGTCTGGCGGTCTTGTACTTCCAACGTAATATGAAAGATACTACTCTCAAGCATTTCATATAGTTACTGAATTTATGAGGAATGCTAAGGTGCTCAGGTACGGCATCTAATTACATGAGCTGAAAGCACAGATTTTCGTTTTTCGAGACACATATCTTCTTCGCTTAAGTTATGACTTGGAGGTCATTCATATGATGATTTATTTAAAAACGATGGTCCATCAAGCCAGTTGGAATGGACTAGCTCTGATACTGTGCAACCCTTCGAAATCCAATCAGCGGGATTATTTTCAGACTCAACGTATCGCCAAGTGACACCATTTGAAATTTCTTGAATCTCAGCCACTCGATTCCTCACAAATGTTGATAAGGTAGACGAGTGTGTATGTATCCAGTGCAGCGTAATTTGGGAGTCGGACCAAAAATAAATGTTAGTTATAATGCAATCAAAATATGGTTTTATTTTGTTCCAAAATTTTGCTAACAAATGCGAGGCACAAAGCTCTAAGCGAGGCAAACTTTTTGTTTTCAGCGGGGACACGCGAGATTTTGACGCTAAAAGGTTAATCTTTACATTTCCAAATGAATCTTGGCATCTAAAATATATGCAGCACCCGTGAGCGTGAATGTATGCATCTCCAAAGCCATGTACTTGTAATTCAACCGTATTAGAGATACGTACGAATCTTGGAATTTTAATAGTCGGTAAGTTTTTAAAATCTTTGACAAGTTTCAACCATGTTGTGTTAATTAATTCTGGCAGTGACTCGTCCCAATCAAATTTGTTCAGCCATAATTGTTGAAGAAGTATCCTGGCCCTTATAGTTAAGGGACTTATTAAGCCCAGTGGATCAAATAAAGTAGAAGTTATAGATAAAATCGTTCGTTTCGTTATATGAGATAATTCTTTGTTTGAACGAAATTGAAACCTGAACGTATCGTCTAAGGTATGCCAAGCGATTCCTAGAGTACTTGTTATGTCATTATTAATTTGCAGCTGTTTTACGTCACCAGAGTTTGAACAGATGTTTGAGTTGTTACTGTGCCATTTAGACAGTTCAAATTATGACTTAGACAAAATCTCACCAACTTCGTTTTTTTATAGCCTAAAGTGTAGTAAAATCATCCGCGGATTTGACAATGTCTGCAGTCAATCCATAACGATGACATCTGAAACGAAGTAGAGTAATTAGTAACTCATTCTGAATTGTGTGAACAACTCGTATCTTGGTCGATGCATTGTCAAGCTTGAGCACACAATGATGGGGAATATAAAAAGATGGCTCTGATATAGGTTGATTAATAATTTGTGACATGTGTCCAAGACTTTCATACTCTTTCATGAATTGGTTGTATTGAGAACGTAGTGTCGGATTTTTCAGTAATCTCCTTTCAAGACAAAAAACCAATCATGGCAATTTTACGAGTGCTGCCGAGCAGGTTTACTTCCTTTTTAAGTGGAAGCCTAACAATTATTCTTCCATCGTCTTGTGTAGATACTGTATCTTTAAAATGTTTCTCGCAAAGTTGGTGTTCTCTAGACATGGGTTGGCGGGCACCCTCTACAGATTCTAGCTTCCACAATAATTCGATGTTCCGATCAACATTTATATTAGTATTTTCTGATAAACAAAAGGAAGCAGCAGGAGATTTAAATGTTGATTTGTACTTGCCTGAAACTACCCATCCAAATAATGTTTTTTGAAGCGTTGGTAATTATCTCCAAGACGGATTTGCCCTACAGACAACAACGAGAAAAATGCTTCTGCTCCAAGTAATATATCTATACTACGACGCAAATTGAACTCAGGATCTGCTAGCTCTAGATTATGTGGTAACTCGATATCACTGAGATCAATATTTTCATCAGGATGGTAGCCAGTAAAAGCTTCCGATACTAAAAATTCAAGTGGTATCTCGAAGTTATTTACACGCGACTTGATTGTAGTTTGAGTTTTAAACTGAACTTTATGTTTTTTTGAACTAATTCCAATAACATTAACGGGGTTTCGATTTCTCTTTAGCCCTAAGAAACTACACAGCTCATCGGTTATGAAGTTTACTTGGGAGCACGAATCAAGTAGTACACGTCATAGTTGGTAATTATTGTATTTATCTCGAACCCATACGACAGCTGTTGCTAGAATAACGTTTGTTGCGTTAACATGTGCTTGGGTTGTAGAATAAGATGCGGCAGCTGATGTAGATAAAAAATTGTCTGCCTGTTGATGCAGTATGGGGGTCCGTATGAAAATTCCAAGGGGTCCGCGAAGAGCTAAACAAATATTGTTATGATTCCTCAAAAGTTAATATTAATAAGATTTAGTAATATGGCTTTTGTATAATAAATGTAAAACGTATATTTCCCATTGCGGTAGGCCGTGCTACAATTAAAATTTCTGAAGGGGTCACCGAAGAAAGAGCTTGTGAGAGCCTCTGCAGTAGGGAATGATGACGTTGTTTCCAGAATCTGCATGAGTAACGTGAAGAGCAATGAGATACATCGTGTTCTTTAGAAAATCAATTGAAACACATTTTTAGGTTCTTGATTCTATCAATGCGTTGATCTACTGAAAGGACAATAAATTGCTGACATTTTGGTATGAAGTGTCCAGTTTTTAAACAGTTTGTGCATACATTATTGGTTTGCTTTGTCAAGAATGTTTGTTGTTTATTTTGTTGAAAAGTTCCCGTTGAATTTTGATGATTGGCTGAGTTAGGTTTACTACTACGCCTGCACTGTGCATCTAGTTGTTGGCAACGTTTGTCTAATATGGTGCAGCAAATGGCCCATGATGGAAGTGACGAAAAGTCCATCGACTCTTCCCACTTTTGTTTTGTTTCACAATCAACTTTGCTCATAACTAGATGTATTATAACTGCATCACATATTTGTTGTGGTGAACCGAGAGAGCTTAAAGATCCATAAAGGGCGGGCACAGTGTCCACAATGTGTCTAAGTTGCTTAGGTGATGACTTGTTTGTTTTCGGTATTTCGAAAAGAGCGTGTACATTTTCTAAAAATATTAACGTATCATTATCATACCTTTCTTTAAGTCTCGTTAACGCCTTCTGATAATTTTCTGCCGTAACTTGGAAAGCTTGAATAGTAGCCAACGCTTCTCCACTTAAACACGACAACAGGTGATTGAACTTCTCCATAACCGGTATTTGTTTATCTTTGTTTACCAGGTTATTAAATGTGTTGATAAAATTTTTATATTCCAGATATTTCCCATCGAATTAAGGTAACCCTATGTTTGGCAGGCGAGTTTGTGGACTATGTGGAATATATATTGATTCCTCAAAATTAGAACATGTCTCCAAACGTATGGATTTTTATTACTTTAAAAAACTCGGCTTTAGTACACGATATCAAATTATTTACATACTCAAGTTCTAATGGTACGGATTCCGCAAAACGATGGAGTCCATGGACAAAACATGTCAAATGTACCATTTTAGGATACATTATTTTGAGTGCAGAAATTCCACTTAACATCTAAGCAGCTGAGTCTGCTACAATAAGTAGTGCGTTTTCATATTGTATGCCTTTAAAAATAAAATAACAGTAGTAGTGAACTGCCACTCCGGGATCAATTAAAATTTGAAATTTGGGTAATTAAAATTGTAAAATTTTAAAATTCTTGGAAATTTGTGAAATTTGATACCTACGAGGGTGGTTCAAGAAGTCCGTCAAAATTTTTGTTTACATAAGGAGTTTTTTGTCTACATTAACTTTGTGTGAACGGGTGATTTTTTTTCAGGTTACATTAATTGTGTGACTGGGTGATTTTTCTTTTTTGTAATGTATGTATGCATGTATATGCCGACGGGAAAATCATGAATATGATTTTTCCTAGTACCAACGGGAAAATCATATTCATGATTTTTCTTAATGCCAATGGTGAAATTGTGAAAATTAATTTTTCCTAATGCCTACGGCAATGCATGATTAAGTATCCTAATGCCTACGGCAATGCATGATTATTTTTCCTAATGCCTATGGCAATGCATGAATATTTTTCCTAAGGCCTACGGCAATGCATGATTTTTTTGCTAATGCCTACGGCAATGCATAATTATATTTTTTCAAATGCCGACGGCAAAACATGATTATAATTTTTTTCGAATGCCGACGGTAAAATATGATTATTATTTTCTAATACCAAAGGGAAAATTGCCAGTGTTGCCAGACTGTAGAAATTTGTTATCGTAATACTATATCAGTAATATTAGAGAAATTAGATTTGATGACTACTAGACGATGTTAAAAACCATAGTGTGCAGGATCAAGTGGTTGTAAGCCGGGGCAGAAATCAAGAGCAACCGCAGACTTCTCTTCAAAATCATCAACATTCATCATCATCATCATTCATTCATCAGCAATATCCTTCTCTACAGTACCCTCATCATCAGTTACCATTAAATTTTCAACAATACGGTATGCCATGGAATAATCAGTTTTTGGGATACAATTATAATCCCAATTTAATGCAATGGCAGCCTCTTAATTATCATCAACAAGAGCACCAGCATCAACAACAAGATCATCAACAACAAGCTCAACAACAACAAGCTCAACAACAAGGTGTGGATATCCTTGGAGGTACTTTATTCGACGATGTTATGGACATAAGTTTACCGGAAAGTGATGGAGAAGTAGAAAGAAGAGAAAAAACTCTGCCAACTCCAATGAGTACTTCACATGCTAGGACAGAAGAAATCGAAGCGAATGTGCGATATTATAAAATATCGAAAGCATTCAAAAATCATATTGCCATATATGCAATTCTAAACAAAAAAGGCCAACTTCTCTTGGAAGAATTTTTTGAAGAAAATAAAGATGTTTTTATGTTTATCAAGTGAATTTAACTAAGCATTCAATAATTAAATTTCATGTGAGTATTGTGGTGGAGTATATCAAAATTGTTGAAGAAGAATTGGAGTTGTGCATAATATCACATGTAGCCAAAATGAGTTTGCTGACGAAGGCAGATAGCATGGAAGAATTATTCCGTAAACAGGTTGCGGAGATTTCAAGCAAAATGTCCGAGTTTGAAGAGCGAGATTCTGGTTGGACTTTGTCACGCATAGTCCGAGCAGAAATCAACATCAACAAATCTTCGCTCGTCAAAGGATCGAATTGGATATCCACACCTGGAAAATTGAAAAGAAGAAAAGCTTGCATCAACATTGAAAATGATGATAACTACTGTTTCAATTGGTGTATGATTGCTGCCATAGATATTGTCAAATAAAATCAAGTACGTTGCAGTTCTTATAATATTCAGAACATTGTTGCAGAGACGATTGTTACACGAAATGGTGTAGCGTTAAATTTCAAAAATTTAAGCTTCCCATTAGCATTAAACAAAATAAAGGAGTTTGAGGTGAACAATCCAGCAATAAGTGTTAACGTATTTGGCTATGATGAGGGAGCCAATCAGATCATTGGTCCTTATTATGTCACCAAGGACGAAAAAATTAACCATGTAAACTTGTTGCTTTTGGAAAATGGTGAAGTTCATCACTACATTTTGATAAAGAACATATCAAAGTAAGTTAAAAAATTATACTACACTTTAATTTAATGATACATATATTTGTTTTATATATATTTTATAATAGATACATTTTACTTATAAACTTTTATTTTATTTTTTATCATTCACAGACTTTTACAGAATCAGCTAACACAGAATGGACATAAATTAATTTTTTGCAACAGCTGTCTCCAGTACACTCATAGGGAGAACATCATGAGTAATCATAAGGCGGAATGTGGAAAAATCGTTACTACTATGCCATCACGTTTGGATGCCATTCTTAGCTTTAAGGCGCATCAAAGAAAAATTGATGTCCCTTTTGTAGTTTACGCGGACTTCGAGTGCATCTTAGAAGAGATTAGTGATAATGTAAGTAATAAAACAAATTTAGTCAAAAAGCACACACCTTGTGCATTTAGTTATTATATTAAGTATCTCCATAGCAATAATTTAGATAAGTTAAAGATATATACAGGGGAAGATGCCTCAAACAAATTTGTATCATATTAGTTAAGGATTGTGAGGAAATATACAATAACCGCTTAGTAAACAATAGACAAATGGATACTTTATCCCCTTCTGATATTTATAATTTTTATAGTGCGGTGAATTGTCATATTTGTCAAAAATTTCTAGGCAAAGATCGTGTTAGAGATCATTGTCACATTAGTGACAAATTTAGAGGTGCAGTTCACAATAACTGTAATTTAAATTACCAAATTCCCAAGTTTATACCAGTTTACTTTCACAATTATTCAAATTATGACTCACATCTTTTTTAATAAAAAGGTGAAATTTCTATGCAACTGAAAGTACTCCCTCTCAATAAGGAGCCTTATATATCCCTCTCCCAATTCACAGAAATGAGTGATGGCCATAAGCTTGAAATAAGATTTCTTGATACAATACGCCTTATGGCTGAGAGTTTGGAATCATTAGCCTGCAATTTGTCGGATAATGATTTCAGCACTATAAGGCCCTTATTTCAGTAAAAAAAAAATCCAGCTTATTAAGAAAAAGTGTATTTTCCCGTATGAGTACCTAAATTCATTCCAAAAGTTAGATGAATGTCAGCTGCCTTCACGCAGTGATTTCTTTAATAAGTTGAACAGTAAAGAGTGTTCTTTAGAGGAATACTCACATGCTGTAGAGGTATGGAATACTTTTGGTTGTGAAACAATGAAAGATTACATGGAACTTTACTTAAAAACAGTCGTCCTTTTACTGATAGATATTTTCGAGGACCTTAGAAAAGTTTGTAAAGGTATCTATGAGCTGGATCCTTGCCAATATTATACAGCACCTGGCCTTTCCTCAATGCCCAAATATACAAAAATTGAATTAGAATTATTGACAGACGTGGTATAATTGGGGGAATCGTACAGTGTAGCCAAAGATATTCGAAAGCAAATAACAAATATTTGCAAGATTTCGATAAAGAGAAGACCTCAGAATTTCTCGTCTATTTAGACGCTAACAATTTGTATGGTTGGGCGATATCGGAATATCTTCCTCATGGTGGGTTCAGATGGTTATCGCAAGACGAGCTGAATCTTGATCCAAACAGCATAGCTGATAATGGAACAGACGGTTATGTATATGAGGTCACGTTGGATTATCCCTCTCATTTACATGACTTGCATAATGATCTTCCTTTTTGCGCTGAAAATAAGAAACCTATGCAAGCGAAGTATAGCAAGTTGATAACCGATTTCTCTACAAAGCAATCATATGTGATACACTTTACAGTTCCGAAACAATGCTTAGAATATGGCTTAGTTTTAAAGAAAACTCATCGTATTCTACCATTTAAACAATATCCATGGTTAAAAGGCTATATTGACCTAAATACCAGACATAGAGCCTAAAATGATTTTGAAAAAAAAAATTCAAACTACTTAATAATGCAGTGTATGGTAAAATCATGGAAAATGTGGATAAGAGGAGAGATTTTAAAATTGTCAATAATTGGGAGAGAACGAATTTTAATCATTTGGGTGCCCAATATTGGATATCAAAACTAAATTTTCATAGTTTATCTATATTTTCCGAAGAGTTGGTAGCAATCGAAATGACTAGAGTCAAAACCTGCTACAATAAACCAATTTACTTAGGATTTTGTGTACTCGAGCTGTCCAAATGGAAAATGTATAATTTCCATTATGGGTACATGCAACCTAAGTTTAAGACAAAATTCTCAATAAACTATATGGACACGGACTCTTTTATCTATTCAATAAAGACGGACGACTTTTACGCTGACATAAAACATGAAATACAAGAACAATTTGATATATCGGACTATCCTATAGACAATATTTATAATTTTCCACTAGTAAATAAAAAAGTCATTGGTATGATGAAGAATGAAAATTGCGGTAAGATAATGACAGAGTTTGTTGGCCTGCGATCAAAAATGTACTCATTTACACTAAACCAAAATGACATTAAAAAATCGAAAGGGATAAAGCTACTTATAAAAATTGTTTATTCAATAAGACAATTAAAACAATTAAATCTAAGCTACATCAATTCTATACTAGTGAATTAAATAAGATAGTCTTAAGTTATGGAGACGATAAGAGAAAAATTAGGTCAAATAACATTAACACTTATGCATGGTATCATTTTCGTATTAAGGAAACTAACCATGAATACGATCTTGACATGTTGCTAGATGAGATTGCTAGAATGCAAGAAAATCTTAGTTAAATACTTAATTTTTAAATTGTTTATAAAATCTTAGTTAATAAGAAAAAATATTGTATTTAAATCCTATTTATTAAGAAAAATCGTTGTATATAAAATCCTATTTATTAAGAAAAATTGTTGTATATAAAATCTTATTTATTAATAAAAATTCTTTTATTGTTGTTAAAATGAATGTAAATAAAAGCCTAAGAAAAATTATTGTATTTAAGTCCCATTTATTAAGAAAAGTTATTGTAAATAAAATATTGAAAAAAGAATGAAATATGTGAATGGTTTTTATTTCTTTATTGGCTTTACTTCTTTGGATCAAAAATTTTTGTTTTTGCTTATTTGCAAATTCTTGTTTTCATGTCGCTTAAACATGCACAGTCTTGTTTTCATATCACATAAACATGCACATTGTTGTTTTCTTTGAGAGGTTCTGCACAAGAGAAATTGAATTTCACAATATTATGAAATTCCATTAAATATTTTCATAAAGAGAAATAATTTAGATAATCGGATAAGTCCTCATATTTTTCACTACATACAAGTTTCTGTTATTTTATATTCGAACAGATGATTCCTAGTTTTCCTTTAGAAAAAAATAATACAAAACAAGGAATATTTTAATAATACAATTTTATTTTATTATTTATACAATTTAATTTCAGTTTTATTTATTTTATTTATAATGATGGAAACATTTCGTAATATCTAATTATTAGATGTTCTAATATATTTTTTCGTAAAAAATATATTGTACATCTACAAGTATCAGGTCCTTCCTCACACTCAGGATGATACCAAGGACAGCTTTCGAAGTGTCCTTCAGTGTTGTCTTCATCTTCCATGACACCATATTCTTCGTTCTCATCCATCATATTTTGGAAACATTTTATCATCTCCCAATGATCAAAAAGCCTGAAGCTTTCAAAATCTCTTATAAATTGGTTTATAGTACGTCTAATTTGGCTCATTTTAGTTGTTGATGAATGAATGATGATGAATGTTGGAAAGTTCCTTTAAGACTAATATGTTCTGTAAATTTTTAAAATATCTATATGGCCTTCAAAATATCTATACTATCATCTCTATGCCATATTTCTTTTTAGCACTCTATCTCTCTCTCTAACCCTTTTCTCTCTATATCTATCTCTTTCTGTCTATCACTATCCCCCACTTATTCACTACTTCACCATAATTATTTTCGATTTGCCTTTTTGAAGTCATCATCGCTACTTTTAAGATCATTTCCAGTTAAACATTCAAAGTGATAAGAAGTAAATAAAAAATAAAAAAATGGACTCCACAACAAATCTAATTGCAAAATTTAATGCTCTAAACAACAAAACTTTAATCCACATAAAGGAGCTTGAATCTTCAACGAAATATACTATTCGAAATGTGTTACGTGTAACAACTAAATATGGACCAACACTAAAAGTTGAAATGAATAAACACATAATGTTCCTGCCTAAACGATATAATATTTTAACCGATGACGATATTAAAGATCTCTCGAGCGGATCATATTGCCTAAGTAGAAAAGGTGAAGAAAACCTAATTGTTGAGAGTGAGCTGAGTGAATTTCTAATTTAAAATTCCCAATTTCCTGTTTGGCAATAAAGTATATTAATTATGTATTTTAAATTATGAATAAAAAGACATTAAAGAGTTTTGTAAAATATAAATGTTTGTGTTTTTATTTAATATTTTCAGTTATTTCATAAAGAAATTTAAGACATAAATGTCCACAGGTAAATGTATTAAAATTCTGATGTTGATTATAGTTGTATTTTATATTTGCATCAAGATATTTGACTATTTTCCAGGGAGGTTGTAAGTTTCCAAAGCTGTCGAAATATTCTTTTTCATTGTTGTTTTTATAGTATGCTACCCAATGTGTACCAGGTCCTGTTGATACATCTAAGTTGATTATTCCACATTCAATTTTCTTTGTTCGTCTTGGTAGAGTATTCAACATGAAAACTCCTCTAAAATATGGAATTTTTTATAGAGAAACGGTTTAGATAGTGGTCTGTTGGGCAGCATCTTTAAGAGGTTTTTGATTCCTCTTTGTGAACTAAACCATAACCTTTTTTATATGGTTTTAAGTAAAGTCCTTTTCCAACTGCTATAGATTCCATAGCTCTATTATATCTAGTTGCTTCATCAAGTTGATTTTTTGCATTCTTTGTTGCATTTACAGCTTTAGCTATGGCAGCACCTCCAGTTGTTAGACTACCAATTGCACCCAGAGTAGTTAAAATTGATATTAGAGGTAAAAAACCACCACACGTGGTACTACAATTTATCTTCCTTTTAACGATTTGTTGAGAGTTTTTCGTAAAATTAGTTAATATCTAATGGTTTTTCCTTCTTTAGTATTTTTGTTGCAGCTCTAATTGATGTTCTAAACAGTTTTTTATCATTTAGCCTGTTCTTTTTAACATTTTTCTTTTTCTCCACACCCATACCAAATTTTGTTTTGGCTTTCATTGCGTTAGTAACTTTACTGACTTTACTTTACCGACTTTACTGCAAGACTACTGTCTTTTGATAAAACTCGACTCCAAGCTGAATTTTCAAGTATTTTATCTGCTTTATGTCTAGTACTTAAATCCTTATTTTTTGAATACGCAATATCGTGATTTTTACAAGCAGAGTCCAATAAATTAATTCCTTTGTCACCCCGATTTAAACGCTTTTTTAATTTTGTTCCAGGTCCGCAGTACTGATATCCCGGAAGATGAAGCTCAACAGGTAGAGAGTTTATTATTTTATCTACTATACCTCCTCCAACGAAGGTGTTTTTATGACTAAACGTTTTCTGATATCGTATAACCATATTATCTAATTTTTTCTATAATAAGAGGTAACATTTATAAAATGTATTTAGTTACAAAAATGCAGTTAGTGAAAAAACATAAAAATATTTTAGTTCGTAATATTGACGATTCAGTGAACATCAGTTCAAAAATAAAGCATAGCCCCATCTTACCAAATTCTATTCGTGCTCTAATAGTTGGACCATCAAATTGTGGAAAGACTAATGTTATGATTGGCTTACTAGAAAGTCCTAATGGACTCAAGTTTGAAAACATCTATTTGTACTCAAGATATCTATATCAAACCAAATATGAATATCTTAAGAAACTAGTTTCACCAATTAAAGTAATGGGATATTATACATATACAGATAATGAATCAGTTATTCCACCTGACGAAGCTAAAACTAATTCAATTATGATATTTGATGATGTTGCAGAATAATATACGTACATATTTTTCTATGGGGCGACATAGGGATGTTGATTCATTCTACTTGTGTCAAACTTATACTAGAACTCCCAAGTATTTAATAAGAGACAATGCCAATGTTATTATAATGTTTAAACAAGATGAGACAAATATGAAGCATGTTTATATAGATCATGTTGGTAGCGATATGAGTTATGAAAAGTTTCATGAAATTTGTCGAGAGTGTTGGAAGGATAAATATGGATTTTTGGTGACTAGCAAAGATAATGAACTAAATGATGGACGCTACAGAAAGCAATTTGACTATTTCATAACTATATAAACTACTCTTCATAAACATTTATTTTAGTTATTAATCTAACTTTAAACTTGATACATCTATTTGCTATAACCTCATCTGATACCTGATAAGCTGATCTGAAAACCAGACCAGCTACCTAATAACCTGATTTGAAAACCAGACCAGGTCCTGATAAGCTGATCTGAAAACCAGACCAGGTCCTGATAAGCTGATCTGAAAACCAGACCAGGTCCTGATAAGCTGATCTGAAAACCAGACCAGCTCCTGATAAGCTGATCTGAAAACCAGACCAGGTCCTGATAAGCTGATCTGAAAACCAGACCAGCTCCTGATAAGCTGATCTAAAAGCTGATACCTGATCTAATAGCTGTTACCTTTTATTTATTAAACATGGATGAGAAAATTTTAAAACAGTTGGTGATGACAAGAAATATCTTGAAGATATGATAAATTATGATAAATTTGAACTCGAAATCTATAAAAAGATTTTAATTACTACTAATGCATATAGAAGAGACTATAAACCTCATGGTCAAACTAAGGGTACTAGAGAATATAAATATAAACATACTATTAAGAAATTTATTGATGAGAAAAACCAGAAGAATTTAAGTGAATCAATAGGATCTAAGCCAAAAGGTAGCTACTTGGGTGATGGAATGATGGAATTTAACACCCATAAGCCCAACTATATATACTGTGATGATCCAAATGAGCTAGTAGATCGACTTCGACTACTGCTCGCATCACAAGCTGCAGATCATACTAATCAAAATAACGAGATTATATCAATTATTGAAGAACTACGTGAAGCTAATATAATACTTTAATAAAGTATATAAAGCATGTCTGTTGATAAATTTGGACATTATTTAAACGATACTAGCAACAAAATTTCTTTGAAAAATGCACCTAAACTGCTGGGGTTCTTTGTGGATACGAACAACAACACTGATGTCCAAAACAAAAGGATCAAAAATATTGTAAAAGCTGTGGAGGAAAACGATGTTATCAATAAATTGTTTCTGCAAACTCAAATTGAAAAACTAGAAGAGAAATTATTAGCATACTTTAAGAGAGACAGTACTATAATTCAAGAAAATATTCAAATGCAACTTGAGGATCTACATCGCGAAATAAAATTAAATATAGAAAAAAATTATAAAATTGAAAAAGATATTCTAAAAATTAAAACATCCTTTGAAGAACAAATTGAACAGATTAATGAGAAAATTTATAGATTAGAAAATTACATGTTTGTATCAATAGCTGAAAGTGCTTCAAATAGATCACAACACTCTTCAAAAAATCTCTAAAAACAACTTAATGTCTTCAAAAAGAAATTTAGTAAACGAACTCCATAAGCAAGCACGAAAACATTTTGTGCGTCGCAGAGTTGTAATGAAAGGAATAGATGATCTTTGGCAAGCTGATTTAGTTGAAATGGGGAACTATTCAAAAGAAAATAGAAATTATCGATTTTTGCTGACTATAATTGACACATTCTCAAAATTTGCATGGGCAGTACCGCTAAAAACAAAAATTGCACTCGAAACAACCAACGCAATGGGAAATATTTTTGAATTGGGGCGAATACCAAAAAACATACAAACAGATGATGGTAAAGAATTTTTCAACAAACACTTTGGAAAATTAATGCATAAATACAACATTAATCACTACTCAACATATAGCATTATGAAAGCATCAATAGTAGAACGATTTAATAGAACACTGAAAGGAATAATGTGGAAATAATTTAGCTATAATGGTTCATATAAGTGGATTGATATACACAAAGATTTACTTAATGCGTACAATAGAAAAGTTCATCGTACCATTAAAATGCCTCCAATTAAAGTCAACTCAACAAATGAGGAAAAGCTGCTAAATACAGTATACAGTCATTTGAAAATGTATAAAATGTATAAATTAAATGTAGGAGATCATGTACGCATAAGCAAATATAAGCATACATTTGAAAAGGGTTATACTCCAAATTGGACTACAGAAATTTTCACAATTACAAGAAATTTTCACAAAAATACAAATCCTGCAACATACATATTAGAAGACTACCTTGGTATTCCTATTAAAGGTGGATTCTATACTGACGAACTTTCAAAAACTAGATTTCCAAATACATATCTAGTTGAAAAAGTTCTTAAAATTAAAGGAAAGGAGGTATATGTTAAATGGCTGGGCTTTTCTAATCAACACAATTCTTGGATAAGTAAAGATGAAATATTATAGTTGGAAGAAAAACTAAATCAACAACAACATCATAGCAAAACAATAATAGCATTAATATTAAGAAACTAATGTTAATTTTAAAATAAGAAAATGAAATAAATATGTAAATATAAGCATAATTTACATATTTATTTCATTTTTCCATACTATGTACTAAACTTTATTTAATTATAATCAGTCTGTTATAATGTCAATAACACTTACTCTGAGCTCTAACTCATGAGAATTATCTGCTAGTTACTTTCCTCCTATTGAATTACATGATACTAGGGATGGGCAAAAAATATCGAAATATCGATATTTGAGAAAATAAATATCGATATATATCGCCGATATTTCAAAAACCTATATATCGATACATCGATTCTTATTTACGAGTATCGGGTTTCGATACTTTTAAGAGCTATAGCCGTTTTTTAACTGTGACCCAACTAAGGCAGGTGACTTTTTGGATTGTGTGGGTATAAGCCTAAAGGCAGAATTTGTTTTTACTTTCCGTTCTGTTAGGAATCAGCTGACTCTTTTTGGTTTATAAAACTCATATACAGTCAAATCCCGATAATTCGTACCCCGATAAAGCGTAATTCCCGATAATTCGTAATAAACAGTCGGTTCCAAGGCGAATTCATAACAGGTGGCCTTATCGCTACAAAAATACAACAATAATAAAAACAACATGCAATTCGTCTGGCTTCACAAAACCCCATCTGTCAAAAACAGTTGACTCAAATACCAATACATTCACATTTATAAAAACATATTTTACTATCCATGTGCATCTATCATCAACAACACAGAAACAATATTTGTAAAATAAATGTAATTAAAATGTTGAAAGACGGTTCAGGTTAGATGATCTTGATATTTTTGGAGAACGTAAAGAAACCTTACTTGCTGCTTTATTGCAGTCCCTCCGATGGTTTTTTGGACGCGAAATCAGTGGTATAAAATGTGTTTTACTGGCTCATCATGGCCGTAAACACAATATTATGCTTAAATGCATGAAATTGTTCACAAAAATGGACAAAGTTACTTAAAAGTGTACAACAAATAAATGTGCGTCTTATTTATACATACATACATATATAAGAAGTCAGCTAGTACTAGCTGGGCCCGGCAAAAGTTGTCTTAACCCCACAATTAAGAATTCGCATTGTGTTGAGTTGATACATGAAGAAATGCAGCGCATTGTGGCAATTAAATGCAATAGGAAATGTTAAGGTATGCTTGAATATTTATTTCTATAAACTTAATTTATAATATATGTATCTGTTTAAGGTTTCCCAAATTGCACGTAAAAATTGTTGATGTGGTGACAACGCTATTGCATCGTCGTTTATCAGCCACCAATTTCATGGTTGAGAATTTGGGAGCCATTGAATTGGGCTTTGTATATAAATACTACACATCCAGATTTTCGTAAACATGTCTACTCAACTAAAAGCTGACATGATGGAACGAGCAAATACTCTTTGCCTCAAGTAATGCAGAACGTTTGATAAGATCTTATTTCTATATTGTGCGAAAATCCGTGCAAGATTCTGTACCAAAGACTATCATGCATTATAGGCGAGACACATTGGTAGAAATATTTTGTATTATATACAATTTTTTTAAAATCATCAATAAACTAATGCAATTAATCATTTTGCAAGAGTTAATTGAGAATGCATAGGTTAAGAAGGGTGGTGCTATACCGCACCCCCACTCGGAGATCCAATTGGTTCCATTGTGATAAGTATTCATACAGTATAATTCTTTTTACTTTAAAATATATTTTTTAAACATAAAGAACGATATAATTTTTTCACTTTAAATGTAAACAAACATTAGATAGAAGAAGAGATTTTGACAGTTGGGGTTTAAGCAGTCTTCGAACACCTGATAATCATCAGGACTGTTAGGGTCCCCTGTTATGAATTCGCCTTGGTCGGTTCCTTGAAAAAATCTCGTTAATTCGTAAAATTTCCATACATTTTGGTCCCCTCGATAATTCGTATTTTTTTTTCAAATAAAATCTCCTTTACCTCTTATAAATCGTAATTTTTTGCTAACTACCACTTATAATTCGTAATAAAAACAACAGAAACATGGAAAGAATGATTTTTTGCTTAATGCTCTTTTTTTGGGTTGGTTTTTGCTTTTGCTTGTGAGTGTGTTTATTTTTTTAAGATCAGTTTTTTACTTGAATAATAAAGAAAAATGTCAAACCGCACGCATAAAACTCTGTCGGTGTTACAAAAACAACAAATTTAGTAAATAAATTGAAAAACCCCGTTAATTCGTATTTATTTTATTTTAACCCCGTTAAATCGAAATCCCGCTAAATGGAAAACCCCTATAATTCGTAAGAAATGGCCGGTCCCTTGCGATTACGAATTATCGGGATTTGACTGTACATATAAGCCATAAGTTTTTCTCTCCTTAATTCTGTTATGTTGCGTACACATTCCTCGATGCATGTCGTTATTCACTTTATGAATGCGATGGTAGAACTAAAGCTAAAACTTTACAACAATTACGCCCGGGAACTGATATTGTATTTTTTTGACATGTGTTTATAAACGTTAAAAACCGAAAAGTTGTTCCCACTTTCCCGGGAAATGAAAAAGTCCGGGAAAAGAAAAACTCTAATAACAATGGACGATGCAAAAGTCATCACTTTAGTGGAAAACTGTGACCACTCTGGTCCGAAACAGTTGATTATTTATTACAGAAAAAGTAACTATTAAAATTTAGGAACAGAACGGCGCAGCAACAGAAAGTAAAGACTAATGAAGTCTTAAGGAGCTACAGTAGGTTACGTATTACTTAACATAAATATTTCTTTTGTATTAAATTTCTTAAAGTAAGTAATTGTGCATTCGAAATTAATGCAAAAAATATCGATATATCGATATATCGATGTTTTCAAAAAATATATATCGATACTGTTCAAAAACATCGATACGATATATATCGATACATTTTTTTCATTTGCCCATCCCTACATGATACATATGAGTGGGCTCTAACTGATTTTCATTCATACAACAGTATTCCAAATGTAGACACCTACAACAATATGTTTCATATAGGAGAACATACAATTGAAATACCAATTGGATCTTACGAATTAAATGATATAGTTGATTTTATAGAAGAGCAATACAAACGACTCTGTCCAGCAAATAAGATTTTTATTGAAACCAATAACAATACAATGCAAGTTAAAGTTAACAGTTCAAAGGATCCTGTATATTTTAATAAAGACAATACAATTGGAAAACTTTTAGGATTCAATAGCAAAATCCTAACACCAAACAAATATTATTATTCAGATCTTCCAGTTAATATTTTTAAAGTAAATCTCTTGCGAGTTGAAAGTAGTATCGCTATTAACACATATATGAATAACTCCAAATCGCATACACTTCATGAATTTCCGATTGATGTGCTATAAAATAGATGAGGTTCCAAGAAATCTCATCTATTTACCTGTGAACACCAGAGAGATAAGTTCACTAGCGCTGCGCATAGTTGATCAACACGGTGATTTAATTAATTTCCGAGGAAAGGAAATTACAATACGAATACATTTAAGGCCAACTAAATAATGCTAATATACAACACAAATACATTGAAAAATATAGCAGCAAGAACAACAACAACATTAAAGCGACCAGCACAACAAAAAGCACTAACAACATCAAATAAAAATTTTCTACATTCCTTGAATTTTAAATTGAAGGCAAAATGAGTTCAACAATAGATGTCTTAGACAAACCCTTGTCTGATGAGAATATCATCAAAAAGGACTATCACATATGTACCATACTTACAATCTTACAACAATAATGATGAAATTAGAATTTCAATACAAAATCAAGATTTGTACGTGCTACCCAGTGAGAGCTACATTTATGTAGAAGGTTTTGTTGCTGGTGATAATAACTCTAAATCTTCTTCATCTTCGGACAACTTTATATTAAAAAACAACTTTGTGGCATATCTATTTGATGAAATTCGCTATGAGCTCAATGGAATTGAAATTGATCATAAAAGATATTTAGGAGCCACAAGCACCATAAAAAATTTGGTTTCTATGTCACCAACAGAGCGAAATGTCATGCAAAATGCTGGATGGAACAAAATTGACGATGTCACCCTTGTAAATGGCTTTTTCAATTTCTATGTACCTCTAAAAATGCTTCTAGGATTCGCTGAAGACTACAACAAAGTTATAGTAAATGGAAAACATGAATTGATACTCTTGCGCAATAAGAACGATGAAGATCTTGTACGCTCGAGTGTTTCTACTAAAAAAGCTAAACTTACAATTTCACTAATCTCATGGAGAATCCCACATGTACAATTATCCGACTTTAGCAAATTGAATATGATTAAAATTATTAACAATGGTGCTTCTATACCTATGGCATTTCGCAGTTGGGATTGTCATGTTAATCCACAATTAAACATAGGAACTAGCCATATTTGGAATGTTAAACTGGCTGCAAATAGAGAACGCCCCCGTTTTGTATTGATTGCTTTTCAACAAGAAAATAAGTTTGTTCATTTTGATTTGACTAATTTAAAAGTACGTTTAAATTCAGTCTCATATCCATATGATGATCTTAACATAAAGTTCAAAAATGAACAATATGCAATCCTATATGATATGTATCTAAGATTTCAACAAAGCTACTATATGAAAGAATTTCAACCGCTTTTAACTGCACCAGAGTTTAAGACAAAAGCTCCTATTATTGTAGTAGATGTCAGTCATCAGAATGAATCATTCAATAATGGACCGATTGATATAAAAATAGAATTTGAAACTGTATTATTATTCATGATCGTATAATAGAATATGTACCCATCAAAGGACAAGTTCGAAAAGTCTTATAAATTGAGTAATATGGAAAACAACATAATTTTTATAGACGTACAAGGTTTCAAAAGTAATTCAAATGATTTCATCGCAAAAGAAGTAGCAATTGTTTTCAACAATTATGAATATAACAATTTCATTATAAAACCCCCATTTGATATCAAATGCTTATCAATAAAAAAGCAAAGAGAAGCAAAGTGGCTAACAAAAAACTATCATCACCTAAGCTGGATTGCTGGATCAGTTTCATTTCAAAGATGTTCTAAAATTTATGTAAAAGGTGAAGAAAAAAGACGATGGTTGGAAAAAATTTTATGCCGAAAAATTTCTAACGTTGAGGATATAGGCTGCATCAACTTTAAACAAATGGAAATCAAGTATCCAGAATATTTTTATTGTAATTATCATAAATTGGGTGTTTGCGCATTAAAAAAATGCTATTTTACTAACAAAAGAAATGTCTTGCTTTAATTAAACTTTTTAACTTTTTAAAATATGAATGTATGTATTATTATAAAATTTTATAAAATTTTAAACAATAAATGTATCAAAAATAAAATAATATACAAGTGTTTTCTTATTTCGAATACACACTACATAAAGGAAAGAGAAGGAAGTGGGGAGGAGGAGAAGTTAACTTTTTTGCTTACTTGCAAATGCTTGGTTTTTGTTTCTCTGCTGCTGACTGTACTTAGTTTGCTGCCTTAAAATAATCGTAGACAAAGAAAATGATCTACAAAATATTCCACGCACAAGTACCCACGATCGCACATTCATACATACACACATACATACATACCTATACATACATACATACATATACATACATACACAAAATATTAAATTACCCGCGACAATCAAGCTGGACCCCCACACACAATATTAGGGGTGTTCACATACATGTGAACACATAAATAAAATAATTAAATAAATTAATTTAATTATTTTATTTATAAACAATTTATTAGCGTTAGGAAATCACACATACACATACACACGATTCATGTGAGAATCGCTTGTAGTCATCAAATCTAATTTCTCTGATATTACTGATATAGTATTACGATAACAAATTTCTACAGTCTGGCAACACTGTCAATTTTCCCTTTGGTATAAGAAAATAATAATCATGTTTTGCCGTCGGCATTTTAAAAAAATAATAATCATGTTTTGCTGTCGGCATTTTTTTTTTCTTTCGTAAATTTATTTATTGTATCTTCAAAAATGAACTAACAATAAGTAATCAAATCTTAAATCTAAATATAATTATTAGGCCCGACCAGTATCGGACATAAACTTAGTGATAGTTATAAATAATACATAAGTAGTGATAATCAAAAAGGAAAAAAAAGAAGTATTAAGCAGTCCCATCTGGAGTGTTGAGTATTAGGGCCCTTGTGTCCCTCTTTTTCAAGCGGATGTGTCCAGTAAAGCTCAAAATATTACGGGCAAGCGGATTAGGATGTGACTCGAGTTTTGTTAAATATTTGCCTGCGTATTTTGCAATTTCTTCACTCACTAGTGGCATATTTAAATCATGATGTATATTTGAATTTTTAATGTACCATGGAGCCGATGTTATCAAACGTAAAATTTTGTTTTGCCTTCGTTGGATTTTCTCAATATTTGAAGCTGAAGCAGTGCCCCATAGCTGAATTCCATAGCACCATATTGGCTTCAAAAGCGACTTGTATATCAAAAGTTTGCAGTCTAGGCTGAGTGTTGAATTTCTGCCAATTAACCAATATATTTAAGTTAATTTAAGTTTCATTTGGGTTAACTTAGAGTCAATATGATATTTCCATGTAAGCCTTCGATCAAGGTGTATTCCAAGGTATTTCACTTGAGAATGTTGAGGAATATTTTGATTGTTGATTCGAATGGGGGAACAGGTATCTTTTCTTAGGGTAAACGTTATATGAACACACTTTTGTTCATTGACTTTAATTCTCCATAAATTCAACCATATTTCAAGCTTGGTAATGTGTGCTTGGAGATTGCGGGATGCCTCATCAGGGTTTCTGTGAATACTCAAACAGGCTGTATCATCGGCAAATGTAGAAGTGTGTATGTTATTGCTCACAGGCATATCACAAGTATATATTAGATACAAGACTGGCCCCAGAATACTACCCTGTGGCACACCAGAACATATAGACTCGGGTACACTCATGAAGTCTCCTTCCACAACGGTAAACTTCCTATCAACAATATAACTTTCCAAAAGCTTTTGTATGTTTATTGGTAGGTATGTCTTCAATTTTAAAACTAGGCCTTCGTGCCATACTTTATCAAATGCCTGAGAAACATCAATAAAAAGGGCAGAACAATACTTTTTTTCTTCAAATGTCCTCCTTACAACTTGAACCAATCTATGCGCTTGCTCAATAGTGCTATGCTGACTTCTAAAGCCAAATTGATGGTCCGGGATGCACCCACTATCAGCTAAAATTGTGGACAATTTAGTCATGAGCAGCTTTTCGAAAAGCTTTGAAATTGTTGATAGTAAGCTTATAGGCCTATATGACTCAGCCTTGGTAAGATCTTTGCCTGGCTTTGGAATCATTTTAATCTTGGCAAGTTTCCAGTTATGTGGAAAATACTGCATTCGTAAAATGGCATTAAAAATAAATAGCAAGATTCTTATTGCAATATGAGGCAAGTTCATCAGCATCTTGTTACTAATGCCATCAATACCCTGAGCTTTCTTAGGGTCGAGTTCAGCAACTATTTTTTGTAGTTCACGCATCTTAAACCTTAAGGGACGAGGGGGCAGAGAGATTACACTCGGTAAATCGGCAGCACCCGTACATGAATTGGGAGTGAATACAGATTTTAAATGCTCAGAAAATAAGTTACCTTTCTCACTATCGCTTCTTGCCCAGCCTCCAGTCGAAGTACGCAATGGTGATTTGAGATCAACGGGTCTTTTAAGATTTCTAGTAGCGCGCCATAAAGAGTAATTAGATGTTGACGTTACATCAAGACCTTCTAAATACTTTTCCAGTAATGCAGTCTTTTCCGACGATAGCAGCTCTTTGAGTCGTTTAGTACATTCTTTAAGTCTGATTTTATTTAGGGGTGATCGGTGTTGTTGCCATTCTCTTCTAGCTCTCCTTTTTCACATACAAGACGTTCAATTTCCGTAGAATAAATTCTATTAAAGCCAGTCTGCGGGTAGTGGCATGTTCAGCAGCCTGTTTAATATATTCGTTAAGATTGGCAATATTAAATTCAATATCATCAGGTGATCTAAGCTGAATGTTTTCTACGCAGTGACTACTAATATATTTTTTGAATCCTAGCCAGTTGACCTTATTAATCGTTTTCGCATATGAGTTAGTTAAATCACTCCTTAGTGGGTTGAAAATTGTAACTATTGTGGGAGAGTGATCGGAGGACAGATCTAGAGAGCCCTCTACGTGAATTAAGTCCCTATGGATATTTTTCGTGACGCCAAAATCTATAAGATCTGGAATTTTTCTTACGTCAGTAGGCCAATAAGTAGGCTCCCCACACCAAATGACATCTAAGCCCATTTTCGAAATTGTATTAAACAACGCTCTACCTCTAGGTGTAACAAAACGCGAGCCCCAGTACGTATGTTTTGCATTGTAGTCACCAGCTGCCACGAAACAAGATCCAAGCGATTTGTAGAACTTCTCATACTGATCTTCGGTAACTGAAAATCTGGGAGGTGAGTAAATTGATGATATCACGAAATTCGCACAAAAATTTTCTACGAAAATATTCGTAGCTTGCATATATTCTTCACTAACGTTCTCAAGGATATAGTGCTTGAGTCTTGACTTAATTAGAATTGCTGATCCACCGCATGCTCTCCCTCTCGGGTCCTTTGAATCATATAGAGTGTAACCATTTATTTTAAAGCAGCTCCTAGAAGTCAAGTGAGTCTCAGATACCAACATTATATCAATATTTTTTTCCGTGAGGAAGTGCTCAAGTTCATTTCTATGTTGGCGAATGCCGTTTGCGTTCCAGAAACATATTTTTAACGCGTTCATGGTTTGTTGATTAATGCTTGAAGCAGTGTATTCTGCATTCTCAGCATTTCTTGCATCATGCTAGTCATATTTGTTCTAAAGTTGTTTATAGTTAGCACCAGATTCTCAATAGTAGCTTCAAGACGACTAAAGTTAAAGCTAGAGTTTGCATTCGTTGAATTACTTGGCGGTGGAACATTTTGTGTGGGAATAGAACTAGTCTTAGCAGCATCGGCATACGATACACGTGAAGTAACTAGTTGGCTAGTTTGAGGAAGAGTGGCGGAGTAAGCATTTGCTGATTGAACTGGAGCTAATTTAGATTTTTGACCCATAGCCTGTTTAACGAAAGAATATACACGGCATCCTCTGTAGTTAGCTTTGTGATTACCTCCACAATTACTGTCGGCATTTGAAAAAAATAATCATGCATTGCCGTAGGCATTAGGAAAAATAATCATGCATTGCCGTAGGCATTAGGAAAAATAATTATGCATTGCCGTAGGCATTAGGAAAAATTAATTTGCACAATTTCCCCATTGGTATTAAGAAAAATCATGAATATGATTTTCCCGTTGGTACTAGGAAAAATCATATTCATGATTTTCCCGGCGGCATGTACATGCATACATACATTACAAAAAAGAAAAATCACCCAGTCACACAATTAATGTAACCTCAAAAAAAAATCACCCGTTCACACAAAGTTAATGTAAACAAAAAACTCCTTATGTAAACAAAAATTTGGACGGACTTCTTGAACCACCCTCGTAGGTATCAAATTTCCAAGAATTTTAAAATTTACAATTTTAATTACCCAAATTTCAAATTTTAATTGATCCCGGATTGGCATTCCACTACTCTACTAATAACTAAACCGATTCACTGCAGCAAGCTACCGACTAGGGATGGGCAAATGAATAAAATGTATCGATATATATTGTATCGATATTTTTGAACAGTGTCGATATATATTTTTTGAAAACATAGGTATTTCGATATATCGATATTTTTTGCCTACAAATGCTGCCAAAATATTCCAAACATAAAATAAATACACATACTAACATATCGTGCCATAACCGCCAAAAAAAGTTTAAGAAATTGGCATAAAAATGTTTTTGATTAAGCCTGTAGAAAACTTTAATAATTTTTATAAATAAGGATGTAATTCATTGATTAATGAATGCCCGTGCTTAGCACTTCAAACTTCATCATTGCGGGATACGAGAAATATCCACTTTGCATCCAGACAATAATATTTAAGGAAATCGCGAAAGTTAATGAAGTCCATGAGTGGAGAAAGCCCAAATTGATATTGGTATCGAAAAAGGAAATAAATTTATCTATACATCTGTATTTTTAATTTGTATTATAAGATAATTTCTTAAAAATTGCATTAATTTCGAATGTACAATTAGTCACTTTAAGAAATTTAATACAAAGGAACTACGTACGTTAAGTTATACGCAGCGTTACCATTTGTCAAGTTTTCCCTTTTTTTGGAAGTTTCTTGAGATGCCAAAAAGTTTTTGAAAATATAAGGTTTTTTTTAAAATTTTTTATTTTATTTTTATAAGTATGTACATAACTTAACTTTTGCAGTATATTGAATGAAAATATTAAATGATGTTTGTATGCAATAAAACGATCTTATATTTTCTCACTCCCTTATTACTGCAACAGTGTTTAAATGTTTAGTTAGCCAGCAGTAATAGAATGTAACTGCAACGTAGGAAAAAGCTGATCGATATTTTTATATAAGAAATAGGTTACGTTACATTATATCTCTATAACCATTTTCATTACTTTTCACATAAAAATATCGATCAGCTGTTTTCTACTGTTGCAGTTACATAACATTACAGTCGGCTAACTGAGTCTTAATTGTGTTTACTGCCTCTTATGTACGACTTTGCTATTTAAATGGCTTTAAATTTTAATAAAACAATTTACAAATAAGAAATATATTTATTAATGTATGTGATATTTTTTTAAGATCTCTAAATCTAAATATGAATTTTATTTTATGTTATTTTTATTATATGTTATGGTTTGATTTTGATCGGTTTTATATTTTTAAATGAATGAAATAATTTCCAAATAGAATTTTATGTTTTCTTTTAAAATTTTGGTACTTTTGTAGAAAAAAGTTTTTGTATTAGAAAAAAAGTTTTTTTTCAGATTTAAGAAGTTTAAAAAAAATATATATGGTAACGCTGGTTATACGTAACCTACTGTAGCTCCTTAATGCTTCCTTAGTTTTTACTTTACGTTGCTGTTCTGTGCTGTGCCGTTCCATTTTTTAATTTTAATAGTTACTTTTTCTGTAATAAATTAGGTGTTTCTGACCAGAACGGTCACAGTTTTCGACTAAATTGATGAGTTTTGAATCGTCCATTGCTATGTTTCAATATAATTTTATGTTTTTATTTTAGAAATGCTATTTTTTTAAATTCTTAAAGCACAATCACAGTTTATTTGGAAATTATTTTATTTTATTCATGCTGTCACTTATAAGTAGATAACAGTTTTTTTCATTTTCACAGGTTGAAGCGAAACAGAACAGAATGAAAGAGAAAAACTAACGGCTTGTATAAGATCTATATAAACCAAAAAGAGTCAGCTGATTCGTAATAGAACAGAAAGTAAAAGCTAGTTCTGCCTTTAGGCTTATACCCTACACAATCCAAATTTAGCATTTAGCTTAGTTAACAAATAAAAGTAACTTGGGGTATAATCGTCGCTTTCGATAACGAGTTGATTCGATCATATTTTTCAGTTTGATATTATGGCATTCGCTATCAAACAATGTAATAATATGGTAAGATATCGAATACCATAATTTCAAACCGAAAAAATGTGATAGACTCAGCTCGTTATCGAAAGCGACGATTAGACCCCTGGCTTAGTGGGGTCACCTTATAGATGCGCCTGGGCTGTTATTATGCAAATTATCTTTTTTTTTTCTTAATTTAATGTGCAAACTATCTAACTGCATAGTTAATAAACCTCAAGTTTTTTACTTTCATATAAAAAAAGTTACCTATTCAAGCTTAGTTAATCACCCGTATTGCGTATATCGAGTCGAATATTCTTCTACGAGAATTTTGTCATATAATAAAGAAAACTTATACAAGTTTTGTTTAATCAAATACAAAATTGTCTTAAACGAATGTCCGACTCGACAGACGCAATACGGGTGAATATTGCCTCTTATATTTTTTTGTGTGTAACAGAAGAGAAAGTAAAAACAAATTCTGCCTTTAGGCTTATACCCACACAATTCAAAAAGTCACCTGGCTTAGTTGGGTCACCTTATAAATGCGCCTGGACTGTTATTATGAAATTTCTCTTTTTTTCTTCACATCAATAGCAGTGATGCCAATATCGTACAGTTACAAAACGGCTATAGTTCTTAAATGTATTGAAACCCGATACTCGTAAGTAAGAGTCGATGTATCGTCATATCGGTTTTTGAAATATTGGCGATATATATCGATATTTATTTTCTCAAATATCGATATTTCAATATATCGATATTTTTTGCCCATCCCTACTACCGACTACAAAGTGTCAAGGATAGAATACACATGTTTATATGAGAATGATTCTTTTGAGGGCAGCAAGGCAACAGGGCGGCACACAGTGAGGCAGCCCTATAGTAACCGCGGCAAAAAATGGTTTTTGGCGTGTATATTAACAGATATATGAGTAACAATTCTCTGAAATTTCAGTCTCATAACTTCATTACTTTTTGGCCTAGAACAAGTCAAAGTTGAGGTATGCCAACGCGCTTGAAATATGTTAGTTCAATATGTAATATTCAAAAGCTCATTAATAAAAAAATACATAATAAATATAACTTTAAAGTATTTTTTTAATTAATTTAGTTGTTGTAGAATGAGTAGATGAAAAAAGAAATTAAAAAAAACACACACAAAAATTTCTTAACAACAGAATTGTGGTGTAAAAATTTAACACTTTGCATTTTCAATGGACTAGGAAATATAGAGCAGCCCCTCGCCCTAGGTACAGACTTATATCAAATGAAAGATTGAAGTCTCAGCTTTCATTTAAAGTAAAGGACATATAGCAAAAGTTTGCAAAAGTAATTTAAACATACAAAATACTACAAAAAATACGCAACGCGCACATTCTGTCGCTATAAGTATTTTAGCATGCAATAGCATGTTAACAACTTTTTACTTTTATTTTTTTTTAATTATTAATTATTAATTAATTTTTTATTGTTTATTATTATTTTATATACATTATACATTTGATTGAAAATTTTTTTGAAGGTCATTGACTTTGGGTTAGATAGTTGCATAATTTTTAATTTAAGTGCAAGCTGTTGTTCTTATCTAAGTTGTGTTATGCTCACTTTCTAATGTGGTTAGTTTAATTGTTATATAATATATAATATAATATATAATATAATATATAATATAATATAATATATAATATAATATATATATAATATATATTGAATTTAGTTGTTGCATTATTTATTGGGTTAAGTAATAATGAGTGTTCTTGTAATGATCTCTTTTGATAAGAGATTAGCATTTCTCTAACATATTTGATATTTTACTTTGTGCAACAGTCAGTAAGAATTGCTCGATGGCTGTTTGTTTCATATGTGGAGCAAAACCTACTGAAATGAATAATTTGGATGCAGTTATCTTGAGCAGGGTTGTCAGATACGGCGATTTCTCGCCAAACGTGGGGATTTTTCAACTTGTTTGGCGACTAAATTTTTGATTTGGCGACTTGGCGATTTTTCTGGCGATAAATAAATTTGTTGGCGGTTTAATGGCTATTTTTTAACAAAATTGAATTTGAAAATTTTAGCAATTCAGGAAAATTATTTTGTTAAGGAGTAGTTTCAAAAATAAATCCTACCAAAACTCATCTGCAAGATATTCGGGTATGTTCTGTATTCCACGTGAAATTAAATGGTGTGGAATACAGAACATACCCGATTAAAGCAATTTGATTTTGATGATTTTTCTTATATTAATTAATTATTAATGCGTTTTGAATTTAATAAAATAAATAAAAAAAATTTTGGCGATTTTATTTCTGCTTTTGGCGATTTGCTGCTGAATTTTTAAACGATTATTTTTTAAAAATTATATTAAAAAAAGTGTTACATAAAAACAAATTTATTATCAAATATATATTAAGAAAAACCACATAAAATCAATTTTGGCGATTTTTGGCTCGGAAAAAATCTGATAACCCTGATCTTGAGAAAAAATTCAGCTGAAGCATTGAAATTTGGAATTTCGTCGCTACATGCTCGAATAAAATTCATGGAATCTATATTACATATCAGTTATAATAAAAGTTTTAAAGCGTGGAGGACAAATAAAGACACAAAAGAACAAAAAGAAGCTGTTAAAACAGAAATAAAAAAAGAATTCAAATTAGTCCTGGGTTTAAAAGTCGATGTGGTGAAACAAGGCATGGGAACAACCAATGATGGTAATATCCCTAGAAGATTTTTTAAAAATCCAGAAATAACCGCTGACATAGCTGGTGTAAATGTAGACTTAATTCACCGCTTTAAAATTATATTAAATACTATAATTACTAGTAAAAATATAGATGTTGGTAAAATTTTATTTAATATTAACTTTTTTTTTGCTACAGGAATGTTATCCGAAGAAGCGCTGGAAGCAATGAATAAGGAGTATAGAAACTGTAGGCTATTCCATTCTCGTAAAAATTCACGTATTTCTACGAATGAAGATGTAATGCACTATTTGCAAATATCATCAGATCCTTAGAATGAGAATTAAATTGAAAAAATTATAATACCATGATGATGTTAAAAAATTATTGATAGAATGAAAAAAAAAAGTTTTCTTTTTTATTTCATGTCAATGGGAGGTGGGCGTAATGGTGGGAGTGTTATTGTAATTTTTGCATGCATTACAGTAAATATCAAATTTGAAGGTTAAATTGAATTTTCTTTATTTTTTTTAAACTGGAATTGTCTCAAAAATAACCTGTGCGAAATTTCAAAGCACTACAATGACTCCTTGTATTTAATGCCGGTGTTATCTCACTGTGCGGCAGGTTGTTGTCTATGCTGATTTTAAACAAACCATAATATTGATTAAAAGTCAGTAAAACTTTAAGGAATGCAAAAAATTCGGCAAAAATAGCGAAAATTAGGAAAATTTGCAAAAACTTAATAACTGCGAGATGATAACAAAGTCTAATATTTTTTAAAAATCGTCAAATTTGTTAGGAATCTGAAAACATGAAAAAAGTCGCTTTTATCGCGAACTTTGCAAAAAATCGCGAGAAGTTGCAAAATCGAAAGCAGGCCTTAAAATTTGATAGAAATCGCAAATGCCATTACAAATATAAAAAGTTTGAAAAAAAACGCAAAAAAGTTGCAATTTAGCAAAAAAATTGCTAAATGCATTGAAGAAATTACTAAACCTGTAAAAAGTAAAATTCGCAAGAAAATATAAAGAAATATACGGATTTGTTTTTATATTTTTGAATAAATTATTTTATTTTTATAAATAAGAAATATTTGATTGCGGCACCACTGAAATATATCAATATCAGCTTTTGATTATGCTGCTGCCGTCTCCAAAAAAATAAGTAGCTGGGTACGAGGCGACAAATGCAACCAGCGGTATTTGAAAAAAAATCTTATTTGCCAATTTTGTGTTCGTGTAGCCTGCTGCGGTTAATAAGTTTAATGTTTTAAAATAAATATTAACTATTTTCTTACCATTTGGCCACAAAACTAGCAAATAAAATTTTTGATGTGTAAACATCTATACGCTATGGGGTAAAAATCTTTTTCACAATACAATCACAAATTTTGAGTAAGATCATCATACTAAGATGCGCACTGCGTTATAAATCGGTGTGAGCTATGTATGAGTGTATTAGTGTTTTAAAGAAGCAACACAAACTTATTTAAAATATTGTAAATACATAGGAATTTGCTGGTTTTTGTTTGTTTTATTTAACTTGATAATTGCTATATTTTAATTGCAATGCGTACACAACAACAAGAACAGCAACAACTAAATGATGAACAACAGGTATTAAAAAGTAAAAGTAAAGGCATTTACCATAGATGGGCACTTTGCAGTACTACTAAAATTTCAGTAAAAATAGTTTTTTAACCAGTAAATTTTTACTGATTACTAAAATTTTTTTCTACAATTTTTATTAAGTGCCTAAATGATTTATTATGTGATGAGGTGCATTGAATTTTCAGTAATCAGTAATGCCCGTATTATTAATGAAATTCTACCAAGTGGTTAAATTTTTTTTTTATACAAAAATTTCAAAATTTGAATGAAAAAAAAAGCAATGTGAGTCCGATCACAGGGGAGATGTTTAAACATCTACACCATTTCCAGTTGTAATTCAGAAAGGGTCAATTATAATTCAGAAAGCGTCAACTGTAATTTAGATTTATCAATTTAAATTCAGAAAGCGTCACTTATAATCTAGATTTATCAATTTAAATTCAGAAAGCGTCAATTGTAATTTAGATTTTTCAATTTTAATTCAGAAAACATCAAGTGTAATTCAGAAAGTGTCAATTATAATTCAGAAAAAGGACAAATTTTATTAACTAAAAATTTATTTAAATTTTATTAAAGCTAAAAAATTATGTGTTAATAATTTTTTTCTCTCTTAATTGCTTCTTTTCCAATAATTACTTGTTCTGCAGATATGACAAGCAATATCTACAATAGTGATATGTACAAATGTGTATTAGGCTTATACAGAAAATAAAAAATTTGCAAAACCCGAAGGGCTCACTGAGTTTTCATATGCGGGCAAAAATTCTAAGACAAGCTGCGTTTTTACTTTTTTGATATCTTAAAAAAAAGTTCCGCACCAAATGCATTTTCTGCAGCAAAAATGTGGATTTTTTAATTCCAAAAATTTCATATTTTCGTAATGACAAAAATTTTTTTGTTAATAAACCATATACAAGTGCCCGGATTTTATAGATTTTGATCCGCTGAACACGAATCTGCTGTTTTAAAATCCATTGAGTGGTTTTCGAGATATGACCATTTGCAAGTCGCACGTATTCTAAAATACGATGAGTAGTTTTCAAGTTATTCGCTAATTCAGATTTTGCAAAAAGTTAATTATTTTTTCAGCACAATATCATTTATGCAAATTCTGTGAGAATTAAAAAATCCACATTTTTGCTGTAGAAAATGCATTTGGTGCGGAACTTTTTTTTAAGATATCAAAAAAGTAAAAACGCAGTTTGTCTTAGAATTTTAGCCCGCATATGAAAACTCAGTGAGCCTTTGTGTTTAAAAAATACGCATAAGCCTAATGTATACGTATATGCTTTTATATAATTTGTGTCCATACAATTTTTATGTAGTGATTTTTCTTTATAATATTTTATATTTTCTGAGTTACAATTGAAGCTTTCTGAACTAAAATTGATAAATCTAAATTACAATTGACGCTTTCTGAATTTAAATTCATAAATCTAAATTACAATTGATGCTTTCTGCAGTAAGTCCTAATTTACACTATGCAAGTCTTATGGCTAAGCTGATTAGTTTGTGGGAGAGAGAGACGAGAGGAGCATAAACGTTTCTGTTCCCCTCGTGAAATTTAATTTGCATTACCAGTAAAATCGAAGGGTCGTATTCATAATAAAATTGTAGCAAGTGGCAAAGTTTTTTTCATTCAAATTTTGAAATTTTTGTGTGAAAAAATTTTGCCACTTGGTAAAATTTCATTATGAATACGGGCATTACTGATTACTAAAAGCATAAGTACTTCCAACTTAAAAAAAAATTCAATACTAGATGTTTACACATCTCCCCTGTGATCGAACTCACATTGCTTTTTTTTAAACAGATTTATCCAAGATGCCACTAATAAAGTTGGCTACACATCCTTATTCGCTATCCGTGGTTTCATCAACAGAAATCCCTACATATATGCCTACCTTCCGCTATTTCACGCATTTTATCCAACTCTTTATACGTTTGAGAAACATACTTATTTCGAAGTGTGCTTTCACTTGGGACAGATTGGTTGGCATATTTACGGAAGATGTTTTTAAAACTGGTATCAATTCGCCTTGTTACTAAACTTAAAAATATTAACAATGTTGCCAAAAAGAAGAAAAAATGGTAAAATAAGCAAAATAGCATCACAATCGCAATAGTAGCAGAAAAAATCAAAAACCGGCTATAATAGCGAAAAAAAATTTAAAAAGCAGAAAACAGCAAATTTATCTTCTCTGGTCATTACTATAGGGAACTCAGTAGAAATCAGGAGCCACAGTTCATGGCGAAGTAGGGAGGATTGTAGAGTCTGGAGGGGTTTTTGGCCAAAACTTGATTCAGGAAGATCCAAACTGCTACTGGACATGAATAGGAAGGGGATGCGAATCATGATAGGCGCGTTGACAGGTCACTGCTAGGTCAGAGCAAGAACCAGCATTTGGGAACTGGCACTCCAGATTTTTGTAGGATGTGCGGGGATGAAGAGGAATCAGAAACCATTGAACATATTATCTGTCACTGCCTGAAGCTGAAACGTCATAGGCTTAGATGGATGAGCAGACGTTTCCATGAAAGCATTACTGATATCGGGAAGTGTAAACTAGAGGACATCAGGGGCTTCATCATGGGAATTCGATGGCTTAATGACGGATAATAGGGTCGCTGCTGGCTATAAATGGGAGGGTAAATATTAGTGTTGTTAATTATTCGTCTTTTATTTATTTATTTATTCAACAATACTATACAAAGTAAATTTGCATAGTATGGTGTTGCACGAATATGGGCGGAGTACCTAGACCATATGCCCAAGATGTTATTAACAGTATTTCCAAAAAAGTTCCGTGACTGACTGTACGACCTATACCTTCACATAGAAAGTAGCAACGTGGTTGTTAAAGAAATTCCACAAAAAAAATACCGCAATATTATACGGTTATCCGTGGCAGATCAGTCAACCAGTGCGAGCGAGACGAAAAACTCTCGAAGGCCCAACAACAGAACTAAGCCTGACCGCACTTAAGAAATAATTACGATGACGCGAAATGATGTTCTTCGACCCAGAGCTGCTTAACGACTGTATTCGTCTTTTATATTTGTTCGAATGAAATTTCATGATTTTTTTCTTGTTCGAACAGACGAATAATCTTGAAATTTTATTCGAATATTCCAACGAACAAAGAATAAAAAAATGTATTCGAATAATTTTAAAAGGCTTGCAAAAAAAGACACTCTTGTCTAAATTTTTTCTTATTAACAAGAGAAAAATAATTCATTACATAAGAAAACCAAATAATGTTCATAACAAACTTAGAAATATTAATAAACAAAAGTACTAATAACAAAAATTTTAAATTTTATAAGCCTTCCAAGCAGTTGAAGATGTAGCATAAGTTAAGAACTTTATGTTCCACTAATATTATCGAAGTAACAGAACAGCAAATAAGAAAAGAGTAAATTAATATATACAGAATTTAGGATAACTTCCAATCGACTAGACCGGTTTTCTTCAGGTATAGAAGATATACGATCACATCACTTTTCAAACGAAAAAAGCCAAATTAAAATCGGTCATCGGCTTGGGAGCTACGGCGTCAAAGACACAGATACAACACTATCGATCAAGTCATATTTCAAACAAAAGAAAATAAATCAAAGTTGGCCTAGCATTTGGTCTCTACTTTAACTCGCGCATAAAAACAGATACACAAACACAAAACGGGGGTTAAAAATCGAAACGAAATTAGTTTAAAAGTATAGATATTCATACACATTTACAAAAATTTTTTTAATATGTCATTGATTTCTTTTAAAAAATCATTTAAAAACTCCAGATCCATCAACTTTTTACTCGTAGCTTTCAGACGATTCTTTTTTAATTTTAATAAAAGAACAAGTAGAAAAGTTTCTTTCGCAAATTGTTAATGTTACGTCGTTCAATAATTCGATTCTTAAGGCTTTTTATTAGAGAAAAGCAAAATACACTAGTATTTACAATTTGGAGTAATTTGATTACTAAACATCCCATTGTTAACAATTTAAAAAGTTATGAAATGTAAAATACTTTTTATACAAAGTAGTTACGAAATTGTTCGAATATTCGACAAAAATTATTCGAATAATTTTTTATTCTAAATTGAAAATATTTGTTCGTTCGAACAAAAATGATAATAAGTTGTTCGAATATTCGAACAATATTTGTCCGAATGACAACAATAGTAAATATTACTATTAATGGACAAAAGAAGGGAATCACAATTGACCCAATTGGGTCTCCGAGTGGAGGTGCGGTCTAGCACCACACTTCCTAACTTAACCTAACCTTAATGGAATATTAAAAAGAAAAAAATAGGGTCTTGTTTTTTTTCTATTTGTTACATTTTCTAAAATATTAATAAAAAAAATGTTTAAACATTTTGCAACAACTTTGAAAAATATGTACTTTTTGGTTCTAGTATCTCCAAGAGGTTCAAGGAAATAAACTAAAAATTAAAAAAAAAATAAGTATAATTTAACTGTTTACAACAAACGTTAATAAATAAAAAATTTTAATCAAAAAAACAATTGTATTCACCCTTTTTTACGCTACAAGAGAGCGCTGAAGTCACAAATTAGGTATTTCTTAATGTTTTAGAAAATCAATTGCAAAATTCCCTATAACCTGCATGTATATTTGATATTCAAAAGTTGCATGCCAATAATTTTTCATTGCTTTAAAAATCGCATGTAATTAAATTACCGTTAAAAAATTCTTAAAATTTGATTACATACATATACAAAAAAAAGAAAAATATGGTCTTCTGGTTTTTTCCTGTTCTTGAAATCTAATAGTATCTTCTATTTATTTGTAAGAAAAAAAATTAAAAATTCGAACCACAACCTAAAAAACAAATCAATTAAAATATGGCATGTTTTGTTTTTTTACCCATTTTTCAATAGCTTACAAAAATAAGCACGTTGACTACAAAACCGCAGGTCCTGGGTTCGACGCCGGTATCCAACAGCCATAAAAATAACAACACCACGCATTTTTCTGATGTGCATTAGTGTCCCTTTGTATCAGTTGTTGCAGGAAGGTTCAAGTGATGAAGGCACAGCCACTGGTCACTAAACTATATCGACTTCAGCAGATACTAATCCTAATGTAATATCAGAGCGCCCTCCTTCGTTGTGTAGCAGAATCATCAGTAAAGTAAAATGGCTAGTAAACACAGCTTCAAAAAATTGAATATGCCTCATTTAACAGCAGAGATGCAACACTGCATTATTAAAAAAACGTGCAAAAACGCAGAGTTGTAAAAGAATAAAGCTTTCCTCTACATATGCCTTCACTACCTGTCTTCACTATCACTATCCCTTTCATATAGAATGTAATACCTAGTATGAGTGTTACTTTTCTTAAAAAAAATATAAAAAACAGAACCTTAACAAATTATAAAATAAAAATTCATTTTAGTACGCCTAGAAGAGGAAAATAATTTTTAACAAAAAAATTAAAAAAAAAAGTTAATTTGTTGTATTCTGAAGCTAAAAGGGGTGCTATAGTCATATATACAAGATCCAAATATACGCGAGAAAGTAACATTGTTCCACCTGAATCTGTGAATGATTATTTAGCAGAAGTGATCTTAAAACCTGTAACGAGTAGTAATCCTTAAAGTATAATTCAACTCTAGAATACATCCGGAAAAGGTTAATAATCTTATATTAAATTGCCATTCATGCATGGCAGCTGTGGCCATAGCTATTATAAGCAGAAATTTGAAAATTAAATTCTTTCAGAAGCATTTATGTTTTTTACTGCATTTGTGCCATTAAGGTAATACTATAAAATATTTATACATCAAAATTTTTAAAAGTAAATTTTATTTCATTGTTCATATTATAAAGGGTGATAATAACAACATCAAGGAAGATTTGTGGTTGAATAGATCATTTATCTATCTATCGGTCTGCAGATTACGTTTATTTTAGAAAGAGAGAATCAAAATATTATGAGAAAGGTTTTTAATGAAAGTAATTACTTGAAACGTGATATCTTTTAGATACATGAAGTTGTCTTAGATGTTTCATACGAAATGCATCGTACAATGGTATGTGGTGCGGTTGCTAAAATCTTAAGCCACACAAATTCTGCAAGCCTGTGTTTTAATTGCAAGTCAGTTCCTAAGAAAATGAATGACTTTAATTCTCAAAAGTACCAAGTACGGATACTTATAAGTACCTCACTGCTTAATAAAATATTTTCAATGCTTATTGCACATTTCTTACTGGATTGCTATTAAAATCTGGCGATTTGATAAGGATAATAAGGAGATATTTTTAGAAAATAAAGTCAAAATTCAGAAAAAATTATAAAAAATAACATGCTTAATAATAGATCAAATGAAGTCTTGGTATGGTAATATCAGTGACGGAAATTCTGATCGTCGCTTTTTCTCAGATAGTGATGTAGCAACCAAAACTACTGGTTAAAAAAATAAATTATTGACAATTTTGGTATTATACTAAGAGTGCTATCATGTGACTTGCAAATAAACATAAAATATTTCAAAGACTTCTTAACAGTGACTAGAAATATGTATTTACATAATTCATTATGGATGGTATCATATGCCAAGTACTGTACACAAAATTTTAATTCATGGAAGTGATGTTATGATACCCATAGTAAGACCATTACAAATATCCTTTAATTATATATATTTTAAAATTGCTAGTTAAAATCACCAGTCATAATATAAAGAACATTATAGGCTGGTTGTCGGAAGAAGCGTTAGAAGCCAATCATAAAAATGTGACAAAGGTGCGGTTGTCACATGGTAAAAACTCCTCTCGAACAAACACTCATAAGGATGTAATAACTCTTTTGTTCCTAACCTCAGATCCTGTTTTATCTTCAAGGAATACCATAATTAAAAAATATATATCTCCAAGTATATTCAAATATACAATGTCACTAACGATATTAAAATCGGACCTTTTATCACAAAAATTTAAATTTTGAAATAAAAAATTTCAATTAAAAAAGGCCATGTGACCTTGGAAAGAAAATTGATTCAAATATCTTGGATTTTTTTAATTTATGAATTTGTTCCACGAACTTATATGTTATTTTAAAACTTCTTTATGAAATATAAAAAAAAAGTATTTTAATTTTGACGTGAGAGTGAGTGACATCTAAAATACATGTTCTGCATGCATGAGAGCGTGTGAAACTGAAACATATTTAATTTAATTGAGTGTAATCGATCAAGAAAAAATATGTTTTTATAGAAAGTTTGCGTGACAGTCACACGCACTTGAATGAATATGTATGTGTATTCTCACCGTGGGTGTGCATGACAGCAAGTCAAAAACAGACACGCCCCCTTTTTTGCTATTAGATTTGTACAAATATTTTAGCTTTCATGAAATTCTGTTATTTTTTGTAAAAGTTATTGCATATTTTCTTCAAAGGACAATTGACAGAATGAAAGATCCTTTTCACAGTTACAGTAAAAACTAGCCCACAAAGTACGATTAAGATGGTTACAAAAAATGTAAGTTCATACAAATTTATTTTGAAAAATATAGTAAATTAATTTTTTTTCTCTTTTTGGAACATGGACGGTAGGCGTGTCCTTTGCTGATTTTTTTCAAAACTTAAATATTTCTTAACTACGATGAATGTAAATACTATACCAAATTTGAGAATCCAATTCAACTCCCTCTATTTTTGTCCCATCGTTGTATGGGAAAAAAGCACTGTGCGCCGTTCACATTATGGTTTTTATATGGAAAGCAATGCCAAACAATAAAAAATATCGAAAATGACAAAGGTAACCTCTAGTACACACTATTATGGTGTGACAAAATGCTATAGTGTGTACTCGGCATTATTAATGACTAAATGAAAGAGCATACGAATGTATGTGATTTTGCTGTCCGCAATTGCGGTATGACGTGTTTCACTCATATCAAATAATTAACTAACCTGCATTGTGAATGTCTTTCCACACCCAGTTTGTCCATATGCAAATATTGTGCCATTATAACCTTCCAGAACATTATCAACAAGTGAATAACATGATTCATTGTATAGTAATTCTGTGAGATCTAATTCTCCATACACACTATCAAATGTGAACATTTTGGCTGGGGCTGTACAATCGGATGGATTTCTTACAGATACCGAGCATTTATCCGAAGAAACTATATTCTGAAAATAAAAATAAGTAAAGTTTTTACGCTGTTTCATTGCATACATACAAATAAATAGCTAAAAAAACGTAAATCAATGTATTAAAACAAAGTACTAAAAAAATAATCAGGAAAAGTAACATTTCCTTACTTTTGCCTGAGTATTTAATACCAGAAATAACTGTAATGCTGAGTACACATCTGGCATTTCTTGTGTTGTCATTTTCAAAATGTACACAGTGCCACACAACGACAAATATGAAAATGGGATATGGCAAACGTTGCCACTAGTAAACACTATTGCGCTATCACAAAATGCCATAATATGTACTAGGCTTAATTTATATGTTTCAGATGATAATGTTCAAAATATGATGCAAGAACGTAAATAGGCGTTAAGAAAAAACTTGAGGTAAGGTTAGTTTATGTAAGTTAGAATCCCGGACTCACTTAGACCGTTTTGGTCCATTTTGATACAACGGATACTCTACTTATGCGGGTTCCCTACCGTCGAACCAACCAGAGCTCAATATAAAGCTACTAATACGTTGGAGTTTAACACTAGCAACATCAGAAAGTACCCTGAGCTCATTGTGGTCATTTTCTCGTTTGAAAGTCCAAGACAGTGACACAGAAAATGCTCTACACTTCCCTCTTCATCAATGTACTGGCAGCTGCGGCGAAAATCATTGTGTTCGACCTTTAACCTTTGTGCAGGGCTACATATGAGACAGTGTCCGGTTCACTCGACTAGAATCGAGATTTGCTTCCTATTTTTAAGAAGCTGTATTTTTCCTATTTAAATGAGTTCATAACTGCCATGTAATCACTCAATCATTTCTTCTTCTATTTGTTTCATCTTCTGTCTTACACCTAAGGCAGAGTTTTCAAGAGATTCCAATTCCGTTTGAACCTATAAGGTTGTTCCAGTTCTAGCAAGCTCATCAGTCCTATAGTTACCCTGAAATCTCCTAGCCTAGATGATCCTAATATCAAACTGCTCTGCCATATCGTTAAAATATGATTGGTAGTCGAGGCCTGTTGTTGTTCTTAGAATCGGGGATTCAAGGGTCATAATATCTGCTCGACTATCAGTGTAAATGTTAATTAAACTCGTTGAAGTTACATTCACTTTAATCTAATCCGAAACTTCTTTTATAGCAAGGATCTCTGTCTGGAAGACACTGCATTGATCTGGAAGTCGCTTTGCAATACGAAGACCTAAATTCCCTGAGAAGACTACATAACTGACACCTTCGTGTGTTTTGGGGCCATCCGTATAAAAATCAACAATTTTTCTCCTGCCTGGAGTACACTTCTGTAGATGGTATCCAGGTTTTATAAAGACGTTTGTGCAGGTATGTTCAATCCTTCATCGCTAAGCTTCATCGTCAAGTATTCTACAGTGGCCGGTACCATTTCCATTCCATAGAAAGGTACAACGAAGACAAATTGCTGAGGTTTGTAGTGATTCATGATTACATTTCCTTATAAACACCACAGTACATGTATTCATTGTCTTACAGGCATGCATATTAATAACCAGGGAAACCGGAAATATGCTCTAAAAAAAGTGTTTTATGCGCATTCAATATGCACTACAAACTTGAAAATATGCATGAAAAAAAATAAAGTGCATAAAAATAAATAAAATAAAATAAAATAAAAAGTAAAAAAATATGCTCATAAAAAGAAAATAAATTGGTTTATTTGTAAATGAAAATAAATTTTTAATTCAAAAATTCAACATCATTTGCATATAAAGAGCTTGTGCTAAACGGTAGAAAAGTACTATGGTAAAAAAATATTTGCCTGTGAAGAAAAAATTTCATTTTTCTGCTGTGCCAAATGGTACCTTTTTTGACAATGTAAAATTTTGACAAATTCGCTTTAGCATAGAAAAAAGCTGATGAGAAAAATTGCTGCGGCGACGAAGCAAGAAATTTGATTACCTACCAACAGGTTTTAAAAGGACATTTTTATATAAAACAATATTCTTGTAGCAAAAAATTTTATAATATTATATAAATTATGCAAACTTTTGCGAAAATTAAAATAAACAATGTATTTTTCACAGTTTGACTACATTCAAGAGACGTAGAAATCTATGTATTGGGCGACTGCTCAAAGCGACGGCGGTGGTTTTACCTTTTATGATACCATGCTTTTTATTTGCTACCTGTCAAAAATTCTACTAGCCCCCAGGGCTAGTGAAATATTATTCACCTCAGAAGTGTCAAAAATTTACTTCCATTAGTACTTTGCTACTGTTTGGCACAGGCCCAAAATAAGACAAAAAAAAAAACAAACAAAAAAAGGAAACAAAATTAACAGAGAATAACTGGGTTTGAAGTGCAGGTTAAAACCAAATTACCATAAAAATTTTTCTGCTCATCTAACTAAACTTTTATACATGGCCAATGTTCCTTCAGCGTCTACTCCGGGCAGAGTCCATAACAAATAGCAAATATGAATATTGAAACCAACGTCCGTAAAACTAATGAAAATGTTGCCCAACCCCTTAACTTGTAAGCATTTTAATTCAGATAGCGCCGGAAAATTTTTTTCTTTAAAACTTAAATTTTTATTTCGAAAGTGAAATTTTAAAAATTTTTTAGAAAAAAAAATTATATAATTTTCTTCGGAATGAGGTGTCTTTTTAAAAGGATTGTTGCCCCAAGTTATAATAAAAAATTCTATAAAGTATCAAAATATGCCCTAAAAGCGTAAATTATGCTCTAAAATTGAAAATATGAATGTAAGACTGATATATGCAAAAACATGCTTTAAAGGGCAAAATATGCAAAAATATGCACTAACAAATCGATGCCAAAACTCTTAAAAAGTTCTGAAACGTATATATATATTGTCCCCACATTAATACGTCGCACAAGAAAAAACATGCAATTGCATATTTGCGGTTTCCCTGTTAATAACTCAAAGAATATCAAATATCATTTGCATGTGCAGCGCGCAGAATACACTGCACAATTTTTTTTTGTGCCGCCAGCCGCTTTTTTAATATTTAAAATACTTAAAGCAATCCTAAAATTTATGATAGACTGGTAAAATGTATATTAAATAGGTATAAGAATAGAAATAAGATATTGAGTGCATTTTAGCAAATCACTGATTTATACAATCTAGGTTATTCTCATAAGTGCAAAGAGCACTACGACTTTTTCTCTAGGGACGGCCACCACACGATGATCCCATACATGAAAATTGGGCGTACTGTTGCAGTATAAATCCAATGAACGATCTTCGGGGTAAGACCCCAGTCTTTTCCAATGGATTTCTTACACAGATAGAGTGAAATTGTTGCTTTCTTCACTCTCTCTAGAATATCAATTTTAAAATTTAGCTAAGAGTCAAGAATACGAATTTTGCAGTATTGTACACTTTTATCACCATGTTATATAGGTTGGAAAACAGGTATATTATACATCCTGGAGAGCAGGATTTTTTGCTTTTTATAAGGATTAACATTAAGTCCTTGTGTCTCCGCCCATATTGTTTAATATGAAAGACCATCCTGTAGGATATCCCTTAGAGAAGTGAGGAATTTTCCTCTGACAGCCACATCATCAGCATAAGCCACGATTTTTCACACCCGCGATTCTAGAGATATTATCACGGGGCTTAGAGCTAGATTCCACAACAATGACAAAAGAACTCCTCCTTGTAGTGTAACCCTAGTTACAAAGCGGGTATGCATAGAAGCTGCTAGAGCCGAAGTTATCTTGTGGTGAGTTAGTAGAATCCAATTACATAATTCTGCATTAACACCCAAATTCGACAAGGCATCAATTATCACATCTGGATCTTTTTTGAGAAAATCATTAAGTTTCATCAGTTATTTCCTGCCGGAGTTATGCGATCTAGTTACTATTTTGCTATGAGAAGATACCAATTGAATACCGTGACTAACGTCAAAAACTTTGTTACATTCCTCTGATGTGCCCCATGAAACTAAAATCTGTGGCAAAAAGGAAAAAAGTGCTGCATATTGGAAAGTATCCCTGGTCAACATTTCTATTCATTTGTGCAATTTTTAAGGAAATTATAGCACTATTACTTGCGACTTATCTTTTTTAGAATTCTAATCTCATTTGAAATAATAGCTTAATTTAGGTTATACTTTGGTACATTTCTACTTGAATGTATGTATTACTTATAGTGTGTAGAACGATTTTTACTTAAAAACATAAAGGTTAACAGAGAATTTAAAAATTTAATTGTAAAAGAAACAAATTTCTGAAAATCGACTTCAACGCTTAAAAGTGCTCTCCTGCAAAACAGTAAAATATGACTTAAGCACTTTTTCCTTATTGCCACAGAGATATAGTATCCAAAAGTTGCCTATTATATGCAATTTTAAAAAGTTTGATTTTTGACCACAAAAATGGCGGATTTTGGATATAAGACCGCACTATTTGACGAAGCAGTGCAGCAGAGTTAGGCAAAATGTTCAGTATATCATACTGAAACTGCACTGGAGTAGATTACGATCTAATAGCAACTGCCGCTAGAGCTGTCACTTGTTGTTGTTGTACTTGATGCAAGTCAGCCATCTTGTGAAAGTGAAGCAGCCAGTCCTGCTCCTCAACGTCTTCCACACAATAATAATTTGCATTAATTTTTACGGAGCATGTCGCAGTACTTCCAGATCGCAAATTCTACATTTTCATGGCTTCTTGGGAATGTCTTGTTTACTGGGATGCGAATATTTTTGAAGATTCAAATAACCATGAAATCTTAAATGATCTACAATTATATGGCAAAGTTCAATGATGTAAATGGGAATGAGTTCGCGAGTGGTGAATCCAGCTAACCGACTCACAAGCAAATTTCGTAAAAAAAAATTAAGTTCCACTACGTTATATACGGAATATCAGAGTTCAGCAAAGGTTATACTTTAGTATATGAAGCAACCAAGTTCATATTAAGTAATAAGCAACAGAAAGCAATGGATAAAATATATACAGAATAGAGAAAAGATCTGGTCCAAGGACAGGCACTGCGACACCTAACATCATCTGAACACAGAAAATCACATTGGCAAACACGTCTTCTACTGTTACATAAGACTAAACACTCACAAAGAATGTGTGCTGTTGTCTCGTCATCTTCTAATCATATACGACACAAGCGTGAATGAACTTGTTTACTTTTCCACAGAGATAGTTCAGTATAAAGTGACCAGAAAGAAAACCAGTAAATCATTCCTGTTGAGGTTCACGATACATATACTTATATGACAACGATTCCATCAATGCTTTGGTCTGCCCTAACCTTCGATGTACGAGGTGGGGTTATGTTAACACCAATGCTTTCAAAACGCTTGCTTATGCATTACAAATAATGAATTTGAATGAGTTTTTCCATAGCTGAAGCTAAGAATCTCTAGCATAATAAAAAAAATTTGTAAGTATATTTATTTAAAATGAAATAAAGAACGAACTATCAATAAGTATTAAAGTCTTAATTCTAGATATAATTATTAGGCCCTAGCAGTCCCGGACATAAACTTAGTGATAGCAATTAATAATACATAAAAGGTGTATTAAGCACAGGCATTTTTTTAAGAATTTTCATCCTATTGTCCCTTTTTTAAGCTGATATGTCCAGTAAAGTTCAAAATATTGCGAGCAAGGGAATTAGGATAGGATTCGAGTTATTATGCGTATTTCATAATAATAAATTGTACTCCGAGTGTCAGCGCCGAGTGCAGACGTGTCTAAGAAGTCATTGAACATTTTTAACCCAACGTTGTACAGCACATAGCTGAAAAGTTAAGTTTATAGTATTAAGTTTCTTATTGAAATTGAATCCTGGTATTATAATATATCGCTTACAGTCATATGTAAGATAAGCAACATGACTCGAAAAATGCAGGAAAAAGAATATAACGCTTTTTTGGTCGAAGAAGTCACAGGGCCATCACCAAAAGAATCCGAGAGATCACAGAGATGTTCTTTCTGCCCAAAAAATACAGATAGAAAGAATCTGAACTTTCGGATAAAATGTAATGTGGCTATTCGTAGGGAACACGAAAATATTTTATGTCAATGCTGTAGCGATTGAGTGGGTCAGTAGTCTAGTCCAAAATATATTTATGTGGATTAATTTTGTATTTTTATTAACGCCAAGTGTCTCGCACAGTATTCAAAGTTGTAAGCAAAAAGGCTGAATTATTTCTAAAGCCGCGTTGTAATCATTTTTGGTTATTTTAAAATTTTTGGACCTTTTCGTTGAAGATTTTTTTAATTTTCCCCATAATTTTTTAATAAAACTCTTAAAATTAACAATTTGGTGTTTTATTCCATATTGCATTAATCAAATGATCCGAAAAAATTAAAAAGTATAAAATTTGTTTAGTAAATCATGTGGATAAATTTTATCCCACGTTGTATATGAAGCCTTAACCCAGAAGAAGTCGGCCACATTTTCTTTGGGGTCGAAGTATCATTTCCTTTGATCAGAGAGATTACAATCGAGCAACTTACGCTACAAATTAGAGCTGGATCCATAAACCTAGCAGAAGAGGCCCTCCTGGCCCTGCTTCCTCGTTGCCAGGATGACCGCTGTGGTCAGGTATCCAGTAAATGGAAACCTTCTTCCGTATAGATTACTTCTGTAAATAGTCAAAGCACTTTAAGACAAGCTTGAAACGGAACTCCCATGAATGAATGAATGAATTAAATCAAACGGGAAGTACAGAGTGGCTAAAGTAGATCTATTAGATCATCTAGAGCTACTCCCCTGATGAATCTCATGATTGCCAGTGGGTCCAGAGTTGACAGTTACCAATCCTCCAATAGGTACTTGCCCAATTGACTATATATTCTGTGGCATAACGCTTCACAGTCCTTCAGAATATGCTCTGGAGTTTCATCTTCTCTGTAGAGGTGTTTTCTCAGTCTACAATGACCTGTGAGGTAGCCTGTGAACATTCTTAGATTGTTTTTACTTAGGGACATGAAAGCTATGAAACGATTTTGGTTATACGTTCCAATCATTAGCTTTACATGCCTGAATCCTGGTAGATTAAGACAGAGGTTTTCCCTATTACTCTTGATCTCCATCGATATATCTTCCCAGGCCCCCTTCTGGCCATTTTGTCTGCATTTTCATTTCCTAACACCACGGCGCAAAGTGCTTTATTCCCATATAAAGATTGGACAAAAATAGACGGAGTTGACCTAGGCTTCTCAAATGGTACAGTACTTACGCTTACCTTAGTTAAGAAAAATTCAAGTTTTGAAAAAAATCGGACCAAGGACACGCCTACCGCCCATGGTCTAAAAAGTCAAAATTTTTGAATTTGCTATATTTTTCAAAATAAAACTGTATAAATTTATATTTTGTGTAACTATATTAATTGCAACTCGTGGGTTAGTTTTTACTGTAACTGTAAAAAGAACCTTTCGTCGTGTCAAGTATCATTTGAAGAAAATGTGCAATAACTTTTACAAAAATTAACAGAATTTTATGAAAGTAAAAATATTTGTACAAATCTAATAGCAAAATTCAAGTTTAAAAAAAATTAGATCAAGCGCATGCCTACTGCCCATGGTATAAAAAGTAAAAATTGTTGAATTTGCTATATTTTTCAAAATAAAACTGTATAAACTTATATTTTTATCACAATGGACCCAATTGGGTCTCTGAATAGAGATGCGGTATAGCATCACCCTTCATAACATACATTTTTTGTAACCATATTAATCGCAACTCGTGGGTTAGTTTTTACCTTAACTGTAAAAGGACATTTCGTACTGTCAAGTGTCCTTTGAAGAAAATATGCAACAATTTTTAACAGAATTTCATGAAAGTTCCCAGTGAGAATATAGTAGTCAATCAAGTGAGCGTGGCTTTCACGCAAATTTTTTTAAAACATATTTATTCTTGAATGATCACGTACAACTTAGTTAAATATGTTTCAGTTCCACACACTCTTACGCATAAAAAACATTTATTTGAGTTGTCACTCACTCTCACGTCAAAATATAAATAAGCTTTTTTATATTTAACAAACAACCGTTTTCAATTGAGATTTTTATTTATTTTTGTTATGAAAGGTCTGACTTTAACATTATTAGAGACGTTGTATATTTGTATATTTTTTTAAAATTATGGTTGTCCTTCAAGATAAAAAACGATCTGAAGAAAGTAACAAATGAGTTATTGAATCCTTATGAATGTTTATCCGAGAGAAACTTTTAGCATGCGACAACCGCATCTTTCTCACATTTTTGTGATTGGCTTCTAATGCTTCTTCCCAAAAGTAGTCCATAATGTTCTTTCTATGATATTTTAATTAGTAATTTTAAAACAAATAATTACAGGAAATTTTTAATGGTCTTACCTCGTAGTAACATCTCGTCCATGAATTAAAATTTTGTGTACAGTACTTCGCATATGATACCATCCATAATGAATTAAATATACATATATATCTAATCATTGGACTAGGTTTCAAACACCCACTTTTTCCGTGCGAAATTGATAACTTTTAAAATATTGAGAGGGAAGCTAAAGACAGGAATTTTTGGATCGATCGAAGAAAAAATTTACCCATTGGTGACCAATTAGATGCAAACAATTTAAATTTTTTTAATTATTAATTTTTTAATAAAAAAAATTATTTTACTTTAGTTTTCAGTCAAATTGATTGTATCAGTTAACTGCAATTCATTTTCCAGACACATTTGAATCAAAATATTTATTGAAGTAGCGAATAAAAATTTTGCCTAGTGGTTTTCTTCATCCACATTTTCATTTATATCATTGGAAATTAGAAGCTCTATAACTTCATGTGCAAGGTTTAAAGGCTTATGTTGTTGCATGCGCCTGCTTAAGTATTTTGTCGAAATTATTGGATCGGATGTATCTAATGCTTTATTGAAAACATCCAGAAGGTTGTTAGTTCTGCTGTTTTTGCGAACATGATGCGATCTGTCGGATTTATAAATCTTGTGGCGCGATTCAGCTGCCGAGTCGACATTTTGACTTCGCAGCTAGAATTTGGTTATAGTGAGTATATATGTCACAGTTTGTCGATCTACTTTCACGACGTATTGCGTTATACTGTGCTGTTGTGAAATTGTTTTCTATGAAAAAAGCTAACGCTTTATCTGCAGAAAGAGGAATTGGTTTAGGTTGACTTTCTGAGTACATCTTTTTAATTTTGGAACGTCTTGTTGGACTTGGTATGGTTTCCTTAAGAACTGCAGCTAAGTTAGCATTTTCTTCCTTCCTAGCTGAGCTTGCTGCTCCTTGTACTAGTGAATCAGCCGTTGAAAGCTCCGCTGCTGCTCTTTTTACATATTCCGACTTATTGCAAAATGGAACCTCTGGTCGTCCTACAGTAGAAGAAGTACTTTTAATAGCTGTTTTTTAATTTGGAAAGATATCTCGATATTTAGCCATTAAACGTTTTTATTTCGAAACTGATTTTCTCTTCTTTCACTTTTTATCCATTTTGTTTCTAGATACTTGCAGAAAATGCGTACCTTCTCCACCAATAATTTTTTGCAATCATCGTTAATCTCAGACGCATCAACTTTATCTAAGAAATATTGGACAACGATATAATTTTTTGAGTTTTTAGAGGGTTGTTTTAACCAAATTTTAAAAATTTCGATTTTTTTCAAAGCATAGGAATCTTCAAAAAAATTATTTTATTCAGATTACGCATTTTTACGCAATATAAGATAAATCCTAGTAAATGAACCACACTTTAGTATATTCAAATATGTTTACATTTGGTTTGACAATATGTCGAATAATAAATTTCTTAAATGTTAAAGGTTATGTTAAAACTTTAATTTTTCAGAAAAAATTTAAATAAATTTTCAAGAATTTATGAAACAAATCTTAAGTACCTACTTGACAGATTATTCTCCATTACTAATTTTTATAAAATTTTCACACACTTTTCACAATAAATGCTCAAACTTTCGATAAAAAAAGTGATATTTTACAAAATTTTAACACGTATGGGAACAATGATATAATTGCGCGCTGTCAAACAGTATTATGTACTTAAAAAAAAGTATCAATTTGTTTGTTCCAAATTTGAATTTCGCACGGAAAAAGCAGGTGTTTGAAATATAGTGCATTGTTAAGAAGTCTTTGAAAGCTTTTATGTTTATTTGCAAGCCACATGATAGCACTCTTAGTATAATACCAAAATTGCCAATAATTTTTTTTTACCAGTTATTTCGGCTGCTACAGCACTATCTGAGAAAAAGTGACGATCAGTATTTCCGTCATTGATATTACCATGCCGAGACTTAATTTGATATAGTTAGTATTAAGCATGAATCCGGTAAGAAATGTGCAATAAGCATTCAAAATATTGTATTAAGCAGTGATGTACTCAGCGACGGTATTTATAAGTATCCGTATTTGGAACTTTAGAGAAATTAAAGTTATTCATATGGAACAGCCTTGAAATTAAAACACAAGTTTGCAGAATTTGTATTGCTTAAGATATTAGGAACCGCACCATCTACTATTGTATAATGTATTTCGTATGAAACATCTAAAACAACCCCATTGATCTAAACGACATCATGTTTCAAGTTTATAATATGTATTGTAATCACTTTCATTAAAAACCTTTCTGATAATATTTTGATTCTCTCTTTCTTAAATAAACTTAATCTTCAGACCACTAAGTAGATAGATGTTCTTCTATTCAACCTCAAATCTTCCTTGATGTTGTTATTATCATCCTTTACAATATGAATAATGAAATAAAATTTACTTTTTACTTTTAAAAATTTTGATGCATAAATAGTTTATAGTAATTCTTTAATCGCACAAATGCAGTAAAAATCATAAATGAGAATTCCATTTTCACATATCTGATTATACTGGCTATGTCCAGAGCTTCCATCCATGAATGGCAAATTAATGTGAGATTATTCACCTTTTCGGATGTATTCCAGAGTTAAACTATACTTCTCGGGCTGCTACTTGTTAAATGTTTTAAGCTCACGTCTGCTAAATTTTCATGCACAGATACATGTGGAACAATTTCACTTTCTCGCGTATATTTGCATGTTGTATATATGATTTCATAATTTGTTAGGGTTTTTTGTTATTTACTTGTTTTTGTAAGCTATTGAAAAGTGGGTAAAAAAGCAAAATATGTAATTTTTGAGTTGATTTGTTTTTTAAGTTGTGGTCCGATTCAAAAAAAATTTTTGACAAATTTATAGAAGCTATTATAACACTTCAAAAACAGGAAAAACCAGAAGACCATATTATTAATTTTTTTTATATATCCAATAAAATCTTAGGAATTTTTTCACGCTAAGTCAATTACAAGCGATTTTTAAAGCAATGAAAAATTATTGGAATGCAACTTTTTAATACAAAATGTATGTGAATCTTATGAACAATATGATACGCTATAAAAAAAATTATTCTTTTTTGAAAAAAAAATTTTTTTTGCAATAATTTTCTAAAACATTAAAAAACTTCCTAATATGTGACTTCAGCGCCCTCTTGTACCGTAAAAAAGGGGTAGAATACAATCTTTTTTCATTCAAATTTTGAGTTTATTATCTTCTGTTGCAAACAGTTAAGTCATTTTAATTTTTTTTAAATGATTTTAGTTTTTTTTCCTTAAATCTATTTGAAAAATGGAGAAATTCGAGCCATAATCGATAATTGGGGCTTCTAAAAAAGTACATATTTTTCAAAATTGTGGCAAAATTTTCAAACATTTTTTAGCAATATTTTAGAAAATCTAACGGATAAACAAAAACAGAAAAAAACCAGAAAATCACAGTTTTGTTTCTTTTTAATACTTGAACGTTTTTTAATTTTAAATTGAATAATATGAGTTTTTTAATGCAAAAACTATCATTTAAAAAAAAATATCTTTTAAAATTCGTTATAACATATTATTTCTTATACTCTTAGCTAACAGAAAATCTAAGCTTAATCTTCTGCTCATAAAATTGAAATTAACACAATTGTTTGAATGAAACGATCAAAACTAAACATTTTTCTTAGTAATTAAGGCACAAAATTTACTGACTTTTACCCTCTGGTGTAGTCAATTAGAACTAAGACTTCGAAATTCTTTCAATGTGGTTTTCATTATATTCTTACCTATCGAACAGCATAACCTTTATTACAATATTAGACATGATTATTTTTTGTATTTTTGCCCATGGAACAAGGCACTGTGCGGCGCGTCCAGGAACCTAACAGAGTGTGACCTTATTCATGCTGCTTAGCTGATTTAGCTCAATGCGGCATTCCCGCGCTAACTTAGAGGTAAACTCATATCACATGAGCGCTTTGATGGCAACGTGACTATCCGAGCAAATGGCTATTTCTTTTTCTCGGTAGACCATATCAAGATTGAATTGTACGCATAAGCATAAGCTTCCGATTGAAAAATGGTAGGAGATTTTCCCAACGACTCGTGGTAGTTAGTCCTTGGCCCTACACCTCCCACTCCGACGTTCTGGAACCATCAGTGTACCACCTGGTGGTGCGAATTGCTGCAATACCGTAGGCCACTTGCCCATGTGCACCATAGGCCTAACGATCCTAGCACTTATTCCATCTTCCATTTTGGGTCCATCCGTACACCAACATAAGCTCCTGGAATCCACTGCGGGGCCGTTTTCCTCATACAATGCCCTAGGTGGAATTTGTGACATTAAATCTCCTGTCGAACATCATTTCACATTTTATTCTGTCACTAATCATTCCTAGCAGCCCTATGCTGGGCATTGAACTCAGGACCTATGAGTACCCGTTTCCGACACAACGAGGAGAGCCCCCAAGAACAAGAAATAATTGTTGCTATAATTCATGTACAGAAAAAACTTAAAAAATAAACTGGATGCCGCTGGACTCAAAATAAATATCGCAATATTGAACATTTTGTACATAAGCATATACGAGGGCGGTTCAACAAATTCGTGAGTTTGAATTTCTCGTTTCTTTCTGTCAAGAAAAAACTATCACACTATGATTTTGAGCAATCTCTGTCACTTAATTTGTGTTTGACTAGCATGTGATTTGAGAACAAAGTTGAAAAAGAGAATTTGTGTGCGCGTTAAGCATTATTTTTTGCAGACTAAAACCATCAGTCAAAGTAAGGCTACGTTTGATAAATACCAAACCATAAATTTCAATTGTAAAAAGTGTTTTACTGAAGTTCGCATGTGGCATGGAAGATGTCAAATATTTTAGACGCAAAGTTGAGATCTCTAAACCAGTAACAATTGAAAAATTCACAAATATGGTGTTGGCCGATCGGAAATGGAAAGGAGAGATGGCAGAAGCCATATGCATCTCATAACGCTCAAGGATTTCAACTAGGAATAATCAATACGGTATAAGAAAGCTTTCAGAAAGGTAAGGAGGGTGCCGCATTTGCTCCAAGTCTAACAAAAACGAAATCGTGTGATAACTATGCAGGAATGTTTTGCAATATGGACGAGTTTTGCGCGGTAGTGTAACCGTAGATGAAACTTGGATCAACAACACTCCAGAAACCAAACAGCAGGCAAAGCAGGCCAAGGTAAGTTTGTCAGCCAATGAAGTCATTGCGATGGTATTTTGGGAATTACGTGGTATAATCCACATTGAATACCTAAGACAAACAAACAATGGCCCACTTTTCTGTTAATTAGTGAAGATTGAAAAAAACGACCACATTTGGCCAAGAAGACACTTCTTTTTCAACAGTACAATGCAAGAGTATACAAATGTGAAGTTTCCATGGTATAAATCCATCAATTGGCCCAGCAAAAACTTTTCTTACTAGAACTAGAATGAGTGCTTAAAATTTATATAGGGTAGTCCTTACAAATCTACCTTGGAAACAGTTCAGTTATAGCATATCATGAATATGTTGGGCCTTATTACGAGATACGTATTTTGACTACGACTACGACGATTTTCTATTAGATTAAATAAAAAATTTTGCAACATTCTTTAGTCTAGTACAAAATCATCGTAGTCGAAGGCGTAATGCGAACTTAGCCTATATAATATATATGTATGTAGTTTTGAAATTTTTCTCGCTTTTGGGATTTTTTCGGTTTTGAGCGTTTCATCAAAACGATATTCGGTAGATTCTACCGAATATATTTGTGAATTTAACAATCTACCAATTCTACCGAACAAGGCCTGAAATCTACCGAATATTGAACGAAAATTTTGATTAACACTGATGCTACAAGATCATGTTGATTAAACATACGTAAAATTCTTCACATGTATATTCTAAAATGTGGAAAGCTTTGCGCGGAGAAGAGAATATGTTTAACGAATTGTTATTTAGTAATTTAAGTCGATATATGTGTAAATTGGCTAATTCACCACATAGCAGTGCGGCCGCAGCGCGCTCATTTTCTGCCATAAAAATCATTAAAACAGAACAAAGAAATCGGTTAAAAACTGAAACTATATGTAACCTAATATTTGCCAAAGAATTGTGCCTTGGGGATGAAATATTTATTCCTCCCAATGATTTAATAATTTTTGCACAAAAGTTTAAATTCATAAATGTATCTTACATATAATCTTTGTAGTTACAAATGTTTGTCAAATAAAAGTTATTTTAGTAGCTTTATAAAACCTATGTACAAAAACTGAATTCCTATTATTTATGTATATTATTTTATGTATGCATAGCATATCTATATAAAGGGTAAGGGCAAATAACTGGGGATGATACTTTTTTTATTGGAAATGTTTCATTGTTTATGGCAGTTTAATATTCAATCACATGTGAAATATTAAATGCGCTTTGGAACCTGTTTATTTTGATACTCCTTGCACTTACTCTTTATATATAAGTAGTACATATATTTTGTTATTTTTTATATTTCTTTGAATCGTTATTTTTTATGTTTCTTTGAATAAAAAAATTTTCTACCGAATTTCATTCAAATCTACCGATTTTTTTGTCGATTCTACTGAATTAAAAAAAAAAATTAAGTGTGCACACTGCTGACATTGACATTAATAAATGTCATCAATAAGCAGACAAAAAAGTGTTGATAATATATAACGTGATCTGTATATGTTTCCTACTCGTCGTTGCCATAAAATTGTTTTCTGCATTACTTGGAGCTATAGAACTAGCTAGCGAAACGTGGGTATCTATATTTACATTAAAACATTAGACATTTGTGTCAAGAGAGAGATGTAGATATGATTGGAATGCCACATGGGTAGCTACTAGTGCAAATTGAGCAAAAACGCTAACTACCCTGTAGGAAATGTCACTAGTGAATCAGTACTGATTCACTATTGACTTTGTCGCTATAGACATTTAGCATGTTCGTGTCATTGAAAAGCAACTGCTGACATTGGAACTACTGATTAGGTAGTTCTTTAGGGACAATATGATTACATTGGAAACAGATGATCACTAGTACATTTTAGTAATTCTAGTATACACTTTTGATAATGAAATTGCATATTTTGTTCGCATTTTGGTGTTTTATTAAACAAATATATAAAAAAATGAACTTATGCAAAAAACATAAAATAACAGAGGAACTAATTCATACATTCGTCCAGCATATTGCCAGTAAGTAGGGCTTTTGTTTGTCATTTCTATCAAATACATACATACATATGTATATGTAAATCAAAAATTTTATGTTTCGCAGAATTAGTAAAGTCAAACACTTACTTATGGACCTGAAAGTGTGACAAATGTTTAACTGATGGCAAAATATCTTCCATAGGGTCAAAAAAAATTTCCATAATTGGCACCTTTCACTTAAAATTTTTTTTCAATTCAATTCAATTCAATTTTATTTGCTTTTTATAATATTTACAGTTTACTTAATTTATATACATAGATTTTAAAGAGTTCAAGATTTTTATCTTTTTCTACTTTATTAATACAATTTAACAATGATTAAAGTTTAATATGTACATATATACAAAAAATTTTTATTGGAGGAAAAAAATTAGCAAAAACCTATTTAAGAATTTTTTTTTTAATTTTAAATAACTAACTTAACCTAACCTACTTACAATCCTAATTATGATGAGCTAGCTCATTTACATGTTCATAACCAGAAATCAAGCATCTGGTGTTAAAATTTTCAGTAAGTCTAATTATCTTTTCTGTAACTAATTCAATACCCGCAAGAGAGTGTAGTCGCTCAGTCGAAAAAAACCATGGAAGATTATAAATTAATTTCAGTAATTTATTTTGCGATATTTGCAGTTTTTGTAAATGACAATTCGCACTTGTGGACCAAACAGGAGCTGCATAGAAAATGACAGAATGGAAAATGGACTTTAAAATTAATTTTTTATTATTAATACTCAGTTTTGAATTCCTGTTTATAAAGGGATATAAAATTCGAGTTAGCACGTTTACCTTATTTATTATATACGGTATGTGGTCTTTAAATTTCATTTTAGGGTCAAGCATAACACCTAGATATTTAACTTTTTGTTCCCAATGGATGGCATTATTGTCAAACATAATACAATGCTGTGGTAGAAAACAATGTTTGCGTTTTCTAGTGAAATATATTGCTTGGGTTTTGTCAGAGTTTAACAAAATTTTCCATTTATTGAAATACGATTGCAGTTCAGTTAAGGCTCTTTGAAGATTAGTAATAACATCTATAGACAATATTTCGGAGCTGAGTACCGCTGTGTCATCAGCAAATATTGACATAGTACAGTAGTCTAACTGGGGGATATCTGCTGTGTATAAATTGTAAAGAATAGGAGATAGACAGGAGCCTTGCGGACATCCTGCTATGAGATAAACAGACTCAGAAGAGTATGAACCGATATGAACTTTAAAAGTTCGAAGTTGTAGAAAACTATGAACGATCTTGATAAGTTGTATAGGAAAGTTAAAACTTATCATTTTAAAAATGAGCCCGTCATGCCATACTGAGTCGAAAGCAGATTTGACATCAAGACCATGCCCGTTGATTTTTGGAGATTAAAGTTTTTGTTGACTATGTTTCTTATTCTTATCAGTGGATGTGCAGTATTGTGTTCTCTGCGAAAACCAAACTGCTGAGGCGGAATAATATTATTGATTTCCATAAAATTTACTAATTTAGTTTTGATGATTTTTTCCAATATTTTACTTATTGAGGGTAATAAGCTTATAGGTCGGTACGAAGAAGGGCAATCTGGAGGTTTTTTTGGCTTTTTAACTGGAATGACTTTGGATTCTTTAAATTCTTGTGGAAAATAGCAAAGCTTTAGGCAAGAGTTCATAATGACTGTTAAGAATCTAATTCCCTTTCGGGGAAGTGCTTTTAAACATCTATTATTGATACCATCAATTCCTGGCGATTTTCTATTCTTAAAAGACTTGATTATGCCAGCGATTTCTGAGGTAGTTGTTGAGAATTCATCTGCATGATTAACATTCAACGATAGAAATGATTCAAGAGTATTATCAACCAATGCATTTGTATAAGGGTTTCCAAGATTTGCTGAAATGGAATGGTTCAGAGCAAATGTTTGAGCCAAAATTTCACCTTTTTCTTGGTTGGTACTATAACGGTGACCGTTTTGTTTAAGAATGGGAATATTTTTGGACTTCTTCCTTAAAATTTTGGTTAAATTCCAAAATGGTGGAGAGCCTTTATCAAGATTTGATAACAAATGGTTCCATGATTTATTTCTAATTTTTTCAATTTCTTCACGAATCCTTCGATTTAAAATTTTCATTTGATACTGGTCGTTTATGTTCCTATATCGTTGCCAATCTCGCCGTAAGTTATTTCTTTGTTGAATCATGTTTTTCACGAAGTACGGTAGGCGTTTCCTTACATATGAAGTATATCTTTTAGGAACACTACATTCAATTGCGTCGTTTAAAACCTGTTTAAAGTTTAGGATAAGGTTATCAACATGTGCAAAGTTCGTGATACTGTTAATATTTGGTAAGTTAAGGTGTTGATTTATGAATCTAGTAAAGCTATTCCAGTTAGCATTGACATAATCGTAGTTGAAAGATGTTGTGTTATTATAAGAAGTATTTAAGACTACCTTCACTGGCAAGTGGTCAGAACTTAAGTCATTTAACACTTCTGCAGGAGACATAATACTACGTAAATTTGTTAAAAAGATGTCAAGAGTGGATGATTGTCTATTAGCACTAGAAGGAAAGTGAGTATGTTCACTCGGATATATCATTTCGATATTGTACGAATCCAACTTTTCGTGTAAGATATTTCCCCAGCCATTAGCCCTTAAGCAACCTCATGACTGGTGTCTACAATTCAAGTCGCCACCCAGCAAATATTTATTATCACGACTAAGTTTGTGAATATCAGAAGCAAATTGTCTTCTCCTTATGCCGTCTCTGCCTACTAAGCCACCAGGAAAGTAACATGAGTAAATATTTATAGAATCAGTGTTAGTAAAAATTTTCACTCCAATATTTTCAATAAGGTTAGTATTAACTATGGGAATTAGTTGGTGAGGGATATTTTTTTTTATTATTACTGCTACCCCACCTCCTCTTGCATTAATTCTGTCATTTCTGTACACATAAAATTCGTTATGTCTAATAGATATGTATTTTAACCCTGTTTCAGTAACTAGGCAGATGTGTATATTATTAGAAATTAAAAATTGAAACAATTCTAGTCTTTTATTTCGAATGCCTCTTGCATTCCAAGTTATCACATTGATGTCATTTTGAGCCATTATGATAAAAATTTAACTGCAAGGTTTGTAATGACCTCGAATTGGTCAGCTTTAGATTTACAATTTTTAAGTTTAGTTATTAACTCTAGCGTTAGGTTTTTAATTTCTTCTAAAGAAAATAGTTCGTTAGGACTGCCAGCGATATTGGTGTTATTACCACTTCTGTTATTAATGCCATCTCTTTGTGATATCCAGTTACCGGATGAGGCTGGTACACTTTGAAGTAGTGTGTTAGGATAATTGCTGTTATAGTTGCCATTTGCCTGACGTCTATAATTATTACGAAAGCTACGTCCTTGTACTGGTTGCGAACGTTGTCGGATATTTAAATAGTTGATTTTGCTAGGGCATTGATCGAAAGTAGCCTTGTGCAAGCCATTGCAATTGGCGCATTTAGCTGTAGTTTCATTGCACTCCGAAGTCTTATGTTGACCAGCGCAGTTTGCACAAAAAGTTTTGACCTGGCAGCGATTTGAGCCATGGCCGAACATTTGGCAGTTGTGGCATTGGGTAATCTGCGTTTTATGGGATTGCTGGTACTCCCATCTTACTTTTAAATAATTTATTACCGAATAATTTTGACGTAGTTCTTTAACAGTAATGGTTTGTCGTTGAAAATAAACGACATATATTATATATTCTGCATTATAAGGGGTTTTTTTTGTAAAAATTTTAACATCGATACATTGTAGGCCCAGATCAGACAGATTTTTTTTTACGATTTTTGGATCTTTTTTATCCATACCAAAAAGGAGGGCTTTGTATGGCCTTTCACTTTTCGTAGCATAAGTGAAATACTCATATTTGTTTTTAAGAGAATTATTAATTGTTTCAAAATCTGTTTTAGATTTTAAGAACAATTTCAGGCCGATTGAGATTTTTCTTATGGCGTAATCTGATATTTTGCTCAGCTTACAGAGCTCATGGACTTCTTCTGTTTTAACTTTCAATATTGTTATTGGTGGAACGTGTATTTTAACAGTTTTTTCCATTATCATTTCGTCATCATTACTTTTATCTTCCTCGATTGTTTGAAGCGGAGAAAAATAATTGTTGAAATTTGATGTACTTGGTACATTATCATTTGCTTTTGTTTTTTTATTCTTGTGTTTAACGCTCATTGCGTTCGTATTGTCACAGGTATGTGACCGTTTAATTTTGTTTGATGTTATTGTTTTTGTTTTTTGTTTTTTTGTTTTTTCCTTTTTATAATTTTATTTTATTTTATAGTTTTTTTCTTGTGATTGTTTTTGGGTTTTTTCATTGATTGTATTGTTGTATCACAACACTGCGAATGAAGAAAGTTATCAACGAGAGTTCTTAAAAAACACGTCATGTGATAACAAGAGTTCAAACATTACTGTTTAAAATTTTTTAATTTTCAAAATTTTTTTTTAATGTTTCTAATTATTGTTCAATACGTTTAAATTAATATTTTAATTTGATTTCTTAAACTAATTTTGATAAACATCACTTTTATATTCAACAAACCAATAAAACATTAAGAAGAAGCATTGTTGTGTGTATTTGAAAAAATGTCTTCTACACATTAATACAATATTAATAGACGCTCCGTTGACAATGTCACCAAAATAGTGGACAAAGGTGGTGACTTGGGGACACTTAACCCCACGTTTCCTTCAGGGTACTTCGTGTGTGCGTTTGTACGTGCGCAGAAAAATAGAAGAGCATACACACAACGTGTGTGTGAATGTACATGCGTAGAAAGAAGCAAGCATCACAAATTCTTCCGTCACGAAGAATTTTCTTCTTTACTTCTACATATACAACAACTGAAACATATGTCTTGCCAACATTGTTGTTTAGCTTTTGTTTTAGAATATTTCGCTGTAGTAAAGCATTTGAAAAATCTCTCATGTCTTGAAAGTTCTTATAAATGGTCTCGTGCAGGACTTTAATATGAATCATAGTGCAGTGGCTGTATTTATAAACACGTGTTGCCTTGCTTGCAAAAATGCCACATGTTGCTAAAGGAAAAAGTGAATTTTATTTACACTGTTGTTAAATATTTGTCTGTATTGTACACGAGCTAAACTTTAAATAAAGTTGAGAAAGCCTTAATAAAAACAATTTTTAATGAAATTGTATTCGAATATATTGGGATTTTCTTGCTCCAATAAAAACTTACGTGGAAGTTGACGTGTTGCCCGGTTTTGCAAAACAAATATTAAAGATGTTCTTTTAATTCAACAAGTTTAATATAATTCATAATTCATAAGTAATGGTTTGGATTATGAAATAAGGTTAAGTTGTTCTTACAGAATACATATTACATAGTAACCATACCTTACAACCGGACTCGTGTTCTCTTTTGTTCATGGGACGACATCTAATAACTACTCGCACATTTTCTGCCATTTCAATATTTCAATCTTAGGACTGTACCACGTTTTCACTTGCAAAAAATTTAAACACGTTTTCGAGAAAACTCATACATACTAAACACTTTTTATAAAGATTTTTATTTTTGTTTTTAAACTCTTTAAATAATAAATTTGTTTATTTATATACAAAAAAATATTAAATTTTTTTCTAACAATGCTAAGACCAGAAGTGCTCTTGGCATACTGACGCTGAAAAAATTATAAAAAAAAGTAATAATAGTATAAATATGTACATATGTATGTAGTATACGATTATTGTAACGAAAAGTGTGTTGTGACCACTTCCAGGAGGTGCATGCCACACAATTCAATACCCCATGTAATTATAAAAGCTTTGTGGGGAAATTATTGGTGTATATTTAAAGTATGTTTTTATTTGCACACATATACACATGTATATATATATATATATTATGCATGTATGTATGAAGTATGTATGTGGGTATGTAAGTATGTTAATAAAATTAGTATTTAGATATCTAAAATTGAAACAAATCAATAACATAAATAATGAATTGTCGCAAACTAATAAAAATGATTTACTACCCAGTAGTGTTGCTAATTATTCGTCTTTTATATTTGTTCGAATGAAATTTCATGATTTTTTTCTTGTTCGAACAGACGAATAAATTTGATCTTTTATTCGAATATTCGAACGAACAAAGAATAAAAAAATGTATTCGAATAATTTTAAAAATGTTTGCAAAAAACGACACTCATGTGTATTAGTTTAATTTTTTCTTATTAACAAGCGAAAAATAATTCATTACATAAGAAAACCAAATAATTTTCATAACAAACTTATAAATATTAATAAATAAAAGTATTAATAACAAAAATTTAAGATTGTATAAACTTTCCATGCAGTTGAAGCTGTAGCACAAGTTAAGAACTCTTTGTTCCACTAATATTATTGAAGTAACAGAACAGAAAATAAGAAAAGAGTAAATTAATATATAGAAAATTTATGATAACTTCCAATCGACTAGACCAATTTTCTTCAAGTATAGACGACATAGTACATAAACGATCACGCCACCTTTCAAACGAAAACCCCCAAATTAAAATCGGTCAAGCCGTTTACGAACTACGGCGTCAAAGTCACACAGATTCAACACTATAGATCAAGTCACCTTTCAAACGAAAAAAAAAATCATAAAAATAGATACGCAGACACACACTACAAACTTATAAAACCACCTGTTTTGATCGGGGAGTTAAAACCCGAAACGAAATTAGTTAAAAAGTTTAGGTAGTTATTAGGGTATTCAATTGGTTAACCGTTAATCGGTTAACAGATTAACGACAAATAGTTGATTCATAATAATAAAAGGTCAAAGAAAAGTTGCAAAAATCTAGTGGCATAATTAATGATTTTATAAGTTTTGAGAAATCCAGGAAGAGGACTGAGGAACTAGATATTTTGTATTATGGATTGCTTTCGATTTCCTCAACATTTCCTCAAGTCAGGTTTTACCAAAACTAAGGAGGAGAATTGCTTAAGTCCTAAAGACTTAAACCAAATTTATTGTGTTAGAAGATCTCCTTAAACTATAGAATAACGACTTCACAAACTTGATAATTTTTAATGAATTATGAATTTTTTTGCTTTATATGTGTGTCTTTTTTTTTTGTTTTACTTATAAACTCAAATTAATAAATAATATATGTATATATCTATGTAATTTTTATTTGTTGAAAACACTTTATTTATGGAAAAACTTTTTTAATCGGTTAACCGCTTAATACCGAGATTAACCGATTAAACCAAAAGCTCGGTTAATTACTCGAGCGATTAACCGATTAAAGCGAAACCCTGATTAATTGAAAACCCTAGTATTTATGCACATTTACTAAAATTTTTTAATATGTCATTGATTTCTTTTAAAAAATCATTTAAAAACTCCAGATCTATCAACTTTTCCTCGTAACTTTCAGACGATTATTTTTTACTTTTAATAAAAGAACAAGTAGAAAAGATTCTTTTACAAATTGTTAATGTTACGTCGTTCAATAATTCGATTCTTATAGTATGTTTTCACCGGCATGATTTATACAAATCATGATGATTTTAGGAAATCATGTTAATTTCTACATGATTTACCATACATTTTGCATATGGACAAATCACCTCAAAGTGGTTGATTTATTTTAAATAATGTCGAAAATACCATTTTTCAAACTCGATTTATTTATATATGCAACCCTGCGTTGCTTTTAAAATTACGAACTCAATCCCTGGGTCATCCATCAATAGTGATTGACAATTTCGAAAAAATGACATTAAGGAATATTTAATAATTTTTAAATGTCAACCACATGTAAATAAAATTCACAGTACAGATACTGCGCCCACCTTATAATGTACGTGCATAAATTGAATACGAAAATTCGAACAACAAATCACTCACAAGCTCGGTGGAAACACTTTGAAGTGATTTACTTAAACGTACTTGATTTAAAGTCGGTGGAAACATACTATTAAGGCTTTTTATTAGAGAAAAGCAGTTGTTTTTTCTAACATACAAACAAGCTTACACAAGTATTTACAATTTGGAGTAATTTGATTACTTGACAACATATTGGTAACAATTTAAGAAGTTAGGAAATTGTTCGAATATTCGACAAAAATTATTCGAATAATTTTTTATTCTAAATTGAAAATATTTGTTCGTTTGAGCAAAAAGAATAAAAAGTTATTCAAATATTCGAACAATATTTGTTCGAATGACAACAGTACTACCCAGTAAAAAAAAATTGGAAGTAATTATTCAAGAACTGCTTTTTCTCTAATTCTAAAATATTAACGTGCGTGTATTTTTGACTTTTCAAGAAACAATTATTTACAACATCCAGATAATTAATTAATAAGCTATTTCACTTATGAAAAATTTGAGGTCATTTGTAGTTTTTGCAAATATACATATACTTACGTATGTATGTATGGCTTGATTTCCTAGGAAAATAAAGTCCATGTCATGAAGTATTATATTTTTATTTATAAAAAATAAATTGATTTAAAAAACATATACAGTGAAGTAGTAGTGAACTCCCACTCCAGGGACAATTAAAATTGTGAAATTTTAAAATTTTAATTACCCAAATGTTAAAATTCTTGGAAATTTATGAAATTTGATACCCTGTGTTTTCGGCGGCGCGCTTTAATGTTTTTTTGTTTACATTAGGAGTGCTTTTTCTTTACATTAACTGTTTTTTGTTTATATTAAGTGTATGTATGTATGACCGTGGGAATTTGTATGTACATATGTATGTTTGTGGGAATACGTTAAGTGGGTTCACAGGTTGGAGGTTTTTATATATGTATGATTGTCTAATGGCGAAGGGAAAATTATGAAAATAATTTTTCCTAATACCGATGGGAAATGTTTTGTTGTCTGTCTGTCTGTCTGTGAGAATTTAAGGCTGGTCGGAATTTAGGGTAGGTGAGGGTGTGATTGACAGGGGGCGGGGTGTATGTGTGTATGTTTGTGGGAATACGTTAAGTGGGTTCATAGGTTGGAGGTTTTTTTTTTTTTTTGTAATGTATGTATACGCCGACGGGAAAATCATGAATATGATTTTTCTTAAATCCCAAGGGGAAATGTTTTGTTGTCTGTCTGTCTGTGAGAGTTTAAGGCTTATAGTGATTTGGGGTAGGTGAGGGTGTTGTTGTACGAGTAATATGTATCCATGGGAATTTGTGGATGTCCTTGTCTGGGGGAATTTAAGCGAGGCGTTTTTGGGAGGGGGCGTGGTGTAGTTGAGGTAGATCGACTGCGTGTATGTATTATGTCTATATGTTTCTAGGAGCTTAAGGCTCATCGTGATTTGGGGAGGTGAGGGTGTTGTTGTAATTTGTATACGTAGGAATCTGTATGTATGTATGTCTGTGAGAATTTAAGGCTGATCATGATTTCGGGAATCTGTATGTATGTCGGTAGGAGTTTAAGGCTGATCGTGATTTGTGTTGTTGACCGTGTTGTTTGTAGAAATGACCGTGAGAATTTTTGTATGTACATATATCTGTAGGAATTTAAGGTTGGCCGTGATTTCTGAGCGGCTGTGTGTTGTTGAAATAATTTGAATTTTTCTTAGATGAAATCTGGTATATGTGTGTGTGCGTATGATTCTCTCACGCTAGTAGTTTGATGTACGTAGAAATAATTTGTTTTCAATATAGAGATTTGGTGCTATAATATATCATCATATATCTGAACTCCCAAATCCTATATGCATATAAGTGTATTTTTATACTCAAGGTTGCTGGTTATTTTGTCATGCTTAAAATTGTCCAGCGTTAAAGTCTGGCTGAGAGAAATTTGTTTATATTACAGATTTTGTTTATTTAACTATGTATATCCGCCTTCTTTGACCGAACTTCTTTTCATACGATCATGGGAATTTACAGTTTATCTGTCCATAATAAGTTTGTTTAGCTTTGACGTGTGCTTTGAATGTAAGTGTGAATGTTAAGATCTGGAGTATTGATAAGAAATTTGATAATATGTGTACATACATATCTACAAATTGATTTTATGTATGTATGTACATATGTACATACAAAGAAGTGTTTGGCTCCGTGCTGAATACATTTTTTGTCATGTGCGGTCTTTTATTGTTGTTGTAAATATTCGCCTGTAATTTTTAATAAACACTGCAAAATTCATGCATGAACAGAGGGTTAAAAATTTCTCAATATGAAAGCATCAATAGTAGAATGATTTAATAGATCATTAAAAGGAATTATGTGTTAAGAATTTAGCATTAATGGTTCACATAAGTGGATTGATATATGTACATAAAGATTTACTTAATGCCTACAATAAAAAAGTTCATCTCATCATTAAAATATTTGCGATTAAAGTCAACTCAACAAATGGGGAAAAGCTGCTAAATACAGTATACAGTAATTTGAAGATGTAGAAAATGATGTAATTTAATGAAAATATAAATAAAATTAAAAAGGAAAAATCGACTTTGTATTGGTTTTTTTGAAGGATTGATTAGGAATGTTAGGTCTCAGGGAAGATAATTAGCTTAATGTATTGGAATCTCTAAACTTGATGGTTTGTATGAAATATTGGGAAAACTTAAGCATTCAAAATGAAGTATAACACATCATATTATCACTTTTTATAGTAAAAGTTGTACATTTTCCGTTTCGAAAGCTCTAGCACACAAAATTTTAAATTGGGAATATGGGGTTATTATAATAGATATTCACTCTGTTCATTTCTAGATGAACTAAGGAAATTGGACTTTGATATCCAATCTATAAGAATGCTCATGTGTATGAATGTGTATCAAACAAACTTACTAAATAAATACAGACTTCAACTAGAATCATGCTGAAGTATGCATAAATTGTAAAATGTAATTTAAACAGATCTTACTTTATATCTGTATATGTATGAGTATGAAATAAATTTACCGAAAAAATATTGGAAGTATGCCAAAGCATGTATAATTCAAAAAAATTCCTCAGCCATACTTTTATAAGCAAAGAAATTTTAAGACTTTGTGGCAAATGAAATACATACATATGTATCTACTCTGTTAAAAATTCAAAAGAGTGAATTCGTAATTCTAATAGTATAGATTTTTAATTGAAACACCACTAAATGTCGGACTCTCGCGTCACTATCGATAGAAGCATTCTAAAGCATGCATGCATGCTAGCAAAGTATTAAACCTGTTAGAAGGTGATGAGAAAGCTTTTTTGTAATCATTAATTTGTAGACAGCAATTGTATCTCGATCAACTCAACTCATGAATGTATTGTATACAGGTATGATTGATGGTGATGAGGACCTTTTCTAAGTGAGAAATGAATACATCTGAATGCGATACAACGCAGCCTACCTTAACTAAAATAACTTCAGGAGTCAACTACCAAAACTTATATAGAAACACTTGAAGTAAAAATTCCAATTCCCCAACATAGATACTCCAATGTTTCTAACACTTTATGAAAACACTGACTGTAAATTGATGATGGAGGTAACTGTGTTATTTGAGATCTAGAATAGTTGATTACTATACATGTATTTCTTTGTATATGAACTAATTTCTACATACATACATACATATATTTACCTATATGTATGTATATATTAATACTTTTAAAAATTATACAAATATTCTCTATTTCAAGTAGTAAAATCTGAAAAAATAGTAGTGACACATTAAAAGAAAAATTAATAAAAAGAGAGATTGACTGACCATTTGATACGTACACTCTGTCTGACAGGTACAAAAAGCACACTTAAATATATTAGAAATGTATACGCAACACGCTGAACTTTAATAAAATGAGAAAAAAACCCTTCATCCAGAATATCATAAAAAAGACTTAGACGCTCACCCTTCATAAATTAAACATATACTCGTACCTTATTAATGTACTTAAACATATTATCAGCATGAAGTAACACAATTTGAAAAATAAAAAGTTTAAAATTTAATTATCCATAACGCTGACAAGGAGTAGACAGAAATGCTGACATACAAAGTCATCTTGTATACTATAGGAGCAGTTGAGAGGTCAGACCTAAATTGTAAGAAAACGACTTCGTTTTCTGTTGATCGCTATTCAAGAAGAAAATAAGATTGTTCATTATGAATTAACTAATTTAAAAGTACATTTAAGTTCAGTCCCATATCCATATGCTGATCCTAACATAAAATTTAAAAATAAATGTTATACAATTATATATAGTTATTATACGTATCTAATATTCCAGCAAAGGTAGTATATGAAAGAATCTCAAGCACTTCTACCTGTACCAGAGTTTAAGATAAAAGCTCCTTTTATTCAATAGCGGGACAATTGAATAAAATTTTAATTTGAAATAGTAAGCAAAGACATCAGCTTAATGCATTCTTATTCATGATCATATACTAGAATATATAGCCATCAAAGGTCAAATTCTAAAAGTCTTATAAATTAAGCAATATGGAGAAAATTATAATTTTTATAAATACAAGTACAAGGTTTCAAAAATAACTCAAATGAATTCATTAGAAAAGAAGTAGCGATTGTTTTCAACAATTACGAATATAACAATTTCATTATGAAACTCAATAATCAATAAAAAATAAAAAAAGAAGCAAGCTGGCTAACAAAAAACTATGTACTGCTGGATCAGTTTCATTTAAAAATGTTTATAAATGTATAAAAGGCAATGCAAGATGATCTAAAATAAATGTAAAAGGTGATGAGAAAAGCCTACGGCTGGAAAAAATTTAATACCAAAATATTTCTAAAACTGAATATAAGCTGCATCAACTTTAAACAAATGTAAATTAAATATAGGAAATATTTATATTATAGTTACTATTACTCTAAAGTATGTATTTTAAGGAATTCAGTTTTACTTAAAACAGAACATCCTCACAATTGTTTAAGTAAATACAGATAAAAATTAAATCAACGTTTTTTAATTTCAAATAAAAAAAGACTATGAAGATATTTCACATCTATACATAAAAGACCAGGCGAATATTTACAACATCAACAAAATACCGCAAGACATAAAATCTATTCAAGCACGGATCCAAACACTTATTTGTATGTACATATGTACATACATACATAAAATCAATTTGTAGATATGTATGTATACTTAATATCAAATTTCTTATGAATACTCAAGTATTTATTAGATCTTGACAATCACACTTACATACATATCTACATATGGCAGATAAAATTGGACGAAATCTCAAGACTTAAGACTGCATTCACCACCCCTAATCGGCCTTTATATCAGTTTACCAGAATGCCGAGCACTTGCGACACTTACAGGAGGTGGCCAATCAACTTCGCATGGCTAACTTAACTATTAATGTTAAGAAAAGTAGTTTTTGTATCAGTTAGGTACAGTATTTGGGCTACATAGTATGTGGAGGATGTCTTAGGGTTGACCCTGGCAAGGTAACAGCCATATCTGCATTTCCTGTTCCCAAATCGGTTCGGCAGCTTCGTCAGTTTCTTGGTATGTCTGGCTGGTATCGCCGTTTTATTGAAGACTATGCCACCATTACTTTCCATTTAACAGAATTGTTGACCAAAAGAAAGACCTTCACTTGGAATAATGATGTTCAAAAAGCTTTTGAATTGCTCAAGGAAAAATTAACATCTGCACCATTGTTGGTCCACGCAAATTTCGGCAATCCATTTATTCTTCAATGTGACGCAAGTATGTGTGGCATAGGCGCGGTTTTGGCTCAGCTTGATGCTGAAGGACATGAAAGACCAATAGCATATATGTCGCAAAAGTTGAATAAGGCCCAGAGGAATTATTCCATTACAGAATTGGAGTGTTTAGCTGTTATCTTTTTTTTTTTTTTAAATTACAAGGGTTTGATTTTTCAATTGAACACCGCAAAGGTAGCGAAAATGTTGTTCCGGATGCTTTATCTCGAGCCTTTGAGGATGAGGCAACTTTAGCTGGAATAGAGTTGCAAGTATTGCCTTCTTTGGACCTTAATTCCAAAGCATTTGAAAGTCCTGAATATCAAAGAATGAAGGATGCACTTTTGGAGTCTATAAGGTTATCGACAAATATATTTATAAGAGAACTCAATTTTCTTCTGGTGACGTCGATGAATCTGATTCATGGAAGCTTTTTGTTCCTGTGGAATTACGTAAAGATGTGATGTACGCTGCACATGATATACCAAATGTATCACATGGTGGCATTGGCAAAACTTTACATCGCATTCGTGAGTTTTTCTTTTGGCCAAAAATGGTTATTGATGTGAGAAATTATGTCTTAAGTTGTGACTCTTGTAAAACGCCGAAAGTTCCAAGCATCTCACTCAAACCACCTATGGGTCAAATGGTCGAAACCGAAAGACCTTTTCAGCGGTTATATATGGATTTTATTGGTCCATTTCCTCGTACTAAAAGCGGTAACATTGGCATCTTTATTATTTTGGACCATTTCACGAAATTTACATTTTTGAAACCTTTTAAAAAATTAATTGCAAAACCTATTGTGCAATATTTAGGAAGCGAAATTTTCACATGTTTTGGTGTACCAGAGATGATCATTAGTGACAATGGAAGTCAATTTAAATCAAAGGAGTTTAAACATTTAATTGATAAATATAGTATAACACATCAATTTACAGCAGTTCATAGTCCACAGGCAAATGGATGTCAAAGGGTTAATCGATCCATTAATGAGGCTTTGCGATCATATGTACGTAATGATCAACGTGAATGTGATATTTATTTGCCTAGTACAGGGTGGCCCAGAATGGCCGAAGTGGTTTCAATTCCTTATAACTTTTTTATTATAACTTTTTTATTATTTTTCTTTTCAGTATTTTGTAAAGAAGATTTGGGGAATTTGTCCAACAACTGAAACCGACAGATTACCAGCAACGACTTGATTATGCAAATTATTTTCGTCAAAAAGCAGAAGAAAATCGTGATCTTATTCATGACTTAATTATGAGCAACGAAGCTCATTTCCAATTAAATAGGTTCGTTAATAGGCAAAACTGCAGAATATGGGCTACGGAAAATCCTAGAGTAGTTAAACAGCGAGAATTACGTCCACTTAAGTGAACCGTTTGGTGCGGTGTTTCGTCGAAAAGGATAATTAGCTTATTTTTTTTTTTGGAAAATGAACACGATCATTTCCATCACTGGTATTAGATGTCGTTGTTGAATTGTGTACTGTTCCAATTTAAATTTCCCAAGTCTTCCCCACAAAATACTGAAAAGAAAAATAATAAAAAAAAAATTATAATAAAAAAGCTATAAGGAATTCAAACCCCTTCGGCCATTCTGGGCCACCCTGTATTAATTGCGCAATCAGAAGCAGCGTGCATCAAAAAACAGGAAGAACGCCATATGAACTTGTATTCGGACAAACAATGCTAAATCATGGACAGGACTATAACATTTTACGTAACTTGAAAATTTTGGCGGAAACGGACTCTAAAATAGAAAGACTGCACAATTTCACTTTATTACGGAACTCTATTCAGACAAAAATCAAGGAGGCGTATAAACGGAACACTAAATCGTATAACCTTAGAACTCGGAAACGAGAATTTAATATTGGACAGATTGTATTTCTGCTTAATTTCGCTCAGAGTTCCTTAGCATGCAGCTTTAACGCAAAACTGGCACCAACGGGCATTAAAGCCATAGTGAAAAAGAAGATTGGTAGTGTAAACTACGAGCTTGAAGATGTTACCGGTGGCTATATTGGTGTTTACCACATGAAGGATATCTGGTCCTGAACCACGGTTGGTAAGTGTAGCACGATCGTGCCATTTTTGGCACAATTCAATGATTAACGGCACGATGGCACGCTCACCCAAATTTTGGCACTAATGCAACATCCAAAATTTTTGAAAAAAGTTTTTAATATTGTATAAAATACTTCAGCAAAATTTGTAAAATCTGTTGTAAAAATGTGTACTTCTAAAAGCTGCAACAATGAAAGTATTAGTTTCAAGTAAATGACATCTTACATGTTGTTTTTTGTTCGCTTCTATTTTGTTCTCCTTGCCTAAATGGCGCACCAAGTCGCCTGCCTTTTTGTCATACATAGATTAGCCGCCGTCGAAACTATCGGTTTTTTTATATTTTGGCCAGTTTTATATCATTCGTTATATTCGTTCGTATATGTGAATTGTTCAAGATTCAACACAACTGACTCAAAAATCAAACAAATTCTATAAGGTCGCGTCCTTGCTAGCTTAAAAAAATCTAAAGTGGACGAAAATTTATTGTTGAAGACTGAAAGTTTTTTTTTTCTACTTGAATTGTTGAATTAAATATGTAAATAAATAAAACAAAGAAAAATGAATTGAATTCCTATTAATCAAAAGTATTGACATTTAAAATACAAACTCAATACAATTTACAATTAATACAATATATTTCACCGTTTTCATGAGCCCAGCTGTGTATGTATGTACATTTATTTTTTGGCACTTTTTAAGTTATTTTGGCACTTTTTAGCTAACATTTTGGCACGAATATAAAATTCTCAAATACCATCACTGTCCTGAACTTGTGGGTATTGCTTGTTTATATATTTTTGTGTCGCTCTTTTCAGATTATATTCTGTAGCAAGCTTTGAATTTGATCTGTTTTGTGGTAGCGACAAGTTCTTGCTTGGGTATGTTATGTTTAGAAATTTGTTTTTTACAATGTCTTTGGCGTGAGTGTATGGAAATTCTACTGGAGAATAGTTTAAGTAATTTTTTTGTATTGGCTTTGCTTTTTATTTTATACATTTTTATTGAAGCCAGTTGTATGAAAGTTTTCATTGATTGTACAAGGATCCCAAGGAGTTTGCTTCATATTTGTACACGTATATTGGATAATGGTATAATAGGTTGAAAGCCAGATTATTTTTAAGACAGCTAAACGGATACTTAGGTAAGTAAATCACTGATCTTTGGAACTGCATACGTTCATTTCATTGGTTTTTTTTGTGTGTTTAGTATCTTTGCAATTTTCCTCCGCGAGGGATAAAAATTTATTAAAAGGATCTTACATTTGGATAAATACGCTACTGCCAATATACAGCTAAAACTACAATTTTGTTGGGGTTCTCGTTTTACGAATCAAAAACTTCTTATTTCTTTGGTGTACCCATTGGAAGAATCCCCATATTTAAAAGCGCCTAGAAGAGTGAAAATTCCACCAGTATTAATAATTTATATTTTTGAGTGACCAGATAAAAAATTTGAAAATTAGTAAAGACCTTCGTTCAAAGAATAAGATTATTAAGTACAAATTCATTAATTATGATGTCCCAAAAGTAAAACTGACTTTTATAAATAATACGTAAAAGGTTTTAAATATGGAGCAATGTTTGAACATCTTGAATAATGGCTGTGTATTGAATGAATTGAATTCTGAAAATAATATGTATCCTAGCGGTTCCAATGGTGGTGCCTTAGAAACTGAATCTGTGATGTTAAGTGCACCCTTTGAGGGAGATGAGTCTTTAATTGATGATCAAAGCTAATTGCTCATTTTTGTTATGGGCTTATGTTTATTTTTTCTTTGATATTTTAACATGTTAATCCTTTTCCTTTTTTTTCTAGTTGAAAATTTGTAGTATGTGTTAGCTTGAAAATTTATACTTTAATATTTAATTACTATTTATTTTTGTTTTGCTTTTATAACGATTATTGTATACATATACATATATATTTTTTTTTATTATGAATGTTATACAGAATTTAGGGCCAGTTATTAGCGATAACAGTTTTCTTAGATCTCATTTTAGTAACCTGCAACATAATGTTAATATAGGACATTTAAATTGTACAAGTTTTAATTTGAGACCTGATTCTACGAAGTTTAGTGAAATTAAGCTTTTGTTATATGGCCAGTTTCTAAATGTTTTTGGTGTTAGTGAAAACTGGCTTAAGCAAACTGTTTCTACTACTGCTGTGGATATTCCAGGCTATGTGTGCCACAGAAATGATCGTTCATGTATGAGAGGTGGTGGAGTTACTCTTTATGTTTCGAAGGAAATTAAGCATAAGGTGCTGTATATGGGTAACAATTATGGAATTGTTGAGTGCTTGTTTATTGAACTTTATATTGGAGATGTTAAAGTGTTGGTGGGAGTGGTATACTTACCTCATGGTGACTTCGCTTCGTTTGAGAGTGAAGTGTCTGACTTGATAGTTCAATATTCAAATATTATTGTTGTCGGTGATTTTAATAATAACCTATTTAACATTAATAAATCTCTGGCGGTGCGTAATAGCTGTGATAGAATGGGACTTTCTCTTGTTCACAACTCTGTGCCAACTTATTTTGATGTTCGATGTAATTCTACTTCTTTGTTGGACTTTTTTTTAGTCTCTGAACCTGAAATGGTTGCTAAATCTGGTCAGTTTCTTTGTCCAGGGATTACGCGGCACTCTTTTATTTTTCTATCTTTAATGGCATTGCGAGTGTCGACTGAGAGGTTTTATGAGTACTATGATTATAATGCAGTTACTATTGAATCTATTCAGACCAAGTTGTCCGATTGTTGGTTGGATAATATGTACAGCTGAGAATTTTGAGTGAGAGTATGCAGTTTCTTCATTCTGTTGTGCCTTTAAAGTGCCATGTTTTGTCTAATCGTAGTGATAACTGGGTTAATGCACCAGAAATTACACATCAAATGTCACTTAGAGACCTTGCTTATGGAGCTTACTTATATGATAGGTCTCCTGAGAACTGGAGAATTTTCTGTCGTTATAGAAATAGGGTAAAATCTGTTATGAGAAAGTTTAAGAGAAAAGCACATGGCTTACTTTTTGAGAACAAAGATAGTAAGCAGATCTGGTCCATACTAAACAAGAATGGTGTTGGAAGGAATACTGATGATTTTGATGGTATGGATCCCAACCTTCTGAATGATGCTTTTTCGTCTAATCAATCTTTGCTTAATGCACACAGTTGATTTCCTTAGTATACCTCGTAATGGTTTTTCTTTTCGTACAGTGGATTTATTAGAAATGCTTGAGTCTTTTGACTTAATTAAGTCCAGGGCAGTTGGATATGATGGTTTTCCACTCAAATTTATTAAATTATTAATGCCTCTTATTGGCAATTACATATTACGCTTAGTTAACACCATTTTTATTACATCTAGTTTTCCTTTGTCATGGAAAGTTGCTAAAATTATTCCTATTAAGAAGAATAATGGAGTACTTAACGATTTTAGACCAATCTCTATATTGCCAATTTTGTCAAAAATGGTTGAACACCTTATTAAGAAACAGATATTGACGAGAATAGCTTGCTACATGACTGTCAATCTGGTTTTAGGAGTAATAGGAGCACTACCTCATTGCTGATTGGTCTAACTGACAATATTAGGCGATGTATTTCTGGAAATGGTGTTTGTGTTTTGATTTCTTTGGACCTGGCGAAAGATTTTGATAGAGTGAATCACTCACTTTTGGTCAGTAAATTGTTTAGTTTTTATGGGTTTTCTAGGTCGGCATGTAGATTGGTTTTTTTATCTTTCAGATAGAAAGCAGTATGTTAGTAGTAAAGGCTGCAGTTCAAATATGCTTCCTGTATATAGTGGTGTGCCACAAGGGTCTGTTTTGGGACCTTTGCTATTCATAGTGTTTGCCAACGACTTGTTTGGGATTTTATCCAACAATATATGTCAGCCATTTTCATTTGCAGATGACATGCAACTATTATTCAAGGGTAACTCGAAATTTCCTGTTGGTTTACTTTACGGATGGATGACTGATAATGAACTTTCGGTTAATCCTTGTAAGACTAAGGCAATGTTATTTGGTGATTGTAGAAGTGATAATTACACTATTATGTTGAACGGTGTTTCCATTGAATTTGTTGATAAAATTAGATGCCTGGGCCTCATTATGGATGTAAAGTTGAATTTTGAAAGTCACATTAATTCGGTAGTATCGAAGGTTAACTTTTTATTGCGCCGGTTATACAGTTTGGACTTAGTATTACCTTTTTACATTAAGAAGCAGATTGTACATGCAACGATTATGCCATTGTTATTATATACTTTAGAAGTGTATTCTGGAACATATGGGTATGTGCTCAGAAAAGTTAAATTAACATTTAATAGAGTTATTAGATATCTCTATTCTCTTAGAATGCGACAACATGTATCACCTTATGTGCGAAAATTCTTAGGATTGTGTTTTGCTGATTTTCTTAAGTATAGGAACCTACTGCACTTTTACAAAGTTATTAAATTACAAGTGCCTTTGTACCTAACAGAGTTTTTCGAGTTTGGTAGGTCGCATAGAAATAGACAATTGAGGATTCCTAGGCTAACAACCTTATTAGAGCGATCATTTTACGTAAGAGTGGCAAGGGATTATAACGAATTGCCGGTTGTTTTAAGGGCATTTAACTGTTCTGTTGACACTTACAAGAGGAAACTATTTCAGGAGATACGACTGGGTAGCTCTTCCTTGTAGTGCTTCACTATGTTGAGTATCAGGTCTCAATATTAGTAAACTTATAGTTGTAATATTCTGTTGAATTTTAAATTTCTTATTTTTTTTATTATGTTATCTATTTTATTCGATACTAAATATTTTTAAATTTATTTTTTTTATATAGATTTTAATATTGTTACAAATTATTTATTAAATAATATTGTTATATTTTTATTTTTTTTTTACATACATATTACACTTTAGTGATAATTGATGTAGATCTTTGTAGTAGTATAAGTGAAACCGATTATGGCCATGAGGCTAGGTTTTTTCTATTTTGGATGAATAAATAAATAAAATAAAAATAAATAAAATGAAAAAAAATTGCCAAAATTAAAAAAAAATCGCCAAAATTAAAAAAAAACGCTCAAAACTGATAAAAAGAGAAAAAAACAAAAAAAAAATCATTTCAGCTGAAAAAACGTCAAAAACGCAAAAAACGTCATAATAAAAAATTGGTCGAAGCCCAACGTACTTTACTGAATTCTTAATTCCTGTTGTTCATCGTTTAGTTGTTGCTGTTCTTGTTGTTGTGTACGCATTGCAATTAAAATAAAGCAATTATCAAGTTAAATAAAACAAACAAAAACCAGCAAATTCCTATGTATTTACAATATTTTAAATAAATTTGTGTTGCTTCCTTGAAACACTAATACACTCATACTTCATAATGCGGTTTGATGATGATCTTATCAAAATTTATGATTGTATTGTGAAAAAGATTTTTACCCCCTACCGTATAGATGTTTACACATCAAAATATTTAAAATATTTTAAAATAAATCATAGGTACCAAAAATAGAGGTATACAATTTCACAAAAATGGTGACATATCAGTCTTAAACTCATATAGTGACTCTGACTACGATAATGATAAAAATACCAGACGCAGCACCACAGGTTTTGTTATAATGTATGCCTGTGATCCAATATCTTGGTGCTCAAAACGTCAACCTATAGTGGTACTCAGCTCCACAGAGGCGAAGTATATAGCAGCAGCTGACTGCTGCTATATACTTATATATATATAGATGGAAACATCTATATATATAAAAAATTGTTGCAAGTGTGTTGTGACTTTATAACTCACGAACGGTCTAACCGAATTCGATCAAATTTTTATGGTTTGTTCGTATGGTCGTGTAGATGGTTTATCTAAAGTTTTCACGAAATCGGACGACGCGTTCGTGATTTATGATTTTTCATGTCAACATGTGATTTTGTCCATATAAAAAAAAAACACCAACAAATACGTAGGTGCCTATGAGCGTGTGTGGTATGTATACGTGTCAGTGTCACTTTGTATATTTATTTTTCGTCGCAGTGGCCCATATATGGTTTATATGAAGTTTGGTTGAAATCCGATAACGCCGTCCGACAGAAGGCGCCATATTTAGTTTTTTTGTGTTTTTGCACCGTAACTCAAGAACTACTGCACCGATTTAGACCAAACTCTATATACATGCTCGATGGGGCGTAAGGAGTGTTTCTGTGTAGTTAGAAGTTCGTCCGACAGATGGCGCAGTATTTATTATTTTTGTGTTTTTGCACCGTAACTCAAGAACTACTGCACCGTAAATCAAGAACTACTGCACCGATTTAGACCAAACTTTATATACATGCTCTATGGTGCGTGGTGAGTGTTTTTGTGTAGTTTGAAGTTCGCCCGACAGATGGCGCAGTATTTATTACTTTTGTGTTTTTGCACCGTAACTCAAGAACTACTGCACCGATGTTGACAAAACTTTACATTCATGCTCTATGGGGCGTGAGGAGTAGTTCTGTGTAGTTTGAAGTTCGTCCGACAGATGGCGCCATATTTAGTTTTTTTGTGTTTTTGCACCGTAACTCAAGAACTACTGCACCGATTTAGACCAAACTTTATATACATGCTCTATGGGGCGTGAGGAGTGTTTCTGTGTAGTTTGAAGTTCGTCCGGCAGATGGCGCAATATTTAGTTTATTCGTGGGCAAAATCCAATTTTCATATTGTACCACCAATGCCATATACAACACTAATGTTTGCTTAGGGCCAGCAACGCGGACCGGGTTCAGCTAGTTATACATAAAATCATTGTTAGGTGAGCTACTTGATTTTAATGTACAAATAATTCTAAATATTGATAACCAAAGTTCAATACAATTAATAAAAACAGGCTCATTTAATAAGATATCTAAGCACAATGATGTAAGATACTATTTTGTACATGAGAATTATGCAAAAGAAAATATTGTAATTAAATATTGCTCCACAAGTAGCAGATATACTTACCAAACCACCTTGCTAGAATTAAATTTCAATTTCATTGTAACAATTTGCTTGATAAATAATATATAATACTTAAATAGAATATGAATATGGTAATGTTATTACTCTAAGTTTGTCTACAAAAATATTTTGTTATAAAGGAAAAAAAGAGAAAACTTTAATTTCAAAATAGGAGAACGTGTTGGGGTATTGTAAGTGGTTAATCATTAATATAATCGTAAGTGTGGCAACACTTTAAATAATGTACTAGAATATATAAGAAAATGTATATTTCATACTTATATCAAAAAAAGTGAATTTATAATAAAGTGCGTTGCATAGAAAAGGTTAATTATTCCAACTAACAACCTTATATCCCATCATGTTTCATCGTGATACTTCAAAAGGGAGTATCGATCCCTCAGATGTACTCTACTGGGTTGCTGGGTAGTTGCAAGGAATTATCAATTCCTTGAAATTGTCCGGTTAATCTCTGGTCGTTGCGCCAGCGACCCTTCATATCGTCGCCAGGAAGGTCAACAGTTCGAGAAACATTTAACAAATAAAGTAAACAATAAAAGTAATATTAATAAAAAACTGTAAGTATATATTTATTTAATGCAACCACACATGTTCCCTGGTCCCCTCTGAATCTATCCCGGTAACCAGCGGAAACGTTTCGTTACAATATGTAGCATGCTTACATGCACTGGCGTTTCCTTATGTGTTGAAATTTTGGTTTTTCGCGTTCTCATACTTTTGTGCATTTTTGTATATTATTGAAAGAAATTAAAGTTTTCTCTTACCTAACCCAAAAAGTAAAGAAACAGAGCTAATGCAAATAGTTGATCTTACCACATAACTCTGCAAATGGCATTATTATTCAAAATCTAAGAAAATCACCATGAATTTAGTTACTTTTTTTTGTAGTACAAAATTTTACTTTCAATATACATACGAGTATGTACATACAAAAATTATTTATAATAACAACACTGGATTAATACTTCCTCAGAAGCTTTCGTTTTGCTTTTGCTTTTATTATAATACTAGCTGTAAATTTTTTATGGCTTTAAGATATTCTTTGAGAACATGCTATTTAGACAAAAAAGGCTAAAAAAGGTTTTAAAAAAAGCTAAAAAACAAGCTAAGAGCTAAATGAAAATTTCAAAGTTAAATTCCAAAAAAATAAGCTAAATTTAGCCCGAAATAAGCTAATATGGTCACGCTGTTTGTCACATAACCCTCATACCTAAATAAGAGCGGCAAGCGTCGCGTTAGCAGCAGGGTACGTATTTTCAGTACAATCAAGTAATATTTTCACATTTAAATGTACTGAAAATGCGTACCCTGCTGCTAACGCGACGCTTTCCGCTCTTATTTAGGTATGAGGGTAAGTTATTTCTAGGGAATTTCTAGTGTAGAAAATAATAATCGACTCATTGTAAGTGTGTGAGAATGTCGTATATGAGTGAAAGAGGCCGGGAGTGCTGTGTAAGATTTTTTTATTTATTGTTTTAAATTTATTATGATTTATACTTACATTAATTGTTTTAAAATTAACTCATAACAAAGACTCTTGCTATTATAGCTGTCAAGATATGAGATTATTATTTATTATTTTGTATAGTGGGTGCCCCATCCCCAGGTCATATTCTACCAATATTTTGAATTACTTCGCAGCGATGCCAACTTAGCTATTTTGGAGCTAGATTTAGCTCTTTTTGATTGCTTCTAACTCGAAATTTTTCCCTTTAGCTCTTTTTTAAAGAAAAGAGCTAACACAACTCTTTTCAATTGTGGAAATGACACGTTTAGCACTTTTTGCATCTTATATATAGTAATTTTTCCCGTTTTTAGCCTATTGTTTCGTCTTTCGTTTCTGAAAATTAGTAAATTATTGAAATGAATTCTTACTGCCAAAAATATAGGAAAATTTGGGAATCAAATCTTCGTTTAAAAAAATGGATTTTGATTTACTACGCCATTCGGAGACTCAAAAGCATAAAAAATTTATGGCTCCATTTAACGATATTGTACTATCCCAGCCTGACATATCATTTTCACCAGACGTTCCAACACAAACGCAAATTGCGCACGCAAATCTATATATGATGCAGTACATACACGTTTTTAGCAATGGATCTTTTATTTTTTCTTACTATTATTTTTATTTTAAAAAAAAACTTGAAGTACAAATTGAATAATATCTGTGGCGAAAAGGAAAAAGTGCTTAAGTCAAGATAAGCTAAATTTGAGTTAATGGTAGATCCGTAATCTGCATATTTGAAACTATCCCTGGGCAAAATCTGAATTAATTTGTGCGATTTTTCAAGAAGTTATAGCAAAATGAATTGCGGCTTATCTTTTTAAGACTTCTAATCTCATTTGGAATAATCGTTTAATTTAGCTTATACTTTGGTATATTTCAACTTAAATGTATTATTTACAAGTGTGTAGAACGATGTTGGTATAAAAAAAATAAAGATTAACAGAGAATTTTCCAATTTACATGTAAAAGAAATAAATTTCTGAAAATCGACTTGAACGCTTAAAAGCGCTCTCCTGCAAAACAGCCAAATATCACTTAAGCACTTTTTCCTTATTGCCACAGATATACAGGGGTGTTCTGTAAATCGCGCGATTTGAAATCGCTTAATTTCCAGAAAAGAGCTCAATTAAAAAGGTGACTTATTGCAGCTTTTTAATTGGTTTTAATGTTTTAGATGCTTAAGACATTTTAAACGAACTTAACTTTGAATGCACCAAATTGTCCGATTAGCGAAACACTGTTTTCGATTTTGGAAATCGTACGATTTCAAAACACGCGGTTTACATAACACCCCTGATATACATTCATAGATTTAAAACGGAAAAATGCCAAATTTTTAGATTTAGCTCTTTTTAGCTCTTTTTGACTACTCGGTTGTCTCGTTTTGCCTCTGAATTGTTGGCATCACTGTTACTTCGCACCTTGCTCTCAAAAGAGTCCATGCGAAATTTGAATACTCTGCACTCCTGCAGCTTTCAATGTATAAGATATTTCGTTGTATTGGCGTGGCACATTCCATTTAGGGGTATGAAAAATAGATCACGAGCTATTCTCAGACCTGGCATTTCTCCGACAGCATTCATTATATTTGGATCTTCTGAAAATTAAGCTCCTCAAGTTATATTGCTTTGGCATTTTGCAAGTTTAGCGCAAACTAGAAAACAATTCAAATAACAACAAAATGTCTATGAACTTACGGTCTTATAAAATTCAGAAGCGACAAATATTTCTCACGAAATTATTATTGTACATATATAAAAAATGCCAGGAAAATGAAAACTTGTAAAAAATTTAACCCATATGTTTCAGTTTTTATCGAACAATTTATTGGAAAATTTAAATGTTCAATGTTCAATCATAAATACATATACCGTCGGGTGATTATTGGTTTGCCGCAGTAATAATGTATTTTTAATATTCTGTGCGGCACACAGTGATTCAGAATCGTTTTTCATCGGCCAAAACTCTGTAACTTTTGAACTGATGAAGAATTTTTTTCTTTTCGTGGATAGATAACATCTTAAGCTTTTATCCAGTTTTAGTTTTATTAAAATCAGTATAGTGGTTGTGGAGAAATTTAAGGTTAAAGTTGAACTTAAAATTTTTTTAATTTGTTTAGAAATGCGCGCATTTTATTTTTTATTTTTGTTGAAAAAAGTCCTTATAATGAAACTATAATCATTTTTTTTAAAACAACAAAGTAAGTTTTTGAAAATTTTATACATAAGCATAGTTCTTTCATTCACAAATAGATCTAGGCTCTGTCGGTTATTTGAATATATATACATAAGAAGGTAAGACATGTGCAGACATAAATAACTGAACCGTTTCTACTAGATGAATATCTGCAAGACACTGAATTAAAAAAAAGCAATGTGAGTCCGATCACAGAGGAGATGTGTAAACATCTAGTAATGAAAAAATTTTTTTAAGTTGGAAGTACTTATGTTTTTAGTATATTTTTTTGAATTAATCAATTAAAAGTATCAAAAGTTACAATATTGTAAATACATAGGAATTTGCTGGTTTTTGTTTGTTTTATTTAACTTATTTTGTTAGTAAATGGGCACACTGCAGTATAGTAAAGGGTATTTTTTTAGAGGTATAGAACTTCGAATTGAAATAAAGCACAAGAAAATCGTTTTAATGTCCATCAATTTGGCTTTATTGGAAGGATAATTTTATGCCATTAATGTTTAAATATGATTTCGGGCATGTGGCCGCCGCGGCTGGCTCGAATAAAGCCAATTCGGCTTTATTAAAGCCAATTCGGCTGGCTCGAATAAAGCAAATTTGCACGATTTTTTTAGAGGTATAGAACTTCGAATTGAAATAAAACACAAGAAAATCGTTTTAATGTCCATCAATTTGGCTTTATTGGAAGGATAATTTTATGCCATTAATGTTTAAATATGATTTCGGGCATGTGGCCGCCGCGGCTGGCTCGAATAAAGCCAATTCGGCTTTTTTAAAGCCAATTCGGCTGGCTCGAATAAAGCAAATTTGCACGATTTGCAAGCGTTGTTCTTTTGTCAAACTGTTCATGATGAAATGGCAAACCAAACTAAATATTAATCACTTGACAGCTGACAAAATGGCCGCCAGTTAAAAAAGTGATGCCAACTTAAAGTTCTATACCTCAATAAAAAACACCCTATATATGTACTGCATTAAAAATTGCAGTAAGCAGTAAATTTACTGATTACTGAAAAAATTCAGTAAATTTTTACTGATAATGAAATTTAATTTGCATTACCAGTAAAATCGTAGGGCCGTATTCATAATAAAATTGTACCAAGTAGCAAAGTTTTTTTATTTAAATTTTTTAATTTTTGTAAAAAAAATGTAGCCACTTGGTAGAATTTCATTATGAATACGGGCATTACTGATTACTGAAAATTAAATGCACCTCATCATATAATAAATCATTTAGGCACTTTATAAAAGTTTTAGAAAAAAATTTTAGTAATCAGTAAAAATTTACTGGTTAAAAAATTATTTTTATTGAAATTTTAGTAGTACTGCAAAGTGCCCATCTATGGTAAATGCCTTTACTTTTTAATTTTTAATTCCTGTTGTTCATCGTTTAGTTGTTGCTGTTCTTGTTGTTGTGTACGCATTGCAATTAAAATAAAGCAATTATCAAGTTAAATAAAACAAACAAAAACCAGCAAATTCCTATGTATGTATTTACAATACATATTTTAAAAAAGTATGTGTTGCTTCCCTGCAGAAAATGCGAATAGTGAAATTGTAGTGATTTACTAGTAACATTGTCAGTAGTACTACTGACCAGGTGTACCCCAGCCAATGTTATTATCTGTTGATATTTTTTTTTTTTTTAAAAGAACAAACACAACCCGCAAAGCGTTAGCTTGTCTGCGGAAAACACCCAAGGTCTTTGGGAATCGAACCCACGACCTCTGGACTGAAAGGCTAGCATCGCTGCCACTCAGCCACAGGGGCACCCGATTTAACATTAGCTTGTAATTTAAAATACACTACTAGACTGTAGCAATACTGACTAAGTAGTTTTTTTGGGACCACATGGAGACTTTGGCACCAAAAATTCACTAGTAAATTTTAGGGGCTCTAGTCTACAATATTGATATTTCCTCGCTCGATGTCAATAGTAAAATTGTAGTGATTTACTAGTGATATTGTCAATAGTACAACTGAATAGGTGTACCGCAGCCAATGTAATCGCCTATTGACATATAACATAGGTTTGTCATTGAAAATGTACCAGTAGACTTTAGCACCATTCTTTTACGACCATATGGAGACATTTGAACAAAAGATTCAATAGTACATTTTAGTGAAGCTCGTCTACGATCTATAAGGATTGGGGCAACAAACTTAAGTACATACATATGTACGTAAGTTTCTAACGTTATTGCATAGCATAATAAACAAGAAAAACAAACTATTGACGCGTTCATTGACAATGTCACCAGAAATACAATAGAACTGTTGTCTCTAACGTATCTCTAATCGCGCATAAAAGGAAAGTTGGCGACATTTCAACTAGTGCAATTGTCGCTATAGAAAAGAGTGTTGACATAGAGACATATGGTCATATATAGATGTTTACACATCAAAAATTACTTAAACACTTAAAGCACAAATTACCTGTTAATATTTAAAATATAATTAGGTATCATAAAGCCCTTACGCTAAGTATTATATAATGAGGGATTTTTCCCAAAATCTGGCTATTACATTTTTTTAAACTTTAACCATAATTCAAAACTAAATATTAGTACCTGAAGAAATGTTAATCTATGGATATATCATAGATATTTATATTGTGACCTCTTTTCATACAATGCACAAAACACGTTAGAAACACGTTATTTCAATATCATTTATATCTTTGTTTTCAATTTATTCATAAAGCTCTCATTGCCAATTAAATAAAATAAGAAAAAATAATAGTAAATGCAAATTATAATTATTATTCATTTGGCTGGAATATTTCTTGTAAATATTCCATATTCATTTCTGTCCATATTCATTTCTGTGTAGTAGTCCCTTAGCTTCGGCATGCAAGTCCGAAGGATCCGATTTCCATTGATTTCGAATTGTAGAGATGAAGGGATCAGACGTTGCGAATAACATATTAAATAAATCTTCATTTGTAGAGCTACGTGGTATTATGTTCTCTGTAAAATCTGTAATCCTTATTTCTTTTTTCCTGGGCTTCCTCTGATATATCTCCAATTGGTAATATATGGTGCTTAATGACATCTTCTCCATGATAAAGAACCTTGTGCACTGTTGTAGACATATTTCTTCATGGGTATTTGTATGTATATATATTAGCGGTTTCCTTGGCATAATCACCAAATTTCCTAGCATTAATTTGCTTGTTACACGCAATTACTTCAATAATTGTTTTAAATCTTGAAATAAGGTCTATATCAACACCTGTTATATTAGATGCAGTTTCGGGGTCTAAAAATAATCTTCTTGCGGTATTGCCATCATTTGTATTGCCTGATCCTTGGTTTGATTGATCTATAATCAACCCATGTTTGAGAAATTCATCTTGAGCATGTTTCTTTTTTAATTTTCTTATCTCTTTGTTGGTGTCGTTATATCTTGCTGTTCCTGAAGATCCGTAGTCCAAATCATATCATATTTTCAGTATGTGTTCCATGAACTTTATTCTTGTATGTGATAATCCAAATTCATATGCATCAGCACTGTCTACTGACTTTGTCGTTTCTTGGTTTAACTGACTTAATGCTGCTTTGCATATAATACAGCTGGATGAAGGATTTGTCTCAGTCAAAGCCTGGGCAATTTTTCCATCTATCATTGAAAGCACTAATTGGTAGTTTATTTCAATAGTCTGTCCATCTATCTCCAATTCTAATGACTGTAGTGTTGAAATTTGAGCTCTAATATCACTTACTTCATACTTAATGGTATCATGCGTTTCCTTTTTAAATTGAAATTTTACTGCAGTATTTAGTAGAGGATGGTGTTTGATTTTTCCAAATATACTTTGTTTGCATTGTACTGGTCGATCGTTCTGACTCTTCTAAGTTCTTTATTAATCGCAATGGTACAAATGACACCATGAATAGATCTGTGTCCGAAATATCTTCACAAAAAAATTGTTTATATTGCTTTTGTCCAGAAGATCCATCGCATCCCCATTTACAAAAGGGAGTTAACTTGCAGTTTCCATATTTCTTCAACTCACTTCCCTTAAATGATTGAAGCAACTGTTCGGCTGTATGATCAGGTAGAGCTTGCTGTTGTACCTCTGCAGAAATTGGTGTGATTGTAATAGATTCCTTTGAAGGCCAACAGTCCTTTTTAGCTGCAATTATGTGATGATATGATGGGTATAAATTTGAGGCTTTTTCGATCGCACACAATCTGAGCTGAGTATACTGCTGCTTTGTTAACTTCAAATCCAGAAATAATGCAAGCGCTCACTCATTTGTGAACTGTTTTTCCTCGTTTGATGTTGGAATGCTTTTAAGGGTCTGTTTTGTTCTCACTGGATTAGCGGAAATAACTTTTTCAATGATGTCCACTTACGTCAGTTGTTTTTGTGATCACAATGGGTAAAGCAAACTATCTTTAATGTTTTCACAGCCGATTTCTTCATTTACATTTTTCAGTTTTCGCCTCTTAGATCTATCGCTACACTTATCTAGCGGTTTTTGTGGTCTTCCTCCACTGTTTTTACTTATAGTTTCAGAAGTTATCTGGATAGTAAGTTCACCCTGTAACCATTTTGCAAAGCACATATTGAATTTACTTTTACTTCAATCAGCTTCCTTGTAGCGTTTTTTTTTCAAATTTTTGACAAAGGCAGATACTTTATTTTGTAAGTCCAATTCTGTAGTGCGATTCACTAATTTTTATTACGATAATCGTATCGTTTAAATATATTTAACGAAATTTTATCGACTTTGTCATTCAATAAATTTTTTTAATGATATTCGCTATCGGTTAAAGTCAGCTGTTTTTGATTTCTGTCTTACTTATCGTTAACCAAGCGACAAAAATTTGTGTGTTGTTTATTTTATCGATACGAAGTTTTCATTTTATATTGTGATGGCTTTTGAATATTTGGCCACAGAGGAACCACAGCCAAACCAGGATTTTCGAGCATAAAATCAACCATTTGGCTAAGTTGCTCGTTTGTGGCACGACTTATCTTGGCAGCAGCGTTGGTTGACATTCTAATATATAACAAATATTATATTTAAAACAATAAAACGAATAAATTAAAAATTTTTTTAACTTACCTCCTGTAAAGATAGCACACACTTTTTGTTTTTTGTTATTCCTTTTTGTGCTTTTCGTATATTTTGACAGAGATGCCACATGGTATAATAATATTACGATGTTGCTAACAAGCAGTAAGTGAATTGCAAAATCGTTACTGCAAATAGCAATAATTGTCGGTAAATTTTGCTACTGGCAAATCGTTAAAAGTTAGTGAATCGCACTACTGTTTCACTGCTGTGAGAATTTAAGTTTAATTTTCTAATTAGAACATGTTCCTCATTTTTATTTTTAAAATATTCTTCAGTCAATTCCTTATAGCTGAAACTCTCCATATTTTTATTATAGCTGAAAGTAATGTATTTGCTAAAACGGTATAAAGTAAAATTTGCAAAAATTTATCAATCTTTTAGAATTAAATATTTGTATGAAACTAAATTTTATTTCCAAATTAATGTCCTTGTATACTATACTCAACGTAAAATTTTTAAAGCTAATCTAGGTTACCTACTTAAATTCTCAATTTTCGAATAAAATTAACTCCTCCGCTCGCTCCCTCTCTCTACTTCTTTATTTTCTTTCAGGTAAGCATGAAAAGACCTTCGAAATGAATGTTAGTTTATAGCTATATACAGGTTTATAGCAACCTGTCTACCTAACCTAATATTAAATATACAAAATTGCAGGAAAACAATCAACATAATACGTTTTACTACCTGCGATTTGTACTTATGATTGTTTATTTGGTTTTTTCCGTATTCGGTTTTAAATATTAATCATTACTTTTTTAATTCAAAATTATGTAAATAAAAATACGTTTGCTATTGTTATTTTTATTTTGTTAAGGTAGAATGGCATTTAAGTAAGGATGTGCACATTCCATTTCTTAAAAACAAGAGCTTATCCAACATAACAAAAAAGACCGCAGCCCTTTATTGATAATAGTTTTCGAGAAAACTATGAGAAATTTTTGTTTTTTTAAATTAACATAAATTTTTTGTTTTTAGCAGCATGTCACGCCCACTACTGAGAATATTTTGACCAAAGTTTTTGGTTACCTTAGTTTTGATATGTCTCCTTTCTGATGGCGTAAAGATTTTAAGAATCTATTACTACGTTTATATGCGCACTATTTGCAAATAAAACTATTTGCAAGTAAATTAACTCACTGTTTATACGGCATAGCAAAAATACACAAACTTGGTAGCACTGCTATAGAAAACTTACTTATGTTGCCAAAAAAAATAGTGTAAATTTACAAAATATCAAATAATTATTTGTTTTAATCGTCATTATTTGCTTCTATCAATGTTTTTTGTTGCAATATTTACCCATTTATTGTTTTTTGTTATCAAACATTTGTAAGAGTGGCAACCTCAAGCATTTTATTTGCAAATAGTGGGTTAATCGTGAATAATTTTCTGAATTAGTAAGTCGCAATAAAAACAATAATATGGCAACAATTTACAGTTTTATTTGCAAATAAGTCCTGCGTATAAACGTAGTATATATGTTATGTTCAGCAACTTTGTAGCAAATATTTAAGTAAATATTTTTGTGCACCATATTAACCCTCTAACATATAACGGTAATTTTTGGCTCTATTCTAGCAAACGGTAAAAAACACCATTTATGTCAAGAAAAAAAAATAGGTTTTGGCCGATGAAAATTGATTCTGAGCCACCGTGCGGCAAACCAGTAACCAACCGATGATATACTGTTCTATTTTCGTACAACAATTATATTTTTATATGTAAGTGGCTCAAATAAATATCAAAAAGTCTTTCACCCCTATAATGAATAATAATTGGAATTTTTGGTCACGTGAAAGTTTGATTCCCCTGGAAGGGAAAATTGCTATCGTGAACCTCCCGTGAAATTTTTTCCCCGCTATCAGTCCCAGTAAATGTAAAAAAGTAAAGAACATTTGTAAAGCTTACAAATTAATTGAAAATCACACAAATTTAAGTTAAATAATAAGAAACACACAAATCTTAGGTTCCAAATGAATTTTTGTAACTTTAAGGTTGTGTTTTTAAATATTCTATTATTATTATTATTATTATTATTCTATGGAAAAAAATTGTTTAGTATACCACCGCGGTGAAATTTAGTCTGTGTGAACCAAAGATATTCGTACTCCTTGAAAAATGGTGTTGCAGGGAATTATTGTTAAAATTCATGAACTTTACTTACTAATCTTGGCCTAAAAATATATATTTATAACTTTTAATATATATGTAATTCAAAGGAATATGTCGAAATTATTCGATGCAATAATTCAGTTCGCCTGCAAAAATAAAGTGAACAAAACCAAGGAAAAAGTGAAAAAATATAGGTGAAAATTATTATTCACAATAAGGGTAATCAAAACAAGGGAAAAAATTTCAAGGGAAATATTATTCATGATTGCAATTTAGTGAAAAGTGGAAATATTTCGCGGGAAAAAGTGTTCACGATAGGAATGTTTTTATTTAAACGCGCGTGGATTTATGAAGTGACTCAAAAAAAAGAGAACGTAAGCGCTATTGCAGCTATATACGTCATCCTTCATTTAAACAGGACCTAAGTAATCAAAAGATAGTGAGACGCATGTAAAATATTAACCATCGGTTAATACGTTTTTGTTAACCAAGCAGTCTGTTATCCAATTTTCATTTAAAAATAAAACAATCGGACATTGTTAAAACGCCCGTAAACCGTGTTACAGCTAATTAATACAAAATATTTATTTTTAATTTATTTATTTATTAATACATATTCTACAAAGTTAATTTGAATATGCCCAAGATGTTATTAACAGTATTTTTAAAAAAGTTTTTGTGACTAACTATGCACGACCTATGCCTTCACATAGAAAGTAGCAACGTGGTTGTCAAATAAATTCCACAAAAGAACCGCAAGACTATAAAGTTGTCATTGTGAGCTAGACGAAAAACTCTCGAAGGCCAAACCGTACAGACAAGCCTGACCGCACTTAAAAAAATAATTATGACTGAGGTTCAATTAGACGTGCCATAACCATAACCCTAGAAAGCCAAACTTACGGGCAACACTGTATTTGATTATAGGTGACTCGCCATAACGCCATGGCGCGCCATAGACATTACCATAGAAACCAATTGAATTTTGGTTTGATTATGGCTATGGCATTATGGATATGGTACGTCTAATTTAAGCTTTACGCGGGAGCATAAAGTCTGTAAAACAACATCTTCCATTCTATACTTAACAACATTTTCTCTGCAATTAAATTTGACGTTTTCTAATTGTTGATTCATTCAGTAGTCACAACGAAAGTCGCAACTAATAACACAGAAACAATTGAAGGTTAGCCGCGAATAACGTTTAAGTGACAAAATAATAATTTTTCAGGAGAGCCAATAAACGTATTTTGAAGGAGGATTGCTTTTTTCGTTAAATTTTTTTTAGCTTATCGAATATAATGATAACTAGCATTAGCTTTTCTTTTTGTATCTCTGCTACATTTATCAATTATTTTCGACAATTTCGTTTGCATGATTTTATTAGTTACTTACAAAGATTTGCACAGACTAAACGATTTGTAATTGTATTTTGACGGCGATAAAATGGATAATTTTGAATGGTTTTATATTTGAGCAACGCAAGAGAGTTATGTTAATGGTAATCTGTGGAAAAACTGGTTTTTTAGAAATTATCTTTTACAACGTTATTCGCGGCTGTGCTTCAATTAAATAGTTCATAAATAGTTATAGATCTTACTAACATTTCATAACTAACACAGCACTGTCGATAACATAATTTGAAAGATATATAGTTAGTCCCAATTAACATATCAATTGACGGGCAGACAGATGATTCATTACGGTTTTATTCGTTTTACCTCATATAGGTATAGATACTTGATTTGTGGCCGAAGAATACAAAAACAGACAATAAATAATAGCCATGGGCCTGCGGCAAAAATTAAATAAATATACTTCATAGTTTGTCTTAAGTAGAACAAAAATAAGCAAATTAACTAACATGTGCATAATTAGTAAAAAACAAACGAATATGGCAAGACTGTTGTAAATTTAGATATGGTAAAATTGAGCTTTAATTACAAAAAAAGCTTTCAGCAAATTGTAATGCGATGAATCAAAACAATTCACATATTCCATTAGCAATAGCGGCTGAGTATATAAAGCAGAAATCTAAATCAACTGACACCACACACAGTGGACCAAAAACAAAGAACGCTGGTGATGAAAGTGTAGGAGCCTTCGAAAACAGCTAGTTGTTCCGTTCTACTACGTGTTTGTCAGAATATTTATAATTAACTTTGGTGTTATTTGTTCCATTAATAATTATTACATTTAATTTGGCTTACAAGGCGATACGAACTTTAGCCTGATAACAAGTTTGTATGTAGCCCTGGCTTATATAAGAAGACGTATCTAAATTTATTTCAAAATCATGTTTTTAACGTTTTTTGGTGGTCAACTTGTAAAGAAATAAGCAAATCATTGTTAAAGTACCGAATTTATGGCTACTTAAATGAAGGTTAGCCACGAATAACATTGTAAGTGACAAAATAATAATTTTTCAGGAGAGCCAAGAAACATATTTTAAAGCAAGATTGCTTTTTTCATAAAATTTTTTTAGCTTATCGAAAACAATGACAATTATCCTTAACTTTTCTTTTTTTACCTCTATTACATTTATCAATTACTTTCGAAAATTTCGATTGCATGATTTTGTTAGTTACTTACAAAGTTCTTCCACTGACTGACTGTTTGTAATTGTATTTGGACGGCGATAAGATGCACAATTTTGAATGGTTTGATGTTTGAACAACGCAAGAGAGTAATGCCGAGTTTACATCTTTCATTTCATGTCTTGTCATTTTCACATATTTGCAGTACCGTTCCCATCAAATTTTTTGATGATACACAATTTTGTTGTGTCATTGCAACACGAAAGAGTCCCATCCCTAAATAATGACAATATGGTATCATTGTCTACATCAAGTACTAATTTTGACATAATGACATTTAGTGTCGTTTGCTTTATCATTGTGAGACTTTGTTTTTCGTATTGTTTGTTAATTAATATCCATATAAATGGATAATCGCAAAATTATTCAATTAGCTAGTCCCACTGTGTGTTTATCAATAATAATAAAAAAAATTAAGAAAATCTAAAACACGACAAAGAAAAAACCAGGGCTTAATATGCGCGCCACCAAAGGATTCTATTGTACTCTGCATTCCAGTTTACGGAAGCAGTATTCAAGTTGGCTTAAAAATTTCGTGCACATGAAGACATACAATTCAAACGAAATTTCTGCCCATGCATCTCCTTGCATTTGTATCCCTCTAAATGCATTTCCTTGCATTTGTATCCCTATAAATGCTACATAGATATATAAATCCATACAGCCTCACGAACCTCCAAAACTGAATTACCTGTATCGTCATGTCATGCGTCCAGTGCGCTTGAATTTTTCTCACACTATTCTATGCTTTTCCATTTACTTTTTCTGTTTTCCATACTTTATAATTTTTAAACACAAAGATTTAAAATTCTTTCGGTATTTTTGTCAAACTGTCAACACGCTGACATTTTCTTTTTGTGTCTGCAATGCAGCCAAATTATTCTCACAGCTGTTTACATCAGATGCGCAAACAGTTTGTGTGGTAATGCCACACAACGAAAAATATCGGAAATGGCAAACTTTGCCACTAGTTCCCACTGTATTTTTGCCATATTTGTCACAAAATGCCACAGTGTGTACTCGGCCAAATGTTAGCGATAATCTGTGAAAAGACTGGCTTTGAAAAAATTTTCTTTTACAACGTTATTCGCCAATACGCTTCAAATATTCTTTTTTGTAAGCAAGTGTTCTAGTTTGAATTCAGCTTTTTTCCTTCTCTTGTAATATGTAAATTAATTAAAATAAGGGCTTGTAAAAACAAAGTTATTCAATTGAATTTTGTTGCCAAAAAACACATCTCTTCTTTCTTTGTATGGATGTTTTTCCAACGCAGTAGAAATTAACTCAAGTAGCAATGACAAGAACACAAGTTCATTAATTAGGAAATAAAGAGTATTTATTATTGTGACCTTTAGAGAGATGAAAGAACTTCATGTTTTACATTTTAAATAAATTATAAAATTACATCAATCAGCTGTCTTTGAATGTATTGGTTAGTTGACATTTATTTAGCGCTTTACCCATAATTAAGTGCAAAGTTTTCGTGCTGAAAGTATCCAACTGTCAATAACTGAAATAGGTACTTAAAAAGGTTGACACTTAAAGTTTAATTACATCTTGACTTTTACAGATGCAAGGGTTTAGTGCTTCCAAACGACATGTGTGTATTTTGCAGTGGAAATTTTGATACGTCATATGTAAAATAAGAAAACGCTGCGTTAAGGCTCAATTATTCGACTGTAATGGAATGTAACTGCAACGGTAGGAAACAGCTGATCAATATTGCTATGTGAAAAGTAATGTACATATTCTTACATTCCGGTTACATTTCTGTAACCATTTTCATTGCTTTTCGTATAATAATATCGATAAGCTGTTTCCTACCGTTGCAGTTACATTCCATAAAGGCTCAGTTACCCGACTGTAATGTAAAGTAACTGCAACAGTAGGAAACAGCTGATCGATATTTTTATGTGAAAAGTAATGAAAATGGTTATAGAAATAAAACCGGAATGTAAGAATATGTACAGTACTTTTCACATAGCAATATTGATCGGCTGTTTCCTACCGTTGCAGTTACATTCCATTACAGTCGGATGACTGAGCCTTAACAGAAATAGAAACGTAATGTAACGTAACCTACTTTTCATATAAAAATATCGATCAGCTGTTTCCTACGTTACTTTCACATTACATTACCGTCGGCTAACTGAACCTTTACAGTCGGCTAACTGAGCCCTTAGTGATAAAATGTGAATATTTGGGATTTTATTTTGTGTAGAGCCCACGTAAGTTTCGAATAAATTTTGCCCATAGTACCTACATCTTTGTACACAAACTAACTTTACTCTCAGTGACTGAAAATTCCTCTCTCACTCGTGCAATTATAACTTAATACTCTATGTATGTACATATTTACGTTAAACTTAAGAGTTTCCTTTAAATATATAGATATCATCTTACATTCTCGATTTTATAAATAAATATAAATATTTAACTACAATTATAATAATTACTATTTTTTACAATTTTTTTTTAGGTTTAGTAAGTATTTGTAAATGATAAAAGTCTTGTTGGTGCAACAGAAGTACATAATTATGTAGCTTCTGTTAAAAAAACAAATTCGCTTTTGTTTGTTACAAGTGTTTTTGGTACTAGAGAAGGATTGTCGTAGTTGATGGAAAAATCACTAGACGAGAAAAATATCAGAGGCCTCTGATTTTGTACATGCACTGCCGGTAGGTGATGCTGCCGATGCTAAGGAGTTGGCTCTGGTAGCTGCTAATGGTGAACGCATATCCTGACTTAGAGTTGTATTAACGGACTGGTTCTGTACACCCTCGTAATAATACGAATCTGTTAAATAAACAAATAATGAAATTATTTTATTGAATTACGGATACTTAATATTAAATAGTACATAATAGATATTGGAGTATTTTTCAACTATGTATATCAAATCAAATAATTAGAAAATTTAATATGAGTTGCATACGATGTTCGATCTTCGAATATCATGAGACACGAAATTTTCTATCTAACAAAAATTTTTTTTCGACATTGGACCGGAATGAAAATATGTAACTCTAATAAATCTTCAAGGCAATAATACAATTAGGGAGTTCACAATATCATTTTAAATAATGTCTTAATATTTCAACGTTTAAATTTTAATACCTTAATATGGGCTGGCAACTTCTTTGTTTTTCCTTGTGTGTAAATTTAATTTATTACCAGGTGCCCGTTTCTCAAAACTACAAATTACAAATCTACAAGTAAAATACACACAAAACAACAATAAAATTTGTAAAAGTGTTGTTGTTTTGTATGCATTTTACTTGTATATTTGTAATTTGTATTTTTGAGAAACGGGCCCCACCTGGAAAATTTAAAAGTATAAAAAGAATGTTATTTTCAATATGGCAATGTTAAACTAAGCAAATTAAAATTTTTAGCGCAGCTGTAGTTGATAAAAAAATATTTATATTTTTCGCTGTCTTTAGGCATTTTGCAGAACAAAAGTTATTTTGATAAATTTGTACAATTTTTCTAATATATTTTTTTTTGTTATTTTATTACTTCAATATACTGTGTTTTATATCGTTGCAAGCTCTCAATGAAAATTTTAAGATGGCACAGTGTTGCCACACTAAAATTTTAAGATACTAATTGTGAATTCCCTAAATATAAATGAAATTAAACGGGCTTAATTTACCGCAACGCGTCATGTTTCCAAGCTCTTACCTCTTGAAAATATGAAGTAACTTTAAAAATGTGATGCATATATATTTTAAAAAGTAAATAAGAAAATATAAAGTGGGCTAAAGTTATTTTACACAACAGCAGTGATGCCAACTCTACCACTTTTGTGGTAGATCTACCCTCTTTTGGGTATCTCATTCAACTCTACAACTTTCCGAGAAAAATCTACCAATTTTTTAGTTTTTTATATAAAAATTTTTTAGATTGTTTGCATAATTATTCGGCGTGCCTTGAGCCCACAAAGTTTGCTAAAAATGCTATTTTTCTCACTATGGCTCGCTTCAATTGTTCATAACTTCAGTAATATTTATTTTAGATAAAAACCTTATTCACAAATTTTCTAGGGCTATATTTGATGAACAGTGTTGTTAATCCAGAAAAAACCAAATTAAAAAATAACAAGGAAATTTTCACATATCTTCGCATTCTTTGCATACGAATTTATTTTCTTAGTATTTAACGCTTTTGTTCATCTGTGTTATGTTTTTTTGATGTGTAAACATCTATACGCTAGGGGGTAAAAATCTTTTTCACAATACAATCACAAATTTTGAGTAAGATGGTCACCACACCGCATTATGAAGTATGAGTCTATTAGTGTTTGAAAGAACCCTCCAGTTTTAAAAGTAGAAATTGACTCAAAATCTTTAGTGATTTTCCTAACGAAAAATTGACTAACTTTTACACTTGCCACAAGTAATGCAAGTTCGCCTTTTGACTCTCTCACTTATGGATATGTTAATGCCTTTAACCTCCAAAAATTTTTTTGCCAGTGGAAAAAAACTATGCTATTATTCCAAAGAAAATCTACAAGAATAAGTAAAAATAATTAATGTGATGATCGTAAAAGATAAGTAAGAATAGTTAAACATACTTAGGTAGAGTGATATAACTTCGTGCTAACCTAAATAGAAAATGAAAAAACAGAAAATAAATAGTGATATGTACTTACAAATGTATTTACCAAAGGTAAATCAATAATTGTATGCACAATCAATTCTCATATTCCATTTCATAAAAAATTTAAGTTAAATAGCTGATGTTAATAATAATAATCTCTACCCCAGTAGACAAACATGGGTGCTGATGAAATGCGTGGCTGCACAGAAAAGTATCGGTATTTCCCCCATCTGATAAAGTCTAGTTTAATTTTTCTTCTCTTCTTTAGAAACTCATATTAATTAATAAAAATATTTCATTTTGTAAGAATTGAAATTACTGAACTTAAGCCTGATTAAGAAATTATTTCTGATTGAAATTCACTACAGTTCAATTAAATCTAAAAAAAATGTCTCACATTTTTTATTTGTTCAAATTTTCAGTATTAACGATCCGCAATTAAGATTTGTCATAGGCTTCCTTATATTAGAATATTAATAAAATACAATTGTAATTAACAGGCTGCTGGTGAAGAAATGAAAAATCTAGGGGTCCAACTCACTTGGGTCCAATACTATGATCCCTTTGTGCTATAATTAACGGTAAAAAAACCCCTAAAAATAAAAGTGGTAGATCTACCTCTTTTTAAAGTAAGATTTATTAGAAATCACCCCTTTTTCACATCGAATCTACATCTAAGAAAGATTTTGCGTTGGCATAACTGTACAACAGCACCCACTAGGGACTTTCGCAAAATAAATGGTAAAAAAATTTTGAACTTCTAGGGTACTGATTAGATTTTTATGAAACTTCGAACATCTTTAGATGAGGCCAGAGACTTTATAACACATGTCTTGACAGCCTTCTAGCTTACGCTGGACATACGTTACAGTGGGCCAAAGTACTGAGGCTTGTAACTTTTTTAAAAGCTATCCGATTTTTATCGGATAAAGTATTCTGAGCTAAGCTCAGAACTTCAGTCGAAGTACAAAAAGTTATACATGGAAATCAAAAATGCCAATTTAAGAGAATAAAATTATTTTAATATATATTTTATATGGTACACAACTTTATTTTCCCCAAAATTTTATTTTTTTCAGAAAATCTGCGCGTATTTCCGCTCTGCTAAATTTTAATTCAAATGTTTAGAACTACGAGTATTTACATAATTAAATGTTGCAGCTAAAATTTTCAAAATCTACCGTCACAGTTTTTTAAAAGCACTTAAACACAAAAAATATCTTTAAAATTTACGATTTTGGACATTGCTGAATGTAGGGTACATGTCCAAAATACACAAAAATTGGCTATAAGAATATTCCTTATGGATTGTCTCCAGTACTATGTTGTTAAAAAGTGAATATGTCAAACAAAGTTTTGGGTACGTTCGTAAAGCATTTATAGTGCACGTCTGCAGCATCACGAGCATCTAACGTTCAAAAATGCAGAACTTTGCAGCACTGTTTCGAGTCAAACGTTTTTTAATGAATTTAAACGGCATACCTGCCGCAAATCTCTGCAAATGGCGCAGCAAATTATTTTAAGATGCAAGAAGTTGCAGTGGAACAATATTTTTTTTTAATACATATGTTTATTTATTGAATCTTCAAATATGAACTAACAATAAGTATTCAAATCTTAAATATAATTAATTAGGCCTGACCAGTGTCGGACATAAACTTAGTGAAAGTTATTAATAATATGTACATAAGTCGTAATAAGCAAAAACAAAAGTATATTCAAGCAGTTTATTCTGGAGTGTTGAGTATTAGAGCCCTTGGGTCCCTCTTTTTTAAGCGGATGTGTCCAGTTAAATTCAAGATATTAGGAGCAAGGGGATTAGGATGGGTCTCGAGTTTTGTTATGTATTTGCCTGCGTATTTTGCGATTCTTCAGTCACTAGTGGTATATTTAAATCAAGATGTATATTTGAATTTTTAATATACCATGGAGCCGATGTTATTAGTCTTAAAATCTTATTTTGCCTTCGTTGGATTCTCTCTATATTGGATGCTGAAGCAGTGCCCCATAACTGTATTCCGTAGCACCATATTGGTTTCAAGATCGCCTTGTATATTAAAAGTTTACAATCTAGACTGAGTGTTGAATTTCTACCAATCAGCCAATGTATCTGAGTTAATTTCAGTTTCATTTGTGTTAGCTTTGAGTCAATAACGGGATTCCATGTAAGCCGTCGATCAAGGTGTATACCAAGGTATTTTACGTGTGAATGTTGAAGAACAACTTGATTGTTGATTCGAATTGGCGAACAAGTATCTCTTCGCAGGGTAAATGTTACCTGGACACACTTTTGCTCGTTTACTTTGATTCTCCATAAATTTAACCATAGTTCCAGTTGTGTAATATGATCTTGTAGTTATCGGGAAGCCTCGTGAGGGTTTTCGTGCATACTAAGGCAAGCTGTATCATCGGCAAACGTAGATGTATGGATATTGCTGCTCAAAGGCATATCACAAGTGTAAATCAAATACAAAACTGACCCCAGTATGCTCCCCTGTGGCACACCGGATGATATAGATTCGGGCACACTCATGAAGTCTCCTTCCACAACCGTAAACTTCCGGGTAGTAATATAACTTTCTAATAGCTTCGGAAAATTTATTGGTAAATATGATTTCATAAAATAAGACCTTCATGCCACACTTTATCAAATGCCTGAGAAACGTCGATAAACAGCGCAGAACAATACTTCTTTTCTTCAAATGTTCTTCTTATAAATTGAACCAATCTATGAGTTTGTTCGATAGTGCTATGCTGACTTCTAAAACCAAATTGATGGTCCGGTATGCACCCACTACTAACTAGAATTGGGGACAATTTTGTCATGAGCAGTTTTTCGAAAAGTTTTGACATTGTTGATAGCAGACTTATTGGCCTGTATGACTCAGCCTTGGTAAGGTCTTTGCCCGGCTTTGGAATCATTTTAACTTTGGCAAGCTTCCAGCTATTTGGATAATACTCCAGTCGTAAAATGGCGTTAAAAATAAATAACAGGATTCTAATTGCAATACGAGGCAACTTTATTAGCTTCTGGTTACTAATTCCATCAATACCCGTAGCTTTCTTCGGGTTAAGTTCAGCAATTAGTTTTTGTACATCACACGTTCTAAATTTTATGGGTCGAGGGGGTAGCGCCACTACATTCGGCAAATCAATAACACCAGTACATGAGTTAGGGGTAAATACTGATTTTAAATGCTCAGCAAATATTTTACCTTTTTCAGTATCACTTCTTGCCCAACCCCCTGTAGATGTACGCAGAGGTGGTTTAAACGCAAACAGGTGTTTTAAGCTTTCTAGCAGCGCGCCACAAAGAGTAATTAGATGCTGGTGTGGCATCAAGACCTTCCAGATAGTTTTTAAAAGATTCAGTTTTTTCAAATGCAAGCAAGTCTTGGAGTCGTTTAGTGCACTCTTTAAATCTGATTTTATGTTGGGGCGATCTGTGCTGTTGCCATTCCCTTCTAGCTCTTCTTTTTTCACTTACGAGACGTTCAATATCCGTAGAATAAATTCTATTAAATCCAGTCTGCGGGTAGGAGGTAGTCGCATGTTCAGCAGCCTGTTTTATGTTTTTGATAAGATTGCCAATGTTAAATTCAATATCTTCGGATGTTCTTAGCGTAATGTTTTCCGTACAATGAGTACTGAGATATTTTCTGAACCCCAGCCAATTAACACGGTTGATCGTCTTCACATACGGGTGAGGTAAGTCACTACTTAATGGGCTACAAATTGTAACGATCGTGGGAGAGTGATCGGAGGAAAGATCTTGAGACCCTTCAACATGAACTAATTCCCTAGAAATATTTTTCATGACTCCAAAATCTATAATATCCGGAATTTTTTGTATGTCCGTAGGCCAGTAAGTGGGCTCCCCACTCGAAATGACGTCCAAGCCCATTTTTGAAATTGTGTTGAACAATGTCCGACCTCTAGGTGTAATAAGACGCGAGCCCCAGAACGTATGGTTTGCATTGTAGTCGCCAGCTGCTACGAAGCAAGGGCCAAGGGATTTGTAGAAATCCTCGTATTGGTCCTCAGTAATTGCGAATCTAGGATGGGAGTAAATTGATGATATGACAAAATTAGTGCAAAAATTTTCGACACAAATATTCGTTGCTTGTAAATGTTCTTCGCAAATGTTGTCAATAATATAATGCTTGAGTCTTGACTTTATTAAAATTGCTGATCCACCGCATACTCTTCCTCTCGGGTCCTTTGAATCATATAAGGTGTAGCCATAAATTTTAAAAAGGCTTCTCGAAGTCAAATGAGTCTCAGAGACCAACATTATATCAATATTTTTTTCCGTGAGGAAGTGCTCAAGTTCATTTTTATGTTGGCGAATGCCGTTTGCGTTCCAGAAACATATTTTTAACGTGTTCATGGTTTGTTAACTAAAGCTTGAAGCAATGTATTCTGCATTCGCAGCATTTCTTGCATCATGCTAGTCATATTTGTTGTAAAATTGTTTATAGTTTGCACCAGATTTTCAATAGTAGCTTCAAGGCGATTAAAATTAAAGCCTGAGTTTGTATTTGTTGAAGTATTTGGCCATGGAACATTTTGTGTGGGAATAGAGCTTGTCTTTGCAGCATCGGCATACGATACGCGTGAATTAACTGGTTGGCTCAATTGGGCAAGAGTGGCGGAGTAAGTTCAAAATTTATATCGCTTAAACTTTTTTTGGCGGTTATGGCGCGATATGTTAGTAAGTGTATTTATTTGAGATTTGGAATATTTTGGCAACATTTGTAGGCAAAAATATCGATATATCGAAATATCCATGTTTTCAAAAAAATATATATCGATACTGTTCAAAAATATCGATACGATATACATATGTATATCGATAAATTTTTTTCATTTGCCCATCCCTACTATTAGCCCTAAAACATATCGCTCATTTACTAAAACAATGCCAGAACTAAAAAAAAAACTAGCTTTCCAGGATATGAGTTTAATAAAGTTTTCAATTTACAAACAACTTAATGGAAAAAGAAAATTTAATTTGCTTGTCAAAAGTTTAGTATGCAAGATTTTTGTACGAAAATCAAAAATCCCGTTTTTGAGCTATGACGTTACTTGTGTAAATGAGCGATATGTATACAGCGGCTCTCGCTTAAATACGCCCACTTAAATTACGGACACAAAGTATGCCAGAGTTGCAGAAAATTACTTATGAAAAAAGTTAAAATCCGCTGAATTGATCACTGTTAAAAAAGGATAATAATCATTACAAACAACAGAAAATGTATACTTAGTGAAATGAACAAGTGAACATTTTTACAAAATTAACTGAAAGATTTTGTAGTGTTGAACTGAAATACAAAATGTGTAAAATATTATTGGTATTATAAAAGTGATTAAAATTAGTTTCCAAATGATTACAAACTCAATTTTAAACAATTTAAATGAAAAATATTAATTCTTAACATTAACTTACAAAAAGCACACAGCAAATGAAAAAAACGAAACGAAAAAGTATAAAATGAAAATACATTTGACCAAAATTAAACAGAGGAATTTGATGTGTTGAATTAAAAAACACAATCTAAAAAAGATTATTAGTAGTAAAAAGGCGATTATAATTATAATTTGTTTTCAAATGATTACAGAATTTCTTTTTAAACATTTTCATTCAAAAATATTAATTTTTACCATTTACTTACAAAAATCACGCAGCAAATTAGACCACAAAGTATAAAATAAAATTACGTTAAAATAATACCACAAAGTATACAGAGATGTCACGAGATGGAAGATAATGGTATTTTCTGTTTGTCTTGTTTTCCCTGAAATTTCGTCGTCGTTTTTGTTTTGATTCCTCTTTCTAGTGCAATAAAATTACAATGCTTTTTATTAGCTGTGTTAATTGGTAAGTAGTAATACACTACAATATCACTTAGACTAAAGTTTTCTTTTTATTCCACGAATTTTAAAAAACCTGATTGGAGCGTTTTTTACCTGTCACTTTCTTTACTTCTGAGTATTCTGCGATAATATTATGCAAAAGAAAAAGTAAAGAGGATTTGATGACTGTGTGAGCGGGACCGTCCGAATACACAATTATGTTCCATATGGTGACATCTCTGTAAGTGTTTTGTTGCGAGTACTTATGAAACGTTTTTGGGTAATTTTTTTCTCACATTTTAGTTTTAGGTAATTTTTTTTATTATTTTAAGTAATTTTTGATAAGTTTTTTACTTTCGGAAAATACTTAAAGTTTCTTTTGAAATTGGTAAATATACTTTTAAAAAATTTAATAATTTGGTGGAAACAAATCAGGGCTTCAAAACATTATACAGCATATCTACAGATATTTCTGTAGATAATTTTGACGTTACAACCTACAAGCTACAATTTAAAATGTAAGTATTAATGATCTTTTATACTTTAAAGATTTTACGGAACTTTTCAATCTGCAGAAATATTTTAACAGATAATCGTATTTAATAATACGCATTTAATAATACGTTGAACCTCGATTCTCCGGGCCTCTATCAACCGGTTACATCTATTAACCGGCATGCTGTTACTTTGTTTCTTGATTTCTATTATCCGTGATTTTACCTCTATTATCCGTGCTTCCAGTTTTTATACCTGTATTAACCGTGCTACACAGAAAAAGTATTCACCAATTAATGTTTTCAATTAAGAATTTCAGTTCTCGCTGTACCTTCATAGTGAACATACGTAATAGCGGAATTTTTCTTACATACAAACTAAACAAAAAAAAAATCATACAAAAAATATTCGTAGTACATATTAACTTTGATAAATAAGCTTTTTTTTGCTTTGCTAATATTTTTACATATAGAATAACAAAAACAAAAAAACCGTAAACAAAAAAACATACAAAGTACCCTTGAGGAATACTCTATATGAGTACCACAAAGGAAAAAAATAGTGAAGTGAGTTCTAACGGCAGAAATGCCTATTTTACTGTGAGTTTTGATGCTCATAATGATAACAATAAAAATAAAAAATCTGATAATAGACTTGCTGTGAGTTCTGAAGCTCTTAACAAAAATCAAAAATCTGATAATAGACTTTCTCTAACGGCAAAACCACAGTTTCGTCAGCGATCAACTTCGCTTTGTCCAATGCCAACTAGTGAATCGTTGACATTATTGCCTAGTACTTCTACATTTAACTCAGCGATATCATCCGCTTCGGGCTCGTGGTCATCACTTAAACAAGTTGTCACTGAAGATAAGAGCAGCCAAAAACCCAAGGTCCAAGTCGGAATGGACAGATACATTACAATTTTAAAGCGCGGGCGAAGCCCAAATTCTACTAAAATTGCATCTGCTCCAAAGATGTCTAGGGATAACAGCGCATCCTCTACTAATCGGCAAAACCGTTTTAAAATATTGCAAGATGACAATGACAAACCCCCTGAATCTGCGAACAAAACCTCCAAGCCGCCACCAATCTATTTAAGAGAAAAAAACTCAAACGCTCTTATTAAAAAATTAATTTCGTTCATTGGTGAGAATAAAATACCTTTTACACCGAAAAATCACAGTTGAAGAGCCACGTAAGCGTTCAGGTCCCGTACAGTGCCATAATTGCCAAGAATATGGCCACACAAAAACCTACTGCAAATTACCTACAGTTTGTGTTATCTGCGGTGAATTGCATGGTACTGCTAACTGTACCAAGCCAAAAGTACAAGCTGAAAAAAAATGCAGTAATTGTGGAGAAAATCACACCGCTAATTACAGAGGATGCCGTGTATATTCTTTCGTTAAACAGGCTATGGGTCAAAAATCTAAATTAGCTCCAGTTCAATCAGCAAATGCTTACTCCGCCACTCTGCCTCAAACTAGCCAACTAGTTAATTCACGTGTATCGTATGCCGATGCTGCTAAGACTAGCTCTATTCCCACACAAAATGTTCCACCGCCAAGTAATTCAACGAATGCAAACTCTAGCTTTAACTTTAGTCGTCTTGAAGCTACTATTGAGAATCTGGTGCTAACTATAAACAACTTTACAACAAATATGACTAGCATGATGCAAGAAATGCTGAGAATGCAGAATACTCTGCTTCAAGCATTAGTCAGCAAACCATGAACACGTTAAAACTATGTTTCTGGAACGCAAACGGCATTCGCCAACATAAAAATGAACTTGAGCACTTCCTCACGGAAAAAAATATTGATATAATGATGGTCTCTGAGACTCACTTGACTTCGAGAAGCTGCTTTAAAATAAATGGTTACACTCTATATGATTCAAAGGACCCGAGGGGGAGAGCATGCGGTGGATCAGCAATTCTAATTAAGTCAAGACTCAAGCACTATATCCTTGAGAACGTTAGTGAAGAATATATGCAAGCTACGAATATTTTCGTAGAAAATTTTTGTGCGAACTTCGTGATATCATCAATTTACTCACCTCCCAGATTTTCAGTTACCGAAGATCAGTATGAGAAGTTCTACAAATCGCTTGGATCTTGTTTCGTGGCAGCTGGTGACTACAATGCAAAACATACGTACTGGGGCTCGCGTCTTGTTACACCTAGAGGTAGAGCGTTGTTTAATACAATTTCAAAAATGGGCTTAGATGTCATTTCGAGTGGGGAGCCTACTTACTGGCCTACTGACGTAAGAAAAATTCCAGATGTTATAGATTTTGGCGTCACGAAAAATATCCATGGGGACTTAATTCACGTAGAGGGCTCTGTAGATCTGTCCTCCGATCACTCTCCCACAATAGTTACAATTTTCAACCCACTAAGGAGTGATTTAACTAACTCATATGCGAAAACGATTAACAGGGTCAACTGGCTAGGATTCAAAAAATATATTAGTAGTCACTGCGTAGAAAACATTCAGCTAAGATCACCTGATGATATTGAATTTAATATTGCCAATCTTAACGAATATATTAAACAGGCTGCTGAACATGCCACTACTTCCTATCCGCAGACTGGCTTTAATAGAATTTATTCTACGGAAATTTAACGTCTTGTATGTGAAAAAAGGAGAGCTAGAAGAGAATGGCAACAACACCGATCACCCCTAAATAAAATCAGACTTAAAGAATGTACTAAACGACTCAGAGAGCTGCTATCGTCGGAAAAGACTGCATTACTGGAAAAGTATTTAGAAGGTCTTGATGTAACGTCAACATCTAATTACTCTTTATGGCGCGCTACTAGAAATCTTAAAAGACCCGTTGATCTCAAATCACCATTGCGTACTTCGACTGGAGGCTGGGCAAGAAGCGATAGTGAGAAAGGTAACTTATTTTCTGAGCATTTAAAATCTGTATTCACTCCCAATTCATGTACGGGTGCTGCCGATTTACCGAGTGTAGTCTCTCTACCCCCTCGTCCCTTAAGGTTTAAGATGCGTGAACTACAAAAAATAGTTGCTGAACTCGACCCTAAGAAAGCTCCAGGTATTGATGGCATTAGTAACAAGATGCTGATGAACTTGCCTCATATTGCAATAAGAATTTTGCTATTTATTTTTAATGCCATTTTACGAATGCAGTATTTTCCACATAACTGGAAACTTGCCAAGATTAAAATGATTCCAAAGCCAGGCAAAGATCTTACCAAGGCTGAGTCATATAGGCCTATAAGCTTACTTTCAACAATTTCAAAGCTTTTCGAAAAGCTGCTCATGACTAAATTGTCCACAATTTTAGCTGATACTGGGTGCATCCCGGACCATCAATTTGGCTTTAGAAGTCAGCATAGCACTATTGAGCAAACGCATAGATTGGTTCAAATTATAAGGAGGACTTTTGTAGAAAAGAAGTATTGTTCTGCCCTTTTTATTGATGTTTCTCAGGCATTTGACAAAGTATGGCACAAAGGCCTAGTTTTAAAATTGAAGACATACCTACCAATAAATATACAAAAGCTTTTGGAAAGTTATATTGTTGATAGGACATTTACCGTTGTGGAAGGAGACTTCATGAGTGTACCCGAATCTATATCTTCTGGTGTGCCACAGGGTAGTATTCTGGGGCCAGTCTTGTATCTAATATATACTTGTGATATGCCTGTGAGCAATAACATCCACACTTCTACATTTGCCGATGATACAGCCTGTTTGAGTATTCACAAAAATCCTGATGAGGCATCCCGCAATCTCCAAGCACACATTACCCAGCTTGAAATATGGTTGAACTTATGGAGAATTAAAGTCAATGAACAAAAGTGTGTTCATATAACGTTTACCCTAAGAAAAGATACCTGTTCCCCCATTCGAATCAACAATCAAAATATTCCTCAACACTCTCAAGTCAAATACCTTGGCATACACCTTGATCGAAGGCTTACATGGAAATATCATATTGACTCTAAGTTAACCCAAATGAAACTTAAATTGACTCAAATATATTGGTTAATTGGCAGAAATTCAACACTCAGCCTAGACTGCAAACTTTTGATATACAAGTCGCTTTTGAAGCCAATATGGTGCTATGGAATTCAGCTGTGGGGCACTGCTTCAGCTTCAAATGTCGAGAGAATCCAACGAAGGCAAAACAAAATTTTACGTTTGATAACATCTGCTCCATGGTACGTTAAAAATTCAAATATTCATCGTGATTTAAATATGCCACTAGTGAGTGAAGAAATTGCAAAATACGCAGGCAAATATTTAACTAAACTCGAGTCACATCCTAATCCGCTTGCCCGTAATATTTTGAGCTTTACTGGACACATCCGCTTAAAAAAAAGGGACACAAGGGCTCTTATACCTAACACTCCAGATGGGACTGCTTAAAAATACTTCTTTTTGATTATCACTACTTATGTATTATTTATAACTATCACTAAGCTTATGTCCGATATTGGTCGGGCCTAATAATTATATTTAGATTTAAGATTTGATTACTTATTGTTAGTTCATTTTTGAAGATACAATAAATAAATATACTATTAAAAAAAAAAAAAAAAAAAAAAAAAAAAAAAATTGGTGAGAATAAATTTCACATTGTTCCAATAAAACGTGGTAATATTGATGAAACGAAAAATCAAACTTATGAAGAAAAAGATTTTCGCAAAATGGTTTCTGAATTTGAAAAAAGTAAAACAAATTTCTACACATATCAGCTCAAGAGTGCTAAAGGTATGCAGATTGTCTTGAAGGGCATAGATTCCTATGTTGCCCCCGAAGAAGTAAAAGATGCTCTCGTCTTCCAGGGCTTTAAAGTAAAAAACGTATCGAACATAATAAATAGGGAAAAGATCCCTCAACCTCTATTTCGCGTTGAACTTGAGCCAAATGATATAAAATTGAAAAAAAAGGAGACCCATCCAATATATAATTTAAAATATCTCTTATATCGAAAAATAACCGTTGAAGAACCACACAAGCGTTCAGGACCCGTACAGTGCCATAATTGTCAAGAATATGGCCATACTAAAACTTACTGCAAATTACCTACTGTTTGTGTTGTGTGCGGCACTGCTAGTTGCAATAAACCAAAAGATCAAAGTGACAAAAAATGCAGTAATTGTGTAGGTAATCACACCGCTAACTACAGAGGTTGTCCTGTGTACTCTTTCGTCAAACAGACTATGAGGCAAACACCTAAATTAGCTCCAGCTCAATCAGCAAACGTTTACTCTGCCACTTTTCAGCAAATGAGCCAACCAGTTACTTCCCGTGTATCGTATGCAGATGCTGCTAACGCTAGTTCTATTCCGACACAAAATGTTTCACCGCAAAATAATTCTACAAATACACACTCAAACTTTAATTATAATCGCCTTGAAGCCACTATTGAAAATCTTGTGCAAACTATAAACAATTTTACAACAAATATGACTAGCATGATGCAAGAAATGTTGCGAATGCAGAATACTCTGCTTCAAGCAATACTTAATAAGCCATGAACACGTTAACAATATGTTTCTGGAACGCAAACGGCATTCGCCAACATAAAAATGAACTTGAGCACTTCCTCACGGAAAAAAATATTCATATAATGTTGGTCTCTGAGACTCATTTTACTTCGAGAAGCCTTTTTAAAATTTATGGCTACACCTTATGTGATTCAAAGGACCCGAGAGGAAGAGTATGCGGTGGATCAGCAATTTTAATAAAGTCAAGACTCAAGCATTATATTATTGATAACATTTGTGAAGAACATTTACAAGCAACGAATATTTGTGTTGAAAATTTTTCCTATAATTTTGTCATATCATCAATTTACTCTCCTCCTAGATTCGCAATTACTGATAATCAATACGAGGATTTTTACAAATCTCTGGGTCCTTATTTCGTAGCAGTTGGCGACTATAATGCTAAACACACGTTCTGGGGTTCGCGTCTTATTACACCCAGAGGTCGAGCGTTGTTCAATACAATTTCCAAAATGGGCTTGGATGTAATTTCGAGTGGGGAGCCCACATATTGGCCTACTGACATACATAAAATTCCGGATGTAATAGACTTTGGCGTTATGAAAAATATCTCTAGGGATTTAATTCAAATTGAAGCTTCTCTAGATCTCTCGTCCGATCACTCTCCCACGATCGTTACAATTTGTAGCCCATTAAGAAGTGATTTACCTCACCCATATGCGAATTTGATAAATTTTGTAAATTGGCTGCGATTCAGAAAATATCTTAGTAGTCATTGCACGGAAAACATTACGTTAAGAAAACCCGAAGATATTGAAGCTAACATTGCCAATCTTAACGAAAATATTAAGCAGGCTGCTAAACATGCCACTACCTCCCATCCGCAGACTGGGTTTAATAGACTATATTCTACAGATATTGAACGTCTCGTATGTGAAAAAAGAAGAGCTAGAAGTGAATGGCAACAGCACAGATCACCCCAGAATAAAATTAGATTTAAAGAGTGCACTAAACGACTCCAAGAGCTGCTTGCACATGAAAAAACTGCATCTCTTAAAAACTATCTGGAAAATCTTGATGTCACACCAGCATCTGATTACTCTTTATGGCGTGCTGCTAGAGAGCTTAAAACACCCGTTGAGTTTAAACCACCTCTGCGCACATCTACCGGAGGTTGGGCAAGAAGCGATACTGAAAAAGGTAACATATTTGCTGACCATTTAAAATACGTATTTACCCCAAACACATGTACTGGTTTAATTGATTTGCCAAATGTAGTGGCTCTACTCCCTCAACAAATAAAGTTTAAGATGCGTGATGTGCACAAACTAATTGCTGAACTCAACCCGAAGAAAGCTCCGGGTATTGATGAAATTAGTAACCAGATGCTGATAATGTTGCCTCGTATAGCTATTAGAATCCAGCTATTTATTTTTATTGCCATTTTACGACTGGAGTATTATCCACACAGCTGGAAGCTTGCTAAGGTTAAAATGATTCCAAAGCCGGGCAAAGATCTTACCAAGGCTGAGTCATATAGGCCAATAAGTCTCCTATCAACGATTTCAAAGCTTTTCGAAAAACTGCTCATGACAAAATTGTCCCCAATTCTAGTTAATAGTGGGTGCATACCGGACCATCAATTTGGTTTTAGAAGTCAGCATAGCACCATTGAACAAACTCATAGATTGGTCCAATTTATAAGAAGAACATTTGAAGAAAAGAAGTATTGTTCTGGGCTGTTTACCGACGTTTCTCAGGCATTTGATAAACTGTGGCATGAAGGCCTAATTTTAAAATTAAAAACATACCTGCCAATAAACGTTGTAAGTCTTTTGGAAAGTTACATTACTGCCCGGAAGTTCACTGTTGTGGAAGGAGACTTTATGAGCATGCCTGAAACTATCTCATCCGGTGTGCCACAGGGGAGTATACTGGGGCCAGTTTTGTATTTGATTTATACTTGTGATATGCCTCTGAGCAGCAATATCCACACTTCCACATTTGCTGATGATACAGCCTGCCTTAGTATGCATGAAAATCCTTACGAGGCATCCCGATATCTTCAAGAACACATTACCCAGCTGGAACTATGGTTAAACTTATGGAGAATTAAGGTAAAAGAACAAAAGTGTGTTCAAGTAACGTATACATTACGAAGAGATACTTGTTCACCCATTCGGATTAACAATCAAGTTGTCCCTTAACATACTCATGTGAAATATCTTGGAATACACCTTGATCGATGGCTTACTTGGAAACACCACATTGACTCTAAGTTAACCCAAATGAAACTAAAATTAACTCAGGTACATTGGCTGATTGGTAGAAATTCAACCCTCAGTCTAGATTGCAAACTTTTGATATACAAGTCACTTTTGAAACCTATATGGTGCTATGGAATTCAACTATGGGGCACTACTTCAGCTTCCAATGTCGAGAGAATCCAACGAAGGCAAAATAAAATTTTGCGATTAATAACATCGGCTCCATGGTATATAAAAAACTCAAATATACATCGTGATTTAAACATGCCACTAGTGATTGAAGAAATTACAAAATATGCAGGCAAATATTTAACAAACCTCGAGTCACATCCTAATCCGCTTGCTCGTAATATTTTGAACTTTACTGGACACATCCGCCTAAAAAAGAGGATACAAGGGCTCTTATACTCAACACTCCAGATGGGACTGCTTGAAAATAATTTTTATTTTATTTATTTTTTCTTCCTTTTGATTATCACTACTTATGTATTATTTATAACTATCTCTAAATTTATGTCCGACAGTGGTCAGGCCTAATAATTATATTTTGGATTTAAGATTTGAATACTTATTGTTAGTTCATATTTGAAGATACAATAAATAAAAAACATGTATTAAAAAAAAATAAGAATTTAATTGATTCAATTAAATTTTTAATTGTATTAATTAATTTGAGTGGAAAAATTTAATTGATATTATCAAATTGATTAAAGGTCAAAATTTAATAAATTTTTTAATTAATATTACAAATATTTTTATTGATATTACAAAATCATTCATATTACTTTTTTGTGTGTATCCGTGAAAAATTATATTTCCTGTTTTAATACAAACTAAAATATCATATTTTATTTATAATAATATGTACTCTTTTGTGTTTTTATTTAACCTCTATTAACCGTGTTTTGCGATTATCCTTGCTATGTCCGGTCCCGTGCAGCCCGGATAATCGAGGTTCAACTGTATATTGTAATTCACAGCAAATTGATTGAAATAAAGAAACTTAAAGTGCAAATCTCATTATTTTGAGTAATTTTTTAGGAAATTTTTTGGAAGTTTAAACTTTCACTCAAAAACTTCAAACTGAATTAGTGTTAGATTAAAATAATTTTCAGTTTAGCTAGTTAGACAAAGAAACTAAGGGCCTAATTTGGTAAAATGTAACGCTCAGAGTTGAGAATTTTTTTATATTTTTTATGCTACGATGCAAGACCATTTGCATAAGTTTGTGAATTCGGCTATTATAATATTTGTAACTTGCGGTGCTGTTCGAAGTTGAAGCGCAGAAGTATATGAATGCAAAAGTTGAAACCATTCTTGTTATACCAAATTGCGTTGCTTCTGAGTACCCTCTCCTACGACACACACATACACACACACACACGCACGTGTAACAAGCTGTTAACTAATTTATTAAATGTATTTTTGTGTGCTTTTGTGCTACAAAAAATTTATACAAATACGTACGTACATATTACGAAATTCGTGCACTTAGTATATGCATTGCAAATTACATACTTATGTACATAAGTATAATTAATATACATATTATGTATATTATATGACATAAATATGCCCGCTTTCAGAAAAAATGCACTCATTTGGTTGTTGCAATGCAAGCGACATCAGTCAGCTGTGTTGAATGTAAAATTGTTGCATTTGTCCCTTTTGAGCTCGAGTATCTAGTTCTCGCATTCGGGTGTGTTAAGCTTAAATTAGACGTGACATAGCCATAACCAAACCATTAGTTTGGTTCGAACGGCTGTTTTCTATGGCTATGGTTATGTCACGTCTGATTAAACCTTTATTCCTGTCACATGTGAGGGTGTTTTTTTTTTTGCAATTGCATATTTGTTGCTGCTTAACCAAAGATATTAGGGTTTTAAAAAGTTTTTGTTAATAAAGATTATACACCAATTCCACGGTTGGCGTCGCTGCTTGGGACCGGAGAAACGCATTGCAAACGGAAAGAAACCAAACCGAAGCAATATTTTTGGTTTAGAGATTCATAATTTTAACTAAAAAATTGGGGTTTAAATAAAAAATAATCTTTTTGTTATTGTTCTTTGCTGGTGGTTAAGAAAATTCTCAAATAGTTTTTGAAGGCCTGTTCATAAGATAAGAGGTTTGTGACTGTTCAGAATGTGCGGTTGAAGTATACTGACGATTTGTTAAAGCAACAATGAAATGCATATGGGTAATTCCAGAAAAAGGTCAAACAAAAAAAATTTTTTTGATCAACAATTTTGGGTTTATTCTTAATAATAAAACTGAAAGGTCTATACTTTATAATTATAAAAGCACTTTTAATTTTTGAAATTTTTTTACTGAAATCTGCGACTGTAAAAACAACTATTTTTGTTTGCTGAGCCTTTTTTAGCGGTTATTTAATTAAAGTAATAGGTATTATTTTTGGCAATTTAAAAATGTTCTCAAGACGTTTGTTTTTATACCTTATTTTATTCCTTATTTTTAATTTTAATCTTAATGTTTTTATTATGTTTAAGAAATTTATTATTCCTTATATTATCATAAGTTTATTTTAATTGAAGTTTATTTGCTGGTGGTTAAGCATTGTCTATATGGGCGATTCTCAGGGAACGGATGCGACATGTGTACACTTTTAGTTGAGCAAAAACAAGAAAGGAATGGAAAGATATATCTTAGGTTTTTTAAAGCGATGAAACAGTAGTATATTTAAGAAACAAATTTTGGCGATATTAATAATATAGTAAAAAGATATAAGCAGATGTCAGCGGAAACGGACGCGAAAAGTTATTTTTGTGGACTTAGAAATATACAGAATTCGGCGAAATCTTATTAAGATTTTTTTTTTTGTGAATGTGGAAATGAAGGTGAAAGAAGATCGTTTATGTATAGATTTATGGAATATGAAAACTTTGTTTAAATTTTTTTTAATGGGTAAAGTACAAAAATGGACGCGACGTAGTAACTTTGTTAATATTCATTGAACTTTAGTTCGAAAGAAATTAAACAATAAAAAACGCTTACTTACTGATGAAAAAAAAATTAATAAATATTGATTTTAATCGACGAATGCGACATTAAGGTATAAGTGAAAGCAAACTCAAAAAACTTATGTTATTAGAACGCCGTTCTCCTTTTTTGTGCTAATGCGCAAGGTTATTGTTACTAGAACATTTTTAAATTACAAAAAATAATACCTATTACTTTAATTAAATAACCGCTAAAAAAGGCTCAGCAAACAAAAATAGTTGTTTTTACAGTCGCAGATTTCAGTAAAAAAATTTCAAAAATTAAAAGTGCTTTTATAATTATAAAGTATAGACCTTTCAGTTTTATTATTAAGAATAAACCCAAAATTGTTGATCAAAAAAATTTTTTTTGTTTGACCTTTTTCTGGAATTACCCATATGCATTTCATTGTTGCCTTAACAAATCGTCAGTATACTTCAACCGCACATTCTGAACAGTCACAAACCTCTTATCTTATGAACAGGCCTTCAAAAACTATTTGAGAATTTTCTTAACCACCAGCAAAGAACAATAACAAAAAGATTATTTTTTATTTAAACCCCAATTTTTTAGTTAAAATTATGAATCTCTAAACCAAAAATATTGCTTCGGTTTGGTTTCTTTCCGTTTGCAATGCGTTTCTCCGGTCCCAAGCAGCGACGCCAACCGTGGAATTGGTGTATAATCTTTATTAACAAAAACTTTTTAAAACCCTAATATCTTTGGTTAAGCAGCAACAAATATGCAATTGCAAAAAAAAAAACACCCTCACATGTGACAGGAATAAAGGTTTAATCAGACGTGACATAACCATAGCCATAGAAAACAGCCGTTCGAACCAAACTAATGGTTTGGTTATGGCTATGTCACGTCTAATTTAAGCTTAACACACCCGAATGCGAGAACTAGATACTCGAGCTCAAAAGGGACAAATGCAACAATTTTACATTCAACACAGCTGACTGATGTCGCTTGCATTGCAACAACCAAATGAGTGCATTTTTTCTGAAAGCGGGCATATTTATGTCATATAATATACATAATATGTATATTAATTATACTTATGTACATAAGTATGTAATTTGCAATGCATATACTAAGTGCACGAATTTCGTAATATGTACGTACGTATTTGTATAAATTTTTTGTAGCACAAAAGCACACAAAAATACATTTAATAAATTAGTTAACAGCTTGTTACACGTGCGTGTGTGTGTGTGTATGTGTGTGTCGTAGGAGGGGGTACTCAGAAGCAACGCAATTTGGTATAACAAGAAGGGTTTCAACTTTTGCATTCATATACTTCTGCGCTTCAACTTCGAACAGCACCGCAAGTTACAAATATTATAATAGCCGAATTCACAAACTTATGCAAATGGTCTTGCATCGTAGCATAAAAAATATAAAAAAATTCTCAACTCTGAGCGTTACATTTTACCAAATTAGGCCCTTAGTTTCTTTGTCTAACTAGCTAAACTGAAAATTATTTTAATCTAACACTAATTCAGTTTGAAGTTTTTGAGTGAAAGTTTAAACTTCCAAAAAATTTCCTAAAAAATTACTCAAAATAATGAGATTTGCACTTTAAGTTTCTTTATTTCAATCAATTTGCTGTGAATTACAATATACAGTTGAACCTCGATTATCCGGGCTGCACGGGACCGGACCTAGCAAGGATAATCGCAAAACACGGTTAATAGAGGTTAAATAAAAACACAAAAGAGTACATATTATTATAAATAAAATATGATATTTTAGTTTGTATTAAAACAGGAAATATAATTTTTCACGGATACACACAAAAAAGTAATATGAATGATTTTGTAATATCAATAAAAATATTTGTAATATTAATTAAAAAATTTATTAAATTTTGACCTTTAATCAATTTGATAATATCAATTAAATTTTTCCACTCAAATTAATTAATACAATTAAAAATTTAATTGAATCAATTAAATTCTTATTTTTTTTTAATACATGTTTTTTATTTATTGTATCTTCAAATATGAACTAACAATAAGTATTCAAATCTTAAATCCAAAATATAATTATTAGGCCTGACCACTGTCGGACATAAATTTAGAGATAGTTATAAATAATACATAAGTAGTGATAATCAAAAGGAAGAAAAAATAAATAAAATAAAAATTATTTTCAAGCAGTCCCATCTGGAGTGTTGAGTATAAGAGCCCTTGTATCCTCTTTTTTAGGCGGATGTGTCCAGTAAAGTTCAAAATATTACGAGCAAGCGGATTAGGATGTGACTCGAGGTTTGTTAAATATTTGCCTGCATATTTTGTAATTTCTTCAATCACTAGTGGCATGTTTAAATCACGATGTATATTTGAGTTTTTTATATACCATGGAGCCGATGTTATTAATCGCAAAATTTTATTTTGCCTTCGTTGGATTCTCTCGACATTGGAAGCTGAAGTAGTGCCCCATAGTTGAATTCCATAGCACCATATAGGTTTCAAAAGTGACTTGTATATCAAAAGTTTGCAATCTAGACTGAGGGTTGAATTTCTACCAATCAGCCAATGTACCTGAGTTAATTTTAGTTTCATTTGGGTTAACTTAGAGTCAATGTGGTGTTTCCAAGTAAGCCATCGATCAAGGTGTATTCCAAGATATTTCACATGAGTATGTTAAGGGACAACTTGATTGTTAATCCGAATGGGTGAACAAGTATCTCTTCGTAATGTATACGTTACTTGAACACACTTTTGTTCTTTTACCTTAATTCTCCATAAGTTTAACCATAGTTCCAGCTGGGTAATGTGTTCTTGAAGATATCGGGATGCCTCGTAAGGATTTTCATGCATACTAAGGCAGGCTGTATCATCAGCAAATGTGGAAGTGTGGATATTGCTGCTCAGAGGCATATCACAAGTATAAATCAAATACAAAACTGGCCCCAGTATACTCCCCTGTGGCACACCGGATGAGATAGTTTCAGGCATGCTCATAAAGTCTCCTTCCACAACAGTGAACTTCCGGGCAGTAATGTAACTTTCCAAAAGACTTACAACGTTTATTGGCAGGTATGTTTTTAATTTTAAAATTAGGCCTTCATGCCACAGTTTATCAAATGCCTGAGAAACGTCGGTAAACAGCCCAGAACAATACTTCTTTTCTTCAAATGTTCTTCTTATAAATTGGACCAATCTATGAGTTTGTTCAATGGTGCTATGCTGACTTCTAAAACCAAATTGATGGTCCGGTATGCACCCACTATTAACTAGAATTGGGGACAATTTTGTCATGAGCAGTTTTTCGAAAAGCTTTGAAATCGTTGATAGGAGACTTATTGGCCTATATGACTCAGCCTTGGTAAGATCTTTGCCCGGCTTTGGAATCATTTTAACCTTAGCAAGCTTCCAGCTGTGTGGATAATACTCCAGTCGTAAAATGGCATTAAAAATAAATAGCTGGATTCTAATAGCTATACGAGGCAACATTATCAGCATCTGGTTACTAATTTCATCAATACCCGGAGCTTTCTTCGGGTTGAGTTCAGCAATTAGTTTGTGCACATCACGCATCTTAAACTTTATTTGTTGAGGGAGTAGAGCCACTACATTTGGCAAATCAATTAAACCAGTACATGTGTTTGGGGTAAATACGTATTTTAAATGGTCAGCAAATATGTTACCTTTTTCAGTATCGCTTCTTGCCCAACCTCCGGTAGATGTGCGCAGAGGTGGTTTAAACTCAACGGGTGTTTTAAGCTCTCTAGCAGCACGCCATAAAGAGTAATCAGATGCTGGTGTGACATCAAGATTTTCCAGATAGTTTTTAAGAGATGCAGTTTTTTCATGTGCAAGCAGCTCTTGGAGTCGTTTAGTGCACTCTTTAAATCTAATTTTATTCTGGGGTGATCTGTGCTGTTGCCATTCCCTTCTAGCTCTTCTTTTTTCACTTACGAGACGTTCAATATCCGTAGAATAAATTCTATTAAATCCAGTCTGCGGGTAGGAGGTAGTCGCATGTTCAGCAGCCTGTTTTATATTTTTGATAAGATTGCCAATGTTAAATTCAATATCTTCGGATGTTCTTAGCGTAATGTTTTCCGTACAATGACTACTGAGATATTTTCTGAACCCCAGCCAATGTGATCGTCTTCTCATGCAGGTGAGGTAAGTCACTTCTTAGTGGGCTACAAATTGTAACGATCGTGGGAGAGTGATCGGAGGAGAGATTTTGAGACGCTTCAACATGAACTAATTCCCTAGAAATATTTTTCATGACTCCAAAATCTATAACATCCGGAATTTTTTTTATGTCCGTAGGCCAGTAAGTGGGCTCCCCACTCGAAATGACGTCCAAGCCCATTTTTGAAATTGTGTTGAACAATGCCGACCTCTAGGTGTACTAAGACGCGAACACCAGAACGTATGTTTTGCATTGTAGTCGCCAGCTGCTACGAAGCAAGGGCCAAGGCATTTGTAGAAATCCTCGTATTGATCCTCAGTAATAGCGAACCTAGGAGGGGAGTAAATTGATGCTATGACAAAATTTGAGCAAAAATTTTCTACACAAATATTTGTTGCTTGTAGATGTTCTTCACAAATGTTGTCCAGAATATAGTGCTTGAGTCTTGACTTTATCAGAATTTCTGATCCACCGCATGCTCTTCCTGTAGCGTGCTCTAACTATCACTACGACTAATATTGCGTAGTAAACATTTAAAGTCAACTTGACCGAAATATACATAACATCCAATGGCATTGAAATTATTTTGCGCTGGACATTTGACACTCATGCAAATGCATTAGACAGACTGCAACGTAAATATGTATTTTGTACAAATGTTATTTGACACTCACCAGTCTGATCGAAGGCCGCAGCATAATGCATTTGAATGAATCATAATTAATAACCACATGTGTTTATATAATAAATATAAGCAATACTAAATCCATGTTTTCCAAATTTCTTATGAGACACACGCCGCACGCCTACCGTGGGAAACTAAAAGGAACAATTTGCTTATTAAGCATATACCTTTTCTTTTCCCTCTTATGTTAAGATAGGTTAAGCTTTATTCTCATAACTAGTATATAAGACAATGTATTTTTATTTTAAAATTAATTATTAATCAACATTCCTAGAGCTCCTAGCTGAGCTCAGGAAATTATCTTTTATTTAAAATAAAATAAATAAATAAATAAAATAAAACAAATAAAATATTTATTTAAATAATACTTTTATTACATTCCTCTCGGGTCCTTTGAATCATATAAGGTGTAGCCATAAATTTTAAAAAGGCTTCCCGAAGTCAAATGAGTCTCAGAGACCAACATTATATCAATATTTTTTTCCGTGAGGAAGTGCTCAAGTTCGTTTTTGTGTTGGCGAATGCCGTTTGCGTTCCAGAAACATATTTTTAACGTGTTCATGGCTTGTTAACTAATGCTTGAAGCAGAGTATTTTGCATTCTCAGCATTTCTTGCATCATGCTAGTCATACTTGTTGTAAAATTGTTTATAGTTTGCACCAGATTTTCAATAGTAGCTTCAAGGCGATTAAAATTAAAGCCTGAGTTTGTATTTGTTGAAGTATTTGGCCGTGGGACATTTTGTGTGGGAATAGAGCTTGCCTTAGCAGCATCGGCATACGATACACGTGAATTAACTGGTTGGCTCACTTGCGCAAGAGTGGCGGAGTAAGTGTTTGCTGTTTGTGCTGGAGCTACTTTAGGTTTTTGCCCCATAGTCTTTTTAACGAAAGAATATACAGGACATCCTCTATAATTAGCGGTGTGATTACCTCCACAATTACTGCATTTTTTTTCTGATTGATCTTTTGGTTTAGTACAACTAGCAGTACCGAGCAATTCACCGCAAATAACACAAACTGTAGGTAATTTGCAGTAAGTTTGTGTGTCGCCATATTCTTGACAATTATGGCACTGTACGGGTCCAGAACGCTTGTGTGGTTCTTCAACTGTTATTTTTCGGTATAAAAGATATTTTAAATTATAAATTGGGTGCGTCTCATTTTTTCTCAATTTTATATCATTCGGCTCAAGTTCAACGTGAAATAGAGGCTGGGGAATCTTCTCCCTATTTATTATATTGGAAACATTTTTTACCTTGAATCCCTGGAGGACGAGTGCATCTTTTATTTCTTCGGGAACAACATAAGAATCTATGCCCCTCAATACGATCTGCAGGCCTTTAGCACTCTTAAGCTGGTATGTGTAGAAACTTGTTTTATTTTTTTCAAATTCAGAAACCATTTTGTGGAAATCTGTGTCGTCATAAATTTGAATTTTCGTTTCATCGATATTGCCACGTTTTATTGGAACAATGTGAAATTTATTCTCACCAATGACCGAAATTAATTTCTTAATAAGAGCGTTTGAATTTTTTTCTCTCAAATATATTGGTGGCGGCTTGGAGGTTTTGTTCGCGGATATATTAGGTATATCGTTGTCATCTTGCAATATTTGAAAACGATTAGTGGAGGATGCGCTGTTATCCCTAGATACCTTTGAAGCAGATGCAATTTTAGTATAATTTAGGCTTCCGCCGCGCTTTCCGACAATTATATATCGGTCCAGTCCGACTTGGACCTTGGTTTTGGGCTACTCTTATTTATAGTGACAGATTGGGTAAGTGATGAATCGGATGATATCGCTAATTTAAATGATGAAGTAATAGGCAACTGTAATGTTAACGAATCGCTAGTTGGCATTGGACAAAGCGAAGTTGATCGCTGACGAAAAATTGGCTTTGCCGTTAAAAAAAGTCTGTCATCAGGTTTTTTATTTATTTTGTTTAGATTAAGATCATCAGAACTCACAATAAGTCTATCATCAGATTTTTTATTTTTATTGTTATCATTAAGATCCGAGCTCACAGTAAAATAGGCATTTCTGCCGTTATAACTCACTTCACAATTATTTGTTTTTGAGGTACTCATATAGAGTATTCCTCAAGGGCACGTTGTTAGTGTATTCCTCAAGGGCACTTTGAGTTATTTTGTTTACGGTTGTTTTTTTTGTTTGTTTATTTGTTTTAGTTATTACTGTCTATGTAAATTAATATTAGCAAAGCAAAAAAAAAAAATTAATTTAATTTAATTAATTTAATTAATTTAAATTGCCTGTTTCGAATTGCCAAAAAGGAGATTCATAAATTCGAAAATAACTTTGAAACACGTAATCTTGGTAGTTTTTTATTAGTTTAAACGTCCCTTTCACAATGTATGGTTAAAAGTTAACGTGAACTTTAACTGACAGTTCTTCATGCAAAACTTGCAGTTAAAGTCTCTGTTATCTTTTAACCATACATTGTGAAAAGGTACGTAAAGGATTTTTTTTATTTTAGTTGATTCTTTTTACAGACAATTAAGTTCTCATAAGAAATAGTCACTTTGAATTTCTTTTAAAAATTTTTTGCTACTATAATTTAAAAGCAAATTGTCACTTTTATTATCACGATTTTCTTAAATAAAATTACTTGCCAACTTGAAAATTGTTTGCAGTTTGTTCAAAAATGTCAACTGAGCACAGACGTTGAGCAGTTGCAAAGCTTGTGCAACAGATGATCACGCATACGCTGCAGAACTGCCGCATTGATGCATAGATCTGCGGAATTAGGAACGTACCCTTTCTTACAAAATTGAAAATAATGAAGATACTTTAAAAAAACATTACTTTTTCAGAGAAATATTAAAAATTTAGATTTCTTATCCTTTTCGTGATTTCACGAATGCAGTTATCAATAATTTTTTTCCTAATATTTATTTAGAATTTGTCAAAAATTAAATGCTGTCTTTAATTTAAAATCTAACAATAAACTAAATAGTTATAGGCGAAATACCACAAAAAGTCAAAACAAAAAAAAATTTGTTTGTCTTAAGTCAAATATCTTCTAAGTTATGAGAAATAGCACAGAATGTTTTATTCGATCGTTTATTTTTTAAAAAAGTTACAAGCCTCACAATTTTTTTTTAGCCCCACCCAGGTGGTCAACTTGGGCCATCTGTAACTTCTGTCCAGCTTAAGTTAGAAGACTGTCAAGACACGTGTTATAAAGCCTCTTTCCTCCTCTAAAGATGTCCGAAGTTCATATAAAGTAATATAAATCGAGTTAGTTGCTTAGAAGTTCCAGTTTTACTACCACTTACTTTGCAAAAGTCCCCACTGTGCAGCATAAAAAGTCTGCGTTTAAAGTAAAGTTTCCTTGAAGTCTGATTGCTAAGATAAATTTGTAAGAGCATTTGTGTCGATGATTTTTTTTGGCAAAAAAACTCGTATTCTTTTCACTTGTTAATAATCTTGTGAAAAGAATACGAGTTTTTTGCTCAAAAGTGAAAACGAAAAAATCTAAAAGTTTGAAATCGTCCATTTAAAAATCGTTTTCATCTAAAATCGGATGCAAGAACACATAATATTAATTTTTATTTTCTAAATTTCAACCTAAACAGGCGTAGGATGTGCTTTAACATCCGATTTCACAAGAAAAAATGTGAAAACGATGTGGAAGCCAGAACACACACAATTATGTACATATGTAATTCATAATATAGGATTAGCTCAGCCGACCGGAACCAAATCAAAAGCAATCTCAATGCACACACTAAGATCTAATACGCTAATGTGCCGATTAGGCTCAGTAAATTTTGTAAATAAAAAAATGGTAATTTCAATAACTCTAAATATCGTAATAAAAAATTAATTGTTAACATAATAGACGTCTTTACGCCTAGGGATATACAAATTTAAAATTTTACAATAAAAAAAATTTCTATCTATTGTTAGTATAAAAAAAATCAGAAAAATCTTTTAGCTGTACCAAGAAAAGCACTTACAAAAATAGAACAAAACATTAGATTTTTTTTTATAATTTGTAAATTAGTCTCCCGTAAGATTTTATGCACATGATGATGCAGCACACTTATAAAAAATATGCTTAATTGCAAAAAGGTGGTAATTTGGACATAAATTTGATAATGCTGCTTTTTATAGATCATTGATCCGCAAAATAAAATATGTTTGTGTTGGTGAGAAAAATTAGAGTAAAATAAAGTTACACTTGAAGAATTTTTTTTTTATTTTAAGATACATGCTGTGGTTATTCATTGTTTGAATATTTTTTGTAAATAAGCAATTTAATAAAAACTTAAGTAAAAAGTAAAAATAATAATCCGTTCAACAATGTAAATTCCAAATTAAATTTATTCGCTGAAAGCTGTTAAAATGCCTTTTTAAACTATTTTCCCTGTTGTTTTTAAGTGTTTTATAGCATAAAGTGCATTGCATATTGCCAGAAGCATTTTTCATCACAAAATATTTCTTAGCTTCCATAATTATTTTTTATTTTCTTACTGTTGAGATTTATTAAATTTGAACTTTAATTTCGTTCCGTGTGCTCAAAAAACTAAGCAAAAAAACCAGGAAAAAATTCATATATTCATATTCATATATCAATTAAACTACTTATCCGATTTGAAAAATTCTTTCACTATAAGAATGATACGTTATCCCTGAGTGACATATGATACAAATTTTTTGGAAAAGTGGGCGGTGCCACTCCCCCTTATTAAAAATCGCTCTGCAGGCCATAATAATAGACCGATTGTCATGAAACATTCCCAATGTGGTACTGTTGACCGTGTAATAGTACTTGGCTATACTTGGTTGTGACTGGATAAAGGGGCGTGGCACCGCCCATATAACCTAAAAATTAGAACGATTATATCTCATGAACTATCAGAGGTAGGAAGATGAGATTTGGTATATTTGTTGATCGTACTGTATGAATTACAGCCAAGGTGGAATAGGACGGTGCCACGCCCCCTTTGTTACAAACAAATTTACCTAATGAAAACAATAAAAAAATTTAAATAAAACTTTGAAATTTTAATTCTTCATTTATATTTATAAACAATTTCATCAAAAGTAAATGGTTGTATCATCTGAAAAAAATAGACATTGTTATATATATTTTTAAAACCCATATAAAATATTATCACCTGATTTTCCATTCAAGTGTTATTTAGTTTAGTCACTGTAATCGGAGCTACAATCCTCTAGTTCCTTGGTAGGGCTTGAAATATTTTTTTTTTTTGGTAACTTAATTTTGCTGCTAATGATCGGATCGGAGCTCAGTAGCAACCTGTTTAAAATGTCTTCATTTGATTTCTCACGGTTACATTTACGTGAAAAGTGCTCCCTATAGCATTTGAAGTCCTTTTCACCTTTGGTGTACGGAACACTAAAAAGGTTAAATTTTCCAGCTGTGGAGCTATGGTTATTATTTTTCAAATTTTTTATACCCAACTTTTCTTTCCAAAACATAAAATATATTTATAAATGATAATATAAAAAAAAAATATTAGACCTAGTTAATTTTATATATCACAAAAAATGTACGTTTCCCAACCCTGGAATCATAATTTAAAATTTTTCTGATTTCCTGCACCAATATTTATCTTTTAAGAATGTAAGATATTTTAAATTTATAGATAAAAAGGAAAAATTAGTTTTAGTAGGTTATTTTTATACAACAAAAAAGTTAAAGTTCCCAACCCTGGAAACGCCTTTTTGATTTTTTTAATTTTATTCATATTTTTAATACAAATTTTATTCGTACTGAAATATAAAATAAGTTTATTTAAAAAAAATTAAAAAATAAAAAAAATTGTGTTTTCAAGTTACTTTTATATGTATGTTAAAATCAAGTTTAAGTTTTCCAGCTCTGAAACCGTCTGCTCGATTTTGCTCATTTTCAATACCAATCTAAGTTGGACCAGTTCTGACACACCAGTCCAAGAACGAAGCCTCTAGCTTTTCTGGGAGCTTCGGAAAACCGATTTCACGTACACCAGACGGACGGACGGACAGACGGACATCGCTTATTCGTGTTCCCTATTCATAAGGACCCAGAATATATATATTTTATGGGTCGCATATGAATATTATGGAAATTACACACGGAATGACAAACCTATATACACCCTTTTCCATTTTTGGTAAAGGGTATAAAAAGCACCCTGAAGGTGTGCAAAATAGCTGTTTCTTTGAATTACGTTGTGGAGGCTTTCAAAGTTTTTGGTAAATATCTGCTTAGTTTAATTAGTTTCAATAGGTGCCGTGGTCCGGCTTTACAGCTGGGGAGAGTTTTTATAGAAAACCACACTGAAGCGTAAACCTTGACAATGTATATTGCAAGAGTGGTAAGGTTTGCAGAAGTGTTCTCAACTGAAATATAAAGACGAAAGGCCTAATTCATAAAAAATATTTTGATTTTATAAAAGGTTTATTAATCAAATATTCATACAAAACTTGTTTCATAAACCTCTTATTAAACAGAAATATTTTTTATGAATAGGGCAGGAAGTATTCTGTTGGCACGTGTTAGCCATCGAGCATGAGACATTTTGCCTGGTGATTTATTGGCCAAATTTTGTTGTTTTAGAGTAAATTTTTCTCGTAACAGCTTTCTTTTTAATGTTTTTCGGATCTGTTTTGTTGTTCCAACATCTATACTACTTATAGTCATTTGCAGCGATGCCAATTTAGCGCCTTTAGCGCTAGTTTTAGCGCGTTTTAACTATGCCAAACGCGCTTTTTTTCGTCTTAGCGCGTTTAATTAAAAAAGCGCTAAATTAGCGCGTTTTGATTAAAGTCAAAAATATCATTTCAGTTCAATATCTTTTTACTTTTTTGTATAAATTTAACATTTGTCTAATATCCAAAATTTAACTTTTTGTTTAAATTCGTTAATGTTTCAGATGCTGCAAATAAAATTCTCTTGGCTGTGGTTAGAATTCAAAACGCATTTTAATATTGTAAATGGCAACTATTTTGAAATTTCACAGTTAAATATATGTAGTCGTACTCGTGACCCAAAAAATTTATATAACTTATTAAGCATCTATTCTTTTTGTACTTCAAAAAGCATTTGAATCGCAACACTATTCGATAATTTATACAAGTTGTTACAAAGTTTGACAAATAAAATTAAAATCAAAACTAAGAATTTCGAATATTTGGAAGGCGAGATTCATTCTGTATTAAATGATTTTAGATATTTAGGATATAATTTCGAAGAAGCAATATTGCATAATCTGAAAAAGAGTTACTAAAAAATTAATTGTATTAATTGTATTTACTAATACATACATCGACCTTTATTAAAATTTAATTTAGCGCGTCGGAAAATAGCGCGTTTTGACTATAAATTGTTGATAATGCTGTAACTTAGCGCGTTCTAGCGCGTTTTGAGATGAGGTGTAGCGCGTTTGGGTTATAAATAGTTGGCATCGCTGGTCATTTGTCTAACAGTTTTTCTTATCTATTATAAAACTTCGCTCTCTTTCAGGTATTTTTTAGTTTTTAATGCAAGCAGATTTAAGAAAAAAAAATTTTACTTTCACAAATAAACTTTTCCAACTTGTTTTTAGGTATTTTTGGATGAGACCTCAAAAGATTTTTAAATTTTATAGACGATTTCTCGCATATTTTATATAATTTTGCAACTGCAATGGCTTCTATTTCCTTATATGTTGGATCCTTTTTAGTTTCTCGCTCATATGTTAAGCTATGACGGGCCCACTCATAAAATTTCATCACTTCTTGATAAGTTGGTAATATATTATCATTCAATTATTTCTGGTACGCTCAACTTCTCAAAAGATAAAATAAACAAATGGGAGCAGTCCACAACATAACACTAACGATCGCAACACACTTGTCTCATTTAATTCTGTGTTGTAAGAAATAAAGATTGTACGGGGATTTCCTTACTTTGTTTTTTGCCTTGAACCGTTTATATAACATATACAAAAGCAGCACGTCTAATATATATAAAAGCAGAATTTTATATTAATGTGCCATAGCCGCAACCAAAATTCAATTGATACATATCTACGTTTACATCTATGGCGCTACGGCATGTTACTAATACATTGTAGCACATACATGATTGCATTTATATTACTACGGCTGAGGCGCGTCTAATTGAATCTTTAGACTGAATCGATGTTTTTTCATGTTTCGATAGATGATCTTCTAATTTATTGAAATATGCTCAAAAAAATTATATTTCTAAGAAATTGAGTTAGACACTTTCTATATAAAGATAACGATACGTAAATGTGCATTCTAGGAAAATTTAACAATGTGAATCAACATTGTAAAAGTACAGTTTTAGATCGGAACCATCTCTATATACCGATATTTAAAATTATTTTGCATAAAACTTGTATAAATATGTAACTTAAAAAGTATTATTAAAACGATGCCAAAATCTACTTTTTCTGAAATTTCTATCGCTATCCGGAGGCAGTAAAACCTAAAATAATGCAATAAAATTTTATATGCAGATTAGCTATATCATTTAGCACCTCTTTATCACTGAGCCTCTCAAGAAATCAAGAAAAAATTTTTTTACCCATTCTACTCTTCATACCCCCCCATTCTACTGTACATACCCCATAGTTTATTGTTTAAGTTTATAAATAAATATTAATATTTTAAGGAGGTGCTCCTTTGCTCTCTAATAAGACATTTAATTGATTTTTTATAGAATATACCGGTTTACCGGGGGCTTCCGAAGAAATCTTGTGCCATTCTTTGATAAGAGCATTTTTTAGGTTCTGTTTGTCCTTCTTCCCGTTTTTTTTTCTTCAGTCCAATTCGTCCCATAAGTTTTCAACGGTGCTTAAGTAAAACGACTGGGGAAAAAATGCAGTTGTTTTTGGCACATTGTACAACAGCAATTCCTTTAAACTGACCGCTGCACAGTAAGGACTTTTGCAAAATAAATGGTAATAAATCTGGAACTTCTAAGCTACTGACTGGATTTATATGAAACTCCGAATATCCATAAAAGAGGACTAGAGCTTTATAGCACATGTCTTGGCAGCCTTCTTTCCTAAGCTGGACAGGAGCTACAGTGGGCCTAAGTTGACCACATGGGACTCAAAAAAATTTATGAGGCTTGTAACTTTTAGAAAAGCTAAGCTCAACATTTTTAAGAAATAATGTTTTTCAACTAGTGCTATTTAAATATTATATTAGTCTTATATTTATTTAAGTTTAATATCATGTAAATAATGTTTTAAATGTATTTTTGTATCTCTCATAACTTAGAAGATATTTGATTTGATTTACTTGAAAATAAATTTTTTATTTCCTTGACTTTTTTCAGTATTTTACCTATAACTTTTTAGTATATTGTTGGATTTTAAATTAAAAGACAGCATTAAATGTTTGACACAATTTTAGATAAGAAACTTATTAATATCTGCATTCGGAAGTTCGTGAAAAGGCTAAAAATTCAAAGTTTAAAAATTTTCCTGAAAAAAACATGTTTTTTTAAGAAAAAACTTTAACATCATGTGTATCATGTGCATGTTTAACACATGCACCTTTAAACCACATATGGCTAAAAACAATATATTCATAATGTGCTAAGAGCCAATTATTTTATATTTTGGGCATGCACCCTACATTCAGCAGTGTCCGAAAATCACCAATTTTAAAAATATTTGTTGTGTTTAAGCGCTTATAAAAGGTTATGACGGTAGATTTCGAAAGTTTCAACTGTAATTTTTCATTATGTAGATAGTTTTCTACATCTTTAATAAAATTTTAAAGAGCTTTTTAAAACGGACATGCGCGCAGATTTTCTGAAAAAGTCAAAATTTGGTAAAAATAATTGTTTTGTACCATAAAAAATATATATTAATATAATTTTCTTTTCTTATATGGGCCTTTTTGACTTTTATATGAGTCTTTTTACTTCGCCTGCACAAATTATTCCAATATATTTAACTGGCCTCGAGATATTCCGATTGTAGGGTTCAATTCAAAAAATATATAGAATGCGCTTAACTTTTTCCCTTTATTCACATATCAGATGCTTAAAACTTTTCTTAATTCTGAAATTCTACCTAAATAGAAAAACAAAAATAAATTTGGAATGTTATAAAATAACCCCAATTTTTTGACTTGGTAAACAAACTGTAATTATTTTTAAGTTTTAATTAATTTTGTTTTTGAGTGCATATTTAAATAATAATTAAATACCCAACCTTGTGTAGTTAACTACTACTTAAGTTTTATGGCCGTACCATATGTTTTTATGCGTTTGTGTGTTTATTGAAAACATACACATGAACATCATGTGGTGGTGTTAAAAAGAATTTCGTTTAAATTTCACAAAAATATATAACATATACAATACAAAGTTTCATATCATGGAATAAAGTAATAGAAAAATGCATTATGATATTCGATTGGTTTCATAAAATTAGTTTTTATGCAATTTTAATTTTCTAAATGTTGATAACCCAATTTTTTTGTTTATGTTAAACAGCTGTTCTTTGGAAATTTTGCAGTGCTGCCGTACTCTCAACATAATTTAATAAGAACTTTAATTAACCACTGAAAACATTAAATCGTATTTAATTCCAACTTAATTTTAAATAAAAATTAGCTAATTACGTACTTAATTATTAAGTTAAAAACTAGTGGTAAGCGTATGTATGTACACTTTTCCTAATAAAAAATATTTATCACAATTATACGATATGTTTTATCATGTACACTATTTTGTGCTAATAACACATTTATTAATGGATTTAAAAAAGTTTTCGCGCATTACTTTACAGCGGTACCGGAAGGTGCTACTTGGTTATGGTACTGTTTAAAATAAGTGACCTTTTTATTTGAGTTGCTTCAATGTCGTCTTTCTTTATTTCTTCAGTTATGTTTGGAAACCATTATATAATTAAATAATTAAAATAATTAAATAATCTGTACTGATTTACATCCCTGTTCATTGCTTCTTGACCCTCTTTTGTAAGTTCTCCCAGAGGTAGAATGTTGGTTCCAGTGATTTCTTTTCCATGAGAAATGCTCAGTTGCCTTCATCAATCTCCATGGAAATAAGTTCTTTATCAGTACTGTTGCTTCATTGTGACCATCGATATGTAGATTCTTTGGCAGCAATAAAAATTTAATTCCTTAAAAATCACTTCCGAATTTTTACTGGCATAACTAATCGACTAATTTTTATAGACTTAAAATTTGTATCGTATAACCCAAATTTGACCAAAATCTGTGGATTAGCGGGAAGTTTCAAGGATGGCCTGCAAGGTCAACCGATTCCCATATTTTTTTTTTTAACTCGTACTCATTTTGAAAATGAATTAATTTAAAAAGTGCATATTAATTTAATTTAATAGTGTAGCTTATTTACAGTAAAATAATTCATATGATATTGTTTGACTTACTTTTTCAAGAATTGTTTATCTTCTTCGTTGTGTATTAATTTATTACTAAAATGTGTAATGAATTTGACAACCCTTTCAGCAGCAGATAAGTTTTGACAAATTTGAGATCCTTGAGCGAATTCAAATCTCTCAGTTCAATTTGATGGATCGACTTTCATAAATTCTTTGGAAACTTCTAAGCGTTCAAATATTGCGTGTGTGTTTAAATTTACGAAATAGCTTAAATGGTTTTGTGAATATGTTTAATATTTGTTCGATTAGCTGTGACTTCCTTGCATTGTCCTTTAGTTGCTCGAACCGTATGAATTTTTTTCTTAATATCAGCACTAATATTAGGATTGAAGAATGAAAGGATTTAAAAATGAGTTAAAACAACATTATGCGCCAGATTTTGAATATCGAATTGTATGGAGGAACTATTGACCACGTTGCTCAATTTTATCACTTATGCCAGTTTTTCGTTATAAGACTGTAGTATATAATATCCATCTAACATTAGATGTTGCACCAGGTATTCGATTAAAAAAATTAAAATTTGGCATCATACCATCAATGAAACTGATAAGTAATGGTAATAATTCTTTTCAATCGCGTTTACTATGCGTTTGTTTCAAATTATCAAGACAGCAATTTAAAATTAAATATATTTTCAATATTATTCTATTATTGGCTTATAGCAACTCCAATTTGAAATAATTTTCGGACAAGCAACTCCTTTTTTTTTATTTTTTTTTTATTTATTTTTTTATTTTTATTTATTGTATCTTCATATATGAACTAACAATAAGTATTCAAATCTTAAATATAAAAATATAATTAGGCCCGACCAGTGTCGGACATAAACTTAGTAGTAGTTATATATAATACATAAGTATTGATAATCAAAAGGAAAAAATATAAAAAATAAAAGAATTTTCAGGAAGTCCCATCTGGAGTGCTGTGAATAAGAGCCCTTGTATCCCTCTTTTTTAGGCGGATGTGTCCAGTAAAGTTCAAAATATTACGGGCAAGCGGATTAGGATGTGACTCGAGTTTTGTTAAATATTTGCCAGCGTTTTTTGCAATTTCTTCAGTCACTAGTGGCATATTTAAGTCACGATGTATATTTGAATTTTTTATATACCATGGAGCCGATGTTATTAACCGTAAAATTTTGTTTTGCCTTCGTTGGATTCTCTCGATATTAGAAGCTGAAGCAGTACCCCATAGCTGAATTCCGTAGCACCATATAGGTTTTAAGAGCGACTTGTATATTAAGAGTTTACAATCTAGGGTGAGGGTTGAGTTTCTACCAACCAGCCAATGTATCTGAGTTAGTTTAAGTTTCATTTGCGTTAGCTTGGAGTCAATGTGGTATTTCCATGTCAGCCTTCGATCAAGATGTATACCAAGGTATTTCACATGTAAGTTTTGAGGAACAATTTGATTATTGATTGTAACGGGGGAACAACTGTCTTTTCTTAAGGTAAATGTTACCTGAGCACACTTCTGTTCGTTTACCTTTATTCTCCACATGTTTAACCATACTTCTAGCTGAGTAATATGTTACTGAAGATATCGGGAAGCCTCGTGTGGGTTTTCGTGCATACTAAGGCAGGCTGTATCATCGGCAAACATAGATGTATGGATATTGCTGCTCAAGGGCATATCACAAGTATAAATCAAATATAAAACTGGCCCCAGTATACTCCCCTGGGGCACACCGGATGAGATTATTTCAGGCGTACTCATAAAGTCTCCTTCCACAACAGTGAACTTCCGGGCAATAATGTAACTTTCTAGCAGATTTAGAATGTTTATTGGTAGGTAAGTCTTTAATTTTAAAATTAGGCCTTCATGCCACACTTTATCAAATGCCTGAGAAACGTCAATGAACAGCGCAGAGCAATACTTTTTTTCTTCAAAAGTTTTTCTTATAAATTGAACCAATCTATGAGTTTGTTCAATGGTGCTATGCTGACTTCTAAATCCAAATTGATGATCCGGTATGCACTCATTATCAGTTAGAATTGGGGACAATTTTATCATGAGTAACTTTTCAAAGAGCTTTGACATTGTTGACAGTAAACTTATTGGCCTATATGACTCAGCTTTGGTAAGATCTTTGCCCGGCTTTGGAATCATTTTAACCTTGGCAAGCTTCCAGCTGTTTGGAAAATACTCCAGTTGTAAAATAGCGTTTAAAATGAATAACAGGATTCTAATAGCTATACGAGGCAACTTCATCAACATCTGGTTACTAATTCCATCAATATCCGGGGCTTTTTTCGGGTTGAGTTCTGCAATTATTTTTTGTACATCACGCGTCTTAAATTTTATTGGTCGAGGGGGTAGCGCAACTACATTTGGCAAATCAACAGCACCAGAACACGTGTTTGGGGTGAATACGGATTTTAAATGCTCACCAAATATTTTACCTTTTTCAGTATCGCTTCTTGCCCAACATCCTGTAGATGTGCGCAGAGGTGGTTTAAACTCAACTGGTGTTTTAAGCTTTCTAGCAGCGCGCCACAAAGAGTAATTAGATGCTGGTGTGACATCAAAACCTTCCAAATAATTTTTAAGAGATGCAGTTTTTTCAAATGCAAGCAACTCTTGGAGTCTTTAGTACACTCTTTAAATCTGGTTTTAAGTTGGGGTGATCTGTGCTGTTGCCATTCTCTTCTAGCTCTTCTTTTTTCACTTACGAGACGTTCAATATCCGTAGAATAAATTTTATTTAACCTAATCTGCGGATGGGCGGTAGTGGCATGTTCAGCAGCCTGTTTAATATTTTCATTAAGGATGGCAATGTTAGATTCAATATCATCATATGTTCTTAGCGTCATATTTTCCGTGCAATGACTACTAAGATATTTTTTAAATCCCAGCCAATTAACACGATTTATCAAATTCGCATATGGGTGAGGTAAATCACTTCCTAATGGGCTACAAATTGTAACGATCGTGGGAGAGTGACCGGACGAGAGATCCAGAGAAGCTTTAATTTGAATTAAATCCCTAGAGATATTTTTCTTAACGCAAAAATCTATTACATCCGGAATTTTACGTATGTCAGTAGGCCAATAAGTGGGCTCCCCACTCGAAATGACATCCAAGCCCATTTTGGAAATTGTATTGAACAACGCTCGAGCTCTGGGTGTAATAAGACGCGAACCCCAGAACGTGTGTTTAGCATTATAGTCGCCAGCTGCTACGAAACAAGGGCCCAGAGATTTGTAAAAATCCTCGTATTGATCCTCAGTAATTGCGAATCTAGGAGGAGAGTAAATTGATGATATGACAAAATTAGTGCAAAAATTTTCGACACAAATATTCGTTGCTTGTAAATGTTCTTCACAAATGTTATCAATAAAATAATGCTTGAGTCTTGACTTAATTAAAATTGCTGATCCACCGCATGCTCTTCCTCTTGGGTCCTTTGAATCATATAAGGTGTAGCCATAAATTTTAAAAAGGCTTCTCGAAGTCAAATGAGTCTCAGAGACCAACATTATATGAATATTTTTTTCCGTGAGGAAGTGCTCAAGTTCATTTTTATGTTGGCGAATGCCGTTTGCGTTCCAAAAACATATTTTTAACGTGTTCATGGTTTGTTAACTAAAGCTTGAAGCAATGTATTCTGCATTCGCAGCATTTCTTGCATCATGCTAGTCATATTTGTTTTAAAATTATTTATAGTTTGCACCAGATTATCAATAGTAGCTTCAAGGCGATTAAAATTAAAGTTCGAATTTGTATTTGTTGAAATATTTGGTGGTGAAACATTTTGTGTATGAATAGAATTTGTCTTAGCAGCATCGGCATACGATACACGGGAACTAACTGGTTGGCTCACTTGCGCAATAGTGGCTGGTAAAGCGTTTGCTGATTGGGCTTGGGCTAATTTAGGTGTTTGCCTCATAGTATGTTTGACGAAAGAGTACACAGGACAACCTCTGTAGCTAGCGGTGTGATTTTCTCTACAATTACTGAATTTTTTGTTACTTTGATCTTTCGGTTTATTGCAGCTAGCAGTGCCGTGTAACTCGCCGCACACAACACAAACAGCAGGTAATTTGCAGTAAGTTTTAGTATGTCCATATTCTTGACAATTATGGCACTGTACGGGTCCTGAACGCTTGTGTGGTTCTTCAACGGTTATTTTTCGATACAAGAGATATCTTAAATTATATATTGGATGGGTCTCATTTTTTTCAATTTTATATCATTTGGCTCAAGTTCAACGCGAAATAGAGGTTGAGGGATCTTTTCCCTATTTATTATGTTAGATACATTTTTTACTTTAAAACCCTGGAGGACGAGAGCATCTTTTACTTCTTCAGGAGCGACATAGGAATCTATGCCCTTCAACACAATCTGCATACCTTTAGCACTCTTGAGCTGATATGTGTAGAAATTTGTTTTACTTTTTTCAAATTCAGAAACCATTTTTCGAAAATCTTTTTCTTCATAAATTTGAATTTTCGTTTCATCAATATTACCACGTTTTATTGGAACAATGTGAAATTTATTCTCACCAATGAACGAAATTAATTTTTTAATAAGAGCGTTTGAGTTTTTTTCTCTTAAATAGATTCGTGGCGGCTTGGAGGTTTTGTTCGCAGATTCAGCGGGTTTGTCATTGTCACCTTGCAATATTTTAAAACGGTTTTGCCGATTAGTAGAGGATGCGCTGTTATCCCTAGACATCTTTGGAGCAGATGCAATTTTAGTAGAATTTGGGCTTCGCTCGCGCTTTAAAATTGTAATGTATCTGTCCATTCCGACTTGGACCTTGGGTTTTGGGCTACTCTTATTTTCAGTGACAACTTGGTTAAGTGATGAGCCCGAGGCGGGTGATATCGCTGAGTTAAATGTGGAAGTACTAGGCAATATTGTCAACGATTCACTAGTTGGCATTGGACAAAGCGAAGTTGATCGCTGACGAAACTGTGGTTTTGCCGTTAGAAAAAGTCTATTATCAGGTTTTTGATTTTTATTAAGAGCTTCAGAACTCACAGCAAGTCTATTATCAGATTTTTTTATTTTTATTGTTATAGTTATGAGCATCAAAACTCACAGTAAAATAGGCATTTCTGCCATTAGAACTCACTTCACTATTTTTTTCTTTTGGGGTACTCATATAGTGTATTTCTCAAGGGTATGTTTGTATGTGTTTTTGTTTACGGTTTTTTTTGTTTTTGTTATTTCAATATGTAAAAATATTAGCAAAGCAAAAAAAAGGCTTATTTATCAAAGTTAATATGTACTACGAATATTTTTTGTATAATTTTTTTTTTGTTTAGTTTGTATGTAAGAAAAATTCCGCTATTACGTCTGTTCACTATGAAGGTACAACGAGAACTCGAACTCCTTATGAGCATTTTTTTCTGGTTAAGAGTGTAGTTAGCTCTACATATGGTAAAAGATAGTAAAAAATCAAACAGCATAGATCTTAATTACAAGCCTAATTGCTTGGTGACGCAACGTGAGAAATACGTAACCTGAAAATATAATAAATCGCTACTTCGTTTTCCTTCAATAAAAGCGTCAGAACTTTTTTCTTCACTATATACAGTGATGCCACAATTCTTTCACCAATAATGGCCAAATGTAGACAAAAAAAATAGCTAAAAAGTGCTAAAAACTAGCTAAAAAATGGCTAAGCAAGGTCTAATGCAAAATAATGAGTATTAACCCTACAAGCCTAACCTACGCCTGCGAGGCGTACATAGATTTTAAAATTATCTTTCTCTTTTAAACTATCGAAGTTAACACCTCGTGCGTTTTAGTCAAGTCAGTAGTCGACTGTTGCTTGCCAATCGCGGTCTTGTAGCTGATCCAAACTCAACCACTTTTGGGTTTTTGACGTATAACACGCCTACGAGACGTATATTTATGTATATCTATGCAGCTGGTTTTTATGTTTGCAAACATTGATATTTTTTTAGTGTGTGATAATAAATATGTTTGAGTTAATTTTATTATTATAATAATTATGGAGAGTGTTTTTTATTAATAGTTTGTGTTCCAATATAATCTTTCATTGAAAACAAACTATATAACTAAGTACAATAGCCCAGGAGTTTATTATTATATGCGCCTCTGAGACGTATGTTTATGCTTTATGTATTATTAAAATAGGTTAGGCTTGTAGGGTTAAACAAAAATAAGAAGATAATTAATAATATTAATAATAATATTATATTTTTTCAGTTCTCGTTGTACCTTCATAGTGAACAGACGTAGTAGCGGAATTTTTCTTACATACAAACAAAAAAAAAAAAATCATACAAAAAATATACGTAGTACATATTTGTATGTGTTCTGGCTTTCACTTCGTTTTCACATTTTTTCTTGTGAAATCGGATGTTAAAGCACATCCTACGCCTGTTTAGGTTGTTAATAGTCTTGTGAAAAGAATACGAGTTTTTTTTTGTCAAAAGTGAAAACGAAAAAAGCTAAAAATTTGAAATCGTCCATTTAAAAATCGTTTTCATCTAAAATCGGATGCAAGAACACAAACTATTAATTTTTATTTTCTAAATCTCAACTTAAAACAGGTGTAGGATGTGTTTTAACATCCGATCCCACAAGAAAACATGTGAAAACGATGTGGAAGCCAGAACACACACAATTAACTTTGATAAATAAGCTTTTTCTTTGCTTTGCTAATATTTTTACATATAGAAATAACAAAAACAAAAAAAAACTGTAAACAAAAAAAAAACACACAAAGTACCCTTGAGGAATACTCTTTATGAGTACCCCAAAAGAAAAAAATTGTTAAGTGAGTTCTAACGGCAGAAATGCCTATTTTACTGTGAGTTTTGATGCTCATAATGATAACAATAAAAATAAAAAATCTGATAATAGACTTGCTGTGAGTTCTGAAGCTCTTAATAAAAATCAAAAATCTGATAATAGACTTTTTCTAACGGCAAAACCACAGTTTCGTCAGCGATCAACTTCGCTTTGTCCAATGCCAACTAGTGAATCGTTGACATTATTGCCTAGTACTTCTACATTTAACTCAGCGATATCATCCGCTTCGGGCTCGTGGTCATCACTTAAACAAGTTGTTACTGAAGATAAGAGCAATTACAATACAATTTTAAAGCGCGGGCAAAGCCCAAATTCTACTAAAATTGCATCTGCTCAAAAGATATCTAGGGATAACAGCGCATCCTCTACTAATCGGCAAAACCGTTTTAAAATATTGCAAGATGACAATGACAAACCCGCTGAATCTGCTAATAAAACCTCCAAGCCGCCACCAATATATTTAAGAGAAAAAAACTCAAACGCTCTTATTAAAAAATTAATTTCGGTAATTGGTGAGAATAAATTTCACATTGTTCCAATAAAACATGGTAATATTGATGAAACGAAAATTCAAATTTATGAAGAAAAAGATTTTCGCAAAATGGTTTCTGAATTTGAAAAAAGTAAAACAAATTTCTACACATATCAGCTCAAGAGTGCTAAAAGTCTGCAGATTGTGTTGAAGGGCAAAGATTCCTATGTTGCTCCTGAAGAAGTAAATGATGCTCTCGTCCTCCAGGGTTTTAAAGTAAAAAATGTATCTAACATAATAAATAGGGAAAAGATCCCTCAACCTCTATTTCGCGTTGAACTTGAGCCAAATGATATAAAATTAAAAAAAAATGAGACCCATCCAATATATAATTTAAGATATCTCTTGTATCGAAAAATAACCGTTGAAGAACCACACAAGCGTTCAGGACCCGTACAGTGCCATAATTGTCAAAAATATGGACATACTAAAACTTACTGCAAATTACCTGCTGTTTGTGTTGTGTGCGGCGAGTTACACGGCACTGCTAGCTGCAATAAACCGAAAGATCAAAGTAACAAAAAATGCAGTAATTGTGGAGAAAATCACACCTCTAACTACAGAGGTTGTCCTGTGTGTGTACTCTTTCGTCAAACATACTATGAGGCAAACACCTAAATTAGCCCAAGCCCAATCAGCAAACGCTTTACCAGCCACTATTGCGCAAGTGAGCCAACCAGTTAATTCCCGTGTTTCGTATGCCGATGCTGCTAAGACAAATTCTATTCATACACAAAATGTTTCACCACCAAATATTTCAACAAATACAAATTCGAACTTTAATTTTAATCGCCTTGAAGCTACTATTGATAATCTGGTGCAAACTATAAATAATTTTAAAACAAATATGACTAGCATGATGCAAGAAATGCTGCGAATGCAGAATACATTGCTTCAAGCTTTAGTTAACAAACCATGAACACGTTAAAAATATGTTTTTGGAACGCAAACGGCATTCGCCAACATAAAAATGAACTTGAGCAATTCCTCACGGAAAAAAATATTGATATAATGTTGGTCTCTGAGACTCATTTGACTTCGAGAAGCCTTTTTAAAATTTATGGCTACACCTTATATGATTCAAAGGACCCAAGAGGAAGAGCATGCGGTGGATCAGCAATTTTAATTAAGTCAAGACTCAAGCATTATTTTATTGACAACATTTGTGAAGAACATTTACAAGCAACGAATATTTGTGTCGAAAATTTTTGCACTAATTTTGTCATATCATCAATTTACTCTCCTCCTAGATTCGCAATTACTGAGGATCAATACGAGGATTTTTACAAATCTCTGGGCCCTTGTTTCGTAGCAGCTGGCGACTATAATGCTAAACATACGTTCTGGGGTTGGCGTCTTATTACACCCAGAGGTCGAGCGTTGTTCAATGCAATTTGCAAAATGGGTTTGGATGTCATTTCGAGTGGAGAGCACACTTATTGGCCTACTGACATAAATAAAATTCCGGATGTTATAGATTTTGGCGTCATGAAAAATATCTCTAGCGATTTAATTCAAATTGAAGCTTCTCTAGAGCTCTCGTCCGATCACTCTCCCACGATCGTTACAATTTGTAGTCCATTAAGAAGTGACTTACCTCACCCATATGCGAATTTGATAAATCGTGTTAATTGGCCTGGATTTAAAAAATATCTTAGTAGTCATTGCACGGAAAATATTACGCTAAGAACACCTGATGATATTGAATCTAACATTGCCAACCTTAATGACAATATTAAACAGGCTGCTGAACATGCCACTACCGCCCATCCGCAGACTAGGGTAAATAGAATTTATTCTACGGTTATTGAACGTCTGGTAAGTGAAAAAAGAAGAGCTAGACGAGAATGGCAACAGCACAGATCACCCCAACTTAAAATCAGATTTAAAGAGCGTACTAAACGACTCCAAGAGTTGCTTGCATTTGAAAAAACTGCATCTCTTAAAAATTATTTGGAAGGTCTTGATGTCACACCAGTATCTAATTACTCTTTGTGGCGCGCTGCTAGAAAGCTTAAAGCTGTTGATTTGCCAAATGTAGTTGCGCTACCCCCTCGATCAATAAAATTTAAGTCGCGTGATGTACAAAAAATAATTGCAGAACTCAACCCGAAAAAAGCTCCGGGTATTGATGGAATTAGTAACCAGATGATGATGAAGTTGCCTCGTATAGCTATTAGAATCCTGTTATTAATTTTTAATGCTATGTTACGACTGGAGTATTATCCAAACAGCTGGAAGCTTGCCAAGGTTAAAATGATTCCAAAACCGGGCAAAGATCCTACCAAAGCTGAGCCATATAGGCCAATAAGTTTACTGTCAACAATGTCAAAGCCCTTTGAAAAGTTACTCATGATAAAATTGTCCCCAATACTAACTGATAATGAGTGCATACCGGATCATCAATTTGGATTTAGAAGTCAGCATAGCCCCATTGAACAAACTCATAGATTGGTTCAATTTATAAGAAAAACTTTTGAAGAAAAAAAGTATTGCTCTGCGCTGTTCATTGACGTTTCTCAGACATTTGATAAAGTGTGGCATGAAGGCCTAATTTTAAAATTAAAGACTTACCTACCAATAAACATTCTAAATCTGCTGGAAAGTTACATTATTGCCCGGAAGTTCACTGTTGTGGAAGGAGACTTTATGAGTACGCCTGAAATAATCTCATCCGGTGTGCCCCAGGGGAGTATACTGGGGCCAGTTTTATATTTGATTTATACTTGTGATATGCCCTTGAGCAGCAATATCCATACATCTATGTTTGCCGATGATACAGCCTGCCTTAGTATGTACGAAAACCCACACGAGGCTTCCCGATATCTTCAGCAACATATTACTCAGCTAGAAGTATGGTTAAACATGTGGAGAATAAAGGTAAACGAACAGAAGTGTGCTCAGGTAACATTTACCTTAAGAAAAGACAGTTGTTCCCCCGTTACAATCAATAATCAAATTGTTCCTCAAAACTTACATGTGAAATACCTTGGTATACATCTTGATCGAAGGCTCACATGGAAATACCACATTGACTCTAAGCTAACGCAAATGAAACTTAACCTAATTGGCTGGTTGGTAGAAATTCAACCCTCACCCTAGATTGTAAACTTTTAATATACAAGTCGCTCTTAAAACCTATATGGTGCTACGGAATTCAGCTATGGGGTACTGCTTCAGCTTCTAATGTCGAGAGAATCCAACGAAGGCAAAACAAAATTTTACGGTTAATAACATCGGCTCCATGGTATATAAAAAATTCAAATATACATCGTGACTTAAATATGCCACTAGTGACTGAAGAAATTGCAAAAAACGCTGGCAAATATTTAACAAAACTCGAGTCACATCCTAATCCGCTTGCCCGTAATATTTTGAATTTTACTGGACACATCCGCCTAAAAAGAGGGATACAAGGGCTCTTATTCACAGCACTCCAGATGGGACTTCCTGAAAATCCTTTAATTTTTTATATTTTTTCCTTTTGATTATCACTACTTATGTATTTATATATAACTATTACTAAGCTTATGTCCGACACTGGTCGGGCCTAATTATATTTTTATATTTAAGATTTGAATACTTATTGTTAGTTCATATATGAAGATACATTAAATAAAAATCATGTATTAAAAAAAATATATATAGTTTTTGCAGCAAATCGGGAAAAAATTTTAAAGCAAATAAAAGTAAAAATAATAAATTAAAGCAATAAGAGTAAATAAAATCATTTTCCTGCAAGTTCTCAAGAAGCAAACAAAAACATGAACACAAAAATACCGAAATATGTACAAATGTATGTATGTAGATCATTTTTAATTAAAAAATCAGATTATCATCATTAGGGTTTGCACAGCGATTACAATCGTAATTAAAATCGCGATTAATCGTAATTTTTATTCGTAATCATAATCGAACCCATTAATCGCTTGACTACGATTAAGAATGTCTTCCATTTTTAAGCAAAAAATTTATGTCAAATTTGCATACAGGGCAAGTTTAACTCATAAAAACTTAGGGCGACTTTTTGAGTTCAAGATTAGAGATAAGATTAACCTTAATCTTCATTTGTGATTTTTGGGTAGTCGATTATGTAGTCTTACTTTCTAGTTTAAGCGGCCAATCGTGGTGGTTTAATCTTGGATTTATATTGACAACATACACTTCTGAAATATATAACTTTTTGTAAAAATTATATGATAAAATAAATTAAAAACACATAAATAAATATATATATTTTATATTATTTATCAATTTCCTCTAACACGTGAAATATTTTACTTGTAATAATAAAATATTTCAGTATCTTCTTCTTCCCACAAAAAATCAAAGTGTGTTGATAACATGTATTTTGCACAGAAAATGTTGCCACTATTTTGTTCCCCAGTATGGTAATACTACACATAATAAGAAAATTAAACTACCACTCAAAAACATCAAACTCAGTCAATGTGAGCTTAAGTTAATTTTCGGATTAGCTAATTAGAGAAATAAACTAATTTTAATCTCAAACCCAAAAAGTCGCCCTTAAAGTTTAAATTTGTAGTACAAAATATACACATTTGCCTGAAAAGTTTTATTTGTTGCGGGTTTAGTATGTCTATATGCCTGCATTTCATTGGTACTTTACCAAAACATCAGTAAACTTCAATCATAATTTTGAAAAGTTTTAAACCTCTTCTCATATGCACATTTCAAAAAGTATTTCAAAATTTACATACGATTTTTGAAAAACACAAGAGAATAAAAAACTAGGCTCAGGCTCTTATACAAAACACAAGAAACAATTTATATTCGATAAGCATCTATTTTATTTTCCTACACCTTTATATAGGGTGGCGCATAAGTAACGTTAAGATTTGATCAGTGAATACATTTTTTAATTTAAGTCTTTTTTTTCGTCTCTTTACAGAATTAACTAAATAATACTTGGGAAATTTATGATGGAAAGGCTTAGCACAGAACAAAGAATCAAAGTTGTTCAATTTTACTTTGAAAGTCAGCATTCGATTATTCAGACACAAAGATCATATCGAAATTTCTTTCATGTTCGAAATGCTCCTAGCGCTCCAACAATTTATCGATTGGTTCAGCGTTTTGGGCAACAAGGGGCTGTCTGTGATCTTCCGCGTGCTGGAAGACCTCGTGCAGTTCGAAATGAAGTGAGCATTGCTCGAGTGCAAGCAAGTATTGAGGAAAACCCCGAAACTTCCACCAGGCGACGTTCTCAGCAGTTAGGGATGTCTAGGCGGTCTTTGCAAAGAATTTTACATATGTTACATCTTTTCCCATATAAGATGCAATTGGTTCACGAGTTAAAACCAAATGATGCACAAGAACGCATTCAATATAACGTTACTTATGCGCCACCCTATACAATACGTTCCTCATTGGGTAACAATAATAGTCTTATAAGGCAAAATGAAAAATAAAATTCAAATTAAGCACTTATTAAATTTATTATTTTATTTTATTATATTCTTCCAATTTTATTTAAAAAATGTCGTAATACTCGTATCTCAAAAATTGCAGTATGATTGATACAAATATTTTTCATTCGATTTAGGGATGGGCAAATGAAGAAAGTGTATCGATATATATCGTATCGATGTTTTTGAACAGTATCGATATATATTTTTTGAAAACATCGATATTTCGATATATCGATATTTTTTGCTGCATTAATTTCGAATGCACAATTACTTAGTTTAAGAAATTTAATACAAAAGAACTATTTACATATGTTAAGTTATACGTAACCTACTGTAGCTCCTTAAGACTTCATTAGACTTTACTTTCTGTTGCTGCTCTGTGATGTGCCGTTCTGTTTCTTATACCCATACAATCCAAAAAGTCACCTGCCTTAGTTGGGTCACAGTTAAAAAACGGCTATAGCTCTTAAAAGTATCGAAACCCTATACTCGTAAATAAGAATCGATGTATCGATATATAGGTTTTTGAAATATCGGCGATATATATCGATATTTATTTTCTCAAATATCGATATTTCGATACATCGATATTATTTGCCCATCCCTAATTCGATTGGACGACAGGTGCAGTTTTTCTAATCTTGGGACCTCGCATGATTACAAAAACATAGAAATATTAAAAAAGTGTATAGTTAGTTATAAGTAGATTTCCGCACCTGTTGAATTAATAACACGATGAATGAGCAACTTCATATAAAAGCAGTATTTCTTATACCGGGTGTTTTATTGAATTTATTCATTCATCATGACATCAGGTGTGGACATCCAGTATTGGATTCGAGAAATATATAAATTAAATAAAAAAAAGCTAAGCAAGTAGAAACATACTTCGTTCTAGAAAAAGTTTTCCATCAAGAGATTGGACAACTCATTTTGTTTTTGATGCTCATAAGTTCTGATTTATAAATTTTATTTGATTAAAAAATTAAATTAAAACGCGAACTCAAGACAAAAGAGTTAAATCTCTTTGGATAAACCCAAGCAGTTCGACTAAAACTCATGACGTCATTTATTTTGGTTTTAAAAAAATTATGAGTATTCTAGCTGAGCGCGGCAAACGTTGTCTTACGCTCCCACCTTACGAGTAAATTCATACACAAAAATTCATTCAAGTCGATCCAGCCATTTAATTGCAGTATAGATAAATAACCTAGATACCGACTGCAGTACCATCTGCGGGCTGATTTGTTAATCTAAACCATCCAGGGCGCCACCCAAACGCATACAAAAAAATTCATTCAAACCGGTACAGCCGTTTAGGAGGAGTGACATATATACGTACAGTAGAATTATATATCGTGCCATAACCGCCAAAATAGCTTAAGCGACATAATTTTCGAATATCATTTTTTGACCAAAATCGATTATTTGCGGTCGTAAATAGTCGATTTTCCTCAAAAAAACGAAGTCTAAAAAATGTGTCGCTTAAGCTATTTTAGCGGCTCGATATATAAAGATTTTTTTGGTAATCGCGGTTAACCGATGATCGCGATTAATCGAATTTTTTTATCGTAATCGCGACTATGAAAATCTGCGATTATTTGCAAACCCTTATCATCATTGTTGTTTCTGTCATAGCTGTCGTGTTTGGTCCTATAAATTTTATGAAACTCTCAGAAATTTCATAGTCTTAGCAACCATTGCGATATATTTTCAATCCAAACTTATTTGGTCCATTTCCTATTATCTTAACTTTTATTTCAACTTTCTATTTTATTTCTATTTTATTTTCACTTAAACATAACACATGTTTCACTGATATCACAAGCCATCAGCTAGACCCGACAACTTTCATCGACATTATCATGATTATAAGAAAGGAGTAGTAAATTTTATTGTTACTAATTTAATTATCTATTTCATATTTTGCTGTTAATTGAAAATTTTTTTTATCTAAAAATGCATAAAAAATAATAATGCGAAAACAATAACATATTACTCTGTTGTATATTTTTTGTAGTTCCTTTTTTACGAGTTAAAATTTGTTATGGATTATTTTTTATTACATATATTTATTTATTGTATCTTGAAATATGAACTAACAATAATTATTGAAATCTTAAATATAAATATAATTATTAGGCCCAACCAGTGTCGCACATAAGCTTAGTGATAGTAATTAATAAACATGAGTCGTGATAAGCAAAAAAAAAAATGTTTCAAGCACTTTCATCTGGAGTGTTGAGTGTTAGAGCCCTTGTGTCCCTCTTTTTTAAGTGGATGTGTCCAGTAAAGTTCAAGATATTACGAGAAGGCGGATTAGAATGTGACTTGAGATTTGTTAAATATTTGCCTGCGACTTAAATTTGAGTTTCTTATATACAATGAAGCACTGTATAGGTTTCAAAAGCGACTTGTATATTAAAAGTTTACAATCTAGACTGAGGATTGAATTCCTAGCAATCAGGCAATGTACCTGAGTTAATTTTAGTTTAATTTGTGTTAACTTGGAGTCAATGTAAGCCTTCGATCAAGGTGTATACCAAGGTATTTCAGATGTGAATGTTGAGGAACAGTTTGATTGTTGATTCGAATTGGGGAACAAGTATCTTTTCGCAGGGTAAATGTTACCTGAACACACTTTTGCTCGTTTACTTTAATTTTCCATAAGTTTAACCATAGTTCCAGTTGTGTAATATGTTTTTGTAGATATCAGGAAGCCTCGTGTGGGTTTTCGTGCAAACTTAGGTAGGCTGTATCACCGGCAAACGTAGATGTATGGATATTACTGCTCAAGGGCATATCACAAGTATAAATCAAATACAAAACTGGCCCCAGTATGCTCCCCTGTGGCACACCGGATGATATAGATTCAGGCACACTCATGAATTCTCCTTCCACAACCATGAACTTCCGGGTAGTAATGTAGCTTTCTAATAAATTCAGAAAATTTATTTGTAGATATGATTTCAATTTTAAAATAAGGCCTTTATGCCACACTTTATCAAATGCCTGAAGAACGTCAATAAACAGGGCAGAACAAGAATTATTTTCTTCAAATGTTTTTCTTATACGAGTAAATTGAACCAAGCTATTTGCTTGTTCGATGTTGATATACTGACTTCTAAACCCAAATTGCTGGTCCGGTATGCACCCACTACTAATTAGAATTGGGGACAATTTTGTCATGAGTAGCTTTTCGAAGAGTTTTGACATTGTTCACAGTAAACTTATTGGCCTGCATGACTCAGCCTTGGTAAGGTCTTTGCCCGGTTTTCGAATCATTTTGATCTTGGTAAGCTTCCAGCTGTGTGGATAACACTCCAGTCGTATCTGGTTACTAATTCCATCAACACTCGGAGCTTTCGGGTTGAGTTCAGCAATTAGTTTTTCTACATCACGCGTCTTAAATTTTATGGGTCGAGGGAGTAGACCAACTACACTTGGCAAATCAACAATACCAGCACATGTGTTTGGGCTAAATACGTATTTTAAGTGCTCAGCAAATATGTTACCTTTTTCAGTATCGCTTCTTGCCCAACCTCCTGTAGATGTGCGCAGATGTGGTATAAGCTCAACAGGTGCTTTAAGCTTTCTAACAGCGCGAAAACTGAGATTAATTAGGTGCTGGTGTGACATGGAGATCTTCCAAATAGTTTTTAGGAGATGAAGTTTTTTCAGATGCAAGCAACTCTTGGAGTCGTTTAGTGCACTCTTTAAATCTGATTTTATGTTGGGGTGATCTGTGCTGTTGCCATTGCCTTCTAGTTCTTCTTTTTTCACATACGAGACGTTCAATATCCGTAGAAGAAATTCGATTAAACCCATTTTTTTGGATGTTCTTAGCGTAATGTTTTCCGTACAATGACTACTGAGATATTTTCTGAACCCTAGCCAATTAACACGGTTGATCGTTTTCACATATGGGTGAGGTAAGTCACTTCTTAGTGTGCTACAAATTGTAACTATCGTGGGAGAGTGATCAGAGGAGAGATCTAGAGAAGCTTCTACCTGAACTAAATCTACATAGATTTTTTTTCATGACACCAATGTCTATAGCATCCGGAATTTTTTGTATGGTCGTAGGCCAGTAAGTGGGCTCCCCAGTCGAAATTGTGTTGAACAACGCCTAACCTCTAGGTGTAATAAGATGAGAATGCCAAATTGTATGTTTTGCATTGTAGTTGCCAGCTGCTACGAAACAAGGTCCAAGAGATTTATAAACATCCCCGTATTGATCCTCAGTGATTGAAAATCTGGGAGGGGAGTAAATTTATGATATCACGAAAGTTGTACAAAAATTTCCAATGCAAATATTTGTTGCTTGTAGATGTTCACAAATGTTGTTAAAAATATAATGCTCGAGTCTTGACTTTATTAGAATTGCTGATCATACATGAATGAATCATACATGGTGTAGCCATTAATTTTAAAGTCTGAAGTCAAATATTTTTTTCCGTGAGGAAGTGCTCAAGTTCTTTTTTGTGTTGGCGAATGCGATTTGCGTTCAAGAAACATATTTTTAACGTGTTCATGGCTTGTTAACTAATACCTGAGGTAGTATATGTAGCATTTCTTGCATCATGCTAGTTATATTTGTTGTAGTTGTTTATAGTTTGCACCAGATTATCAATAGTAGCTTCAAGGCAATTAAACTTAAAGCTTGAGTTTTTTTCAATTATTTGTCGGTGAAATATTTTTAGAATTTGCCTTAGCAGCATGGGCATACGATAGACATGAAGTAATTGGTTGGCTAATTTGTGGTGGAGCAGTACTGTGGAATTCACCGCAGATAACACAAACTGTAGGTAAATTGCAGTTTTTGTGTGACCATATTCTTGACAATTATTATGACACTGTACGGGCCCAGAACACTTGTGTGGTTCTTCAACTGTTATTTTTCGGTATAAGAGATATTTTAAATTATAAATTAGATGGTCCATTTTTTTCTCAATTTTATGTGTATCATTTGGCTCAAGTTCAACCCGAAATAGAGGTTGGGGGATCTTCGTCCTATTTATTACTTTAGATACATTTTTTACCTTAAATCCATGTATGGTGAGTGCATCTTTTACTTCTTCGGGATTAACATAAGCATTAATGCCCTTCAATACGATCTGCAGAGTTTTAGCACTCTTAAGCTGGTATGTGTATAAACTTGTTTTACATGTTTCAAATTCAGTAACCGAGGTTAATTTTTTAATAAGGGTGTTTGAATTTTTTTCTCTCAAATAGATTGGTGGTTTTGTTCGATAATATGTCGGGTTTGTCGTTGTCATGTTGCAATATTTTAAAACGGAAGCAGATGAAATTTTAGAAGAATTTGGGCTTCGCACGCACTTTACCATTGTTATATATCTGTGCATTTCGACTTGGACCTTGGGCTTTGAGCTATTGTTATATATAGTGATAACTTGGTAATGTTAAGGAATCGAAGTTGATCACTGACGGAAAAGTGGCCTTGCCGTTACAAAAAGTGTATCATCAGATTTTTTATTTTTATTGTTTTCATTAAGAGCTTCATAACTCACAGTAAAATAGGCATTTCTGCCGTTAAAGCTCAGTTCACAATTTTTTGTTTTTGAAGTACTCATATAAGAGTATTCCTCAATGTCACTTAGTTGGCTGTTTTTTTTTTTGTTTGCGTTCTTTTTATTTTTGTTATTCCTGACTATGAAAAAAATATTAGCAAAGCAAATAAAGCTTATTTATCAAAGTCAATACGTATTACGAATATTGTGTACTACATATGTATATTTATTTGCATGATTTTTTTTGTTAAGTACATAAGTAAGAAAAATTCCGGTAAGACGTCTGTCTGTTCACTATGAAGGTTCAACAAGAACTCCGTTATGAAAAATCGTCAAAAACTTGATGTAGGGAAAAATTTGCTAAAAAATAAAATAAAAGTGGGTAAAAAAATAGCTAATAGTTAAATTGACTTTTTTCTGGCTAAATGAGATGAAAAATGGCTACATTTAGCCAGAAAATGGCTCAATTGAATTAAAGTAAATCACCGGTCGGAACCAATAATTTGAACGAGGTCAATGGTTTTATATTGGGTCTAATTATTGATTCCGTTCCGCGATTGTGGAAACCATTTTTTTCGGAAGCCAAATTTGCAATTATTCGTTCCGTTGCTGCGGTATTTTTCTCTATTTTGCATACGATCAAATTTTATGATGGAAAGCGAGCGAAAAGAACAAAATTGTAATGAAAATATACAAACTTGCAAAATTAGAGCGTACTTTAATTTAATTTGTTTGTTTTATTTTTATAAGAATATAAAAAAATCAAATGGAAGCAATTGTTAATTTAATATAACTTATATTAACATTTTTTTATTCCAATTTAGTCAGTTCTCGTTGTAGCTTCATAGTGAACAGACGTATTAGCGGATTTTTTTTTACATACATAATAAAAAAAATCATACAAAAAAATATTTGTAGTACATAATATTCGTTGTACATTAACTTTGATAAATAAGCTTTTTTTGCTTTGCTAATATTTTTTTACATAGACAGTAATAACTAAAACAAAAATAAAACAAAAACAACCGTAAACAAAATAACTCAAAGTGCCCTTGAGGAATACACTAACAAAGTGCCCTTGAGGAATACTCTATATGAGTACCTCAAAAACAAATAATTGTGAAGTGAGTGATAACGGCAGAAATGCCTATCTTACTGTGAGCTCTGATGATCTTAATGATAACAATAAAAAATCTGATGATATACTTACTGTGAGTTCTGATGCTCTTAATATAAACAAAATAAATAAAAAACCTGATGACAGACTTTTTTTAACGGCTAAGCCAATTTTTCGTCAGCGATCAACTTCGCTTTGTCCAATGTCAACTAGTGATTTGTTAACATTACAGTTGCCTACTACTTCGTCATTTAAATCAGCGATATCATCCGATTCAGGCTCGTGTTCATCACTTACCCAAATTGTCAATATAAATAAGAGTAGCCCAAAACCCAAGGTCCAAGTCGGAATGGACCGATATATAATGGTGGGAAAGCGCGGGCGAAGCCCAAATTCTAATAAAATTGCATCTGCTTCAAAGGTATCTAGGGATAACAGCGCATCCTCCACTAATCGTTTTCAAATATTGCAAGATGACAACGACACACCTGATATATCTGAGAAAAAAACCTCCAAGCCGCCACCAATATATTTGAGAGAAAAAAATTCAAACGCTCTTATTAAGAAATTAATTTCGGTCATTGGTGAGAAAAAATTTCACATTGTTCCAATAAAACGTGGCAATATCGATGAAACGAAAATTCAAATTTATGACGAAACAGATTTCCGTAAAATGGTTTCTGAATTTGAAAAAAATAAAACAAGTTTCTACACATACCAGCTCAAGAGTGCTAAAGGCCTGCAGATCGTATTGAAGGGCATAGATTCTTATGTTGTACCCGAAGAAATAAAAGACGCACTCGTCCTCCAGGGATTCAAGGTAAAAAATGTTTCAAATATAATAAATAGGGAGAAGATCCCCCAGCCTCTATTTCGCGTTGAACTTGAGCCGAATGATATAAAATTGAGAAAAAATGAGACGCATCCAATTTATAATTTAAAATATCTTTTATACCGAAAAATAACAGTTGAAGAACCACACAAGCGTTCTGGACCCGTACAGTGCCATAATTGTCAAGAATATGGCCACACAAAAACTTACTGCAAATTACCTACAGTTTGTGTTATTTGCGGTGAATTGCACGGTACTGCTAGTTGCAATAAACCGAAAGATCAAAGTAACAAAAAATGCAGTAATTGTGGAGAAAATCACACTGCTAACTACAGAGGTTGTCGTGTATATTCTTTCGTTAAAAAGACAATGGGGCAAAAACCTAAAGTAGCTCCAGCACAAACAGCAAACACTTACTCCGCCACTCTTGCCCAAGTGAGCCAACCAGTTAATTCACGTGTATCGTATGCCGATGCTGCAAAAACAAGCTCTATTCCCACACAAAATGTTTCACGGCCAAATACTTCAATAAATACAAACTCAGGCTTTAATTTTAATCGCCTTGAAGCTACTATTGAAAATCTGGTGCAAACTATAAACAATTTTACAACAAGTATGACTAGCATGATGCAAGAAATGCTGCGAATGCAGAATACTCTGCTTCAAGCAATACTTAATAAGCCATGAACACGTTAACAATATGTTTCTGGAACGCAAACGGCATTCGCCAACATAAAAATGAACTTGAGCACTTCCTCACGGAAAAAAATATTGATATAATGTTGGTCTCTGAGACTCATTTGACTTCGAGAAGCCTTTTTAAAATTTATGGCTACACCTTATATGATTCAAAGGACCCGAGAGGAAGAGCATGCGGTGGATCAGCAATTTTAATAAAGTCAAGACTCAAGCATTATATTATTGACAACATTTGCGAAGAACATTTACAAGCAACGAATATTTGTATCGAAAATTTTTGCACTAATTTTGTCATATCATCAATTTACTCCCCTCCTAGGTTCGCAATTACTGAGGACCAATACGAGAATTTCTACAAATCCCTTGGCCCTTGCTTCGTAGCAGCTGGCGACTACAATGCAAAACATACGTTCTGGGGTTCGCGTCTTATTACACCTAGAGGTCGGGCATTGTTCAACACAATTTCAAAAATGGGCTTGGACGTCATTTCGAGTGGGGAGCCCACTTACTGGCCTACGGACATACAAAAAACTCCGGATGTTATAGATTTTGGAGTCATGAAAAATATTTCTAGGGAATTAGTTCATGTTGAAGCGTCTCAAGATCTTTCCTCCGATCACTCTCCCACGATCGTTACAATTTGTAGCCCACTAAGTAGTGACTTACCTCACCCGTATGTGAAGACGATCAACCGTGTTAATTGGCTGGGGTTCAGAAAATATCTCAGTACTCATTGTACGGAAAACATTATACTAAGAACATCCGAAGATATTGAATTTAACATTGGCAATCTTATCAAAAATATAAAACAGGCTGCTGAACATGCGACTACCTCCTACCCGCAGACTGGATTTAATAGAATTTATTCTACGGATATTGAACGTCTTGTAAGTGAAAAAAGAAGAGCTAGAAGGGAATGGCAACAGCACAGATCACCACAACATAAAATCAGATTTAAAGAGTGCACTAAACGACTCCAAGACTTGCTTGCATTTGAAAAAACTGCATCTTTTAAAAACTATCTGGAAGGTCTTGATGCCACACCAGCATCTAATTACTCCTTGTGGCGCGCTGCTAGAAAGCTTAAAACACCTGTTGCGTTTAAACCACCTCTGCGTACATCTACAGGGGGTTGGGCAAGAAGCGATACTGAAAAAGGTAAACTATTTGCTGAGCATTTAAAATCAGTATTTACCCCTAACTCGTGTACTGGTGTTATTGATTTGCCGAATGTAGTGGCGCTACCCCCTCGACCCATAAAATTTAGAACGTGTGATGTACAAAAAGTAATTGCTGAACTTAACCCGAAGAAAGCTCCGGGTATTGATGGAATTAGTAACCAGATGCTAATAAAGTTGCCTCGTATTGCAATTAGAATCCTATTATTTATTTTTAACGCCATTTTACGACTGGAGTATTTTCCAAATAGCTGGAAGCTTGCCAAAGTTAAAATGATTCCAAAGCCGGGCAAAGACCTTACCAAGGCTGAGTCATACAGGCCAATAAGTCTGCTATCAACAATGTCAAAACTTTTCGAAAAACTGCTCATGACAAAATTGTCCCCAATTCTAGTTAGTAATGGGTGCATACCGGACCATCAATTTGGTTTTAGAAGTCAGCATAGCACCATCGAACAAACTCATAGATTGGTTCAATTTATAAGAAGAACATTTGAAGAAAAGAAGTATTGTTCTGCGCTGTTTATCGACGTTTCTCAGGCATTTGATAAAGTGTGGCATGAAGGTCTTATTTTAAAATTGAAATCATATTTACCAATAAATTTTCTGAAGCTATTAGAAAGTTATATTACTACCCGGAAGTTTACGGTTGTGGAAGGAGACTTCATGAGTGTGCCCGAATGTATATCATCCGGTGTGCCACAGGGGAGCATACTGGGGCCAGTTTTGTATTTGATTTACACTTGTGATATGCCTTTGAGCAGCAATATTCATACATCTACGTTTGCCGATGATACAGCCTGCCTTAGTATGCACGAAAACCCTCACGAGGCTTCCCGATATCTACAAGAACATATTACACAACTGGAACTATGGTTAAATTTATGGAGAATCAAAGTAAACGAGCAAAAGTGTGTCCAGGTAACATTTACCCTGCGAAGAGATACTTGTTCCCCTATTCGAATCAACAATCAAGTTGTTCTTCAACATTCACACGTAAAATACCTTGGTATACACCTTGATCGACGGCTTACATGGAAGCCCCATATTGACTCAAAGCTAACACAAATGAAACTGAAATTAACTCAGCTACATTGGCTGATTGGTAGAAATTCTTCACTCAGTCTAGATTGTAAACTTTTAATATACAAGACGATTTTGAAACCAATATGGTGCTACGGAATACAGTTATGGGGCACTGCTTCAGCTTCTAATGTCGAGAGAATCCAACGAAGGCAAAACAAAATTTTACGCTTAATAACATTGGCTCCATGGTATATAAAAAATTCAAATATACATCGTGATTTAAATATGCCACTAGTGACTGAAGAAATTGCAAAATACGCTGGCAAATATTTAACAAAACTCGAGTCACATCCTAATCCGCTTGCCCGTAATATTTTGAACTTTACTGGACACATCCGCCTAAAAAAGAGGGACACATGGGCTCTTATTCATAGCACTCCAGATGGGACTTCTTGAAAATACTTTATTTTTTTCCTTTTGACTATCACTACTTATGTATTATATATAACTATTACTAAGCTTATGTCCGACACTGGTCGGGCCTAATTATATTTTTAGATTTAAGATTTGAATACTTATTGTTAGTTCATATATGAAGATACAATAAATAAAAAATCATGCATTCATTCAAAAAAAAAAAAAAAAAAAAAAAAATTCCAATTTAGTCTCTATGATTAATCTGTAACTCTGTTCCCTATATTTTGTTGTTTTTCCGTTTCAAAAATACTGATACATATGTACATATGTATGTATTTACATATACGTGTATGTATGTATATATTTTAAAATGCTTTTTTAACAACAGCTGTCACTACATTACGTCAGAATTAATAAAAACAGGGATGTTAAATCAATTTTACGGAAAGCGTATACCGCAGGAATGAATAATTGCACTTTGCATATCGATCGATAGTTCTTTCAGTCGGATATTCCTTTCCGTGCGGAATCAATAATACCACCCATTATTTAACTAAATTAAATACGCTTCCTGATATTTCCTTTCCGCTCGATGATTTTCGCTTTGGAGTGCCAACTAATTTATGGATATCTTGAGATCTGATAATGACTGGCAACCGGTAAGTGTTTCCTCTACCACTAATTTACAAAATTTGGATATCGATTGATTGATTGTTTAAAGTTCACCTTTTACCCAGTCGAGTTTTGGGATTTTTGTTTTTAATTTTTTAGCTCTTTTTGAACACAGTATGAAATTGGTTTTTTTTTTAAATTAATTTTTTATTTTTTAAGCTTTTTTGCACACAGTTTGGTTTTTGATTTTTTAGTTTAAAATTCGCTTTTTACTAATCAGTTTTACACTCAAAATGAATAATGATAAGAAAAATATAAGGATAATTTTAAAGTACCTATTAAATGATACCACACTCAAAAAAGTTCTCCTACTTTCTATTTTTGAAAATATATCTTAAGTTTGCCTTCAAATTGAATTTTGAATACTTAAGGCAAATCGATTGACGTAAAGATCATTAAAATTGGCTGACGGTCTTGGTCTCTAGAGCTCGATAATGGATCACACATACATACATACATACAAAGGCTGATATACACAATACTCGCATTTAAGTCGAGCAGTTACGTAAAAATAAAGAGTGGCTTGACTCTCAGCTAAAAATTATCCAATCGGGTGTTTTTTTTTAGACCAAATGAAATATTTTTGGGGCTTGCCGTGTTACAAATTCGAAAAATTAATATAAGGACCGGTCTACTGTATATCAGCATAGGAGTAGAAGGGCTATTATGGGTAACTGTTGTTGCCCCAACAATAGCTTTTGCCGCTCCTAGAATTATTAGAATTAGTCGTAATGCCCATCCCCAAAATAAAATGTTTAGTTCCGCCAATGTATATCAGCAAGGTCATCTTCTTGAGCCTTTCTTGAAACACATGTCTTTATTATAATGAGCTTAAAAAACTTATGTTAATATGAACTGTCTGTTATTTGAACTTCTTCTTTGGTCTCTTGATTTTCAAGTGATCGAAAGTTAACTGTATTTGAAGAAAAACATGCACATACACATATATAACATAAACAGAATTGTTTCATAGTGATAAAATCAATAATTTTTAAATATCTAGAGCCTAGTTTTGAACTCGATACAGTTAATTTTTTTTAGATATTATTTTTTTATTAATAGTTGTTAACTTACTTAAAATACCACCGCCTGACCCATAACTATATGAACCATATGCACTGCCATATTGCGAATACGTTGGACTATACGTATAATCGGCAGAAGGGACAACGGAACCACAAGCTGTATAAAGACATAAAAAAATTGTTATGTAAATACTTATGTAACATAAGTAGTTGATTTCCAATGATTACGTTATGTTACACTATGAAATTGTGAAAATAACAGTAGATAAATTTTATGTTCTTTGTGCAAATATCGTATAACTTTTGCTTTGATGGTCCGAAGTATAGAAAGAGCAAAAAAATTGTGCATTTGAAAATTATAGTAATAATGGTGCAGGCGTCTAGAGATATCAAGCAAATTAGTTTTAAATTTATGTATTTGTACATCAAACAAAAAATAAATAAATTAATAGATAAGTACATAGATGGTGAGGAGTGCAATTTCCGAGATAAATTATTGTTTCCCCAATCGACAACACGAGCAATTGTGTGTGTCTTAATACAAGTTTATCTATCTACATTTACACACCGAGAGTTTTCTTTCGCAATTTTAAATTTAGGTGGGAGAAAGACAAAAAAGCAACACAGCGTTCATATGTCTCTCTCCCAGCTACTTTAAAAAGCAAACTTGCTCTGTGTGTATCTAGACTTTGTATTAAAAGACTATTGCTTGAGGGTAGGACTCACTATCTTACACAGTTGTACGACCTTTGAAAAAATACAACCCTGCTCTAATGAATTATTGTTGTCTTTTGAAAATTGTTATAAACTCTATCATACCAATTTTATATCATCTCAAAAGTCGTAAGATTGTGTAGGAAGATGAATCTTAGCCCTTAAAAATATGCATACTAATTATAAATGTGGCAATATGGAATAATCGTTTAAATCGACTTAAGAACATCAGTGTTCTTTGAAAGCTTTAATGCTGCCGGCTATGATATTGAGGGCTCTAATGCGTGAAGACTGCAACTTCCAACTGGGACATAATACAGCTTAATATATCTGAGTTTCCTGAAGTCACTTTAAGCGATTATTCCATATAATAATAATACTGCAGTCCACACATTAATAAATTGTATTGGCAACAGAATTTGACAATTGCCGAACTTATGCTCGTGTGGTCGGGTGGGTTAGAAAACAAGTAAAAAGTTGGATGCTGGTTAACTTGCCTGAAGTGTAGTGACTGAAACTGGGCAACATTGTTGTCGTAGTTGTGGCATAACCGGTCATCTCAGTAGCACTAGTAGTAACTGCGAATGGTGGCATATTAGCGTTATTTGTATTTGATACGCCACTAGGGGGCATTAAAATAAGTGAGGTAGGATTTGCCGAATTTTGATTCTGAGTTTGATCTTGCTGTGTTTCAAGATGAAGTAGCTGAGGCTGAATACTATTGCTATGACTCTGAGATCTATTGCTTAAATTACTATTATTGTTATCATTAGTGTTACTGAGGTTTTGTGTGGTTTCTGATGACGCCAAGGTCGCCGTTGACGTTAACGCGCCGCTAATTGAGACCGCTGTTGCTGGATTGCTAGCACTAGGACCGCGTGATGAGTGATGATTGCGTCGCATAACAGATGGAATCGTGGTCGTAGCACTACCACCATCATCTGTATCCAAAATGGTTAAAGAAATTTCCGCCGTTGTACCATCTACAACTTCACCACCAGCACCAGTAGATTGTGTTCGTGAATCAATCGTATTCGGATTATCAATGTGGCTAAGTCCTGTATAACTGTTGTTTTCAAGCGCTATTGCTATTTTCGCACGTACATATGTATGTATATGTATATTGTGTGCATGTATGTGTATTTTTGTAGTTAGGCCAAATAAGAAACGAGCATAAAAATATGTAAAAGCAATAACATAAATTAAAAAATATACATGTATGTATATAAAACAAACAAACACAAAATAACACAAAACGAATAACACTAGTTTACATCGAAAATGCACAATTGATGAAAGATAATTTTCTTTATATATTTTTGTCCGCTGAATTCGAAAATCAAGGTTAATTTTTTTGAGATATTGTGATTTTTTCAGTTTTTTTATCTTTTTTCACTTGACCCATCATATCTCGAGCTAGAATTGTCCGATTGGGTCGTTTTTCGTATTTAAATAAAAGGTATTAGGATGACAAATTAATATGTATAATTGGATCTTTAATTGGTAAAGCTGTTCAAAATATATCGATGAAAATAGGGCACATTTTCAAAAAAATCATATTTTTCAGTTATTATATGCCGACAAAAAGTACAAATCGTTAAAAAATCGTCCGGTTTAGGCTCATGTACGTAAAGATAATACTTTTACGTAAGAAGTAAGACCAACCAGAAGAAAATCGACCGAAAAATTACAAAGTTATAAGCAATGGATTGAATAAATCCAAAGTAAAAATACATAAAAATAACAAATAACACAGGTCAACAAAATGAAATTTATTATGTAAGGTCAAAGGTTTCATAGTAAATTTGTATATACTAAGTACTGTGTATCAAACCCTTTAAATTAGTTTTTTTGAATTGACTCTGTATCTCGAGATTTTCCGTTATAAAAAAATAGGATGCTGTATCACATAATTTGCATTAAATCGAGAACCAGTTCTTCAATTCAATAAAAAATTCAGCGGAAAAAAAACATACATAAGGAAATCTATATCTTATCAAATGTACATGAAAAAGATTTAATTTTGTAAACTAGTGTAATCTTCGAAAACAAAACTTCAACTATACATACATAAGTACATACATGTGTACACATATATGTATATAGAGCAGTGGTCATCAAACAGAGGAAAAGTGGAACTACACTGATACATGTTTAGTATTGTTCCACTGAAAAAAATCACTATTGTAAATGTTGAATTGTACGGAGTAGTCTATGGTGAAAAAAGAGATATCGTGTAAATGGTTACATATTTGCCATTTTCTTGATGTATCGTCTTGATCTCAAGACAATTTAATTGGGACTCGGTCTAGTATTGTAGTAAATGGCACTGAATATGTTCTATGTGGTTGAATCCTGGACCTATCATATAGTGTAAATATAATATTAATTGTTCCCGCCAAAGTGACTCTGGAGCCAATCCCTAGATATTAACCCAAGCTTAACTAGTATTAACTAGTAGTGTGCAAGCCTATCATGCATGAAGTTGTCAGTTCGAATCTCAAGCAAAATGTCATTGCATTTGTAACAATAAGTGTATAAGTATTCATTGTTACAATTAATTAACCCCATCCTATCCCCATGTAAAATTACTGGTCCGCTTCATAGAAAGTGTTAGAACTTGGACTATCACTTGGGGACCGATCACGTGACTGGTCTTGGGTCAGTTCCATTTCTTGCAGGGTGGGCATACATATGTAAAATATTTTTATTGGTTAATTTTATATGAATGAGCATTTGCGTGTAGTGGTGCCTTATGCTGTGTGTACTTGTTTTTTCTCAATTTCTGGATACATACTAGACACTCATGTATTAAACACTTTGGCGTATATTCAGACATCATAACCAAAGTCGAAACTTATAAAATAGAAACTAAAAAATGCTTCATAGGCTGAGTTTACATCTGGCATTTCATGTGTATCATATGCCCAAAAAAGCGTAACCACCAAATTCTAATGAAAAAATTTTTGATTCAGGCACGTATCTGTTAAGTCAAACAGTTTCATACATAACTAAGGGTATGGTCACACTTGGGCAAACATTTGCCCAAAAAACGTAACCACAAAATATTCAGATACGTGTTTGTTAAGTTAAATAGTTTCCAATAATGTTGGATTCAATGAAGTTGTCTACTAGTTGTCTACTAGTTGTTTATGAAACTGTTTAACTTAAGAAACACGTGTCTGAATCAAAATGTTGTTCACAAATATAGAGTGGTTTCGCTTTTTTGGGCAAATGTTTCCCAAGTGTGACAGTTCCTTAATAGACAATTTTACGGAATCCAATATGATTGGAAACTGTTTAAATCAATAAATATATGTCTGAATCAAACAGTTTTTCATTAGTAATTAGTGGTTACGTTTTTTCGGGCACATGACACACAGATGTAAATCTGGCCATAGATAGTTTTAGCTCTTATTCACAATTTAAAATTAGCGCAGCGACTGCATTGAGCTGGTAAACGTAATGTAACCTTGCATACTAGTATATATAGAACATAAAATGTCGATAATATTTTGAAGCATAAATCCTGTAGTTATTTAAAAAGCTTATGAAGCTATTAAATCACAGTATTTTTCCTTAAGTATTAAACAAATTCTAAAAATAATTTCTTGGTTATAGTCTGTATACAAATCAATTAAAATAACGGCCTGTAAAAATAAAGTTATTCTATAGAATTTTGTTGACCAAAATCGCATCTCTAATTTATTTTTAATGCTTTATATGGATATTTTTTTTGAACACAATATCAATGAATGCAAGAGGTACAGACAATAAGGGAAGCTTATTATATAGGAAATTATTAGGAAATAAAGAATATTTGTTGTTTTGTACATATTAGAGAGCTACAAATTAATTTTGCTTTTCAAATAAATTGTAAATGAAATCAATCAGCTGTTCTTTGAATGTATTAGTTAGTTGCAATTTAGTTACAGCTTTACCTATAATTATGTGCAAACTTTTACTGCAGGAAGTAATCAACTATGAATATACTTAAGTTACTTAAAAAAGTTAAAATTTAGTGATAATTTCTGAACATGCACCATTCCCTCCAGCAGGCTACCAACTACAAGATTATAAATGCCGCTAGCAACAATTATTTTGAAAGCGACATCATAAGCATCTGATATTGAAATATATACACATATTACAGTGGTACCACTTTAAAATATTTCGCTTTTATAAAAACTAAATTACTTATTTAAAATGTTCTTATATCGCGTAAAAGTATGTAATGTGACGTTACAACTGCCCTAACCCAATAATTGCATTTAATTACCTTATACACTCATTTATAAAGACGTACATATAACACAACTACTTATGCGGACAGCGAATATGCAAAGAAGACAATGAAGACAAAACAGATAAAACATAACAACAACACACTAAAACCATAAATATACACAAATATATGGTAAACAAGTTTGTTAGTGATCAAACAAGTTTACAATATCTTACAATTCTCATTTGGTAGATGTTGTGTTTAGCATAAGAGATCAAGATTTTGTAACAAAACGATCCCATACTCTAGTAATTGCATATGTTGTAGAATATGCTAAACCGTAGTAAGCCGAACGACACCCGAAGTATTTATATCGTCTGAATTATTTTTATTAAACCGTAGTTTGCCGAACGATATCCGAAGCATTTATATAGTCCGAATTATTTTTATTAAACCGTAGTAAGCTGAGCAATATCCGAAGCATTTATATCGTCCGAATTATTTTTATTAAACCATAGTAAGCCGAGCAATATCCGAAGCATTTATATCGTCCGAACTATTTTTATTAAACCGTAGTTAGCCGAACGATATCCGAAGCATTTATATCGTCCGAATTATTTTTATTAAACCGTAGTTAGCCGAACGACACCCGAAGTATTTATATCGTCTGAATTATTTTTATTAAACCGTAGTTTGCCGAACGATTCAAATCGTTCAAATTCAAAAAATTCAAAAAATGAAAAACTCATTAAAAACAGGAACTAATAAGAGCTCACTCAAATTTTTTGACACAAAATGCAGAAGAGACTGTCAGGATTAACATATATTTTTTTTAGAATTTTAAAAATTTAATTTTTTGAGATATAGTTCCCCAAACTTTAAATCACCTGACAGTGACCTTTGACCTTTCAGAAAAAAAGTTAAACTAAATGCATTTTAAAAGCTATTCTCAATACCTATTAAATGGGACCAATTTCGACCCTGTATCTTAAAAACTTTTGAAGATATGCGCAATAATGGCAGACCACTTATATGTGTTTTTAATGAATTCCCTACTTTTCGAAGCGCCATATTTCGGTACCCACAAAAGATAGATATCCAAAATTTTTGAATTTATATTATTTTAGTACTAAATAACATTCGTGCAAATTTTTGTACAATTCTAAGAGGGTTAGGTAAAAAATTGCGTTTTTTTTCGTTGATTTAAAATGGAATTACCCCTTAATAGGGAAAAATTTTTATGAAAATTTGTTTTAAAACCTTTTTATAAAGCCTTAACAATTTTCATAAATAAGGCCGTTAATTTTTAATGGTTTAATACACATATTATAAATAAAAAAATTAATAAAAGGTAAAAGCTTCTTGTAATACTATACTCTGTGCTTTTATTATACATAAAGGGTATCCCAAAATAAAGTAAAGTGTTGGCAACTCTAAAATGACTTGACAGCTGACAGTATAGGGTTAGTAAAAACAGAGTGTTACACTATATAACGACGAACAACATAACAACAAAACAAAATAACAATAAAAAAACTAAAAATTGTTACCGACTTCTTGTGTTAATTTTGGGACACCCTTTATAATAGTTAGTTTAACTTTGGCTAAAAAATTAAAGTAGTTGAATTTTGTCCGGCAAAAATTAAAATTACACCATTTAAAATTTAAGATGTTCCGAACAAAATTATTTCACTTCTTTTCTCTCTATCAAGCAGAGAAACGTCAAACTACATATAAAAAATATTTTGTTTGGAAACAATGGGTGAATCCAGCCTTATGTTCCACATTTTGTGGGATATTTTAGAAATTCACTATTCGATGAACTAACGATCAAAATATTCGAGTACTCGAATTATTAATTGAATCTCCGAATGACAATTCTACTTTGTAGATACTTTGGGCCTTGTAACGATACTATCTTTAACTTCTATGAAACTTTGGTACGACAAAAGTTTGAAGCAACAAAACAGGAAATATAATCAGTGTTGCCAAATAATCTTTTGTGATATTATCACGAGTTTAGTAAGTCCCAGCAGTGTTAAATATAATGCGACTTTAAGTTTTACCATGAAAAATTAAAAAAAAAACAGTTTTTTTCTTCTGCTTACCTGTGTAATAGGGAGATATAGCTGGATCATGCAGGCTAGATCCTACCTTCATGTCTTGCATACTGACAGGAACTAAAGGAGTTAGTGTGCTAGAACCTCCTAACATCGTATAACGAAACACAAAACAAAATTAAAAGACAAAAAAAAACAAAAAAATAATAATGTGTAAATGAAGAAAAAATAAGGAAACAAAGAGAATTAAATAATAACAAAATAGTTTATGTATGTACATACATTTACACATATAACTTTAGATTTTATAACCATGCCTCTCACCATTACTACAATAATTTACTTCTTTTTAACGAAGTGATAGCGTGTACTTATAATATGCACTCTATCTCATGCACAGACATACACATAAAAAATCAAGTGACCACCAAGAACCATTAATTATGCTTGTAAGGCTCTGGGGTAGGAATACTTACCAATAGATGTACCAATCGATGGAGTGTACAGAGAACTCTGTGTCTGGGATATAGACGTTATGCTGTCATACAACATGCTGTCATTAGTTCCTGTCGCCACCGCCGCAGGGAAGCCGTTGTGACTATCATAGTATGCTGCTACGCTGCCGCCATTTGTTGTCAGTGTCCCCAATTCCGAGAGCAGCTTGTGTTCATCTTTTATACACCATTTACCGGACCATATCTGTTCATAAGATTTCAATAGTAATACATCAGTCAGAAATAACCTTCTGAGGTTTTAGTAAGTAAAACCACTTTTCTAGGAAATGCAAATAGCTTTCAAGAGAATCGTACAACTTGAAAATACCGAACTTTTTGAAATAAATTTCCATAAAAGCTTATACTCGTATATTGTTAAATTTTTATGGTTTTGTATATCTTGGACGTTTAAAATATTTTCTGCAAACTTAGTTTTTAATGCACATAAGATTTAAATGCATTTTTTAATGCATTTAAGATTTCTAACGCCAAGATTCGAACACGCCAATGCTTATGTTCAAAACTCATAAAAGTTAAGTGGAAAAAAAGTTTGTTCTAACTGGGGCTTTTCTGTTCATTTTACTCCAAAAGCTCATTTAAAATAAAAAAAATATATGTATACACATGTGTATGATTATTCTTACATTTGAGTAAATTTGATCTCCACTGTACGACAAGCGCTGTCTTTTCACATCATCCTCGGTATGCATATTGATATCACGATTTTCGTCTGAAATTAAAAGAACTGAAAGAAAAGTGTGCAAACATTTGTGTGAGATTAAGCAGTGGCAAATAGTTTTTATTTTTCTTAAATTACAAACGCTTAAACCTTGATTTTGTTATAAATTATTTATTGAGAATTGAAGAGCAGGAAGATAATTGAACCCTACCCCTCCCGTTTGCTATAATGTGTGCATATTAATATGCATTTTTATCAAAAACATTTTTTTTTTGTCAGAGCTGAGGTTCCACTCTTATACGTAAATAAATACATATATGTATGTATTTACTTTAAGTGATACACATTAAATTCAATTGAATTATAGTGAATTTTAGTCACGAATAATTTCTTAATCGGGCTTAAGTTCAGTATTTTAAATTCTTATTGAATTAAATAGTTTTATTAATTGTTGTGATTTTCTAAGAAACATAAGAAAAATTAAAATAGACCTTTTAGTTGAGGTAGAGTGATGTAACTTTGTGGTAACCTGAACAGAAAATTAAAAAAAGGAAAAACAAAAAATTAATTGTGATACTTAAGCTATTTACAGACGGTTGTCAGATCTTACAATATTGCCAGTAAAATGTCCTCAAAATTTCTTACAACCGTGTGAACTGGCAATGTTTGTCAGGCGCCGTTGCCAGAAAATTCATTGTCAGTCCATTGCAAGACTAGCAGCTGATAACAAATTGTCAGACATCTTACAATCGTGTGAGCACATTGCTAAATTATTGCCAGATATTTGTCAGAAATTTTAATATTGTCAGATGCGCGAAGCTTATACATCTGACAATGGCGTCATTGTAAGAGAATTATTTCTATGGGAAGCATTTCCCCAGCTAATAAAGTCTAGTTTAATTTTTTTTTCTCTTCTTTAGAAACTCACATTAATTGATAAAACTATTTCGTTCAATAATAATTGAAAATACTGATTTTAAGCCAGCTTAAGAAATTATTCCTGATTAAAAATTTATTCTAGTTCAATTTCAAAATTAGTGGTTGTTTCTTTTAAAACTTGCTCCTTAAAGTCAGACCTGTTCTCAGTATAAAAGTTAATAGTTTACAAGTTAAACAATTTCAGTTCACAGTTATTAACAAGATCAGTTTAATAAAAGTATTCCCAAAATATTTTAAGGTTCTGAGTCTGAAAATAATATATTTTTGTAGGCTCATTCAATAGACCATAAAAATTGCCTTACATGACATGTTTTTCAGTTTTCACACGAGGTATTACTGTAGTATATATATTATGTACATATGTATATAAGATCTAATTTCCAGTAGTCTTACTTGTCGAAATGACATTGCATAACATCTGAAATTTAAGAACAAATATATACAAATCTCACTGTCAATATTTCAGTAAAAAATCAACAAAATGCAGAGAAATCTACAATCTGGCAACAGTGGATACAGCCCTGTCCAATTCATCTGCCCATTCATTGCAAGGAAGTCGCTTTTTTCTGGGACCCAGATACGAGTGATCTTAGACTGACGACTTTGTCCGGATAGCACATTTTTGCATTCGCCAACCAAAAATATAGATGGTTAAAGTTATCTTAGGGAAAGAAGCGTTGCCTGGCTATTGACAAATATGCCGTTTTTCTCAAGAGCATTTATATACTACAGTACTTCTGTCTACTTCCCTTATGGCAAGCTGAAATACGCCAGCGTAATTAGGAAGACGATGTTATTTATATTTCATCCCTGCAGAAAAGTTGGTGTCAATTGATCCAAACGTTCTCATCCTTTGACTTGAGAAAATGGGTATGTTACCAAAAGCATAGTGAAAAAAGGACATTTCCTGTAACTATTAAATACTCACCAGTGCACTATGTTTCAAACACCTACTTTTTCCGTGCGAAATTAATAACTTTTGAATATTAAACTTTTTGGAGCCACATTGAGGGGGAAGCTAAGGACATGCATTTTTGGATAAATCTAAGAAAAAATTAACCCACTGGTGACCAATTAGATGCAAAAAAAGTAAATTTATTTCATTATTATTTTTTTTCTGAAAAAATAAAATTATTTTACTTTAGTTTTCAGTCAACTCATCATATCAGTAAACTCCAATTCATTTTTTTTACACATTTGACTCAAAATATTTATTGAACTAGCGGTTATAAATTTCAGAGGAGAGTACGAGTTTCAGTGGTATAATTGCTGTGGCTAGAAGCGAAGCGTCAGAATTATTGGATGAGTCTATTGTATGAAACATCTGCTTATATTGCGCTTGGTATGTGCTACTGTGAAATCCGTGGCTAAAAATTAACTCACATTTTATTGATCAGAATTTTCTGATTCCATCACGGAAAAAACCTCATTTTGCATTTCAACAATTCTATTGTAATACAACAGATTCTAAAGGAGCTCTTGCTACGATCTCGGTTACTTTGATACCTTCTGGTCTGCATTTAGAGTAGGGATGGGCAAAAAATATCGATATATCGAAATATCGATATTTGAGAAAATAAATATCGATATATATCGCCGATATTTCAAAACCCCATATATCGATACATCGATTCTTATTTACGAGTATCGTGTTTCGATACTTTTAAGAGCTATAGCTATTGACATCACTACTAGTGATGCGAAGAAATAAAAGAGAAATTTCATAATAACATCCCAGGCGAATTTATAAGGTGACCCGACTAAGGCAGGTGACTTTTTCATTTGTGTGGGTATAAGCCTAAAGGCAGAATTTGTTTTTACTTCCTGTTCTGTTACTAATCAGCTGACTCTTTTTGCTTTATAGAAATCATATACAAGCCGTTAGTTTTTTTCTTTCATTATGTTTTGTTTCGGTTCAACCTGTGAAAATAAAAAAACTGTTAACTAGTTGTAAGTGGCAGCATAAATAAAATAAGACATTTCGAAATAAACTGTGATTGTGCTTTAAGAATTAAAAAAAAATTATTATTTAAAAGAAAAACATAAAACTATATAGAAACATAGCATTTAGTGTTTTTCATACGGGATTTTCCGCAAAAGAAATCCCGGGAAATTTGTGCAGGCAACTTTAGTTTGTACAAATGTACACACTCCTCGATGAATGTCGTTATTCACTTTATGAATGCGATGGTAGAACTATATCTAAAACTTTACAACAATTACGGCCGGGAACTGAAATTGTATTATTTTTTTGATCGAAAGTTGTTTCCACTTTTCCGGGAAAAGAAAAAGTCCTGGAAAAGAAAAACTCTAACAGCAATGGACGATGCAAAACTTATCACTTTAGTGGAAAACTATGACCATTCTGGTCCGAAACAGCTGATAATTTATTACAGAAAAAGTAACTATTAAAATTTAGAAACAGAACGGCACAGCACAGATCGGCAACAGAAAGTAAAGACTAATGAAAGCTGTGTACGTAAATGCATCACTGCGCTGCATCATACATGCAAACTTTTATTTAAAATGCAGTATAAGTTCGCTGATAATCTGTTTTAGTAGTAATCATGTCTGTGCACCATATTTGACATTTATTTGTACGTTATTTATTTCAGTGAACCAGTTTCGACATTTAAAATTCCATTTGCACACAGCCGAAGTCTTAAGGAGCTAGAGTAGGTTACGTATAACTTAATATAAATAGTTCTTTTGTATTAAATTTCTTAAAGTGACTAATTGTGCATTCGAAATTAATGCTGCAAAAAATATCGATATATCGAAATATCGATGTTTTCAAAAAATATATATCGATACTGTTCAAAAACATCGATACGATATATATCGATACATTTTTTTCATTTGCCCGTCCCTAATTTAGAGTATATAATGAGTATATAAATCACAGTTTGTCGATTTATTTTGTGTTGTGAAACTGTTTTCTATGAAAAAAGCTAACTCTTCATCTGCAGAAAGAGGAATTGGTTTAGGTTCACTTTCTGAGTACTTCTTTTTTTTTTTGGAAGGTCTTTTTGGACCTTAAGAACTGCTGCTAAGTCGGTATTTCTTTCCTTCCTAGCTGAGGTTGCTGCTGCTTGTATTAGTAAATCATTTTGCCCTAATATAGCCGTTGAGAGCTCCGCTGCTGCTCTTTTTTCCCATATTCCGACTTTTTGCAAAATGGAACCTCTGGACGTCCCACAGTGGAAGAAGTTTTAATAGCTGCTTTTTTAATTTGGAAAGATATCTCGCTATTTAGCCATGAAAAGTTTTCATTTCAAAACTGATTTTCTCTTCTTTCACTTTTTATCCATTTTATTTCTAGATCAGTAATGTCAAAAATAAAACTATAGCTTTATGTGTGAGAAAATTTGTCTCATTCGTCTCTGAAGTACATAGGAAAAAAATAAATATTTGGAACAAATGCAGTTTAGTAAATCAGCTAAAAATAAATAAAAAGGAGCATATATGATAGGAAATTAAAAAATAGGAAGAAAAAATTAAATAAAAAAGTTGGGGGCGACCCATATTTTACGAGTTATGGGGCTGTGAAAAATCTCCAAAAAGAAATTTTTAAATGTGAAAAAAAACTTGAAAAAAAATTGGCTGCAACCCATATTTCCGGAGTTATTGGTCTTTAAAATTTAAATAGAAAGTGCAGTTTAGTCAATATGCTCAAAAAAAAATCAAAATGTCTTTTAAATACATATTCATTTCTTTCCTTAAAAGTTTTGTAACATAAAACACATTCAATATCGCGAAAAGCATTGGTAAGCATAGAATATTTTTCGCATACCACTTCTTTTCTTTCACTGTATCCACAAAAAATTTAATACACCCGCTACGCATATGTTATCGTCGCTGTTTCATTGAAAGAGAATAAGAATGTTTGTGTTTTTAGCTACCACAATTGTGCTATGAAACTGACATCAATGTTCTAGATAATTGCAGAAAAGGCGTACCTTTTCCACCAATAATTTCTCGCAATCATCGCCAATCTCAGACGCATCAACTTTTTTTAAGACATATTGGATAAAGATATATTTTTTTTTACTTTTTTGAGGGTTGTTTTAACCAAATTTCAAAAACCTCGATATTTTCAAAGCATAGGAATCTGCAAAAAATTATATTACTCAGATTACGCAACTTTACGCAATATGAGATAAATCCTGGGGCCTAATCGTCGCTTTCGATAACGTGCTGATTCGATCTCGTTTTTCAGTTTGAGATTATGGCATTCGCTATCGAACAATGTAATAACATGGTTCGATATCGAATGCCATAATCTTAAACTGAAAAAATTTAATCGAATCAGCTCGTTATCGAAAGCGACGATTAGACCCCTGGTAAATGAACCACACTGCACTGTATTCAATAATGTTTACATTTGGTTTGCCAAACGTTAACATTTTTTTAAAAGCTTACATGAAATTAAACTTTTGAAAAAAACACCCATTTTAAAGGTTATGTTAAAAATTTAATTTTTCAGAAAAAAATTAAAAAAATGTTTAAGAATTTGTGAAACAAATCTTAAGTACTTACATGACAGATTATTCTCCATTACAAAATTTTTTTTAAAATTTTAACACATCTTCACAATAAATGCTCAAACTTTCGGTAAAAAAGTTATAGTTTACAAAATTGTTTCAACACGTATGGGAACAATGACTTTCGCTGCGCGCTGTCAAACATTATTTTGTATTTACTTTTCAAAAAAAAAAGTATCAATTTGTTTGAATTGGAGTATTAGTAAGTGGTTGGCAAAAAAAAAAGCAATATGGATAGTTTTCAAATTTGAATTTCGCACGGAAAAAGCAGGTGTTTGAAACATAGTGCATTGTCGTGATTAAGGTTGGTAAACGGTATCGTAAAAATACTGATACCGATTCAAATACCGATAAAATTAGATACCGTTATCGTCACCGTCTAACCGAAAATACAAGTATCCAGAATACCGTTTACGTCTACACCGGTACACCGATTTCAATTAACTTTCTTTTATAAGCATGTTTTTGTTCTACTTTACACATTCTTATGCAGCGCTGTTTTTTATCAACCACAAAGTGCAACCATATCATAATCATCACTAGTGCCATATGCTCAAACTTCGTGAGCTGCTATTGCCCTTAGGTCCTAAAGTTTAGGAACGAAATACATATCCCTAGACATATAATGAAATATTAAAATCAATGGCAAGCTCATGGTTTTGATCTGATAGAATATATTTTTTGCAAGTGGATTTTTTTTTCAATCCCAGATATAAAAAAGTCTGGTACATTTATAGGTTTTTGCTTACAGTTTAGGAAATATTCCAGAAAAAAATTAAAATGTTGGCTTTTTTAGCAACCTTGGTCCTTGGAGAAGTCAAATCTTGTTGTATTTAGAAAAAGAAACTCATTATGAATAAAGAACAAAATTTGTAACAATAAAAAAAATGGGGATCAAAATCACAATTAAGTCAAAAGTTATACGTAATTTAAAGGAAAATTTAAAAAAAGTCTAATTTCGCCATTTTTACGAAAGGTTAATTAATTCGCAAAAAAAATTTTGCAAAATACCAGCCCCATGTTTTTACTTATTCGAAAGGTACTACTATAAGAAAAATTACAAAGAAACTTTTTGTTCAACATTTTCGTTATTGAAGGAACCAGATCAATTCGAAATAGACCTTCTAAATATCAAATTTAAGGCATTTTTTTCTTAAATTCCAAACTGACACCAAAAAATGTATCATGCCACCTTGAGATATATGTTTTTAAATTTTTCAAAAAAGATTTTCTGCGGCCGGCGAAAAATAAGAAAAATACAGCATAAATACTGAAAAAATTTAATTTTTGGTATTTTACGATTTTTTTGGGAATTGCGGGGAACTCAAAAGAAAATTCTATTTGTTTTTACTTTTCGTATATTAACTGCATCATTCTCCATATAAGGCCTCTATCTTCTTGAAAAACTCTTTATATGTTGTAAAGCAGATGCAGGTAATTATAAAAAATTATTAAAAATTTATTTTATAAGAAAACTAATACTTGTCTATTTTTTATTATTGCAGGTAGCTAGCTGTATTAAGTGAATATATTCCTGTAATATTGATGTATGTAATTATGCAGCTATGGTTATTTTTTGAAAATGCCTAAGAATGTACTTGTAATTATAATTGACCCATATTGCCGAAAGTATTTATTTTATTCACTCCATCGATAGATTGTCCATAAAAAATCACATGTGTGTAAAAATTGCACTGACAGCGACCAAACCGGTCATGCGCATTGCACTTTTCACCTAAAAAATAACAGTTTGGGGCTATAGCTATCAGATGCGGCATTTTTCGGAAAAAAATTTTGCAACAATCTTTGTTAAAAATAAATAGCACAGCATTTTTCCATAGCTTTGCCGTAACTTTGTCCTATCATGATCCTTTAATGGGATGAAACTTTTTTTTTGGGAAGGAATTTTTTAATGGCTCGTGTTGAAAATTGCATAGCGATAATCATAATAATAATTGGACATATTTAGTTCAAATGTAATGGGTCTAACATTTGGACCAAATATGTATCATTTAATTATATCAGGTTCAAAACATCACATACCAGTTTATTATAATTTTCGGCTGAAAAGTCTCTCTTAGGTAGAAAATTATGCAATCAATACACAGAAAGTGATAAAACAAATAGAGTTTGCTTTTGAGTTCCCGGCAATTCCTAAAAAAGAGCCTCAAATTTAATGTTTATAACAAAAATAGGTATAATTCGAATATAGGGTTGGTGTGTTGATAGTAGTGTTGTTAATTATTCGTCTTTTATATTTGTTCGAATGAAATTTCATGATTTTTTTCTTGTTCGAACAGACGAATAATTTTGAGCTTTTGTTCGAATATTCGAACGAACAAAGAATAAAGAAATGTATTCGAATAATCTTAAAAAAGTTTGTAAAAACGACCTGCATGTGTATTAGTTTAATTTTTTTTTTATTAAAAAACGAAAAATAGTTTATTACACAAGAAAAACGAAAAATTTTAAGAACAAAAACATATTAATAAATAAAAACATTAATAACAAATATTAAAACTTTTAAAAACGCTGTAGCATATGTTAAGAACTCTATGTTCCACTAATATTATTGAAGTAACAGAATCGCAAAAAATAAAAATATTAAATTCTTATGTACAGAATATATTACTTGCAATCGACTAGACCGATTTTCTTCATAGATTAGAAGATATACGATCACGTCACCTGTTAAACGAAAAAATCCAAATTAAAATCGGTCAATCCGTATGGAAGCTACGTCGTCAAAGACACACAGATTCAACAGAATGTATGTATATAAAAAAGATCTAATAACTTCTAAACGGCTGGATCGATTTTCTTAAAACATAGTTAAGAACATTCTCGGTCAAGTCACCTTTCAAACATAAAAAACAAAATCTAAATCGGTCCAGCCTTTTGGTCTGTACATGGACTCGTACATACAAACGGATACACAGACACACACTACAAACTTATAACATCCTTTTTTCAGATGTGGGGGAAAAACCGAAACGAAATTTGTTAAATAGTTAAAAAGTATAGGTATTTATACACATTTACAAACGTATTTTGTTTAATATATCATTGATTTATTTAAAAAAACATTTAAAAACCTCAGATACTCCCACTTTATGCTCATAACTTCTAATACTTCGATAATTATTTTTTTTTTACTTTTAATAAAAGAACAAGTAGAAAAGTTTCTTTCGCAAATTGTTAATGTTGGTGATATACGAGTAGATAAAATAGCATTAAAAACTATATGCAGTTTGTGTAATGTTTTCTTTGATGTTTCCAAATAACCTGAATAAATTTCTTACTTTATTCATAAAATTTTTTAGATCAGTTAATAAAATATTATGATTTACCTTTGAAATATCATCTAATACTTCATCGTGTTTAAGATTATTTGCGATATTTTGGTTACAAAATAACCTTGAAAACAAAGTATTTGCGTACTCTTTTTTTCGCTTGTTGTGGCGTATTTAAAAAAGTATTGGCCAGGAAAGCTAGGGTACAATATTAGGGCATTTAATCCTTTTTTACGTCGTTCAATAATTCGGTTCTTAAGGCTTTTGATTAAAAATTACAGTTATTTTTTCTAAACTCTTTATCAGGAATTGTAAGACACCTTCTAATTCTATTAAAAAAGTATTATGTTTTCCCAGCAAGAAAACGAAAGATGCGTTTAGCGAACAAGTACATACAAACAAGTATTTATAATTTAAAGTAATTTTATTACTTGACCTTGAATCCTACTAATACAAAGTAATTAAGGAAATTGTTCGAATATTCTACAAAAATGCAATTTTATGTTATAAAAAGTTTAAATAAAAAACCCAAATTTTTAGCAAAAATTACTAGAACGGAATGTAAATAAAATTATAATATTAGTTTTCTTTTATTTTATTTAAGAGCTACTTGTGTAGAGTAATTTTTAGTATAAGACCGAAATGGGTACAGAGTTGAAATGATCAATAATTACCTAAATGTTTTGGGAGTGACAGATATGAGTAAGAAATATGGGCTGCCACAAGAAAAAAAATTAAATTAAAAAAAAACCATTAAAAACAGATTGTGCTTGATCAGTTTTTTAAATACATTATTTTTGTAGGATGATGCTTTTCTTTTTTAATTTAGTACTGGATATAACGAACAATTGACTTTAATGAACGAGCGTAACAGCAATAAAGTTCGTTATATCGGAAAACTACTGTAGTTTTTATTTTCTACACCTATGATAGAGTTCAGTGACTAGTCACAATGTGCATCCAAAGTTTAAATTAACACCATTATAGGCCATCCCCATATAAAAGTGACTGGGCCGCTTCATAGGACCGATCAGGTGACTAGTTTTATGTCAGTTCCATTTCATGCAGATATTTTATATTTATGTTTATTTAAATTGTTAAACTGATTACACTGTTCTGCAAAAAATTTATGTTAAATAAAAATAAAATCTTTAAATCTGTATTTTTTAATGGTCATGGCTGTTGCTACATAGCAGAAATCAATATCTGTCAGTACCATTATCTCATGCAGTACGTATGAAAGAGACCTACGAAAACATAAAATTTTTACTCAATAGAATTGAGCACGAGCGGTATTTGCGGAATATACAAATGTATGTGCTAATTTAAAGGTAGTGGCTATGCTAGGAGGATACACCAAATGCAACAAAATTGGCTCTTAAAAACAATTGCTATTCCGAAAAGTAAAATTGCAAATGAGCCTGTAGTTGACAGGCAAAAAATATTCTCGCCGGCAATAATAGTTTTTTTTTAAACTATGAACAGTGGTGGAGGGGCATTTAAGCACCTGAAAAGTATATTTCGACGCGTAAGTGAGGCCAAATTGAAGGAGGAAGGCATATTTGTTGATCCCCAGATAAGAGAAACCACACATTGTACAAATCTAAAGTAGTTTTCGAAAATAAAGAGGGCTGCAAATTACAAAGAACTGGTGCAAGAGCTTGGATGCAACATGTCATTAAAACTTAACTTCTTGCATTAGCATATAGATTTATTTCCGTAGTACCGAGTCCAAAGAGCATGATGAAAGCTTCGACCAATATAATGAACAATGTGGAAAAAAGATATAACTGTGGTGGGTCTGAGAAATGTAAGCTGATTTCTGCTGGGACATCAATCGTGAAACAGCAGATGAAACTAATAAAAGAAAGCCATCTACTAAATAGTAGTTGATTTTTTATGTTATATTAGTATTTAGTTTCATTTAAGATTTTAATTTATATCATAGAAGCCATTTATGTGTAAAATTTTTTAATAAATACGTATTTAATATTCCAATATCAGTATTTTATTTAAATCAGAAAATCTGAAAAACTAAACGTGATGAAATCTCTGAACAGATTTTTATTCAGCACACTAAAATAAACTAAAATCACTTTATTTTTTGCAGAACAGTGTTATTGAGAGATTGCTAATCTGGAGCATCAGCAGACTTTTGCCAAAAAATTTCCAGGAACAACTGGAGCTATTATGTTGAACTTTCATTTAAACAAGTGAGAAGTCTAACAACTAATATAATAGTAGAAACACGAACTCAAGTATGTATGCATTTGTCTTATAGTATTTTTCCACCAACACGATTTGTGCAAATCATGTCAATTTACCATACATTTTGCATATGGATAAATCACCTCAAAGTGGTTGATTTATTTTAAATATTATCGAAAATAATATTTTTCGAACTCGATTTATGTATGCAACTCTGCGTTGCTTTTAAAATTGCAAGCTCCATCCCAGGGTCATCCATCAATAGTGATTGACAATTTCGAAAAAATGACATTAAGGAATATTTAATCAATTTTAAATGACAACCACATAAAAATAAAATTCAAATTACAGCTGTTAATAATAATGTGTATAAATTGAAAACGAAAATTCGACCAACAAATCACTCGGGAGCTCGGTGGAAACACTTTGAAATGATTTACTTAATCCTACTTGATTTAAAGTCGATGGAAACATACTATTAACGAGATCGCTTTATACCATATGTGAAGATTTATCTTATATCTGAAGTTTTCGGACAAATTAGAAAGACTAAAAGATTTCTTAGCTAAAAATAAAATTGTAAAAATATCATATTTGGTACTTTAAGTATATTATTGAGGTTTTTTTTTCACTAAGCTACTTACATATTTTCTTATCTGCTTCGCATATACATATATTAGACATTTTATGTTACTTAGCTTTATGTCACTCGTAGTTAGTTGATTTTTAGCAACTTTCTTTTTGGCAACTCTGTGATTGGCAACTCATCTATTTTCGTGCATCTATAATTTAACCATGAATTGACTTACAAATAAACAACGATTTCAGATTATTAAATTTTATTATCAAATTTACATTATTGGACATAATACCAACACGTTTACGTAAAGTGCGGGCCGAGGACAATAACGCAGCTGTATCCGCCAGTGTTGTTGGTGACCTCGAACTATAGAATCGGTGCTGTTTGCATCAATTGGGCCTCTCTTACTATTTTTTTTTTGCCCAAAATGGAAGAGCTGGACTTGACTGACGTGTGGTTTCAGCCACACAGCAAGCGAAACAATGACCCAATTGAGAGGTGAGTTTGGTGAACAGTTTATTTCACGTTTCGGTGCGTTCAATTGACCACCTATATCGGGCGAGTTAACGCCTTTTGACTAGTTTTTATGAAGCTATGTTAAGGCTCATGTCTATAGGGACAAGTCTGCAATGATTGACGCACTGAAAGCCAATATTCAAGAATTTATTCATGAAATACCAGCGAATATTTTAGGGAGAGTATGCCAAAATTGGACCCAGAGTATGAACCATTTGAGGTGTAGTCGCGGTCAACATTTGCATGAAATTATATAGATCATTCTATCGACTCAAATAAAGATTTTATATATTTTTGTAAATTTGTGTTAAGTATTTTCTTAAATCATCTTAAATCTTAAATCATCCGAAAGCTCTTAAAAAATCAATAAGGTATATATCGAGCCCTTTTTGTTTTTTTACTTAATGCTCGTATAATTGCAATAATCTTCATATTTTGCATTATATTGTGTAAATATTTTATAAAAATATTTTGTATACTTACCTCCTGAGAGCTAAATTACATGTTAATTTACCATTAAGGGCGACTTTTTGGTTCGAGATTAAGATTAGTTTATTTCTCTAATTAGTTAATCCGAAAATTAACTTAATCTTAATTAATTGAGTTTGATATTTTTGAGTGGTAGTTTAAACTTCTTATTATGTGTAGTATTACCATACTGGGTAACATAATAATGGCAACATTTTCAATGCAAAAGTCATACATGTTATCAACACACTTTGAATTTTTGTGGGAAGAAGGAGAAACTGACATATTTTATTATTTACAAGTAAAATATTGCGCGCGTTAAAGGAAATAGATAAATAATATAAAACATATATATTTATTTATGTGTTTTTAATTTATTTTATCATATAATTTTTACAACAAATTATATCTTTCAGAAGTGGATGTTGTCAATATTAATGCAAGATTAAACCACCACGATTGACCGCTTAAACTAGACAGTAAGACTATATAATCGACTACCCAAAAATCACGAACGAAGATTAAGGTTAATTTAATCTGAAATAATTTCTTAATCAGGCTTGAGTTCAGTAATTTCAATTCTTATGAATGAAATATTTTTATTAATTAATGTGAGTATCTAAAGAAGAGAAGAAAAATTAAACTAGACACTATTAGCTGGGGGAAATACCGATATTTTTCTGTGCAGCCACGCACTTCATCAGCACCCATGTCTATCTACTGGGGTAGAGATTATTATTAACATCAGCTATTTAACCTGAAAATCTATGAAAGTGGAATATGAGAATTGATTGTGTATACAATTATTGATTTGCCTTTGGCAAACACATTTGTAAGTATCACTATTCATTTTCTGTTTTTCCATTTTCTATTTGGCGATCACTGTTCACTTGGTCAGAACTGCTTCAGAATGCTGGAAAGCTAAGTCAACTGTAGAAAGCAAAAACAAAGTAACATAAAGCCACTACAATAATACTTATATGTATGTACCGATGGTGCATCGAATAAGTAAAAATAATTAATGTGATGATCGTAAAAGATAAGTAAGAATAGTTAAACATACATTGGTAGAGTGATATAACTTCGTGCTAACCTAAATAGAAAATGGAAAAACAGAAAATGAATAGTGATACTTACAAATGTGTTTGCCAAAGGCAAATCAATAATTGTATACACAATCAATTCTTATATTCCACTTTCATAGATTTTCAGGTTAAATAGCTGATGTTAATAATAATCTCTACCCCAGTAGATAGACATGGGTGCTGATGAAGTGCGTGGCTGCACAGAAAAATATCGGTATTTCCCCCAGCTAATAGTGTCAAGTTTAATTTTTCTTCTCTTCTTTAGATACTCACATTAATTAATAAAAATATTTCATTCATAAGAATTGAAATTACTGAACTCAAGCCTGATTAAGAAATTATTTCTGATTAAAATTCACTATAGTTCAACTAAATCTAATAATGTCTCATTTAATTCATCATGGGCACGTGACAAAAATATGTTCACTTGGCGATCACTGTTCACTTGGCCAGAACTGCTTCAGAATGCTGGAAAGCTAAGTCAACTGTAGAAAGCAAAAACAAAGTAACATAAAGCCACTACAATAATACTTATATGTATGTACCGATGGTGCATCGAATAAGTAAAAATAATTAATGTGATGATCGTAAAAGATAAGTAAGAATAGTTAAACATACATTGGTAGAGTGATATAACTTCGTGCTAACCTAAATAGAAAATGGAAAAACAGAAAATGAATAGTGATACTTACAAATGTGTTTGCCAAAGGCAAATCAATAATTGTATACACAATCAATTCTCATATTCCACTTTCATAGATTTTCAGGTTAAATAGCTGATGTTAATAATAATCTCTACCCCAGTAGATAGACATGGGTGCTGATGAAGTGCGTGGCTGCACAGAAAAATATCGGTATTTCCCCCAGCTAATAGTGTCTAGTTTAATTTTTCTTCTCTTCTTTAGATACTCACATTAATTAATAAAAATATTTCATTCATAAGAATTGAAATTACTGAACTCAAGCCTGATTAAGAAATTATTTCTGATTAAAATTGACTATAGTTCAACTAAATCTAATAATGTCTCAGTTAATTTAATCTCTAATCTTGAAGTCAAAAAGTCGCCCTAAGTTGTTAGTAAATTTAGAAATCGTTCTCCTTTTTTGGAAAACAAGGCTTGATTAATAGAACATAACAAACTCCTGTGTGAATTTCAAGTAAAATTTGTTGACAAAACGTGTTAAGATCATTGTCAATTTGCCACTTCAGCTAACTTCATGCCCGTTTTCCGTTATGAGCAATGCCGAGTACACATCTGGCATTTCTTGTGTTGTCATTTTCAAAATGTGTGCAATGCCGTTCACACCATGTTTTTTATATGGAAATAAATACCACACAACGAAAAATATCGGAAATGACAAACGTTGCCACTAGTGCACGTTATTGCGATGTCACAAAATGCCATAGTGTGTACATAAGGCTGCTGATATATGTTTTTGTTGGCAATGTGTGTAGGTAGACCAAGGCAGCTCAGTTAAAACTAAAGTCCTGCACAAGACCATTTTTAACTTTCAAGACATGAGGGATTTTTCAAATGCTTTACTACAGCGAAGTCTTCTAAAACAAACGCTAAGCAACACTGTTTGCAAGAATTTGTTTCAGTTATTGCAAGTATAGGAGTAAAGAAGAAAATACTTCGTGACTGAAAAATTTGTGATGCTTGCTTCTTTCTACACACGTTGTGTGTATGCTCTTTTATTTTTCTGCACACAAACAAACGTTCACATGCATTTACATTAGTAGTGTGCGCTTGCTTTAAAAAAAACCTCCCTTAAACACATAATACCTTACCATATACATATTACACACACACTCAAACGTACAATATGGAAAATAACAAGCATACACGATTCAACACAACTTTGTTGACTGTTTGTTCATAACAAGAAGTCTTCACGACATTGCTTGTTAGCACTCATATACACGCACACAAATGCATCTATCGTGCTTTGCTTATAATACGACAGCATTTATTATTGGTTTAGTATAATGCAGTCACGAGAATACATTTAAAAAACAAGACGTATTTACATATCAAGACTATTTACGTAGGTCTTTAGTTAAAACAAAATAAATCTATAAGGCGTATGCGTATTTTAATATTTAAGTAGATTAATACTCATACGTCTTTATGTTAAATTGGTGTATGATGACTAGGGAAATGATTTTAATGAATTTAAAATCACGTTTTATGTTCATAAAATATGGAGTAAAGGTATAAAAATATGTGTTTAAAACTAATAAAATATGCATTTATCAACTTTTCTTTCAACATTTAATAACATTAAAAACTTAAAATATTAGATTCATTGCTTTCTTAACAAAGATTTTGTCATGAGAAACTTAAAAAACATAAAAAGCTCAGCTTCAATGCTTTCTTAACAAATATTTTGTCAAATCATATGGAATACACAATAAAGTTAAGTCGAACTTTTATTTACGTCAGCTACGTCCACGCCATATGCACAATGTGAAAACTTTTATAAAGAGCTTTTTGTGGTTTCACACCGATGAGAGTACAACATCCGCAACAACAACACAACAGACAGCAATGCTTGCTCTTACTTTGCAAAGAAACAAGAACAAATTTTCAAACAGTGATGCCAACAATTTAGAGGCAAAACGAGCCAACCGAGTAGTCAAAAAGAGCTAAAAAGAGCTAAATTTAAAAATTTTATATTTTTGCGTATAAAAATCTATGAATTATTTATTATTCAATTTGTACTTCAAGATTTTTTTAACATTAATAAAAATAGAAAGATCTGTTGCTAAAAACGGTGTATGTACTGCAGCATATAATGCAAGATTTGCGTGCGCAATTCGCGTTTGTGTTGGAACGTCTGGTGAGAATGATATGTCTGGTTAGGAAGCACAATATCGTTAAATTGAGCCATACATGTTTTATGCTTTTGAGTCTCCTAATGGCGTACTAAATCAAAATTTCGCTTTTATAATTGAATTGCAATATTTGCACAGACCTTTAGATGGACCTTTTGTTGTTTTAATCCATTTTTAAACGCGGGATTTGATTTCCAAGATTTTTTATATTTTTGGCAGTAATAATCCATTTCAATAATTTTTCAAACATTTTCTAATTGTTCAGAAACACACAGTACATACTTAAATACATCTTACATAGTTACAAAAATGTAAATGCCTCAAAGACGAAACAATAGCCTAAAAACGGGAAGACTTACTATAAAATGCGAAAAGTGCTAAAGGTGCCGTTTCCACAATTGAAAAGAGCTGTGTTAGCTCTTTTTTTTAAAAAAAGAGCTAAAGAGAAAAATTTCGAGTTAGAAGCAATTAAAAAGAGCTAAATTTTGCTCCAAAATAGCTAAGTTGGCATCGCTGTTTTCAAAGCTGTTTACCTCAAATGAAAATATCAGTATATGTGTGCTTGGACGTAGCTGATTTACGTACATAAATGAATAAATGTTTTTTTAATTTGTCAAAGGTAAGTAAACCTTATATGTACGATTTTTTCTGAAAAAACTTTTATGTATTAAAAATGAACGACGGACGTCAGCATAAATTATTGGTGCGCATTTAAGTGGTACTATTTTGTCTGTGGAGTATGTAGTTTCTAAATTTTCGTTGTTAGATCTATAAACTATTGATGCAATTTGTTGCATATTTTTTAAGCTAATTTATTTTTAATCGCTTCACTTATTCTGACTTTCAGAGCACACCTTTTTTACCGCATCTTAAATTAATTCAACTTGAGCTGTTAAAGTAACAAAAGCCTTTAGTTGGGCTATAGTGTGAACAAGAAAGCAATACTATGTGTGCACGAATATCAATTTACTGCTTAAGTTATTTGACTTTAAGATATCTTTAGTTTTATTAGTAGAAACATAGTACCAAAAAAAGCACTTTGTATCCACAATAAACTAATGCTGAACCAGTAAAGAGCATTAAAAAATTACACGACCATTTTTGGGTTTAAAAGGGTTATTATCCCATGCTCTAATTTGTTTTTAATTTTCAATGGTATTGGTATTCTTGACTTAAGCCAAGGTATTACATTTTTCAAATGAGTTGAAGGAGTCCTACGGTGCTTTTGAACATCGAATAATATCACAAAAATGCTATCGTAAAAATTTCGCGTTTTCCTCTTTTTTTTTTTGTTCTGTTTTGTACAAAGTCGTTAAAACTGCAGCTTTTAAATACTTTGCAGCTAACCAAAAACCAAAGTTTGATTTATAGCATGAAAAAAAATTTATTAAAAAAATACATTTATAATGAAATATGCAAAAACATGTATTTATTATAAAATATGCACTACCAAACCCATGCCATTTTGTCGCAAATTTGTTCATTCGTAAAGATATTTTGTTAATGTTGATCTACGACAGAAAATATGTATTTACATTAAAATCCTTTCCCTACACATCAGCAACTAATTATTCTCTATGGCGCGCTGCTAGGTTTAAGATACGTGAAGCACAAAAAATAATTGCTGAACTTGACCCAAAGACAGCTCCAGGTATTGATGGCATTAGCAACAAGATGCTGATTAACTTGCCTCATATTGCAACAAGAATCTTGCTATTTATTTTTAATGCAGTATTTTCCACATAGCTGGAAACTTGCCAGGATCAAATTGATTCCAAAGCCGAGCAAAGACTGAGTCATAAAGGCCTATAAGCTTACTATCATAATCTCAAAGCTTTTCGAAAAGCTGCTCATGACTAAATTGTCCAAAATTTTAGCTGATAATGGGTGCATCACAGACAATCAATTTGGCTTTAGAAGTCAGCATATCACAATTGAGCAAACGCATAGACTGATTCAAGTTATAAGGAGGGCATCTGAAGAAAAGAAGTATTGTTCTGCACAATTTATTGATGTTTCAGAGATTTCATAAAGTATGGCACGAAGGCCTAGTCTTAAAATTGAAGACGTATCTGGCAATGAATATACAAACACTTTTGGAAATTATATTATTGATAGGAAGTTCACTGTTCTGGAAGGAGACTTATTGTGATACTTTTAAAGTAAAGACACATGGATTTAAATCCTACTTCAATTTATATCTTTATTATATAATTCAGTTGTTCAATCTTCAAAGGAAAAAAGGTAAGTAAGTAAAAAAGGAAAAGAATATAATATGTATGTATATCATTATAATGATGTTGAAACATAAATAACCAGTATTTAGTAATTAGTAATATAGTGTTGCCATTGGGGATATATTAAGTTACAATAAAACTTCTTGAGCGTGCCCGAATCTATGTCTTCCGGTGTGCCACAGGGTAGTATTCTGGGGCCAGTTTTGTGTTTAATATATACTTGTAATATGCCTGTGAGAAATAATACCACACCTCTATATGATACAGCCAGTATGAGTATGAAAGAAAATACTGATGAGGCATCCAGCAATCTCCAGGAATATATTACTCAGCTGCAAATATGGTTGAACTTATGCAGAATTAAAGTAAATGAACAAAAGTGTGTCCATATTACGTTTACTGTAAGAAGAGATACTTGTACCCCCATTCGAATCAACAATCAAAATATTCCTCAAAATTTTCAAGTGAAATACCTTGGTATACACCTTGATCGAAGGCTTACATAAAAACATCATATTGACTCTAAACTTAAGTTAAGTCAAATTCATTGGTTGGTTGCAGAAATTCAACACTCAGCCAGGACTGCAAACTTTTAATATACAAGTCGCTTTTGAAGCCAATATGGTGCTACGGAATTCAGTTATATGGCACTGCTTTAGCTTCAAATGTTGAGAAAATCTAACGAAGGCAAAACAAAATGTTACGTTTGATAACATCGGCTCCATGGTACATCAAAAATTCAAATTGGCATCGTTTAATATACCACTAGTGACTGAAAAAATGTGAAATTACCGAGGCAATCTATATATGTGACAGCGCATAGAGAAAGGGACCTAAGGGTAAAAAAATAAATTTTCACTTTTTTTTTTGATGTGGACAACATCTGACCATCGAATGAGACCGATCCCATGCCCCAAAAATGTTCCCTCCCAGAGATATGCGCGTTTTATGAAATTGAAGTCGGCGATTCTAAGGTTATGTGAAAAAATTTTCGTACGAACAGAGTGATATTCACGATTTAAAAGAATTATAAATGAGTATTTATTATAATTCACAATTAATAATGTCAGAAAATAAACATGGACTCGAAAAAACGCGAGCAAAATTGATATCAAACTCATGGAAACAGCGCGCTAGGTAGAAAACAGTAAGAAACAACTACACAAAACAACAGGTAGGGATGACCTACGCGCGTTTTCAAAGTTGACCAACACGTTCCTGACGTCATGAGATGTGTCGCTTTCAAATGAGACCAATACCAACACGCTAAGTGATGGTACACCAAAGATACACGTATTTAAGTCTTTAAAACGGCTCTCCTGAACAAAACCGGTTTTTACCCTTAGGTCCCTTTCTATTTTGCGCGTCACATATATAAAATCGTAGTGTGTGCTTGTTACTAACGCATGATCTCTGGAACTATAAGAGCTATGGAGCTGAAATTTTCATCACAGGTTCCGGTCAATACCCGGTAGGTTATCGTTTTATTTTTGGCCCAACAAGTGACCATTGTGTGGAGTAATTTGAAGTTAAAAAATAATTAAGGGTAAGACAACGTTTGCCGGGCTAAACTAGTATTTAATAAAACTCGAGTCTCATCTTAATCCCCTAGCTCGTAATATGTTGAACTTTACTGGACACATCCGCTTAAAAAAGAGGGATACTAAGGCTCTAATACGCAATACCGCAGATGAAACTTTTTGAGAATATGTTTATGCTAGTACATCATTATTATATTAATAATTACTTTCGTTCGGCATTGGACGGGCCCATTAATTATATCTCAACTTGAGATTTGATTACTTATACTTAATTTACATTGTGCTATTTTTCATGAAATTTCATGAATTTTGTTGCACGAAACTTTTTCTGCTTGCTCACTGCGGCGCCACAAAATAGAATATCATATAAAAAAGAACGAAGAATGAATCTCTGATGCGTTTTTCGCAATTTTTTATAGCTATGCTATTTATTGCGCGATACAGGAGTTAGTACGTGATTTTCGTAACAAAAATAATTGCCACTATTACAGTTATAAATTTTTTGTTTTGATTTCTTTGTATTTAATGCAGAGTACGACAATAAACGAAACAAATTGTTTGATTTTGTTTTATTTCGTTATTGAATGAAACAAAAACAATGAGAGCGGTTGCTCAATTTTGCACATGAGCACAAACCAGAGAACACAGCCGACCAGTTGTAAGCCGGCTATCAGCCACCACCGGCCACAAACAATATATTAAATTAATCGTACGTCCCATAGTGGACCATTTCGCGAGATAGCTTTTGACTGTATTGGAATTTTGTATTGCGGTTTTTTTTTGTTCATTAGGTGAGACCATACGCTTTATTTTTAGGATACAAAACCTCAAAATTGACCGGTTAGAGAAGTACCTATGATAAATTTAAAATGCATTTGAGGTTTTAGCTGATTTTCGGTACAAAAGCGAGGTATTAAAATTTGTTTAAAAGATTTGTTTTGCCCAAAATCTTATATTTTGTGTCACATTTACAGCTTATACTTATTAAAAACTTAAATTCTTTCAGAAAGTGCCAAACTTTGGCCCCGTGAAATTTTTAGCAAAATTTTCTTAGATAAAGAGGTTTTAATGAGGAAGACGTAGCTTTTTATTTAAATCACAAAATAAAAACATTATAAATATTATACGTAAACTTTTATTATTAATTTGAAATTTTAATAATAAATTTATTATTAATTATTAATTTGAAATTTATTTGCTGGTGGAGTTCTCGTTGTACCTTCATAATGAACAGACGTGTTAGCGGTGCTTTTTTTTACATACATACTAAATAGGGATGTAACGAATGTTCGCATTCGCTTTCGCATTCGCAAATAATTCGCTTACTTTTGCTATTTGCATTCGCTTTTGAATTCGCTAAGCTGTATGCGAATATTAAAGACAAAAAAAATGTTGTATTTCTTTTACGAAAATAGTTTACGATTTTAAATTTAAAGACAAAAATTATTTTAAGCCAGCATGAAAAAGATACATGTAAAGCAATAATATTTTAGCGGAAAACTTTTCTATCAATAAGTTCTCATAAGTATAAAAATGAAACCCAAATCCAGCGGTGTTGGGAATATTTTTCAGTTTTGAAAAAGAAAAGACAGTGTTTGTTCAAACTTTTGAACGACATTCATTACTTCGTAGAAACTTCAAATCCAAACAATATTAACTAGTCCTTGTTTGTTGTAAATTCCACGCGAAGCAAGTGCCACTCATATTATTTCTCATGAAAACTTAAAATGTTGAAGATATATTTCATATGTTTTTCCAAAGATGAACAGAGTACTACTTCTGCAAGATTTTTTCAGGAAAAATTCATTCCAAGTTTTCTTCATATGTATTTGACAGCATTTCACATGAAATGTTGGACAGAATACCAGGATTTAGGGCTAAAGTACGAATGTGTGGATTGCCTAACATTGTGTAAACTTATTTTTAATTATTATACATACTTACTTTTATATAAATTTATTTGCATGTGATATTTTAACGAATTGTAATATTTGCATTCGTTTTCGCAAAAATTAAAATGTATTATTCGCTTTCGCATTCGCTAAACTGGTATTCGTTACACCCCTAATACTAAACAACAAAAAATACAAAAAAATATTCGTAATACATATTTGACTTTAATAAATAAGCTTTATTTGCTTTGCCTATATTTTTTACATAGAAATAACAAAAACAAAAAAACCGCAAACAAAAAACACAAACAAAGTGCCCTTGAGGAATATGAGTACCTCAAGGGAAAAAAAATTGTGAAGTGAGTTCTAACGACAGAAATGCCTATTTTACTGTGAGTTCTGAAACTCTTAATGAAAACATTAAAAACACAAAATCAAATGATAGCCTTTTTCTACCGGAAAATCCACTGTTTGGAGAAAGCGATCAACTTCGCTTTCTCCAATGCCAACTAGTGAATCGTTAACATTAAAATTGCCTAGTACTTCTTCATTTAAGTCAGCGATATCATCCGCTCCAGGCTCGCGTTCATCACTTAACCAAGTTATCAATACAGATAACAGTAGTTCAAAACCAAAGGTACAAGTAGGAATGGACAGATATATAACAGTTTTAAAGTGCGGGCGAACCCCAAATTCTACTTAAATTGGATTTGCCCAAAAGATGTCTAGGGATAATAGCGCATCTTCTATCAATCGTCAAAATCGTTTTTCATTATTGCAAGACAAAAACGACAAGCCCGCTGCATCATCGCAAAAGTCTTTTAAGCCACCACCTATTTATCTGAGAGAAAAAAATTCTAACGCGCTTCTAAAAAATCTACTGTCGACCATTGGTGAAAATACTATTCACATAATATTGATGAAACTAAAAGATTTCCGAAAAATTGTTAGTGAGTTTGAAAAAAATAAAACAAATTTTTACACATATCAACTTAAGAGTGCTAAAGGCCTACAGATAGTATTAAAGGGTATAGATTCATATGTTGAGCCAGAAGAAGTAAAATGTGCACTTATCGAACAAGGATTTAAGGTAAAAAATGTTACCAATATAATCAATAGAGAGAAGATTCCCCAGCCTCTATTTCGTGTTGAACTGGAGCCGAATAATATACGTTAAAAAAAACGAGACGCACCCAATTTATAGTCTAAAATACCTCTTACACCGAAAAATCACAGTTGAAGAGCCACGTAACCGTCCAGGTCCCGTACAGTGCCATAATTGCCAAGAATATGGCCATACAAAAACATACTGCAAATTACCTAAAGTTTGTGTTATCTGCGGTGAATTGCATGGTACTGTTAACTGTACCAAGCCAAAAGTAGAAGCAGAAAAAAATGCAGTAACTGTGGAGGTAATCACACCGCTAACTACAGAGGATGCCCTGTATATTCTTTCGTTAAACAGGCTATGGGTCAAAAACCTAAATTAGCTCCAGTTCAATCAGCAAATGCTTACTCCGCCACTCTTCCTCAAACTAGCCAACTAGTTACTTCACATGTATCGTATGCCGATGATGCTAAGACTAGTTCTATTCCCACACAAAATGTTCCACCGCCAAGTAATTCAACGATTACAAACTCTAGCTTTAACTTTAGTCGTCTTGAAGCTACTATTGAGAATCTGGTGCTAACTATTAACAACTTTACAACAAATATGACTAGCATGATGCAAGAAATGCTGAGAATGCAGAATACTCTGCTTCAAGCATTAGTCAACAAACCATGAACACGTTAAAACTATGTTTCTGGAACGCAAACGGCATTCGCCAACATAAAAATGAACTTGAACACTTTCTCATGGAAAAAACTATTGATATAATGTTGGTCTCTGAGACTCATTTGACTTCGAGAAGCTGTTTTAAAATAAATGGTTACACTCTATATGATTCAAAGGACCCGAGAGGGAGAGCATGCGGTGGATCAGCAATTCTAATTAAGTCAAGACTCAAGCACTATATCCTTGAGAACGTTAGTGAAGAATATATGCAAGCAACGAATATTTTCGTAGACAATTTTTGTGCGAATTTCGTGATATCATCAATTTACTCACCTCCCAGATTTTCAGTTACCGAAGATCAGTAGGAGAAGCTTGGATCTTGTTTCGTGGCAGCTGGTGACTACAATGCAAAACATACGTACTGGGGCTCGCGTCTTGTTACACCTAGAGCTAGAGCGTTGTTTAATACAATTTCAAAAATGGGCTTAGATGTCATTTCGAGTGGGGAGCCTACTTACTGGCCTACTGACGTAAGAAAAATTCCAGATGTTATAGATTTTGGCGTCACGAAAAATATCCATAGGGACTTAATTCACGTAGAGGGCTCTCTAGATCTGTCCTCCGATCACTCTCCCACAACAGTTACAATTTTCAACCCACTAAGGAGTGATTTAACTAACTCATATGTTAAAAGGATTAATAAGGTCAACTGGCTAGGATTCAAAAAATGTATTAGTAGTCACTGCGTAGAAAACATTCAGCTAAGATCATCTGATGATATTGAACTTAATATTGCCAATCTTAACGAAAATATTAAACAGGCTGCTGAACATGCCACTACTTCCTATCCGCAGACTCGCTTTAATAGAATTTATTCTACGGAAATTGAACGTATAGTATGTGAAAAAAGGAGAGCTAGATGAGAATGGCAACAACACAGATCACCCCTAAATAAAATCAGACTTAAGGAATGTACTAAACGACTCAAAGAGCTGCTATCGTCGGAAAAGACTGCATTACTGGAAAAGTATTTAGAAGGTCTTGATGTAACGTCAACATCTAATTACTCTTTATGGCGCGCTACTAGAAATCTTAAAAGACCCGTTGATCTTAAATCACCACTGCGTACTTCGACCGGAGGCTGGGCAAGAAGCCATAGTGAGAAAGGTAACTTATTTTCTGAGCATTTAAAATTTGTATTCACTCCCAATTCATGTACGGGTGCTGCCGGATTACCGAGTGTAGTATCTCTACCCCCTCGTCCCTTAAGGTTTAAGATGCGTGAACTACAAAAAATAGTTGCTGAACTCGACCCGAAGAAAGTTCCATGTATTGATGGCATTAGTAACAAGATGTTGATGAACTTGCCTCATATTGCAATAAGAATCTTGCTATTTATTTTTAATGCCATTTTACGAATGCAGTATTTTCCACATAACTGGAAACTTGCCAAGATTAACAAAACGCTCGAAACCGAAAAAATCCCAAAAACGAAAAAAATTTAATACTATATAGGCTAAAGTTCGTATAGTATTACATATCTAGTGTCCATACGAAACCCTTCGTGCACGAGTCATAGTCGCACTTTACTGAATTTGTTGAAGTTTTTAATGGCAAAATGTTTGTTAAGAAAGAATTGAAGCTGAATTTTAATCTTATTAAATGTTGGAAAAAAAGTTTATAAATGCAATATGCATATTTTTTGTTTTTGCTGCATATTTTTTTTGTAACGTGATTTTAAATGCAAGAAAATTTTTTCCCTAGTTGTGACCCTTTGATGGCCAAAGAACGCAAATAGGGATAGAAGTAAGATTTTATGTACATTGTTTGGTATGTTCCCGAAAACCTATTTCAAATAGTTATTTAATGGCATTGAGTCAGTCCTCACTTTCAAGAACTATCCGATATGTGAAATTTTTGGTAATATGTATGTAGGTAATTTTCGGGGTGACGTAAACTTTCCACAAACAATCGAAGAACAAGTAAGAACCGAGTAAAATTTTCCACTACCTATTACACTTGCAAATTTTACCTTTCAATATTATATTTTTACATTTCCTTATTATTGTTTTTTATTTTTTATTTAACTTCATTCAATATTCAAATGTCATAATTTTTAAAGTCATAGTTTTCATTTAACTATAAAATTTTCATTTTTATGACTATGCTACAAGGATACAGATTTAAGTAACATACATATGTATGTACACATCTGTCGAAATATGGAATAATAGCTTAATTCAACTTAAGCAAAGCAGTGTTTTAGTAAGTATTAAAGTTTAAATTTCAACCACTGCAAATTATAATTGGAACATAATACAGGATAATAAAGCTTAATTTCCTTAGGTCTACTTAAGCTGCTATTCCAATGTGCCACATATACAATTTATAGGTTTTTCACAAATTTAATCGTTACTCACAATTTAAGAATTTTGTTGAATATATATTTTTACTTATTTTTACTGTTTTTTATATGATGTTGTAATCTTTACTAATCGAATGTACTCGTACTTGATTTGACGTACTTTGCGCTTTGTTTACACTAAGAGACACGTGTCAGTTAAGTGGATTTAGAAATAAAAATATCAGCAAGCGGATACAGGACTAATAAACAAGCAAACTAACAAAAAGACTAACAGACACTATTTATCACGTGCCCTTGCAATAAAAAATATTATAAATATTAATAATCATGATGGGAAAGTAAAAAAACAACCCGTTAAGTTAAAAAGGATCTGTTTTCAATCATATATACTGCAGACGGCCAAACACACATTTAAAAATGAGAATCTACAAGAAAAGTACATTCAATTATGAACAAGTAATGAAAATTAATCAATTTAAATATTCCCCAATCGCCAGAGAAAATCGCTAGAGAAAATTATAGGTATACCCGCCCTTAAAAACTGTTAAAAACCCCTGACCAACAAAAAAGGGATAACCAACATAAGTCAATGGTCGGAAGTACAGAAAATTCAGGTCATTGCCAATAATTTATAATCTTAATTGCAAAAAGTGGACTTTTGTAGCTAATAACGCAGATTAATTAATCATATCGTATTTTGTACTCTGTAAAAGTATCATACAAATTACTTCCACACTCAGCTCTTGAGAAATGAAAATATTTGAATATCTTTAAAACTTAAATCCTCACAAAAATATAAATGTGGAAAAGGAAATATATATGTAAGGTAGTATGTTGCCAATTGTGAGTATGTTCTATTTAACTACAACTTTATTACTTTAAGCTCGTCATTGTTTTTTTTTATCGGTAAATACAATATTTTCTTCCATTCGATATCGTTATTTGAAATCTTTTCTACAAACAGTGGCGGACTTAAGTCTAGGCCAGTAAGAAGGTAAAATTAAGTAAAATATTAATGTAAATATCTTTTGAACTTAAACAGATAACAGCTTTACAACCGATCAACTTAAAACTCAACTGGCAACCTACTGCGAACCGACCAACTCTCAAATTATATAAACTGGCTTGAGACATGACATTTGTGCTCTTAATTATGAAAGTGGTCTAAGTTATATATTTCTTTGGTAGAGATATGTAGTAGATTACATTTGAATACAGTGAACTCGCGAAAACGTGAACCAATTTTTTACCAAGAGTGTTCATGTTTTCAAATTTGTTCACGTTTTCGATTGTGAAAATTATAGAACAAAAAAGCAGGGTTTACCTCCAACTAACAACTTCAAACAAAAAATTCAATATCATGTATTAAAATTTTAAAAAAATTTTAAAATTTTAACAGTTATTCACTTTAGCAAAATATGTGTTTTGTTGTATATGCATGATTTGTTGAAAACAATCACCGTAAACATAAAAACTTGATCTGGTATTTCGAAAACTAAAAGTAAATTCAGACTTCCAGACTTTGTTCAGGTTTTAGAGTAATCAATGTAAAAATTAAAGTGTGCATGTTTTCGAGTCGTTCATGTATTCACGTTTTCGCGAGTTCACTGATATATACATTTTTATAGTATACTAGCTGACCCCGGTCCGCGTTGCTGGCCCTAAGCAAACATTAGTGTTGTATATGGCATTGGTGGTACAATATGAAAATTGGATTTTGCCCACGAATAAACTAAATATTGCGCCATCTGCCGGACGAACTTCAAACTACACACGCCCCATAGAGCATGTATATAAAGTTTGGTCGAAATCGGTGCAGTAGTTCTTGCGTTACGGTGCAAAAACACAAAAAACTAAATATTGGGCCATCTGTCGGATGAACTTCAAACTACACAGAAACACTACTCACGCCTTATAGAGCATGTATATGAAGTTTGGTCAAAATCGGTTCAGTAGTTCTTGAGTTACGGTGCAAAACACAAAAAACTAAAAATTGCGCCATCTGTCGGACGAATCACTATTTCTGAAAGGGGCGTAGCATTTACCGGGGTAGAATATATATAAAAACACGCGCCGGTCTTTTACAAATATTTTGTGGGGTGGAAGGCGAAAATCTGTTGGGGCATTGAAGAGTTCACCCCTAACAAATAAACGTGTTTTTGATTTTTATATATATTAAGATATAAGATATTAATATATAAATTTATTTAATATTTTTAAATATTTATTGAAGTATTTTTAAGATTTATTTGATATTTGGAAGGAAAAATGTACATGACTTAAACCACTTTCATAATTAGGTACACATTTTTACATCTTACTCATGCTTATGAGTAAAATTAGTTTTTTTTCTTTTTTTTTTGATAATCACTTCTATAGAATAAAAAAAGAGGCATATGAAAGCGTGCCTAAGGCGGGAGCAAACCTAAATTCGCTAATGATAAAAACTGGTAATTATTTAATCAATTCCTTTGATATTTTACATATGAACACTGAATACCTTTGATGCACTATTAGCAAATAATATTAAAAGTTAACGGATTTTTATTTACATGTAACAGAGATTTTTAAAGGAAACTATATTTTACTAAACGTTGGCATTACCTAATTTTCCCTCCTGGGAATTCAATGCTTAAAATTTCCTGATTTCCGAGAATTTTTTATGCGGGAAAATAATTGACAACCTTACATTTAGGAAACAGCCGCTTTCACTTTGGCATTTGTGAAAATTTATAGCGAGCAGCGATTTTTCTGAAAAATTTTACATATAGGGGTCATTCTACGTTAGAGGCACTATCGACGGAGACATTAAAAAATCATATATTACTTGTAAATTTTCCGGAAATATCAAACATATTTAGTAATAAATAAAGTATACTTTGTTACTAATAAATTACAATACCTAAATTAGCTTAGTTTAATCAAAACTTCATGTTTACCAGTAAAAAAGTATCTACCCTGGCCTGTCCCTTTACTATTCTGTAACAGAATCTTTGAAATCTTACACATTACTAATTCGTTAAACATCTAAGCGTTGTTTACTACAGAAAGTTGTATAAATAACAATGATAATTATCTAAAAAAAATCTAAAATTTTTTTTATATTCTATTAAAAAATATAACGCAGATTTTTCCCCCATATTTCAAGTCTCCTCCCCTGCACTTTTTTCGTCTCTTTAAAAATGTCTCCAAAATGAAGCTGCAAGCTTTAATAGCAGGACATTTGTTTTCAACTGAATTTAACAATAAACATCGCGCGAGCCAAAAGCGTGCTCTCATTGGGCCGATAAATCGACCACGCTATTTATCTATCTCGAACGTTTCAGGATTGATGTATCTCCCCTGGTTAGTTTTATTTACTCGTTACTTATCATTTAAGATTGTTTGTAAGATTAATTTATTTCAATTTCAGCATAGTTTACCGTGTTATACCATGTTCACACTTATGGTCTTAAACGTGTTTAAAGCAAGTTTTTTAAAAAACTAAACGCAACCGTTCACATTATATTTTGAGATGTTTTGTCAGGAAATTATTGTATTTGTAAAAAATTACGAACAATTATGCTTTTTATTGGTTTATTATTTTCAAACAACAATTGTTTTTGTAAATAATTGAGTATTTTTTAACTAATTACCTGTTTACCAAATAATTTTTCACATGACACCATTTAATAACAACACAAAGTTACCAGAGTTATCAAGAAACGGACTGAACATACTCCATTTACGTGTTAAATGAAGTGTTTAAATCTTAAAGAGATGTTTAACAAAACAAGTCAATGTATGGTAAAACATCTCAAAATCGTGTTGTTTAAGCTCTTAAACACGAATGAGGCGTTAAACACATAAGTGTGAACATAGTATTAGTTTGTTTTTTTATTACAGTGCATAATTTTCTGATTGTGTTAGTTTTTTAATGAATACGTCTCTCACCTGCCGTATCTACCCTGCTTCATCAGATGCCAGGGTAGAGACTTTGCTTCCAGGTAGATAAGTACATTATTTTACGTTAAACCAACATATATCCAATAACGTTTTAAAAATGTATGCCTTCACGTGGTATTGCCACGAAACCGGTCACGGCTAGAGCGCGCTTGGAGTAGGTGCGACGTGCAAAAGGACTGCAAATAGACTTGTCGGAGCTGAGAACGACATTTCGTCGCTGGAAGATTTAGCAAACGCCCTCCAGAAAAATTGTTCCAATGTAAAAGTTTTCATCATTGGTGACGAAGACATTTCAAAGAAAGAAGTGGAACTTTAATCAGAAATAATTTCTTAATCGGTTCAGTAATTTCAATTGTTATTGAATAAAATGTTTTTCCTAATTAATGTGAGTTTCTAAAGAAGAGAAAAAAAATTAAACTAGACTTTATCAGCTAGGGGAAAGAAGAGGAACTCAAAGATACCAAAAATTTAAAAAAGTTTGTCAGATGCTATGCAGGTCCATCAAACTAGTTTTTTTTTTAGAGAGAAGTAACACTAGACAATGAATGCCTACTACTATTACTAAGTGTTACCTTCTTTTAGGAAAGGGATAGTGATAGAGAAGACAGGTGGTGAAGGAAGAAATAGATAGAGGAGAGCTTCATTATTTTACAACTCTGATTTTAGCATGTTGTTTTAGTAATGAAGTTTGCAGCTCCTTCTGGTGTTAAATGAGGCGTATACAATTTTTTGAAGCTGTTGAGTAGCCATTGGTTATTTTATTTCTACGATAATTCTGCTACACAACGAAGAAGGGCGCCTCCTCCGCTGAAGCAGGAGTAGTTCAATGACCACTGGCTATGCCTTCATCAGATGAACTTTCCTACAACAACTTATACAAACTGACACTAATGCACATCAGAAAAATGCGTGGTGTTGTTATTTAATGACTGTTGGATACAGGGATTGAACCCAGGACCTTGGATTTTGTAGTCAACGTGCTAACTACTTCAGCCAACGCTACAGCTTAGGCTGTTTCTGTGATCTTGAAATATGCAATCATTTTGTGTTCGGCACTTTCGATTTTACTTTCATGAATATAAAACCTCGCCTTAATGTTGGTAATATATATGGGACTGAAAGTGAACCTGTCGATGAACCATTATTATTATAAAAAGTCAAATCAGCTTGAAGTATCTTCTCAGCCTTGTTCTCGGGCAGTTTCCGAGAAGGCATGCCAGTTTGTTGACGAACAACCATCAACATACACGCCGACGATTTAAAAATGCAAGGACAGAGGCATTTTTATGCTTTTGACGAAAGTGTTAACTTCTTTGAAGAGGTGTGATCTCAATCGTTATATTTTTTAATGTTTGTTTTTATAAGTAAAAGTTCTTATTTAAGTTTAAAGTTTTTATCAGAGCTTTTATGCTCTATATGTTTTAGTCATATCACATTGCAAAATATGTGCAATTAAATAATTTACTTTCTTCCCAGTTATGTTATTTTAGAAAAAGGATCTTATGTAATTTTTGTAAACAGATAGTAATGGCATTTTCTTCTCTGGAAAAAATGTGACATTTATTACAATTTTCAATGAAAATTCTGATATATATATTTTGTTAGAAATTATTTCTTGATAGGTTAAATATTTAAGAAGTTAATAAATTTTACACTTTTTCCAAAAAAGAAAACGCCATAAGTATTTTTTCTTTCGAAGTTTAATATCTAATTCAAATTAAACAAAAAAGACTATATGGAAATTATCGTCAGATTTTTTTTTTATAAACTATCACCCAATAGTGAATAATTAAAGTTGATTTTGACGAAAATAAGGTTTATTTTCAATTTATATTCCCTTACAACCTAAGGTGGCCTTCATGTCTCTACCCTGTATAGAGTATTTCCCCTGGTCACTTAAAATACCTGTAAAAGTAGATTAATTGCCTGGCCATTGTTAAACATGCATACAAAATACATGATTAAATACTATTATCCTCGAAAAAAATATTATTTTAAGTATTTTCATCATGCCGCCCTTCCTAACATCAAATTACCTCTTAACGTAGAAAAAATATGTTATGTTATTTTTGTAAGAAGATAGTAAATATTTTTGTTTTCGAAGTTTAATACCTAATTCAAGTTAAACAAAAAAGACTATATGGGAATAATAGTCTGATTTTTATTTTGTTATAAACTATCACCAAATAGTGAATATTTAAGAAATCTATTATTTGACATATTGTCATAAATTTATTTTAATTTTAATACCTGTAAAAGTAGATTAATTGCCTGGCCATTGTTAAACATGCATACAATATACATGATTAAATACTATTATCTTGTAAAAAATTATTATTTTTATCACGCCGTCCTTCCTAATATCAAATGACATCTTAGCGTAGAATGACTAACGTGACCAGATGGTTGTTGCAAAAAGCGGGACATAATCCATCAAAAAGCGGGATTTTGAAGAAAATAACGCCAAAAAGCGGGATTTAAGAATAAATATCTTTTAGAAAGCGGGATGTCTGTAATATACATATATGTTTAGTATATACTAAGGAAGCACAGTTTTCAACTAAAAAACGCTTTAAAATAAGCAAAAGTATTTATGAGCAAAAATATTTATTTATCTATATAAATAAAAATCCAATGTCAATCGCATCAATTAAGAACGGTTGCACCAATTTCGCTATTTTTTTATGTGGTATATAAATTTTTTTTCATCTTGGAACATCTTTTCATCTAATGCAGCAAGAAACGTGAAACATTACAATTTTTGTAATGTGCGTAGTCTTAGAAAAAAAATATTTGGACATGTGAGTGTGACACCTCCCATAAAGAAAAATATGTACTTTGAGATATCTGGAACACTAATAGCGAAGCACACACGGTTTCGACTAGTTAAGCAATAACTATACTTAAAAACTATTGGAAATTAATTTTTATCAGTTACATTTTAATAAAAATCGAACAAGAGATTGAATTTTTCCAAACTCTAAAAACCGGTATAAAGCGGGATAGAAATTCGAGGCGGGATCGACATATGAAAACGAGGGATAATCCCGCCTAAAGCGGGATGTCTGGTCAGGTTAAGAATGACCCACATATTATATTATTAACTGAAAAGTACTATAATAACTACTTTCACATAATGATATAAATAAGTTCTTATTTTATTAATTACAGGAGAGTCATTATTATGCACCTAAGGCCCGGTTTACATCGGTGTGCCAAATGTTCCATACATAACTAGTAGACAATTTTATAGAATCCAACATGATTGGAAACTGTTTAAATCAATAAATACATGTCTATATCAAATGACACACAACAAATGCCAGATGTAAACTCAGCCTAAGATAATTAGATAAATAAGTACCACTCATTACTTTGTAACGCTCACGTACACACCTCTATTCATCAACGTACCGGATATGAGCCATCTTCACTGTTTTATTATATACCTTTTGTCCGCTTCATTTTTTAACACACCTCTGAAAACATCGAGTTATTTTCTTTGAGTAATGAGTATCCAAAAATGTTGCAAATACTCGATATTCAGCAATTAGACGTCAACATGTGTTAGCAAATTAGCTTTCAAACGAATACACACTCTTAATAATGACGTTATATTAAAAAAAAATAATAACAGATAAAGACACTTGAAAATAAATGTGATTGAAAAAAAAAACAATCAAAAAATAATATTTTCTGCCCTGTACTTCAGCCTCTTTGAAAAAGTACGCTGCAAAATAATCCGTAATGAAACATCTGTTATTTTAACATACATACATATATACATACATATGTACATGCATATATACATACAAACATACATTCACATACCCAACATGCTTCTTTATAATGGAATCACATCCCTCTACTTTAGAAATTTTCTTGTCACAAATAAAAAAATAATAGTACAAATAATTAACTTTAAAGGGATAAAAGGGAATTGTACATATACAGATTCACCCACCAGCAAAGCAATTTTATTGACACTTTCTGATCATTTGAGAGATATTTTGAACCACAAGGCAAACAAGCAAGTGTGAAGGTCTCCCTCCTTCACTTCAATCCATTAAAATTAAACGATTAAGATTTATAGTCGCCCTTGGCCTTCTTATTTATTTGGGTTTAATGACTATCAGTACAAGAATGTGTAACAAGAATCTGAGCAAGAGCTTCCATTTTTTACAATAGTTATTTACGAAAACCACCTGCACAGAAAAAATAGACACAATTTAGATTCGATAACTATATGTATATGTATGTGTCGTTGGCTACGGAGATGAATTTTGGCAACATTATCCTTTAATTCAATAATAATATTTATCAATACAGCGATTTTTCACAGTACAAGTTGTACTGTACAACTCAAAAAAACTATTGTATAAAAAATTAAACAAATATATTCATACATTCAAAAATATAAATAGATATGACAACAGCATTTACAAGAGCAACAATAAAACTTATCGAATTCGACAAAAAACGATTTGAAAATTCTTTGCTTTTTGAAAAAAATTCTCTTTGTTTCAATAACTTATTTTTTTCAACTAAATATCTTATAACCAGTGAAACTAGAAATATGCTCTAAAAAGTGTTTTATGCGCATTCAATATGCACTAAAAATTTTAAAATATGCACTAAAAACTCAAACTATATGCTCTTAAAAATAAAATAAATTGGTTTATTTGTAAATGAAAATATATTTTTAATTAAAAAATTCAACAACATTTGCACATAAAATAAGACAAAAATAAAATAAACTAAAAAAGAACACAATAAAAAAAATAAACAAGGAATAATTGCCGTATTAAAAAATATAATTTAGGCTTGAAGTGTACTTTAATAAGACAAGCTTTTTATTTATAATTTTTACTGCAGTAAACAACAAAGTATTGATTTTAGTGTTGTAAAAAGCGGCTACTTTTGAGTACCCAATACTACTCGATACTTTTTTAATTGGGTACTCGATACTACACAATACATCAAGAGACTTTTGAATTTAAAACTGAAAACACACATACACACGTATGAGAGCTTAAAATTATTATTTATTAAAACAAATTAACCTGCAATTCACATTAAATAATGCAGAATTTAGGAGATTTTTTATATATGTAAGAACCTGACTTGCTGGTCTCACGCGTCTTCCACCACTCCTAAAGGGTCACTTTTTCTGTCCAATATCTTTATGAGTGCGTTTTTTAGTTCAATGATGCACTTTGAAGTTTTTGTTTACGTAGACGTTTTCGTATCAAAATAATTCCAAACAGAACTATTGTTTTCTGAATTTTTATTTGTTACACTCCAGGAGGTTCAGAGATACATTTTTGTCAAGCTTAAATTCGCGCACAGAGTTGTATAATTTTGATGCATTTTAAAACAATACTTCCGCTTCAATACTAGAAAATGCAACCCTGAAAGTATTGAGTAGTTACTTTTGTGTATCAAGCACCGGGAAAAACACTCGGTATTGGGTACTCAGTACCCAAAAACTCAATACTTTTACAACACTACTAGATTTGAAAATAGAAATCGTTGCCTGTTACATCTAAACGTTAATATATTAGCAATGTTCCTTCAACGTCTATTCGGGATAGAGTCGGTTGCAAAAAGCAAAACCAAATTTTTATTAAAACTAACATGCACAATATAAGTATAAGAAAAATGTATACATGGAAATGAGATTTAGAAGACGAACATTTTGTTTTTAAATAAGATTGCGTATTAATCTATAAAGTATCAAAATATGCTCTAAAAGCCTAAATTAAGATTCGACAATTTGCTAAAAATATGCATGTAAGACTGAAATATGTAAAACCAGCTTTAAAGAGTAAAATATGCAAAAATATGCACCAACAAATCGATGCCAAAATTCATAAAAAGTTCTAAAACGGATAAATATCTTATATCCGCTTGAATACGTCACACAAGAAAAAACATGCAATTGCATATTTGCGGTTTACCTACTAATAACTTATTTGTAATTGTACTTATCAAACATAGAAATATTTTTTTCACAGGAAATTAAAAAATAGTTGTTGAATACCGGTATTTTTGTTATTGAAACTGTAAAGTATTTTTCAGTGTGTGATGTTGATATGTATATCCGAGATTCTCATAGCTGGTAAGGTCTGTTTAGGTTAAGAGTGATTTAGTCGAGGACAACGATTACACGCAGATCTAGGTTGTACGTACTTTCGTGTGTCCGTTTGGAAAAACAAGCAATGGAATTAACAAAATTAAATAGACTTAACAAATATATAATAATATAAATACATACATAAGTAAATATAAAAAAAACGAGAGTTATCGTAGAACACCCGGTTATAGCTATGCTGCTTAGTTATATAAATGTTAAATTCTCTGCAAATATTTCAAAACGTTTCCAGCTCTTAGCCGGTTTACAGCTGATTGGCTGTATTCTCTGGTTTGTGCTTATTTGCAAAAACAAAACAAACAAAAATTGAGCAATCGTTCTCACTGTTTTTGTTTCACTCGCTTCATAGAACGAAACAAAATCAAACAATTAGTTTCGTACTCTGCTTTTAAGTACAAGGCAATCAAAGCAAAAATAAATTTATAACTATAATAGTGTCGATTATTTTTGTTACGAAAATCACGTCCTAACTAGGGATACAATCGGGACTGATTTTACAATCACGGGATTCGGGATTTCAAAATATAAAATCCCGGGATTAAAAAATTGAGATCCCGGGATTTTCGGGATTGGCATCCCTAGTCTAAGCTCATGTATCGCGCAATAAATAGCATGGCTATAAAAAAAGAATATACAGATATCACGTCACTCCTTTATTGCAACATATCCATCAAAAACATATGTATGGAGCATATTCACTGTTGCCAGATTCGCAGATTTCTCTGATTTTGCTGATTTTTCGTTGCAAAAATTATAAATTGAGATTTTTAGATTTTCACTGCCAAATCGCAGATTTTCTGAAATGATTGTGCAACATCGTTACATACATTATGTTTTTCTCTGCTCCATAAAAGAAATAACCATGGTGTTACTGTCAGAAACACGCACATAACATAGGTATGTTAAAAAGAAACTTCTAAATCTTTGGTAAGAAATATTGTTATACAGTGTATATATATATATATATATATATATATATATATATATATATAAACCGGTTCACAGTTCAAATATATAATATATATATATATATATATATATATATATATATATATATATATATATATATATATATATATATATATATATGTTATATACAAACGATTTTATTTTTGTATAGCAAGATAGTTTATGTTTGTTCTAAAATAAAATGAAAAACAATTCAAAACTAAGGTTATAAAAACACCTGCAGATTTTGTGTCGATTTTTAAAATTATTTTTTCAGATTTTTTAGCCTATTTTCACAGATTTCTGAAAAAATTTTCTGGCAGCATTGAGAATATATGATATCCCATATATGGCTCGAATCCGAACAATAACAGTCATATATGATAATTCTTATTCATGTATTTGCAAATATGCATACATGTATGTATAAATATTTCATATACATACATATCGCTCATTTACTCAAATAATGTCATAACTAAAAAAATGGAATTTATGAGTTAATGATGCTGAATTAATCCTCATATCGTTCTTCATATTGTGAAAAAAATTCATGCAAATGTCTTGTTTACTCAACTCTTGAAAGCAAAATAAAGTTGTCTTTTTCCATTAAGTTGTATGTAGATTAAAAACTTTAAACACATTTTGTGGCGAACTATCTTTTTTTGAGTTATGACGTTGTTGTTTAAGTAAATGAACGATATGTAGCTTAGCGTATGTGATCACATGTTATGTAGAAAAATAACAATTTAATAAATCCATAAACTTAAATATGTTTAATATGTCTGTAAGGTTGTTTGTACTTTAGTTGCTATTTGTTAAATATTTACTTGTTCAGTATTTTGGTTCAAAAGTTATGGCAACCGTATGTACATATAATATTTTTCCCATGTATATTCCTATATATTTCCATACATGAATTCATTACATATATTTTACATCATCCATGTATTCAAATTATGAACCATACATATTTTTTTTTCTGGATACACACACATTTAACGATGTATCAGCGCTAGCGCTGGGCAACCCATAGTTACAGACCAGCCTACACCTACAAGTTTGAAGTTATATATTTTAAGTTGTTTTTTATATCAAAATTTTGAGTATTAACGATCCGCACATACTCAAAATAGGGTTCCTTATAAAAATTATTTTATCGAAACGAAAGGGTAATTAATTATTCAAATACTCTTGCTAATGTGCTTAAAATACTTTTTAAAGTTAGTTATAACCGGTTGCTCCAATCAAGGTGTTGCAGTAATGTCGTAATTGGATGTGGCAAAAAATTAAATAAAAATATACTTATTAGTAACAAACCTTAAGTAGAACAAAAATTAGCAATTTAACTAACATGTGCATAATTAGTAAAGAACAAAAGACAATGTCAAGACTGAACTTAGAGATGGTAAAATTGAGCTTTCCTTACAAAAAAAAAAAGATTTCAACAAATTGTAATACGATAAATCAAAACTATGCACATATTCCATTTGCAATAAAAAGCTGAGTATATAAAGCAGAAACCTACATCAACTGACACCACATACAGTGCACCAAACACAAAAGAACGCTGATGATGAAGGTTTAGTGGCTTTCGAAAACAGGTAGCTGTTCCGTTCAAATAAGTGTTTGTCAGAATCTTTACAATTAACTTTGGTGTTATTTGTTCATTAATAACTCTGTTGCAAAAAGGAAAAAGTGCTTAAGTCTAGATAAACACATTTTAAGTTAGTGACACCTCTGTAAACACCATATCTTTTTTAGACTTAAAGTCTCATACGAAATAATAACTTAATATAGCTTTTACCTTGATATTATTTAAAATTCAATTTACTAGTTGCAGTATGTAGAACGATGTTTTTCTAAAAAAATTCAAGTGAATACCGAATTCCCAAATTTACTGCAAAAGAAGGAAATTTCTGAAAACTGACTTGAAAGGTTAAAACTGCAGTCCTGCAAAACAGTAAAACTCTTAACTGTGGAGATGAGATCGTTTTTTAAGCTCCCTATAAATTCTGAAAGAGCTCGCCAACACAGAGAGTTTTTGAGTTAAACATTTTTCGATAACTGTTATTTACGGTCCCTGAAACAAACACAACTTGTCCCTATGAACTTTTTTTGTATTTTTTTACATAAAACTGACCCGATTTGGGGGGAGAGAATATAAGAAATCGAAAAAAAATCTCCATGCAACTTACGGCCACGCTAATGCACATACATACATATGTATATAAAACTTTCCCAAATGAAATTAATTACGTCGATAGATTAAAAGTCAGTATGTACCAGGGGCATACAACATTTACATATCGCACACTAAATCATAAATAGTCACAGCTCAAAAAATTTCAGATGCTGAGTAGATTCAAACAATTGTTTATACTGTACAAATGACGCAAGTATGTGACATAAAACAAGCATAACGGTATTTTATATTCTTCAAGAAGACTGTATTGTAAAGGAAATTGTTGAGGTCGTTATAGATTGCTTCAATTAACTGGTTTATAAAAAGGCAACAGGACTTTTATAATTTTTGAGTTGTGACCAGAGACTTGCGCCGAGCGATTTTGTCGGCGGCGGCTGGCTCATAAAAAATCATCGGCGGCGGCTGAAAATCGGCTGTCAGCCGGCTGAGACAACTTCAGTTATAAACATGATACATAAATATAAAAGTAGAGAAATTCCAAAATAATAGAAAAGAATATAATAGAAATAAAATAATATAATAGGAAAGAAGTAAAAATTAATTCAGTTCTTAGCTTCAAATACTAAAATGAGTGAACTAAATATGTTTTAAAAATTTCCTTTCAATCATGCATTCATACCTCTAGTGCATTCGAAGCTAAAATGTCAAATTCAATAGATAAAAATTAGGAAATAGCAATTATTTCTTTCGATTAACACACAGGGGTCGAATCGCCAAATCCGTGAACGAACTTTTCACGTAAAGGCACAATTTTCGGATTATGACATACGTACTGAAATCCCATTCTGATTATATAATTGACGTATCACTTAATTTGTTTTCGTACGATTGTCGATATGATCACGGATGTAACGATTTGAGCCCAGAACTGATGTTTCATTATTGGTTACATCGTCTTTATTAAAAAATAAAACAGTAGAAAAATATGTTTCTTAACAAGTTCCTTCGTCTGTGGCCAGCATAAGATATCCATCTCAAAATATTATGATGCCCATAATGATGTTCCTGTTCCTACTCATTTCTGTCAAGCAAAGCAAAACGATCTAAAATTGTTTGCACTAACATATTTCAATCGGCGGCTAATTTCCAGCCGCTTGTTAGCCGAAAAATAATCGGCGGCGGCGGCTGGTGAAAACCATTCGGCGGCTCGGCTAAGCCGGCTCTCAGCCGATCGGCGCAGGTCTCTGGTTGTGACTCCTTATGATTAAGTGTGCGATATGTACATATACATACATATTTTCAGGCTACAAATGGAGATTCTAGAATTTCCAAATACATAACATTATACTTTTTTAATGCCAAATAATAGCTCATCTAAAGAACGATTTTTTTGCGCAACTAATTTGAATGTAAGTGAAACTGTTGGGCTTTCCTTTTAATTAAATAAATCAAAAAACCACTTACAGCAAAGTGTTTTTTGGGAGGGGATTTGTTTTTAATGCTTGAAAATCAAGAAAACAATTTAAGTGTGTGTTGATTTCCGGTGTGTGTGAAGTACATTTTCATTAAGTGTAATTGTATCTGTTTTTCATCACAACCGCTGATTGTGTTAAAACGTGGCCTTTGTGGTATTTGCATATTATATTTACAAACAAATAATACACACATAGCGTTTGCGTGGGTTGGTGAGCAGGATAAAAATAAAACAGATGTTTTTATCCTCTTTCAGGGATGCCATATATTTATTGTCAGTATCTAACTCCAACCAAATTAAGAAAATCCCTGAAATGTCTTGTAAAATATGTAAACAACTTTTTATCAAGCTTAGAGTTCGTAAATTGTTTATAGTTAGATAGAGTTACTTATTTATCTGTTAAATGTCGTAAAATCGACATTGGACATTACACAGATTTGAGATGCGCAGCACAAATCTGTTGCCGTTTCTAAAGTGCTTTTTTCTTCTTCTTTGCTTAAGTTAAAGAACCTGTATAGCGGATTCGGGTGAAAATTTATTTGGCCCTTAATTCTGTTTCACAAATTTTCACTTCATAATTGGCATTATATGCATATTTTGGTGGTAGGTGCACATTTTTATTTACATATTTTGGCAATAAATCCAAATTTTTGCAATTTTCACCATCTTTTAATGCACGTTTTAAAACTAAAATAAAATTTAAGAAATTTTTATTTAAGTTCTATAAAAAATGAAATGACATTCTTATAATCAAACTATATTGTTCAAGTCAAACTATTACACTTACTGCAAGGATTCAGCACGCTTGGTAAACATCTAAATTCCGATGAAACAAAAAAGTATACAAAGTAAAAAAAATATTAACAATGCCATAGAGAAAAGTATTGGCTACCATTTATTAATTTAATTAGTTAAGTCTATGGAGTTAACCTTACAGACTAGTACTTTATTTAACAATTCTAGCAAAACATAATAGATATGTACATATATTTACGACAAAAAATAAAGTTATTGAAAAGAGTTGAAATATGTAATGATGACCCTTTAATAATATTTAAATTCTTACTAAAGTCTAAATAAGAATACATTTTGTTAAATTCATCACACATTTTACCGAAAGGATCACCGGTGGCATAGTTAGTAGTATAATAGTTAATGCTCAAAGGATTATAATTTCTAGTAGGACTTAGAATTCCTTGTCGTCCAAGTAGAAATTATAATCCTTTGCGCATTAACTATTATACTTCTTCTATTCAGAAGACATATAGAGTTTATATCACCATTTGTGAGTTTCAGCTGGAAGGTAACCATATTTTCAAACGAATTCCGAGACAATATAAATAACATCAACAAACATAAATTACATCAATTAAATATGCTCCCTTAACTTCATTTGATGTTGAATGCAGTTTTTCAATAAACAGAGCTAGTTTTACTTTTGAAAATACAAAAAAAACTTTAAAAGTCCAGGCCCTTCTAATAACCAATGATTTCTGTGATTTGAACATTTTTAAGGACTATAATGCTTGTAATTTATTATATAAATACAAATGTGTCTATTTGTTTATTATAGAAAATATTTTCGAAAATATGAAGCTTATGTAAATTTTCCACAAAAATTTCTTTCAAATACCAAATTGATGCATTCTCTTGTCATTAGACTTGGGTCGAACTCGTTCACTAGTTCATTTTTGCCACAAACCTATGATCAAACCCATGTAATTTAAATGGGTTTGATAATCGGTTTGTGGCAAAAATGAACTAGTGAACGAGTTCGACCCAAGTCTACTTGTCATTACTTACAATTGGATATGGCATTCGGGACGGATTTTTTAAAATCTTAAGGATCGAGATTTTCATATTGCATGGAAAATCTAAGTGCCGAAAATTATTAGAAGGAACCTGAAACACAAAATGCTCCAGCAAAAAAGTTTATAATTTTAGAGGAGAAGCATGGTTATAAAACCTATATTGAGTTATCAGTCCCGTATAGTGGGAATTCTCCGCAAAATGGGACTTATGATAACAGGTGATTTAAGATCAACGCCAACAAAAGCGCTCTTCGTTATGTTGGGTTGGCTTCCAGTGGACTTAACGGCTAGAAAGCTAGCTCTACGTACCACCGTCAGACAAAAAGCAATAGGCGCATGGAATCACCGACTTTGGGGGCATGCAAGCCTTTTAGGTATAGTGGATAACATACCGGATCTTATTGACTACTGCACTCCGAAACTCTTGAAGTAGAGTAATTTTCAAATTTCATTGACAGAAAGGTTTTTTCCACTGAACGGAGCCGTAGAGGGTTTCACGGGCGATTCAAACAAGGGTGAGAGAGTTGGCGGAAGCGTTTATATTCCGGAATACGAAATTAAAATGTCCTTCAGACTCCCGGACTAATGTAGTATATTACAGGCTGAGTTATCTGCCATTAAAAGAGCGACACACAGGCTAAGGTTCTATCGGATTTCAAATAGAGATTTCCATATTATAACACAGAAAAAATTATTCCCAAAAAAAATTCAAACAAACGTGTGCTTTGAAATAAAATTTAGTTTCGGTAAATATTTTTACTGTTCCAGTAAATTATTTGTTTCAATTTTGTTTCATATAAAAAAACTGTATCATTTAATTTCATTTGTTTGTGTTGGTGTTTTCCTTGCTTGTTGATTGACTCAACGTGGTCATGTGCTGATGTTGTTGTTTTCTTTAAATGCTCGTGTTGTATACGTGTGAATTCGGACAAGAAGCAAAAATGGAAAAGGGTATATATAGGTTTGTCATTCCGTGTGTAATTTCCATAATATTAATTTGCGACCAAAAAAATATATATATTCTGGGTCCTTATGAATAGCGAAGACGAATAAGCGATGTCCGTCTGTCCGTCCGGTGTACGTGAAATCGGTTTTCCGAAGCTCCCAGAAAAGCTAGAGACTTCGTTCTTGGACTGGTATGTCAGAAATTTTCCAACTTAGATTGGTATTGAAAATCAGCAAAATCGAGCAGACGGTTTTAGAGCTGGAAAACTGAAACTTGATTTTGACATATAAAAGTAACTAGATAACACAATTTTTTTAATTTTTTTGTTAAATAACTTTGGTAAAGCGTATATAAGATTAGGCACAGCCGAATATAGCACTCTTACTTGTTTTTTACTCAACAAAGTTATTTTTAGATTAGAAGAAACAAAAGAAATCATGTTTTGCGTGTATTCATTATTTGCGTATCCAAAAGCGATTTGCTCTTTAGCTGAGTGGTAAGTACGTTAGTTTATTAGTCAAGAGATTGCAGGTTCGACTCATCCCAAACACATTTGGTTTTACACAAAACAGTATGGAGTGAAAAATTCTAGTTCATACAAATTGGTATAAAGTACATTTGTAAAAAATTGTTAAGAGAAGATTTCTGTTCCAATATAGAAATTGCATACTGTACAAAATAATTTGTGTTATTTGCTTTTCATTTTCATAAAAAAATTTTATTGAATCAGACAATTTGTTGATTGAAAAAATCAGGGTTTTTTTCAAACAAATTATTACAAAATTTTGTATTTGAATTTACAAATTTCTTTGTAGGACCTAAATTGAAAAAATTAATATTTGATTCAGAGAATTTTGTGTTTGAAATGGAAAATTAGTTTTTTCTGTGAACAGACAGCAAATCTGCTTTAAATCATAGATGTGTACACCATAACTTTTCTTGTCAAAGAATGTCGCAAAGCCCTGGATGGACTTACGCAGCAATTAAACATCTCATTAAACTGGATGCGAGGACACGGGACTATTTCAGGAACTATTTCAGGTTTTTGTTGTGTGCTTCTCAATTTTAATTTTTATGTACAAACGTATGTAAGTATATGGTTAATATATAATTCCTTCTTATTATTTTGGGCTTTTTTGACTTAAAATGATCTAATGTATCAGAGTTGTTATTTAAACAGGGCGCCTCAAATAATAGTAAGCTTGCACCATGACACTGAAAATTTTATTATTTATGAAATTTTATTATTTAAGAAATCCCGAAAATCCCGGGATTAATAACTAAAAAATCCCGGGCTCCGATACTTTAAAAATCGTGAAAACTGAACTTCGTCCTAGTTTACACTATGCAAGCCTTATTGCTAGGCTGATTAGTTTGTTAGGAGAGAGAGACGAGGGGAAAATAAACAAAGACTTCCCGTTTGGCAAATCTACTTACAATTGACGATTTCATAATTCTAGAATTCCATCAATCCAATTTGTAATATTCTTCGGGATAAAGTTCCCGCCGAATTAATTTCTTTCATATTTTACAGTTTGATTTTGGAGAGAAATTTATCACGATCACATTTTCTATTGTAGAAGAAATAAATAGTTTTATTCCCACGGTAATCATAATATTAAAAACAAATACTACTATTTTGATTTGCACCAAGCGAAATAAATCTTCAGATTCTAAGTTGAATAAGTATATCTGGCAGCCCCGAAAACTGTTAACATCAACAGAATAAAATCGTAGATGGTGGTACTGCTACAACATTTTTACCACATTAATCGAGTAAATGCTAAAAAAGCAACAATGAATCGAACGACTGAAAAATTTGCATGCGTGTGTGCGTATGTATACATGGATGCTTGTATACCCAGCAAACATTATCGGTAGCGAAATTATTTTTTGCCAAAAAAAGTATGTCGTGATGATTTAAATCAGCTACGTCCAAGACATACATATGCACAATGTGCAAGCTTTTACTAAAGAACTTTTCTGCTTTCACACCGACGAGAGCACAACAGTTACAGCTCAACCTAGATTAGAGCGTAAGGCGTTGCGTTATCAGCAGGGTACGTATTTTCAGTATATTTAAACATACAAAATAATAATAAAAGTATTGTTTGAATCAGGGAGAAAACTACATTAAAAAATATACTCAAAGGTTGCAGTACTTAAATTAATTTTGAGCTAAACGATTAGAAAGGACCACAGGGCCATCAAAACTTTTATTTTTGAAATTAAACATTCCTCTCTTGAAGTGAAGAAAAGTATTTTAAGTTTTTTAATGTTAATTGTACAAGAACTTTGTTTCGTTTGTTTTTAGGTTTACTACAAGAATATTATTTATTCCTAGAATTGAAATAAAAATGTTTTTTAAACTACTATTCTTTGAATTGAAATAAAACAATTTTTTTAAATTCATATTATTATTAAAACTTTTTATATTCGTATTCACCAGACTTTGGCGAATACGAGTACAATTATATAAAAGTTCGAATACGAATGTTTACTCATCACTAGAACGTATGTACATTAGAGTGGCCGTTATTTTATTTTTATTTCTTATATTCTCTCCCCCCAAAATCGGTTCAGTTTTATGTAAAAAAAAATAAAAAATAAATGGGCTTGAAGGCCAACTTTGAGGGGCGGACGCACCCCTAAAGCACAACTTATTGCTACGAAATTTTCTTCTTTTGTTTTTTTTTTACATAAAACTGAACCAATTTGGGGTGAGAGAATATAAAAAATCAAAAAATAAAAATTCTCCAAACAACTAACGGTCACTCTAATGTACATATATCCATATGAATATATGCATATGTACGTATGTATGTATATGTAAGTATGCAGTGAATATTGACGTAGTCAACAATATACATCCCACGACAATATTGAATATAAAAGCTACAGTTGTTCTTTTTTCTGTTTTGAGATTTTAATCAAATTTTACTGCTACCACATTGGTTATCTATCTCCTGTGGCACAATAAACGAGCTCTAATGGATTTTATCGGAGGGTTGATATACAAACATACATATGTATGTAATTATGTATGTAGTATAAACGCTCTTAAGTAAATTTTCTATCTTTCATAGTTTGATAGAAGGAAATGTGACGTATATTTTCTGGTTTAAAACTTGAACATTTGGCAACAAAGATTGCAAGTTACGATTTAAGGCACTTGACATAACCAATAAAAGTCATAATAATTGTGCTTAAGTATATTATAGACTCAGCACATACCCACAAATATCATAGAAGTGGTAAGTATTTAGTATCGATGTACATACATACATACATACACATATACATCCCAGCTAGCAAAGAGCTGTTTAATAGGCGATGGTGTTTAATATACCACTCCTAAACGAATCTTCTGCTGATTGTTTGGAGAGTGATATTGTAGCATTTCTGTTTAACGCTCTGTTATAAATCTTGCAATGTTTAATCGACGATACATTTATTTAAAATATGTTTGTTGGTTTTTATTTTTATATATACTGTTACATATTGTTATTTTTTTCTTCATTTCTTCGCTGATGCTTTCATTTGAGTTTTGACTAAGTATCTTGTTGGTTATTTAATTTTTTATAATAACTAAGGATATATTAAGGTGCAGTACACATTAATTTAATGTGTTTGGTAGTTTACATCAAATATTTATTAAATTATTGGATGTACGTAAAAAGCTTTTCAAATAATCTAATTTTTTTAATTAATTGAATTTTTCGTAGATCTTTGCCATTCAAAGTTCTTGCAGCGCCATTTTTGTGTACGCCAAAGATTGAAGCGATAGACGATTAAAAAAGCTAAATTCAGCATAGTAATAATAAATTTTCTATGTATAAAAACTGGTTGCATCTACATACATATATACATCAAATAGTCTTCAATCAATTAATGAAGAAAAGTGCTAAAAATTTTATAAGGGTTTTCATGAGAACTCTTAAAAATGCCATTTGTGCAATTGGGCAAACTTGCGAGACTTGTTTCATGAAATCCGTTTTGAATTTTTTGGCAAACAGTTTATGTAAATTTGAAACAAACGTCAAAAAATTAATTTAATAAAATTATAATAACTAGGATCGCCCAGTGGTCTAAATTAGACCACTTGACACGTAGTTTGTCTCTATTTATTGTAAACATGTGTGTACAAAACAAAAAAAGAAGAATCGTGTCTCTTTTTAAGCAAATTCAAACCGCTTTTTTACCACTTTTGAGCCAAAAATCTTAAAAAAATATTTACATTTTGCATATCTACTCAAAAATAGCTTTTAAACCATATATTTCACCAATATTGGCGGACGATAAGATACTTAAAAGTGTACGACAAAAAATGTGTGCTGTATTTAAGTATATATATATACTTATATAAGATAAAATTTAAAGCAATTTTTAATTTAAAAACATATTTATATACAATTTCTACAAAAATAAAAAAGTGTGTGTGTGTCTACAAATGCATAAAGGAAGCGAAAAAAATCAAGAAGTTGTTATCTACAAAATGCACAATTGCACAGCTTAAGCTTACGAGTGAAAATTATTGGGCAAATTTAACAGGTTTGTTAAATAAATTCCCATACAATATTTGACATTTTATTTAAGAGAGTGTAAAAATGCACAATTGCACAGTTTGCGAGCCTTTCGAACATTCTCATGACAACCCTTAATATGTCTTTTTTTCATATTTAGCAAAATAAAAAGCATACTGAGTATTGTGCAATTCCCCAAATCATTATCGAATGATTCTTTTACAAATCTCTCCAATTCTTTTACAACAACAGTTGTAAGATAATCTCTAGTAAATCTCAAATTATTGCATCTACGACTAATAAAAGCGCCTTCTGCGCCTCTTGTATACGAATCGTCTTCTGTAAGAGTTTCTCCTGTGTGAAGCATCTTTCACGATTAAAATATGAGCTCGTCTGCGATTGAAAATGCTCTGCATACGATTCACAATGGACTCTTATACAATTGAAAAGGCTAGCTGGGATAGTACGTATGAAGATACGATGGGTAGAAAGTAGACAATATGTTTTTCTCATGAATTAAGTTACAAAAAAACATTTTAATTTCTTTATAATATACTCATCAAATCACCCCTCCATTTCTTTGGGCATGTTTCTGAATCCATATGTCCTAATAATAGGAATAATACATATTATCCAAAACTCTTAAATCCATACATATGTACAATAAATAAATATACATATTTATATGAGAGTGTACATGTACATGCATATGTAAATATAAAAAAAAAATTTTGGAATTTTTTTGAATTCCAAAATTTATATAAAATTATTCTTGGCAGCTGTGGTTATACGGTTTTTTTTTTTTTTTTTTTTTTTTTTTTTCATATACATATTTATTTATTGTATCTTCAAAAATGAACTAACAATAAGTAATCAAATCTTAAATCTAAATATAATTATTAGGCCCGACCAATATCGGACATATGTAAGCTTAGTGATAGTTATAAATAATACATAAGTAGTGATAATCAAAAAGAAGTATTTTTAAGCAGTCCCATCTGGAGTGTTGGGTATAAGAGCCCTTGTGTCCCTCTTTTTTAAGCGGATGTGTCCAGTAAAGCTCAAAATATTACGGGCAAGCGGATTAGGATGTGACTCGAGTTTAGTTAAATATTTGCCTGCGTATTTTGCAATTTCTTCACTCACTAGTGGCATATTTAAATCACGATGAATATTTGAGTTTTTAACGTACCATGGAGCAGATGTTATCAAACGTAAAATTTTGTTTTGCCTTCGTTGGATTCTCTCGACATTTGAAGCTGAAGCAGTGCCCCACAGCTGAATTCCATAGCACCATATTGGCTTCAAAAGTGACTTGTATATCAAGAGTTTGCAGTCTAGGCTGAGTGTTGAATTTCTGCCAATTAACCAATATATTTGAGTCAATTTAAGTTTCATTTGGGTTAACTTAGAGTCAATATGATATTTCCATGTAAGCCTTCGATCAAGGTGTATGCCAAGGTATTTGACTTGAGAATGTTGAGGAATATTTTGATTGTTGATTCGAATGGGGGAACAGGTATCTTTTCTTAGGGTAAACGTTATATGAACACACTTTTGTTCATTTACTTTTATTCTCCATAAGTTCAACCATATTTCAAGCTGGGTAATGTGTGCTTGGAGATTGCGGGATGCCTCATCAGGGTTTTTGTGAATACTCAAACAGGCTGTATCATCGGCAAATGTAGAAGTGTGTATGTTATTGCTCACAGGCATATCACAAGTATATATTAGATACAAGACTGGCCCCAGAATACTACCCTGTGGCACACCAGAAGATATAGACTCGGGTACACTCATGAAGTCTCCTTCCACAACGGTAAACTTCCTATCAACAATATAACTTTCCAAAAGCTTTTGTATGTTTATTGGTAGGTATGTCTTCAATTTTAAAACTAGGCCTTCGTGCCATACTTTATCAAATGCCTGAGAAACATCAATAAAAAGGGCAGAACAATACTTTTTTTCTTCAAATGTCCTCCTTACAACTTGAACCAATCGGTTATACGGTTTGGAAAACTTTATACACGTCCGAGTAAAGGAGCATCTGTAAGGTGACTCCACTAGGGCAGGTGACTTTTGATTTGTGACTAAAGCAGGCCAGGGTCGACCGAAACAGATTTTTAAGTCGGTGCAGACCTAGGGTAAAATGTTATAGATTCGAACAAATCGAAGTCGATATCTACTAAATAAATTCACAGAATGAAACAAATTGGATATATTTTACGTCCAGCACAACTAGATACCTGTATATTATATTCATAGTTGGGAAAAATACATGGTTTGCAGTATTTAAAATATGTCATGTATGAATTTAAAATAAGAAAATACACAGTTTTTATTCGATACACAAATATTGTATGTTTGAATGTAGCGTCAGACAAACCGCTTTTTGTTGGGAAATAAATAAAACCCGCTAAATAAAATAATCATTCTACAGGTGCTGATGAGCTCAAACTAGTGTTAGATTCTTTTTATATTTTGATAGCTTTCAACAGTGATTGTCAGAGGAAGCTGACAAATTCCAACATCAAATTTGGATATCCTAGACTCATCATCACTCTTATTCACGAAAACAACAAAATCATAGGGTTCTTTACTGGTGCATCTACTCCTGATAATTCCAGGTATCATTTTAACTTCTTTGCAACTTATTTTTTTATTTTGTAATGTATTTTGTAAATTATGTATTTAAAATACAAAACATGTATTTAACATACAAAATACTTGCAGGTCATGTATTTAAAATACAAAATACTTCCACGTCATGTGAAGGGTAGACAAGTTTGAGGTTAGGAAGTAAATTGGCTGTCAAATGGTGAAATGTTAAGAATTAAGCGGTCATCCTTTGACATTTATTTAGTAAAAAGTTGGGAAATTTTAATTGTGAAGTTTGTGAATTTTAATTTGAAACACCGGGCTTACGTGAACAAACTAGAAACAACTGACACTATGAAAGATGAAATTCGGCGCTGCATTGACGAGATAAGCGAAGCTTTGTTGCGAAACGTGATTAAAAATTTTGTGAAAAGAACAGACGTCTGTCGACGACTAGAGATGGACATTTTCCCATCATCATCATTTATTAATAATTATCATATTTCCATTTTGCAATCACATCAATAAAACTGAATTTACTTCCTAACCTTAAATTTGGCCACTCTTTATTTAAAATACAAATAAAACATGTATTCATATTTGATATATTTTAACTACGTAATTCAAATACTGCCCAGCCCTGATTATATTAAAGTTTCATTTAAATAAATGAAAATTATAATCAACTTCATAGTTGAAACAAAAATGCAATAATCAATCATGTGCTGATATTTTTTTTTACTTCTGGGCTTACTTTTATCTATAAAAGAAAATAAGAAATGCTTTTGAATTTACTGCTGCATCAAAAAATATATACATATGTGCCCTTAATTATGAAAGTGGTCTACGTTATGTGCATTTTTTGGCTTCGAAATATCAAATAAATATTTGAAAAACTTCAATAATTATTTAAAAAATATTAAATAAATTTATATAAATTGAGACTAGTACAACTCTAAATTAAAATGTTGCATAATATAAAATACTTTTTAATTTGTTCAAATGTAATCTGTTAAATATCTCGACCAGAGAACTACATGACTTAGACCACTTTCATAATTAAGGGCCGGTGTTTCCCCACACGACGCACAGTGGGGCCTTTTGACTTTTTTCGTTGCAAAAATCATAACTTTTGAACTGATAAGGATATTTAAAAATTTTAAAAAGCATTTGAAAGGAAACTCCTTTAGCTTTAATATATATGATTTGCACGGTCATAGGTTAGGCGCGACACTGTGCACAGTGTCTGCTTTCGACTGTTTTTATTACAAACATCATAAATTTTAAGGTAAGAAAGATATTTTAATAAAAATGAGTTTCATTATTGGCCATAGCTTTGTGGAGGCACTATGCACAGTGGTTTTTTTTTTTTTGTTGAAAACATCATAATTTTTGAAGTTACCAAGAAATTTGTAATGGGGAAAAAACACTTGATTTTTAAATCTTTTAGGATCAAAATAAGTGCTCCCTTATTGTGATAGGCATTGGACACGAAGACACTTTTGACCTTTCTTGTCGCAAAAATCATATATTTTGAAGTAATGATATTTTTAAAATTTCTAAAACATTTAATATACAACTTTTTGTGCTTTAACGTCCCTTTTCACAAAGTATGGTTAAGAGTTAACGTGAACTTTAACTGACAGTTCTTCATACAAAACTTGCAGTTATAGTATCTGTAACCTGACCAGACATCCCGCTTTAGGCGGGATTATCCCGCTTTTCTGAGGTTGATCCCGCCTTGAATTTTTATCCCGCTTTTTAGAGTTTTGAAATTTCTTATCTCTTAATATATTTTTATTAATATGTAACTGATAAAAATTTATTCCAAATATTTTTTAGTGTAGTTATTGTTTATTTTTTTTTTGGATATGGCAGCTCCTCAAATGAAAAAAATAAAAATACAAACGTACACACTCAAAGATCCTTTTGTTACAGTGCTTTATATGTGCAGACATTCTGCTGCTTTAGGAATTTATTACCAAGAGGGCTTATTAGGAGAATAACAACTGACATTCACCAAACTGTCAATAATAAAATAAAAAGTTCTTGCTTATTTTTTTATAAAGAGTTTGACACATTGGTGTAGTCAGTTGATGATAATATGGACTAACAAGGCCACTTGCTATCATTCGCCTTTAGTTTTTGTACATTGTTTTGTATAAAAATCGTATTTTGTTTTGTAAATGAAGTCAAAAAATCTTTAATTTTATTTATTTTACGTTACTAAATAAAAATTTTTGTTAATAAAAACTTTTGTTTATTTAAAATCGATTCTTTTGAGTTAAAAACTGTGTTTCCTAAGTACATACGAAACTTTTTATGTGCGTATTACACATCCCGCTTTCAAATAGTTGTTTATTTAAAAATCCCGCTTTTTGGCCGTATTTTCGTCAAAATCCCGCTTTTTGAACGATCGTGTCCCGCTTTTTGTAAAAAGCTTCTGGTCACGTTAAGTATCTGTTATCTTTTAACCATACATTGTGAAAAGGTACGTAAATGACATTATCATAGAGAAGTCTAGAAAAAAATGCTACTCTAATATAACATGTTATATTAATATAACTCTTTTTATTTATATTACAGATAAAAATGATTGAAATATTTTTAATACTAATGTTAATTTATAATATTATTTTATAGTATGATAAATTATAATATGATATTGAGTTATTTTTATTAATTTTTCTTAATAGTTAGTTCTCTTCAAAATAGTCATTAACATTTTGATCGATTTGTAATAGACTTAACATAGCTCCGATATTATATTTATAATTATATTCTTCCAAATCCTTTCGAGATCTTACATGTCTCCGCGATGAAATCAGTGGGTCTGAAGAGGCCGCCAACATATTAAAAAGATCCTTATTCTGTCTAAACCGATACTTCAGTAACTTTTACATTAGATGGTACTGCTTCTTTTTTGGCAGAGGTAATCTTTTTATATCCAGGAAGAACATTCACATTTTGATTATTTAAAGATCTTCGTAAAATATTATATTTCTCCTTTGACAATCCCAAGTCCATAAATAACGCTAAGGCTTCTTCTATGCTATACTTTGTGGGTAATGCATTCGGAGGAGTTGAAATACTTTCTTTCTTCGTAGTCGTTCTGGGCTGGCAAGCTCCACAGTTTTTGTAATATCAGACCTTGATTTATCTTTATCTTTTACGTACTTAAGACATAATGCTTCTGACAGATTCGAAGTAGATATATCTTTTGTAGCATTTTGAAGTTTACGTTTTTTTTGTGTACTCCGAACACTCGTTTATAGTTTAGCAGGCCTTCCTTTTCTGCTGTCAAAGGATGTATGCGGTTCTTCGATGTTTTCAAAAGTTGTTACTCCATTTAGCCAGTCTGAGTACTTTTCCATAAAGGTGTTTGTCGTACGGTTTGAGGCAAGCCATTTTCTACGAATATCCAAGAAAACGAAGTGAATTTTGTTTTTAACATCCTTTTCGTGGTATCCTGGTAAACCGTGCAATTTTTGCACAATAGCCAAATTAAATACATTTTCATTATGTGATTTTCTAAATAACTCGAACAATTCCGAATTTTGAAATGACATTATGAGTTCTGGTACTGATCACTACTTTTGAAAAGTAAAACTTTAAATGATTGCATTACACAATTGCAGATTAATTTATACCCAAAAATAAAAAGGTTCAAAATACCTGATTTGCGAAACATAAATCTAGGCCACAATTAACTGGATTATATACAACTGCAGTTTTTTTTTACTTAGTATAAAAACCAAGTTTTAAAACTACCTGCCTATTTTCATAATGTGTTCTTAAATTTAAATAAATAAACAAATTGTAATAATTATGCCTACCTGATTGACACAGCAAAATATTGTTTATCATTTATATGGGATTCATACTATGACTTTTTATGGTGACTTTTAAAGACTTTATTGACGAATGGTGTACATAGGCTATCAACTTAAAAAAGAATTAAAGAAAAATGTAGGAAAAAAGTCACTGCGAAAATTTCGTATTAACGAGAAGCAATAAATATTATTAACAAGTGGTGCAGTGAAAACAATTTTATAGAGAGAATACTTCTTTTCATATTTGGAACGCATCTTTGTTACATATATAAAATAATTTTTTATCTTTTAGTAATAAAATGCATTTTATAACATAAAGTACAAGTTATTTTTCTCTTATTTTTGTAAAAGAAAGAAAACTAAGATTTGATCTTTCTATACGATTATATATATTTCAATGAAACAAGGCTACATACATATTTATAAGTATGCACATATGCATACATTAACAAAAATATGTCAATCAGTTCCACTTATATTTACATTTTTGTGCTGTAAGATAACATAAAATATAAAAAATATTAAAATTTTTGTAGCTTTTTTCCTTATTTGGCAATTTTTTTTTTAATTTTGGTTGCAAAAATATCTTGGTTGTGGCAACGCTGGCTATAAGATTGTAACATCTTTCTTCAAATTTGAAGAAAACCTGTAATTTTTTGTGGCCCAATTTAGCTTAATTATTTAAAGTACTGTGTAGTAAATATGCTAAGAAAATATGGGCGTGACCATTTTTGCCCATTTTTAGATATTCTCTATTTTATTTGTAAAAAGTACCTAAATATAGGGTGTCTGAAAAATGGCAACTGCCGAAAAACTAGGGTATCTGGTGGACATTTTCTTACTTTTTTAATAAACAATAAATATACGTTTAAAACAATACCAAAAAAGTAGTGATCACATGGCAATAATTTTGACACTTCAATTCTAAAATGTTTTTTTTTTCTCAAAATCACATTTTTTTGGACTTTCTAAAAAACTGTCGACTTTAAGCAGCTCCACCAGCTATAATTCTCATCCAATTAAGAAAAACGTTTTTGAATTCTGATCAGTAAAATGGTCTTTATACGATGTGTTCATTCATTTTACAAAATTTTGTCATCAAATTTTGTATTTTTGCCACGGTTTTTGGGAAAAGGCGCCACGTGCGACGCAGACTAATAAAGATTTTTAGACTCATACAGCTTTCCTGCATGGTCGACCAAGCCTGCATTCTACCATTTTAAGAAAGATGTTCTCAAAAGCAAATATTGGCCATATTTGTTGGAATTACAATTTGGTAGTAGAATTTGAGAAGCGCAGAACTCGCAAACTAAACTAATTTTCTATAACATATGGTGATGTATGAATTATTGCCCAAGTGCAAATCGCACGAAACTGTTAAATGAAGGAACGCCCAAAACTGTTGGGTGATTAATCATTGTGAAGAAATACCTAAAAGACAGTGACCGATCACCCAAAAAAAGTGAAGAATAATCCAAAGTGTAAAATGAATAATCTCCTGAAGTTCTTGGGTGTTTGTTCATTACGTACAATCAGCCAAACACAAAGTATAAAGATATTTTACGAGACGGAAGATAATTGTATTTTTCTACTTCTCTCGCTTTATCTGAAAATTTGGCGGCTGATTTGTTTTGATTCTTCTTTCTAGTGCAATAAAAATTAAACTAATTACACTACAATAACATATACACAATATTTGACTCTTTTTTCCATTAATTAAAAAAAACCTGATTCGAACTGTCACTTTTTACACTTCTGTATATATTCTGTGACCCTGATTTGAAATGAATAATAACCCAATAACTTTTTGAACGTAAGTTCATGCATGCAAAGCAAAAATTTTTATAAAATGAAAAATACTGGCAAGTACTGGTTATAAATTTTGGTAACAACTACGTACCACTGCGGATGTTTTAGATTTTCAGTGCTATAGTATTTTTCCAAAATGTTGTATGGCTTTGCTAAAGGGTTCGTGACTTGGATCATAGCAACGATAGCTGAAGGTGTGTCTGCTAACTAATATTATATTTATGAAAGTAAATTTTTTGTTTGTTTCTTGCGCTTTAACGCCTAAAACACGGAACCACGAGGGGTGGTAAGGGGAAATGTCTTCCGTTTTGAAATTATCTAAGCGCTTTTGATGAAATTTAGAACATAGATAGATCTTAGTCTACAAAGCAAGGGCTATTCAGTTTTTCAAAGATAGGAGCACGTTGGGTGGTGAGGGGAAATTATTTTCTCCCTGAAACTATCAATCTGATTTTGATAAAATTTGAAACATAGACAGATCTGCGTCTAGGAAAGCACATAAGCTACACACCTTTGCAAAATATTTGAGCACAAGGAGGGGTAGGAGGCAATTTCTGCCTCTTTATCAAAAATAACCCCTCTAGCATGTAATGGCAATTTCTAAGGTAATTAAAACGTAAGGAACTATGTACATTCCTATCCAGTGTCCCATGATAAATTGCTGTTTTTTCGGGCGATAATTCGAACAGCCCGCTATTTCATCAAATTTGGACGTCGATAAAATTAATATCAAACATGCCAAGACCGATTTTATTTTTTTTGGAACACGTTTAAGTCAAGAAACCCCTGTTCAACAATTCTCAATAAATTTTTGCGAATAACGCAAAACATTTTTAAACTCACCTGGTTCGTCCATACGTTTCCGTTTGATATTGTTTCCGTGATGATCTGTGGCTAACGGTGAATGGTGTTGTTGCTGCTGTTGCAGCTGATGATTTTGTTGACTGTGATGCTGTTGGTGGTGATGATGATGGTGGTGGTGGTGATGATGGTGCGGGTGATGTATTCCTAGAATACCATTTATGCTATAACCGGCTGTTCGATGTTCTCCGAGACCATTGGTGGTACTTTGGTTGTTGCTAGATGAAGAGGTGGTGGTAGAATTACTATTATTCGTTGTAGTGAGTATATTTTGTTGCTGCTGCTGTTGTTGCAATTGCATAACAGCAGCCGCAGCGACAGCAGCTGCTGCTGCTGGCGATGCTGCGGATCCTGTTTCCGAGGCTGGTGCGTGTATTATTACAGAGGTGGCATTATTGCTGCTAATATTACTATTGTTATTACTATTGTTGTTATTATTGCTTCCAAGATTGTTGTTTGCATTGTTATTATTACTATTATTATTGTTATTGCTACTGTTATTAACAGTGCCCAATTCATTGGCACTGTTTTCCAAATTATCTGTTATACTACTGCTACCGCTGCCGCTATTCGTTCCACCAGTGTTGGCGTTGGCATTCCCACTGTTTTGCTGTTGCTGATGGTGGACATGTTTTGCCTTTTCTGCCGCCTTATTTCGCACAATTCTGGGAATTAAAAGTTATTTAATAAGCTTTATTCACATTTTCGAATTTATGGAAAAATAAAAATAATATTTAACATGGAATGCAATGCATTCAGTAACAATGCTGCCGAAAATTGGAGGTTCACCTATTCGATTCTTTTACCTTCAAGCTCTACTTATATTGCTATACTTAAAAGAAATATTATATATTTAAATTTGTTTTATTTTTAAGACTGCGTATCCCTTTCAGACCTGAACATTATTTTGCATATAAATTCCTTTGAATAATCAATATCAAAATAATTCTTTAATTCTTAGGGTAAGGTTTGCCTACATAACCGTTTTGAAAAGTCCTTTTTGTGAAAAGGACATCGCACAATTGTGTTTTGTCGGTCATAACATTTAAAAATTGTTCTTAATTATTTTAAAAATATTCTATTACACGTTTTATTATATAATGCGATTTTTTAAGCTTAGAAGTATTCAGATACTACATTGCAAAAAAAAAAATATTAAATAAACCAAAAGAAAATATGTTAGAAAAAATTATTATTAAAAAAACAAACAAACAGATAATGTAATACAGTTTTAAATCAATGTAAATATGTATATACATAAGCTACTAGATAGTTTTAAACTTTGAACGATATTTCTCGAAAAAGTCTTTGTTTTTTGTTAACCAAAGTGTTACTTTATATATTTGGCATCGTCCTCTGGATAAACAGCCACTACTATTGCGACATACTTTGGTGGATCGTCAGATCAAATGGTGATTGTAGTGATCAAATCTAATATCGTCAGTTTCATTATGTGGACGATATTTCGTACCATAAAAATGTTTAGAAATTTTTCAACGTTCTCAGAAACCTCAAAAGAAGACTTTAACTAACTATACATATATTGAAAGTTACAAAATACTATACTTAACGACTAGGTAATCCATTCTATTGCATTCTATTCTGTATTCCATTCAATAGTTACAGATCACTAGATCAGGAAAGTGGAAAAATACATTGACCGTACATTTCTTAGTTTTCATTTTAATCCTGTAATATTACAGCATTAAAGCGTTTTAGTTTTTGGCCCAGGCAACGGTTCTTAAGATTAAAATATCAGCAAATATCACCCCGGTTCATATTTTTGTCTAAGTAACACTTAACTGTTTTTGGTATTCTATGATGATTTACCCTATTGCTAGATAACCCATATCCTGTAACTAGTTTAAAAGTGAAGTATCCTGTAACTAGTTTAAAAGTGAAGTTATTGTAAAAAATCTATCGAAATATAAATGCCCGGCCCTTGATACATAATTTTTAAATGTCCCAGCTCCCTGAAAAACTTCAAAGTCAACTACGACACCATCAGAAGTTGCGCTTACCAAATTTTGAGTCCAACTGGACATATTTTGTCGTGCAGTATATCTCCCAAGAAAGGGAATGAATTATTTGTTCGTTAACTGAATAATTTGTGATCTCAGTTGATCATTCGTTTCACCATTTTCTGACCATTTCGATAACTAATTAAACTTTCCATTAATCGTTTATTTGTTGAGTCTGGTTAGTAAGAGCCTGAAAAAAGCATGTGCGGTCAAAGTTACAGGAAATTATCATTGGACATGGACTTAAATAGGGTGGGAACCCTATATTCGTGGGACCAGTACATCTTAATCGCTGGGTGAACAATCCACCCCACTGCGATCGTGCATCCGTAGAACCGTTTAATGCCCGAAGGTATAACTATGGCGCACTCAGGAAGTGCCCACCACCCTACTCATTATACGCATTTAAGTATACTTAGTAATGTCTTAATAATGGGTTTTTAGAAAATATTTATTTAGATAATATAGCGGATTTTTGTTGATGATTTCTTGATGATAACACTCTGTTATATCTGAGGAGCTTGATTGTTCAGTCGGTCTGTCTGGCTTGTTATTGATTGGTGAACTCACACATATAAATATTTTCAATACTTTCATTACTTTCTTCTTCTGCATTTACATCCAAGGGGATCCAATTGTCTTCAGCAGCATTATCATCGTCGCTGAATTCAACATCAGATAACACATTCGTGAGCTTAAAATAAAATATTGCGTTGTGCCTGATCAACACAATTGTGATATCTGCATTTTTTTGCTCCTAAAGTAATTCTTACTACGCAGAAAGAATTTTTTTGGACTTATGACCAATGAAACAATTTCGTTAAAATCTGTTCACAAATCTAATAACATTTTCACAAATCCAATGAAAATTTCATGAATGTTGTGAAAGAATTTCATTAGAATTGCTTCGTTGGTATTCTGGTTTCGTAAGAATATTTTAGTGGATTTATGACAACGATATTTTTTAATTATTAAGAAACCCATTTATATTTAAGTTATTTCATTCTTTTCATGAAATTATATTATTGTTTCGATGAAGTTATAGCACTGTATTAATTACACTGTTAAATAAATTTGATGAAGTTTTCAATAAAATAATTTTGACGAAACTGGTTTCATTAATCCAACGAAGCGTGACGTCGGTTGAATTTTAATGAATTTTTCATTAGATTAATGGGTCTCTGAAGCTTAAAATTCTGTACGTAAACCGATAGTATTAGCTGTGGTGGCAGATAGTATCAGCTGGCAGTGCCAACACTTGGTCTCATATTTTGGAAAGGGACTCCTGAAAAAAATCAATTAAATTTTCCAATTTCGTGCGTGTTGTGCAGTATCGCGTTGACAAAATTTTTCGCGTGCTTGTTTCGTACTTGTTGAGCGTCTTGGTATTCGTGTTCGTGCCATGTAGTGTAGTGTTGGAAAAATTCAACGCACGCCCATCTCTAACACCAATGGCTAACTTAGTTGTATTTGCCAGATTTTTTATTTAGTGTCTATGCCTGCTATTCTACTTGAAATTGACAAATTCATAAGAGAACGAAAGCACCAATCTTGTAACAGCTCCAGTCGACGTGAAGACTTCAAAATGTTCCAACAGTATTTTGGTATTAATACCCATATCGTCTTGAAATATTCAAGAAAAGTAGGAATCATTACGGTATTGTGTAATTTACTTCAAATGATTTTGAAACGGACGATTGTTATGAAATTTCATATACCATTTGAGGAGGTGTTGAACTATATTTCCTTAAAGAGGGTGGAGCCAGAAAGCCCAAATGTGTTCAACCTTGGGTTAATGACAAATTAAAACCGATGCCAATCTGATGTTTTTGATCTGATAAAAAAGATTGTTTGCAAGTGAATTTTTTTTCCATTCAAGAAAAAAAAAATCTGCTACAATTATGGATTTTCTCTTACACTTTAGGAAATATTCGAGAAACAAATTAAAATCAGTACTAATTCACTATTGACTTTGTCGCCAGTACTACTGACTAATTATACCCCACACAATGCTTTTAGCTATAGACATTTAACATGTGCGTGTCATTAAAAAGCAACTACTGACGTAGGAACTACTGATTAGATAGTTCCTTAGGAACCATATGAATACATTGGAAATAGATAGTCACTACTATATTTTAGTAATTCTACTATACACTTTTGATAATGAAATTGTATGGATTTTGTTTGTCATTTCTATTAAATACATATATGTAAATCAAATATTATAGGTTTCGCTGAATTAGTAAAGTCAAACAAACACTTACGGATGGTTCTGAATGTGTGTGAAGGCTGATGGCACAAAACAAGTCAAACAAGAATTTCCATAATTGGCACATTTCACTTAAAATCGTTTAATTTTTTTTTTTAAATATTCTTTTTGTTTAATTTTTCTAATTATCGTTGAATATGTTTAAATTAGTCGTTTAATTTGTCCCCTGTTCCTCTAAATGCGAACGATAGATTCGATCGAATATTAATATTGAAAACAAAAACAAATTTCAGATTTTGGTTTTTATTTTTAATATAAATGTTCGATGGAATCTATCGTTCGCATTTAGAGAAACAGGCCCTTGATTTCCTAAATTAATTTTGATAAACACTTAAATTTTGCGTAACGTAACCTTTATTTTCAACAAACCAATGAAACATTAAGAAAAAGCATAGTTGTGTGTATTTGAAAAAATATCTTCTACGCATTAAGAACAATATTAATAGACGCTCCGTTGACAATGTCACCAAAGTAGTCGACAAAAGTGGTGGCTTTTTACCGCACGTCTCCTTCAGGGTAGCTTACCATCTACATATTACACACACACTCAAACGTACAATATGGAAAATAACAAGCATGCACGTATCAACACTACTTCTGTTGATTGTTTGTTCATAACAAGAAGTCTTCACAACATTGCTTGTTAGCACTCATATACACGTACACCAATGCATCTATCGTGCTTTGCTTATAATACGACAGCATTTATTATTGGTTTAGTATAATACAACCACGAGAATACATTTAAAAAATAAAACGTATTTACATTTCAAGACTATTTACGCAGGTCTCTAATGCATATCTAACAAGGTAGTTGCTCTCAACAACAAATCAAATTTGCCACTTTTCGGTCAAACTCGATATAATTTAAATGATCGCAATTTACTTTATTTTTATAAAAAGGAATATAGTTTCTCGCAAATTTGTCGAATAGTACCAAACCAGTCACGGGGGTACCAACGTATTTTTAAGGTTTGAATTGTACCAAAAAAAGTAGAATTGTACCAACTTTGTCATCCCTGACACAGCATCAAAGCTCATTATGTCAAAAATGAAGGAACTTGAAGGACATATATTATCATAACTTGAGAAGGTCAAGCTCTATTCGGTTAAATAAATAATTGGACAACAAAATTATCTTTAAGCCATTCAAATATTATTTCTAAATTTGCACAGCAGTTTTGGCAATATCGTAAAAATAAACTCGTTGTTGTATTTTTTTATGCATTCATAAAAGCAAAAAATCAAAATTTTTCTAAAATTTAAGTTTTTTGGGGTTAAATTTTCATCATATATTTTGTTATCGAATTTTTGTTTTTTCTCTTTACTGAAGATATACTACACGCAGAAAAAAATTCCAATGAAAAATCACCATCCAAAAAGTTTGATTCAAATACATTCAAATCACATTAAATTTACAAGATATAATATGTGGTTTAAGTCTGTTGGTGTTTATTTGCTTTTTTCATACCCTGTCAGAGAATGTGTGGTTGACTACAAAAATAGTTGACTTATAGTTAGCTTTTCTTAAACTGACTAAAAGCTAGCTGCAAAGTCATCCAGAACAAACCCAGAAATAATTCTTAAGCTGAGTACGTATTCGAATTTGGTGAGAGCCAACAATTTTATTCTCAGCTACTTTGAAACTCATTTCAGTTTTATATTAACATTTTGCTGTTGTTATTTTAGATGGTACTTTAGCCGAGTGGTAGCGCGTTGAGTACACAACGTGTAATGATACATGTACGAAACCCGAAAAAAATTTTTTAATTTACTGACTACGAAGTGATTTAAAAAATTCAACTTTAAGTTAGCTAAAAGTAGTGCAGAGTGAGACAATTGACTACCGCCTAGGGCATCGCAATGTTAAAATAGCCAGTTGATTACATTGAAAGTAATCCAAGTGTCAGTCAGTACTATTTGCAAAATACTTAGCTTAAAGGTAGTTTGAAGTTAGCCAAATTTCCGATAGGGTAGCTGCAATACACTTTTGTGCTCAGTTGTGTGAGTTGTTTTTGTATTTTTGTTGTTTTTTATGTTTTTAAACAGCCGACAAACTGCTGCTGGCTGGTAGGCAGTGTAGTAGTCTTGCAATTGGAGGAGCTCCGGTTCGAATCCTAGAGGCAAGTCAAAGTATTTTGTATTTTTTTTTACTAAAACTTTTTAAGTCAAAGTACCTATATTTTGTATTATTTTTAACTAAAACTTTTCAAATAAATTTTATGTTATATGATCAATAAAATAATGATAAATTAACATTTTATTCATGATGGTGCATATTTAGGGTGTATCTAAAGAATATTTAAAGTTATTGTGGCTGTAGGAGCAAGCACGTTGACTACCACGTGATGAATTCCGAGTTCGAATCTTGGCCGGGGAAGCCAATTTATATACAAACAACAATTTTGGTGATGTCTATGTCAACCACACGTAAGTTAAATAATTTATAAAATACAATTAATACACTAAATTAAACAACTTCAAATAATTTTGATTCTACATGATTCTTCATTTTGATTTTAACAGTACGCAAATGTGAAATAAAGTTCTTTCAAAAGGAAACATTTTCTTTAAAATTACTATAAATCATGTTATATTAACATGAAACACATATGAAGCAAAATCATTGCCGAAAAAGATTAGATTAACCTTGTTTACGTAGATTTCAGGTTGAAATTATGTAGTGAAATTGCCTTTATTTTTTACATAACTCTATGTCTCGAAAACTAGAGCTGAGAAAAAAAAATGAAGTGAAGATTCTCGTTCAGCGTTGGAAATAATTAAAGAAACAGCTTTCATTTCTAGCGACCGAATTTTTTTTCGAAATTTGTAAGCATCTGTTATTATATATGTATGTCCATGTACTCTCATTTTTCGGATCAGAGCCGTATATGGGATATCATATATGCTCCATACATAATTTTTAGCTGAGTTATTTTGAATTAAGCTTTTATAAAATAACATAATTAATGTAAATAAATAAAGAGAACTCAAGGTTAATAAATAAAATAGAGAAAAAACCTGTTGAAGCTACTCAAATGCTTCCGTCAACTTTCTCCGTTGTTGCGTTAATGTCGGCACAAAGTAGACCAGAGTTGAAGAAAGTGACTTATGAAAAAAGCTAAAATCATTTGTCGCGCAGATTCTGCGAGAAAGGGACAACTGCAGTATATTTATTATTAAAATGTTACCAAAAAAATCAAAACAAACAAGAGAAAATGTGTGCTTTGTGAAATATACACGTGTACATACATACATACGTACATACACATTTACAAAATTAAATTGAAGAATTTGTTGCATTTACTTAAAAAAAAACGAATGTGAAAAAGATTATTTGTATTAAAAATTTATTAAAATTTGTTTGCAAATTATTCCTGATTTAACTTTAAGCATTTTCATTGAAAAATTTTAATTTTTACCTTTTATTTACAAAAATCACTCGGCGAATAAGACCACAAAGTGTTAAACGAAAAACATTTCAACAAGTAAACAATTTTGCAAAATTAGATGAAAGAATTTGTTGTGTTGAATTAAGAAACAAAGTGCGAAATAGCTTATAACTATTAAAAAGGCAATTACAAATTGTTTTAAGATGATTGCAGATTTCATTTGAAGCATTTTCATTAAAAAAATATTAATTTTTATCATTTATTTACAAAAATCGTCAAGCGAATGAGGTTACAAAGTATAAATTGAAATTAAGCTACAAAATTTCACCACGAAAGAAGGTTAAAGAAGACGCAGTGACAGAGTGAGCGAAAGATCCGAAAACGCAAATTATCTTCCGTCTCGTGTCACCTCTGGTATACCCTGTGATGTCGGTCTATCTAGATGACGTATAATGTATGATTGAATGTATGTGACTCAGTCTTTAGGAATAACTTTAATTTTTTGCTAGCTAGTTAGTGTAAAAAAGAATAATCTCTACAAACGCACATATTCCTCTACAACTTCAATATTTTTAGCAAAGAAATTTCAGACGCGTGGCATCATGTCTTTTTATCCCGCTTTAGGCGGAATTATCTCGCTTTTCATAAGTCGATCTCGCCTCGAATTTATATCCCACTTTTTAGAGTTTTGAAATTTTCAATCTCTGGTTCGGCTTTTTTCTAGCAACTGACATAAAGAGTCATGAAGTATTAAGTGAGACATATTTAGATTTAATTGAACTGTAGTGAATTTTAATCAAAAATAATTTTTAATCAGTAATTTCAATTCTTATTGAATGAAATATTTTTATTAATTAATGTGAGTTTCTAAAGAAGAGAAGAAAAATTAAACTAGTTTTTATTAGCTGGGGGAAATACCGATATTTTTCTGCGCAGCCACGCACTTCATCAGCAGCCATATCTATCTACTGGGGTAGAGATTATTATTAACATCAGCTATTTAACGTAAATTTTCAATGAAATGAAAATGAGAAATGATTGTGTATACAGTAGAGTTCGACCGATTAATCGGCTTCGGCCTCCGGCCAAAAATTGGTAATCGGCCAACATTCGGTCTATGGCAAAAATCGGCCGATTAGCCGAAGCCGAATATTTTTCATTCCAAGCTTGAAAAATAACATTATGTTTGGTCGTTGCTCGCCGAGAGTTTCTATTGTGTTTGAAATACAACCCTGTTGCTTTCTATTTTCTTTTACTTGGGCGTTCTTGTGAGTGATCATATGAAAAAGCAATCTAGAAATTGAAAAATAGTTTTATTTTTCTTGTTATATATCCAATAAATATTACAGCTATTTCAGTGATCTCAAAAAAGCAAACTTTTTTCTTAATTCATATAAAACAAGTATCATTTTTAAAATTTAAAACATTCAGCTTCGGTTTTGGCCGAAGTTTAGGATTTTAGCCGAAGTTCGGCTTCGGCTTCGGCCAAAAAAACGCCTTCTTTCGATCTCTAGTATACAGTTATTGATTTACCTTTGTAAGTATCACTATTCATTTTCTGTTTTTCCATTTTTTTGTTTAGGGTAGAACGAAGTTATATCACTCTACCTAAGTATGTTTAACTATTCTTGCTTATATGAGACATTTTTAGATTTAATTGAACTGTACTGAATTTTAATCAGAAATAATTTCTTAATCAGGCTTGAGTTCAGTAATTTCAATTCTTATTGAATGAAATATTTTTATTAATTAATGTGAGTATCTAAAGAAGAGAAGAAAAATTAAACTAGACTTTTAGCTGGGGGAAATACCGATATTTTTCTGTGCAGCCACGCACTTCATCAGCACCCATGTCTATCTACTGGGGTAGAGATTATTATTAACATCAGCTATTTAACTTAAATTTCTATGAAATGGAATATGAGAATTGATTGTGTATACAATTATTGATTTACCTTTGGCAAACACATTTGTAAGTATCACTATTCATTTTCTGTTTTTCCATTTTCTATTTAGGTTAGCACGAAGTTATATCACTCTACCTATGTATGTTTAACTATTCTTACTTATCTTTTACGATCATCACATTAATTATTTTTACTTATTCGATGCACCATCGGTACATACATATAAGTATTATTGTAGTGGCTTTATGTTACTTTGTTTTTTTTTTTTTTTTTGCTTTCTACAGTTGACTTCGCTTTTCAGCATTCTTCTTATCTTTTACGATCATCACATTAGTTATTTTTAATTATTCGATGCACCATCGGTACATACATGTAATTATTATTGTAGTGGCTTTATGTTACTCCGACTCCTTATCTCAGCTGCCTAGTTCCTAAGTTATTTCAAAATAAATATTTGTTATATATTGAAGGTGCCACGCCCACTTGTCCACACCTTAATAATGTTCCTTTACATCACAACATGTGTTAGAAAATTTAGTCAAATCGGTCTAGCCGTTGTCCGATTTTAGATAAGTTAAACAAAGTGGGCGTGGTAAATTTTGACCACAAACACACAATGACAAATATTAAAAAAATAGCGAAATCGGTGCAGCCGTTCTTATTTGATACGCTTACCAACAAAAGACATTTTACTTTTATTTACATATATAGATGAATATTTTTGTTTATTTAAAAGCGTTTTTTTAGTTGAAAACTGTGTTTCCTAAGTACATACGAATGTGTGTATGTATATTAGGGTGGCCGTTAATTTTTTTTGCTCTCACCCCCCAAATCGGTTAAGTTTTAGGTACAAAAAAAAAATACAACAAAATTTCATACCGATAAGTTGTGTTTTAGGGGTTGCGTCCGGCCCTCAAAATTGGCCCTTAAGCCCATATATTCAATGTAATTTTTTATTTTTTTAGTTTTTTTTATTTTTTTTAGTTTTCTTTTGACTATATGTATATGTATGAAATAATTTAATATATATAAGCTCTTATTGTACATGCTTAAAATAAAAAATTTCCATATAAATATAATTTTGTTACATAAAATTTTTGGTATTTTGTTGGTTATTTTCCTCATTATTTTCTAAAATATTAATTTTAGCAAAAAACTTTCCTTGAGACTAATGTTGTTGACTTGAAGAGCTAAAATATTGCCATATGTCATATCCTTGTAAAGTGATTTTTTTAAAAGATAGTCATATGCAAAATATTACATTGAAAAATGGGCTTGAAGGCCAACTTTGAGGCCCGGACGCACCCCCTAAGACGCAACTTATCGGTATGAAATTTTTTTGTATTTTTTTTTTTACATAAAACTGAACCGATTAAGGTTAAGGGTGAGGGTAAAAGAAACAAAAAAAAGTTCTCCATACAACTAACGGCCACTCTAACGTATATATTACTTTCCGCTTTCTAAAATATATTTGTTTTAAATCCCGCTTTTTGGCGATATTTTATTCAAAATTCCGCTTTTTAATCGATAATTTGCCGCATTTTGCAAAAGCCAATCACTGGTCACGTTATCTATAGAACTAAAAAAATTTTATAAGCACATAATATGATTTACGTATTATACATTCGAGGGAATGTATCATAGATTCATCTAAGAATCCAAAAGTACACTGTTAAAAGTAAAACATTACAGCTCTGCAGTTAATTTCTAGTTTGGTCAAATTGAATTTGTCAAAGCATCAGTCACATAACCTATTCACTTATTTTTCTAAAATTTTTAAGGTCAATTTATTTGTTGAATGGTGATGAATTCAACTTGACATTGATTTCTTTTTTCTCTCTTAAATTTACTTTTTTTTTTAATTCATTGACGTAACCATTTGATGGCCCATAAATTTCACCAAACATACAGCATGTAAAGAAACTAAAAACTTTTCACAAATATCGTTCTTGTTAATTCAACACTTATCTCTTTTACATTTCGTCTAACAATTAAGCACATTGTATAAAAAAGAAAGAAAAAAATAACACATAAATACATATATTTTTTATTTTTAAATGTTACAAATACAATTGCAAATTATACAGTAACGCATTTTGACGAGCTGTAGTGAAACAGACCAGACTCTTTGGTGAGAATCGAAACCACGACCCCCGCACTGATAGCCTAGCACACTGCCCACTAGGCTACCGGGGCACACAGAAAAATATAATATATGTACTAAAGTCCTGCACAAGACCATTTATAAGAACTTTCAAGACATGAGGGATTTTTCAAATGCTTTACTACAGCGAAGTCTTCTAAAACAAACGCTAAGCAACACTGTTTGCAAGAACTTGTTTCAGTTATTGCAAGTATAGGAGTAAAGAAGAAAATACTTCGTGACTGAAAAATTTGTGATGCTTGCTTCTTTCTACGCATGGGCGCGTATACAAGCGTCATGCATGTACATACACACACACGTTGTGTGTATGCTCTTTTATTTTTCTGCACACAAACAAACGTTCACATGCATTTACATTAGTTGTGTGCAGTGTGACCAGATTTTAAAATAATATTAAGCTAAATCACGTTTGAAAAAAAGCTAAAATAAGCTAAAAAGTTACATTTTAGGCTAGAAAATAAAGCTAAACTTTTTTCCACTTCTTTGATCACTTTTCAATAGTTTCTTATTGCTAAACTAACGTTAAATATTACACAAACATATTTTTTTATTATACATATAGAATATTTGCTTAATGAAATTATTTATTAATTATTATATTTTAGATTCAATGAAGAACAAAACAAAAACTTCCCCAAAATAATCTTAAAAAGTTTTTAAAAATGTAAAAACATTTATACTAAAATACGAAAGCTTTTTAAGTGAATTAATGCTATTGCAGGTAAAGCATGGATCACACTATCTGCACAATGTACCGAGTTTCGTCAGATCAGTGAAATAAAGTCATAAGTAAAGATTTTGCTCTAATTTATCGACTACTTGAAATACAAGGACACAATTGCGCCACACTGCATTGGTAATAAGCCCATATAGACTTACTCCAGAATTAATTGAGTAATAATGCCATTTAGGCTTATTACTTATGACTTTATTGAGGTGGCCCGACGAAAATCGGTACATAGTGTTATCCAGGCTTAAGGCTATTTCAGATTTTTGTTTTAAGTTAATTGATGCCGCTGAATGAACGTTCAACTCAAGTCAAATAATTTTATACCCAAAAAACTCAAAAAGTGTTTTGGCCACTAATATGAATTTAACTTTTTCCATTGGAATTCTAACCATTCTGCCATTATCTGCTACTTTTCAACTTTCCATTTCTGTTATAAAATTGTCGTATAATTTACATTTTGTATTTTTTGTAAACTATTTTGCAATGCTAAAAAATTATAATTTTTATGAGTTGTTTATGTTTTTAATATATTTTTAGAGAACATGCAATTTAGACTAAAAAAAGGCTAAAACAGCTAAATGAGTCTTAAAAAAAAGCTAAAAAATAAGCTAAGAGCTAAATGAAAATTTTAAGGCTAAATCTGAAACAAATAAGCTAAATTTAGCTCAAAATAAGCTAATATGGTCACGCTGGTTGTGTGCGCTTGCTTAAAAAAAAACCTCCCTTAAACACATAATAGCTTACCATCTACATCGTACACACACACACTCAAACGTACAATATGGAAAATAACAAGCATACACGTATCAACACTACTTTGGTGACTGTTTGTTCATAACAAGAAGTCTTGACGACATTGCTTGTTAGCACTCATATACACGCACACAAATGCATCTATCGTGCTTTGCTTATAATGCGACAGCATTTATTATTAGTTTAGCATTCTACAGCCACGAGAATATATTTAAAAAACAAGACGTATTTACATTCCAAGACTATTTACGCAGGTCTATAATATGTACATATAAATTACTAAAAAACAAAACCGAGCAATCCTTTCTTTTTTTTAAGAGAAGTAACACTTAGGCAATTAATGCCTACTACTAGGTGTTACCTTCTTTAGGAAAGGGACAGTGATAGAGAAGAAAGGTGATGAAGGTAGAGATAGAGGAAAGCTTTACAACTCTGCTTTTTGCACGTTTTTAATAATGCAGTGTTACAGCGCCTCTGCTGTTAAATGAGGCGTATTAATTTTTTGAAGCTGTGTTTTGTAGCATTTTATTGATAATTTTACGAAGGAGGGCGCTCTGATGTTACATTAGGATTAGTATCTGCTGAACTCGGTATACTTCAGTGACCAGTGACTTTGCCTTCATCACTTGAACTTTCCTACAACAACTGTTACAAAAGGACACTAATGCACATCAGAAAAATGCGTGGTGTTGTTATTTTTTTTTATTATTTTTTTTAATTACTGTTGGATACAGGGGTTGAACCCATTACCTTCGGTTTTGTAGCCAACGTGCTAACTACTTCAGCCAACGCCACCCTGCAAAATTGTTGCACTACTCAGTCCATTTTAGTTAAAAAGGAGTAACTATGTAACGCAATCGGGAATTATGTAATTTTTCATAAGTCTGCAAAGTGAATTTTTACGACTTAAAATTCGAATATTCTCTACGTTATTGCTCTGAATTCGTAATTTTTTTTATCATTTCAACAAGTGTGAAATTTTTTTGCATTTTTTAAAGCTAAAAATCTTTGTTTATAATATGCCAAGCGCCTACTGCAAATTATTCGCCAGCTGTTTGTATTTTCTGCAGAAATTTATACCAAAAGCCTTGCTAAGAAGTAATAGTTAATTAAGTTTTTAAAATTAACTAGAGTTTATGTTATTCTTTTGAATCTTAATCAAAACAACATTATTATTAAAGGGTCTTCCAATAGGAGGTTTCATTTTCAGCGAAATCATAGGATGTTCATTTATTTGTAAAGAGGTCATGACATTAATAATGGAAAATCCGAGGGTTACGCTAGCAGGACCATATTCTCTTCATGAAATTTTCCATCACCAATTTGCTTATTTGAGGCTGTATGTCCTTGATAACTGCCCAAATTTCATCCTTGAGGTCTTCAATCGATTGTTGGCCATTAGCATAGACCTTATCGTTCACGTAGCCCCAAAGAAAAAAGTCTTAAGATGTTAAATCACAATATCTCGGCGTCTCGTCGAGAAATCACACGGCCAAAAAACTATTCACGAAGATGTGGGATAGTATTAACCTTTGGCTAGTTAAAAATAAATATCGTCCATATCAATATGTTCTAATTGCGGCCACATGAAATCGATTTTGAAAAGCCCAATTCCAAATATCGAGTTTTACTCACTACTATGGGCCAGAACAGCAAGATTTTTAGATGTTCTTGACTTGGATTCCTAATATCACTAACTTGTCCCAACAGGTCAAATCTTTCCACCAGTTTCACAATTGCAGGTCCAGAAGGTACTTCATGAAGACCCAAAAATGCTTTAAATTTTTCAACACTTTTTTTGTAAGTTTTTGGATTTTTTTATATTTTAAGCTCTTTTTGTACACATTTTTTGATTTTTTTTTATAGGTTTTTGTTTGCTTATCAGTTTTAACTCTAAACGAATACTGATAAGTAAAACATAAGAATGATTTTCAAATATCTATTAAATTGTACTATTTTTGAAAATATATGGTCCATTTATCTTCAAATTAAATTTAAGTTTAAGGCAAATCGATTGACGTAAGAATCATTCAAATTGGGTGACGCGTTTGGTCTCTCAAAACAAAAAGACATTTTATAAATTTCAATTTTATAATAAAAATTTTGTGAAAATATTATTATTTTTGATTATAATAAACACATTAAATTTTATTTTTTAACCATTTTAGTGTTTCATTAAAGTTTGGTTTAGGCTAAATTCATCAGTTCACTTCAGTATAGTCTTGCGACTTGAACCAGTTTTGCCAGTTTAGGGGATTTGTCCCCAAATTGGGGATTTTTTTCGCGATTGGGGATGAAAATTTCGTATTGGGGATCTGGGGATTTTTTGGGGATGATAACCAAATTTTGAGGGATTTTTGGGGATTTATTTTTATAACTGATAGTAACAAAAATGATTTTTGAACTAAGAAATATGCGTCTGGCAAGTCTGAAAATATGTGTTGCTATTCATGGTGAATGGTTTCTAATAAAGAAGAAGTATCAAGACAGATTAACCAATAATGAACACTAGCAAAACAAAAATAAGTAACAAAATATAATACGACTTGTTGGAAGCACTTCTTGGAATAAACACACACTTTAAAAGTAATTCAATTTGTTGTGACTAGTTTAATCCTTCTGCTGAAATGCTAAAAAAATCTTTTTAATACAAGTACTATGTACAATAAACTTTGAGGCTGATGAATCAGAAGATTTCGAATCTAAACTTTTGGAAATGGTGAGCTTTTGTTAAAATTTTTTTTATACTTGTGTATATTAAACTATGTATATTTTTTTCTTTGCAAGTTTTATAAGTACAAATTAAATTAATTTGAATGTAGATATAGCTATCCATATAAATGCATTTTATTGAATAAATCTGTTATTTTTGTCATAATTTTTTAAATAAAATGAAAAAAGAAATTTTTTCACAAAAGATAAAATTTGAACCAAAAAAACTCAATTTGGGGATTTTTGGAGACGAAAAATCAAAAATTGGGGATAAGCTCTAGAAAAACATTGATTTGGACTCGCCAAGAGTCTTGCGATTGCGATTTTCAGAACACCTCTCTCGCGAGTTCAAGTCACAATCGCAAATGTTATGCGATATGCGAGTGTCAGAACATGCCCGATTATAAATAAGGCCTTCAATTACTAGATTATTTCTGAAGCATAGCAACATTGTAAGAAAATATAAATACATACATACATACATACATACATACATGCATGCATGAGGACATAAATAGATTTTCATTGTACGTATCAGCTTTCATTTTTTCCACCAGCTCAATTTCCAACAGGTACATACTTTCTGTTATGTTAAAGCATAAAGTCAGTCAGTCAGCCAGTCAGTTAGTCAGCCAATAAGATAAATAATAAATAACACTTGTAATCCACCAAGTGTGCCGCAATATTAAAATCAGGTCAGGTGGATATTTATAGCAATAGCTCTCACACGCCACAAACAGACTTGTTCTTATATCGGGATAACACTGATGTTAACAGCTTAGTATGTTGTTGTTAAGCCCCACAAATCAATTTGATTCGTTTGGGCAAGATTGGTTCACGATTACCCCGAGAAATGTTATGTACGTGCGAATGCATACAAAGATGTGATGTAAGCCCATCCATACACACATACATACACAAGTAAGATCTGGTATATGTGTGTATGTATGCAAGTTTGTAAAATAAAATGGCAAAACAAAACCTCCCCCACATTTGTACAGCTTAACGCCTTCTAATGATGATGACGAGAATAGTAAATGACACACGCTCAAAAAGTTTATTTCTAACTTTGCAACCCCTGTGCTCCTCATGGGTTTGCTTTGCTATATGCAGTTGAGTTCGGTTATAACTAACTCTGCGATTTCATTCAATTTCGTTCGTTACAATTGTGGTAAATAATTTCTTTCAGTTATAACAATAAGAAGTTTCAAGAGAGTGCTGTTTTCCCCCTTATGTCTCACCATATTTATAAAATTAATTTCGTGCATAAACTTGTCAGCGTTCCCGTTTTTGGTCCACCGTGTGTGGTGTCAGTTATTGCAAACGTTAGCCCGCCTTACAAGTATACAAAAATTTCAGTGCACATGGAAGCTAATGATGTCAGAACAATCACATTTGTCTTTGATGTACATAGTTTATTCATTCAAAATTATCACATGTAATTTGGTTTCTTCAAAACGCTTCTATATTTATTTTCATAGCAATATTCTTTTATTTTTTTAAATTTTTTTTAATTGCTGTTGCAGGCTTTTTACATCTGAAATGTTAAATTTCGTACTACAAAATACTGTTGTGCGTTACCTTTAAAACATTGCTTCTGTAAAAGTCAGACGCAAAGTCTGCCATTAGATCCCTAACGCACATATCATTCCAATATCACCCTACAATGGGTACGAGGACATGGGACTATTGTAGAAAATTCAACAGCAGACAAACTTGCATAGATAGGAAATATGCCTTAAGATGTGAAGATGACATCTTCTGCGTCATCTCTCTAAATATCTGCTGGAAGCGTTTAAATGATGGACTTTTCAAAATGGTTCGAAACTTAATTAGTCAACATACTCTACATAAATAACACTATGGTCGTATATTAACAAAAAAAGAACCGCACTGTTATTGAGTTTCTATTGAACAAGGATCCCGTATCCTATAATGGCAGTGGTTATATGACGCCTATGCTAAAAGGATGGGATTCCCTTATAACGACTACTGTTCAGTATAGCTAAATGAGGAAGTTCAACGCCCTTTAGGAAGAGAAGTTGTCGGTGGCCTTTTTGAACTATCACCGTTTGATCTTAAGTACCTGCTTTCTTTTATTAGGAATAGTGTATGGTTCAATCACTGACTTCAGCTGCAGAATATTTAGCGTACCCATAAGTATGTATTTCTAGACTCCTATCCTTTTTCTAAACTTCTCTCTTTCTTTCTTCAATTTCTATCTTTTTTCTGCAGGTAACACAAGCAGACGAGATTTAAGAGGATCCAAGTGGGACGCATACTTTTCATTTTTTTCATTTGGCGACCTGTTAATTTAACCCAGGTAGAGTAATAATAAAAAAAAACAGCACAGACGAAACAGACGTGGTAGAAAAACATAAAGTAATCAAATTAACTCAAACACGCCAACACGGTTATGTCGGGCAAAGGGGATGGGCAAAGACTCTCAAAGCTAAATAGATAATAAATATATCAGTGTTATACGAGTATGTGTTACCCGCTGTGCTGTTCTTTCTTCAACTTTTTCGAATTCTAATATTTTCTTTTACAGATGGTCGAAATTCAGCAAAACTAATGCCGCATAGAAAACTGAAGCTAATTGGCAATTTGTGTATCTGAAAACAGAGTCACTCAACCGATTAGATTTTCAGCTCTTAACCGCTAAAGTAAACAATTTCATATACTGTATCAACGCTTCTAAACTTGTTATGTCAGTGAATTGTTTGTTGGGTTATGCACACAAAAGTATGTATGTCAGTGATGCAAAATGTGGCACAATTGGGCCATTTGTGGCACTTTTGGATGTTTGATGGCCCTGTGGTACTCTCTAGGCTATTTTGGCCCTTTCAACTCAAAATTCAACTAATTCCTTCAAACATTTGAGTACAATTTTTAATTGAGTTTTTTCCGTTTTAAAAACTACTTTTATTTTTTGGAAATTTTTATTTTAACTGGCTTCAGTTAAACTTTTTCAAAAGGAAACAGAACAAGTAAATAACGAACATAGGGCAGTATCGCAAGTTCCAGAATTTAAAAACCTCAAAGATTTAAGTAGAAGTAAATTTTGCAAAACGATTTCTACCATTAAAAATCGTTTAGGTAAGCCTTTGCATACAAATGTATACAGAATTATTCAAGCAACTCTTTCTATCCCCATTCCTCAGCATGCGTGGAAAGTATCTTTTTTTCGGCTGAAAATTTATATTGAAATCAACAATAAAATATGAAAATTTTCTTTTTTCAATATAAATTTTTAGTCGAGAGTTTTCTTTCGATATCGTCAAGCAGGGGATAAAAAAAATAAAAGATTTAATGAAATCTAATTCTAATAATTGTTATGATAAAGATATTTTCAAACTTAACACAAAAAATGCTTCTAAGCAGGAGTAAATTGAGGAACTATTGAACTAGTAATTTAGAGATTATGTATAATAAAATTAGAATTAGAATGTTTTTAAACTAAAATTTAATTTTTTAAGCAATATACATACATACATATATATAATATGTAGTTACTATAATTTAACAAAAAAATACTTTAAAAAATTTGAATTTATGTATGTCGCTAATTTCTGTTTTTAATCTAAACAAAATAAATCACTTGTATTATATTATTAATACATACTTTTGTTTTTACCCCCCAAACAAAATGTTTCGATTTTTTCTGAAGTCAGACTTGTCGTACCGAATTCGTTAAGACATTTCGGTAGTTTGTCTGAACTCAGACTTTTCGCACCAAACTCGTTAAGAAATTTCGGTAGTTTTTCTGAACAATTTTTTTTAACATTAAAACTTTGATTTTTGAGTACATAAGTAAAAGTCTGTGAACATTTTTTTTTAATAAATATGTGTATATGTTGATAAAAACAGGATTGTAGCAAATATTAAAAAGTGTGAGTATGTGCAAATTACTTCGACAATAGCAGCAACATAACGGTGAACCGGTACTCGGCTATAAAAGCAAAAAGAAATCGTACCTACATGTCGTTACGAGTTCGTACCGACTTATCGTAACGAATTCGTACCGACATATCGTTACGAAGTCGTGTCAACCATTTCATACAAAAATTGTTACGATCTCGGTAATATGTATTTCGGTTCCGAAATCGGAAGATTTTGTCCACCAGTCCTTACGAATTCTTTACGAATTCGGGGCATTTTGTTTGATGGGTATTTAAATTAAAATATTATAGTCAAGTACATTAAAAAACTTTTTTGGCCCTATCAAAGGTATTTTGGCCCTTTTAAATCGCTAATTTAGTCCTAAAACAAAAAACTCAAAATGCATCACTGATGTATGTCCATGCGAGCTTGGGTGTGCTTTGAATAGATTAAATTTATTTCGTTTTAATGGAAATTATTACAACAATAAAAAATACAAAAAAGTAGTTTCACTAAAATAGATATGAATCAAGCCCTTTTAGGATTTCATTTCTATTTGTTGTTGATTTGTGTGTATGTGTGTGTGTGTGTGTGTGTTAGAACTTACATACAATCAGCCTCAGGGGACAAATCTGCACAATATCACTGGTTTTATTTTATTTTTAAGCTCAAAGGAATAAAATAAAATAAAATTTTAAGTTCATCAAGCATAATATTACTAAGAAAATAAAAAGATACAATTGATAGATGTGATGTTATTTGAATGCCCGTTGCTTAAAGTCACTTACTAATATGGAGTTAAGTATAAACTTGTAAATAACCCTGTATAAAATTTTTTTCTGGTCTTTATCCCATTTTGTGCACTGTTGTTTAAAAGAGGTTAAACTTGAAATATACTTATGTACATACGTTTGGTGACTATGCAAGCAAAGGCAGCAAAGTTCTTTTAACAGCATAAAATTGATTTAACCCTTTTCCTCAATTGTTTGCTTGTTTAATATAGTAATTTATAAGCACCACTTTAGCTAAAATGGTGAGTTTATTCGTTGCAACATCTGTTAACTAGAAATCAAATCACTAATTTAAAAAAAGGAATAATAATAATATTTTATACATACATCCAACATTAAAAATTAAAAGGGTAGACCCCTAAATATGCAAAATTATTATGAAATCCAGTTCTAAAATTTAATTTTAGGGTGAGCAATTTTGGGTTAAATTTTCCTGGGACGGTAATCGGGGCTGTCATTAAAACCACTTGTTATCGGAATCGGACCTTAAAATACCAATAAGGCCGTGGTTTTTAAAATTACCAGCCTCGTAGCTGAAGGGGCAATACTGCTCCTGTCAACAGGAAGATTTCAGTTGATTCCTGTCAAAATTTGACGCAGCAATTTGTCGCGTGGTGTTACAAGATATTTTTAATAAGAATATATAAAGCGTATTATAATTAATGTTAAAAAACCTTATACATTTCATTAAGCACAATATTGGTAAAAGTATTTATAAATTGTAAAGAATGCCAAAAACTGTTCAGCAGAAAGTAAAAAAAAAATAATTTTTGAGGGCGGGCAATTCAAATTGCAAGTTGAGGAAGAATAATATAATTATGTCCACTACGATAAATGCTCGAAGATAAGCATACATACTTATGTACCACGCTGTATTAGACTGGTCGTTAATTGTATGGAGAATTTTTTTGTTGATTTCTTTTACTCTCAACCCCCAAATCGGTTCAGTTTTATGTAAAAAAAATACAAAAAAAATTTCATAGCGATAAGTTATGTTTTAGGGGGTGCGCCCGGCCCTCATACATTCAATGTAATTTTTGTTTTTTGGTTTAGTTTTTTTATTACTATACCTAATATATGTATGAAATAATTTAATAGATATAATCTTATTGTAAACGGTTAGTACAATAATTTCCATATATATGCAATTTTGGTATATATGTATAATTTTTTGTATTTTGTTGGTTATTTTCTTGATTATTTCCTAAAATATTAATTTTAGCAAACAATTTTCTGTGAGACTAATGTTGTAGACTAGAAGAGCTAAAATATTGCCATACATCATATTCTTGTAAAATCTTTTTTTTTAAGATAGTCATATGCAAACAAATTACATTGAAAATAGCCTTGAAGGCCAACTTTGAGGGGCGGGCGCACCCCCTAAACAAAACTTATCGCTATGAAATTTTTTTGTATTTTTTTTACATAAAACTGAACCGATTTGGGGGTTGAGAGTAAAAGAAGTAAAAAAAATAAATAACGGCCACCCTAATGCTGTATATACAAAATTTGATAAACAGCAAATTGATCATCTAATAAACAATTAAGAAGAGGACTATATATAGTATCTCTGCAACAAGGAATTAAGGGGGAATATGGGAGTCGAGCTAAAACATTTTTAAATTCTCTTTTAGAACTGCATTCGTATCCACACTGTGAAGTTTTTGTTTTACAGTTTAATATTTTTTATTATATTTTTCTCATGAGAATGAGATAAAAATTACATACTCGACAAGAACTTCATGTACATGAAACAAATTATCCTTTTGCAGTCCTCTTTCTTTTACAAACTCCAAAGTTTTACAGCAAATTTTTTCTAGCGTGGTAGAGAACTATAAGAACACAATTTATAGACTGAATCAGCTGAATGCATTCCAAGAATTCGTGTCGTCTATGTCCAAACAGTTTGATAATGCCGTAGAGGGTATTGCAGATAATAAAAAAAAGTTATATGCAACACAAAAAGAAAAAACACAGCCTGAGAACTGAATATAATGAAATGATGCAAACTTTTCCATTTTGAAATAACGATCGTGTAATGAAAGCTTCGAAGTACAAAGTAATGCCAGCATATCTAAACTTAATAAAAAGGAAAAAGCCAAATCGGTTTTTTTAAACGGTTTTATTAAGTTAAGAAACTCTCAATCTGCTAAATCATGCGAAATCTCTCGAACCTGTTGGCTATCAAAGAGTTTATGCTGTAAATGGAAAAGCTTACACAAAAATTAGTGAATTATCAAAGCCCACACCTATAAAGGGAGCTGCTGATGTAGATAAACTTCTGCTAAAATCAACTAAAATTCTAAACGCATCAATTAAAAACGGCTGCGCCGAATTCACTATTTTTTTTAATGTTTGTTATAACCAGGGAAACCGCAAATATGCAATTGCATGTTTTTTCTTGGGTGACGTATTAATGCAGAGATAAGATATTTATCCGTTTCAGACCGTTTCATAAATTCTGGCATCAATTTGTTAGTGCATATTTTACCCTTCTAAGCATTTTTTTGCATATATCAGTCTTACATGCATAATTTTAGCATATTTTTAAATTTTTAGGGCATAATTACGGTCTTAATATGCTTGGTCAGAATTTTTATTTTTATTTTTCGCCATATAAATCCCATTTCTAATGTTCTATTCATGTAGTATACAAATTTTCTTTCGGACGTTAGTTTCAGTAAAAATATGATCTTGCTATTTGTGACGTACTCTGCCCCGCTTACGTCAGTAGACGTTGAAATTTAAATTTATTTAAATGTGACAGACAACGATTTTTATTTGAAAATCTAGGTTAATATTTTGTTGCTTATTGCAAAAAAAACTCGTCTTATTTATTCAAAATACAGTTCCAAAGTCTTACGGCCTGGCCCACCATGTCACCAGACATCGTTTGATCGACAACTTGTATTGCAAACAATAATAACTTTACAAAATTTGTTGTTGTTTGCAATACAAGTTGTCGATCGAACGATTTCTCGTGATATCGTGGGCCAGGCCGTAAGACTTTGGAACTGTATTTTGAATAAATAAGACGAGTTTTTTTTTGCAATAAGCAACAAAATATTAACCTAGATTTTCAAATAAAAATCGTTGTCTGATATCGTGATCTTTTTTTAAGGTGAAGTTAAATTTTTACGTGAATATAAAAAAAAATTCTTTTGTATTATTTGCTTTATTCAAAATTTGTATGGCAATTTGGTTTTAACGTACACTTCAAACTCAAATTATGTTATGGTAGTTATTTTTTCTTAATTTTGTTATTGTTTCCTATTTTTGTTTATTTCATTTTTGTCTTATTTTAAATACAAATGTTGTGGAATATTTGAATTAAAAATATATTTTCATTTACAAAAAAAGCATTTTATTTTTTAAGAGCATATTTTTTTAGTTTTTAGTGAATATATTCAAGTTTTTAGTACATATTTAATGCGCATAAAACACTTTTTTAGAGCATATTTCTGGTTTCCCTGATCAAAACTCAACTCGTATTTTTACGGAAAGAAAAATTTACCAATATAATTTATCTAAAATTGGAAAAACGGCTGATTTAATTTGTCCAGTTTTTTTAAAATATTCGTAGTAATTGAAGGAAACAGTGTTAATGAGTAGACAAATGGGCGTGAAACCTCCTATATATGTATATATTTTTTAATTTGGAATATATTTGCATCTAATGCGGTAAGAAACGCGAAACAAAAAACAGCTCGAATTGGACATATGGGTGTGACACCTCACATAAAGAAAAAATATTTATATATCTGGAAAACCGATATCGGGAGAACGTTGAAATTTTTTAAGGATAACTTTGTTGATAACTGCCTATTTCACGATGTCGAATGAGTTGTTTCTTTCGTACAGATTTTAAAATTTTGTTTTTCTTTCAAATGTATTTCTACGAAAGAAAGAATTCATTCGACATTGTGAAATAGGCAGTAAGAATTCAACAGGTGGTGCCTCTCATACAGTGGAAAATCTCGTTTGTCTTCAAAAATAATACCAGCGCACATATCTTGCTGATTTTCTTAAAGCGCAGCAGGAAGAATATGATACATATTAATTTTTTAATGCCTAAAATTGTCGTGGCACTTCATACATACGAGAAGCAACACTTCAAGAAATCTTGGAAGCCAAAACAGTAAAAATGTTAACATTATTTTGTAAGCAGTAACGTTAATAAGGAGAATAGTTGTATCAAAAGGAGTCAATAATTTCTTAATACCTTGTTATCGGCTAAAAACGAAAATTTCAAATGCCGCTGATTCTGTCGATAGAAAATAATCGGGATTGGACTATTGAGCGTGCCTCCTTTCAAATAAAGAAAATGTTTACTTAAAAAATATCTTGGAAACCAATGCAGTGACTTCTTCTGGACTATTTATGTTAATAACGAGAATTGTATTCTATAAAATAGTGTGGGTTGAACCACAGGCGTGTCATTTCTACTAGTAATATAAAAAAAGTAAAGTAAAATAAAAAAAAAATTAGTAAAGTGCCCAACCCAAACATTGATTATCAACCAACTTTGTCATTTGTGGACCAATTTTCAAAACTTGTTCTGATTATGGAACAGGTTTACTAGAATTGTGTAATTTTTAATTGGATGGGGCGCTGTTTCAAAGCAAAGTTATTTTATAAAGTCTTGGTTTTGTGAAAGTAAGTAAAGTTTTAGAACGTGTGCTAAGAAAAGGCCTGTACCAGCCGCTCTCACTTAGCTATAAAGCACTCCGACTCACTTAATATAATTTTGCAAACAAAAATCTTATGCAGATCCCTCGCACCCTTGAACGGCGCGCCGTAAACATGCACAGAGTCTTGTTTATGCAAACAAAAAACAAACAGTTAGAAAAGCGAAAACAGGTTTCCTAATATACTTTTTTACTCAATTATTTTCCGTTCGTAACGTACATACGAGTATTTGCATGACGGTTTTGAAAAAGTAGAAAATAACGAAACTTGTGAAATCATTTGGAAATAAATTAATTTGAAAGCAGGCAAACAAAGCACAGAACATAATAAATTCTACTATTTATTTATTTTAAATTTGTATGCGTCCTTTGAACTGCATGTATTGTATGTATGTATGTAAGTGACGAACACAATTGTGACATATGTTGGGCATTGTGGGCTGCAATAAGAAACACAGGATGCAAAACTTTTTACATTAAGAAGGCTGTTGGCAACAACCCAAGTAAATGTACAGCATATGGATGGATATACATATACATATGTATGTATGTATGTATGTGTATGCACAGCATCACTGGCGGGATCGGGGAAGCAAAATAATGAACAAAATAACGCCAAGCAGAGGAACTTCATATTACACTCGTCTGGAAATAAATTTGTTTGGCCTTAAAAAAAATATGTGAAACCAAAAGAGTTAAAAGCGCTAAATTTCAGTATTTTCTATCACGTTCAGATTTTTTAATGGGCGTGCATAACTTAACGTCCGAGATAAAGCGATCTCGTTAAGATACAAACATATGTACATACTTGAGTTCGTGTTTCTACTATGATATTAGTTGTTAGTCTTCTCATTTGTTTAAATGAAAGTTCAACATAATAGCTCTAGTTGTCCCATAATAGCAGCGTGACCATATTAGCTTATTTTGAGCTAAATTTAGCTTATTTGTTTCAGATTTAGCCTTAAAATTTTCATTTAGCTCTTAGCTTATTTTTTAGCTTTTTTTAAGACTCATTTAGCTGTTTTAGCCTTTTTTTAGTCTAAATTGCATGTTCTCTAAAAATATATTAAAAACATAAACAACTCATAAAAATTATAATTTTTTAGCATTGCAAAATAGTTTACAAAAAATACAAAATGTAAATTATACGACAATTTTATAACAGAAATGGAAAGTTGAAAAGTAGCAGATAATGGCAGAATGGTTAGAATTCCAATGGAAAAAGTTAAATTCATATTAGTGGCCAAAACACTTTTTGAGTTTTTTGGGTATAAAATTATTTGACTTGAGTTGAACGTTCATTCAGCGGCATCAATTAACTTAAAACAAAAATCTGAAATAGCCTTAAGCCTGGATAACACTATGTACCGATTTTCGTCGGGCCACCTCAATAAAGTCATAAGTAATAAGCCTAAATGGCATTATTACTCAATTAATTCTGGAGTAAGTCTATATGGGCTTATTACCAATGCAGTGTGGCGCAATTGTGTCCTTGTATTTCAAGTAGTCGATAAATTAGAGCAAAATCTTTACTTATGACTTTATTTCACTGATCTGACGAAACTCGGTACATTGTGCAGATAGTGTGATCCATGCTTTACCTGCAATAGCATTAATTCATTTAAAAAGCTTTCGTATTTTAGTATAAATGTTTTTACATTTTTAAAAACTTTTTAAGATTATTTTGGGGAAGTTTTTGTTTTGTTCTTCATTGAATCTAAAATATAATAATTAATAAATAATTTCATTAAGCAAATATTCTATATGTATAATAAAAAAATATGTTTGTGTAATATTTAACGTTAGTTTAGCAATAAGAAACTATTGAAAAGTGATCAAAGAAGTGGAAAAAAGTTTAGCTTTATTTTCTAGCCTAAAATGTATCTTTTTAGCTTATTTTAGCTTTTTTTCAAACGTGATTTAGCTTAATATTATTTTAAAATCTGGTCACACTGCATAATAGCTCTGGCTGTTCCGCATTAGCAATGGTGAAATGTGCATAGTAGAGTTGGGCATAGTTGTTCCCAGCGTGACCGTTTGACCGACTAAAGTGGCAAATTGCCACTTTTTCGATATATCGATTCCAGTTTTCCACTTTTTCGACTGCCTTGCCACTTTTTGTCACCCGTTTTTTAGGGTGTGTTATATGAAAGTACATTAAAAATAACAAGTTTAGTGTATTTTTCTCGTTTTTTTTTAATTTTGCCCCTTTTTTTGATAAATCCACTATTTGGTGCCACTTTTTGAAAAATGTCATCGGTCACCCTGGTTGTTCCTTTTGCGGATTGTTCCTTTTTGTTCCCAACAATAAAAAGAACTACTTCGTTCTTTTCGTTCAGTTGTTCTTTTCGGTCAGTTGTTCAGTGAACAACAGAACACAGATTGCACAGTCGTCGAATCCTCTTCAATGTTTTCTTCGTGTCTTGTATGCTTTAAGTAAGTAAAAGGTAAAAACTAATATTTTTGAACGAAAATTTAAATGAAATCCGTAATCAATTTAAAATCAATTTTATTCACTTTTTTAATTCTAATAATCTTTTTCACAATCTGTTTTTTAAATCAATACTACAAGTTATTTATTTTAATTTTGTAAAGCTCACTTGTATTTTTCACTAAGTATACATTTTCTGCTGTTTGTTTTGATTAGTGTGATAATTAATAGGCACACTACATTTGTCTCTTTTTAACAGTATGCAAATCAGCAACTATAATCTTTTAATTGAAATGTTTTGCATGTATATCAGGGATGGCATTGAGAATTTGGTATTGTACCAATAAGATTTAAAAATTGTACTTTTTTACCTTAATTGTACTAAAATATTTTTTAGTTCAAATTACATATTTTTATTTGTTTTTAATAAATAATCGACTTTGTTCTGGCTACCGAATCGTTTTCACAAATTTGCTTGTAAGTTAGGATGTGAAATTTAAAATATACAAATTAATACACGTAGCATATGCTTATCATCCGAATTTAGAAAAAAAATGATTTGGAAATGGACGACTTCACATTTTTTTGATTTTCTCGGTGCGTTTTACTTTCAAAAGACGTATGTACTAACCCAGTCATTGGTGTACTATTGTACTTTGCGAGTTTGAATTTTACCGAAAAAAAGTACAATTGTACCAACTTTGCTAACACTGATGTGTATTGATCAGGAACCAGGGTTGCCAGATAAAATTATCGAAAAATCGCCGAAATACCGAAAAAAATACAAAAAAATCGTCATTTCATACTTAAAAAATCGGACAAATCAAAATGTACTTTTTGTAAACATGTATACATATCGTCTGTTGGTTTCTGGTTTGCTGCAGACATAATGTATTTTGGATATACTGTGCCGCAAACCAGAAACCAATCGACGATATGTTTTATTTTATATATGTATTTATTACCAAACAATAACATAACAATACATGATCATACATGAATTCTACACGAAGCCACTACGACGATTTTGTGCTAGATTAAACAAAAAATGCTGCAATGTTCTTTAAGCTATTACAAAATAGTCGTACTACGACACCCGTAATAAGGCTCATTGTATCTTTACAATAGAAGGTAAAACATAATAGAAAGTGTTATATTCAAATGAAAACTCAATTTCGGAAAAAATACGAGTTACATTTACATAAAATTTCCTTTAATTCAACATACATACTTGCATACATACGTATGTAATTTTTATTTAACGCTAAACCATCAACAAAAAAATGTTAAATTAAACAATAAACTATTAAGAAAGAGTCTGCAAAACTATACCAAAATTTGCATGCATATATAAATTTTAATGCAGGGTATGCACGATACTTAATTTCGTACTTAGCGTAGTATGAGTTGTAGTACGGGTTTTCAGATACACGTTACTACATATCATACTAATTCATTTACAAGAAAAGTTTTAAGGCAATACACGTGGATAAATGAATAATGTGGTGGATTTATTAATAATTAGTGAACTGCAGTTAAAAGGAATAAAAAATAATGCAAAAACAAAAGGGGTATGTTGTAAAGAATGGTTAAAATAATTAGGGCAATTATGTAAAAAATTCCGCAGGAAATTTCTCCCTTTTCCAATTAGAATTTTTTGTTTTCCCTATCATTTGCTATTAGTTGGAATTGTTCCCTGGGAGAAATTTCCTGCAGAATTTTTTACATAATTGCCCGGAATGTTTTATGTTTTTTTTTTAAATTAAAATATCCGCTATATAAGGCTAATTTTAAAATTGAGCTGTAGAAACACCGCGTTGTCTAAATTAGCTCCTCATGAAACAAATTTTGCAGTACAACAGCACGATACACAATACTTATTATTGTACTTAGCGAAGCTCCGCCCACAAAAATCAAAAATTTTTGACACCAGTGACTTATTTCATACTTGTACGATTTATCGTTCGATTTGTAGTAACGTGTATACTCGCTATAACAGTAGATATTTCATAAAAAGCAGCCCAATTTTACTTGAAAAATCGAGGATTTTAAACAAAAAATCGTCATTTCATCGGTTGGTTTCTGGTTTGCTGCAAACTTAATGTATTTTGAATATAATGTGCCGCAAACCAGAAATCAACCGACGATATGCTATTTTCGGCACCAAAAATCGTCACATCTGGCAGCCCGAGTTAGGAACAGAGAATAAGATAAACAAAACGAAATAAAGACCAAAACCGAACGAAGGAATAAAAACGAACGAAAGAACAAGAAAGACCAAAAAGAACGAGAAAGACCAAAAGAACAATAAAGACCAAAAGAACAAAAAGGAACAACTAGACTGAACTAGTTCACATCGTTCACTTATGGGAATAGTTCAATTGAACTAGTTCGTTCTTTTCAGCACAACTCTAGTGCATAGGGACTAGCTACATACAAATACCTCTCAATAACACTGTTCTGCAAAAAATAAAGTGATTTTAATTTATTTTAGTGCGCTGAATCCACATTAATTCCATCCCGTCTAGTTTTTGAGATTTTCTGATTTAAATAAAATACTGATATTGGAATATTAAATATATATTTATTATGAAAAAAAAGTAAAAAATATATGTATATGTAGATACATATTTATTATGATACTAGCTGACCCGCCAGACTTCGTACTGCCTCAGTTAATAAATAAAAGCCCTAAACTTTTGTATAAAATAATCTTAAAACAAACAAAGCTATATACACCCTTTTACCATTTTTTGGTAAAGGGTATAACAAAAGGAATCCGTATTTAATAAAAAAGCATTTTTTGAATGAAGCATGAAGTTTTATTATTATTTTCGACACATCACGTTGCTTACTTACAAAACAGAGTTTTCCTGAAATACTGGCTATTTATAAGGTTTAAATTTGATATTGACAGACACACACTGTTATGATTAGAGATGCTAAACGGGAAATCCCGAGCCCGGAAATCCCGGGCGTTTCGGGACTATGCAAATCCCGGAGCCCGGGATTTTTTAATTTTAAAGCCCGGGATTTTCGGGATTATCTGAATCCCGATTTTTAGCATAAATAATGTTTTTGGCGGTCATCTTCTATATTAAAAATTATTAGAAACTCCTTGTTAAAATAAAAAATTTGCTTTGAATAAATATTTTCGTAGATAATATTAAATGGTATATATGTATCTGTGGCAATAAATAATAATGGATTAAGTTGACATAAGTGCTTTATCATTTTATTACATATTCTTATTCTCTTCTTCAAGATCTATCACTCAGCTAAATTCAATTTTAAAATGTCATAAATATTAAAACTATACGCATTTATATTTTAGCTTAAGTCTTCATGGAAAATAATACATAAGCCATAACATCTTAACTCAACTTAATCTTTTTTAAGGTAGCTTTAATATTATTAATATTAAAATGTTTGAGCATTAAAACTTGTATACATTTAAGTTCAATAACTTACAGCCCATTCAAAATATTCCTCATAAGAAAAAAACTTGTATTTAAATTTAATTTAATTTGAAAACTTATTTAAAAAATATCTATACATTATCTCAGGTTATCCGCAATTTTCAATTTAATCTAAAGCGACTTACTATCAAAACAAATTATTTTGCATTTCAATATAACAGCTTAAGTGCACTTTAGTTTTTATTTTTCTGCCAATGGATTTTTTCATAACATCTTAACTAAAAAGCAACGAATATAAATAAACTAATAAAACGTTTTCATTTTTTTTTTATAAAATTAACAGTTTTGTTCCAAGTAAATGTGCATCTTTTTCGGTGGCTAAAAATTTTATATAAAAACTAAACACAATTTAGACAATACCCTTAATATCTCGAAACAAGACATTTCGACTTAAGCCATTATTATTTATTGCCACAATTAAAATTTGCAATTAAATGTCTGAGTTATATAAGTAACCTGAAAATATGCAAAAAAAAAAATTAATTGTTAAATTAAAATATTATAATTACTATAAAGACGCACATTTGTGCACAATTTTTTCGGGATTTTGTAAGTCCCGAAAATCCCGGGATCCCGGTTCGGGATTTCGAGACTCCATCACTAAATCCCGAAGCCCGGGATTTCAAAAAACCTGTCCCGATTAGCATCTCTAGTTATGATACAGTCTGTTAATCAATTTAAAGCTTTCTCATAAACTATATTTTTTGTTTTGTTTTGTGGTGCGTAAATAAACAATTAATGTTACGCAGCATGATGACAACTGATCCTACTTTTAACTGCAAATTGTGAGGTGGTAATCCAGGCAATACCACTGAATTTAAAAACTCAGTGGGATAGTTGACTACGTCATCCTGGTTCATAACGGAGTCGACTGATTTGAAGGAAACCAACTGTCCTGGAAGAAAATTCTGAATGGTCGCATTGAGATCCTCGACATCTTTATTTTTCGCCGCCAATATTGCTCGTGCACCCAGCCAATTATGGTTATTTAACTTTTGCGCTATGTTTGGTAAAACACGCTGAATAAGCTCCTCTTTTGAGTCTGTGATGTGACAGAAATCTGTGGGTAATGTGATGAATCCGGTCGAGGTGTCCACTGCAACTTTGTTATTTTCAATGTCTAACAACTGCTTCGCAAACACATTTCCAGTTTCATCTTGTTGCAAAAATACTAGCATGTTAGTTGTTAATTGGAGTGTCTTTACATACTGCCACAAATTTGATGATTTTAGGCATCCATTTAGTTCATCAGCAACAGTTGATCGGGGAATAACTGGAAGAGTCTGACGAAAATCACCTGACAACAGAAACATGGCCCCACCAAAAATATTTTGGTTGTCACGAAGATATTTCAACGTTCTGTCCAGTGCCTCCAGTGACCTCTTATGGGCCATTGTGCATTCATCCCAAACAATCAATTTGCATACCTGTAGGATCTTGACCATTGCGCTATTTTTGGCGATGTTGCAAATTGATGCTTCGGTGATTTCCATGTTACTAAAGATCGTAAAGGATCTGGTGGTAGTACCAATTGTGGCAATTTTACTTTGCCTCCAGCACAACATAATCCAGTAGATTCACGTGTATTTTAACGCCTTACAATATATACAAACTATTTTCATTTCCGCAATTGTTACCGATTTGTCGACACAATAATCAATTGCCGGATCATAGTGGAGTCCAGCTCGTTCAAGAATCTGCGTCTGCAGATTCGCTCAATTTCATTATGTCGTTCTTGCTGTTGTTGTGTTTGGTGTGCACGAACTCTTTGCATTCTGAACCTATCTACTTCATTGTCAGTCACTAAATAACGCAATTCGGACATAGCAATACGACTATTTTCTTGATCTGCCTCTCTCTGGTCATCAGTGCTGTTAGCACGTGAGGTTGCTCTTTGCACATTTGATTGACTGCGGCGACCTAAGTCATGTCGTCTTCTCCTCGGCATCGTAAATTGTAATAAATTAATTATTTAAATTTCTCGCTCACTTACCAGTAAAGTGTCACTATCACAAAATATCAAAAAAAAAAGAGCACATTACTCGTACTTGGAATATCACTATCACAAAGGATCACCAAAGTACAGAAAGTTCTCGCGCACTCATAGATATTGTAACACAATATTGCATTACTTTTTTCCGTGTTCTGAAGTGCGACAGAATGGATTGACATACTAGTTGGTTGTCAAATCTAATGTCAAATAGTATGGTTGCGTTCAAAAATTTAATTTGTGACAAAACTCAATATTGAACAATCTATATAAAACAAAATAATCTGATAGATTAACAACTGAAGTTAACTAAAATTAAGTTTGAATAGCAATAAAGTTCAAATTGACTCTACATTTGATTTAGAAAACGTTTATATGGGAAAAAGAAAAGGACTGTTTTAAGGGGTTTTCCGGCAATTATTCGAACGTTATTCACTTTTTAAACCTTCCTAAGTGAAATTAAATACTAATATAAGATAAAAAAATCAACTACTATTTAGTAGATTGCTTTCTTTTATTAGTTTTATCTGCTGTTTCACAATTGATGTCCCAGCAGAAATCAGCAAACATTTAAGGGGACCACCGCCCTTATATCTTTCTTCCACATTGTGCAATATCTTGGTAAAAGCTTTCACCATGCACCTCGGACACGGTACCACGGAAATAAATCTATGTATATGATAATGGAAGAAGTGTATTTCTAATTTGCAGCCCTCTACATTTTCGAAAGCTATCTACCTTAGATTTGTACAATTTGTGTTTCGTCTTATTTATGCGTCGAAATATACTCTTCAGGTGTTTAAATGCCCCTCCACAACTGTTTAGTTTAAACAAAATTTATTGCCGGCAAGAATATTTTTTACCTGTCAACTACAGGATCATTTGGAATATTTTTGCTTCTCGGAATAGCAATTATTTTTAAGAGACAATTTTATTGCACTTTGTGTATCCTTCTGGCATAGCCACTACTTTTAAGTAAGCACATACATATGTATATTCCTCAAATAGTGATCGTGCTCAATTCTATTGAGTAATAATTTCATTTTTTCGTAGGCCTCTTTCATAATTACTGCATGAGCTAATGGTTCTGATGGATACTGATTTATATTATGTAGCAACAGCCATGATCATTAAAAAATCTGTACGTGTTTGATAAAAACTAAAAACGGATTTCAATTTTTTATTTTTATTTAAGATACATTTTTTGCAGAACGGTGTAATCAGTTTAACAATTTAAATAAACATACTTATAATATACCTGCAGGAAATGCAACTGACACAAGACTAGTCACGTGATCGGTCACGGGACCGGTCCGAGTTCGAACCCTTCCTATGAAGCGGACCAGTCACTTTTATATGGGGATGACCTAAGATGGTGTTAATTGAAACTTTGTATGCACCTTGTGACTTGTCACTGAACTCTATCATAAAGAACTAATCGGTGTAGAATAATATAAACTATATAAAAATGTAATTCTGACGTTTAACTGTAGTAATGAAAACTTAGGTTGATATCTAACTATAGTTACGGAACTGGTTGCAGAATAGCTTGGTGGTATGAACAGTTAACATTATAGCGTATTTATACTATTTGATAGGTCCTGGAACCAACCACATCGAACTTGTTCAGTGATGTTTACTATATTACTAGACCTATTCCCAATTAAATTGACAAATGGTTACAGGAAATGTCTTTATTTCACCGTGCATTACCCCCTACTTTTGGTAGCACACCCATTTTTTCAAGTCAAATGACGAGTATGTTTGGATCAATTGACACTAAATTTTTTGCAGGGATGAATCATAAATAACACCGTCTTCATAATTAAACCAGCGTATTTCAGCTTGCCATAACGGAAGGAAACAGAATACTCGTGGAAAAAACGGCATATTTGCCAACAGCCAGGCAGCGCTTCTTACGATAAGATTCCACTATCTATATTTCTGGTTAGCGAATGCAAATAGGTGCTATCCGGACACAGTCGTCAGTCTGAGAATACTCGTATCTGGGTCCTAGAAAAAAGTGACTTTCTTGGCAATGAACTGGCAGATGAACTGACCAGGGCTGGATCCACTGTTACCAAATTGTAAATTTTTCTGTATTTTGCCTGGGCTGGATCCACTGTTGCCAGATTGTAGATTTCTCTGTATATTGCCGATTTTTTACTGAAAAATTGACAGTGAGATTTTTAGATTTTTATTCTTAAATTTCAGATTTTATGCAATGTCATTTCGACAAGTAGGACTAATGTAAATATGATCTTATATACTATACATAATATATATTGCAGCGACACCTCGTGTGAAAACTGAAAAAACGTGTCATGTTGGGCAAGTTTTATGGTCTATTGAATAGGCTTACAAAAATATAAAGTTTTCGCACTCAGAACCTTAAAATATTTCGGGAATACTTATATTAACCTTATCTTGTTAATAACTGTGTAAACTTTTATAGTGAGAACAGGTCTGATTTTAAAAAGCAAGTTTAAAAAAAAACTACTAATTTTGAAATCAACTTCCTAGCTTTATTATGAGACTTATTCATAAAAGTCTGCCAAACTATTATTAAATAAATTTTCTTTGACACATATGTACTATGAAAAAAAAAACTTTGTCAAATGAAGCTAAAAACATCTTAAGTTGCAAGTGTTTTTAATTTATGAGATTTTTTGCAGGTTAAAGATATTATGCAGATTTTGCAGATTTTTTAGTCCGATTTTGTCTGGCAACAATGGATGGATGGATCCGCTACGGGCGCCTCTGATGTAGTGTCGCAGCGGCGTTCGGTATTTGCAAGAACAAATTCAAATGTTAATTTCAGAAAGCAGAAGGTAAATGAAATAGGCTGAATACGTGTAGAGTGGCGAAAAAAACATGGTCGCATTTCTACGATAACCGCTAAGAAGAAATAATAAAAATAAAATAGAAAGAACATCGGCAGTCTGGTCGCAGTATTGAAGGTGCACTGGACGATAGGTACACATTCTAGTAGGCTATGTCTTCCCCACAATACTTTCTGTCGCAGCTATCAAAAACAAGATAAAGAGACAGTTTTTCACATGCACTGTGTATGCCAGGAAGGCGACACAAACTTTTAAGCAAACATATACAAGTGACCTATCGGAGGTATCACGAACATCAAACAAGTTATTACAAATATTTACTTTTCAATTTAAAATTTTCTTTGTAGGACCCAAATTGAACAAATCGATATTTGATTCAAATAATTTTGTGTTTGAATTGGAAAATGATTTTTTTTCTGCGTAATTTTTTTTTCCTAGTTTCGGCGCCTTTGTTCGTTTTGGCGATTGGAGAGATCATTTTATTGCTTTGCTTTTTTCAGAGACCGTAAATAACATAACTGTTATTTTTCAACGTAAAAATAAAAGGTTGGATGAAACTCTTAAAAAGAAAGTTTTATTTTGCCGTCATAAAATAAAACTCATTTTAGGAGTTTTGTTTTTCCCGTCCGAAAATAAAACTCATTTCATGTAAATTGTCTCCCAATACAATCACCTTACATCGGAATTGAATAAATCGTTATTAAAATAAAACATATCGTGCCATAACCACCAAAAAAGCTTAAGCGACTTATTTTTTAACTTAATTTTTTGACCAAAATCGATTATTAGCGAAGAAGAATCACAATCTTCATCGGATATTTTCCCATCTTTTCCTAATTTTTCCGACACATATCAATCTCACACATCTCTTTTAGGACAGTATTTGAACTCCCTAAATGTAGATAGGGAATAAGAAATCAAAGAAAGGAATAATGAAGATGAAAAAAGAGCTTTCTATGAAATTGATCATTTTTGTCCAAGGCCCTTATCGATTAATAAACCTCTTTCTGAGTTCTGGGAGGAAAAAATACATTATCCGTACTAATATAAATGGGCAACAACCGTGCAATGTGTTCCTGCAACCCAGGTAAGCGTGAAAAGAGCATTTTCCGCTCTTAAATTGGTACTGAGCGAACTCCGTTCAAATATTTCCACAGATAATTTGGACAAAGTTATGTTCGTTAAATCCCTGTAGGAAATGTCACTAGTGAATAAGTACTGATTCACTATTGACTTTGTCGCCAGTACTACTGACTAATTACCCCACACAATGCTTTTTGATGTACATTTAACATGTGAGTGTCATTGAAAAGCAACTACTGACATTAGGTGGTTCTTTAGGGACCATATGAAGACATTGGAAACCGATGGTCACTAGTACATTTAAGTAATTCTAGTATACACTTTTGACAATGAAATTCCATATTTTGCTCACATTTTGCTCTCTTATTAAAGAAATATATAAAAAATGGAACTTATGCATAAAAAATTAACAATAACAGGAACTAATTCATTCATCCGTTCGGCGTATTGCCAGCAAGTAGGGATTTTGTTTGTCATTTCTAAATACATATATGTAAATCAAAAATTGTATGTTTCGCTGAACTAGTAAGTCAAACACTTACGTATGGATCTAAAAGTGTGACAAATATTTAGCTGATGGCACAAAATCTTCCATAGGGTAAAACAAGAATTTCCATAATTTTACTTTTCACTTAAAATCGTTTAATTTTAGATTTTTTTGTATATTATTTTTGTGTAATTTTTCTAATTGTTGCTCAATAAGCTTAAATTAATCGTTTAATTTTATTTCTTAAACTAATTCTGAAAAACACTTAAATTTTGCTTGATGTCACTTATATTTTCAACAAACAAATAAAACATTAAGAAGAAGTATAGTTGCGTGTATTTGAAAAAATGTCTTCTACGCATTAAAAACAATATTAATAGACGCTTCGTTGACAATGTCACCAAAATAGTCGACAAAAGCGGTGGCTTGTAGACAATTAACCCCACGCTTCCTTCAGGGATTAAACAAATAAATTACTACACACATTTTATCAGATATACGCAATAAAAACGAGACTGTAAAAAACAAATAAAATTAACAGAATGAGTTTTATTTTAAAAATAAAACTCCTGCAAAGAAATTAAACTAAATGATTTTTTATTTTAGAAGGAAAAATAAAACTCCTTAAAAAATTTTCATTTAATGACGGGAAAATAAAACTCACTTTTTAAGACTCTCATCTGATATTTTATTTTTCCGTTGAAAAATAACTCTTAACTGTGGATATGAGATCGTTTATTAAAGCTCCCTATAAATTCTGAAGGAGCTCACCAATACGTATGTATTGGTATATGACAGTATAGGTTTCCGTTGACTCTACACAGGGAGTTTTTTTTTGTTTTTTTTTTACAGAAGTAACACTCAGCCAATTAATGCCTACTACTATTTCTAGGTGTTACCTTCTTTAGGAAAGGGACAGTGAGCGAGCAGACAGGTGGTGAAGGAAGAGATAGAATAAAGCTTCATTCTTTTACAACTCTGCTTTTTGCACGTTTTTAATAATGCAGTGTTGCAGCGCCTCTATGATGTTAAATGAGGCGTATTAATTTTTTGAAGCTGTGTCTTGTAGCCATTTTATTGATTATTTTACTTCGCCGATGATGTTGCTACACAACGAAGGAGGGCGCTCTGATGTTTCATTAGGATTAGTATCTGCTGAACTCGGTATAGTTCAGTGACCAGTGACTATGCCTTCATCTCTTGAACTTTCCTACAACAACTGATACAAAGGGGCACTAATGCATATCAGAGAAGTGCGTGGTGTTTTTATTTTACTTTTTTTTTTTGGATACAGGGATTGAACCCAGGACCTCCGGTTTTGTAGTCAACGTGCTAACTACTTCAGCCAACGACACCCTTTTGAGTTAAAATTTTTCGATAACTGTTACTGTTACGGCAGTGATGGGAAGTTGGTACGATGGTACTTTTTTTGACACTATTTGACATGAAAAAGTACCGTAGTACTCCCCTAACACATTTGATACTCTCACGGATAACTTAGATATGCAGTCAAAAGACGCGCGCATGTATATATTTTTGGTAAGATTTAAAATTCTTTTTCGACAAATGGAACGAACCTTTATTAGTAAAGATATTTTAGCAAAGTGTAACCATTCACAATTAAATATAAACGAAAACCATATTTCACTCAATGATATTTTATGTGGCAAAGAAGTTGATCTATTAAAACAACTGTTTTAAATCAGTTTAAAGAAAATTTTAAATTTTAAACAGTTTATAAAGGGTGGTTAAATTTTAGGGGGCCGATGTCGACCCTTTATTAGAGCTGTGTCGTTCATGAACGAACGAGTACAATTGAACGAATCAGTGAAATGAACGAAGTGACCCGCTCACTTTACTGAGCTGTTTTGGCTCAGCAGTACTGATAAAAAGTACAATCACAAAACTGTGGTACAATTGAACGAAATGAACGACCGAGCACACTTGGCTCTTTTTTTTGTTTTGTTTGGTTTTTCCTTCAATTTTATTTACACACATACATTAACATTTTTGTAGCTTCCCTGTCAGAGAATGTGTGGTTGACTACAAAAAAAGTTAACTTATAGTTAGCTTTTCTTAAACTGACTAAAAGCTAGCTGCAAAGTCATCCAGAACAAACCCTAAATTAATTCTTAATTTGAGTACGTAATCGAATTTGATGAGAGCCAACAAATTTATTCTCAGCTACTCTAAAACTCATTTCAGTTTTATACTAACATTTTGCTCTTGTTATTTTAGATGGCAGCTTAGCCGAGTGGTAGCGCGTTAAGTACACAACGTGTGATGTTACATGTTCGAACCACAGAAAAAAAATTTTTAATTTACTGACTACCAAGTGATTTAAAAAAGTCAACTTTAAGTTTGCTGAAAGTAGTGCAGAGTGAGACAATTGACTACCGCCTAGGACATCGCAATGTTAAAATAGTCAGTTGATTACATTGCAAAGTAATCCAAGTGTCAGTCAGTACTAGTTGCGAAATAGTTAGCTTAAAGTTAGTTTAAAGTTAGCCAAATTTCCGACAGAGTATAAACATATATATATATATTTTTTTTATATAGTAATAACAATACAATAACTCTAATACAATTTTTTTCTCGATATCAGATATCTTTTATTTGAATTACGTATACTAAGCATAAAAATATTAAAGTGAATTTTTAATTTGAAAAAAAAATATATACATATGTATATTTAATGTACATATGTATGTAATAACTATGATTTCTTTATTAACTTAAGTTACGGAAAAAGTATCTGAGCCTCACATTTAATATGCTGCAATGAGGGCGGCGATGTTAATGCCAAATTTATTAATTTAATTAAATTCCTAAATGCCATTAAAATTATTCAAAACCACATATCTATTTTTTCCACAATTCCCAGTTTTGTCTAAATCTTTGCAGCATATCTTACATCACTATGAAAAAATTAATGCCTAATGATATGTCAAAAATATGCATGAGGTGCAGATACTAATTTCCGCTAAAAATCTTTTTCTTCTTGATTTGTCCTTTCAACCCTAAAGTCCAGTTAATAAGATCCATCCTCTGATTAACTACAAATAAGTATCCAACCCATTTCCATAATTGGTTGTTTTATTTCACGCTGAGACTATTATAAGGCTCTCCAATGCAATCCATATACCTTCTCACTTATTTCGTCCAGTTGAGTGATGTTCACCCTCATCTTTACAACAAATTTTTTGCTACGGATGTGGTGCAAAAGACACATATAAGTCCAACTGCCCTACTTGTAAGACCAGGACTTCGCGCAACGGAACGAGGGATGTCCGTCGCATTTAGGTCGGACATCCTATACTACACCACACACTACGCAGACAATATTTAACCACGAAACAGATTAAAAGAAAGGGGATGCTGTACATTAGAGCGTCTCGCCCTACAGGCAACAAAAAAAAAGTTCTCCGTACACCAGCAAATATAAAGTATTATTCCAAGGAGATTTCAAAAAAATTTTTTTTATTTTTTTTTTGCCGAACGTAGGGGTCGCCTTTTTAGTTTTTTCTTTATATCTTCCATATTTACAGTCCGATCTTAAAGTTTTATATAGCGAATATTTTTGTCTCAGGGAGGCCAATATTTTTGCTCTAGGGTCCATTGACCTCAAGTGTACCGTTCTAGTACTTACCCCCCAAATCTCATTTCCTACCACCCTAATGTGACACCCTAATGTTAGAAATTTATAGCTCGCAAAAAATCATAAAGGTCTTGCTAAGAAAGTATTTCGATAATTACAGCACAACTATTTAAAAAATGCTTTTATAAATTTATTGTTGCAGACCGTAGGGGTCACCCTTTTAAATTTGTCATAGCTTCAGTATTTACATACAGATATGAAAGTATAATATATCGATGAGTTTGTCTGTGACAGATGAATTTTTTGTTAATTCAAAAGTCTTTGACCTCAAGTAACCTTTACATCATACCTCAAATTATACAACAAGGAATAAGCAACAAAAAGCAAAGTAAAATAATAGAAATTTTAGTCGATCATATCTCGACGTGGTTCAAGTTGGCTATATTTTTGACGGGTCTCGAGTTTAGAAAAAATGTGGCCCATGCGTTGTACTACATGAACAAAACGCTCGGTGTTTTGAGAATGAGATGGATAAGCTGTGAAAATAATTAGGTTTAGCAAAGAAAACTATGAAATGAAGATATTTTTCTTGCGCTTACCTGGTAATTCGATTACATCTTGCGAACATTGTAATGCTTCTTGATGATCTTGGGTATAGTTAAAACTGCAAGCATTGCGGCTCTGTCAATTCGAATTTATTCCAATTGATCATATCGAAGTATGAGTCACTTTTGAAGTTTATAAAATTAACAACTTGTGGGCCGAACATTTGAAGAATGCATCCAGTTGCATCATTACAGGCTAATAAAATTTTAGTATAGCCATCTAAACGCACTATCGCATCTTCGTCTGTTATCATCGATAACAAAACATTCTCAGGGTGGAAAAAGTACGAGTTATTTTAGATAACAGGACGGAGGGTCTGTTGAACGTCTGCGGCTCTGTCAATTTGATTGCAATTGATCATATCGAAGTATGCGTCACTTTCGAAGTTTATAAAATTAACAACTTGTGGACCGAACATTTGACGATATTAAAGTATAATATATCTATGAGTTTGTCTGTGGCAGGCCAATTTTTTTTAAATAAAAAGTCTTTGACCTCAATTACGTCTATAGTATCAACCCATCATATACTAAAATTTTATTAGCCTGTAATGATACAACTGGATGCATTCTTCAAATGTTCGGCCCACAAGTTGTTAATTTTATAAACTTCAAAAGTGACTCATACTTCGATATGATCAATTGGAATAAATTCGAATTGACAGAGCCGCAATGCTTGCAGTTTTAACTATACCCAAGATCATCAAGAAGCATTACAATGTTCGCAAGATGTAATCGAATTACCAGGTAAGCGCAAGAAAAATATCTTCATTTCATAGTTTTCTTTGCTAAACCTAATTATTTTCACAGCTTATCCATCTCATTCTCAAAACACCGAGCGTTTTGTTCATGTAGTACAACGCATGGGCCACATTTTTTCTAAACTCGAGACCCGTCAAAAATATAGCCAACTTGAACCACGTCGAGATATGATCGACTAAAATTTCTATTATTTTACTTTGCTTTTTGTTGCTTATTCCTTGTTGTATAATTTGAGGTATGATGTAAAGGTTACTTGAGGTCAAAGACTTTTGAATTAACAAAAAATTCATCTGTCACAGACAAACTCATCGATATATTATACTTTCATATCTGTATGTAAATACTGAAGCTATGACAAATTTAAAAGGGTGACCCCTACGGTCTGCAACAATAAATTTATAAAAGCATTTTTTAAATAGTTGTGCTGTAATTATCGAAATACTTTCTTAGCAAAACCTTTATGATTTTTTGCGAGCTATAAATTTCTAACATTATGGTGTCACATTAGGGTGGTAGGAAATGAGATTTGGGGGGTAAGTACTAGAACGGTACACTTGAGGTCAATGGACCCTAGAGCAAAAATATTGGCCTCCCTTAGACAAAAATATTCGCTATATCAAACTTTAAGATCGGACTGTAAATATGGAAGATATAAAGAAAAAACTAAAAAGGCGACCCCTACGTTCGGCAAAAAAAAAATAAAAAAATTTTTTTGAAATTTCCTTGGAATAATACTTTATATTTGCTGGTGTACGGAGAACTTTTTTTTGCGATACGGTCTACTGTACATCCTTTAACGAGACCATACCATCAAAGATTGGAGGAATGTAATGAAGCTCGTATTCGAATGTTCGGTTGTAGTAAAAGTAAGAAGAGATCTGCGGTGCGAATTCGGAATTATTATCAAAACTTAAAATCGTTTAGAAAAGTGTTATTTCTCCATTGGTGCATGAGGTTTTTGATAGTAGACCATTTATTAACCTGAATATAAACGATGGTTTGTATAAAGCTTTACTGAATAGCGGTGCCAACTAGAGCTGTGTCGTTCATGAACGAACGAGTACAATTGAACGAATCAGTAAAATAAACGAAGTGAGCAGGTCACTTTACTGAGCTGTTTTGGCTCAGCAGTACTGGTAAAAAGTACAATCACAAAACTGTGGTACAATTGAACGAAATGAACGACCGAGCACACTCGGCTCTTTTTTTGTTTTGTTTGGTTTTTCCTTTGTCAATGTGAGATTTGTTGTCATATTCTTGTTTTCATTTGAATGAATGAACAAATTCGTTCTTTTTTAGAAAATGAGCGGTCACTTAAATGAACGATTTAGCACAGCTCTAATATCAAAGTGTAACCTAAATTAAGATATTACTCCAAATAAGATAAGAAGTCTAAAAAATAAGCCGCAATTCATTTTGCTATAACTTCTTGAAAGATCGCACAAATTAACTGAGATTTTGCCCAGGGGTACTTTCAAATATGCAGATTTTGGCGGTACCATTAATTCAAAAGCAGCTTATCTCGACTTAAGCACTTTTTTTTTGGTAAAGTAAGTGCGTAGTAAGAGCGCGGCTACACAGAAAAATATTGGTATTTCCCCCAGCTACTAAAGTCTAGTTTAATTTTTCTTTTCTTCTTTAGAAACTCACATTAATTAATAAAAATATTTCTTAAGCCCGATTAAGAAATAATTTCTGATTAAAAAAATATTCGAAAAATATTATTTGTTATTAAAATACGTGATTTTTTGCCTTTTCGAACAGAAAGAAAAATTCCGAATAACCCTAGCAAAAACTTTGCCCTTTCTTCAAATATATGTATGTGTACATAGTATGTACATAAAACTTTAAGCAATGCAACAAGGCTTGTGAAATGAATAACTATTTCTATTGGTGTATAAAAGTTGCGGGAATTTAATCATGTGAGTGTGTTTTTGTTTTTGCATTTATTATTTTTATTGAGGAAGGAAGTGAAGAAGCGCATTTTGAACTATTTTAACTAGTTTCTGTAAGTTTGTGCGTTGTAAAAATTACATAGCTTGAACATTTTTTTTTTAATGTAACAAATCTTTCACAACTAAATTTCTTAAAAATAGTCGGTCAATATGATGAAGAGAATAATTTTGTCTAAGGGTAGTTGGTTTTAACACAGCTTTTAAAATACAAATTCCATTATTCTCGTTTGCCATTATGACATGCACACATATATATACGCATATACATACATATGTACATATTTGTGTATATATACATACATACATATATTACAACTTATGGATGTATGCTAGCAGTATGAGCAAACCGAGCGACGTTCTGTTCACATAATATCATAATGCACAACGAATTGATTTTGAACGACGACACGTGTCGCATGTGGCCAATACAATACGCATTACTTTGTTGGATGGCGGTAATACTGCCACGTAATAAGTGTCAATTTGCGTGTTTCTCATGAATCAGCTCTGCGTATAGTTTAGTTGATACATAGCTAATCAAGTCTCTAAATATTATTTTTTATTTAAAAGTCAAATTCGTACATACATACAACCATTCAAATTAGGGATGGGAAAATGAAAAAATGTATCGATATTTTTTAACAGCATCGATATATATTTTTTTAAAACATCGATATTTCGATATATCGATATTTTTTGCCCACAAATGTTGCAAAAATCTTTTAAGTTTAAAATAAATACACATACTAAAATATAGTACCATAACCGCCAAAAAAAGTTTAAACGACATCATTTTGAGAACTTAATATTTTGTTACCGATTTCTTTAAATATTAACATGCTTATTTATACAAATTATTGAGGATTTATAAAGCGTTTTAAAACAGATCTCCATAAAAAATTTTCCTTATTAAGCCTTTAGAAAGCCTTAATAATTTGTATACCCTTTACCAAAAAAATGGTAAAAGGGTATATATAGGTTTGTCATTCCGTTTGTAATTTCTATAATATCAATAAGCGACCCATAAAATATATATATTCTGGATCCTTATGCATAGGGAAGACGAATAAGCGATGTCCGTCTGTCTGTACGGTTTTCCGAAGCTCCCAGAAAAGCTAGAGACTTCGTTCTTGGACTGGTGGGTCAGAAATTTTCCAAAATAGATTGGTATTGAAATTCAGCAAAATCGAGCAGACGATTGCAGAGCTGGAAAACTTAAACTCTATTTTGCCATATAAAAGTAACTACCGAAAACAAATTTTTACTTTTTTTAATAAATAAACTTATTTTACACTTCAGTACGACTAAAACTGGTATTTTAAATTAAAAAAATATAAAAAAAAATTAAAAAGACGTTTCCATGGTTGGAAAACTTTAACTTTCTGTGTTATGTAAAATTAACTATGTCTAAGACTATATTAGTATTTTCTCGAGAACCGTAAGAGCTACAGACCTGACACAATATGAAGACCTTTGGCCGCTACAACAACAAATACATGAGAATTGGAAATTAAAGGGTGTTCCGAAACGAGCAACGAAAAATGTTAAAATCCCATGTAATATACATACAATTATATGTATATACACTTGAAATTTGTAAGGTTAGTGTATTTTTATACAGACTACAAAAATTAACACTAAAATCTCCAAATATATAAATTAAAGGATGTTCCATCAGTTAATGCAATTTTGACTATGCAATTTTGACAACTTGCTGTATCTTGGAAACCGTAAGAGCATAACTCTTGAAATTTTCAAAAACGGTAAAACTAAAAAAATGAAAAAAATTGCCAAAACGAAAAAAAAACCTAAAATACAGAAAAAAATCGCCAAAATGAAAAAAAACAAAAAAAAAAGAAAAAAATCTCCTAAATAAAAAAAACCCAAATATAGAAAAAAATCGCCAAAATGAAAAAAATCATCAAAATGAGAAAAATGGCAAAAAAGAAGAAAAGCCCAAAAACATAAAAAATTGCCAAAATGAAAAAAACCTCCAAAAACAGAAAAAAACGCCAAAACGAGAAAAAAGCAAAAAAGCCTACCTTTCGTGCGCGATTCAAAGTCGCACTTTACTGAATTTTTTAATATTAAAGGAATTAAATGAAACTAAGTTTTTCCTTATTTCGTTTTTGCTTTGTTCACTTAAATTATGACTCCAGGGTTGGAAAACTTACACTTTTTGTGTTATGTAAAATTTAATAGGTCTAAAATTTTTTTCTTTTTCTTTATAAATTGAATATATTTTATGCTTCTGAAAGAAAAGTTTGGCGTATGAAATTTGAAAAATGAAAATTACAGCTCCAAAGATGGAAACTTTAAAAAAATTATAAATTTTTTCACAAAACAAATATGTATGTATGTGTCTGTATCCTATACATATATATGTACGTACGTTGGTAAAGGGTATATAAGATTCGGCACAGCCGAATATAGCACTCTTACTTGTTATAAATAAGGCTCTTAATCATTATTTTATGAATGCTCAGTGTTGAACACTTCAAACTTCATCGTTGCAGAATACGAGAAATATGCACTGGGCATCCATTAAATAATGATTTAATATTTAGAGAAATCGCGAACAACTATTTACTTAAATTTTAATGAACTCCAATAGTGGAGAAAACCAAAGTTGATATTGAGCTCCTTAAGGCTTCATTAGTCTTTACTTTCTGTTGCCGTTCTGTTTCTAAGTTTTAATTCTGTAATAAATTTGAAACTAAATTAATGAGTTTTGCATCGTCCATTGATATGTTTCAATATAGTTTTATGTTTTCTGGTAAAAATTTAATTTTCCAAATTCCTAAAACACAATAACAGTTTATTTCGAAAGGTTTTTGTTTTACTTATGCTGACACCTACTATATACATTATATTACTTAATAGTTTTTTGATTTTCACAGGTTGAACCGAAACATAATATAACGAAAGAGAACAACTAACGTACAAGATTTCTATAAACAAAAAAGAGTCATCTGATTAGTTACAGAACAGAAAGTAAAAACTAATTTTGCCTTGAGGCTTATACCGACACAAACCAAATTTGACATTTAGCTTAGTTAATAAATAAACGTCAGCTGGATTAGTGGGGTCACCTTAAAATTCATACCTAGAGCTCTTAAAAATATCGAAACCCGATACTCGTAAATTAGAATCGATGTATCGATATATCGGTTTTTGAAATATCGGCGATATATATCGATATTTATTTTTTCAAATATCGATATTTCGATATATCGATATTTTTTGCCCATCCCTAATTCAAATGCTACATGAAGATTCCTCTAATCCCTTTTATCCAGCACTTGCACAGTTCAGTGGGAGTACGGCTAATCGAATTATTATTTCGTACTCTACAACGTTTACCACAGGATTTAATTTTTTAAATTTGTATGGATACTTCAATAAAATCTAGTGCAACATATGGTTCTAAAATTAAGTTAAGTCAGAGTGAAACAGAAACTAAAGGCTTGGAGGTAAGAATTGACAAACGAAAGGCGAAACCCCATATCTTACTGTAAAATTACAAAGTAGATCAAAATCTACTTCGCAGTTCGTTAGTCTCGCTGAAACTCAAGAAATTCAGTAAGGCGCAAGTTTGACTCTTTTTGACGATTTTTTAATTTTGGTGTTGTTTTTTGTTTGTTTTTTAATTTTTTTTTAATTTAAGCGCTTTTTCGTTTTGGCGATACTTCGTTTCGGCATTTGTTAGATAATGGGATTTCTTAGTTTAGCATTTTTGAAAATTCCAAGAGTTTGCCTCTTACGGTTTCCAAGATACGGTAATTAAAGTTATTGAATTAGTTAATGTAATGTTGACAACATTAACTGATAAAATACTCTTTAATTTATTTTTTTTTAATTTCAGTGTTTAATTGGTATAGTATTCATAAAAATGCACTAACTTTGAACATTTCAAGTGTTTTTTATAAAGAACCTACTTTTATTTATTCAAACTTTAAGGGTTAAATGGCGATATAACGAGTTCAAAGGTTCTACAAAAATATTTGCCAGAAATAAGCCCGAAATTCATCTCAATCGCAGGAAATAACTCGAAACTTAACAAAAGTAATTTAATAATATATTTATTGTTGTATTAATTGAATGAATCTGACAAATATAAATTTTATAAAATACATACGTACTTTATTGAGAAAACTTCAGATATGCGCTATTTCGTAACTTTATCGCTGTGTGGACTCACCTATTCTGTATAAAGAATATGTGGCGGAAAGCGTTAATCACCAATTGAAGTTCTTCTACTATGAACTACATATGTAGTTCCCATAAATGGCTTTGGAAGAATTCCAAATTTTTCCCTTACATGTTTATTCAGACCACAAAAAAAAACAATTCTGTGGAATAAGAAGAAATATGTGCATCGTACATATGGCAAATGTTGACAGATTTTGCTTTCAAACTTTCAGCCTTAAGTTTACATTTTTCATCATCTATGGGTGAGTATTAAAAAAAAAGTCAGCGATGATTTATTGTAATAATTATTCCATTACTTCAACACTTGACAGTTTTTGTAACAACAAAATAATGAAGTACATACGTTGTTTAATTCAACTTTTTTCTCCATCTTCTTCCTTTTCAGCAAACGTTTGTACTCCAATGAAATTACGGAAGGAAGTTTTGTATACAAAACTGCCAAAAAAAATTATTCAAGTCGTGTGTCAAGCGTTTGGTTTCAATTATACATGCAGACAAAATGGCACTCATTCATTTACTTTGGCTCTTTTAATGTTAATAGTTTTTTTCTAAAAGAATTTTAAGGAATACAAAAATATATGTTCGCTGCTGACTCAAAATCATTAAGTCCTTTAACCTCGAAGCAGCTAGAGAAGAGGCATTAGAAAGGAACTTAAATGCATAGCCATCTTCTGAATCTACAGCAGGCAATGTGGAGCTTTGGGAACTGATTAAATAAAAAATCCTGCTTTGTTTCTGTTGGAAATAACATTGTACAAAAACAAGGCAGTTACAACTAATTCTGGGAAAGAATAAAATACATATACATACATACATACATACATACACTAGTAGGCATATATATTTTGACATATCAGCCGATTTTCCTCCCTTTTTATTTCCCATCCAATGCAACGCGAAAAATATATTAAAACTACTTAAATTACTTGGAAATATTCGGGTATGTTCTGTATTCCACGTGAAATTAAAAGGTGTGGAATTGCTATAGAATTGTTGCTGGAAATATGTATTTATAACAACAATTCTATGGCAATTCCACACCTTTTAATTTCACGTGGAATACAGAACATACCCGATTATGTATTATTGGAAAATAAAACATTTTACAGATTTCAAATGCATTTCGTTAATATTTTTTTAATGAAACTAAAAATAAAAGAGTTCAGTATGTGGCATAAGTATTTTGACATTTGTTTGCATAACAAATATCAAAGACGTGATAACATTAAACTGATCTAAAATTGATACTACTTGCATAAATTAATATTTAAATATATTACTCCCTTAAAGTTTGAATTTTTGATTTCCGGTTGGATCAGAATCCACGCAGGTCTGGTAGAACATTCCTGGAATCTCGTTCCATACATTTTTCGCTCCCAATGTTAATAGCTATGGCAAAGAAAACTAACTAATAAAAAAATTATACTAGTTTGAAACAAATATATTAAATAACTTAATTTTATTATATACCAGCGGCCCGCTCCGGCTTCGCACGGGTATAAAATATATAGCCTATGTCATTCAATGAAAAAATGATTAAAATCGATCTAGTAGTTTTGGTTTATTCATTACTGCCCGTGGCCCGTACGCGTTAAATTTAGGGTAAAACAATTCTTCTTGAAGATTTCCTGCTATCTTTGGAATATCTAAATTCATACACTACATTTTTACCTATTTACTTTTTACGTTTTTACCTATTTATTTTATTTTTACAACAATTAACATATTACAACGTTAACAGCTTTCTTGTCATTAGACAATACAAACATGTTTTCTCTAGAGGTTACTCTTGAAAGAGCGACATACAGTTGTCCATGTGAAAAGCAGTCAACGCTAAATAATATATATCTAAGCCTGCAACGTTGAAGGTTTGACCCTGCGATTTATTAATGGTCATTGCAAAAGATGTATTTACCGGAAAGTGTAAACGTTTAAATTGGAAGGGTAAATCCAATGGTATCAGAGCGATTCGAAGAATCAATACATCTTCTACGGTAACACATCCTGTGAGTATTGTGCACTCTATTATGAAAGTTTTCAGTGATTTTACCAGCAAACGCGTGCCATTGCAAAGTTTAGGTGGATTCAGGTTTCTTAATAAAATAACAGGACAACCTACTTTCAACACCATTTTGTGAGGAGGGAGTCCAGACGGGTTCAAAGAGTTTAGAAATTCTGTAGGAAAATGTACAGCTTCTTCCAAATCGAGAACAGTATCGACCGAGTAGTATATTTTCGTCGGCGCATCAATCTTTGAAAGAATCAAGTTATTTACCTTATCTACTTGTTCGTTAGTTGGTGACAGAATAGCTCATTCTTTAAACTAAGATATTGTTTTATAACTTATGGTATCAATGTCAAGATAGACATTGTTGACTAACTCTTGGATGTTGTCTATCAAAACACAAAGGTTTTCTAGGTTAATCCTTCCCTCACTTTGTGTTAACTCTCCATTACCAACTTTTAGCAGCATCTCTGGAAATAGCCTGTTCTCACGCGAAGATGACGAAACCCTCACATTACCCAGCAAAAAATTACACATTACCATCAGAACTACTTGCCATATAATGACTTCCTTTTCTGATTACCAAATTTCATTACTCGCTTACAAATCACATTACCCAAAATTTAAAAAAATTATGTAAAAGTTGCTAAATGAGGAGAATAATTGTTTTAGAATAAATAGATTACGTGAACAAGTTGCCAAATAAAAAAAGTAAGTACTTCTCAAGAATCGATGATTTTAGTCTTACGCCTTGTTAAAATCATTAAGTTGGTAATCCAGTAAGGAACAGCTTCCACCAAAAATGATTATTCCAAACCAGATTACCTTTTTTGAAATTTTTGGCTGGGTAGTTTTAAGCTCTAATTTATTGACATGTCGAGAAAGGTTGGAACTTTTTAAGGAAGCATTTATTTCGTCAGCACGTGTTCCTCGAGTCACAACTGGTAGAATTTGACGGAAATCTCCTGAGAACAGAATTGTACATCCACCCAGAAGAGAATTTTTTTGCGCAAATCGCGCATTGTCCTATCCAGTGCGTCTTGTTTGACATGGTAGCTTCGTCCCAGACTATTACTGAGCAGTCACTCTCTGCTCTGCTTAGAAATACTACAGACGCTGTTATTGTCATCGGTGGCGATTTTCAGCGGGAGTTGAATGTAGAGTGGGCGGTTCAGCCTCCTTTCAAAAGCGTAGCGGCAATGCCGGATAACGCAACTGCTAACACAATTTTTCCGATAGATCTCACCTTTTTTTAAAGCTTAGCTGTGCAAAGGATGTAGAGCCTTTTACAAATATCCCAACGAAATTTGTTCTAACTTTAAGCAAAATTGTTTCAAACCAAAAAAGAATTTAGAAATCGGTTCTCAAACAGCAGAGTTATGGAATAGGGGATGAAATTTTCCCTGCAGATTAAAAAAAAAAATAATAATAATTATGGGAAAAAAAGAATTTAGAAAATCGGTTTAAAAATTACCGAGTTAGGCGTGTACGAACATTAAAAAACAAGTAAAAAAATACACACGAATTGATAACCTCCTTCTTTTTTGAAGTCGGTTAAAAATGTTATTGTGCGATATCCATAAGAGATAGACATAAACCATAGCGGAGCTTTCTGTAGACCTTTTCAATGTGTACAATACTTAGCACATTATTTGGATAAATCTCGTAGGGTTCAGCCTGTGTTTGCAATGTAAGCGGAAAAAATGTAATTATTTACGACATCACATTAGAAACCTCAAAAATAACCGTATTTCTCCACTGTTTAATGGATGTTATTATACATATAAACCTTCCTCTTCAATCACTATCTATTAAAAAAAACCGTATCAAAATCCGTTGCGTAGTTTTAAAGATTAAAGCATACATGGGGATATAGGGACAGAGAAAGCGACTTTGTTTTATACTATGTAATGGTTTATAGCCTTAGTATTAAAAATATTTAAAGAATATGTGTAGTATAAATAAAATATATAATATTAGTCTAACATGTTATATTAGAGTGGTATTTTTTACTAGACTTCCTTATGAGAATATCATTGTTGTGTTTTAAATGCTTTTTAAATTTTAAAAATATCATTACTTCAAAAGATATGATTTTTGCGACAAAAAAAGGTCAAAAGGTGTCGCCGTGCCCAGTGCCTATCACAATACGTTAGCACTTGTTTTGAAACTAAAGGATTTAAAATTTAATTGATTTTTAACCATTAGAAATATGGCCACGCAGCTGCGCGCAGGTTACTTATTTTTAAGCGGAAGGGGTTATCTTTCAAGTGCTTTATACATTTTTAAAATATCTTTATTACATTAAAAGTTATTCACCCCTATCGTGAAAAAATTTTCCCCTTTTCACAAAATTGCAATCGTGAATATTTTTTCCCTAGAAATGTTTTCCCTTTTTTGATGCTCCGTATTATGAATGATATTTTTCACGTAAAGTTTTTCACTTTTCCCTTGGTTCCGTTCACTTTATTTTTGCAGGCGAACTTAAGTATTGCATCAAATAATTTCGATATTTTCCTTTGAATTAAAAGTTATAAATATTTATTTTTAGGACAAGATTAGTAAGTAAAGTTCATGATTTTTAACAATAATTCCCTGTAACACCTTTTTCATGGAGTATGAATCTCTTTGGTTCACACACAGTTAATTTCATGGTGGTGCATCGCGTTGGTATACTAAAGAATTTTTCCACTGCACCTAGAATATTTAAAAACACTACTTTAAACTTAAAAAAAAATTATTTGTAACTTACACGTAATTCACACGTTGATTTTTTGAAACATGATTTTTTGAGTTTGTAGGCGAACGGTATAGAAAAGCAAAAGGGGTAGAAAAAAATTATATTTTCCGTTCTCCGAGTTTTTTTTTCAATTTTCCTTTACACATATACGAATTTTTGGTATGTTGCTTTATTTTCTTTTTTCATTCAATGTGACAACCACTTTTTATAATACAAAACAGTGTTGCCAGAAGTAGGGGGAAATCACTACATACAGGTATTTATAGGAGTGTAGGGAATATCGGACAAATATTTTATTTTGGCCAAAACATAGGTATTTCTTATTCTCAGATTGAATTTTTTATGTATAAATATAAAAAGAACTATACTTAAAATATATTTTTGCTCATAAACCGTTTCAAAATTTGTTTTTGCTCAAAATTACTACGGCAGGCACCGTAGGAAATAGAAAATGAGCATCAGTTAAACAATGATTTAATAATTAAAGAAATTATTTACATCTATCTAACTTAAATCTTAATAAACTCCATTAGTGGAGAAATCTCAAATATAGCAGTTTGTTAGATTTGTATTATAAGATAATTTCTGAAAAACTGTAGAGAAGTATGCATTAATTTCGAATGCACAGGGAGTCAGCTTAAATAATTTAATACAAAAGAACTTTAACTAACCTGTTTCTAGTTTATGTTCGTTCCTTTAAATTAAAATGATCCACACTATCGGCAAAATGTAACGATCAGAGAAACAACCCGTGGCGGCACATAAGCCGGATGACATTGAGAGCCACTGGTTTTGATTTTAATAAATTTTTAAGCATATTTATTTGCTAGAGAATCTGCGTTGTCTATATGCATAAGATAAGAGGATTGTGACTTTTCAAAACTTGTGGCTGAAGTCTGCTGATGATTTGTTACAGCAACAATGAAATGCATATAGAGAACGCTGAATCAGCAGAAAATAAATTTCAAATTAAAATAAACTTCTGACAATATGTCGAATAATAAATTTCTTAAATATTTCAATATAAATAATTTCAAACATCTGCTAACTTCCATATAATTTTTAAGATCTGGTAAAAATTTGCCACTACAAAAAATAATTAGCCGGCTGCACTCTTGAGCCGAGGCTACGTTGGAAGTCGGCAGCAGCTATTGAGCCGGCTGTGAGCCGGTCGGCTTGTTTCTCTGGTACCGATTTTCGTCGGCTCACTGAAATAAACTCATGAGCAGGGAAACCAGAAATACACAGAGAAAAAACTGCCTCATAGAATCAAGAAGATTTTCTCTATGAAACGTTTTTAAGCTAAGGGGTATACCAGCAGAAAGAAGCGAAGAGTTTTTTCACAGAGATTCCTTATTGTTTTTATGTGGTAAATCTCATTAATTTTATCAAGAAGAAAACCACTTAAAATCAAGAAGAAATCTTATTATTCCCAACTTTTTTACTAAATTTCCGTTATTTTTGGCACCAAAAAATAACAATCCATAGAGAAAAACTTCTTGATTCTATTAGGTTTTCTTATAAATTGTAAACTATAAAGATTTCTTATGGATTTTATTAGGTTAGCTTATGATTTTTTCAATAAGGTTTTCTTCTTGATTTTAGTAGGTTCCTATAGGATTATGTGTAAAGCATCTTATTGATTTTTTTAATAAGGAAATCTTCTTGATTTTATGAGGTGTCTTGTTATTTCGTTTCTATAAATAGACAAAGAGACAATTTTTTTCATGATCTTTTTCATTTTTGTGTAAGAATGTATGCACAATAATTTCAATGGTTATTCAGGCTGATTGTTAGCAGTTAGTTAAGAAAATAACATAATGTGTATGTATGTATGTATAAATAAATAACATCTACAATATACTACATACATATGTATATGGTATAGAATTTAAATGAAAATACATAAGTACAGAGAATAAAAACGCAATTTTTTTTATTGAAAAAATCAATAAGATAACCTCAAAAAACTTTAAGATTTCTTCTTGATTTTTTCAAAAAGGTTTTCTTTATGAAATTAATAAGATTTCCTTATTGAAAAAAACCATAGAGATTTCTTATTAATTTTGTTCTATTTTATGAGGTATTTAGTAGGCACTGTTTTCTCTGTGTATGCTTTAAAAATTGTTTTACGCTCATTCAATATGCACTAAAAACTTGAAGATATGTACTAAAAACTCAAAAAATACGCTCTTAAAAATAAATTTAAAAAATTTACATAAAAAAATATAAAATAAGAGAAAAATTAAATGAACAAAAAATGAAACAACAATTAAATTAACAAAAAAAATAACTTCCGTATTAAAAAAAATTGGTGTTTGAAGTGCACGTTAACACAAATTTGCCATACAAATTTTCAAATAAAAATCGTTGCATGAGACAGATAAACTTGCATACATTGACAATGTTCCCTATAGCCTTTTCACACTTACTCACATCTTTGAAATGGAATATGTTGAAAATTTAAAAAACCTATTCACATTACAACATCTCTCATCTGTTATGTATTATAATAATATTTTTACTGGTGTGAGGAACTAAAAATTAAATAATAAAATTGAATTTAAAAATTCTGCAGCAATTGATTTAATTGCTCCTCTTGAAGAGCAGAAACAATTAATGCTACAATATGCAGAATTAATAGAAATTATACTATCAGGCGATGATGATGAAGAAATGTTAAATATTTTATGTGCAACGATTTCGCGTCAGCGCAGGTTGTAGATATTTGCAACTACTTTTTTTATAATTTATTTCGATTTGGAAAAATGCATGTAGGTATATACATATAATAAAATCTTGGACTAGTTACGGAACTTTCTGCGGGAATAATATTCCAAAAGGTAGCCCTGAATATATGTATATTTGTATGTATGTATATACCCACCAAAAAAGTTTGCTTACTAGAATGCAAAAAAGTGTATGTACTCTCCAGTCGTAAGTACTTACAGTTTGACTGAATAAGCCATTATTTTTGTTTGAGAAGTTCAAAAAGTATGCGGTACCCTATACTTTTTGCCTACAAATAACCAAAAAATTAATAGATTACTGATTGCCTAAAAGTATTCAAAATTTAATGGGTTATTTTTTGCCTACAAATATGCAAAATTTGGTAGATTACTTTTTGCCAACATTTTTTTTTTTTATAAAAATACACAGATTTTTGTAACATAAATATAAAACTTTGTACCTATTCTTTAATTTTACAAAGAAAGTATATGAATATGTATATTCGAATATGCGAAAATTTTTCTCTAGATATATTTCATTATTAACTGGAAAGTACTACAATAAGTACTTTCACGTAATGATATAAATAATTTGTTATTTTATTCATTAAAGGACAGTCATTATTATACACATTAAATAATTAGATAAATAAGTACCACTCATTACTTTGTAAGCCATTAAAAGAGTACTACCCATTACAAAATCTTGAAAATTTTTTGCTGGGTATGTATGTAATTTTATAGTATGTATGCATGTATGTACATATATTCATAGTTGTTTATGTTTTTTCTAGTGATGACACTAAAATAATCGAAAGATGTTGAATGGAACAAAGTGAGATAGGAACATCTTTTGAAGATGTTAAAAGATGTTGAACATTCAGCCCTGTATAATTCTTATGGGAAGATGTTATCATCTTGGCGAATTGATGAAAGATGAAAGATATGAGTAAGTGTGAAAAGGCTATTAAAGTCTACTCGGGCGGAGTCCGTCACAAATAGCAAAACAGAATATTTATTGAAACTAACGTCCGTAATAACTGCGTAATATATATAAGAAAAATTTATACATTACATGGAACATTGGAAGTGGAACTTAGATGGCGAAAAATAAAAATTAAAATTATTACCAACTCAACCTTGTGAGCATATAAAAAAAATGTATACGAGGCATCAAAATATGCCCTAAAAGTGTAAATAATGCTTTAAAAATTCAAAAATATGCTTGTAAGACTGATATAAGTATGAAAAAACATAATTTAAAGGGTACAATATGCAAAAATATCCACTAACAAATCGATGCCAAAATTCATAAAAAGTTCTGAAATGTAGAAATATTTTTTCTCCGTATTAATACGTCACACAAGAAAAAACATGCAATTGCATATTTGCGGTTTCCCTGCTCATGAGTAATAAGTTAAATTTGTCTTAATTGCCCAACTAAGTAGAATATAAGGACACAATTGCACCACACTTAATAGTGCCATTTTGGCTTATTACTTATGACTTTATTGCAGTGCGCCGACAAAAATTGATATCATGTGCCGATAGTGTGATCCAGGCTTAAGAATTTGAACATAACACTTTATATATCAAAATGTAAAAAAAACTTGTAATATTTACTTTTTTTGAACATTTTAAAATTTTTGTTTTTTACGTGCTCCCATATTTAAACTTTTTACGACATCCTGTAATTCTTGCATGCTTTAATTATACATACTACTAAATATTCTTTATTGACACTCAGTCATTAAAAAATACTTATGTTTTTGCAACGATTACACGGTGTGACAAAAAAAAAATACCTGTGAAGAGTTACTATTTTTCTGCAATGTATTGTCGAGCGTAACAACAAACTGTATTTGAAATTTTCCAAATACCCCCAAATTCTTGATTTACGGGTAAAACCCGGTTGTACGTGTCTAAATCAAACAGATTTTCATTAGTAATTAGTGGTTACGCTTTTTTTTGGCACATGTGTTCCAGATGTGTAGTCGGCATAAGACCTCTCGAGCAATTTCAGATCTATGTGTGTATTCTTCCACCAAACATAATTTTTTCTATTTTTTTCGTCACTTTTCTACTTTGGATTCGTTCTTACGAAGTATTTGTACTGTAACCATACTTTTTATGACTTTATTTATAAAGCATAATTGATTAAAATTTACTCATAGGTTTGTGTTAAAAAATTCCTCAGAAATTTACTGAGTTGTTAAATATTTTATTAGAAGCTTTATTTAAAAAAAACTACCTGCATGATGTATATTTATGTGGTTTCTGTGTATTTAAGCTTCCAGGATGATAAAAGTAAAATGTAATAGATGGATATCAACACAAAGTATAAAATTAGTTCAACAGTGGTCGCCAATCTCTTTTCCATTAGAGTTGCATTTTTTGCAAACAACCTACTTGACTAAAATTTTCAAAATTTTTATTGCCTAGGCTGAAAAATATTTATGCAACATTTAAATGTATTTGCGCAACCTTTCATTCATGTAACGAAATATTTCATTATTTCGCACCGAGATCTTTTGAAAAATATACGAAATTCTTGTAAAACAATGTTTTTAAAACTACCTGCTCCATGTGCTCCATGAGCCCTTGTCATCTTAAGTATTTTAAAACTTGCAACTGAAACATATGTATGTATGTCAACGTGGAAAAAATACATAATTATGTATATTTTTTTCTACTTACAATATTATGTTTACTAGAGAAATTAACGGCCTGGCCCACGATGTCACGAGAAATCGTTCGATCGACAACTTCTATTGCAAACAAAAACAAATTTTCTAAAGTTATTGTTGTTTGCAATACAAGTTGTCGATCGAACGATGTCTGGTGACATCGTGGGCCAGGCCGTAAAATTAACAAATCTGTTTAACATATGTAACTGTTAGCGCACCAAATTATGGCCTGATATTTATTTCCTAATATACATATATCTACGAAACTTCCTAAATTTTGCAAAAGAAGTAATTACGAAAGTATAATATTTTATTAATAAATATATTTTTAATTGATCAGATTTATAAGTGTACTAACTCACCGATTTATAGAAGAAACACTCGGAACATTGTCTTGGGAGCATATACCTTCCGACAGAAGTCTGTCTCGAATTTCCCAAGCAAACATGGTGGGATTTTCACGCTTATAACTAGCTATTGCATCTACTACGGGGGGTGTGGCTACTTTTGGCTTAGAGCCGCCAATAACGCCAGCTTTAAAGCTACCAGTCTCATAATATCTGAAAATAATAAAAAATTATTTGTATAAAAATGTGATTGCTGCATTGAAAGCGCAAGGTGTGTATGTATGTGTATCTATTTATGTATATAAAATATTTTATGTGTATTCGATAGGTCTGAGAATACGTCGTAGTCTACTTTTAGTACCACTAAGTGGGCTCTGCCACCCCATACGAATAAAATATCTAATATCTTGAAGGCTATAGGAGTCAGAGCATTCAAATTTTTTTATGGACTATTTTGAGAGATATTAGATGAATAGGACCGTGGGAAGGGGCACCCCCATATAAACTAATTAATAATAATCTTATGTCTTGTAAATATAAATATAAAAAATAAATAAATATAAATTAGAGTTATATATGCCCGCTATGCCCATTAATTAAAATTTTTGAATAATGTGATGCCACACTACACATCGCTTGAAATTTTACGTTTTTAAAATCGCAAAAAAGAATATTTTATCATTTGACAGCCTCAAAAAGTTTTTAAATTGAAGACTTTTTAGTTCAAACCAAGTAAAAGGTTTAGTTTCTTGTTGAAAATTGAATTATTTTATTCATTTTTTGAATTTAGGTAATTTCTATTGTGATTTTTTTGTTTTAAATTGTGTAATTAAAAGTCAGAGGTCTTCTTCTACTGCTGATTGGAAATTGCAGCCTAAGTAATATGAAAGAGTAACAATATTTGGGTGCGCTTTAGATGCAATGAATTTGGATATAATTGGTATTATGTTTTCTCAGCGATATACTTGATTTATGGCATTAATATTAATTTATAAATGTTACCTCTTCGGCATTTGGGTCAACCTAAATTTTACGGTTTTGTACGTTTCGGAACAAAGGGCAGCAAATAAACCAATTGCTAAAGTAAATAGATTTCTGTGTATTTGAGCTTCCATGATGATGAAAGTGCAACCTAACAAACATAGATCAACATATAGTCATGTCAGGATTATATTTTCTCAGAAGTCATTGACTATGTAGGATAGTGAATACTTTTAATATCAAAATTTTCACTTAAAGCAATCTAAATTTAATAATAGAGAATTGAGATAAAAACTGCTGTATTATTTCGTACATACCTTGAGAGAATTTTGGATACACAGCCATGACTGACACGCAACTGGCGCGATATATCACAGGGCCTCACACCATTGTGCGCTAATTCAACAATCCTTTGACGCACCACATCTGGCAATGGTCTGCCATTCACAAAAACTCCGCCTAGTTGATTGACACCGCCATGACCTGGTTTATATAAAAAGTTTAACAGTCAAATATACAGATAATGGTCTCTACTTTTATTAATTTATACATATGTATATATTGTGATTATATTAAATACGAGTCAAGATAAATAAAAATGCTTTTTTGAGATAATTTTATTCTATAAAGATTTTGGGATCTTTATTTAAGTAAAAAATTCGGTAATTTAAAGTAATCTTGACTTTTTCCCAGATTTCATCGATGAATGACCAAACAAAATTTTGTCGTGGACACATTGACACAAAAGAGCAGTCGTAAAAAGCAGACATGAAATTGTATCTATTTCATTTTGACAGCGTTTTTTTACGCTCTCACATATGTATATATACTGATTGTAGAATTAGTCGCTGTGTATTGTGAGTTGATGGACCAGCTGATAAAATCTGTAACATAAATATAATATGTTGCTGTTTATTTAAATGTATCAGAACGTGGGTGAGGTGGGACTTAAACAGGGAAGTGATGCGAAATAGCTTTGCTGTTAGCATTGATACTGATAAGATGCTGATTCCTGTTAGCATCTCTAGCCTCTTCTTCTCATATTTCCGCTCTCACCTGCGTTTTCGGTGGCCCTGCTAATCCTAGCAACCTTGATAAAGATCCCAGTGGGAGTCGTGGTAGGAGACAGACGAGAGTATGGAAGACCTCCACGCACATCTCAGGACGTACAGCGTTGATTCGACAGCGCATGAGCTCGAAAATAGCCAACGGTGGCGAATCGAATCCTAGTTAGCTGGATTACTTGAAAAAAAACACAAGAATGCACTGGTATTGGGGATATTATCGTCTTATAGCACCATGACTGTAAGGCTTGTAAATATGAGAAAGTTTATGTATTGTATGCAAATAACAACCATAGACCGGCCAGTGAATTCCTGCATAAGTGAAGGGCGCACGCGACCTCTTGGCGCGCGAAAACCAAGAAAATTGTTGATCTTAAGGCCAGCTACCTCATATCGTTAAAAAAATATTAGCGAAGAAACCGAAAAATTTGCCTCTAAATAAACCCCATTTTGATGACGGACTAAGCAAACGAAAAAAGTACAACGATTTAAGATTATGTACATGGAATGTAAGAACACTTTACAAATGTGGAAACTTGCAACAAAAAACTCCTGGTTCAATAGGAAGAGCATAAGGCGGGCATAACTGCAGTACAAGAAATGAGATGGTTAGGGACAGGAATAATGCAAAAAGGAATCTATAATATAATATATAGCTGTAGTACTGACAAACACACATTTGGCACTGGTTTTATAATTGCAAAGAGTGTTAAACAACTGGTCATAGACTTTAAACACATGAACGAGCGAATGTGTGTGCTTTGATTTCGAATAAAATTTTTCGACTTCAGCATCATAAACGTACATGGCCCAACTGAGATAAAGATGAAAGAGATAAGGATAACTTTTATGACCTTTGGATCGTATATATGATCAATGCCCAAAACACGATGTTAAGATTTGCACTGGCGACTTCAACGCATAAATTGGAAAAGAGAAATTCTACTTAGGGACAATAGGACTATGGCGCCATGAAATGTGTAATGACAACGGACACAATCTGGTTCACTTTGCCACAACAAAAGGAATGATAATAGGTGGCACGATGTTTCAACACAAGGATATTCATAAGTGGACATAAATGTCTTTTGGATATGCGTATGCTAACCAAATAGATTACATCTTAATAAATACTAGGCACTAATCGAATCTACTAGATGTACGCTGTCATAGGAAAGCCAACATTGATTCCGATCACTTTTTGGTCGTGGCAAAGATCCGAGCCAGTATCTCGAATGCTAAGAAAAATAGAACTCCCTTGTAAAAAAATATGATACTAACTTGAAAGACTAACTAACTTGAAAGACATACATACACACACAAGTAAAAAACAAACACACACGTATAAAACAAAGAGAAATACAACAGCTGACACACTCGCTGACAACCCTAGTATTTTACTAACGCACATCCAAATTTAAACGCTACGTTAATTTCAAAAGTAACTCGATACGAATCGACAAATTCTACCATCATTCCCATACTTTGCAATATTTTAGACACATTAGGTTTTCTTGAAGCAATTCACTTCAATTCCTTTTAGCTCGGTCAGAAAAGACATTCATTCCTGAAAATTCCCATTGATCCCGTGTGTGCAAAATAAATGTTGTCAAGGTTAAAGGTCACAAAAATGTGTTTTTTGGATTTTTTGGCCAAACCGTTAGTTTAACGATAAAAAATATTTGAAATGAAAATGTGCTTTTGGGATGCTACTGCAACAATGGTACCAGTCACTGTAGAATACTCGACGATGAAGCTTGGTGATGGAGGATTGACCAAACGTCCCCTGCTCTACTACATGAACGTCTTTATAAAACCTCGGCATTCGAAATTCTTAGTTTTTATTTTAATTTTATTTGTCAAACTTTGTAACAACTTACATAAATTGTCGAGCAGTGTTGCGATTCAAATGCTTTTTGAAGTATACAAAGAATAGATGCTCAATAATTTTTTGGGGTCACGAGTACGAGTACATATTTCAAAATATTTGTCATTTAAAGTATTAAAATGCGTTTGTAATTCAAACCACAGTTAAGGGAATTTTATTTGCAACATCTGAATCACCAAATAATTTAAACAAAAATTTATCAGAGTTTTGGATATTAGGAAAAAAATACAAAAAAAGTAAAAAGATATTGAGCTGAAATGATATTGTTGACTTCAATCAAAACGCGCTAATTTAGCGCTTTTTTTATTAAACGCGCTAAGACGAAAAAAAGCGCGTTTGGCATAGTTAAAACGCGCTAAAACTAGCGCGAAAAGCGCTAAATTGGCATCGCTGCTGATGAGCTTGCTAGAAGTGGGACAGCCTTAAGGCCTCCTTAGTTTTTACTTTTCGTTGCTCTTCTGTGTCAATCTTTTCTGTAACAAATTTTTTGCAATTACTTTTTCTGTGAAAATAATCAGCTGGCAACCTATAGAATTGATTACACTTGTATACAAAATATCACAACACACTAATACATACACACTCATGCTGTAACTTAAGGTTGAATTCTATTTTCTACAGATTTGTCTGCAACAGAACAGAACGAAAAGGGAAAAATAAACTACACATACTGACTTTCAATTGAACAGAAACAAAACAGATAATTCATAACGGATTAGCACGTACCAACTAATTCTGCCTTTACAGGTTCCACCGAAATTGGAATGTGTGGGCTTTACTCTCTTGCAAACTCAGACCTCGGTACAAGACAAAAGAAGAAACAAATAGAAGGAAGGCCACAAAAAATTATTGCGTGATCACAAGGCAGTTATGGACTCATCTAACTAATAAAAACACAGCTTCTTTGATTTTAAGAAATAGGAAACAAAACTCGATTCTAGTGTAAGTGATAATCGGACCTTGTCTCATAGGTAGGCATACATAAAGGTTAAAGGTCGAACACAATAAGTTTTGCCGCAGCTACCAAGATATAGATGCAGAGAAAAGTGTCTGTGTCACTGTCCTGGACTAGCAAGAAAGAAAATGGCCACAATGGGCGTTTTGAATTCCGGGAACTAATACGTTGCCAGTATCGAACTGCAATGTGTTAGTAGCTTTACATTGAGCTCAGGTAGGTTCGACAGTGGTAACTCCGCATAAGTAGTGTGTCCGTGGTATCACAATGAATCAAAACGGTCTAAGTGTGTCCGGGATTCTGACTGTCATCCTTACACCTAAATAGCCTTTTCACAATTACTCACATCTTTCATCAATTCGCCAAGATGGTAACATCTTCCCATAATAATTATACAGGGCTGAATGTTCAACATCTTCAAAAGATGTTCCTATCTCACTTTGTTCCATTCAACATCTTTCGATTATTTTAGTGTCATCACTAGCAAAAATATATGCAACTATGTACATACATATATACATATTTGCATATTGTAAACATATTTACATATAGTATATGCATATATGTATGTATATACTCACATTCATGGCTACCTTTTGTAATATCCTCCCAAAAAGTTACGTAACTACTCAAAGATTTTATTATATACATATATAGATACTTACATACATATGTATGTATATATTGTATCATATCGAAATAAATTATCTAAAAGTACTTCAAAAGATATATATATAAGCTGTACAGACTCGAATTTTTTCAAATAAAATAATACCAATTCCTTCGTCATCATCATGCACTAGCATAATTCCCACCAATTCTGCATATTGTATCACTAACTGTTTCTGCTCTTCAAGAGCAGAAATTAAATCAATTACTGCTGAAATTTTCAATTCCATTTTATTATTTAATTTGTAGTTTCTCACACTCGTAAAAATAACATTGCATTAAATCCATTAAAACAGATGAGAGATGAAAGATGTTGTAATGTGAAGAGGTTTTTTAAATTTTCAACATAATCCACGCATTCCTCAAAGATGTGAGTAAGTGTGAAAAGGCTATAAAAGACATTGGGTCGAACTCATTCAGTGGGTCGTTTTTGACACAAACGAATGATCAAACCCATTTAAATTACATGGATTTGTGTCAAAAATGACTTCCCCCAGGGGCGTCTATTTTAGACTACGGGCTTGGCAACCCCGGGGCCCCAGCTGGGGTAAAGTGGCTTTTTCCATTGACGTACCTTTGGTACATTACCCATAGAACTTATGTGTTACTACCCGATATCTGGCAACAGAGCAAAGGATGTGCACATATTTATAAAAGGAAGACAGGCTCCTGTTGATGTCAGTTAGGTGCATGATCACCTAGAACTGGCCCTGAGTTCAAAAGATAGTAGTAGTGAAGCCTTTATGGTGGAACTGCGAGGTCTGACCAGAGGCTACTTCTGGTGCTACGGGTGCCGGTTGCCCGACAGTCGAGCTGCTCTGAAGATTTGAGTGCATGTAGCGGTCGTCAGGATCCTTTGCTGAAAGGCCGAGTTCGTTCTACCCCACGGGGTTTAAGGGATGATTTTGGTGTGTGTGAAGTAGGCACTGGATTGTTGGCGACACAGGTATGGGTTCATTTCGGATGGGTGGTTGAGCTGTGCCGGCAATGGTTGAGGAATTCTCTTGTGGACTTCGCTATGAGTGTATACACAAAACCTTAGCGTGGAAGCCAGATAATTATCGTGGTGGCTGTGGTTGCTACTAAAATATATGCTAGGAGAATAGTCTTGGCTTTCCAGTGTTAAATCAATGCTAGTGGTTGGTATGACGCGGTCAGCTAGACACTATTCTAGGTGCTGTTGCCAATCAACAGAAGCTGCTATGGCACGAACATAGCAGCAGAGTTTAGATAGCTCAAATTACCTAAGCAAGGTAATTAAATATAGTACAGGGATAACTATATATAAGGATTGCAACCTGTTTACCTTTGAGGAGTGCACATAGGTGCATTCCTAAAAGGGTGCATGGGGGCGTTGGTCTGACGTCTAACCCACACCAAACAAAAACAATTTTATGTGAGATATGATACGCATACATTTTGATACGCTTATATGGCTCCGTATATATATATATATATTACATCGTATTTCTATATATGGTCTCACACATGAAGAGCTTCAAAATATTATAAAACGTTTCACATATTACTCCATATATCAATTCATATATAATACTCTTCGCATGTATAATGCTATACATTTCCTTACATAAATTCATATATATTTACATACGAGTATATATGTATGTACATTCATATATATAGCTTCTTTTTAGCTGGGTGTACAAAATCTTACAAAAAAGTACTTTTAGTAATTTAATTTATCAAAAGGGTATGAATATGAACTTTGCATACTGCATATGGAATATTAACACATACAAGTATGCAAATGTATGAATATATGTATGTACATATATCAGTGATCAGCAATGAGTAGTGAAAAAGTGAGTAGAGCTAGATCATGAATTATAATTTCTTGTACTTATGCGTACTCATACTTATTGCAATATTGTCCAACTCGAAAGTTTGAAGTGTTCATCGAACTCATACTTAGCAACATTTATGACGTTGCTGATTTCGCCTCTCCTTAATAACGTTGACAGACGACAGCGTTAATTTGCATTAAAATTTCACTAATGTGAATTAAAAATTTACCCTGACAGACGACAGTATTTGCATTAAGTAAATCGTTGGTTGGTTATTGGTTTGCGGCACAGTATATTCAAAATACATTATGACTGTAGCAAACCAATAACCAACCGATGATTTGTTGCTTTTTTTTTGTTGTTTTGCACGAATTGAAAAACAACGCCATTAATACTTTATATACTAGTTGCAAACTGTTTAATGACTAATGCCCTTATGCAAAAACGATTGTTAAAGTTAAAGCATGCTTTAAAACCGGTTTTGCCATATAAAATTCGTTTGTTAAACCAACTTTAAGTTTAACAATTGTTTTTGCATAAGGGGGTAAACTTTTAAGTTTTTTGTGGGAATTGTTACAATCTAAGTTTAAAATTTTTTAACGCACTAATAATCCCAAATTATTATTTTACTTATTTAGTTAAATATTTTTTTTTATTAAAAATACATTGAAATTGATTATTGAGGGGTTTAGCTGGATCCTATGCGCGGAGGGGCTGCTTTTCGTGGCATGGCGTTGGCCCAATTTTTCGTATTACCGATACTATGACACGATTTGAGTACTAAAACATATTGCAGAACATAATGCTGCCATATGTTGAAGAAAATATGCCGCTTCGATGGATCCTTCAGCAGGATAATGACCGGAAGTACACATCACTCTATGTGAAGGATTGGTTTCAAGCCAATTGTGTTAACCTGCTGAATTTGCAAAATCAATCCCCGAACATAAAACCTATTGAAAATCTTTGGCTACAGCTAAAGCAAAGGCTTTCAAAGCACACTTTGCAAAATAAAGAAAATCTTAGGAATTTTGTTCAAAGCAGTTGGTATGAAATCCTATTAGACCCCTGCCGCAAAGTTTTTGACAGTATGCCAAGATGAATATAAATTTTTTTCAAAATAAGGGAGTATATACTGGATATTAAGCAAATATCCAAAATATAGCAATGTAACTCTTAATTTAAACTTATTATTTAATCATATTCAGAATGTACTTATTATTTTGACCACTAATTTTTATCCATATATTTTCTTTCATACCGTAAAGATGTCAATTTATGCTTTCAACTTATAAATACTGATGTGCTACATTTGATTTGGGTTACAGAAAAGAAATGCTAAAATTGTCGTGGTGTACTTATTATTTTTACCATATGTGTATATGTATATGTAGTTCTAAATTCTCACCATTTTGCAAGGAAAATTTCCTAGCATCAAGTTGCAGAATTCAAAAATATAATAGCCTTTTTTTCATTTCTTTTTTGCAATATTTGAAAACTAAATATACACTTCACTTCACATGAATAGGTGCAGTGTTCTACCAATCTATTTGAGGTCGGTGTTCTCTAGATAATTAATTTTTTTTTTTTAATACATATTTTTTATTTATTGTATCTTCAAATATGAACTAACAATAAGTATTCAAATCCTAAATCTAAAATATAATTATTAGGCCCGACCACTGTCGGACATAAATTTTGAGATAGTTATAAATAATATATAAGTAGTGATAATCAAAAGGAAGAAAAAATAAATAAAAAATAAAAATTATTTTCAAGCAGTCCCATCTGGAGTGTTGAGTATAAGAGCCCTTGTATCCCTCTTTTTTAGGCGGATGTGTCCAGTAAAGTTCAAAATATTACGAGAAAGCGGATTAGGATGTGACTCGAGGTTTGTTAAATATTTGACTGCATATTTTGCAATTTCTTCAATCACTAGTGGCATGTTTAAATCACGATGTATATTTGAGTTTTTTATATACCATGGAGCCGATGTTATTAATCGCAAAATTTTATTTTGCCTTCGTTGGATTCTCTCGACATTGGAAGCTGAAGCAGTGCCCCATAGTTGAATTCCGTAGCACCATATCAGTTTCAAAAGTGACTTGTATATCAAAAGTTTGCAATCTAGACTGAGGGTTGAATTTCTACCAATCAGCCAATGTACCTGAGTTAATTTTAGTTTCATTTGGGTTAACTTAGAGTCAATGTGGTGTTTCCAAGTAAGCCGTCGATCAAGGTGTATTCCAAGGTATTTCACTTGAGAATGTTGAGGAATATTTTGATTGTTGATTCGAATGGGGGAACAGATATCTTTTCTTAGGGTAAACGTTATATGAACACACTTTTGTTCATTTACTTTTATTCTCCATAAATTCAACCATATTTCAAGCTTGGTAATGTGTGCTTGGAGATTGCGGGATGCCTCATCAGGGTTTTTGTGAATACTCAAACAGGCTGCATCATCGGCAAATGTAGAAGTGTGTATGTTATTGCTCACAGGCATATCACAAGTATATATTAGATACAAGACTGGCCCCAGAATACTACCCTGTGGCACACCAGAAGATATAGACTCGGGTACACTCATGAAGTCTCCTTCCACAACGGTAAACTTCCTATCAACAATATAACTTTCCAAAAGCTTTTGTATGTTTAATGGTAGGTATGTCTTCAATTTTAAAACTAGGCCTTCGTGCCATACTTTATCAAATGCATGAGAAACATCAATAAAAAGGGCAGAACAATACTTTTTTTCTTCAAATGTCCTCCTTACAACTTGAACCAATCTATGCGTTTGCTCAATAGTGCTATGCTGACTTCTAAAGCCAAATTGATGGTCCGGGATGCACCCACTATCAGCTAAAATTGTGGACAATTTAGTCATGAGCAGCTTTTAGAAAAGCTTTGAAATTGTTGATAGTAAGCTTATAGGCCTATATGACTCAGCCTTGGTAAGATCTTTGCCTGGCTTTGGAATCATTTTAATCTTGGCAAGTTTCCAGTTATGTGGAAAATACTGCATTCGTAAAATTGCATTAAAAATAAATAGCAAGATTCTTATTGCAATATGAGGCAAGTTAATCAGCATCTTGTTACTAATGCCATCAATACCTGGAGCTTTCTTCGGGTCGAGTTCAGCAACTATTTTTTGTAGTTCACGCATCTTAAACCTTAAGGGACGAGGGCGTAGACATACTACACTCGGTAATCCGGCAGCACCCGTACATGAATTGGGAGTGAATACAGATTTTAAATGCTCAGAAAATAAGTTACCTTTCTCACTATCGCTTCTTGCCCAGCCTCCGGTCGAAGCACGCAGTGGTGATTTGAGATCAACGGGTCTTTTAAGATTTCTAGTAGCGCGCCATAAAGAGTAATTAGATGTTGACGTTACATCCAGACCTTCTAAATACTTTTCCAGTAATGCAGTCTTTTCCGACGATAGCAGCTCTTTGAGTCGTTTAGTACATTCTTTAAATCTGATTTTATTTAGGGGTGATCGGTGTTGTTGCCATTCTCTTCTAGCTCTCCTTTTTTCACATACAAGACGTTCAATTTCCGTAGAATAAATTCTATTAAAGCCAGTCTGCGGATAGGAAGTAGTGGCATGTTCAGCAGCCTGTTTAATATATTCGTTAAGATTGGCAAGATTAAATTCAATGTCATCAGGTGATCTAAGCTGAATGTTTTCTACGCAGTGACTACTAATATATTTTTTGAATCCTAGCCAGTTGACCTTATTAATCGTTTTCGCATATGAGTTAGTTAAATCACTCCTTAGTGGGTTGAAAATTGTAACTATTGTGGGAGAGTGATCGGAGGACAGATCTAGAGAGCCCTTTACGTGAATTAAGTCCCTATGGATATTTTTCATGACGCCAAAATCTATAAGATCTGGAATTTTTCTTACGTCAGTAGGCCAATAAGTAGGCTCCCCACTCGAAATGACATCTAAGCCCATTTTTGAAATTGTATTAAACAACGCTCTACCTCTAGGTGTAACAAGACGCGAGCCCCAGTACGTATGTTTTGCATTGTAGTCACCAGTTGCCACGAAACAAGATCCAAGCGATTTGTAGAACTTTTCATACTGATCTTCGGTAACTGAAAATCTGGGAGGTGAGTAAATTGATGATATCACGAAATTCGAACAAAAATTTTCTACGAAAATATTCGTAGCTTGCATATATTCTTCACTAACGTTCTCAAGGATATAGTGCTTGAGTCTTGACTTAATTAGAATTGCTGATCCACCGCATGCTCTCCCTCTCGGGTCCTTTGAATCATATAAAGTGTAACCATTTATTTTAAAGCAGCTCCTCGAAGTCAAGTGAGTCTCAGATACCAACATTATATCAATATTTTTTTCCGTGAGGAAGTGCTCAAGTTCATTTTTATGTTGGCGAATGCCGTTTGCGTTCCAGAAACATATTTTTAACGCGTTCATGGTTTGTTGATTAATGCTTGAAGCAGTGTATTCTGCATTCTCAGCATTTCTTGCATCATGCTAGTCATATTTGTTGTAAAGTTGTTTATAGTTAGCACCAGATTCTCAATAGTAGCTTCAAGACGACTAAAGTTAAAGCTAGAGTTTGCATTCGTTGAATTACTTGGCGGTGGAACATTTTGTGTGGGAATAGAACTAGTCTTAGCAGCATCGGCATACGATACACGTGAAGTTACTAGTTGGCTATTTTGAGGAAGAGAGGCGGAGTAAGCATTTGCTGATTGAACTGGAGCTAATTTAGATTTTTGACCCATAGCCTGTTTAACGAAATAATATACACGGCATCCTCTGTAGTTAGCGGTGTGATTACCTCCACAATTACTGCATTTTTTTTCTGCTTGTACTTTTGGCTTGGTACAGTTAGCAGTACCATGCAATTCACCGCAGATAACACAAACTGTAGGTAATTTGCAGTAAGTTTTTGTGTGGCCATATTCTTGGCAATTATGGCACTGTACGGGACCTGAACGCTTACGTGGCTCTTCAACTGTGATTTTTCGGTGTAAAAGGTATTTTAGATTATAAATTGGGTGCGTCTCGTTTTTTTAACTGTATATCATTTGGCTCCAGTTCAACACGAAATAGAGGCTGGGGAATCTTCTCTCTATTGATTATATTGGTAACATTTTTTACCTTAAATCCTTGTTCGATAAGTCCACATTTTACTTCTTCGGGCTCAACATATGAATCTATGCCCTTTAATACTATTTGTAGGCCTTTAGCACTCTTAAGTTGATATGTGTAAAAATTTGTTTTATTTTTTTCAAACTCACTAACAATTTTTCGGAAATCTTTTTCATCATATATTTGGATTTTAGTTTCATCAATATTACCTCGTTTAATTGGAATGATGTGAAAAGTATTTTCACCAATGGTCGACAGTAGATTTTTTAGAAGCGCGTTAGAATTTTTTTCTCTCAGATAAATAGGTGGTGGCTTAAAAGACTTTTGCGATGATGCAGCTGGCGTGTCGTTTTTGTCTTGCAATAATGAAAAACGATTTTGACGATTGATAGAAGATGTGCTGTTATCCCTACACATCTTTGGGGCGGATCCAATTTTAGTAGAATTTGGGCTTCGCCCACGCTTTAAAATAGTTATATATCTGTCCATTCCTACTTGTACCTTTGGTTTTGAACTACTGTTATCTTCAGCGGATGATATCGCTGAGTTAAATGTAGAAGTACTAGGCAATAATGTCAACGATTCACTAGTTGGCATTGGACAAAGCGAAGTTGATCGCTGACGAAACTGTGGTTTTGCCGTTAGAAAAAGTCTATCAGATTTTTGATTTTTATTAAGAGCTTCTGAACTCACGGCAAGTCTATTATCAGATTTTTTATTTTTATTGTTATCATTATGAGCATCAAAACTCACAGTAAAATAGGCATTTCTGCCGTTAGAACTCACTTCACTATTTTTTTCCTTTGGGGTACTCATAAAGAGTATTCCTCAAGGGTACTTTGAATGTTTTTTTGTTTACGGTTTTTTTTTTGTTTTTGTTATTTCTATATGTAAAAATATTATCAAAGCAAAAAAATGCTTATTTATCAAAGTTAATATGTACTACGAATATTTTTTGTATGATTTTTTTTGTTGTTTAGTTTGTATGTAAGAAAAATTACGCTATTACGTCTGTTCACTATCAAGGTACAATGAGAACTGAAAAATAAAAATATGTATAAAAAAATCAAATACAACTTCGATGTTTAAAATCTTAAAAAAAGTAATTTTAATAACTATGAATATGAACTTACACATATGTATGTATGTACATGTATGAAAATGTATGAATATATATTATCATATATATGTCCATATACCCTCATTTTTCGGATCCAAACCATATATGTAGTATCATATATGCTCCATACACATGGGTATGAAGCAAAATGTCAACAAAACTAAAAAAAAACTTTTTTTAAATGAATTTTGACATCCATTGCACAGTATAAGGCCAATTTAATTCGCCTCTGCTACCACCCCATAAAATAAATTCGCTTTAATATCAGTAAGTGATGCCATGCCCAAAAAACGCCTAGAACTTTTACAGTAAAAAAAAAATACTTCGGAAAAGCAACAAGTAGTATGTTTACGTTCCCTCTGGACCACTTTTTCCATACAAAATGTTGGCTCATGCCGACCAGTGTTACCACCCATGAAATTTAGTGGATGTGGGTCGGGTGTTGGTCAGTGTTACCACCGTGCAAAGGAAAAAAAAAAAAAAAAAAAAAAAAAAAAATGTGCATACCTTAACCCTTTAACGGTCGATGGGGTTAAATTCGACCCCATGATATTTTATGTTATGAGACGACAGCGTGTTCGGTTTTGCTTAAAGTGTATGAGGCGACAGCGTGTTCGGTTTTGCTTAAAGTGAAGTCGTGGTGGATGTTATTTTTGTTGAAGTGAAGTCGTAACATTTAATGTGTTCGTTAGAGGGTTAATACAATATGAATTAGACTACATTAGGGCGGTTTACGAAAGTCTGTGATTTTTTGCTAGTATTTAATAAATAAAATTCATTTACTGCGGTATATATTAATCTCCCTAATACTACTCGTATTTGTTATCAGTATAAAATGTTAACCACATTATTTAAAAACAAAACACTAGTATTTAATAAATAAAATTCATTTACTGCGGTATATAATAACATCCCTAATACTATTCGTATTTGATATCAGTATAAAATGTTAACCACATTATTTAATTAAGTGTGTGGGTAATAAAATAAAATCAAATTAATAAAATATATTCATTGTTGTACTAAACTCTAAGGTGTGATTATACTTTTTGTTATTTATTAACAAAAAAAAAAAAAAAAAAAAAAAAAAAAATAATAAAAAATTAATAAAATAAATTAAATTAAAATGGGTGGCAAATTTATTTGTGATATTTGTGCAAAAGCATACAAGCTGAATTCATCATTAAGAAGACATTATCGACTACATCACGAAGAACCATCGTCTTCGATTAAATGTATTCCATGTAGCAGATATTTCTCAGATCAGTCGAGTTACAAGATTCATCTTCTACAACATTCTAAGACTGGAGAAGGAGAAAGTAATAATATTAATTGTCTCGATTGTAATCAATATGTTGCTAAGTCCAATTGGTGCTATCATGTAAGAACAAATAAACACAAAATTAATTGTGCTAAGAAATCTAATGATGATAGTGACATTGATGAAATAGTACATGACAAATCAGTATTTAACAATCGCATTATAACATATTTAATTAAGAACAATAACAAATCGGATCTAATACCAGAGAATTTTTTATCGGGTATAAAATATAAAGTGGTTGAACTGTTACGGAATATGACACAAAAATTTATTAGCATAAAATTTAATCTTGAAATATTTTGTGAATACATGTTGGTTAAGGAAGAAGAAGAATCGTGTACCATTGAAATAAAGTCACATCAAAGCAAAATGACTGTAATAAACTGCTCATCGTCAACGGTAGAAGAGTCTAGCAATATTTATAATGCACACTGTGAAGAGATTGTGAGAAAGATGAGTGAATTTCAAGAGCGTGATAGCGGATGGGCATTAACAGAAATATTGCGTTTAGAAATAAACATTAATCAATATAAATGCATGAAGGGATCATCGTATATTGCTCTAACATCGGCAATACAGAGAAAACATGCATGTATCAATGTCCAAAATAATGATGAATATTGTTTCAAGTGGGCCATAATATCAGCCTTATTTCCAGTCGATGATCATTCAAATCGATGCACATCCTATAAAGTTATAAATATTGAAGATGACATTATAACGTTGGAAAACAATATTGTTATAAATTTTAAAAGTCTAAACTTTCCGCTATCAACACATAAAATTAAGATCTTTGAAATCAACAATCCAGAAATTAGTGTGAATGTATTTGGTTTGGATGATAAGGATGATATAATCGGACCCTACTATTCTACTTCAAAAGAAAAGGATAGACACATTAACTTGTTATTATTGGAAGATGGTGTGAAATTTCACTACGTATGGATTAAAAATATTTCAAGGTATATCTCAACTTAAAATTTTTACATTTCACACTTAATAATAATAGTTTTTTAACTTTTTAATTTTAGATTAATAAGGAGCCAACTGACAAGACATCGTAGATGTTTGTATTTATGCAATACATGTTTAAATCATTTTCAATCGGAATCTTTACTATTAAAACACAAAGAAGAGTGTAATAAAATTATAACTAGACTACCGACCCTAGTCAACAATATTGTGAGTTTTAAAAACTATAAAAAGCAAATGGATGTGCCTTTTGTAGTTTATGCGGATTTTGAGTGTATTTTACAATCCATTGATATTCAAAATTCAGTAAATGTAAAGTCCACACAAAGGCACAATCCAGTTGCTTATAGCTATTATATAAAATGTTCTTATAATAGTGCGTTAGATATATTTAGAATTTATAGTGGGGATAACCCATCAAGTCACTTTTTTTCAAATTTAGTCAAGGATTGTCTAGATATATATCATAATTATTTAAGTATAGTAAAACCAATGACAGTCCTAACATCCCTTCAACAACTAAAACAAAAAGAGGATAGAATATGTCACATTTGTACAAAGTTTTTATCTGCTGTAGATCGGGTAGCTGATCATTGTCACTTAACCGGCGAATATAGAGGACCGGCACATGTCAGTTGCAATCTAGAATATCAAATTGCAAAATTCATTCCCATATTTTTTCACAATCTTTCGTCATATGACTGTCATTTGTTTGTTAGAGAACTTTCATCGATTGAAGGCGATATAAATATAATTCCTATAAACAAAGAGTTATATATATCGATATCGAAAAGAATTGCCGTCGATGAAAGAAGTACTATTGAACTGCGTTTTCTAGATTCTTGTCGGTTTATGCCATCAAGTTTAGAAAAACTGGCAGGATACTTATCTGATGATGATCTGACGACCGTAAGATCTATTTTCCCTACACCAAACGAATTCGGTTTAATGAAACGCAAAGGTGTTTTTCCCTATGACTATCTAGATTCAGAGATTCGTCTTGAAGAGACAGAGCTACCACCCCGCTCATGCTTTTATAATAAACTTACGAATGAGTTGTGCAGTGAGGATGATTATGAACATGCTGAAAAAGTTTGGAATACGTTTAAATGCAACACACTCTTAGATTATCTTCTATTATATTTGAAAGTAGATGTTATGCTGCTGTGTGATGTTTTCGAAAATTTCCGTAAAGTTTGTAAAACCATTTATAATTTAGATCCTTGTCAATATTATACTACCCCAGGATTGTCCTGGGATGCTATGTTAAAAACAACTGAAATAGAATTGGAATTGTTGACCGATATTAATATGTACAATTTCGTTGCACGAGGTATTAGGGGGGGTATTGTACAATGTAGTAAACGGCATGCGATAGCCAACAATAAATATATTACTGATTATAATTATACAAAAGAGAATCAAAATTATATAATGTATTTTGATGTGAATAACTTATATGGATACGCAATGTCACAATATCTTCCCTTTAAAAATTTCGAATGGGTTGAAAACTGCGAAGACTTTAATGTAAACATTATAGCAGAAGATTCCGAATTTGGTTACATCTTAGAGGTAGATTTGGACTATCCAACCGCATTGCATGATTACCATAACGATTTTCCATTTTGTGCAGAAAACAAGAAAACTGAAAGCATGAAGCAAAGAAAATTAGTAACAGATTTAAACAATAAAAGCAATTATATAATACACTATCGCAATCTGCAACAATGCATTCGAAATGGTTTAATTCTGAGAAAAATTCATAGGATTCTTAAATTTAAGCAATCTAATTGGTTGAAAAAATATATTGATGAAAATAACCATCACAGAACATTGGCTAAAAACACATTTGAACAAAACTTTTTTAAATTGCTCAATAATGCTGTATATGGGAAGACTATGGAAAATGTTGACAAGAGAAAAGATGTTAAAATAGTATGTGAATGGGAAAATAGAGGTAAGCGATTAGGAGCTAGATCTCTTATTGCTAAACCCAACTTCCACAGTTGTCTCAAAATTCACGATGAAATGGTTGTCATTGAAATGAAAAGAGTACGAACGGAATACAACAAACCTATTTATGTAGGTTTTTCTGTTTTAGAACTATCGAAATGGAAAATGTATAATTTCCATTACGAGTATATGAAACCAAAATACTTTGAAAATATTAATCTCTGCTATATGGATACGGATTCATTTATTTATGATGTCACAACAAATGACATATACGATGATATTCGAAATGATCTCCCAATACATTTCGATACATCTGCATATCCAAAAGAAAATGTCTATCATTTTCCACTGATAAATAAAAAGGTTTTGGGCATGATGAAGGATGAATGTAATGGAAAAATAATTAGAGAGTTCATTGGTTTACGTGCTAAAATGTATTCTTTAAAAATAGATAAGGTAGATCAAGAAATTAAGAAAATTAAAGGTGTTAAGAGTAGTGTAACAGCTAGATTAAACATTAATGATTTCAAAAAATGTTTGCTGGAGAAAAAGTTGTATTATGATTCTATGTATGTATTTAGATCAAAGATTCATGAAATATATAATCAACACATTAGTAAATTAGCATTAAGTTATTTAGATGATAAGCGATTTATTAGAGATAATAGTATTAATACTTATGCATGGGGACATTATGCAATAAATAGTCAACAACCATCATCATCATATCCCAATGAAAATGCATTAACATCATCTTCAAGTGATAATATTGTACAATAGTATTAAGTGATTTTAGATTATAAGTGAATATATATATATATATATATATATATATATATATATATATATATATATATATATATATATATAACGTTAAAAAACAATAAATAAATAAATAAATAAAGAATATCATTAAAATATTTTAGTTTGTTTTTATTTTAAACTATAGTTATCTATTGAATAGGAATTTTAAACACAAGTAACCACAATTTGTTTTTGTGTGAATAAAAATTAATCGTGCTTGTTCTTAACCTTACTCAACTAAGTTGATATAAAATTTAATCGTTTAGAAATAAAAAAAATCAAAACAAAACTTTTTTATATATTATTTTATTTTTTTTTGAGAATTTTATAATAATATAATAAAAATAAATCTCATATTGAAGTATATATATAATATTATTGAAGTTCATCTTTATTAATCCAAGAATTATGTTGATTGGAAAATCCCAACCATTTTACGTACGCCTGGTGCCCCTTAGTTTTAATCACATTTTCAATCAAGTATGTATTTGGAAAATGTGTCTTTAATAGTTCATGTTCATAGAATCCACCAACAATCGGATTCCTTTGATAGTCTTCCAATAAATAAGTAATGGGGTTTGTGTTCTGTAAAGTACGAATTTTAAAAATTTCAGTTGTCCAGTTTGGAGTATATCCTTTTGAAAAAATATGTTTATATTTGCTAATTCGAACGTAATCTCCAACTTTTAGTTTACCAAATTTAAATATTTTGGGATGATTATAAACTTGTTTTAGTATAGAACTTTCATTTTCTGTGTTAACAGACTTTGGTGTCATTCCAATTGTTCTATGCTTTTTATTATTATATTGATTAATTAAATCCTTACATATATGTATCCATTGATAATTTCCTTGTAGACTAAAATTTTTCCACATCATTCCTTTTAGAGTTCTATTAAATCGTTCTACAATAGACGCTTTCATGATACTATATGTAGAATAGTGGTTGATATTATGTTTTTTCATCAAGTTTTGAAATATTTTATTATAGAACTCTTTACCATTATCGGTTTGCAAGTTTTTTGGAATTCTCTTTAGCGAAAAAATAGATTGTATAGCATTGGTTATATCTTCACTACTTTTAGATTTTACGGGTACAGCCCAAGCAAACTTTGAAAATGTATCTATAACTGTTAAAATAAATCTATAGCCTTTGTTATATTTTGAGTAAGCACCCATTTCAACAAGATCTGCTTGCCAAAGATCATCAATTCCCTTGACCACCACTCGACGTCGAATGAAATTTCTACGTGCTTGCTTGTGAAGCTCCTGAACCACTTCTTGTCGCTCCATTTCTAACGTCTATCTTACAGATTACATCAATTTAAATGCTGTTGATATTGAATTTAAATCAAAAACGATTTATATATCTATCTTTAAATGCTTTGTAATGAGCTTCGTTTTTTCATTTAGACGTTCTTCAACTGAATCAATTTTGTAATTAAATAATGATGTCATTTCTTTTAGTGATTGATTGAGATTATTTGGTATTATACTTTGATCATGTATTAATTTACTTAAACGTGTTTCTACATTATCAAATTTTTCTGTAGTCAACACGTTTTGTTGATGTATTATTTCGTTAAAACGATCCTCCATTCCCTTAATTCTCTCCATATACATTGTATCCAGTTGTTTCTTTATTTCACTTAAATAAGTTTTCATATAAATTTTGTTTACGGCATCGTTTTCCAATACAGGACTAGCAATATTTTTTATTCTCCGCAAGTTAAAGTTGAAATTACGATCACTATCCAAATGAATCTTGAAATGTTGATTTTGATATCTTGCAGATTTTTCAATATAATGTCCAAACTTATCGATAGGCATTTTATGAATATGAATTGTTTGTACATTTTTAAGTCTATTTATATAATAATTTTTGCTTCTCTCAATTCCTCAATAATTGATACAATTTCATTATTATGATTTGAGTGACCAGCTGTTGTTGATGAAATCAAAAGACGCAATCTATCAACCAATTCATTAGGATCATCCCAATAAACATAATTATGCTTTTTTCTATTCAATTTCATTAAACCTTTTCCCTCATGAATTTTCTGTTGTTGTTTAAATAGGTTTTTAATAATCGTTGTATATTTAATTGAACGATTTCCTTTAATTTGACCATTAATACTGTTATTTCGTTTATGGACATTAGTCATCTCCAATATTTGTTTATAATTATTTAAATCTGTTTTATTATAATTGCTTGGTTTCTTATAAACTAACAATTCATATAAGCCTGATGTGAAGGGCCATTTTAAATTACCTACAGTAATATTGATTGAATTGAAAGCGATGGGTTCATTACCCAGTCTCCATATTTGATTTTTATCCTTATGAGGACCATAGGTTTTATCATATATATTTAAGTTAACTTTTGATAAATTATATTGAACACTTTCATTGGGATGTATTGCAATGGTGTTATCATCATCATTGCTATCATCCTCATTATCAACATTATCATTATTATCATCATCATAATCATCATGATCATCATCATGATCATTTTCATCATCAAATGATTGAAACGTGTTTGAACTTTTCTCGATTTTCTTGTTATTAGAGCTTGGAGAAAACGTGTTATAATCAAGCTTACTCTTTTTATATGGTGTACTGAAGGCAACTTTATTATTCTCAAGATCATGTTTAAAAGAGTTATCCGGATAATTTTCATGTTTTATAATGTTATTATTATTATTATTATTATTATTATTAGTTGATTGAACTAATTCTTTTAATGGTTTTGATATTGGTTTCAATGTCTTTTCCAACAATTCATCATTTGCAATTTCTCCAAGCAAAATATTCTTATATTTCTTTTTTAAAATATTTCGAGTTTTAATAAGATTATTAACTAGATTTGTGTTCATATTTATAGGTTGAATTAGAAACAGATTCAAAACAGATCAGTTTAGCAGTTTAGCAGTTTAACAGTTTAGCAGTATAGCAGTATAGCAGTATAGCAGTATAGCAGTTTAGCAGTTAGCAGTTTAATAGTTGAGAAGCTGTTAGTTTAATAATTAATCTTGTACTGATTTTAAAATATCTGTAATGTTTCTTTTATAGCTTTATAAATATATCGAAACCTTTTCTATATCGACCATTATTCATAGGATCATCTTTGTTAATAACTAGAAAACCATATTTTTCTTTCCAACACTCGGTACATAACTCATGAAATGTTTTCAAAGTCATATCAGAACCAACATGATCATTGTAAATATGCTTAATATTCATTGCATCCTGTTTGAAAATTATAATCATATTAGCATTATCGCGAATCAAGTGTTTTGGTATACGTGTATATGTTTGACATAAATAAAAACTATCAATATCTTTATGACGACCCATACAGAAGTAGGCACGTACATGATTTTGTTTCTCACAAGCTATATCGTCGAATATAAATACTGAATTTGGTTTAACTTCGTCTGGCGATAGAACATCATCATTATTGGAAAATGATGAAAAATTTATCTCCTTAATGGGTTTAATTAGACTTTCTAAGTACTTATATTTCGGTTGTTGTGTTGATTTTGAATATAAGTAAATATTTTTAAATTTCAATCCATGAGGACTTTCAATAAGACTGATCATAACATTTGTTTTTCCGCAATTTGATGGACCCACAATAAGAGCTCGAATAGAATTCGGTAGTAATGAGCTATGACGAATTTTATTTGATGAATCGAACTTTGATTCGATATTCTTTACGTTAATCCTTTTATGTTGTTTAAAAAAGCGCATTCTGAAATCTAATGATAACATAATATATAAACCAGTCTCTTTTATTTGTTTTCAATCAATTTGATTTTAATCTTTAATCGACAAAGTATCAATAGATATGACAATCATTTATAAAAAGATATTCAGTCGTCATCCATACTTCATCGGTAGAGGTTTTCTGAATAAAATAATTAATAAACTTCCTATTGAACTTCATCTACCCGGTTATCAATTTTGCGGACCTGGTACAAAATTAAAGAAACGTTTAGCTAGAGGTGATCAAGGAATCAATCCATTGGATACTGCTTGCAGAGAGCATGATATAGCATACTCAAACAATAAAGATTTAGAGAAAAGACATATTGCTGATAGAATTTTAACTGAAAAGGCTTGGCAAAGGGTCAAAGCAAACGATAGTAGTTTGGGTGAAAAATCAAACGCTTGGTTTGTTGCTACTGCAATGAAAGCAAAAACAAAATTCGGTATGGGTAACGTTATTAGCAAAACTAAAAAGTCGTCTCCACTAAATACCCACAAACTGTTTACACATCCATTGAAAAGTGCAAGAAAGAATATAAAGAAAAGTGAAAACTTGAAAGATGCTATAAAGATTTCACGAAAAGTTGTAAACAATATTTTCAAGGGGAAGAAAAAATCGTTAATAAAAACACCTCGAATAATACCTCTACCTAAATCTGGAGGTTTTCTTCCACTTGCCCCTATATTTGCTGCACTGGGTGCACTTGGTGGTTTAGCTGGTGGTGTATCTGGTATTACAAAAGCAATCAATGCAGTCAAAAATGGAAAGGAACAATTGACTGAAGCAAAACGACATAATAGTACAATAGAAGCCATTGCGATGGGAAAAGGCATGTTCTTAAAACCATATAAAAAAGGACTTGGATTATATTTAAAACCTTATCAAAAAAATTTTTAATGAAGCTACCTGAAAGAGCTCTTTCTGATGTAGACTTGAGAAAATATGCAAAACATATTCCAAATTTTAGAGGTGTGTTTATGTGTAACACCCTTCCAAGCAGCAAACCATTTAAAAAAGAATGTGGAATAATCAATCTGGATACTTCAAAGGGCCCTGGCACACATTGGGTAGCATACTGGAAAAACAACAATCAAATCGAATATTTTGATAGCTTTGGCAATTTGCAACCACCAAAACAATTAATAAAATATTTAGGAAAAAACATAAGTTATAATTATGATAGATATCAAAATTTTAATACAATAAATTGTGGCCATTTATGTTTAAAATTTTTGTTTTCGAAGCTAAACTTAAAAGAAACTATAAATGTTTTTTAATAAAATACATTGATTAAGAATTTCTTTTATTTATAAATAAACATATTATTTCATTTATTAAAAAAATTTCAAAATAAATATAATTAAATAATTTTTCTAATTTCGCTTGTTAGAGGTGAGTATTCGATTAAACGATCATGAATAACTAAACAGTATGCTGATGTATTATCTGGAATTAGTTTGTTTGCTTCAGTATCAAATTCAATTCGTACATCAATAGGTCCAGTTTTAACAGTTTCATTTTGATGTGAAACATCAACAACAATAAGCGGTGCGTAAGACTTGTAATCATTAACATCCAGCAATGGTTCAGGTTCTCGCATGTAAAAGCCTTGTTGAAATTTTGCATACATATTATATAGAACAGAATACTGACCCATTTCGAAACGATTATTTAAATCATCATATGGATATGACTCTGAGTTTAGATATACTTTTAAATTAGAGATATTACAATGGTCAAATATATTTCCTTGTTCTTTACTTTTCTCTTTTTGTAAACCAATTATAAGAAATCGTGGTCTTTCGTTTTGTGGTGAAAGCTTTACATTCCATAAAACCTTTGTACTCTTTGGTAAAACAGGATTTACATGACAGTCCCAACTTCTAAACGCAATTGGTATAGAATGTTTGCTGTTGATTATCTTAAACATTTCCAATTTTGCAAAGTCCGATAGTTGAATGTGTGGCATTTTCCATGTTATATCCAGAATTGTTAACTTCAACTGATCAGTTACATTTGTAGAACAATATGATCTCTCATCGGATGTAGAACGTTGAAGGATAAGCTCATGTTTCGAATTTAATAGTATTTTGTTATAATCTTCAGCAAACCCCATCAACATTTTCAGAGGTATACAACAGCTAAAATGACTTTTTTCTAAAACAAAAGTTTCAGTAAGAGACCAACCAGCGTTTTTTAATACATCACTTTCAGCCTTATTCAATGATACAAAATTTTTCATGGTGGATGAAATTCCAAGTTTACGTGTACGATCAACTTCAAAACCATTAATTTCATAACGAATTTCATCGAACAAATATGAAACAAAGTTGTTTTTTAATTTCACATCTATAGCTGGAACCTCTTTGGTTGCTTCCTTCTTTACTATAAAACCATGAATGTAAATCATACTCTCACTTGGTAAGACAAAGAGATCCTGATTTTGAATTGGTATACGAATTTCATCATTGTTGTTGAATGATTTTAGATATGGAGAGTAACTATGATATTCCCTTTTTACAATACTCTCATCATATATAGGTTTTTGAAGGACATTTAGTATTTCATTCATTGTTGAAGATTAAATCCCAACGATTTTAAGTATTCTATATTATATGATGTTAACGGGTTTTTTTTATTTTTTATACTTTCTCGAATGCGAGTTGATGAGGGATTGAATGGAAATCCTCTTTGCATTACGTTTTTATTGTAAATTATCATTATTCTGGTTTGAAGTGGAGTCTAAGAGTGATTTTTTCTCCTCTAAAATTTATAAGTTCACCGTCTTGATTTAAGATTCTAATCGTTATGTTGTTTATTTGTTGACAGTTGACGGGTAAATAAATAACATTTCGAGGTTTTTCGTTTATTTTATATCCTGGAGGAATATCAAGAGGAAATTCATGAATAGCATGATTCGAAGTATTATTAATAAATGAACCGGTTGTTAAGTTGCTTTCAATGCGTATTGTATTAACATTCGTAATATGTGTAGGTAAATCAGATTCAAATAACTTTGTAGTATTCAATGAATTAACATCTACAATCATCACTTCCAAAGATTTATCATTTTTAAGATTTTGATTAGTATTATAATAGTAAGTTGAATTTACTTCTAGTTTTCTTTTACTAAATCCAAGTAACTTTCCTATACTGTTTGGTTGTGAAAAATCTATATCCATTGATGAGGTTATTTCAGTTTTAAGTGTGTTATTGTTAGCTTCAATTGTTAGAAAAATTGGTTCATCAATATCTTGTAAGCTTGAGTTTAAGAAAAAACCAATATCTTCAAGTTCGTATGAACCAACTGGAATAGTAATAATATGATTTCCTATATGAAACAAATTGTTGTGAACATCTACATTGGGTATGGAATTGAATGTTACAAAATCAATAAGTCCACAAACATATTTTGTAGGGAGTTCAATTGGAGGAAAATATTCTCCAACCAGAGTTGAAGTGTTTCCGCTTAAAGATATTGTTATTGACATTTCGAGTATTCAGAATGAACTGATGTTTGATGATTATTTTACCTGATTTAAGTGTTAAATAATAAATCCAAAAAAAGAAAAAATGTCTTTTATAATTTTATGTTTTCTTTATTAATATTTGATTTAATAAACTTTCTTAAGAGTATTACATTTTTTTGAGCACATATACAATATTTTCTATGATAACAACAAACATTTACAGATTCATCATTTTGATATAATGTTTTTAAATTTGGACAATTTAAATCATCCAGGTTATAAAAATAAATTTTATCCTTAAAAATATTTTGAATCCACTTAATTTTTTCTAATCCTTTAGCATAATAAATATAATTTTTATCTTTAACTTGCGCAATATAATATTCCACAATATTTGTTAAGGATGAATCGCCATCTTTCCATTTTAATCCATGATGATGATTATAAAGCCAATTAATTGAATATTTTTCTTTTGTTGTCAACGATGAATATGGAAAAGGTGGTTTAATAATAAATGTTTGAACTTGTGAGTCGTCAATTGAAATACTCAGTTCTTTTACAATGAATTTATTGTTGAGATAAAAACCTTGTACGTCTACAACTAATATTCTCTCCTCCGACATTGTTTAGTACTAATCAAGTCACAACGACGACTGTAGAACTGTTTATAAAGTCTATGTTTTTAAATTATTATAAAAATTCATTATATATAATGCTTGATCCCAACTGTTATCGATAAGGGAACATTTACAGGTATCAGGTCCACAAGTTGTTTCATCGTTGGACCACACACAATTATTATAATGATATCCAAATTTTGATTTACTTTTCTTATAAAATGCATTATCATCGAATTGAGCTTTTAATTTCTTCAAAATAATCTCATGTTCATACCACAAAAACCTTTCTTCATTCAAGAAGTCATGTACAATTTTCGAATAAAACTGATTATTCATTATTTTTTCTTATTTTTTTATATTAAATAAATCTTCTTAACACATCAACAACAAAGTTTATATTAAGTGGTAGTAGTAAATGTATTTCATCATATTAGTTAATTTATGATATTTCCATATCCAAATCATGTGTATAATCTTGAATGTTGATTAATGTCATATCGGATCGGTATGTAGTATCATCCTCAGAAACCGTCTCAATTTCACCATTACTTAAAATTTTCTCGTATTCAACTTGACGGTATTCGAAACATGAAATATTTAATCGACGTTTCAAGTAATTGCTGTTATATGTACAACGGATTCTCAATTTTATATTATCTTTGTATTGAAGTTGAAAATGTCTATAAAATGGAGCCGAACTTTCAATTATTCCTGCAATATTTTTTTCTTTTTTTACTAAATCTTGCCTAAATGCTTCAATAGCTTGTTCAACAGTAAAAGATTGATTTATAGGTGGTGGTGGTGGGGAGTCTTCTTGTTCTTCGTTTGATTCATATTCTGCTTTTGTTGTTGTTGTTGTTGACTCGATGTTTTTATTTAAATCATTACTATACTTTAAAAGTTTGAAATTTAGTTGTATGCTCACAGTATCATTATTCGGTAATTTTATTGCAAATTCTGTATTTTTAAGTTCATTTTCACTCAAATCAATAGGTAATGAAGCTGAAAACACTTGTATGATATAGATATATGAAAACAATATGATAAAAATATTTTTCATTTTAGTTTTTCTTTTTAATATATATGTTCTTAGGTTAGCGATATATTTTTGAATGAGATGATAAGAATTGTTTCTCATATTTATATACTAATTTAATAATCTTCATATTGAAATGAGTCATCATCACCACCGCTAGCACCACCAGCTGCTTTCTTAACTATACTATTATTAACCATTTTTTGAGGGAGGAGGAGGAGGAGAGGTTTTTGTTGATTTTTATTCAATGAATGGATACCAGTCTTACCATTATAAGATTTAGTTGCATATTCATCTATTTCACTATACGCGCATGATGGTTTATATGAGTGTACATTTATATCTTTAAAACCACCTTCATAGACTGTTCCGACTAGTGATATCATACCACCAATAACCTCAATTTTTATATGTTGATTGTGACTAAATTGAAATATTGGAATATTTGTTGGCATTTGTTGTCCTCTATTAAGAGAAAAAATTTGCGTTCTAGTCCCTCCTTCTGCAGTTAGAAACACCTGCATTATAATATCCAAAACTATTGCATTTATTATTTGAAAAGTTTTCCACTGTGCATGACAAGTACAATATTTATCACCAGTTTTTAAAAATTGACCCCAATACATATTTATCAAAGTTTTAATTTAACTGAATCTCTTTTTATATATGCATATATATATATATATATATATATATATATATATATATATATATATCTATATATATATATATGTATATGTATGCATACACGTATACTTAACCGCAACTGATAAGAAGTTATTGAAATATCTAAAAACGTCTTATACTATCAATTATTGAATATAAAGAATCAGTTTGAAAGTTCGTCTTACGGTGAAAAGTTGAAAGCAAAAAAAAATGAGGGCAAGCTTAAGAAAATTGTTTCAAAGTCCTAATATTTCATACTTACCTTTAAAGAATATGGAAGAAAATACTATATATGAAATCAACAAGATAGATCGAGTAGATACAAAATATGGTGAAAGTATAAGATGTGATCTAAATAACGAATATTACATTTATTTACCTAAACGATTTCTGATTATTACTAAAAATCAGATGGATTATCTAAACACAACTCCACACATTTTAAAGAAAGTTAAAGAAGTGAAGGGATCATATACTCTAGTCCTTAAAAAGAAGAAGCAATTTGTATTCTACAACAACTTGTATAACAGCACTGAAGAAGACGATGATGATGATGATGATGATGATGAAATAGAAAACACATTTTAAACAATCCACGAAACAGAAACCTTTTAAAATTAAAATCATATATATCAACAAAACTCTGCATACATTAAAATTTCTTTCACATTTGATTAAATAGAAACTTTATAAAAACGGAAAAACCGCAACAGAAACTTTTTTACAATTAAAACGCACAACATTAAAATTGCAACCACATTTTTTTTTTCCTGTTTAGAAACAAAATTATATTTCAGAATTTTGTATTTTTAAATAAACCTCGAAATAGAAACTTTTTTTAAATTATGAAAACATATATATCAATAAAAAAAAAAAACCCTACAACATCTAAAATTTCTCACGTATTTGATAAATTTGAGACCTTATAAAATGAAAAACCGCAACGGAAGCTTTTTAAAATTAAAACACACAACATTAAAATTGAAACCACATTTTTTCCTGTTTAGAAACAAAATTATATTTCTGAATTTTGTATAAAAACCTCCACCAATTTTACTTTAAGTATCATTCAAGTTAAGTAAATCATCAAAAATGGAATCACATTTAAAAAAAATTTTTAAAAAATCACAAAATAAAACCATTCTCCCTATAAAGGAGATGGTTTTTGATCATAATTATAAAATAATAAAGATGGAGCGTGTTCAGACACGCTTTGGAATGAAAATTCGGTGTCTGGTAGAGGGAACTCATTATATATACCTCCCGAGTATATTTATTGAGACGATAGACGATGATGCTATTTCAGAAGTTAATGTTAATACATACTACATTTCCAAAATAAAGAAAGGAAGCAGTGGGTTATACTATGAATTAACCATTATTGCGGAAACATCAGGTAATTTCTGGTAAAATAATTTTTATTTTTATTTTTTGATTATTAAATATAATAATAATTGATTATTTTCGTTTAAGCTCAAGATACACCAGAGAAATAAATTGAGTATTGAAGACAAAAAAACAACAACAGCAACCACCGAAACAATGTGTGCCAGATCCCTTTGAAGTATCCAGATTTTATAATTTTTTTATTTTCTTTTTTTAGTATAACATATTTACTTAAATAAAAATGTTAATGCAATTTTAATTTAACTATTTGTTTGTTTGTTCATTTTTATTATTTATACACTTAACCACAACTTTTTATCAAAGTTTTAAAAATAACATCCACCACGACTTCACTTTAAGCAAAACCGAACACGCTGTCGCCTCATACACTTTAAGCAAAACCGAACACGCTGTCGTCTCATAACATAAAATATCATGGGGTCGAATTTAACCCCATCGACCGTTAAAGGGTTAAGGTATGCACATTTTTTTTTTTTTTTCCTTTGCACGGTGGTAACACTGACCAACACCCGACCCACATCCACTAAATTTCATGGGTGGTAACACTGGTCGGCATGAGCCAACATTTTGTATGGAAAAAGTGGTCCAGAGGGAACGTAAACATACTACTGCAACAGAACTCCTTGGTCTAAGTTTTAGTATAGTAAAAACTAGTTTTATTGCAAAATATACAAATCGAAAAGTATTCGACTCAGCCGGTTTTTAAATTGTAAAAAAACTGGACTATACGACATTCGAAAAATCAACATTTTGAAAAAACCGACAACCGTATTGTGAAAAAACCGACAACCGTATTGTGAAAAAACCGGGTTTTAAAACCGGTTAAAAAACCAAGTCGATCACCCTAATAAGCACAGGCCAGAGAACACAGAAGATCGGCTTTAAGCCGGCTAACAACCGCCACCAGTCACAAACAATACATTAATTTAATCGTACGCCGCTAGAAAAGAAAATAATGGGAATTAAATGGAAACGTTTTGAAATATTTGCTGAGAATTTGACTTCATCATATAATATAATTTTATTGCATTGCTATTTAACTCATGAAATTTGTTTTATATAACTTAGCAGCAAAGCTATAACAGGGTATCCTAACCTCTCTTCTTTTTTTATTTAATACACTTGTTGAGTCAAAATAAAGTGTTGTTTTTTTCTGTGAATTACTAAAATTTCGCTAAGAGAGTTCTGGAAAAATGTGTATGGCTTTAAATTCTATGGGGTCTATCCTTTAATTTAGTATATATTTGGTCGTGTTTAATCTTATTCTATAAGAGATCGAATGATTTCAATGAAGAAAGTGTGAAACTTGTTTTCCGTTTTCAATAAGGCAGGGCGAATTAATATGAACTCAACTTGCAAACAATAACACCAAATTCCATTAAAAAAACACAACTTTCGTGTGAATTCCCTCTTGCTGTTTAAAAAAGTACTAATAACCCTTCACTGTTAGATACATTAAGCAAAATGGGCAAAACTATGGCTTCAAATATCGGAATTAAAATAACAAAATTGGGATTAAGTAAGAATTAATTTATTATTTATTTATTTATTAATATTGATATTATAGATAAATACAATAACAATATTAGAGGGGTAGAAGCACTATCCACTAAGGCCATCGCCTAAACAAAAACTAAAAACTGCACAATTTATAGAAAACTAAAACTAAATCTAAATCAAAAAGCTGCATGCACATTTGGCAACGCTGTGTGAAGATTAAAATAACATTAATACAATTTACATACATATGTATGTATGTACATATAGTACATACATATGTATGTATGTATGTACATGCTTACGTTTGAAATGTAAGTAGATACATACATAGGTGTGTATACTCATGTGTTAGAAAATGATTATAATTACAGTTTCAAAAGCAAAATAACAATAGAGGTAACTTCTCGACTTGAGTTCAAAAATGACAAAAAAAAAATATTTTGCAACAAAAGGAAACAAAACCCTGCGACCGACAACAGACAACATTTTCAAATGCTCATAAAGCAATGCAAGAAGGCAACAAATGAACAATCAAACAAATGTTAAATAATGTGCAACAATGTGTGTTTTATGAGCATCTTTGCGTGTAAATGTACATATTTACAACGAACAGCATACTTGCAGTTAAAGCTGTCAATTGTTTTTTGATTTTATTTATTATTATATTTTCTTTTTGCTTTCTGTAAAGCAAGAACACAACCATACACAGTATCGGACAAAACAGAGGCAACTTAAATTTTAATGCAATCAAATTACAGTACACGCTCGCATATGAAAACCACTTTGTTTTTGAGGTGATTCTAATTTCTGAATTTTCGAATTTTTGGACTATTATTTACTTATGTAGTAGCTGACCACACCGGCTTTGTTCAGAAGCTTTTTAATAAAGATTAGTATTTCATATAGAATTAAAAATTAATATACAAAATTTTCTGTACAAAGAAAAAATAACACCAATTTTCCTTAAATTCGGTTATTATTATACTTATAGTGTTTTCACACTGACTTGGTTTTAATGAAAGTTGGTTTTCACGTTAAAACCAACTGTTAAAACCTGGTTTTACCATACAAATTGTTTTTGTTAAATCCAACTGAAACCCATTTCTGAATTGGTTTTAATTTGGTTTTATGAAATGCAACCCTGTTTTCGCTGTGGTAAATTCAGTGCTGCCACGTTAAAATTACCACCAGCAGCTGATAACGTTTATGCCAGTGAATAACAATAGATGTCGCTTGAAAGATTTTCAACTTAAAAATGGATGCAATTTTTAAGTTGAAAACAACAATAAGTAAAAAATTATGGAAGAATAAGAGTTTTTGAAGGAAAAATAAGAGTTTTTTGGAAGGAAAACAACAAAAATATTTTCATTTACCTCTGGAAAGTGAAAATAAACGATATGGCATATCGATCCAACGATAAAAAAAGTTGTATTGTGTGATTTATTTGTGCATTTTTTTATAAACAATAACTTGATTTCCAAGCACTTCTTCACTTTCTATTACTAGTTCCATAATTTTAATTTACAAAATATAAAATAATTTCCATTTTAGAGCGCATTGTAATGTTTCTTAGTTTTTCATACAACCAAAAACAGTTGTACAGTTTACCAAATAAATGTTATTAAAAGCAGAAAAAAATACCGCAATAAACACACGCATTTCTACAGGAGATTTATTTTATTTTGAGCAAAGTTATTAGACAGTCTGTGAGTTAAAACCTGAATTTAACAAATTTTCAGTTTGAATGCAAAATCAGCTGTTTATGGTTTTAACGTTAAAACCAGGTTTTAACTTGCGGTGTGAAAACACTATTATGTATAATAAGAACAATTGAAACAATTATTCATGAAAAAACAAACAAAAAATGCTAAACATTTAATTAATTTTAGAGCTTGATGATAAACAATATTTTTTGTTTTTCTATTTAACAACTGCCCTTGAGATTTACTAATCGTCATTGAGAATGCAAGGTGAACTGGAAATTGAACGCGTTTAAACTTAAATGTAGATGACTTGGCATCATAAGTATCCTTGGAATAAGTACTTCTTCATCTTTAAACATTCCTATGATTATATTTATTTTAATAGCGTTTGGCATCAGCATTTTAACAACCAATCTAGTACCATTGCATAGTGTTGGCTGATTCAGGTTACGTAACATAACTATTACTGATTTAACCTTAAGCTGACAGCCATTCGGTGTCATTCTTGATAAATACAATGAATTCAAGAACTCTATCGGATAGTTAAAAACATCATCAGGATCTGTAATAGAATCAATAGACTTAAACGAATGCAATTCGCTATTGATTAAGCTTTGAATTTTAAAATTTATGTCATCAACGACGTCCTTATTTTTTGTAGCTAAAATGGCTCTTTCGCTCAACCAAACTTCATTTTTATAATTTTGTGCAATATTTGGGAACACTTTTGCTATTAGTTCTTCTTTAGACATTATAAATTGCCAAAAGTCCATTGGAAACGAAATCTGACTTCTAGTAGAGTCAGTCGGTATTTTTCCATTGCCAATGTCTAATAATTGATTTGAAAACACATAACTTGAGTGATCATTTTGAAGAGCAACTCACATGTTTTCTGTTAATTTGGAAGTTTTCACTTTTTTCCATAAAGATGATGACTTCCATAAATATGATGAACTTGGAATAACTGGCAACGTTTGACCATCATTCCTCCGAATATTTGTTGATTATTTCGCAAGTCTCCTAATGTTCTGCCAAGTTCCTCTTATGCTCGTTTGTGAGCAATTGTATATTCATTCCAAATAATTATTTTGCAGTTTTGAAGTATTTTTGTCATCGCTTATTGCTTCAAAATGTTACATGTTGGCTAATCTACCGTTTGTAAATTTAAATGTACTTTTAGGGCAGAATAAGCTGTTCTTCCTCCTCCCTTTCTCTAATAGGGTAGCAGCAATCCCAGAGGAGGCTACTGCAAGTGCAATTTGATTTTGTGACTAAACCAAAGCTAAAAGGCGGAAAAGTAAAAACGTTTTGCATCGGGAAAGAACATTCCTCCATAGCCTGCATTAACAGCTGTCATAAGAGTTTCGTACGCGTATTTCTGTTAGTTGTTTAAAAGTTCACGTAGAAATTCTTCGGTAAATGCTTCTTGTGCTGGACGATTTGGAGCTGGCATCCTGATTCTTACAAAATTTTTCCAGACATTGTTGAATATAAGTCTTCAATCATTATATATATCAGCATTGAAATCAATTTCGAGATTTATGGAATTTGTACGAATACGATGCAAAATATCATCAGCCATGTTTTCTTTATACTTGTTCCCCAGATTAGATGGGCAACATGTTGATATAATGATGACAAAAATTGTTCGAATTTATTGGGGTGTAGACGAAACTACAGCATCTGCCATATTGATATCCCAATATTTGTCGTCCACTAGCAACCGTAAAAGCTGACAGGCTTCTTTATATCTGTGGCAATAAGGAAAAATTGCTTAAGTCATATTTTACTGTTTTGCAGGAGAGCACCTTTAAGCGTTCAAGTCGATTTTCAGAAATATATTTCTTTTACAGTTAAATTGGGAAGTTCTCTGTTAACCTTTCTTTTTTAAGCGAACATCGTTTTACACACTGTAAATAATACATTTTAGTTCAAATATACCAAAGTATAACCTTAATTAAGCTATTATTTCAAATGAGATTAGAAGTCAAAAAAAGATAAGTTGCAAGTAATTTTGCTATAACTTCCTGAAAAATCAGACAAATTATTTAAGATTTTGACCAGGTGTACTTTCAAATATGCAGATTACAGAGGTACTATTAACTCAAAATCAGCTTATCTTGACTTAAGCACTTTTTCCTTTTTGCCACAGATATATTGTGCACAATACTCCATTGAGGTTCCGTAATGATTGAAAAGACGTTGGTCCACAAATATTTACTAATAACAAACGCAGATAAAAACATTCGTCATTGCACCGATGGACTGAGTAGACACGACCTAGTGGTTTTTTCTTATAAATATAAGCTGCTAACTTAAACTTTTATATACCAAAAATTATACAAAATCACACACAATAATTATAAATATATTAAAATGTTCACTTTTGATACGACTAAATTAAATTTCAGAGCAAGCCCAAATACCACTAATTAAGCATTGGCTAAGTTAAAAAATTGAGAAGTGAAAAGGATTTATTATCGTGTTTTCACTAAAACGATGCTACTCGTACATAGAACATTGAGAAGTGAATATGAAGAAATATAATAAAAGCAATTTTCCTAAAAAACTCATACTTAGAAAAAAGACAAGTGAAAAGGAGGCAGTGAGTTTAGGAAAATAAGTTCGAGTTTCTGCTAAAATTTTCTATTAACTATTAAAAAAAGTGATAATATAAAAGGAGGCAGTATATTAAAGATATTACGTTTCCGTTTGTTAGTTTGTACTAACTTAACCCGGTGTGCTTCGCTACCCCTTCCCTTCCCCTTCTGAAGATTCCCTGAAAATTTCATCAAAATCGGCCCAGCCGTTTTGGAGTCCATACGTTACATACATACACACATCCTGTTTTATATATATAGAGACTTACAAAGTAGAAGTGAATAGTAGGCAATATGTTAAAAACTTGAATTTTTCGAGTTTTAATAGGTATTTTTTTTATATATTTTCCTTACAAATCATCTTCTGAAAATTTCAGCAAAATCACTTCGCACTTTATGCGATAACATAATTGGACTGTTTTATTTTTATATACATATACTAACTGACCCCGGTCCGCGTTGCAGGCCCTAAGCAAACATTAGTGTTGTATATGGCATTGGTGGTACAATATGAAAATTGGATTACCCACGAATAAACTAAATATTGCGGCATCTGCCGGACGAACTTCAAACTATACAGAAACGCTCCTCACGCCCCATAGAGCATGTATATAAAGTTTGGTCTAGATCGGTGCAGTAGCTCTTGAGTTACGGTGCAAAATCACAAAAAAAAAACTAAATATGGTGCCATCTGTCGGACGAACTTCAAACTACACAGAAACACTACTCACGCCCTATAGAGCATGTATATGAAGTTTGGTCTAAATCGGTGCAGTAGTTCTTGAGTTACGGTGCAAAATCACAAAAAAAAAAAACTAAATATGGCGCCATCTGTCGGACGAATCACTATTTCTGAAAGGGGCGTAGCATTTACCGGGGTAGAATATATATGAAAACACGCACCGGTATTTTACAAATATTTTGTGGGGTGGAAGGCGAAAATCTGTTGGGGCATTGAAGAGTTCAGCCATAACAAATAAACGTGTTTTTGTATTATATATAATAAGATAGAGAGATGAGTTGAAAGAAAGTTAAAATACCTAGTAGTGAAGTTATGTTAAAGCCAACAATAAAACCGTTACTTCATCTTTTTATTTACATAGCAATTCAAAATATTCACTTTTAAACATATAATGGCTATAAAACAATCATATGTAAGAAATAATAATGAAGGCAAAGCAAAATTTTACGGTTAATAACGGTGACTGACGGAATTGCAAAATACGCAGGCATTTATTTAACAAAACTGGAGTCACATCCTAATTTGCCAGCTCGTAATATCTTGAACTTTACTGTACACATCCGCTTAAAAAAAGGGACACAAGGGCTCTAATACCCAACACTCCAGATGAAACTGTTGGAAGATATTTTTTTGCTAAGTACGACTCTTATGTATTATTAATTGCCATTACTAAGTTTATGTCCGACACTGAACGGGCCAAATTATTAAATTTAGATTTCAGATTTGAATACTTATTAGTTCACTTTTGAAGATACAACAAATAAATATGTGATGGCAGCTTATATAAAAATATATGTACAAATATTTAAAAAATAAAAAAATATCGTTATAAAAGTTAGTGAATCGTATGAATTATATGCACATTTCACACTGAAAGTTAAAACCATAAACAGCTTAATTTGCATTCACACCGCAAGTTTGTTAAATTCAGGTTTTAATTCACAGACTGTCTAATAACTTTGCTCAAAATAAAATAAATCTCCTGCAGAAATGCGTGTGTTTGTTGCGGTATTTTTTTTCTGCTTTTAATAACACTTATTTGACAAACTGTACAACAACTGTTTTTGTTTGTATGAAAAATTCGGACATTTTACAATGCGTTGTAAAATGGAAAATATTTTATATTTTGTAAATAAATATTTTAAATTATGGAACTAGTAATACAAAGTGAAGAAGTGCTTGGAAATCAAGTTATTGTATATAAAAATCCACAAAAACATCACAAAATAAAACTCTTTTCTCGGCGGATCGATGTCAGTCATATCGTCCATTTTCACTTCCCAGACGTCAATGAAAATATTTTCGTAGTTTTCCTTCCAAAAACTCTTTTTCCATAATTTTTTGATTATTGTCGCTGCTGCATCCATTTTTAAGTTGAAAATCTTTCAAGCGACATCTATTGTTATTTACTGGCATAAACATTAACAGCTACTTCTGGTCATTTTAAATTGGCAGCACTGAATTTAGCACAGCGAAATAAAGGTTGCATTTCATAAAACCAACCTAAAACCAATTCTAAAATGTTTTTTTTTTATAAAATAGAAGTAACACTCAGGCAATGAATGCCTACTACTATTACTAGGTGTTACCTTCTTTAGGAAAGGGATAGTGATAGAGAAGACAGGTAGCGAAGGAAGACATAGAGGAATGCTTCATTCTTTTACAACTCTGATTTTTTGCACTTTTTTTAATAATGCAGTGTTACAGCGCCTCTGCTGTTAAATGAGGCACATTAAATTTTTTGAAGCTGTGTTTTGGTAGCCATTTTATTGGTTCTCTTACTTCGCCGATGACTCTGCTACACAAGGAAGGAGGACGCTCTGATGTAACATTAGGATTAGTATCTGCTGAAGTCGGTATAGTTCAGTGACGAGTGACTATGCCTTTAACACTTGAACTTTCCTACAACAACTGTTACAAAAGGACACTAATGCACATCGGAAAAATACGTGGTGTTGTTATTTAATGACTGTTGGATACCGGGGTAGAACCCAGGACCTGCGGTTTTGTAATCAACGTGCGAACTAATTCAGCCAACGCCACCAAAAGTTGGTTTTAACAAAAACACTTTGTATGGTAAAACCAGGTTTTAACAGTTGGGTTTAAAGTTAAAACCAACTTGTAGCATCTTGCATTATTGAACTACTTATTTTAATTATATTTTTAAACTTAACGTATGATTGAATGGAACTCTGTTCTTATTTTAAATACAACTCTGTACATATTTTTCAATTCGACGTTTGTCTCAAGCACAACTCTGTACAATAACATACCTATTTTTACTACTCTTTTATACAACTACTAAAATGTAAACACTTGGAATTGCTATAAAAGCAGAGACATTTGCATGAAGAATTCAATTGGCATTTGTGATTCAACCAGTGAACATTTTTGTCTAGGCTTTTTTTAAGTTGCAGACTTGTGCTCACTGCTGAAAATTTCTAAACCCAATAAAGTGTTTTTTTCAAGTGAATAAATTTTATTGTTTTTTTTAATGATAAAATTCCCACACAATCTTTGAAATAAGATTGTTTCATTGGCACCCAACTTAGTGGCTACGAAAACTCACGAAGAAGAATCCAAAGCTAATAAATCCACATCATCTGAAGGAAGTGAAACTAACGAAGAGTTTATTGTACCTAACGAAGACATCCTAGAGCATAACATGGCAACATTTTCACCGGAACAATTTCAGCAAATTTTAGCGGCTATGGACAGCAACCACAGAGGTGGCTCATTCACGCAGTGTACAGCATGTAGCTGCCATCAGCGTATACAAGGACATTGAAAAGATTTCTGACGAAGATGCAGTACGTGGGATGCCCCTTCTGCTTGAGGATTAGGCAGCCACATGGTGGATTGGTGTAAAAAGTACAGTAAGTGGTTTTGAAGAAACAAAAGCACTCATTCGTGCAACATTTTCACCTCCAGTACCTGACTGGCAAATTTTTGCTAATATCTTTGAAGCAAAACAACAAAAGAGAGAACCAACAGACAGCTTTATATGCAAAAAGTGGTTGCTGTTCTCTCAACTGAAAGTTACTGTCACAGAAGAGATTCAACTCAACATGATTTATGGACTGCTGCATATAAACATTCGTGAGCGGGTTCGCCGCGAAAATGTAAAAACAATTAGCGACCTTATTTCTGCAAGTAGAGAAGCAGAAATTTTTACAACTGAATCTCAGCCAGTCATAAGAAATACAGTCATCAAAGAAGAGCCCTCAACTAGCAACCGCTGTTTTTTTTTCGTTTAAAGGGCCACAGTATTGAGAACTGCTTTAAGAAGAAGAAACGAGATGAGGAGAGAGCCAAGGAAGGAGAACATCAGGTGAACCAACAAAAGCAACTGAATCAACCAAACCCTATCATACCAAAGAAACCAACATTATCATGCTATGGATGTGGCACACCAGGGGTATTTCCAATTGTACTACATGTAGTACACACCCTAAAGAAAGTCCTCAGTATCTATCTTTTAATTCCATCTCTTCTACAATCATTGGTCATGCATTACCTACAACCCACATAGAAATTTTTGGTCTAAAAGGAGAGGCAGTTTTTGATTCTGGCGCAAAAACTAGTCCAGCCAGTCTTAATTTAAAGTACATTCTGGTGAAAAATGGTAGCATATTTCAAGATGTTCGTGCAGAGATTACTTTAGCCAATGGATGTACCACGACTGGCAAAGTAGAGCACACTATATGTGATGTCATGATTGGCGATAGATTGCGCAAAATACGCCTCAAATGCTGAAAAAAGCCGTACACTGCTGGGAGCAGATTTTCTGGAACAAACTGGAAACTGTTCACGAATCCCCTTGAAATAGGAGTTTTTGGTATGGAGTTGAACGATACAAGTGTTTCTTCATGCACCAACGCTATGAAGGATGTATATCAGTTCATAAGCTTTGTTGAAAGGGTTGAATGACTATTCTCTACATGGGATTCAAAATATTTTCAGAGACACAATACCTACTACAGAGACAACACCTGATAAGATATCAACACTTTTCGCACCTCCAATGAAAATCCAAAATTGTGACCGGGATACTTACTTGGATGACATGTTTATACTGTTATATACATTGGATATCCAGATTTTAAAAGATTCCGATGGTATTCGATTGACAAACACAGAGCGTGTAAAATTGGACAAATTGCTGATGTCTTACAAGGATATTTTTTCAGAATCTGTTAAAGCTACTCCGCACACTGTACACCGCATCTACACTGAGAAGCATGACCCAATTGCTATTCCTCCCTACCGCTTATCGCATAGCACTCAGAGAGGAAATATCCAAGATGCTTAAACAAGGTATCATTGTCGAATGTCAGTCACCATGGGCCGTTGTTGTCCTCATACCAAAGAAAACTGGTGGAATACGAGTATGTATAGACTATAGCGAATTAAATAATATCACCAAATCTGACCGCTATCCATTACCAAGGGTGGATGATATTATACATGAAGCTAAAGCTACAAGCTTTATGTCTACTCTTGATCTTCAATGTGACTTTTGGCAGATTGGAGTTCATCCAAATGACCAAGACAAAACAGCATTTGTTACTCCCTTCGACATGTATAAATTCACCAGGATGCCAGTTGGTTTACAAAATGCCCCAGCAACCTTCCAGCGTCTTATTGATCGTATAAAAACTTCGTTGGGAGAAACGATTCTACTGGCATACCTAGATGCCATTATCTCTTGCTCACCCACGTTTGAGCAACACTTACTGGACCTAGAACAAATTTTTCAACGCCTTCAAGAGTTTGGTCTAAAAGCTAATTTAGAAAAATGTCGACGAAGTGAAGTATCTCGGCCATATACTTACTCCTAAAGGGATTATGACGGATCCAGAAAAGGTATCAGCATTACGACAACGTAAAGAACCCAGAAATGTTAAAGAGCTGCTTTCATTTTTGCAAGCGTGTTCCTGGTATCGTCGTTTTATACCCTCTTTTGCTGACGTGTCCAAACCACTATCCGCTCTATCAAAGAAGAATGTCGTATGGAAGTGGACGTCAGAGCAACAGCATGCTTTCAGTGGACTTAAAATATTACTAACATCTGCACCTATTTTAAGACAAGCTATAGACAATCAGCCCTTCACACTCAAAACTGATGCTAGTGGTTACGCTCTTGGTGCAGTTTTGCTCCAGGGGGAGGGTGCAGACGAGCATCCAACCACTTAAATGACTAATGAATATTAAGTCTCCAACCGGTCGCTTAGCACGATGGGCTCTTGCATTACAACCATTCAACATACAGATTGAATACAAGCCCGGTAAAATGAATGTCATTGCCGACACTTTATCCAGACCGACATGTGAGAGGGATCACACCAATATGACCGCGTGTGAAATCTGTACTTTTTCGATAGAATTGCCAAGAAAGACCGCCGGTAATATAAGAGAAAGTAAAAAAAAGGATTCTGATCTCAGGGAGATTATCAATTGTTTCGAAAACAATACAGAAGATATTTCACACTGGTCCAGGAGAGGTTTTATAATGAACGATGGTGTCTTATATTGCTACAACAATTTTTTTTTTTTTTTTTATTACATGGTATTTTATTTATTGTATCTTCATATATGAACTAACAATAAGTATTCAAATCTTAAATATAAAAATATAATTAGGCCCGACCAGTGTCGGACATAAGCTTAGTAGTAGTTATATATAAAACATAAGTATTGATAATCAAAAGGAAAAAATAGATACTATTGGCCAGGAATTCGCAAAGACATAGGAAAATACCATCTTCGAAATAAGATTGTTTCAAACTGTTATTAAAACCATGTCAGTGCGAAAACTCTATAAGGTCTTTAAGGACGCCACTGTTTACGCCTATGTAATGCCATTTTTGTTCCTTTTTGAACACAAAATTTAAAAAAACTAATGACTTTGCTAATGGAAAACCTTGAAGTTCGATCTCATATTCAGCCTTAAAATAATTTTAAGCGGCACTAAATTCTCAAAATATCTTTTGTGATATGATTAGGCAAATTATCGACTAAGAAAATAGTAATTTTTGGGTGGAAAGTATGGGGATTCCTGATTTAATGCGCTTGTCCAATACACCTAGTAATTTTTTATAGAAATTACTGAAAAAATATTAAAGAAAATAATAAATTAAGCCTTAGACAACGAGAAATATGTATGCAAAGAGGGGTAATGTTTGATTGGACTAGAAAACCTTTTAATGCGTTTGACAGATCCTTTGTAGAATTAATGCCAAAAGATGTATGTATGTATGTGCATTTATATACAAATACATACATAAGTACATCCATAAGTATATATGTATATGGCATAGTGTACTGCATTAATATGGGTCTAGTCTCCGGTAAATAATTCAATACTATTTCCTTTAGCTGTGGAAAACAATAAATTAAAGGCAATATACTAAAAAAAACTGTAAATAAACGAAACTCTCACACCTTGTTATGTGCATAAACACAATCACGCGCACATACTTTTGCATGCGTTTATGCCCAGCTAGCCTTTTCAATCGCTGTGAATCGTGCGCAGAGCATTTTTAATTCCAGACGAGCACATACATATTTTAATGTTTCGCACGGTAGAAACTTTTACATGTACATAGACGATTCATATACAAGAGCCGCGGAAGGTGCTTTCATTAAGGGGTCTTTAAATGGTAATACAAAGTATTACGACCAGGGTTGCCGTTGAAAATTTCGAAAAAGTATCATAAAAAGGGTATTTAAAAAAAGGGTAAAAAGGATATTTTAAAGTAAAATAGGGTCTAGTTTCTTGTGAACAAACAATAACATTTATTTCAATTTAACAATTAATTAAATATATTAGACTAAAATAAAATTAATTATCATACCTTAACTATAAATCAATGTTAACCCTCTAACCAGCCAGATCGTAAAAATTATCGGATGAAGCTAATAATTTTATTTTTAACTTGATATAGTCAAAAGAACCGTAAGTTTTAAATTACAGTTGAAAAAAAACATCAGGAACGAACGCCAGGTAAAGAATAGTGAATACCGTCTGTAGACGGTCCTGCCGGTTTGCAAGTAATGAAAAATCACATTTAAATTTGATTTATTAAAAGTTTTATTCCGATTATAGATGAAAGTAATTTAAAATACATTTTATTTAATAGTGATAATTCCCAGAAATAATTTGTATTTGGAATCAGTGATTTGGGTGTCAGTTTTTTTGCAATATTTTCACCATTTATTGACTTTTCTAACGACCAAAACAGTAAAATGATCGATACCATCGAACTGAATATCGCCAACTGGACGCTCTTTTTCCAATATCAGATATGTTGAACTGTGCTTCGTCCAATTTTTGAGCATATGATTGCCCTACGGCATATAGTTTGTTAAAATGATACAAAGTGATCAATTAAAACAAGGGCCATAAAAGGTGTCATTGCCATCAAAAAGGGTCAAAAGTGATACTTAAGTCCCACAACGGCAACACTGATTACGACTTTGTAGAATCAAAATATTATGAAATCCTCTCCGTGCTTAAAAAAAGAGAACAAAAGTCTGTTGTAGGCAGCGTTGCCATATATATTTTTTTAAAAACTTCCTAAATCTGAAAAAAAACTTTTTTTCCAAAACAAAAACTTTTTTTCTACAAAAGTACCAAAATTTTGAAAGAAAACAGCTGATCGATATTGTTCAATTATGGACATATTTATAAAAAACTTGAAAAAACTTTCTATTTTCAAAAAACTTTTTGGCATCTCAAAAAAATTCCAAAAAAAGGGAAAACTTGACAAATGGTAACGCTGGTTGTAGGTATTTTTCATGTTTACACTGATACTATAAGTAAAATGCAAGCAAAGATATCAAACTGCTGAGTTAATCACCCGTATTGCGTATGTCGAGTCGAATATTCGTCTACGATAATTTTGTATTTCAACAAAACAAAGATTGTACAAGTTTTCTTTATTCTATGACAAAATTCTCGTAGGCGAATATTCAAACCGACATACGCAATACGGGAGTTACGAAAGTATACTTTCTATAACATTATACAATATTATAATATATTAAATTAGAGAAGTACGCGTTTTGTTTTCTTGTTACATATTTTTATATATTAAGTTTTAGTTTTGATTGATTTTTCAAAACATAAATATATATAATTTTCATATAAATAATTTGTGTATTAATTAATTACGTAACTGGCGCAGTCGATTACGAATCTTCTTTAAATATACTAACTGCAAAAAACTTTATTTTCTTTTAACCGCCAAAAATCACAAGAAAAAATCTGAAAAATCAAGATTTATGAAAAAACCAAAATCTGAAAACAAGTAACCTGCTTCAAACATATTTTTAAATAATTAGCAAACAAGCAACATAAATGCAATAATGGAGTTGACATTTACAATTTCAATGCATGAATTACTAAAAGATGCTCAACGAATTCATGAATTTAGAGAAAATTATGAATTTGCCTTAACATCATTTCTGAGGGAAGTTGTTACATTATTTTTACTTGTGCAAAATCAACCACAAGTAAAACATTACATATATCAAAGGATTACAATCAACAAAGTACAAGCTTCTTCTTCACGTCCTAAGAAATTTAGGAGCAAATCCAAACTGAGAGGAGACAAAGCAAGCGCTGATTAGCAAATTTGGAGTGAAAGAATCGTATCATCAATTATATAAAAACGCCTTTGAAGCAAAAAATAATGGTATTGTAAGTTATTATAAATATCTTAGAAATATATTATGCAAAATTAATGAAAAATATGAACAGTGTCCCAAAATATTTTTTTGTCAGAGGCTCAAGCATATTTTGAAAGCTTATAGGGTCCACTATTTTTGAATTTTTTTTTAGATTTTTAGGAAGAGGTTTAGAGGTCGCGCAAATCAAATCTTTGTTAAAAATCGGGGTTTTCGACATTTTTTCAAACTTGACTCATAACTTTGTCAATCACCACGTTGATTTAATTTTTTGACCAAATATTTCTAAAGAAAATTTTCCAAACTTTATATCCATATGCAAAAACTTTAAGTTTCGGCAATATTTTTGTCCATTACGATTCCAGATATTAAGTATTTTTGCAATTTTTAACAAACTCTGTAAAAAAACGGTTTATTACTTTTCAAATTTATATGGAAGGTATAAAAAGTAGTGAGGCGATTTTGAAAACGGATAAGTTCTAAGCAATTAAGAAAAAGAAAAATGGAATTTGGTCCTACAGTTCCCGAGTTACACTATTTTTCGTTATAATTATTGTATATTTCCATAATTTTTTATAGTTGGGTCTTTAAGGAGATTTCTGCGAATAAATAAAATATTATTTCATTTCAATTCAATCCGCCGTTTAATTGAACTTATCCCAATATCTTCAGGGATTGAATGAATGAAAGATCTAGCAAGACTATAGCATTGGGGTTTTAACTGCCATTAACTTCTGACATTTATTGATCTAAATCGTTACACGCTATCATTTTCACTTTCCATTTTATGTGTATTCTCCGCTATAACATTGTCGTTATACGATTTTACATAACAAAAATTTTTGAGTTAGCTAACCGACGAATCAAATAGAGAAGTTCTTTGTATATATAAAAGTTTTCGTCGACGTACCGGTAAGAATTTTTTTATTTTATTTTGTTTTTTTGGTTAGTGCAAAAATGTGTAATTTTATTCAAAATAGATATGAATTTTGTGAAAACAAGAAATGTGTGGCCTGTTGGAAAAATGATTGATGCCCTTGATCCCTCGAAACCGCCGACAAAAATGCAAATTTTGCCCAGAGCAAAACAAAAGTTTGTTTTTTTTGTTGATTGGGTATGATTGGTAACAGGCAAACAGCTTATAATAACATATACTGGGTATAAAGATAAAAACGGATATAACTCAGGAACGGTAAGATCAAATTTAAAAATTGTTGTATTCATATTAATAAGAATTAATTTGTCTTTCAAACTGCATCATTATTTTTTTTTCGCTTTTATTGAAACTTAAAAACTTGTAAAGCGTTATTACAAAATTTTTTAAAAAATTACGAAAAATTTTAATTTAGGGTATCTAAATGAGCAAACTCATCACCAAAACTTATAAGTTTTTCACACAGGAATAAAGCTTGGATACTTTTCTTTAAAACTGTTTCCTCAGGAGTGAAGAAACCCGTGGTTATTAACCAAGTTATGAGTAAAGTTAGAAAAAAGGCCGAAAACTCCGGTTTTTTATGAAAACTCCATTTGCGCGACCTCTAAACCTATTCCGAAAATTCTTAAAAAAAACCAAAAATACTTTACTGTATAAGCTTTTAAATTTTGATTGAGCACTTATGAAAATCAGAAAAAAAAATTTTTTTGGACACTCTAATGAACACGACACTGAAAAACCAGCCCTATATATGCAGAGAAGATTACTTTAAAAACTTTTGTTAATAACACAAATGTTAATTTAGCTTCAATTATAATTAACAGAAGTTTAACAAAATTAAGAGATGCTTTTAATTTACTAAAAAATTAAGGTCTAATAAGAAATGAGCTAGTAGAAGAGAGATTTAATCTAAATGAAAATAATAAAGATAACTGTATAAAATATGAAAATAATCGAAATAATTATAGAGATAATAATAACAGACACTTAAATAATCAGGCAACAAATTATTCCTACCAGAATAGAAATTAGTTTTCTACAAAATTTCAGAATTCAAACAGACAGAAAAATTTTTCAAATGATCGAAATTCCAAAAACGATGGTAGAACAACTTTTCAACCTGTAAATTTAAGTCAAAGCTCTAGACTTAATGGTAACCAAATGGATCTAGATCATATTCAAGAAAGCGAAGAATTTTATGATAAATTTTCTTACAATGACCTCATCGCAACACTTCCAATAATAAATCTTACTATAGGACGAGAAAAAATTGGAGCCCTAATTGATACAGGTTCTACTACATCACTACTTGACCATAATAAATTACCACAATACAAACGATTGTCTCTAAAACATCCCATAACATTTACATCTTTGACTGGCAGAACAACTATAAGTAAAGAAATTATTACTAATTTACCTATGGAATTTTGTATGAAAGCGAAGTTGACAACATTTAAAGGAAAAAAATTTGACGCGATTTTAGGGCAAAACTTATTAAGGCCACTGGGTGCTGTAATAGATATGAACAATGGTTATAATATTATTATTGAATTTTTAAACTTGTGCTCATATCGAGAAAATGAAATACATCAGTTGGAATGTTTGAAATTATAAGTGTTATTTTGGATTATCTATATAACGGATTAAATAAGGAAGAAAATCTTAAATTATATATTAAATTCTTTTAGGGAGTTAATATATACTTAAGGTCAGATTTTAGATAATACTAGTATGATAGAGCATGAAATACGAACTACAACAGATAGATCAATTTATACTCGGATGTATCGTTACCCTCATATTCATGAACAAGAAATATGCGACCAAATCAATGATATGCTGAAACAGGGTATTATAAATGATAGTAACTCACCTTATAATAGTCCTTAATGGGTAATTCCAAAGAAAATACATGGTTCTGGGCAAAAGAAATGGAGGATAGTTATAGATTATAGGGGATTAAATAACATAACTTTCGACGACAAATTTCCCATTCCGAATATAGAAAATATTTTGGATAAATTAGCTAGAGCTCAATATTTCTCAACCATTGATTTGGCAAAGGGATTTCACCAAATACTTGTTAAAGAGGAAAATCGGCCAAAGACGGCATTTTCAACACCATACGGATATTATGAATTTGTGAGGATGCCTTTTGGGTTGAAAAAAGCCCCCGCTACATTTCAGAGACTCATAAATAACGTTCTTCGTGGCCTTATAAATAAAATATTTGTCGTATAGCTTGATGACATTCTTATTTTCTCTACAAGTTTTCAAGAACATATTTGCAACATAAAAAAAGTATTCCAAAAGTTAAAAGAAGCATATTTGAGGATACAGATAAATAAATGCAAATTTTTTGCAAAGGAAACTTTATATATATTTAGATCATATTTTGACAACACGTGGTGTCAAGCCTGAGCTAAAATTGACACAATTTTAAATCTTAAGATACCAACAACAATCAAAGACATTAAATCATTTCTCGGACTAACAGGTTATTACCGTACATTTATCAACGATTTTTCGAATGTTGCTTATCATATGATTAAATATTAAAAAAAAAAATACTAAACTAATTGGAAGGATCCAAATTATGTCATGGCTTTTGAGAAATGAAAAAATAATAATTACCGAGGCACCAGTGCTTAAATATCCTGATTTAAGAAAACAATTTCAACTTACAACAGATGCTAGCTTAAACTCTTTAGGAGCTGTTTTACAGCAACATGGACATCCTATTTGCTTTGCTAGTAGAACTTTAAATGAGCGTGAAAGAAATTATTCTGCTACGGAAAAAGAACGATTAGCAATCGTGTGGTCTAGAAATTATCTCAGATCTTATTTATATGGGGTCAAATTTGAGATTCTTTCAGATCATCAACCACTGAGGTGGCTTTTTTTTTTTTTGAAATCTCAATGTAAAGAGTTGAATCCCAGACTTAATAGATGGATACTAAAACTAAGTAAATTTAATTTAACAGTTAATTATATAAGAGGAAAACAGAATCAGGTCACAGATTTTGTAAGCCGGAAGAAAGGAAAGAATTTAAAGTGTCTTCAATTGATTTAATAAATACTTTAATACAATCAGTCTTGTATTGCTTCTATTAATTCTTGACAAAATTTCACTACATAATTTTGGCTAAAACAATTTTTTGAAGTATATAAAAACTTTAATAGAATTTTTTTTTTAATATTTTCATATCCATACAGATAGAGTATACGAATATAAGCAAGCGAGGGCATATTTATTATTCGAAAGATATGGATAAGCTAACCACGCTAGACAAAAAAAAATTCGTATAAGCTTGCTTACATATCAATATAACAAAAACACCATAACTTTTATATTAATAAAACCGAAAGTACAAAAAAAGTATATCTTCATTCAGTAAAAAGTATCCAAAAGTGGCCAAAATTAGAAAAAGTATCAAATTTGGATGCATTTTGTAAAGGTAGCACAATAGTATCCAAGCAGTCGTAAAAGTGGCAAATTGCTACTTTAGCAGGACCAACGGTAACGCTGACTGCAAGATCAATATCACTCTCCAAATAATCATCAGGAAATGCATTTAGCAGTTGTAGATTAAATAGGCGATGCTATTTAAACAGCTCTTGGCTAGCTGGGTTGTTAAATGCATAATAAATACAAATGCATGCAGATACAAGTGATGGGCACCCGCTCACCCGTGGTAAGGGTGATCATATCTGGAACGCACGTAATTGTTAGCCATTTAGTTTTACGCTTATGTGAAAAAAATTACTGTGAGTGAGGAATTATTTTTTTCATAATTTTTGTTTTTCATTGAAATATTTTTTTCCTAATTTTGTGAGTCAATATCAAAATAATAGCAAGAGGGATGCAAGCAGATTTGTTTTTATACACATATCGCTTGCTTATTGCAATAGTTATAGCCAAAAAAAAACCAGTTTTTCAGAAACTGAGATTAATTGCCTGTTCCAGGATGACACTCATGTTCGTTCGCACGCATTTTAAACGACAAAAAGCTGTTTTACGTTCCACTAAAAGCCTTTAGGACGACAAGTCGAAAGAAAATGAGTGCGAACGATAACGTAAGCATTTCAATACAAATTTGCGCCCCTATAAATTTTTTTCAGGCAATTGTACGAACTCTAATGTCAAAAGCAGGCACTTGTATTTTAATTGTCGACTGAGACAAAATAAAACCAATTATTTTTATTTACACAAATAAAATATTTGTTTTGCGTTCTTTGGTTGGGCTTTGTGATACTCTTCTCTAAGTATGTATGTATGTACATATGTGTGTTCGACAACAGCTTCGATGAGTAAAGATTTTCTGTCTACCACCATTTCCGCTAGTTATAATGAAAGTTGGTTAGAAGCTATCGGTCTTATGTATAAGAAAAAACGGTCAAGAAGTTAGCATAAATCACATTGGGATTTAATAGTGGGTTAAAACTACATTATGCGCCGATTTTTTATGCCAAATTGTGTGGAGGAACTCGTTAGCACCACCTAGTTCAATGTCGTCACTTATGCTAACTTCATGCCAGTTTTTTCTTATACATAAGGCCGTATTTATTCATGTAAGCAGTTGTTCTACATACACAGAGGTGTATGTAGAACAACAGAAAACTTGCTGAGCGGAGCCGGTATTCGGTATATTATATATACATAAATGCAATAATAATATATGTATATGTATTTACAGATATCCATACCTAGAGGTTAGAGTTCTTAAGATCGGACAAAGGCCAGTTTAACAGAAAAATATACTTCTACTCTACAAAGTCGCCGTTGCGCATACATGTGTACTCACATATCTATGTATGTACATATGTATACATATGTACACATGTATACATATGTACATATATGCACAGAAGAGAAAATTATTGCACCAGTCCAAAGGCCGGCTAGGTAGAACACTTTTCTGGGTCTGTTGGTATTTTTGAAAGACCTAAAGATAATGACAATCACCCAAATGACTACGAATAATGACCTAAATAAATGGGCTGTTGGTAATTTTTCTATTTGGGTGATTCTTCAGAAAATTTTGCATGACTTGTGTTTTTTTTTTGGTCTTTATTTATCATAAATAAAAACCAATGAGTAATTATGTGTAATTTTTATACCTAACAAAAATTGTTTTGTTAAGTTTCTTTATTTTAATTTATTTTTGGGTGGTGCAGGTTAGAATTAGAACAGAGTTTAATTTTTTAAAGCACAATTTACACATTTAATCGATTTTTTATTTCCATTTGACGATGAATGTGTGAAATTGTTGATGTGGCAATATGGATACTTGACAACGGGTATACGGTTTACGTTAGAAACGTAAAACCACGCGAACGACAAGTCGAATGTTACTGGGGCGTTAATTCGAACGAAAATGAGTGACTGCTTATCTTTCGTCGTTCTGGAACTGGCTGTAAATTTTTCATTTTATAGCTGATAATGCTGATATTCAATTATGAATACATATTTCACTATTGAAACCTTCAAATATATCAAATATATTTATAAGATTAAAATTGCTCCTTTAAAATTTGAATGAATCAATATATTTTTTACATCAATTTCAGGATATTATTTCTGTTAAATAGCACGAAATAATTGTACTATATTATTCATTCAACATAGTATTTTTTTTATGTGACTATCTATATTTTTATTCTGCAAAAAATTTTAATATGTTGATCTTCGTGAGCAAAAATAACTGGATGGGTGATCTTCCACTGATCTGATTTATTTTTCATTCAATTATTTTAGTTTTGTTATTTATTGAGCAGAGACATAAAGTTCTGTTTTTTGTTTTTGGTAAGATTAGAAAATATTTGCTCAATTCACAACCTATTGTAAGTGTAGTAGGTCGTCAAGCTGTACAACAGTTGTAAAATGTTGTAGATAATTTCCATAGAAAAGTTTGCTACGACACCTACAACATTTTTCCCTATGTTTGATGAATGTCGTAGAATGGCATCAGGAATGCATAAGCTTATAAAAGTGCTAATGTTTTTTAATTACAATTACCTTAATTTTTCTTTATTAAATTAATAAAAATTAGTGCAATTATAAATGAAAATAAATAAAAAAAATTCGTGAAATGACGAAAATTGGCAAAAAGCTACTAACAGCAGGATGATAAGAAAGTCTAATAATGTTTTAAAACCTTCAAAATTGTTAGGACGCTAAAAACCATGTAAAAACCCGCTTTTATTCCAAACTTTGCAAAAAATCGCGAAAATTGGCAAAATTTTAAATAAGCCATGATATAGATTAAAAATCGCTAAAACAAAGAATGCAAAAAATTCCTAATTTGCAAAAAAATTACGTAAATTTGTAAAAAAAATTTTAATAGCGGGAATATATTTTTTAAAAGCGGCAAAATTGCCAAGAATCTGAAAACATGTAAAAATTCGCTTTTATCACGATCTTTGCAAAAAAAAAACGCGAGAAGTTGCAAAATTTTAAACAAGCCATAATATTGATTAAAAATCGCCAAAAATGTAAGGAATGCAAGAAAACAATAAAAATCGCGAAAATGACAAAAATTCGCAAAATGTTACTGAGAGTCTAAAATTTTTTAAGAATCGGCAAAGCTGTTAGAAGGCTGCAAGCATGAAAAAGTCGCTTTTATCGCGAACTTTGCACAAAATCGCGAGAAGTTGCAAAATTTTAAATTTAATTGATTAAAAATCGCCAAAAATGTAAGGAATGCAAAAAATTCATTAAAATCGCGAAAATTCGCAAAAAGCTACTAACAGCGGGATGATAACAAATTCTAATATTTTTTTAAAAATCGGTAGAACTGTTAAGAAACTGAAAGCATGCAAAAAGTCGCTTTTATCGCGAAGTGTGCAAAAATTCGCGAGAAGTTACAAAATCGGAAGCAATCTGGAATAAGAGTGATTGTCTTCTTCAGAATCGCCTGAAATTTTTTGATTTTTTATGAAATTGTAATTTTCGTTATTTTTTAATCACCCGAATCCACCATTAACATTTTGCAGTATGTTTTTTGCATAATGCCGAATATTTTTTGTTTTTGTTTTGCTTTTATTAATTTGAAACTATTTTCGTTATTTTTATTCTTTCTCTTCTTCTTTTTAAATGTTCGACATTTTTAAAAGTCTAACAACGCTTACAACAGGCCGTTCGCAACTACCATAGTTGTAGCTAATACAATCTACAATCTATATTGGTTGTGAATTGGGTAATTTTGTTTTAGTTTTTTAACTCTTGAATCGATACATCGATAAAGTTTTCTAAATTCTCGAACATTTTTGATAGTGACATTATCCATAGTTTTCCACCTCTACTGGCAACACTTTATTTGCTAGCTGTCGCCGAAAAAACTAGAAATTCCCCCTTATTGCGAATGGGGTCGTCGACAAAATAGTCACTTGTCTACTCTTTGTCGACAAGAATTGACTACTATTAACATGTTACATTAATTTACAAGGCCTTAGAGATTAGTAAGAGATTGTCAACAAGAGCCAATTGTTGCCGATAAAGAGTAGTCAAGTGACAATATTTGCTGTCGTCTTGATGTGACGTCGACGATGCCATTCACAGTAAAGGCGATTATTTCAATCGGACTGCAACGAAAAAGTCACCATGGACAACAACCTTCTGCCGTATTGTCTTGCTGTCGTCAAAATAATCATTCTCATATAAATATGTGTATTCTATCCTTGACATTTTGCTTTGGTTAATGTGTTTAATGCTTAACACGGCTACTGGTTGTCTTTATTTATTACAAGGACATACATATGTACAAAACAAAAACAAAGAAGGAAGTTGTCCTTTTTTTAAGCAAATTTGAGCCTCTTGAGCCACTTTTGACCCAAGAAATTTGAAAAAAACATTTATATTGTGCATATCTACACAAAAATACCTTTTAAACCACATATGTTTCACCAATATTGGTGGACGATAAGATAATTAAAAGTGTACGACAAAAAAATGTGTGCCGTATTTATATATAAGATTTAATTAGATATATTTGAATATGGAACAACAAATTCCGGACAAATATTATTTATTAAAAATGTACTGCCGTATTCTAAAAAAATTATTTCCATAAAAATTTTGACTAATTTATTTATTTTTGTCTTTAAAAACGACAAAAAAAATTGGAAAAGAAAAATCAGATACGTTGTTTAATCAGCTTTTGTTCTAGATTAATGGTTCTGAGTAGGCTTAGAGGAAAAAGTTGTTGCGCTGTGGAGGAATTGGGAAAACAGATCTTAATACAATAAGTTTGGAAAAAGTACCGTTATTAGCAAGCAACACGAATAAATCGCATTCTTGATATTGAGCAATTTGATCTCCCAAAACCTTCCAATAATGCGTATGTTTAAGGCCCTCCAGCCAGTTACACTCGAAATCTGAGCGAAAAAATTTTTTTGTGTTTGGTATTGGCTTGAAATATTTGCATACATTTTATTGATTACAAAAGCGAATGCAAATAGCAAAATTAAGCGAATAAATTACGAATGCGAACATTCGTTACGTCCATTTTATACCCTAGTAAAAAAATTGAAATCATTTTGAAGGAACTACATTTTCATTGCTTTAAAAAAATCGATATTTTTAATTTGCTGATAATTACCAAAACGTAAGTAGAGGTTTAGTTTAGTCATACAAAACCTTGTAACTCCTCCATAGTTTTAGAAAATACTTCCCATAATTTAAAAAAAAATCGATTATATTTAAAGAAATTTATAAACTAGTTTTCGTGAAAATGTTAAAGTTGTTTACTTAAATTTACATAAGAACACTGTTTCGCGTTTATATTCCTATAAAAGGAAACAAATTGTAAAAATGGGTACCATTTTTCCTGGAGGCAAATATTATTATAGAACGCCAAAAAAATATTTTTCTTAAAACCGCTTCTAACTCAGTGAATAAGCATCGAAAAAGAGGACTTATTGCAATGACAACCCTATGTAAAAATCATTAGAAATAATCCAAATTTGCACTAGTTCCGAATCGCAAACTCTACATTTTCATGACTTCTTTGGAGTGTCTTCTTTACTGGGACTGTATTACTCAGTGCATATAATTCTTATAAAATTTTTAATCGACTGTACCTCAAATTTGTATGATTTATTTTAGCCAAATATACTACAGAGTTTAACGGCCTGTCCCACGATGTCACCAGAAATCGTTCGATCGACAACTTGTATTGCAAGTAACAATAACATTACAAAATTTGTTATTGTGTTCAATATATGTAAGTATGCGATCGAACGAATTCTGGTGACATCGTGGGACAGGCCGTAATTTTCGACCATCTTACAATTGCAGCGTTTGTATTATTTGCATTTAGGAATCTGTTGCGTACAATATGCTGCAGGAAGTTTTTATTTTACATAAGCCCTACAGACACTATCAAAATACTCATCAATCAGATTTTGTAAAAATTATGATGCATGATATATAAAAAATTTTTGATTTATGATACAATTGATGTCAGTCACAATTTGTTTCTTGTATTTGTGCATCAAGTATTTTCAAGGTGCGCGGTTGTTAAAAATGGCGGATGAACGAAAATAAATATTAGATTTTATTCGTTCGTTTGTTATTCCTTCATCCACAAATGATTCTTCCTTGCATTACCCAGTAAAAAAAGACACTCCAAAAAAGTCATGAAAATGTAGAGTTTGCGATCAGGAAGTAGTGCAAATTTCGATGGGATCTAATGATTTTTACATAGGGTTGTCATTGCAAGAAGTTCTCTTTTTTGCTGCCTGGTCACCGAATTGGAGGCCATTTTAAGAAAAATTTCCTTTTTTGTGTTCTATGATAATATTTTCATCGAGGAAAAATGGCTAATAGTTACCTATTTTAACAATTAGTTTCTTTTTATAGGAATTTAAGCGCGAAACAGTAATTTAATGTAAATTTAAGCAAATAACTTTAAAATTTTAGACCAAATTTAGTTCATAAATTTCTTCAAAAAAATCGATTTTTTAAAAATTCTGCTGAGTAATTTCTAAAACTTGAGAGGAATTACAAGGTTTTGTATGACTTAAATAAACTTCTACTTGGTTTTCTGCTAACTATCGGCAAATTAAAAATATCGAGCAATGAAAATGTAGTTCCTTTAGAATGACTTCCAATTTTTTTTACTGGCTAGTTTTATTTTTTGTTTTAAAAACACTGCCATTATTGCTACTAAATTTTCTTTGGATATTGACATTTTTATGATATTGTCAGTACAAAATCTTACTGAAAATAAATTATCTTCTATTAAGATTTAGGACAAAAGCAAAATAAAAATTAATGCTTGACTGATCATCCAGCATGTGTACATCAGACCATTCAGCACACGTACAAGAAAAGGACATTAAGCACATTGATCGTGTCTATTGCTTGCACAGCAAGTTTGTATATATTTTTCTTGAGTTTTTCGGTTGCGTGAGTTTTTGTGTTTGTGATCAATTTTTTTATGCTCACGTGAGCGAAAAGTTATTAACCAAGCCATCTCTAGTACAAATGTAGATACTTATGTATGCTTGTATGTACATATGTATGTACATAAGTATGTCATGTATATTCATATGTACGTAATAGCGCATATGAAAAAATTCAAACATTCAAATGTTATAAAAGGTGAACTATGTAATTCATTATTGTAGCAATAACACAATAACAGCAACAGCAGCAGCACCAGAAATTATGCTAACCCTAAGTGTATTGTACTGTTTGTTGTTTTGTGTTGCATTGTTTTTTTTTTTTTTTTGTTTTGTGTTGCATCGTATTTAATTGTATTCTATTGTATTACAAAAGGACTCGAGTGGCAGCTTCACAATAGTTAAACACAATACATACATACATACACATATGTACATGTATAGATATACATATGTATACAATTGTATCGAAATATGTCCTTATGATTATTATTAAATAACAATACAGTTATTTCCTCGTACGAGTAACAGGCGGTCGGACAGCCAGATATTAAACCATTCGGTTTGTAATGTTTGTATATGTATATAAGTATGTCATACGACAACTTTCATCAAATAGAAACATAAAATAATATCAGCAGCAATCAAATAAATTCAACAATTGTTTTTTTTCAGGACTAAGAGAGATAATAGGTAAAGTGGCGAACAAAACATTTCTGAACGAATATGAATAATATTAGAATATTTCCCACTTTTCTATAATACAGTAGACGCTCGCAAATTAGAACTCGCGGAAATTCAAATTCTTCAGATATTAGAACGACGTTTTTAATAGATTGCAGAACTTACGGTTTTAATTTCAAAGCATTCTTTTTTTTTGTTTGTTTTTAACACTGAAAAAGTTTCTTTATAGCTTTTATTTGGCTTCCACATAGTACACAGTAAAAAAAGGGGAATTGCATGTTACATCATTAGAGCGTGAAATTTGAAACGCGTAGTCATATTTCAAAGTCTATTTTCTTTTAGATAAAATGCCAAATAAATGTAAAAACAATACTCTGTCTTTAGAAACAAATGTAAAGATATTGGAAAAGATCGCCAAAGGCGTTAAATGAAAATGTTTAGCTCTTGACTTTAACGTAACAAAATCTGCCCTCAGCTATGTCAAATCAAATAGAGCAGCTATGTATGTATGTAAGTATTTATATTAAATGCAATTTCCAACACCTATCAGGAAAAAATATGGAAAGTCGGCTGTATGAGAGGTTTCTGAATCAACGTGGAAGGAAATATACAATGACTGGAGCAGTAATGAAAGAGAAATCTAAGCAAATTTTTCAATAAGAATATCCCAATAATGCTGACAATACATTTCAAGCCAGTGTTGGATTGTTTGCTAAATTTAAAAAGCGACATGGCATTAGATGTTAAAAAAATTGAAAAGCGAGATTATTTCTAGTGAGGTTGATCCAGTCAATGCATTTATTCACAAATTTCGTGGTAAGGTCGCAGGGTATAATAGACTTACAATAGACTTGAAACGGGTTTATTCTTTCGTTTTCGTGCTGATAGAACATATGCATTTGCCTGGGAAATAAGTGCTCCGGATTTAAAATCCAAAAACAACTTGTTACAGTTTTACCCGATGGCTCACATAAATTGGTGCCATTGGTTATTGGGAACCCCAAAAAAAAATCAAGGAACATGAAATGGTTTAATAATCCCCTTCAATACAATTGGATGACGTCCCTGATCTTAAATGACTGGTTCCATAAGATATTCATTAAGGAGCTAAGGAAAATTATCTTAGGCTGGGCTTTTATTTACCAGATCATTCGTTTTTCTAGAGAAAATAATTAACCTCCAAAGGCACTTTTACTTATTGATAATCAAACATCTTCGATACGATGATAACAACATAGATGCATACTTTTTTCCAAGAAATGTAACACCAGCTGTGCAACCAATGGATCAAAATGAATAATCTTTTAAAATCCCACTGAAAACGTGATGCAATGAAATTAGTCCAACAAGCTTGGGATGAGTTGCCTCAAAGAGTGTTAAAGAATTTTTGGTCTAAATGGATAAACTAGCATTTTGACCAATACGACAGTTATGACGACATTCCGATAACCCAATTAATGCAAAAAAAGAATTATGAATGCAACTGAGAGACATTGACACGAACATTATTCTTATTTATATTAGCATAAATTTGCTGATTGATATCGTCTAACTAAACTTAAGAATATATTTATTTATTGTATCTTCAAAATTGAACTAACAATAAGTATTCAAATCCTAAATGTAAATATAATTATTAGGCCCAACTAGTATCTGACATCAATTTAGCGATATTAATTAATAATACATAACTGTCGTTTTAAGCACAAAAATGATATTCAAGAAGTTTCATGTGGAATGTTGAGTATTAAAACCCTTGTGTTCCTCTTTTTTAAGAGGATGTATCCAGTAAAGTTCAAGATATTACGAGCCAGGGGATTAGGATGTGACTCGAGTTTTGTTAAATATTTGCCTGCATATTTTGCAATTTCTTCAGTCTCTAGTGGCATATTTAACGATGTAAATTTGAATTTTTGGTGTACAGTATAACGCGTTTAATTATCCATCCGTTAAATGCCTTTATCGCTTATTTACCCCAAATATTGGATCCTCGTTTGTCACAGTCTTTTTTCACACAAAAGTCCACGCTTAATTAACTTTCGTTTAATTACCCATTTCGGGTAATTACCCAGTAATATTTTACCCCAAAATTAAATTTCCCCTAAAATATCTTCGTTTATTTGACCAAAGCTACCGAAGTATATATTTATGCAATTCTGGAATCAAATATATACCTTATCTATTTATTTTTTGTAATATTAATTGTTTTTGGTACATAATAGAATATTTTACTTGAAGAAATACATCTGGAGATGCATTTTATTTCAAATCATTATGTACTACATACCACAGTGAGTTCAGATAAATGCATTTCTCAAGGTATTTAAGCGTAATCTCATAATTACCTCTATGAGGCTATAATTTCTGATTTAACTTTAAGCTTTTCCGTTCATAAATATTAATTTTAACCTTTTAATTGCAAACATCTTATAGCGAATGAGGACATAAAGAATAAAATGCAACTACGAAAGAAGCATTAAAGAAGACACGGGTTCGGTGTGAGCGAGACGTCAGAATTTGCAAATTATCTTCCGTCTCGTCACATCTCTGTGTACTTTGTGGCATTGGCACATGAATATGATACACGTTAAGTAACTGGTTGGCTCATTTTTGCAAAAGTGGCAGACTAAGCGTTTGCTGATTGAGCTGGAGCTAATTTAGGTTTTTGCCCCACAGTCTGTTTAACGAAAGAATAAACAGAACAACCTCTGTAGCCAGCGGTGTGATTACCTCCACAATTACTACATTTTTTTCTACTCGATATTTTGGCTTAGTACAACTAGCAGTACCGTGATAACACAAACACCGCAGATAACACAAACTATAGGTAAATTGCAGTAAGTTTTTGTGTGACCATATTTTTGGCAATTATGACACTGTATGGGACCTGAATGCTTAGGTGGCTCTTAAAGTTTGATTTTTTGGTGTAAGAGAAACTTTACGCTATAAATTGGATGTGTTTAGTTTTTTTAAATCTTATATCATTCGGCTCTAGTTCAACCCGGAATAGGGGTTGGGGTTCCTTTTCTCTGTTTATTATATTAGTAAAATTTTTTACTTTAAACCCTTGGTCGATTAGTGCACATTTTACTTCTTCGGGTTCAACATATGAATCTATGCCCTTCAATACTATCTGTATGCCTTTAGCACTCTTAAGTTGGTATTGTTTTATTTTTTTTCATATTCTGTCACAATTTTTCGGAAATTTTTTCTTCATATATTTGAATTTTTGTTTCGTCAATACTACCTTGTTTAATTGGAATGATGTGAAAAGTATTCTTATCAATGGCCGACAGTAGTTGTTTTAGAAGTGCGTTAGAATTTTTCTCTCTCAGATAGATAGGTGGTGGCTTAAAACACTTTTGCGATGATGCGGCGGGCTTGTCGTTATTGTCTTGCAAAAATGAAACACGATTTTGTCCATTAATAGACGATGCGCAGTTGCCCCTTGATATTTTGGGAGCATTTAAAATCGTAGAAGAACTTGGCTTCGCCCACGCTTTACCACAGTTATACATCTGTCCATTCCGACTTGGACCTCGGGTTTCGAACTACTGTTCTCTATAGTGATAACTTGGTTAAGTGATGAACACGAGCCGAGGCTGATGATATCGCTGACTTATATGAAGAAGTATTAGGCAATTAGGCAATGTTAAGGAATCAATAGTTGGCATTGGACAAGTCGAAGTTGATCGCTGACGAAAAAGTGGATTTGCCGTTAGAAAAAGACTATCCTCAGACTTTTTTTAAATATATTTCGTTAAGTGTTTCAAAGCTTACAGTCGTTAGAAGTCACTTCACAATTTTCTGTTTTTGAGGTATTTATGTATATAAAATATTCCTCAATGACGCCTTGTTTTCAGTTTTTTTTTGTTTTTGTTATATCTGACTGTGTAAAAATCTTAGCAAAGCAAATAAAGCTTATTTTTCAGAGTCAATATGTATTACAAATATTATGTACTGCAAATATAAGGTTCAACGAGAACTCAAGCTTAAAATTAAGACAGGATTATACTCAAGCTTCAATAAATTCTTCGTAATAATCAAACATTTCGATTTAGTAGGATTTATATCCAGGCCATTGGGGGTAACCCATTAAAAAATACGGTTTCATTCTTAATTTAAAATGCTCACACATCGCACAGAGGGGCCAAATGCGGTCATTTCACGATTGAATTAAAAAAAAGAAAGAAAGTGGAAAAACTAAGCAGAAAAAAGCTAAAGACTTTGCGTAATTAAATCTATTTACCTAAAGTTATTTTGAAAAAGTAATAAATTCAACAGTTAAACCTCAAGTTCAGGTATTTATTCGAATGTTTTGCTCAAAATAATTATTTGCGGAGGTGTTTTTGTTTTTAATGTTTAATGTGGAAGTGCACCAAAAATATGAATTATCTCAGTTTAAGTGGACATAAAGTTATCAATTAGGCTCAATTGAGCACAGATTTTATTTTTATTTTAAAGGCTGAACAAATGATCGTTATTTTAGCAAAATTTATGCTGCGCATCGTTACGCCTCAAAACTTAAGCACGGAATAGGACTAGCCTCATGTGTTTTTTTTTACAAATAATAAGCGCTTCAGGGCTTTGCACTAATATTTTTATTTATGTTATTTTTGTAATTATTTTATATGGTTTTATTAGATATGTACAAATGTCATGATTTGTAACGCATGAGTCACGCGTGATCGTTGCTGTATTTGTGTATAATAATGATTATAGGAAACAATGTGTGTGAGTTTCGCAAAATTGCTTAGACCTGGTAAAAAATCTAATTTTAGATAATTCGAATCCGAAAGCAATTCATCAGAATAGTGCTTGTTTTGTTGGTTGTCCCTGCTTCGGTATTTCCTAAATAAAAAAAGTTACGTTTATTATTTAATAAATATGTAGTTATTTTGTATGGTGGGTACCCGTCTTCCCCTCCTATACCATCAAGATTTTGGTGGAACGTGCAGTTTATTTTAAGAGTTATCCACATCAAATATAGATTATCGCGCTATTGTATTTCTGAAGATATTGGGAATATAATAATTACTTTTTATGCAGATATTTTTATGCCTATATTTTGTTGGATCATTCAGTTCCATAAAAAATTTAGTGACCCTTACTATTGTAGTTGTCAACTGATACAGTGTTACAGTTCGTATACATACATATGATGCATGTTCTTGTCGATTTATTATATATTTTCCAACTTATATACATACATACACATGGGCGTTTCTACAGAAAATTCCACATTTTGTCACGTTACGTCACCATGCAATTTAGCTTGAATTTTAGCGCTATTCTGTTCGATGTTTTTCTAGTTTTTACCGAATATAGACCTGATTTCGCTCTACACCGACATACAATAAAGTATTTAAAACATTAGTTTTTCTATGAAAACGAGCTACGGCACAAGGTAATGTAACGTGACAATATCTGGACTTTTCCGTGGAAATGCCCACATAAGACAATAAAAAACAAAAAGTCAAAAAATAATTGTTTGCATATTTTATTCGTATTTTTCCTTCTCAAATATCCATTCAAAACGTTTTGCTTGTTTTTAATGGTTCTTGCAAATTTCGCACTTTTAAATGGTGTGGAAATGTGCAAAATTATAATTAGTATTGACTCTATTGTATGCATATTTATGTTCAACTTGCGTACGTGTGTGTGTGTATGCATGTTCATGTGTAAACGGGCTAGTGAGACTGCGTGTGTGAGTAGCTCACCCCCTTGGAAACGCTTGACTGCATGAAAAAATTACATATGTATGAGATATGCCTTTTAATAATTAAATAAGAGCGGTATTAATCAAAAGCAAACATTTTTTTTAAATTAAAAGACAAAATTTTGAAATGATCAGATGAAATTGTTGGTGTTTTCCTTTTGCCATTATATTTTAGAAAACTATGCAGAATTTAATTTAATTAAAGCAAGAGAATCTGGCGCAATTTTACTAAACAGTCTCCAACAAAAAGCATTTTTTAAGAGAAATCTTATTCTTACGCAAATACACTAGGGTTCGGGATTTTCTGGATTTTCGCACTTCCCAGGAAACGGGAATGAATTCCCGGGAACGCGATTTTTTAAAGTCAATTTTATAAATTGAGTAGGTTTATTTAAAAAGATTTATTTAATATAAGCACTCTTTTTAAATCAAAGCTAATATAAAAACAGTTCTAAAAATTTTTAAGTGAATTTAAGCAAATAGAGTCCATAGTCATTACGCAGTAAGAAGAAGGCGATGAATATTAATTGACAACTATTATTGAAGTAGTCATTAAAATAACACCACCACACATTTTACTGATGTGAACTAGTAACTCTTTGTATCAGTTGTTGCAGGAAAGTTCAAGTGATGAAGGCATAAACACTGATCACTGAACTACTCCTGCTACAGCGGGTACTAATCCTAATGCAACATCAGAGCGCCCTCATTCATCGGTATTGTGCAGCAGAGTCATCACCGAAGTAAAATAACTCATAATATAGCTACTAAGCACAGCTTTGAAAATTTAATACGCCTCATTGATACCAGAGGCGCTGCAACACTGCATTATTGAAAAATACGTGCAGAAAGCAAAGTTGTAAGATAATGAAGCTTTCTTCTATCTCTTCCTTCACCACCTGTCTTCTCTATCACTATCCCTTTCCAAAAGAAGGTAACACCTAGCAATAGTAGTAGGTACCCATTGCCTGAGTCCTACTTCTCTTAAGAAAAATAAAAATTAAGATTAGTAAATTGGTAGTGAAAGGCCTCCACATCATTTTATTAAGAACTTGCTTTGCTTGTTTTTCATTCTTGTTGAAAATTTTCAGGGAGTATTCTTATCGTTAAGTACAAGCAAGTTACAGTACTATAAAAAATAGAACCTTATGAGTAATCGTGCCATAACCGCCAAAAAAACTTAATTGACATAAATTTCGAACTTAATTTGTTGACGCAAATCGATTGCTTGCGATCGTAAATAATCGATTATCACAAAAAAACGATGTTCGAAAATAATGTCTCTTAAGCTTTTTTGGAGGTTATAGCACGATATGTATGGGTGTCAGTGCATGTTTTTTCAAAGCAGCCCATTTATTCCGTAATTCGCTAAAGCTAAATACCGATCGCTAAAATGCTGAACAAATACAAAATTGTTGGCCATGACATAAAACACTAAAATTTCGGTGGATTAAATTATTAAGCAATTAATTACCTAATTTAGCAATACGCGTTTAAAAATTCCATTATTTAGCCTGGATCATACGATCGGAACAATGTACCATTTTTCGTCGACTCACTGCAATAAAGTCATAAGCAGGGAAACCAGAAATATGCTCTAAAGAAACTGTTTTATGCGCATTCAATATGCACTAAAAACTTTAAAATATGCACTAAAAGCTCAAAAAATATGCTCTTAAAAATAAAAGAATTCAAAAATTCAACAACATTTTCATATAAAATAAGACAAAAATAATTTCTTAATCAGGCTTGAGTTCAGTAATTTCAATTCTTATGAATGAAATATTTTTTTTTTTTATTAATTAATGTGAGTATCTAAAGAATAGAAGAAAAATTAAACTAGACACTATTAGCTGGGGGAAATACCGATATTTTTCTGTGCAGCCACGGACTTCATCAGCACCCATGTCTATCTACTGGGGTAGAGATTATTATTAACATCAGCTATTAAACTTAAATTTCTATGAAATGGAATATGAGAATTGATTGTGTATACAATTATTGATTTGCCTTTGGCAAACACATTTGTAAGTATCACTATTCATTTTCTGTTTTTCCATTTTCTATTTAGGTTAGCACGAAGTTATATCACTCTACCTATGTATGTTTAACTATTCTTACTTATCTTTTACGATCATCACATTAATTATTTTTACTTATTCGATGCACCATCGGTACATACATATAAGTATTATTGTAGTGGCTTTATGTTACTTTGTTTTTGCTTTCTACAGTTGACTTAGCTTTCCAGCATTCTGAAGCAGTTCTGGCCAAGTGAACAGTGATCGCCAAGTGAACATATTTTTGTCACGTGCCCATGATGAATTAAATGAGACATTATTAGATTTTAATTGAACTATAGTGAATTTTTAATCAGAAATAATTTCTTAATCAGGCTTGAGTTCAGTAATTTCAATTCTTATGAAATATGATCGTAAAAGATAAGTAAGAATAGTTAAACATACATAGGTAGAGTGATATAACTTCGTGCTAACCTAAATAGAAAATGGAAAAACAGAAAATGAATAGTGATACTTACAAATGTGTTTGCCAAAGGCAAATCAATAATTGTATACACAATCAATTCTCATATTCCATTTCATAGAAATTTAAGTTTAATAGCTGATGTTAATAATAATCTCTACCCCAGTAGATAGACATGGGTGCTGATGAAGTGCGTGGCTGCACAGAAAAATATCGGTATTTCCCCCAGCTAATAGTGTCTAGTTTAATTTTTCTTCTATTCTTTAGATACTCACATTAATTAATAAAAAAATATTTCATTCATAAGAATTGAAATTACTGAACTCAAGCCTGATTAAGAAATTATTTCTGATTAAAAATTCACTATAGTTCAATTAAAATCTAATAATGTCTCATATAAGACAAAAATAAAATAAACAAAAGAAAGGAAACAATACAAAAAAAAAAAAAGCAATGTGAGTCCGATCACAGGGGAGATGTGTAAACATCTAGTAATGAAAAATTTTTTTTAAGTTGGAAGTACTTTAGCTTTTAGTATATTTTTTTAAATTAATCAATTAAAAGTATCAAAACTTTCAATATTGTAAATACATAGGAATTTGCTGGTTTTTGTTTGTTTTATTTAACTTATTTGGTTAGTACATGGACACACTGCAGTATATATGTACTGCATTTTTTTCTGTTTTTGGGTTTTTTTTCATTTTGGCGATTTTCATTTGATAAAGTGTGGCATGAAGGCCTTATTTTAAAATTGAAGACTTACTTACCAATAAACATTTTAAATCTTTTGGAAAGTTACATTATTTCCCGTAAGTTCACTGTTGCGGAAGGAGACTTTACAAGTAGGCCTGAAACAATTTCATCTGGTGTGCCACAGGGGAGTATACTGGGACCAGTTTTATATTTAATTTATACTTGTGATATGCCTGTGAGCAGTAGTATCCATACTTCCACATTTGCCGACGATACAGCCTGCCTTAGTATGCATGAAAACCCTGATGAGGCATCCTGCAAACTTCAGGAACACATTAGCCAGATGGAGCTTTGGTTAAACTTATGGAGAATCAAGGTAAATGAACAAAAGTGTGTTCGAGTAACATTTACTTTACGAAGAGATACTTGTTCCCCCATTCGGATTAACAATCAAGTTGTCTCTCAACATTCACATGTGAAATATCTTGGAATACACCTTGATCGACGACTTACATGGAAACACCACATTGATTCTAAGTTAACTCAAATGAAACTTAAACTAACTCAGGTACGTTGGCTGATTGGTCGAAATTCAACACTTAGCCTAGACTGTAAACTTTTAATATACAAGTCGCTTTTAAAGCCAATATGGTGCTACGGAATTCAAGTATGGGGCACTGCTTCAGCTTCAAATCTAGAGAAAATTCAACGCAGGCAAAATAAAATTTTACGCATGATAACATCGGCTCCATGGTACATCAAAAATTCAAATATACATCGTGATTTGAATATGCCACTAGTGACTGAAGAAATTGCAAAATACGCTGGCAAATATTTAACAAAACTCGAGTCACATCCTAATCCGCTTGCCCGTAATATTTTGAACTTTTCTGGACACATCTGCCTAAAAAAGAGGGACACAATGGCTCTTATTCACAGCACTCCAGATGGGACTTCTTGAAAATACTTTTATTCTTTTCCTTTTGATTATCACTACTTACATATGTATTATATATAACTACTACTAAGCTTATGTCCGACATTGGTCGGGCCTAATTATATTTTTTAGATTTAAGATTTGAATACTTATTGTTAGTTCATATATGAAGATACAATAAATAAAAATCATGCATTAAAAAAAAAAAATTTTGGCGATTTTTTTCATTTTGGCGATTTGTTCCTTCAACGTCTACTCGGGGCGGAGCCCGTCATAACTACAAAACCGAATTTTTATTGAAACTAACGTCCATAATAACCGCGCAATATAAATATAAAAAAAATTATATACACATGGAACATTGGAAATGAGATTTAGATAGCGAAAAATAAAAATGATGTAGCTTGTAAGCATACTAAACTAAAACAAATCTATAAGGTATCTAAATATGCCCTAAAAGCCTAAATTATGCTCTTAAAATTAGAAAGTCTGCTAAAAAAGATATGCCTGTAAGACTGATATATGCAAAAACATGCCTTAAAGGATAAAATATGCAAAAATATGCTCTAACAAATCGATGCCAAAATTCATAAAAAGTTCTATAACGGATAAATATCTTGTCCCTGCATTAATACGTCATACAAGAAAAAACATGCAATTGCATATTTGCGGTTTCCCTGGTCATAAGGAATAAGTCAAAATATCATTATTATGAATAAGTCTAAATATCTTTGTTACCAATGCAGTGTGGTGCAGTTATGTAATTATATTTCAATTAGTGGAGAAATAAAGCAAATTTACATAATTGAAGCACAGCCGCGAATAACGTTGTAAAATACATTTTTTAAAAAACCAGTTTTTTCACAGATTGACATTAACATAACTCTCTTGCGTTGTTCAAACATCAAATCATCCAACATTATGCATCTTATCGCCGTCAAAATACAATTACAATTCAATCAGTCGGTGGAAAACTTTGTAAGTAACTAATAAAATCATGCAAACGAAATTGTCGAAAATAATTGATAAATGTAGCAGATATACAAAAAGAAAAGTTAATGCTAGTTATCATTATTTTCGATAAGCTAAAAAAATTTAAACGAAAAAACCAATCTTGCTTTAAAATACGTTTTTTGGCTCTCCTGAAAAATTATTATTTTGTCACTTAAAACGTTATTCGCGGCTAACCTTCAATTACCTATGACTTTATTTCAGTGAGCCAACGAAAATTGGTACATTGTGCCGATCGTGTGATCCAGGCTTTAGACGAAAATCGATAAATCGATTTCATGTATTTTTTGCGATAGAGATTTAGCCTTAGCGAATAATAGAATAAGGGGGCAGACATATTAAAATGGAAATGAAAATAAGCCGAAGCACACTTATTTTTTAATATAAAGTAGAAAAACATAAAACATAACATAAAACAAACAAATTACATGTACCTGATTTACATAAAGCATTTTTTCATGAAATTTCATGAATTTTGTTGCATTAAACTTTTTTTATTTGCTAATTGCAGTGCTATAAAAAATAATGTTAAATAAGATTTGGCGTAGAATCAATTTCTGATGCATTTTTGGCAACTTTACTGATATAAGTTGCTCCTACAGGCCTCATATTGACAGATAAAAAATGTTCATGCAACTAATTTCATGAAAAAATGCTTAATGTAAATCAGGTAATGCTTACAAAAATCAAAGCAAAAACTAGTAATGTTTTAGCATTATGTTGTTTTTACTCGTATCGACATCTATTTTAAGCCTAAGCTGGTAAAAGTAGTTTCTGATTCTCAGTATAAAGTACAGCTTGAACTGAAAGTAAGTTTAAACTTTGTTTATATTTGCTTTAGCAACCTTGTGAATAACACAGCCAAATGCTGTAATATGGGAGCGATATGTTTGTATATCAAAGAATTTTTCTTATTAATGCACTTGAAACTATTGAAAATAAAAAATGACTTCCTAATAACTAATTGGCTTGTTTAGAAATGAAAATATACTTTTATTTCAACAATTCAGTAACATTTACTTATAGAATAAGACAAAAAAGGAACAATGAAAAAATTTAATAAAGAAAACAATTCAACTTCAAAAGAAATCACGATGTCAGAAATAAAACTTCGAAACTGTTTTGACTTAGATTTTCATATAAAAATCGCTGCCTTCGCACATCTAAATAAAGTATTATACATACGTTGAGATTTTTCGTTCAACGTTTACTGATATAATCGGGACAGCATCCGTTACATATATAGCAAACCCAATTTTTTATTGAAACTAATGTCCAATATTTGTATTTAATCATCAAAAAGTCAGAGAATGTAGAACACCTACAATAATATTTGCGATATATTTTCCAGTGGTATCCATCGGTAGTTTCATCTATTTAAATCCATAAATATTATTTTTTTATGTATTTGCGATGTTATTTAAGCATAATCTTTTTTCCATATTTCGATCGTAAAAGCCCTTTGCAATTTGTATATCCATCGCAAAAGTTTTTGATATGTTAATTTCGCATTTTGAATAGAGGAATGTCGGTAGCTAAAAATTGTTTGCATGCAGTAAATAAGCCAAATGCAAAGACTATAAACATACATACATACATTGAACATTGGAAATGAGATTTAGCCATAGAAAATAAAAATTTTCACCAACATATGCCTATAAAGCAGTAACCCGCAAGCCATAGCACAATTGTGCACAGTGTTGTTAGACAGTTTTGTCTAAAAATCGTCAATTTTTGAAAATAAAATCGTCAAAATCGTCACAATTTTCAAAACAAAATCGTCGAAAAATCGTCATACAAGAATTATCCATTTTATTGATCAACTTATAGGTATTTATTAGAAATAAAAGACTATTTTATGTAACAAGAAACAATTCATCGACATTATTGCCAAAGATAAAAACTATTGGGTGAAATTAAATCCAAAAATTCAGAATATATAATAGTGTGTTAACAATTTCTAGATAAAACTTGTTTCAAAATAAAACTATACATTTTAGAATTTGTTTTTCTATAAAATTTATCTTAATATCAACATTGGAATATTCCGAAGAGTTACACTTCAAATAATCTTTCGGAAACACAATGATTTCAAGGATTTCTGTTTTCAGTAAATTTTATATCTTGGCTTTAGTAAGATTAATATTACTAAATATTCTTTTAACACTAGCTGATGAGTTTGGAAAAATAAAAAAAAGTGAATAACAAACTCACATAAGTTATTTATTCTATATTGGTTGGTAATTTAATCGATTTAACTTTTTTCCAAAATATAGTTATATATATAAGTCGTTATCTTGAAAGTTAAAAAATCTAAGTTCTCTTACTTCATTTTCAATCACCTAATATTTTTCTTTAGTCCTATTTTACACTATACAAGTCTTATTGCTAAGCTGATTAGTTTGTAGGAGAGAGAGACGAAGGGAAATGAAACGAGTACTCACCTTCATGTACTGTCAATAAGTTTTGCTTTCTCCTTCGTAATGTTAAAAAAATCGCACATGCATACACAAAACTATGCATAAACAATATGAGATGAAAAATAAGACTTGCCTTGTGTGAACGCCGATGAAAAAAAGAAAAGGTGATAAGTTTAGCAATAAGACTTGACTAATGTGAACTGGGACTTAAGACACAAGATTTGGAAAAAAAATTTAGTAAAGCAAGAATTTCAGAGTGCATATTTAAAATAACTGATGCTGTAATTAAAATTAAATTTTGTCTGCAAGGACTTGTTTGCATATTTATGTATGTTACTAAATACTTATTTCAATAAATCGTCAAAATATGAGGAATATTTTAAACAAAATCGTCAATCGTCATTTTGGGAAATTTGTTATAAAAAATCGTCAAAATGACGTAAAATCGTCAAATCTAACAACACTGATTGTGCAGATGAAAATCACATACATGCTTATGCTCTTTCATTTAGTCGTCACTGAGCAAGCGACGAATGAAGTTGTGCACGCATGTATTAATTTTTTCCTGGTTTTTTGTTTAATTTTTTTGAGCACACGGAACGAAATTTAGGTTCAAATTTCTACAGCAAAAAAAAGTATTTATGTAAGCTAAGAAATATTTTCGGATAAAAATGATTTTAGCAATATGCAATGCATTTTATGCTATGAAACACTTAAAAATAATAGGGAAGATAGTTTAAAAAGGCATTTTAATAGCTTTCACAGTGCTGTGAATAAATTTAATTTGGAATTTGTAGACTACATTGTTGAATGGATTATTATTTTTTACTTTTTACTTAAGTTTTTATTAAATTGCTTATTTAAAAAAAATATTCAAACAATGAATAACCACAGCATGTATCTTAAATTAAAAAAATGTTTTCTTCAAGTGTAAATTTATTTCACTCTCATTTTTCTCACCACTACAAACATATTTTATTTTGCGGGACACTGCTATAAAGCATCAAAATATGCCCTCAAAACACCAAATATGATCTAGAAATTTGAGAAAAAACATGCAATTGCATATATGAATGCGGTTTCCCTGCTAATCACTAATTTTAGTTTTTATAAAAAGGAATCGAAATTTTTATATATCGCACACTAAATCATAAACAGTCACAACTAAAAATTATCAAAGTGGTTTTCCTTTTTTATGTATAAGTTACCTGACCGTTATTTTTGTTTTGATGTTGCACACTTGCGTCACTTCTAGAGTATCAACAGTTATTTGCAACTATTCAGCGTCTGAAATTTTTTGAGCAAACTAAATCTTACAATAATTGTACATTTAGTGTAATTAATATTTTAAAGATGTGTGTTGAAGAAATGTTTCTGTATGTCAATACATACATATATATAATATTCAAGTACCTACAAAGCCTATTACGTACGATAAAAATGTTGGTATGAAGAAAGTGTAAAGCGGTTGCCAGACACTTCAATATTCAATATTCCTTACGTGTGGCAGTATGTGTTTATTTATAAAATAAATAAAAATTAATATTCACACCAAACGCAGCTGACCAAGAGCTGTTTAATAGGCTATCGTGTTTAATATACAACTTCTAACCCAATCTCCTGATGACTATTTGGAGAGTGATACTGCACACGTTTTATTTCACTCCCTGTTGTAAATTTTGCAATGTTTAATTAACGATACCTTTATCTAAAATTCGTTTATTTTCATGTTTACTGTTATGGATTGTTATTTTTTCCTTATTTCTCCACCGATGCTTCTATTTAAGTTTTGGATAAGAATCTTGCCGGTTGTTTCAAGTGTTCTTTTTATAGTTTTTATAAGAGTTAAAGGTATATTAAAGGAAAGTATGGATTCAATGGCCCATACTCATAGTCAAAACAAAGTATACTTTAAGAGATTAAAACCAGTATTTTTCATGGTAATACTGGTTTTAAACTCTTAAAGTCTACTTTGTTTATGACTATGATTATGCGCCAATGTGTTTAATATTATAAACTAAATATTTATTAAATTATTGGAGGTACATAACCAGCTTTTGAAGTAATATAATTCTTTTCATTAATTGAATTTTTCATAGATATATGCCATTAAAAATTCTTGAAATGTAATGACTCTATTATTCAAAATAGTGCTAAAATAACTTTGAACGGCACAGACCTATGAAAAATTCAATTAATTAAAATAATTAGATTTGAGACATTTTTAGATTTAATTGAACTGTAGTGAATTTTAATCAAAAATAATTTCTTAATCAGGCTTGAGTTCAGTAATTTCAATTCTTATTGAATGAAATATTTTTATTAATTAATGTGAGTATCTAAAAAAGAGAAGAAAAATTAAACTAGACTTTATTAGCTGGGGGAAATAACGATATTTTTCTGTGCAGCCACGCACTTCATCAGCACCCATGTCTATCTACTGGGGTAGAGATTATTATTAACATCAGCTATTTAACTTAAATTTCTCTGAAATGGAATATGAGAATTGATTGTGTATACAATTATTGATTTACCTTTGGCAAACACATTTGTAAGTATCACTATTCATTTTCTGTTTTTCCATTTTCTATTTAGGTTAGCACGAAGTTATATCACTCTACCTATGTATGTTTAACTATTCTTACTTATCTTTTACGATCATCACATTAATTATTTTTACTTATTCGATGCACCATCGGTACATACATATAAGTATTATTGTAGTGGCTTTATGTTACTTTGTTTTTGCTTTCTACTGTTGACTTCGCTTTCCAGCATTCTGAAGCAGTGATAGCCAAGTGAACAGTGATCGCTAAGTGAACATATTTTTGTCACGTGCCCATGATGAATTAAATCAATAATTGTATACACAATCAATTCTCATATTCCATTTCATAGAAATTTAAGTTAAATAGCTGATGTTAATAATAATCTCTACCCCAGTAGATAGACATGGGTGCTGATGGGTGCTTTAGTTTTTATAAAAAACTTGCTTAACGCGGTGTGCTTTGCTACCTCTCTTCCAAAAAAAAAATAGAAAGTTTAGTAAACCTTTTCTACATGCAATCAAAATTTTGAAAATTGGTCCACAAATGACAAATTTATTTTATAATAAATTTTTGGGGTGGACACAATTAAAAAAAATAGTAGACATTCTCCATAACAATAAAAATTTAGGAAAAAAAATTAATGGACCTCTTTCATATATAAAAAACATTTTAAAAATTGGTAATCAGTTATTGGGACGGCCAATTAGCATTTTCAAAAAAAAAATTTTTTGTGGATATTTTCCATATGAAAAAAAATTTTGGAAATCGGTCCACACATGATGAAGTTATTTGATATTCACAAAAAAAATTAATGCACTTTTTCCATGTGCGAAATGAATTTTGAAAATTGGTCCACAAATGACAAAAATATTTGATAATAAATATATAGTCGGAGAATTTTGCAGCCCCCCCCCTTCCAAATTTCAATAAAAAAAACAAAACAATTTTAGTGAACCTTTTCCATATGCCATTAAAATTTTGAAAATTGGTCCAGAAATGACAAAGTTATTTGATAATAAATTGGTGGTGCGGGCACTATGCTTTCTCTCATTTCCCCCATCACATTAAGAAACATTTTGTGGACCTCTTCCATATGCAAAAAGCATTTTGAAAATTGGTCTATAAGTGACGAAGTTATTTTTTAATCAATTACTGGGGCCGGAAATTTGCAACACCCTCCCCCCACCAATGGAAAAAAATTGTGGACTTCGTCATATGCAAAAAAAAAACATTTTGAAAATTTGGCGGAGTTATGCTCGTAAATGTTATAAAATCTGTTAAATATTATGTATTATGTAACATAATTGAAAAAAATGGGTTTAAAAATAGTGTGGTTGAAAAAAGTAGCCTGTAATTCATGCAAGAGTCTCAGTTAAATGTTGTGAAAATTACAGGACGATCGGTCTAGAGGTGTGTTCTCCTATAATGTTCAACCAAACAAACAAAAACACAAACACACATTCCGTTTTATATATGTATATAAGAGTAAGATAAAAACACACTTCACACACAATCGGCGGGATTCTTATTCAAAACTCCAATGAAATCTTCAGCGAAGAAATGAAGAAAAAATAATAATCTATAACCAGTGTGGCTACAACTAAAAAAAATTTAATGCTGAATGGGGCTTAAAATAATGCTAAAAATATATTTGAAAATGCTAAAATATAATGCTAAAAGTTTGGAATGATTTTTTAATAATTACATCGCTATAACGAAGAAATATTTTATTTAATTTTAATTAAACAAACAAAGTTGATTCAAAAGTTAAAACAACAATTCAGGAACATACAAAATGCGAGTACAATTGCTGAATTCATAAAACCTCTTGTATCTTTGTACGATCGTATTAAATATAAAAGTGTAAAATTTGTTGCTGGTAATTTTCATATAAAAATTAAATACATAAAATAATTTTACCTTTTTAATTTTATATGTATGTTTTAATGTATTAGCATGCCTGCTAATATGAAATTTTAAAAATACTTTTTGCACAAAAAAATGGATGAATTTACTTTTCTATTTTTTATTGTACGTCCAGGAGCCGGATTCTGAAACGATGAATTTTGCAGTGTTCGACCCCGAAAAAAATAATTTAGAATACTTATTTTCTTCTTATTATTAGGTGTTTGACGTTTAAAATACATTAAGGCGGCTATTAGACGCTCATACTCGGTATATGAGCATGACAGACTTTCGTACATTTCAATAAACACCTCTAAAAATGCGCGATCTAACCAAGTCATCTTTATCCTTTCCGTACTCTACGTTTCCACATGGCATGACATTTCGTTGTAACTTGAAGTTATAACTGAGTTGTTGTGTCAACATTATTGATCACTTGAAAAAAGCATTAATTTGAGCAGTGTACGCTTAGCATTAACTTAAACTTTATGTTCAAGTGAGCCATTTATGTCAGGTGGAGACCGCAAGTTATGAAAACACAAATGAAATTTACACTTAGTTTGACAGAAGATATATTAAAGGGGTATGATGACAAACACAAAAGTTCAAAATTTTTTGAAGCTGAAAAACACGAATTTTGAATTATCACACCATTCTCAAATACCAAGTATGACAACCTAATAGCCGCTTAAGACGTCTTTTGCTGTTTACATGGTTTCCATCATTATAAATTTGTACAAAAACGACAAAATACAATGGAATACATTTATTTACAGAGGTTTTTACCTGTATAAATGGAAAAGAATATATGAAATTTATAAAATTAAAAATGCTAAATAATGTTAAAAAAAATTAATACAAAAATGCTTATAGACTATAACAGTAAACACTAAAATAAAAAAGAACAAACATATTTGAGATTATGTATCGTCGATTAAATATTACAATATACATATATATAAGAGCGAGTTAAACACAAAATGTATAATATCACTCTGCAAATAATCATCAGAAGATTCGTTAAGGAGTTGTATATTTAACACCATCGCCTAATAAACAGCTCTTGGCTAGCTGTGGTCTGGCACCAGCTTAAAATCAAATGCACATACATATGTGCCCTTAATTATGAAAGTGGTATAAGCCATATATTCCTTTGGTCGAGATATTTAGTAAATTACATTTGAATAAATCCAGATATATTTTTATATTGTGCAATATATTAATTTATAGTTGTTCTAGTATCGATTAATATAAGTTTATTTAACATTTACTCAATATTTATTGATTTTTTTTAAGATTTATTTAATATTTCGAATCAAAAATTCATGTGACTTAGACCACTTTTATAATTAAGGGCACATATGTACGTACATATTAGAGTTCGGCCGATTAATCGGCTTTGGCCTTCGCCAAAAATTGGTAATCGGCCAACATTCGGCCTACGGCAAAAATCGGCCGATTAGCCGAAGCCGAATATTTTTCATTCCAAGCTTGAAAAATAACATTATTTTTGGTCGTTGCTCGCCGACAGTTTCTATTGTGCTTACCGTTTTGAAAAGGGTTGCTTTGAAATACAACCCTATTGCTTTCTATTTTCTTTTACTTGGACGTTCTTGTGAGTGATCATATGAAAAAGCAATCTAGAAATGGCAAAATAGTTTTATTTTTCTTGTTATGTATCCAATAGATAATACAGCTATTTCAGTGATCTCAAAAAAGGAAACTTTTTTCTTAATTCATATAAAACAAGTATCATTTTTAAAATTTAAAACATTCGGCTTCGGCTTCGGTTTTGGCCGAAGTTTAGGATTTTAGCCGAAGTTCGGCTTCGGCTTCGGCCAAAAAAAAACGCCTTCGGTCGATCTCTAATACATATACATACTCATTCATAGAAAATAAAATTATTATCATAACAAAAATATAAATGTTGCATATCTTAAGGCTTCTTAATAATTGTAGTACATATATAGACGGATCAAGGTTGTCAATTTTGCTATTTTCCCGCTATATCCAGTACCTGTGTTCTGTAACTTGCGAGAAGTTTTCGCATCGAGAAAAATTAAACAATTGTATTGGTTGTCCTGTTTTCCACAGGCTGATTCATATAAAATCTGAAATAAGCTTACAAGAAAGATGAGCAAGGAACTAAGGTTTTTGTTACTCACCCTGTGTTTCACAGAATGATAACAAACTTCTCGTCTGGAAAATTTCTCACCAAAGTTACAGAACATAGGCACAGCTATGTTCTTTCACCCGGCCATAATAAAATGTCTACATTCTATCTAGCCGAAGGATCTATCCATTTTTACTTCCTAACCATTTCTTATTTTCATTTTTATAATATTTTTGTGACAATATTTTGAGCTTATCAAATATGTTGTTACTGCGTTGATATTTATTTACCTTTTTTTACTTCAAATGACATTTTTACACTTATGGAAGTTGGGAAACTAAATGATTTGTACGTAATTGCCCAGTATGGGCACCACTACATTGAAAGCTTTGCATGTGTGGCATTGTATTCACTGTTGCCAATTCAGCTATTTTCTCGTCAAATCTAGCGATTTTTAAGTACATTTTGCGGGAAAAGATATGATTTAGCTATTGGCGGGAAATCTAGCGATTTTTTGTCCATCATAATTCGCTTTAAAATGTGAGATTGCTTAGAAGTAGTGAACGTATATGAAGCAAGCTATGGGAAAAAGGTGATTGATTAGCTCCACAGCAATTAAAAAAGGGCTTTTTGAGCAAAAATGTAGCACTCCAAACAGTGAACTCATCATAAAAAAATCAGCAGGCTTGTGAGCGCTACTTTTACTCTATAATAGTAGAAGCCTGCTTTATTTGAAGCAATTTTTTTACTGTGGAAGTACCAAATTCAGTACTTAACAAATTAGGTACGAATTCTACCTACGAAAATATTAATGTTGAAGATTCGCTTAAAATTTTTAGTTAAAAATAAAGCCGCCTATAATTTTTTTATACACATAGGAATATACATAATTATATAATGAATATGTTACATATACATATGTATGTATGTATATCAGAGCTGGCCACAGAGAGAAATACGAGACTATTCGCGTATGTCTGTCTATTCATTTGTATAAGAAGCCGATTGATGTTCGACACTCTGGTGCTAATTTTACATTGCTCTTATTTGATATTTTATAAAATTTGTAGGGACATTTGGGAGATATTAAAGAAGTTAACAAGTTACCGTAAACTTTTTGAAACATCCTAAAATAAATTTGTTTTTTTAGCTATTTATCGCTAAGTTTTCAAATATTTTTGAAGTTTAGCTATTTTCTAGCTATTTTCTTGTCTACTTTAGCGATATTTGTTGAAAAAAAGTTGGCAACAGTGATTGTATTGGTTTGTATTTGGTTTTATGCTCTTTTGGTTTTGTGTATGTACACATCGTTCGCTCTTTTTGCATTTTATTTTGCATTTTGGCCATATATGGTAATTGCTGATGAAGATTTCGATATTTTACCAGAATACTTTGAAACCCCAATTGTTTATAATTGTAACTCAATGTAAGGTTTTGATTTACGTTAACAGTACAATATTAATTAGATCACAATGATGTAACCGTAATAAGGAAAGCGTGTGTTAATTTAAGTTAATATCGATGCAATCTATGCAATACAAAAAAAGAAATAGGATCTAGTTATTAATTTATGTGTTCATTTCAATGGAAATATGAAAACAAATTGATAAATACAAAAATAAAAAATTAAGGAAAAAATTATTGATCAGTATAATTCTATAATACACCATCAAATTTTGTACAGAATTTTAAGAATGTAAAGATTTAGCTGAGAACAACCGCTTTAGGAAAATTTAACATTTTGCTATTCAGGTTTAATCATCGCCATGGTCGGACGCTAACTTCAAAAGACTTTTATGTCAAATAAATTTAGTGAAAAATAAATTAAGAAATCGAATTCCAAGCTACCCTTTCCTAAGTCCACACATTGTTATGAAAAACGAAAATGATATTTGTTTGATTGAATAACGCTAGAGTTTTTATTTTGAAGAACCCAAAAAACACATTTGAAAATGTTCAAGGGAGAAATGAAATCAAAGATGACACTGTGATACACAATAAATATTCAAGGATTCTAATGTACCAATTCTATTTTTCTGGAGTCCATAGATGACGAAAATACCGTTGGTTTTTTTATAAAGTGATTTTATAACGGTAAATGTAGTGAAAACGGGGTTTCTTAGATTTTCAGTTTTAAACAGTTGTAACTTCTTTGTTTCCCAACGGATTTCTTTTAACTTTTCGTGGGTTAAAAGGATGGAATATTATCTTTCAACTAAGATATATTTAAATATACCGACTAACAAATGGCTAAGTTACAGTCGTTGAAGTGTAAATAACCCCATTAAAAGTATTCTTTTGTTTTTCTTAGGCTTATGAGTTAAATAAAGAATAAGCAGTGGTATTGCACGCAAAATTCAGACTATTATATTTTTAAGTACAAAGCGAAATTGGTAAGATTTGATTTTAGGCGTATGGTTTAGTAGAAAAATTGTCTTAGAATTTTCTGGAGATTTAAAATTGAAGAATTAAAAAATCAACAATGAAAGCGGCAAAGTTGATTACGAAATGGAAAAAATTTAGGACCTTATAATGTAATTGTAGCATACATATTGTACATTGTTGGTCTCAAATAGAAAGGTCCTAAGTCAGATAATTGTAACTCTTTTTTACAACCGCTTGTAAAAGTGTTATTTTTTACACTATTGCAATAAATTTTTGTTACGAGGAATAGGAAATGTATAGGAATCACTGAAAAACTTGAGACCATCGGTATACTTATGTATTTACTTTTCAATATACTTAAAAAATGCACTTCGCTATATTAAAATTAAGACTTGGGTTTTAAGAAAATTGTTGCTGATTTTAAAATAAAAAATATTGACCTTGGTTAAATCGGCCATTCCTGAAACTTCCCACTAAGTTACAGATTTTGGTCAAATTTAAGGCATCCGACACACTTTTCAGTTTATAAAAATCAGTGAATACTCGGTTTTGACTTTGAAGTTCGAAATTTTTCGTCAACGATATCTTTCGAACGATTTGAGGCAAATTGACAGCAGTTGACGTTTTTTTAGGTTAAATTTACTTAAGAAAAATAGCTTAGTAAAAATTTTATTTTCATTATCTTACGACGTCCAAGTGAGCTCGACGTCTTTCAAATGAGGAAAATTTGATTTACATACTAACATATGTACATGCATACACACACACATACACAACCATACATACATAGATATCCAGAACCTCAAAACGTTGAAATATGATGAAAACTCGATTTTCGAAAAACAACGTAAAATCAATAACTTTCTATAGCGGGAGGTTAAAAAAAATTAATTAAAATACCTGATTTACATTGAGCATTTTTTTTATGAAATTTCATGAATTTTGTTGCACGAAACTTTTTCTATCTGCTAATTGCAGCGATATAAAAGAAAATTTTATAGAAAAAAGGACGTAGAATGAATCTCTGATGCATTCTTGGCAACTTTTTTGATATAAATTGCTTTTCCAGTCCTCCTATTGACAAATAAAAAATTTTCATGCAACAAATTTCATGAAAAAATGCTTAATGTAAATAAGGTAAAATTTGTAAGAAAATAAGCCCATCACAATGAAATACGCCAACTATATGTATTTATTTAAAATTATATTAAAAACCCCTGCATATTTTGTAGAATAAGACTTATTTGAAACAACATATCCCAGTACTTTCGTTATATTTGATACTAACGTTCAATCGCAAAGTTGTTCTAGCGGTGTTGCACTGACTCATTATATCTTGAATTTTTACCTCTTTACTTATGGTTTTCAGTTGGGTTAATAAGTGAACTTTGCGTGCGCTTTGAGACATTCACCCCTATTCTGCGTTTCGATTCGAATCGAAATTTTCTCCGTTTGGCAACTTTGGTACTCTGCGTTCCATTCTTCGATTTCTCCTTCGATTGTATTACCCCTTTTAAGCACGGAAAGTTTATTTTGCAAAGTCTAAATTCAGCTGTGTGAAAGACAGAGTCAGGAATACTATCTCTTTCTGTTATTCTCCCAGCTGAATTAAGACTTTGCAAAGTAAACTTTCCGTGTCTAAAAGGGGTATATGTATTCTGCATTTTGATCGTAACTACGTTTTTGTAAGTTGTTACAACAACTCCTCCGGCGCAACAGGATTCTTCACATTGGAATTTTTTCATTGCTTTTTTGGCCTTTCAGTAGTTAATTTAATAGTTATTTAATAAAAATATTCCCAATATTTGTTTTAATTGTTAGATCACTGGTTTTTTGCACTAAATTTAACTTTTTGCCAACATTTTTGCAAAATTGCAAATTTTTTTGTATTCCAATTTCACACGTTTCATAGCAAAGCAGCTGGTTTAAACATATTCTTCTCTCCTGCTTTTTCTTTCGATTCAGTTTTTTTGCAGAATATATTTTTTCGATCCGAGCATAACTGAATGCGGGAACGTAATCGAAACGAAGAATAAGGGTGATTGTCATGCTGAAAATTGGAATTGACGGGCACATTCCAATGCATTTTCCAAAATGCTTTCATGTTCACGTTGAGAAATGTTTCTCTGGATTCGCGAAATTGGTCCTACGCCGTGCCAAAAAGGAACCTCAAACCATAATAGACCTGCCAAACTATCTCACTTTTTTGCAGTATACCTGAGGCCTAAGACTTTGTTTGGAGCACGTGTCATCACATACATACGTTTTTGAATGAGCATGAAATAAGTTAAGGTTCTGTTCAAGAAAAGAGTATGTATTCTAGTTATGCGGATCTTTCCTAAGCATTTCGCTTGAAAACTGCAAACGCTTAACTATTTGTGTACAATGGACGCTCCAAGAGCTTTTTTTACATACTCCCAGTAAAAAAAGACACTGCATAAAAGTCATGAAAATGTAGAGTTTGCGATCTCGAAGTAGTGCAAATTTCGATCCGTTTTAATGATTTTTACATACGGTTGTCATTGCAATAAGTTCTCCTTTTCGATGCCTGCTCGCCGAATTGGAAGCGATTTTAAGAATTTTGATTTTAAGATTTTTAGCTTTTTTGTGTTCTATGATAATATTTTCATCTAGCAAAAATGGTAAAGAGTTACCTTTTTTAAAATTTTTTTTTCTTTTTATAAGAATTTAAGCCCGAAACAGTGTTTTCATGTAAATTTAAGTTAATGGGTCGTATTCAAAAAAATATTTTATTTGAGCTTTAAAGTTCATAGTAGTTACCAAGCAATATAAGGCTAACATTGCTTTATTAAGAAATTGTATTCAAAAGACAACTTTAATTATTTTGTAATTTAATAATAAATACTAGTAACTCCACCGTGTTCAACAACTAATTCACAGCTTATGATGTACAACAACGAATATAATTTCATTCGAGTATTCAAATAATTTTGTATATTATTAAATAAATTTTTATTATCTTGAAGTAAAGTAACCTACTTTAAAAAATATGAGCTTCTGACATGGAAGGAAAACAGATAAACATTTCTATGAAGTTAAAGTAAAAATAATACGATGAATAAAAAAAAATTATTACAATTTATTTTATTCGAATGAAATGAGTATTTGAATATCCAGATTTTTTCCATTCGTTTTGACTGTATGTACATCACTAAAACATTTTTGTATAATTGAATTTATTTTAATATTTTTTTATGGATTTTGCTATGTATTTCGAATCATTTGGATAATTTGGTGATGTTTTCCATAATATGACAGAAATAATAAATTTAAGATAAGAGCTAACACTTCTGGCTTCATTTTCAGATGTATCATGAATCAATAGGTGCTATATGAACAAAAATATTTGAGGTGCAAAATACAAATTTTGGAAATATCAATTTAAAGTAGTCTTAACAAACGTAGGTGCCTACTTTAGAATTTTGATTTAATAATTTTTTTTGATTACAACTTTACTTAATATTGAATAGCAAAGCTTTATTAAGTTTTTTTGAATACGACCCAATATCTTTTAAATTTTAGACTTAAATTATTTCATAAATTTCTTTAAAAAAATCGATTTTTTAAATTATTCTGGTGAGTACTTTCTAAAAATATGGAGGTTTTCCAAGGATTTGTATGACTAAAATAACACTGTGTGACAAATTTAAATGAAATCGAAATACCTGCAAAGTGTTACTATTGGTGATATTTAACTTAGTTAGAGTTCCTACGGATACGAAAAACCGGGTTTTTACCCGTAACTCAAGATTTTTGAGGTGTTTGGAAAATTTCAAATACAGATTGTTGTTATACTCTACAATACCTATCAGAAAAATAGTAACACTTCGCAAGTATTATTTTTTTTTGTCACACTGTGTAACCTTTTACTTGGGTTTATGCTAACTACCAACCAATTGTTCGGTTTCTCATGTGTCAATCAGAGTGATGTTTTCTTAAGTTTTGCATAAATTGTTGTCTGAAAAACAATCAGGGATCCGACCAGGATACATTTGTGTAACTGCTTTAGGGGATGTCACGGAGAATATTAGGCGTGATCTAGATGATGGAAAAATTAATTTTTTGGTGGTTCTCGATCATTTGAAAGCGTTTAACACAGTTAACCATGCAATATTATGTAGCAAACTTTGATTCACGTTTAACTTTTCCTCAACTGCTGGCCAACTTATATCGTCGTATCTTTCAAATCGTACACAATCAGTATGTGTGAACAATACGGTGTTCAGACCACTTAAGCTAACAAGAGGTGTTCCTCAGGGGTCTATTTTAGGGCCACTACTTTTCTCAATTTATGTTAATAACTTGCCAAGTAATTTATCTCATTGCAATGTCCACATGTATGCAGATGATTGTAATTATGGCTCAGCATCCTAGCCCAAGCAATCACGGAGAATATAATCAAGCTTAATCATGATTTGCATAACATTTATATTTGGGCATCAGCAAATCGTCTACACTTGAATCCAAAAAATTTAAATGTCTGGTGATTCATAAGAAAACTGTACATCCATTATAATTGTAATTAATCAACAAAAAATTTAGTTAGTAAATTCAGCTAAAAATTTGGGAGTTGTATTTAATAACAATCTAACATGGTCAAGTCATTTCAATGCATTGGTAGCTAAATTATATGCCAAAGTAAGAACACTATGGACTGTTCAAGGTTTCACACCTCTGAGAGTAAGAATGTTACTTGCTAAAACATATTTGGCTCCAAGTCTTATTTATGGTTGCGATTTATTTTCTAGCTGTGATGGTGTCAGTAAGAGGAAACTTGAGGTGTTATATAATAATATAGTAAGATATGTTTATAATGTCAAGAGGCGAGATCGTGTGTCATTGTATGTCAAGACTTTATATGGTGTATTATTTTAAAATCTCTTGAGGATAAGAACATTGATTTTCCTCCTTATACTAGATATAGTAAGATGTGTTTATAATGTCAAGAGGCGAGATCATGTGTCATTGTATGTTAAGAGTTTATATAGTGTATTGTTTGAAAATCTCTTAAAGATAACAACATTGATTTTCCTCCACAAAATTATATATACACAAAAGCCGGAAATATTTGTTTCAAAAAATTATATTTGCGAGATCCTTAAGAGGTAAAAATATAATAATCCCGAAATATCAATGTTATGGCATTTCTTTTTACATGCTGTTCGCCTTTGGAATACTCTTCCACATCAGCAACAAATTAACAGCAATGCAACAAAGTTTAAAAACTTTCTTTTTAATTACTTTGAGTATATCACTAAAGCTTTTTTAGATATGTATATACAAACGTCTTTTTGATTGAAAATTTTATACTAAGGGTTTTCATGAGAACTCTTAAAATTGCTATTTGTGCTATTGGGAAAACTTGCGAGACTTGTTTCATGAAGCCCCTTTTGAACAATTTGAAACAAACATCAAAAAATTAATTAAATAAAAATATTATAGTAAAATTTAAAGGAATTTTTAATTTAAAACATATTTATATACAATTTCTATAAAAATAAAAAAGTGTGTGTGTCTACAAATGCGTAAAGGAAGCGAAAATATCCAAGAAGTTGTTATTTACAAAATGCACAATTGCACAGCTTAAGTTTGCGAGTGAAAATTATTGGGCAAATTTAACAGATTTGTGTGAATAAATTCCTATACAATTGTTGACATTTTATTTACGAGAGTGTAAAAATGCACAATTGCACAGTTTGCGAGACTTTTCAACATTCTCATGAAAACCCTTATTGTTTGAATATTTTATATAAATTTTATATGTAAATTTAAAAATTATTTATATAAATTATTTTATTTATTCGGCTGTTTTTATTTTATTTTTTTAAATTTATTAAATATTAATCTTTATTGGCGAATTTATTGTACACAATACAACCCTGCATTATAATTATAAGACTATGTTTTGTTATGTAAGGGATTCAATAAATAAATTAAGTTAAATCAAATTAAAAATATCGATTTTTTGGAAGAAATGAAAATGTAGTTCCTTTAGAAATACTTCCAATTTTTTTAACTGGGCTTATATGTATTTCTGCCTTTATCCTCAGCTTTTAGTTCAAATAATAATACAAATAAGTCTGTCTTCTGCTGGTGCATGGCTCGGGTTTTAAACTGTCCCAAATACCTTTTTTTTGAAACAGGGGATCTTTTGTGCAATAGCCAGCGAATGATGACTGACCATCGCACAAAAGTTCGCTTGTTCTTTCTGCCAATAACTGAGCACAATTAAATCCCTCTTTATTGGGTAGTACACGAGTTTTTATTTAAGAAATTATTGGCTTGGCTCACCAACAACAATTTGTAATTAATTTTTTTTATAAGTAAACTTTGAATCGCCGGGTGGTTACTGGTTTGCCGCACAGTATATTAAGAATGCAATATTACTGTGGCAAACCATTAACCATCCGACAATATATTGAATTTTTAACCCTCTACTCTGTAAATATCACTACTAGTAGTTTTCAGTGAAGGTCTTGAAAGCAGCTGCAGAGCAATTTTATTGCTGTACCTAATTATGTGTCTGCCACTGTTAGCGGTAAGAAAAATATTTACATATATAGCTAAGTATGTAAGAATGTCTTAATTCTTTGCTTGCAAAATCGGTCCAACATCTTGTTTTTTTTAATTCCGATTTTTCTTTAGCAGTTTAATAGAAAAAGTAATGAAAATAGTGAGTTTACATGTGTAATATTCCATCATATTTTGATTATAACGATATGCTGTAGATAAATCCATGGTGTGTTGAGTGAGACGTTGCGTTTTGATAGTATAAACTAATTAAGTTGCTGATGTTGTTGTTGTTGTTGTTGTTGTTGTAAATTTCTAAACTTGTATGATGAACTTCATAAATTTTTATTGCACTTTGACTTGATTTTTATTTATTTTTGATATTTTATTAACTTAAACTAACTTTCAACTCTTATTAATGCCAAACATAATATAGATTTTTCTTTTTGCAATTTTTTGTTTTTCTTAACAAACATACGTAGGTATTAACATTTTTATTATCAGACAGGTATTTAAAAACAAATTTTGTGACATTTTGTTTTATTTTTTTCTATTCATTACATGTATGTAGGTATGTACCAAAAAAATGTTTCGCATATACTACATATTTATCATTGGATGTACATATGTATGTATATAGCTCTTTTTAATACACAATAACATTTAAAAATATTATGTTTAAGTATAGATATATGTATGTATATATAGGTATTTATATTTATATTTTGATTTTTCATTTTTTACATTCCAATTTTAATTTCTACATTCATTTTGATTTGTTAATTTTATTTATTTTTTGTCTGTTGTTGTTTTCTTTTTTTAACTGCAATATCGTAAACACGTGCTTTAGTTGGCTGAGGTTACGCGAATTGGTTAACTGTTTAATATCGGGGAATTTGTCGTAGCGAAGTTGTACTGCTTTGAAACACATTGAAACACCGCGGTTTCCTTAAAAAAACCACCGACCGGAATACCGTGTAGATTTAACTTTTCTAAAAATTTAGCTTGGAAGCAGCGTACGTGCGTGCGTTTGTACCTGTATTGGTGTTTGTGGCTGTGTGTCCGTGTTCGTGGGATCTCCTGCATTACTGGTTAATATAACAGAGGTTTATCACAACTTTTCTGTTGTAGATAATCCAGTGTGTTATACATGTATGTATATGCATATGTATGTATATTTTCACATTAACACTGGTATGTGTACATATGTATGTATGTACATATGTGTAAATAAGAACTTTGTTTAAAATAAATTTAACACACTTTTTCTGGTAAATCACTGACTGCTGTGTATGATGGCTATATTTTGGTTTCTTAATAAATGTCACGCCGCCACTTATGCTCTGTAGTGTGTGTCAACAAATCAGTGGGCAGATAACGAACCGTGCATCATGTACCAAACAACCAGCCATCCAGCTAATCAACCAACAAAACCGTTGCTGGAAGATAATTGAAATTTGGCTCGCGAGAGTGAGCAGTCCCATAGCATCTACATTATCTTCCAAGTCATACACAAATGCGCGCGCGTCTTCTTCAAAACTAAAAATTTTAAGAACTCTTAGCAAACAGCCATTAATGTTTATAGAAAACGCTGTCAAATTAAACACTTAACACACGGTTGTTGGCCAAATAAAAAATAAATAAAACATAAAAAAAATGTATAATAACTATTTAAAATTTATTGTAACCAAAAGAAAAAGGTTTATACTTCTTGACTTCACAACAAAACAAATCTGTAACTAATACCTTGTAACAACAAAATAATACCAAATAGGTATGCAGTTAGAAAAAAAACACCAACATACATATATACATACATACATACATATATGAATGTATGCTTGTTTGTGTGAGTAGAATTGTAAGACATTTTCAGCATAAAGACTTTCACAGGAGAATTGAATAACAACCGAGACGAGGCAACAAGCAGTGATGCTGTGTTTGGCTGGATCTGTGCTGCTACTTTTGTTGTTGTTTTCCACCGAGAAGACGTTGATAACAAAACCGACAAAATGCAAACAAACACTCCCCACACCCATCCACACTAAACACACAAGTCAAAGCAATGACGATGGTGCGTTTGTTCGTTTATTAATGTTGGCGAATATGAATGAGCCAATGTTGAGTGTGTGTTTACTGTAACTCTAACAATGACCGCCCAACCGCATTTGCGCGCAACAAATACTTGGCTGACAAACACAAATGAATGAACCAATGAATACAATTCCCGCAAAGGAAACGTACAAGCAGATAAAAGAAAAATCAAAGCAACTTCCACTAATGTCACATCAAGCACAGCACACACGCACAGACGAACACACACACACACCCTGTTTTATGATTAGAAAAAAAAAAATGTTTTGAAAGGCACAATTTGAACAAGATTTTTGCAGACATTATGGTCGTTCTTACAACATGATGGTTTGTCTGTCTGTCTGTCTATCTGTCTGGCCGTCCGTATGTCTCCACATTTGATTTTAGTCTATCACTGCATTAATAGAACGCGCATACAGTAGCGGATTGAGGCCTGCTGCCGCCCTAGGCACTCTTTGATATGTCGCCCTTTTAATTCAATTTAAGTAATCGAAATCGTGGGACAAACCGATAATATTTAAATATGTACTTAAATGCTTGGGTATTAATTTGATCAGTTTATATCATTGATGTCAGTTTCATGGCACAATTGTGCAAACTAAAATCACACACATTCTTCTTCTCTTCCATTTAGTCGTCGATGAGACAGCGACGAGAACACATGCGTAGCGGGTGTATTAATTTGTTTATAGATATAGTGAAAGAAAAGAAGTGGTATGCGAAAAATATTCTATGATCACCAATGCTTTTCGCGATATTTAATGTGTTTGATGTTGTAAAACGTTTAAGGAAAGAAATTAATATGTATTTAAAATACATTTTTACTTTTTTTGGAGCATTTTCACTAAACTGCTCTTTCTATTTAAACTTCAAGGACCAATAACTCGGGAAATATGGGCTGCAGCAAAATTTGTTGTTTAAGTTTTTTTTTCTTATTTTTCACATTATTATCTGATAAGCCATTTAAAAATTTTTTTTTTTGAGATTTTTCAGAGTTTCCTATGAAAAGTTCAGAGCCCGATAAGTTGAAAAATATGAATCGCCGCCAACTTTTTTATTTAATTTTTTCATCTTATTTTTTAATTTTCTATCACATAGGCTCCTTTTTATTTATTTTTAGCTACTTCAATAAACATAATTTATTCAAAATAATTATTTTTCCTGTGTACTTTCGAGAGCAACGAGACAACGTTTCTCACACATACAACTATAGTTTTATTTTTGACATCACTGGTTTATATATAAGTTCATATGTATGTATATTCATCTAAAATCCAAAAGGCCGTAACTGCCAAAAATTTAAAGTGGACTTTTTGCTTGATAATTATGTAAATACCACAAATACATCATTCCTTAAAATTTCACACGAATACGTTAAAAAAATAAAGATTTTATCAACATAATTCAAAAGACCGTAACTACATTGTCAACAAATGTGGAAATGCAGCACAGCGCTACACCATACGAGCAAACTTTATTTAAATGCAATAAAATCTTGCTGATAATCTTTTTGAGTAAAAGCCATGTTTTCACCCCATACTTGACATTTATTTGTGCGTTATCTACCATAGCGAAGCACTTTGGAACATTTAAATTTCCATTTGCAGCGCAGTGTTGCATTTCCGAACAGGACCAGTAACTACATTTTTATATAAAAAAATTTTAATAAAGGTTGTTAGCATGTTTCAAATACATATGGGCATTTCCACGGAATATTTCACCTTTTTGTCGTATGCGATAGCAAGCAATTAATCTTGTATTTCAGAACAGTGTGAATCAATTTTTCTTAAAATCTTACCCACTGTAGAGTTGCTAGAGTTGTAAAGAAGTAAAAAAAAGCTAATTTTTTTTGTTTGGTGTCGCATGCGACATAAAGTGGACATTCCTGTGGAAATGCCTATATTCTTTCAGTAACTCTAATTTTTGTATGATTTTTTGTTTGTTTTCTCTTTAATAAAATAAATTTTGCTCTAGTTTTCTCAAATAGTTGTAATAAATTTTTTATATTTTATATAAGAAACATTTTTTTTCAGAAAAAGTGAAAAGGCCGTAAGTTCCATTAAGAAAAAACTTTAGTATTTCTTCACTTTTTTATTGGATCACGTCCGCATTGGATTTTCAAATAAATAGTCTTAAATTTATAAAGTTTTTTGCTTCTCCTTTAAAAAAAAGTGCAGTCACGGCTTTTTGGATTTTAGGTGACGATACCAATATGTATATATGTACATACATTTACATTGACATATTGTTGGTCACAAGTAGAAAGTGCCTAACTCAAATAACTGTAACTTTGCAGGAGAAGGTAAAAACATAACAATAAACAGTACAACTGCTTTGTAAAACTACTTCTAAGGTCACAATTTTTGTGACGAGGTGTATTTGGGTGAAATGTATTGGAATCACTGAAAAACGTGAAAATACTTCTACTTATGACCATCGATATATTTATACTTTAATTTTTTTTGCCCACATATCATATCAATCTTATTTTTCATTAATTTATTAGAAATTTAGTATTCTTTTCAAGCAAACCTTAGCCAAATAAATTTTCGAATTTTAATTGCACTTACATTCTTTTATCTTTAAATTTTGGCACCCTTTAAATTATGCTGCCATAGGCCCGGGCCTCAAGGTATAATTAGACGTGTCATATCCATAACCAAACCAAAATTCAATTGGTTTCAATGTTAATGGCTATGACGTTATGTCGAGTAACCTATAATGAAATATAGTGTTGCCCATTTGTTTGGTTTGGTTTGCAATCAAGCAGATTGCAAGCATTGATTGATGCAGGTGGTAAACATACAAAATACTAGTAGAAGACGACAACGAAATCACAAAGTATAGCAGAGTTGGAAAAATTGACTTATAAAAAAGCTGAAATCTGTTTTTTCCTTATTATTAAATGATCATCAAAATAACCAACAGAAATTGATTGAAATCTGCTGTTGCTGTGCTGCGAAAGAAATATTTATTTTTTAAACTTTTGTTGCTATGCTTTGATGCGCACATGTCTGCAGTTAAGTCACAGCACAGCTACATTGCGCGTTGCTGATGACTGTTCTGTTTGATTAACTTCAAAGTTTCTACCACAGTTTCAAATGTTCGTGGGTCTTTGTATGCTTTAACTGCCGAAGTTGTGAATTATCGTTTGTTTATCTTAAATTTGTTTTTTTTTTCATTAGCGAAATGTCAATAATAGTGAATAATTACCTCAAATATAAAATTCATATTGCTGCACTTATTTTTTTAAGAACCCTACAAGAACAATGACGGTCATTTGATGCACCATCTGAGGAAAATTGCTGATGGGTATATACTCTTACATCAAATTTCTATCATTTTGTTAAGGGCAATATGAAAAAACTATTGTAAACATTCGTATACGTGTGATTTTGTTTCTCTCCCATGCTTGTGAACTTCATGAACTAGTAAAACATATATCTGAACTGCTCACTCCAGAGTATATTACTAATCAGTACTGATGTAAACATCGTCAGAGCTGACTAATCAGTACTGATGTAAAAATCGCGAGAACTGACTAATCAGTACTGATGCAAACATCGTCAGAGCTTACTAATCAGTACTGACGCAAACTGGTGTAAAAGTGATATACTTATAATAAATATAACTTTTATATTAATTTAATATTTTTTTATTATCAAAAGTATAGAAAAATACAATAAATGTTTAAAAACAAAACAAAGAAAATAATTAGTAAAAACTATTTTTTCGAATAGCTAAAAATTTAAAAAGAAACAAAAACATAAATACATATGTATATTTTAAATTAAACTTTATAAAATTTCCTTTCTTCATTATTGTTTTTATCTTACTTTTTTCACAAACGCCATAATTTTATTTACCAATTTTATAAATTTTAATTTAACATACCAAACGAATTATAAATTATTTTCAGTAAAATTCAATATTTTAGAATTTTTGACATATGTACATTAGATGTTCCACTCTAGCATATATGTTAGAGTAGAGCAACTATAATCGCTGTTAAATTGAATGTAAAATTGTTGCAAATGTGTTAGTAAGAAAATGTTGTTTGTGTTAGTTTCAGTCATTCATTTCTTGTAGGGTAAGTTTAGCTTAGCTAGGGCTGCCATCCGTCCTCTTTTCTCTGGACACTGTCCTTCTTTTTGGTCTTCTCGGGCAGTCCTACTTATTTTTAAACGACTTCAAAAAAGGAGGAGGTTATCAATTCGTCTCTATTTTTTTGGCAGTGTTACTTCATAACTCGGTTCATATAAGACCGATTGTAAATTTTTTTCGTCTGAGAGGGTATGGCTTTCCATTGGTCTTATTGCAAAAAATTGGGCAGCAAACACCTTTGGTTCTTGTAATTACAAAATTTTCTATTTGAAAAAAATGGACAGAGTCATACCCATTAAAGTTTAATGTTTTGTTTTAAGTGGTTCTATTGTACCGATTTTTACAAAACTTGACACACACCCTGAGCTCTTAAAAACACAAAATCTTGCATTTAAAAAATGGGTGGAGGCACGACCATTTTAATTTAATTTTATATACCATACATTTTTTTTCAAAAATTTTCCATCAGATCTTCGCCTTGAAGTAGTTTTTTTTTTTGTAGAATTCGGGGTTGTTTTGATCAAGAATTGTGTTTTTTGTTACACCTAGAATAGAGTCGCTGCTTATACTTCATAAGTTTTTGATATGTCAAATTCTATGTATTTATGTTGTTTTTCTACATTAATGTAGCTTGACATATGTCTTAATACAAAATTGTCATGTAAATATCATTGGCCAACAGTGAAAAGTAGTTGGTGTCTTTTGTAGTTTTTGATTTTGGAAATATAAGGAAACTGATAATTCAAACCGTCAAAAGACTATGGTGCCGCATAGTTGGCATTTCTTTCTTATGGTACTTGGTACCTTGAACCCAAATTTTCCTCTCGTTTCTTTCCATCAGCTCTAATTCAAATTTCGCAATAAACATTTTCGGAAATATTGAATTATGGCGTGGCGGGTAAGTTGTAAATTTAAAAAAAAAATTGATTCTTCTACCACATAAGTATGTGTTCTTTAGAAAACATACAATTGATTTTATTATTATTATTCGATTAATAAGTGCAGACCCGATTAACGCAACCCTGGAAAACCCACACCTCGTTATTCGCAACACCCAAATTCTTAACATTGGTGACCCTGTTAAGGCAACTTTTCAGAAAACAAGACCTCAAGTAACGCAATTTTGCAAATAAAGTTAAAATTCTCTCTTTCGTTTTGTTTTTTACTCTAGTTTTTTTTCTAAATAAATTTAAAACTATATCAAAAAATCATTTTGATATAGCGCTATTCTAGGAATCATAAAGAATTTTTGCGTTGTGCTTCTGTTTTTGAAACAAACGTACTTTAATTAATTTTTTTTGTGAGTGGTTGTTCCAACTGGATAGCTTTTCATATAAGCTGACGATTTGATTACATCATTATTACTCATACGCACTGAGTTGCAGTTCCCTCTGTGTACCAATATCCAACGAAGTATGCAACAGTTTTTGTTTAAAGATCTACGTATGAGTGATACTTAATTGGAGCCTAATATGTTACAGAGAACTGGATGAGGTAATTCACTTTTGCTGTCCACTCATATTTATAATGCTTTTGATTTGTTTTTTTGTCCAGTGTTATCTCTCTATCAACTGACTGTCATTAACTAACTCTTGTTCTTTAAGTACTGTTGCAAAAGTAAATAAAAACTTCTTACTGTTATTTGATTGTTTTGTATAATAATCAAATTACTCACAAAATCACGTTGGACAGATAAAATCTTAAGTTAATAAAACAGTGCGTATATACAATGTTCATAAATTTTTTTTTAAATAAATTTAAAAAACTTTTGAAAAGTGTTTTAAGTAAATTTAACATAATTAATTCTGAAATAAAAAGAATAAGGTTTTTCAAAAAGTATTCAAAACAATCATACTGATTCACTGCTTTTGTGAATCATATGAATAAACAAAACTTGCAAGCAATGGCATGCATTTATTAGCAACAGTATTGTTAATATGAATCATACATTAGCAACATTCATTTTTATAATGTTATGTGATCATTTTCAATAAGATAAAATTATCCCGTTTGATTCGTAACCATGCAGATCTCTGATATGTTACCAGTGTTCAAAAAATTGACAGCAGAAAAGCAAAAGTTTCAATTAATATGCTATTGCTTTGAAGCAACAGTTTTTTGTTCAAAAAGTAAACTATTGCTTTCGCTTCTGCCTTGAAAGTAAATAGCAACTATTGAAAAGCATTTTATTGTGTTTGCGTTCGTACAGTTTTGTTTTGCTGTAACTTTGTACTATAGACGACTAAAATAAAAAAAAATAGTTCGTAAGAAAATATCAATCGTTTTGCTTCCAAGTAACTGCGCAGCCATCAACAGCAAAAGTAAACAGTTAATTACAAAGAACACCTACAGTTGCTTTGCTTTCGACCTACAGCATAAAATCACAGTTTTTATTTTCAAAATATAAAAACTGTGAAGCAGTAGGACAGTCGAATTTTTGCCTTTGTGTGACCAATTTTACAACAACAAACGAAACGTGCTCAAAAGGATCTTTCCAGGCCAGAATTATTATTTTTTATTTATTTAAGTCTTTAACTTTTCAAAAAATATATCATCAAAAATAAAACACAATAGAACATTTTAAAATGTTTTCATTAAAAACATGAATCTTCAACTTGATAACAACCATCAGTACAAATTTGCATACCTTAAAATGTGTCTTTCTTATTTATTTATTTATTTAAACACATATTCGTTTTTATTATTTATTTTAATTAAACAAATACACTTGTTTTAAAAGTTAACCTTTGATTCTTCAAAAAACGTTTTATTTGGTTTAAAATATTTTTTAATTATTATTTATATATATATATATATATATATATATATATATATATATATATATATATATATATATATATATATATATATATATATATATATATATATATATATATATATATATATATATATATATATATGTGTGTGTGTGTGTGTATGTGTTAGTGTTTTTTATTTATTTTTTTTAATAATTGTTTTCGTCAGATCTATTTTTAGCCTTCTCGACTTGACTTGCCGAATATCACCCATATAATAAAGCATTAAATTTGAGCTAGGTATAAAAAATATTTTTATTTAGTAAGTGCTATACAAATACTGTTAAATTTGAAATTCATTGCCTATCGTGCAATATACAAATTATATTTCTATAAAACTTATAAGAAATTTATTATTCGACATATTGTCAAGTTTATTTTAATTTGAAATTTATTTGCTGGTGGTTCAGCGATGTCTATATGCATTTCATTGTTGCTGTAACAAATCGTCAGTAGACTTCAACCACACATCTTGAACAGCCACAAACCTCTTATCTTATGTACAGACTTTCAAAAACTATTTGAGAATTCACAAATAATAATATTTTTGAAAATCACAAAAGAAAAATAAGCATAGTAGGCTTAGAAACTTGTACAAAACCCAGCAAATAATTTATATTCGATATGAATCTATTCTATTTTTCTACACCTTTATACAATTAGAAATCCTTTGGATAACAATAAAAGTAATTATAAGGCAATATGAAAAATAAAATCTAAATTTAACATTTAAGAAATTTATTATTCGACATATTGTCAAGTTTATTTTAATTTGAAATTTATATTAACATCTTATTCATAAAACATATGTCTATTAGTTTAAAAAGTACTCAAAAATAACTTATTCAATCTAAAGAGTATGAGCTTGAACTTGAGCATTGAGATCGAAATTGCTCTTTAAATAAAATATAATGATAAAATATAACTAACGTTTACTTTAACATGTATTTAAGTCAGTAATGTAATAAAAATAAACTATGTAAAAAAGTTGGCAGGGACCCTGTGAAGAATCTCCAAAAATAAATTTTTAAAAAGCTTATCTGATAGAAACTTGAAAAAATAAGAAAAAATATTATAAAAACAAAATTGGCTATGACCAATATTTCCTGAGTTATTGGTCTCTAAAGTTTTGATGGAAAATAGTAAGTTCCTTAAATACATATTAATTTATTTCTTTAAAATTTTCGTAATATAAAACACATTGAATGTCGCGAGAAGCAGTCGTAGAATATTTTTCATATGCTCCTTTTTTCTTTCACTGTATCTATAAAGAATTTAATACACCCACCACGCATGTGTTATCGTCGCTGTCTCGCTGACAACTAAATAAAAGAAAATAAGAATATGAGTGATTTTAGCTAGCATAATTGTGCTATCATCATCAATTATTGAATCAAAACTTTCGTACTGAATATTTTCAGCCATCATTATTGTTGTTTGTATCCTTACTGGATTACATTTATTTGAAATTAAATCTGACTAACAAATCTGCCGTTGAAACGAACGTTTTGTTGTATGTTATTTACATTCATATATGATACTATTACATTTTGTTTCCTAATTTAGTTTTAATAACTTCATGGGGTGAGCGTGATGTTAACCATGGCTGTGATGAAATATACTCAGCTCTTTATAAATATTTCCTTATCATTGACAATAGCAAAACAGTCAATGAACTAAGTCTGTATTGCGACAGTTGCGCTGGTCAGAACCTCAACAACGCCATAATATCTATGATGGCGTATTTTTTAAATTCTTCGACCTCTGTCCATAAAATTAAGATTACATTAAATCTTTTGTACGAAATCGCAATGTTTGGGCACCTAGTGAGTTTCCGAATATTATCTGCAATGCACGAACTAACTCATCTTAACTGTCCAACAAAATTAAATTTAATTTCAATGAAATCCATTTCGCGACACTTAAAAAAATTCTAACTTCAATTGAACTAGTCTATGGATATTTTGATACTTCTAAGCAAAAGCTTATAACCAATTTAAATTTCACTTATTTATTTATTTATTTTCAATTCAGTAATAATAAAGCCTATAAGATGTAGAAAAACTACTACCATTGGTTTAATATAACCTCTAGTCAACCTAGAACCATATGTCTCTATGTCAACACTCTTTTCTCTAGCGACAATTGCACTAGTTGAAATGTCGACAACTTTCCTTTTATGCGCGAGTAGAGATACGTTAGAGACAACAGTTCTAGTGTATTTCTGGTGACATTGTCAATGAACATACGTACATATGATCTAAGATTTTCTACTACATTGAAGTTTAAAATATGTAAGATTGTTGCCCAACCCCTATAAAATTGTAGACGAGGGTCACTAAAATGAACTAGTGAATATTTAGTTAAAATTTCTCCATATGGTCGATTACATTGGCTGCGGTAGACCTAATCAGTCTTACTATTGACAATGTCACTAGTAAATCACTACAATTTTACTATTGAAATCGAGTGAGGAAATATCGATATTGTAGACTAGATCCCCTAAAATATACTAGTGAATCAGTATTGCTACAGTCTAGTGGTGGATTTTCAATGACAAGCTAATGTTAAATGTCAATAGATGATTACACACCTGGTCAATAGTACTACTGACAATGTCACTAGCAAATCACTACAATTTCAATATTCGCATTTTCTGCAGGGATAGCGATCCGCAAAATAAAATATGTTTGTATTGGTGAGAAAAATGAGAGTAAAATAAAGTTGCACTAAGAGAAAAGTTGTGTAATTTATAATATACCTATGCAGTATTTTTTTTAAGGTATGAAATATTTTCTGGATAAACAATTTATTAAAAATATAATTCAGAACAGAGGAAAAAGAAATTAATATATAATTTTTTTGTAGAAATTAGAAAACAGTTTTAGATAAAAATTAATAGAAACAAGAAGTAAAAAAATTATTCTACTAGATAAATAAATTTGGTAGAGAACTTTCTGATTAATGTTTCTATCGAAAAACTTCTGAACAAGTAGTTAAATAAGCTTAATTATGTTGTAATATTATTAATTAAACATAATTAGCTGAAATTCAGGCGGAAGATTTTTTTCCAAATACTTAAATTTCTCGTGTCACTAAATATTACGTTAAAAAGCAAAGGAAATTAAAAGAAATCTGTATTATGCAATTATAGCCGGATATTTTTCCAAATTCAAATTTAAAGTGTGATATTTCGAAGTACGAGCTTAAAATTTAATTAGAACCGATAATACTCTACTGTTTTCCCTATTAGTTTTAAATGTTCCATAACATAAGAGGCATTGCACATTGCCCAAAGCACTTTCAATCATGATTCATGAAATATTTTTCAACTTCAATAATTAGTTTTTTTCTAGTACAAATTTATTCAATTTGAATTTTAATTTAATTTTATTTTGGTGCGCTCAAAAAAAAACTAACAAAAAACCACGAAAAAATGTGTACATGCGTGCACAATTTCATTCATCGCTTTTGCAGTGACGACTAAATGAAATAGCATAAGAATGTGTATGATTTTGTTGCCCATGATTGTGGTATGGCGTGCGTTTCACTACTTCAATATGAAAAATGTACGAACTGCAATTTTGCTTCATTAAAAAGTAACAATTCGAAAGGCGAACACATACATATTTGTACAATATCTACTAGAACGGAAAACAAATTAAAAAATTCAATATCTTGTAGATAAAATTGTAAGATTAAGCGAAAAAGGTGACTCATATCATAGTTTTGGGAAAAAGCTAAAACTAGGCCATCGAACTGTTAGTCTTGTAAGCAAACGACTGCTTACAAAGCAGGTATGCCTAGATTGCTCTCTGACGGAGATGCTCGTTTGTGTGCAAAAACACCAAAAATAGCAGCCGAAAGTCTGGGCTATTGGTAACTGACCGTACAGTAAGGAGAGCCTTGCACAGAATTGGATTTGTGTCTGTTGTGAAAAAAAAGAAACCTTTTACGCAAAATGCATAAAAGTTGATGAAACAAACATTAATCGTTTCCAATCAGATGGAATACAATATTGTTGGAAGAGGCCCGGTGAAAACATTCAGCGGCACCATGTCAAGCAATCGGTGAAACACAGTGGGGGGAGTATAATGGTGTGGATGGATGTTTTACTTGGTGGAGCATTGGTCCTCTAGTTAAAATAGAAGAAATTATGAATTATGCCACTTTAGTACACTACTGTATGTAGATATCGCTCATTTACTCAAACAACGTCGTAACTCAAAAAAACCAGTTTGCCGGATAACGAGTGTGAAGTTTTCAATTTACACACAACTTTATGGAAAAAGAAAATTTTATTTTTCTCTCGAGAGTTGATATTTGAATGAAACATTTACACAATACAGTACACCCCGTCTAATTACCGATCGGTTAAATACCTTCGTCGCTTATTCACCCCAAATATTGAATCCCCGTTTTTTACACTCATTTCCATACAATAGTCCACGCTTAATTAACCCTCGTGTAGTTACCCATTTCGGGTAATTACTCAGGAATATTTTACCCCAAAATGAAATTTTCCCTAAAATATTTTCGTTTATTTGCCCAAAAATACCGAAGTAGGTATATATTTATGCAATTCTGTAATCGAATATATGCACCTTATCTATTTATTTGAAGAAATACATATGTATGTGTATTTTATTTCAAGTAATTATGTACTACATACCACAGTGTGCTCGGCCAAATACATTTCTTAAGGTATTTGAGCGTATTCTCATAATTACCTCTATGAGGTATGTACTTAAACCTCTTCGCTTTAATACCTTTCTCGGATAATTACCCCAAAAATTATGGCATTTTTGATGAGGTAATTAACCGAGGCTTACTGTATGAAGAAGTATATGAGGGTTAATTCTGCATCACTAACTCATAAATTCCATTTTTTGAGTTGTGACATTCTTTGAGTAAATGACCGATATGTATGCTAAGAAATTCTAACCTGTCGATACGGTATGTTTTTTTTTTTGTGGAAACCAGTCTTTTCAATGACTGTCATAATTTTCATATGGATGTACATTGTATAATCATTATTTCTGTTACTTACACACTTTCTGTAAACATTCACACATGTGTAAAAATGTGTGTTAGCTGCGATTGTTGCTCCTAAGCTTTCAACCAATTGTCGTTTTAGTTTGTGTGCCAACTAACACAACGAGCCAATCAGCGAAGCAGGTTCAGTAGTTGAGTGTTTTACTGGGAATACAAAATTATACGTAGCTTACTCGCTCTTTCACTCGCGTTCTTTCTTAAGATATAATCACAACATATTTTGGCACAGAAAAAAACAGAACTCTATGTTTTTTATGGTATGTTTAAATATTTTCCTCTCTTTTTCTCACAGATGTTGGAAAAATCACAGTGTTGTGTGGCCTGGGTATGTGTAAATAAAAATAAAAATGTCTTGCAAGCAGCGTGACCATATTAGCTTATTTTGAGCTAAATTTAGCTTATTTATTTCAGATTTAGCTTTAAAATTTTCATTTAGCTCTTAGCTTATTTTTTAGCTTTTTTTAAAAACTCATTTAGCTTTTTTAGCCTTTTTTTTAACCGACTTCAAAAAAAGAAGGAGGTTAACAATTCGTCTCTATTTTTTTTTTTTTTTTTTTAGGTGTGTAGGTCCATAACTCGGTGCATTTTAGACCGATTGAAAAAATTTTTTTGTTGTCTGAGAGAGTATAGCTTCCCATTGGTCCCATTTGAAAAAAGTGGGCGGGGTCACGCCCACAATTTTTTAAATTTGATTTAATGATCTTCTACTTATTTGATTGCTGCGAAACCTAGCAAACATCTTTGGTACTTGTAATTAGAAAAATTTTAAGTTGAAAAAATCGGCGGGGCTACGCCCATTAAAATGTATTATAACATATTGGAGTTAACTTGTTTAATCCATATTTTGTATACTACCTATAGTCATATAGTTAATGCTAATTATAGTATACATTGAATTTGTTGTACTTATCAAATTTTAATTTTTGTTACCTTTGTAATAAACGTTACACTTTTTATATATTGAAAAACCTAACTCTGCTATATAACATTACCCGTGGTTCTACTTAACCGATTTTTACGAAACTTAGCACACACCTTGAACTCTAAAATAGACACAATTTTCTTTTAAAAAAATGGGCGGGGTTACGCCCATTAAAATTTTATATTATATTTCACAGGGTTCTATTTCACCGATTTTTACGAAACTTAACACACCCTAAGCTTTAATTAAGGCACAAAATTGCGTTCAAAAAAGTGGGCGGGGCACGCCTATTAAATTTTAGTATAATATTTCATGTGCTTGTATTTCACCAGTATTGACGAAACTTGCCACACACCCTAAACTTTAATAAATGCACAAAATTGCGTTCAAAAAAGTGGGCGGGGCACGCCTATTAAATTTTAGTATAATATTTCATGTGCTTGTATTTAACCAATATTGACGAAACTTGGCACACACCTTGAACTCTTAAAAATACACAATCTTGTTTTAAAAAAAGGGGCGTAGCCACGCCCATAAAATTTAATACTTAATTTCACGTGCTTTTACTTTATCGATCTGTACGAAACTTGGCACACACCTTAAACTCTTAAAAATACACAATCTTGTTTTAAAAAAGTAGGCGTAGCCACGCCTCATTAAATTTATTACTATATTTCACGTGTTTTTACTTAATCGATTTTTACAAAACTGGACCATATTTCTAAATAAGCACTAAAAAGTTACAAATAAAACTTAAAAAAAAAAAATTAAACCGACTTCAAAAATAAGCACTAAAAAGCTACAAATAATATAGATCTAGTTAAATAAAAGATTTTTATATATGTTACCTACAGTGCCGTTTGAAGTTGGTGCCAGTAATACTGGTACTAAACACATAAGAACATGACCGGTAAAAAACTGCAAGTAATTTTTATGTACATATGTACGAGTATGTGCTTAGTTACCAATGTTGCTGGCACCAACTTCAAACGGCACTGTAGGTAACATATATAAAAATCTTTTATTTAACTAGATCTATATTATTTGTAGCTTTTTAGTGCTTATTTTTGAAGTCGGTTTAATTTTTTTTTTTTAAGTTTTATTTAGTCTAAATTGCGTGTTCTCTAAATATATATTAAAAACATAAACAACTTATAAAAATTATAATTTTTAACATTGTAAAATAGTTTACAAAAAATACAAAATGTAAATTATACGACAATTTTATAACAGAAATGGAAAGTTGAAAAATAGTAGATAATGGCAGAATGGTTAGACTTTCAATGGAAAAAGTTAAATTCATATTAGTGGCCAAAACACTTTTTGAGTTGTTTGGGCATAAAATTATTTGACTTGAGTTGAACGTTCATTCAGCGGCCGATTTTCGTCGGGCCACCTCTATAAAGTCATAAGTAATAAGCCAAAATGGCATTATTACTCAATTAATTCTGGAATAAGTCTATATGGGCTTATTACCAATGCAGTGTGGCGCAATTATGTCCTTGTATTTCAATTAGTCGATAAATTAGACCAAAATCTTTACTTATGACTTTATTTCACTGATCTGACGAAACTCGGTACATTGTGCAGATAGTGTGATCCATGCTTTACCTTAAATAGCATTAATTCACTTAAAAAGCTTTCGTATTTTAGTATAAATGTTTTTACATTTTTAAAAACTTTTTAAGATTATTTTGGGGAAGTTTTTGTTTTGTTCTTCATTAAATCTAAAATATAATAATTAATAAATAATTTCATTAAACAAATATTCTATGGGCCTAATTCATAAAAAATATTTAGATTTTATAAAAGGTTTATTAATCAAATTTCCATAGAAAATTTGTTTCATAAACCTCTTATTAAACAGAAATATTTTTTATAAATAAGGCAGTATATGTATAATAAAAAAAAATGTTTGTGTAATATTTAACGTTAGTTTAGCAATAAGAAACTATTGAAAAGTGATCAAAGAAGTGGAAAAAAGTTTAGCTTTATTTTCTAGCCTAAAATGTAACTTTTTAGCTTATTTTAGCTTTTTTTCAAACGGGATTTAGCTTAATATTATTTTAAAATCTGGTCACACTGCTTGCAAGGCATCTAGTAATGCTATACCCAAACACGTCGGGTCGTCGGTTTGAATTTTTTTCTATAAAATTAAGGCCTTGGAGATAGATACTTATGTATGTATGTATGTACATATCGGTCATTTACTCCAAGAACGTCATAACTCAAAAAATGGATTTTTTGAGTAATAATGCAGAATTAATCCTGGGGGCATATTATGGCATTCGATACGATTCGAAATTTGAAAATATTTCCGTATAAACTCTATTGAAATATTTCGTAATTTCGTTCGATAACGAGTGCCGTAATTTGCCCCCTGATATCGTTCTTTATACTGTGTAAAAATTTCATACAAATATCTTGTCTAGTCAGCTCTTGCGAGAAAAATAAAATTTTCTTTTTCCATTAGGTTGTGTGTAAATTGAAAACTTCAAACTCGTGTTCTGACAAACTTGTTTTTTTGAGTTATGACTTTCTCTGAGTAAATGAGCCAAATTTTTTTATTTTAATTGCAAGTTGAGCTTATGGAAATTCTTTTACGGAGATGCAAATAAACAAATTGATACAATTATACATACATATGCACATATGTATGTACATACATACGTAAACCTATATAGTTACGTGTGTACATAAGTAGTATGTACGTCAGGGATGATAAATGAGAAAACCAATTTCGTACCAATTAGCTTTTAAAATTGTACTTTTTCGAGCCCAATAGTACTAAACACGGTTTTTTTGTTTAAACTTTTTTTATTATATTTTTAGAACATATCATTTTGAGTTATGACGGTCATAATTAATGAAATAAGAATATGTTGTGTTTGATTAAAAAAAAAGAACTAACTATATGACAATTAATCTGTATCATTAACTCAGAAATGAAAAATTTTTAGAATTCGAGATACTAGTATTCTTTTGTAAGGGTTTTCTTTCGACATAGTGGAAGAGGCAGTAAATACATATCGTTGGTCTCAAGAAGAAGGGCCCTAACTCAAATAATTGTTATTTTACAAGAGAAAGTAAAAGCGCAATAGAAACTGTAATATTATTTCTGTAATATTTTTGTACAACTGATTGTAAAAGCGTTTTTTACACTATTGCAAAAAAATTTTGTGGCGAGGTGTGTTTGTGTGAAGTGTATTGGAATCACTGAAAAGCTCAGTTTCATAAAAAATACGAGTTAGGGCCTTTAAATAAGTCTTTTGTTTGTATTAGACTTTCGAGTCTTCGTTTTGATTATGAAAATATTCTTTGCACATTCGCTTATGAGTGTGGAATTGACAATATTCTCTTGATAGCTTTTGAAAGCTACGGAAACATTACCTCACCCAATTAATTTTTCAAAGCTAGAAACTCGTTATTTATAGTATTATAATTTCCATTTTCTTTTGGGAATATTGTTAATAAGAAAAGTACTGTACTACTAACATTCTCGGATGTGAATTTTGTCAACCAGTTTAAAATTTCTTCATGAAAAGTAACTTTATTTAGTTTCGCAAAAGGTTATATAGACCTGTTTAACATTTCTTTGAAAATCCGTAACTATACAACTTTCAATTTTATTTCTAGATACATCAAGTTTTTCATTTGAATGTAAATTTTAGTTGTTTACATATATGTATATGTATGTAGCATGCCCAGCTTCATTTAATTCCATCACTTAAACGATTGATATGTTATTAATATAGCAAGTATTTTATTTCTTATAAACTTTAAATTAATACAACAGACAAAATAAATGAAGATGACGCTATCATATTGAAAACATGTGTAATGCATATCTAACAGGGTAATCGTTCTCAACAATAAATCAAATCCGCCACTTTGCTGTCTGTCAAACTCGGTATACTTTAAATGATCGCTATTTATTTTTTTTTATAAAAAAAAATATGGGTTCTCGCAAATTTTACAAATAGTACCAAATTAGTCAAGGGGTTACCAACGTACTTTTAAGGTTTGAATTGTAAAAAAAAAGTACAACTGCACCAACTTTATCATCCCTGATGTATCAGAGGTGGCCACCGAGAGAAAAACGAGAGAAATGTATTCGCGTATGTGTATTCATTTGTATAAGAAGCCGATAGATGTTCGGCACTCTGGTGCTACTTTGGGCAGCTCAGGCTTATGGATGTACATGTGTATGTCAGTTGTTAAATTAATTTTCTTTAATTTTTAATGTTAGCTACATTAAGATATTTTTAAAGTTCATATGTAAACAGTAGGGAGGTAACGAATGCCAGTTTAGCGAAAGTGAATATTAAATTTTATTATTTGCAAAAGCGAATGTAAATACTAGGGATGTAACGATACGCCGTTTTGCCGATCTGATAGCGATACTCAAAAAAAAATCGCCGATACCGATTCCGGTACCGATACGCATATTTAAATTGAACTCAAGTTAAAATTTACAAAACTCATGTAGAGTAATTATTTTATTATACAAAGCTACAGTGTAAGATATTATTAAAATGTACAATTTATATTTGAATTCATTCTGAAATTAACAAAAACAATTTTTTTTTATAAAATACATACATATGTATGTACAGTCAAATCCCGATAATTCGTACCCCGATAAATCGTAATTCCCGATAATTCGTAATAAACTGTCGGTCCCTTGAAAAAATCTCGTTAATTCGTAAAATTTCCATACATTTTGGTCCCCTCGCTAATTCGTAATTTTTTTTTCAAATAAAATCTTCTTTACCTCTTATAAATCGTAATTGTTTGCTACCACTTATAATTCGTAAAAAAAACAACAGAAACATGGAAAGAATGATGAAATGAATTTGTCAGTTTTATTTTATTGTTTTTTGTTTGCTATTAAAATTACACGTATTTTACGCTAAGTAAATGAATTTGCTATTTTATTTTATGTATTTATTTTGTATTTTATTTTTGATAATTGTTTTTCATGTTTTTTTTATCGTTTTAGTAAATAAATTGAAAAACCCCGTTAATTCGTATTTATTTTATTTTAACCCCGTTAAATCGAAATCCCGCTAAATCGAAAACCCCTATAATTCGCAAGAAATGGCCGGTCCCTTGCGATTACGAATTATCGGGATTTGACTGTACATGATTTAGCATTGAGAGAACATTTCACTACTATGGTGCACAGCAAACAAAAGAAACAATTTCATTTTTCTTTAACTTTAAGTTCGGCTTTTTTTAGTTGTTATGCAAAAAAAGCGTTGAAAATTTAATTGTTTGTTCAAAACAGCTCTTAAAAAATCTAAGAAGTATCGTCGTATCGACAGTAAAATATCGACGATATCGATATATCGGCAAATCAGGAGTATCGCCGATATATCGGAATCGGTATCGGTTACATCGCTAGTTCAATACTTATAATACATTAAAAAATTACATGAAACTAAATTTGTATAAGAACATGAAATTGTATTGTATACATAGTTTATTTAAATTGAGTCTTGAATGGACCAAATCATTAATAGTTCTTTCCAAGTATAAATTATTAAAACAGAATTACAATATGAAATTATATTAAAATCAATATACATATGTATGTAAATAAAAACACTACCCATTCAACATATTGACGAAAATAAAATTATACTGACATGGATCTGATATTATAAAAGATTTTGAGTTATATCAAAAAAATTTTTTTCAAATTATAAAAAAAATTTCAAATAGCATAACTATTTTGTGAAATCTGCAAAATTTTACCTCAGAATCATAAAATATATCTATTTGCTGATTCGTAATCTAGAAAAAATTTCTCTTACTATGTGTAGTTTTTATAGTATTTTGTTGAAAACTAAGTTTCATCGCAAGGAAACTAGAAATATTCTTTGTCATTATACCCTTCACCAAAACGTGCAACTTGTATATAGCTTTGTAATTCCATGTATAATTTCCACAATATTAATATGGGACACATGAAGTATATATGTGAATAGGAACGACGAAAAAGCGATTTCCGTCCGTCCGTCTGTCTGTACGTGAAATCGTTTTCTCGAAGCTCCCAGAAAAGCTAGAGACTTTGGTCTTGGACACAGAAAAAAATGATTTTCATATTTGAATACGAAAATCTTTGATTCAATAAAAAAATCTTATTTTCAGTGATATTTGTTTTAGTGTGTGTGGATGAATGTCGCATTTTTTGAACCCCTTTTGGTTTGTTTTTGCTTGGCTGCGATTAAAACTAATAAATGTGTTTGGGATGAGTCGAACCGGGAGTCTCTTGACTAATAGTTTAACATACTTACCACTCAGCTAAAGAGCAAATCACTTTACATACGCAAATAATGAATACACGCAAAACATGATTTCTTATGTTTCTTCTACATTTGCGCATTGCGTTATGATATAATCTAAAAATAAATTTGTTAAGAAAAAAACAAGCCACGACGTTTTTCGGCTTCTTGTTATAATTCACACGTATACAAGCCGAGCAATCAAAATAAACAACAACAATAGCACATGACCACGTTGGGTCAACCAACAAGCAAGATAAACACCAACACAAACAAATTAAATTAAATGATATTTTAAAATGCGCGGTATTTTATTTTCTTCAATAACATTTAGGGTATTCAGATGCTACTCATAAATTAACACGTTTTAAAGTAATAACACGAAAAATTATAATGCTGTGAGCAACCCCTCATAATTTACAATTAAAAATATTGTACTTATTTATATTTGGGTTTTAGCACCTTTGTACATTGCTTACTCTCTCTCTCAATTCCTTTGGTAAACTCTCACGCATTTCTACATGTAGTTATGACAAACAATAAACATAGCTGAGAAAGTCTTATTACTTTATGACCCTTTTGTTTGAGCCACAACAACAATTTTTTTAAACTATGTTAAAATGTTAAGACATTATGACACTTAGGACACTTAAAACACTGTTGTGAATACACCAATTGTTTGTTGAAAATAATTCTTGCATATTTTTTTCTGTGGACTGGTGTATCAGAAATGGTCCGAAATAGATTGGTATTCAAAATCAGTAAAATCAAAACGTTACCTCCAGAGCTGGAAAGCTTAAACTTGTTTGGACATACAAAAGTAACTAGCTAAAACTAATTTTTGTTTTTTTTTTAAATAAACTTATTTTATATTTCAGTAAGCATAAAATTCCAGGGTTGGACTTGAACTTATTTCGGTATATAAAAGTAACCTACTTAAATTTCTTTCTTCTCGTTCCCTATAAATTAAACATAATTTATATTTTTAAAAGAAATAGATTGGTATTAGAAATCAGAAAAATTTTAAAAATTAGGGTTGGAAAATTTCGACTTTTTGTGCTACTAGGAATAATTAATTTGTTTTCCTAATCTTTTTTTCTAATAGTTCGGTATAAAAAATTAAAAAATTATAAATATAGCTACAGAGATGGAAAATTTAAGCTCTTTTTTGGTACTTAAAAGTAAGTAATGGACTACTATATGAAATGTATTATAATATATGAGCTCATATATGGAATTTTAATTATTAAGCTTTTCATATGTAGATCCATATATTTTTGAACTTTGCATACTGTGTTGGCAATATTTACACATATATCTGTGAAAATATATGAATATATATTAGCATATATGTCCATATACCATAATATTTCGGATCCGAACCATATATGTAATATCATATATGCTCCATACATCATTTTTTTATATTCGTAACATTTATATGAAAATCTAAATAAACCATGAGCATGGGCACTCATTAGCCCCACAAAGCCTTGTAATATGTTGCGTATTATACTCTCAGCACAATTGTATTTCAAATAGATGGTCATATGTTTACAGCTCGTACGAGTACTTATTTATTTTTAGTAAATGGACATACTATAAAATATATCACTAAAGAACAGGGATGAGAAACAATATTTACAAATTATACTCAGCGGTACCGTTGTGCGACTAACGTTGCATTTTGCTCCTTTTTCGACTTCCTAGCAGCTTTTTATACCCCTTAGTTTTAAATCTCCTTTTTGATTCCTTTGCTTTATTTTGTGTCCTTTTACCCATTTTTGTTCAAAGTCACCTTTCGTTTTTATTTTGACAATAAATTTACGCAGATTCGTGGAGATTCTACCAAATTCGACAAGATTTTATTTCCTCTGTGTCAAACTTCATACAAGAACATACAAATATATAAAAATATTTTTTTTGGGAAATTGACAGCATGGCGCAGTATTATTTTCTGTGAGAGTACATGGTGCTAAAACGCCTTTGTATGAATCTTTTGATTTGTGTAAGATTTTTAAATATGAAATACATTGGTAATTCTAACTGTATTTTTCGCAGCAATTGTGAAAGCCGAATTTGATATAAAAAAAGAAAAACTTTATGATAAAAGAAATAATAGTGTATGAAAATAACACTCTGAATAGATATGAGTATCATCAAGTAATGCTGTAAGTTCCGATAAAATTAGTTCATCAGGTGAGCCTACTATCTCGGAAAAACCAGTAAAAAAGAAAAAAGCAACACGAAAGTATTCCAAAGATTGGGAGAGACGGCATAAGTGCGTTAAGATGGATGCAGATACCTATTGTGCTTTCTGTAATCAGTTGCTCATCTGCCAAATGAATCATTTATAACGCCATGTTTTTACCACAAAAATACCGATTTTCGGAGGGAAGTGGCTATTGCTGAAATGAAGCTTGTTTTAAGGATGCCAAGTTGCAACCATTCGTTTAAGTCAATAGACAAATTGGCTAAATTAAACGCAAAAACATATACAGATTCAGCAGTTGCAAGGTTTCCGAATTACACCTTATTTCTTCATCCTTATAAATTAAACATAAATTAACTTCACTGAAAAATGATCAAATAAGCTAAAAGTAGACACTTGTCAGCTCATGCTGTCTGCTTTAAATTTATTTCAAAACGATTTGGAGGAATGGATTCAAAGTGAAAAACTTATTAATAAATACAGATGTACAATTTTAAAAGATTAGATATTAAGGTATTTAATAACTATGCATAATGCCTAAAAAGAATAGTATTCTTCTCTTCAGAATCGAATTTTAAAATTTTTGTCAAAACTTAAACTTTTAACTTCTTGAATTTTGCTGGTTTTTAAGTAAATAAGTGATATGAACCATGTCCCGAAAAATGCCAAAAAATGTACTTATGTGTTCTTTGATTGTTTGTAAATCTTAAGAACTAGGGCAAAAGTACGCATTCGATATCGAAATTTCCCAATTTGACCACTGTTATATTATTAACATAGATTTAATGATTTTTTTTTTAATTTGGTAGCTCTCTATACTACGTTTATAGTTGTCTTATTTGCAAATAAAACCTGTATTTGCAAATACTCAACTAGCTGTTTAAACGTCCGGTATTATAGAAATATATTCACAGTCGTCAAATAAGCAATTATAAAATTAAAAATTTCTATTTATTTAAGCTTGAGGTCAATTTTGGATATTTATTTATTTGTTCATTTGATTATTTATTTCGATATTTCGCCATCCGCTGGATAGCATCATCAGGAAATCTACAATACATATATATACAAAAACATTACATTATTTTAACACTCTGGATAAATAAGACAAATACACTTACAATGAGTAACAATAAACAAAAATATATGTATAAACACAGTAACAGTAACACGTCTTTATTATTTTTAGATACTTATTGTACTAATTGTTGAAATTTTTGTTTATGATGTTGAGCTTTGAGCGCAGTGTTCTACATCTGTTTTGTAGTTCATTCTCTCTTCTTTATTTATATTTCCAATAAGTAACGTTTGTTGTAATTGTCCTCTCTTTGTAAAATATCTACTCTGTCTAAGTTAAGTTTATGTTTTTTCTCTGCACAGTGGGCTGTAAGTGCAGTTTTTTTTGTGTCAATAATTTATCTTTGTTTTTTAAATCTGATTTGTGTCCAGCTATTCTCGTTTTAAGTTTATTTTTTGTTGTGCCAACATATACCTGCTTGCATACATCGATGCCGTCGCCCATAAACGATATTTTATATATTATATTGGATTTTTCCATTTTGTCAATTTTACTTTTAGTGTTGGAAAAAATATTTTTTAGTGTATTGTATGATGTAAAAGCCATTTTATAGTTTTCCTTATTGTAAATTCGTGTTTTTTCTATTCTTTCCGAAATCGTTGGTATATATGTCATAGTTTTGTACATTAAAGGTGGTCTTTCAATTTTCTGCCTTTCTTTCTGGCAAATATTAATTAAGCTTCTTATAATTGGAATGGGAAATGAGTTCATTTGTAATATAGTTTTTAATTTCTGTATATTTTTAATATGAAAACACTTGTCGCTAATTGTGAGGACTCTTTTTATCATATTCGATGCCGTATTCATTATCACATGTTTAGGTTGGTTTGAGTGGAAATTAATAATGCGTCCAGAGGATGTAGGTTTTTGGTACCAGTCAATTTTAAGCTGTTGTCCATGTCTGATTATAATAATTATTATTGTGTCCAGATATGGTAGACATCCGTTGTTCCCTTTTTCTATCGTAAATTTAATTCTTTTGTGGAAATTATTTAATTCTTTAAGCGTAGTTTCTATTGCACTTTCTTTAACAATTCCGAATAGGTCATCAACATATTTTGTCAGTAATCTAGGTTTTACTTCTAATTTTTGTATGGTACTTTTTAGCAGCTCTTCCATCACTTTGTCAGCAACAATTGGTGAAATTGGAGATCCCATCGGTAGTCCTCTCAATTGTGTATATATCTTATCTTTATACTTAAAATATCTATTCTCCTTAACACAAAAATGTAGTAATTTTAAAAATAATTCCTTTGGTATTGTTGTGTATTTCTCTATTTCTTTCCATTTTCCTTCAATTACTCTGATTGCATAATCCACGGGTATACTCAGGAATAAGGAAACAACATCAAAAGAAATCAATTTTTCGTCATTCTCAATATATGTATTATTTATCCTATTTCTAAATTGCACTGAATCCCGGATATTATAAACTGAGTCTACCGTAATTTTCTTCAAAATATTACCCAAAAGTTTGCATAATTCACTAGCTGGTGAATTTACTGATGCACAAATTGGTCTTAGTGGGTAGTTGTCTTTATGTATCTTCGGAAGTCCATATATTCTAGGTGCTGTAGTTGCATCCTTTTTAAGTTTTTTCTTTTCTATATTCGATATAATATTATACTTGACTAGTTCCTCCACTATATCTCCATTCATTCTTTGAAGCGCTGTTGTTGGATCCTTGTTTATTCTTTTATATGCCATCATGTCGTTAAGTATATCACTCATTTTTTCCTCATATTCCCTTTTATTCATTGCCACGGTTACATTACCTTTATCTGCATTCAGTATTAAAATATGTTGATTTCTATATAAAAATGCTTTTGTTTTTCTCACTACATTCAAAATATATCTATCTCTTCTAGCCAAATTATGTTTGTTCATGTGGTTTTCCAATATCGATACAAATTTCATTCTGGCAGTCTCTTGAATCTCCTTATCATCTAATGTTTGTATACAATTTTCTCCATCTGCAATAATTTTGAATAGTGGGAAATTTTTTCTGTCTGTAGGAATTGCGAATTTTTGGCCTAAGGATAATAACCACTTTACATCTTCCGGTATATCTGTATCTGTTTTGTTAACGAACCATTTTTCATTCTGCATTATGTTTAGTTCTCTTTTGTACTCATCCCTTAATTTTTCATATTTTCTGATTTGTCTCTGTTTTGCCATCATCTTTCTCCTGTTATTCAGACTACTTTCACTCTCCCAGAATTTTTCTTTTTCCTCCTCAGTCAGATGTTCATTTATTTTGCATTTAAGTTTTTCTATATTTCTATTGTTGTGTTCTGCAATTTCATGTTTGTGTCTAATAAGAATGTTTAGTATTTTCCTGTGAAAATGTTCAAATATAGTGTTAATAGTGCCACTTAGTTTTTTTGACACCCCAATGCTCGTCTCAAAAAGTTGATGTACATTCTTCGTCGAGTTTGTCAAAAATTCCGGAATAATTCCGGTATTCCGACATTTGATAAGAAAAGTTATCGCAGTATCTGTGTTGACCGATGTATGCAAGCAGGTATATGTTGGCACAACAAAAAATAAACTTAAAACGAGAATAGCTGGACACAAATCAGATTTAAAAAACAAAGATAAATTATTGACACAAAAAACTGCACTTACAGCCCACTGTGCAGAGAAAAAACATAAACCTAACTTAGACAGAGTAGATATTTTACAAAGAGAGGACAATTACAACAAACGTTACTTATTGGAAATGCTACATATAATAAATATAAATAAAGAAGAGAGAATGAACTATAAAACAGATGCAGTGTTGACAGATTTATTTTCAGCCTCCTCGCCAAATGACTTGTCGAATATCGCCAAATGTCGCCAATATAATAAAACATTAAATTTTAGCTACAAAAATATTTTTATTATGTAATTGCATTGCAAATATCGTTAAATTTTAAATTCAGTAGGTAACGTCTATCGTAAAACATAAAAAATATGTTGTTTAAAGCGGCGCACCCACTTGCAATATATCTGTGGCAAAAAGGAAAAAGTGCTTAAGTCGAGATAAGCAAATTTTGAGTTAATGGTACGTCCGTAATCTGCATATTTGAAAGTATCACGGGTCAAAATCCCAATTTATTAGTGTGATTTTTCATGAAGTTATAGCACTATGACTTCGACTTATTTTTTTAGACTTCTAATCTCATTTGGAATAATATTATAATTAAGGTTATAATATGGTATATTTCAACTCAAATGTCTTACTTATAGTGTGTAAAACGATGATTGGTTAAAAAAATAAAGGTTAACAGAAAGTTTCCTAATTTATATGTAAAAGAAATAAATTTCTGAAAATCGACTTGGAACCTTAAAAGTGCTCTCCTGTAAAAGAGTGAGATATGACTTAAGCACTTTTTCCTTATTGCCACAGATATGTAATTGTGCAATTTTTCGTATTGTACAATAATATCGCCAATGTGTATGCCATATTCGAAGGTAACACAATATACACATTGGCAAATATCAAAAGACTTCTGATTTTTATTGTACAATCAAGGGAATTGTGTAATGTGGTGGCAACATTTTTCAATGTTGTTTACTTTTTCAATGTCAGGAATATTGGGCAATATTTTCTTTGCAATAATATTGCAAAGTATTTAAATTAACATATAAAAAGTACTGGCGTATAAAAGACTTAAAAATAACTTATTGCAAAAATCAATCTTAATAGGATAAATTGAACTTGAACACCAAGATCAAAATTATTATTTAAATCTTGTGATAAAACGGAATTAACGTTCACTTAAATGTGTGTTAAAGTACACATATCATATCCTTGAAGTAGTAAGTGTCAGCAGCATCGTCATAATAATACAATTTAGGCGAGAACTCTTTCAGCCTTTTCCTGCTTCAGTATCAAAATGTTGGTTCCAATTTATAAAAGGAAGTTTTCTTAACTGTGTTGTATAAACATCAAATGAGATTTTTTGTTCCATAATATTTTTTAACTTCTTGCGTTTCAGATAAAGACTCACAACATTTAGAATTTTTTGCACGAAATATTTTATGTTGGAGAAAAAATTGCTTTATATAAGCATATTTTTTAACATTATTATATTTTATTGAAATCTTAAAAATATAGCCAAAAATATCGCCAAGTAAATCGCCAATCGCCATTTCAAAATTTTCATCGCCAAAACCAAATTTTTTTCGCCACATTTGGCGAGATATCGCCATATCTGACAACACTGAACAGATGTAGAACACTGCGCTCAAAGCTCAACATCATAAACAAAAATTTCAACAATTAGTACAATAAGTATCTAAAAATAATAAAGACGTGTTACTGTTTTTATACATATATTTTTGTTTATTGTTACTCATTGTAAGTGTATTTGTCTTATTTATCCAGAGTGTTAAAATAATGTAATGTTTTTGTATATATATGTATTGTAGATTTCCTGATGATGCTATCCAGCGGATGGCGAAATATCGAAATAAATAATCAAATGAACAAATAAATAAATATCCAAAATTGACCTCAAGCTTAAATAAATCGTTATTAATTGTTTTAAACAATAAAGGTCGAACAACCAAATACTTAAATTAAAAATTTCTTTTTCTGTATACATACTTACATCTCATTCCCAGTAATCAGTAATTGTTCTATGAGTTAGTAAGTTAGAATTTTTACTTGCAAATAACACGTGCGTATAAACGTAGTATATGAGTTCTAGTAAATTTAATGTTTCTGTTCTTATACATGAGAAATTTATTTTTATTGTTTGTTTTTGATTGTTTAAAATAAAAATAGCTTAATAAATATGCTTGTTTCTTTAATTTTTCTTGATTTTAAAGTTGCCCCTATTTTTCTTAGAAATCCCCTTTTTGTGCTCTTTTGTTTTGAAAATCCCCTTTTTGTGACCCTTTCTGAAAATCTTCAACGGTAACGCTGATTTTACTAACTTTCAAGAGAAATTGTACTCTTTCAATACGATTGTCCCAAGTTAACTTAAAACGTACGTAAAATTCATTTGTGCATATAAAAAAAGTAAAAGCTTAACAAGTAACAAAAGCTTCGAAGTCCATTTATTATACTATTATTAACTAATACTATGTAGGTACTAACTAATATTAGTTATGAATTAATATTGATGTTTAACTTCAGAAAATACCCAAAGACTCTTGGGCCCAATAATTGACTTTTCAATTGAATGTCATTTATCCTTAAATGACATTTAAGTACCGAATTCATTTTTTTCAGTACAAAGTTGAGAGACATTTAAATGTAAGTTAAATGCCCAAACTTGTATATTTGTATATTTAAATTTTAAATCCTACTTAAGTTTTAGGAGTATGCCATATGTTATTGTGTTTGTGTGTGTTTATTGAAAACGTGTACATGGACATCATGTGCTCGTATTAAAAAGAGTTTCGTTCATAAATGTACAATTTATACAATATATAGTTTCATATCGTGGAACAATAAATAGAAAAATGCGTTCTGATACTTTTTTTGTTTCATAAAACAAAAAACAGCTGTTGTTTGAAAATTCTTCCATAGTACGAGGGCTACTATTTATATTTCGGGAATAGCAAATAATCACAAACATTTTTAAATGGCTTTATTGTTTTTCGAAATATTCCCCTTGATGATCAATACACTTTTGCATTCGTTCAAACCATTTGTCATGGAAGTTTTTCCATTCCTTATGAAACACCTCCGAAACATGGTTTCTGAACGCTTTAATTGTCTCTTCGGCTCTCGTAAACCATTGCCCACACAGATTAAATTTGATGTTCGGGAACAAGAAGAAGTCATTGGGTTCCAAGTCAGGACTGTATGGAGAATGAGTCATCATTTTGATGTTTTGACTATTCAAAATTCACTTGTTTGACGAGTTAGTTTTACGAATTTCTACGAAGACTTCCGACAAACAAATAGTCGTGTGGTCATCATTTCGATGTTTTGACTATTCAAAACTCACTTGTTTGATGAGTTAGTTTTACGAATTTCTACGAAGACTTCCGACAAACAAATGGTCGTGTACCACTCAGAATGGCTAGTTCTACGTTGCTCAAGACGAACAGTGGCCACATCACCAATTCGGCAAATGAAACAGGCGACCATTTGCCTCGCTGTGCTTCTTCCACGAACTACTTTTGTTGGATTTAGCTCGTCTTGGAATACCCACATGGACTATTGCTGTTTTGTTCCCGGCAGATGAGCATATATCCATGATTCGTCACCTGTCACGATTTTATACACGTCTTTTGACGCATCACGGTTGAATTTTTTAGTAATTTCCTTACACCACTTGACGCGACCCTTTTTTGGAGAGATTGATAAATTATCCAACGAGAACAAAATTTTTTACAACTAAGTGTTCATGCAAAATGGAATGTATTGAAGTGGAATTACTGTGCAAGGATGCATCTATCCACAATATGTCACATGAATTCACGGAATTCGCTGGCGACGGAACTGTTTTTTTATCGCCTTAGTGTTGCTAGTTCCCAAAATATAAATAGTAGCCCTCGTACTGGGAAATTTTTTAGTGGTGCCGTACTTTCAATGTTAAGAAGAACTTTAACTAACCACGGAAAATATGAAACTACATTTAAGTGCTACTTAAATTTAAGTGGCAATTAGCTAAATGACATATAACTGAGAAGTCAATTATTGGGCCTTAGTTGTTGCGATGTGAATATAAAACTGACATTCAGTATATACTTTTCCATGCTTTGTTTTGATTCGATTGGAGACAGTCGAAGCAAACAGTATGTCCCTCCCTTTGGTTCTTAGTATATTTTGATAAAAAAATACCCTTTCCACATTTGCAGATGAATGCGGAATAGATAATGTACCTATATCAATTCTGGAAATATCGAGAAAGCATCGGTTCATTTTTCATTTCTAATACCTTCGAACAAAAGGTAACGGGCGCTTCTTAAATGGTTATTTATAGATCAATATTTTTTTGTGCTATTTCTGTGGTTTTCATGAATAAAAGCGCATTTTCAAATATCTGATTTTTCCAGTAGAGCCAAATAAAGTTATTTTTGAAGCTTATTAAAAAAAAAAGATAGAAGTTGTATTGATGTTTCAGAAAAAAAATTATGTACATACATACATACGTCCATATTCTTAAAAAATGCATTTAAAATATAACAATTTGATGTCATAAGCTTGAAATTAGAAATAGATAACATATGCAGGTTGTTATTAATGAAAAAAAATGCAGATTTCTGGCAAATATCTGAATAAGAAACAGTAGTGCTTAATTGGTCATTGGGGTGTTATAGTACTTTTGCCATTCAAGTAGCGAAAAAAAGCACAATTGTACCATCCCTGCTAAAGAACAGTCATAACTACAAAACAAATTAAAGAACATGTTTATTTTAACTTCCCTAAACTGGTAATTTCTGCTGAGCAAAATCAAAAATTCTTCGCTAATAAATAGTATATCGCGATATAAGTGAACATGTCATATTGGCAATGGGATGTTTGATTTGTTTGATGTTTTGTAATATTAAGTTTTATTAAATACCGGAAAATATGAAATAAGTTAACTTTGTTGGTATGGAGGTACAATACTATAAAATAGAAGCACAGTTTTTGAACATCATCAACAAAAGCGATTATGTCAACTTTTCCACCCTGGCATTGTTTGTGTTGATTTTTGTTGTTCAGCATCAAAATAAAATGCATATCAAATGGCGCACTATGACCCGTTTTCGTAAATTTTGCTCTCAAAACATGGATAGGTCCTTAAAATAGTTTAGGTTGCTTGCAGATGTTTTAAAAGAGAAATTAGTTTGTTTTCGGTGTCGGTATGAATATGGTACATACTAAAGTCCTGCACAAGACTATTTATAAGACCTTTCAAGACATGCGACATTTTTTAAACGCTTTACTACAGCGAAATATTCTAAAACAAACGCTAAAAAACACTGTTGGCAAGACAAAGAACTCAAAAAAAATATTGCCAACAGTGTTGTTTAGCGTTTATTTTAGAATATTTCGCTGTAGTAAAGCGTTTGAAAAATGTCGCATGTCTTGAAAGGTCATATAAATGGTATTGTGCAGGTCAATAGTACATACATATATAGAGACATACGCATATTTAAGTTGCTTTAGATGTGGGTGAGTAAATTGCCATTAGAAAATGCTGATCTCTGTTAAAGTCCTTTCTATTAATTTCTCTTCATTCCTTTTAAAAAGAGAAAATATTAGTAATGTAAAAAACCTCTTACGTATATATTGCAGAATAAAATATTCAATTACTGCCAATATGGAAAATAAAATCTATGAGCCAAATTCTTCTTCAGGGGCCTAATTCCCGCATTCGATTGCGAGCGAGTTATCACTCGAACGTGCGAGTTTTTTAACTTTTGGGATTTTCGATTTCGAATAACACATATCGACATTTCTAATGACAGCATTCGATAACGAGCAGCCATTCGAATGCAATCATTCGTGTTTTTACTCTCAAGCAAAAAGGCATTCGAAAAATCTTTTTACATCGAAAAAGCGATGGAAAAGAAACTGTATGTTGAATACTTTACTTATTTATTTATAAATGAATGTATGCACAAATGTACGTATAAAAAATACAAATATAAAGAATATCTAGTTGCCTTTAAATATAACAAAATACACTGATTTGGCAATAAATGTTTTGCCCAACAGTTGCCAGGGAAAATAAAAAAAAATCAACCAACTCCGAGAGCATCAAAATAAGAAATTAACTGTTTCTGGACAACCAATAAAAGAATCGAAAATGTGGCTTGTGCTCTATTCTCTAACTTTTCACTAATTAATTATTATTAAGTTATTAATTAAATAAAAATGAAAATAACAATTATGTATATTCGTTTCTTTTTCCATCCATGTGTACAAAAATATATTTTTGCTTACAATGTATTCAATGTTGTGAAATGAATTTATTTGCCTTTTCAAACACTGACACACAAACTCAATTCGCCATTGGTATCGAGTGACATCATCAGAAAATTTCTTGGTATCGAAATTAAATTCTATTAGAATTCAAAATTCTAGTTGTACCTTCATAGTGAACAGACGTCCTAGTGGAAATTAAATTCTATTAGAATTCAAAATTCTAGTTGTACCTTCATAGTGAACAGACGTCCTAATGGAAATTTTCTTACATACATACATAGCAAAAAATAGCAAAAACAAAAAAACACCTTAAAAAAACACAGAAAAAGTGTCCTTGACGAATACTCTATATAAGTACCTCAAAAACAAATAATTGTGAAGTGAGTTATAATGGCAGAAATGCCTATTTTACTGCGAGCTCTGATATTCATAATGATAACAATAAAAAAATCTGATGATAGACTTTTTCTAACGGCAAAGCCACTTTTCTGTCAGCGATCAACTTGGCTTTGTCCAATGCCAGTTGCCTAGTACTTCGTCATTTAAGTCAGCGATATTATCTGCTTCGGGATCGTAGTCATCAATTAACCAAGTTATCACTATAGATAAGAGTAGCCCAAAACCCAAGGTCCAAGTCAGAATGGACAGATACATAGCTGTGGTAAAGCGTGGGGGAAGCCCAAATTCTACTAAAATTTAATCTGCTCCAAAGATATCCAGAGATAACAGCGCATCCTCTACTAATTGTCAAAACCGTTGTAAAATACTGTAAGATGACAACGACAAACACGATATTACCTCGAACAAAGCCTCCAAGCCAACACCAATTAATTTGGGAGAAATAAATTCAAACTCCCTTATTAATCTCGGTTATTGGTGAGAATAAATTTCACATTGTTCGAATAAAACGTGGTAACATTGATAAAACAAAAATTAAAATTTATGAAGAAAAAGATTTCCGCAATTTGAATTTGAAAAAAATAAAACAAGTTTCTACACATACCAGCTTAAGAGTGCTGAAGGTCTGCAGATCGTATTGAAGTTTATAGATTCTTATGTTGATCCCGAAGAAATAAAAGATGCACTCGTCCTCCAGTGATTTAGGGTAAAATATGTATCGAACATAATAAATAGGGAGAAAATCCCCCAACCTATATTTTGCGTTGAACTTGAGCCAACTGATATAAAATTGAGAAAAAATTTGACCCATCCAATATTTAATTTAAAATATCTTTTATACGGAAAAATAACAGTTGAAGAACCACACAAGCGTTCAGGACCCGTACAGTGCCATAATTTTCAAGAATATGGCCATACTAAAACTTACTGCAATTTACCTGCTGTTTGTGTTGTGTGCGGTGAATTACACGGCACTGCTAGTTGCAGTAGCCAAAATCAAAGTGATAAAAAATGCAGTAATTGTGGATTTGAACGTACCGCTAACTACAGAGTTTGTCCTGTGTACTCTTTCGTCAAACAGACTATGGGGCTAAAACCTAAATTAGCTACAGCACTTTTGCGCAAATGAGACAACCAGTTAATTCGCGTGTATCGTATGCCGATGCTGCTAAGACAAATTATATTCTCTCACAAAATGTTTCACCACCAAATACTTCAACAAATACAAACTCAGGCTTTAATTTTAATCGCCTTGAAGCTACTTTTGAAAACCTGGTGCAAACTATAAACAATTTTACAACAAATATGACTAGCATGATGCAAAAAATGCTGCGAATACAGAATACACTGCTTCAAGCATTAATTAACAAACCATGAACACGTTAAAAATATGTCTTTGGAACAGAAACGGCATTCGCCAACACAGAATGAACTTGAGCTTTTCCTCACGGAAAAAAGATTGATATAATGTTGGTCTCAGATACTCATTTGACTTCGAGAAGCGTTTTTAAAATTTATGGCTATAACTTACATGAACCCAAGAGGAAGAACAAGCGGTGCATCAGCAATTCTAATAAAGTCAAGACTCAAGCATTATATTATTGACAACATTTGTGAAGAACATTTACAAGCAACGAATATTTGTGTCGAAAATTTTTGCACAAATTTTGTGATATCAATTTACTTCCCTCCCAGATTCGTAATTACTGAAGATCAATACGAGGATTGCTACAAATCTCTTGGCCCTTGTTTTGTAGCAGCTGGCGACTACAATGCTAAACATACGTGCTGGGGTTCGCGTCTTATTACACCTAGAGGTCGCGCGTTGTTCAACACAATTTCAAAAATGGGTTTGGACGTGATTTCGAGTGGAGGGCCCACATACTGGCCGACTGACATACGTAAAATTCCGGATGTTATAGATTTTGGCGTCATGAAAAATATTTCTAGGGAATTAATTCACGTTTAAGCTTCCCTAGATCTATCGTCCGATCACTCTCCCACGATCGTTACAATCTGTAGCCCACTGAGAAGTGCTTTACCTCACTCATATGTGAAGATGGCCAGTCGTGTTAATTGGCTGCGATTCAAAAAATATCTTAGTAGTCATTGCACGGATAACATTACGCTAAGAATTCATGATGATGTTGAATCTAACATTGCCAATCTTAACGAAAATATTAAGCAGGCTGCTAAACATGCCACTACCTCCCATCCGCAGACTGGGTTTAATAGACTATATTCTACAGATATTGAACGTCTCGTATGTAAAAAAAGAAGAGCTAGAAGGGAATGGCAACAGCACAGATCAGCCCAGAACAAAATTAGATTTAAAGAGTGCACTAAACGAATCCAAGAGCTGCTTGCACATGAAAAAACTGCATCTCTTAAAAACTATCTGGAAAATCTTGATGTCACACCAGCATCTAATTACTCTTTATAGCGCTGCTAGAAAACTTAAAACACCCGTTGAGTTTAAACCACCTCTGCGCATATCTACCGGAGGTTGGGCAAGAAGCGATACTGAAAAAGGTAACATATTTGTATATAATACGTATTTGCCCCAAACACATGTACTGGTGTAATTAATTTGCCGAATTTAGTCGCTCTACCCCTCAACAAATAAAGTTTAAGACGCGTGATGTACAAAAACTAATTGTTGAATTCAACCCGAAGAAAGCTCCGGGTTTTGATGGAATTAGTAACCAGATGCTGATGAAGTTGCCTCGTATTGCAATTAGAATACTGTTATTTATTTTTAATGCAATTTTACGACTGGAGTACTATCCACACAGCTGGAAACTTGCCAAAGTTAAAATGATTCCAAAGCCGGGCAAAGATCTTACCAAGGCGGAGTCATATAGGCCAATAAGTCTGCTATCAACAATGTCAAAGCTATTCGAAAAACTGCTCATAACAAAATTGTCCCCAATTCTAGTTAATAGTGGGTGCATACCGGACCATCAATTTGGTTTTAGAAGTCATCATTGCACCATTGAACAAACTCATAGATTGGTCCAATTTATAAGAAGAACATTTGAAGAAAAGAAGTATTGTTCTGCGCTGTTTATCGACGTTTCTCAGGCATTTGATAAAGTGTGGCATGAAGGCCTAATTTTAAAATTAAAAACATACCTGCCAATAAACGTTGTACGTCTTTTGAAAAGTTACATTACTGCCCGGAAGTTCACTGTTGTGGAAGGAGACTTTATGAGCATGCCTGAAACTATCTCATCCGGTGTGCCACAGGGGAGTATACTGGGGCCAGTTTTGTATTTGATTTATACTTGTGATATGCCTCTGAGCAGCAATATCCACGCTTCCACATTTGCTGATGATACAGCCTGCCTTAGTATGCATGAAAATCCTTACGAGGCATCCCGATATCTTCAAGAACACATTACCCAGCTGGAACTATGGTTAAACTTATGGAGAATTAAGGTAAACGAACAAAAGTGTGTTCAAGTAACATATACATTACGAAGAGATACTTGTTCACCCATTCGGAACTAAATTTAACTCAAGTACATTGTCTGATTGGTAGAAATTCAACCCTCTGTCTAGATTGCAAACTTTTGATATACACGTCACTTTTGAAACCTATATGGTGCTACGGAATCGGCTCCATGGTATATAAAAAACTCAAATATACATACATCGTGATTTAAGTATGCCACTAGTGATTGAAGAAATTGCAAAATACGGAGGCAAAGATTTAACTAAGCTCGAGTCACATCCTAATTTGCTTGCTCGTAATATTTTGAACTTTACTGGACACATCCGCCTAAAAGAGAGGGATACAAGGGCTCTTGTACTCAACACTCCAGATGGGACTGCTTGAAAATACTTTTTATTTTATTTTTTTTCTTCCTTTTGATTATAACTACTCATGTATTATTTATTTATAACTATCCGTAATTGAAGTCCGACAGTGGTCGGGCCTAATAATTATATTTTAGATTTAAGATTTGAATACTTATTGTTAGTTCATATTTGAAGATACAATAAATAAAATATGTATAAAAAAAAATAAAAAAAAATATTTCGAACGATATTTAGACCAACGTTGAAGCTAAGTTCATTTACCTACTCCTTTGGATCTTTTGTTAAAAAATCAGTTGGAATATTAAACCTTTTAAAAAAATTGCGTGATGTTTGGGATATAAAATGTTCTATTTTCTTATTGAGATATTGGCTTATGGTGAGAGGACTTGCAATCAATTTTTTTAATTCGCAATCAGTAGGATTATTCAGGGCTTGTACCATAAATTTCTTCGACTCGTATGTCACTTTTGGATCAAAAAAAGACAATGCTGCTGTTTCTGGTGTTAAATACCACAAATGATTACTTAATTTGTTTAGTGATGCACGACTAATATTCGCATCAATAGTTTTATAAGCGTGTAAGTCTTTAATCAAATTTAAATCCTGCATAGGGGCTTCTGCAGCAATGGTGCTTGTATCCAATTTTTTAAATAAATCCTTACAACAAAAATGAAAATGTCTCGGATGCTAATTATCTCCAATTTTGTCATTTTAAATTCTTTTCGAAATAAATATATTTTAAGACAATAAATAGCTTTTGCCATCCAACGGGTATGATGAAATGCTCCAGGCTTTTTGAAGGTAAAGTCCTGAACTGTACCACCAAGAAAAACTATGCATAGTTGAATAAGTTCTTTATAATCATCACGTGGTTGCTTTAAGTTAAGACTTTAAGATGCTAATTTTAGAATCTCGCAAACATTCCCAACTGCATCGTTCACTTTCGCATCTTTAACTCCACTCATAAGGTTCATTTTGTCAATTTTTGTCCACGCGTCTCTAAATCTATTGAATATTTCTACATTAGGTCCCTTTTGATTTTTCCATTTTTTCATCGAAAACATTTCTTAAAATTATTTCGCTTGTTCTAAGAGAACGCAAGCACCTGTAAGCCGGCTTAAGTTAGATGCTGTGGTGTCACAACATAAAGCTTCTACTTTTTCAATTAGGCTCCATTCTTGCAGTAGATCATACACTGCTACCGCTTGTTGCTGTCCCGTCCCAGATGATATAGCTGGGATTCCAAGTAATTTTTCCTTGTCATTATATGATATAACTACTGGAATCCGATCAATTGTTTCTTTTCCTATTAAGTTCTAATTTACACTATGCAAGTCTTATTGCTAAGCTGATTAGTTTGTGGGGAACAGAAACGTTTCTTTTCCCCTCGTCTCTCTCACCTATAAAACTAATCAGCTTAGCAATAAGACTTGCATAGTGTAAATTAGGACTAACGATGGTAAAAATTTTCCATCCCAGTGAAGTGTAATGCTACGAATTTCTTCATCCTTAAATTTATTTTTGATTCTCTGTCCAGTTTCAACTCGAAACTTTGAACGAATGTTGCGAATAGAAGTTTTATTTACTACTAAGTCATGTACATCGTGATTTAGAGCTTGAGCGGTAGCAACAAGTATTCGTACAGCGTCACGGTCACTTGCTTTACATTTGTCCAAAACTGTTTCAAGGTTTGCCGTTATAAAATTTGTTTTTCCTCGCTTTCTCTTTGGCTTACTTGATTAATCCTGATTTATCTACGAATTCATTCGAAACATTAAAGTCAAACTGCTCAGTTATTTCATCATCTTCATCTTGTTGAAGTCCACTTCAACATTTTTGTCTGGAAATTTTTTTTAATTAGTTATTAACTCCGTCAGAAATTTACAATATTTAACAAAATAAAGAAAAGAAAGAATTTACAATATTTAACAAAAGCGCAAAGCAGACACTGCATTTCTCAAACCATTATTTGTTTTAATCTACAATTTACATTTACCATTACAGTTAGCATTTTTATTTTTATATTCTAATACATACCATACAATTTAGCTTCATAAATTTCACGCCTACGCTTCTCGCCCTCTTTCCGAAAAACTTTTTTTGTTCACTTTTAAGTAGAACACAATCGGCACCTTGCATTGATCCCGGTCGTCCTTTCATTCTTTGATTGAGAAGAAACAACTTATCTTCCTCAATTTTCATTTTATCTAAAGCATTTAATATGGCAATATCAAATAAATCATCTAGTTTGTCTATAAACTCCTTTTCCCGTTTTTCTTGCAATGTCGATTGGCGTTTGCTTGATTTAAGCAATTTTTTCCATTCGTTGTATAACGATTCAACTTTTATAATGCTTTTATCCTTTCCTTTCATTTGAATTCGAGCCTTATTCCAGTTTATTTCTACTTCCTTCACTACAAGGTCAGCACTTGATCTTAAATTCAATTTTACTTTGTGTAGATTGTAAACTAAAACTCGAAAAACTTGACCGTTTAATGGTAACTTTGCACTAATAATTAATAATTTCTTTCTTAGATTTGTTGTCATTTTTAACACTTTTTACACAAGCTATTACTAGGTGTTACCTTCTTTTAGGAAAGGGATAGTGATAGAGAAGACAGGTGGTGAAGGGAGAGATAGAGGAAAGCTTCATTCTTTTACAACACTGCTTTTTTTTTGCACGTTTTTTGATAATGCAGTGTTGCTGCGCCATCTGGTGTCAAATGAGGCGTATTAAATTTTTAAAGCTGTGTTTTGTAGCCATTTTATTGATTATTTTACTTCGCCGATGATTCTGCTACACAACGAATGAGGGCGCTCTGATGTTACATTAGGACTAATATCTGCTGAAGTCGGTATAGTTCAGTGACCAGTGACTATGCCTTCATCACTTGAACTTTCCTACAACAACTGATACAAAGGGACACTAATGCACATCAGAAAAATGCGTGGTGTTGTTATTCAATGACTGTTGGATACAGGGATTGAACCCAGGACCTTCGGTTTTGTAGTCAACGTGCTAACTACTTCAGCCAACGCCACCCTCTTATGTTAAGCACTATTTCTTTAAAGTAATACTATTCTGATTGACAGACCTAAACAATAATAAATTAATGAGGGAAGTCCCTTCTTGCTTTTCTTAAACGCTGTGCCACAGTGATTACAACTTTTCCGAACTTAAACGCATACGAGTATTAAATAAGAGATAAAAAGCTATATGAAAATAATAAAGTTACTTTTATAATCAAATTCCTGTTACAAATCGTATAAATTTAAGTTTATTACAATAAGTAATATATCAATGTATGTTAAAAAATATAATACGATTTACATAAAAAAAGTTATATTTCTGCTAATTTTACCAGCAGAGGTCATCTTGTGGGGCAATGCGCCACGCCTACCCTTTATCCGATACCAATAATTTTTTGCATATCGTATTTTTACGCAAAATCACACCTTTCCAAGGGGAGTTACGGTCAACAACTTAAAAAAAATTTCTACCATACATCCTAAGACCACACTAATGTACACTCAGCGAAAAAACAACTTAAAATCAATAAAAACCATATTGAATTAATACGAAACATTAACGAAAGTCTAGTCATGTGGAAATTTCTTATTTCAATATGTAAAAATATTAATTTACAGTATTAATTTATTAATTTTATTTATTTTTAAGTATCTGAATATAAATTTTCTATTATATTGAAAATTATTGAATTAATGTGACGCGTTCTTATTTTTAAGTTTCAGTTTTTCCCTGAGTGTAGGTATGTAAGTATAATTAAAAAATAAGTGTAGAGAAATATGATTACGTATGTTAACAGGAGATTTTTCAAAATAAATCGGAGACGATTGGCGGCCGTCGTGACGTCAGTAACACTGAAATTTTTCTTTGTGTCGCAGACACTGAACTTATGACGATACTTTTTGCTACTCTTTGTTGAATAACACTTCGAGTTATAATAAATTTATATAGATAAGTATTCAAGTACAAGAAACTGCGGATTATTTACTTCAAAGCTGCCATCGGCTACTGTTTACCGAGTTCGATTTATACTCTTTTAATTACTTGGTTTTTTTGTCGATGGTATCGATAGTGGAAAGTATTATCCATATTTCATTTAAAATAAAACTATCGATACTAACAATAGTACTATCGATACTATCGATAGGCTTGCAGCTCTACTCGAAGCTAACACAAATGAAACTAAAATTAACTCAGGTACATTAGCTGATTGGTAGAAATTCTACCCTCAGTCTAGATTGCAAACTTTTGATATGCAAGTCTCTTTTGAAACTTATATGATGATACGGAATTAAGCTGTGGGGCACTGCTTCAGCTTCTAATGTCAAGAGAATCCAACGAAGGCAAAAATAAATTTTACGGTTAATAACATCGGCTCCATGGTATATAAAAAACTCAAATATACATACATCGTGATTTAAGTATGCCACTAGTGATTGAAGAAATTGCAAAATACGGAGGCAAATATTTAACTAAGCTCGAGTCACATCCTAGTCCGCTTGTTCGTAATATTTTGAACTTTACTGGACACATCCGCCTAAAAAAGAGGGTTACAAGGGCTCTTATACTCAACAGTCCTGATGGGACTGCTTGAAAATACTTTTTTCCCTTTTTGATTATCACTACTTATGTATTATTTATAACTATCACTAAGTTTATGTCCGACACTGGTCGGGCCTAATAATTATATTTTAGATTTAAGATTTGAATACTTATTGTTGGTTCATATTTGAAGATACAATAAATTAACACATGTATTAAAAAAAATAGTAAAAATTCTTCTTTTATCTTTTGCACTAGCGCAAAAAATACATAATTCATATTTCTCACAAGGCAAATATGTATGCACCAACAAATAAATAAATTCTTAAGCTTTGATATTTTACATTTTTTCCTGAAATATAATTGAAATAAATAAATTGAAAAATTTAGGGCAATGAACATATTTAAGACATCTAATTTAAAAATAAATACTTTAGTAAGTGTTAAAATGTTTTTCTTAGCTATAGCCTAATATTAAATAGATTATCTGTTGGTAAATAATAAAAAAAAAAAATACATACAAATAAATACAATACAGCATACTTGGCTAATTTTGTCTAATTACCTGGACCGTGAAGTGTTATTTATTGAAGCAATAGCATCATCAGGTAGCACCTCCCGATGTCGCTGTAAAGTAATGCGCGTAAATCTTTTTTTAATCCATTAATAAATGTGTTTTGCAATTTGTTAAATGCTAACTTTATTTAGCATTAACTACACTTACATAGAAAAACATAGACTTATTGTATAACATTCCAATTTTTGGTTGTTTTTCTATTTAGGTTAAATGCCAGAATTCACAACAGTTGTAAACAGCTGATGTATGAATAAAGGGAAATAAGTTAAGCGCATTCTATATATTTTATGATTTGCGCCCTACAGTCGGAATATCTCGAGTTCATATATGTATATATTGGATTAAGTTTTTTAAGCGCAGTACGAAGACTCATACGGAAGTCAAAAATCCCAATTTAAAATATAAAATTATTTTAATAAGTATTTCTTATGGTACAATTTTCCCAAATTTTGCGTATGTCCGCATTTATCAAAAATCTCTGGTAAATTATAATTAAAATTGTTTAGAACTATCTACATAATTTAATGTTGTAGTTCAAATTTTCAAAATCTACCGTCACAATTTTTTATAAGCACTTAAACACAAAAAATATTTTTAAAGTTGACGATTTTCGGACATTGCTGAATGTAGGGTACATGTCCAAAATATAAAATAATTGGCTATATGTACATTCCTAATGGATTGCCTTCAGCGTCATGTGGTGAAAAAGTAAATGTGCCAAACAAAGTTTTTTACAAAATTGCAAATAATGAAGATACTTAAAAAACATGCGTTTTCAGGGAAATTTTATAATTTTTCTTAGCCTATTGCCGATTTCACCAATGCAGATATTAATACGTTTTTTTCCTATTTTTATTGAGAAATATCCTATTCGGTGTAGAATAATATAAGTTATATATAAATGTCATTCAGACATTTAACTGTAACAATGAACACTTATAAATTTTTTTTATTGTTACAGATACAATGGGATTTTGTTTTTAATCAGAAATTTTGAGACTCGAACATGCAGGCTTGCACACTCGATCACAGGGGTAGTCATATTTCAAAAGTAAATATACCAGTTAAGCTTAGATTAATATCTAGATATAGTTAGACTGGTTCCAGAGTCACATTGGAGGGAACAATTAACATTATATTTACACTATTTGGATTCAACCTTCGATGTGTTCAGTGGCATTTACTACAATACTCGAACGAGTCACAATTAAATTGACTTAAGATCAAGACGATACATCAGAAAAATGGCGAATTTGTAACCATTTACACGATATCTCATTTTTTCATTATACACTACTCCGTACTTTTGGTAACACTTGCATTTTCTGAAGTAAAAAAAAGAGAACGTTTTTTTATTATTTTTATTTTAAAGAGAAGTAACACTCAGGCAATGAATGCCTACTACTATTACTAGGTGTTACCTTCTTTAAAGAATTGATAGTGACAGAGAAGACATGTGGTCAGCGATGCCAATTTAGCGCCTTTCGCGCTAGTTTTAGCGCGTTTTAACTATGCCAAACGCGCTTTTTTTCGTTTTAGCGCGTTTAATAAAGAAAGCGCTAAATAAGCGCGTTTTGATTAAAGTAAAAATATCATTTCAGTTCAATATCTCTTTACTTTTTTGTATAAATTTAACGTTTGTCTAATATCCAAAATTTAACTTTTTGTTTAAATTCGTTAATAATTGAGATGTTGCAAATAAAATTCCCTTAAGTGTGGTTAGAATTAAAAACTCATTTTAATATTGTTAATGGCAAATATTTTGAAATTTCACAGTTAAAAATATGTACTCGTACTCGTGACCAGTGCTGCCACAACCAAAAAATTTTTACAACCAAAATTCCCTTTAAAAGTTACCAAATGAGAAAAAAAATAACCAAATTTCAATATGTAGTATTTTTATTAATTAACATTTAAAATGCATACACTTTGTGCCGCACTACAACAAGAAATCAAGGTACATGCAGCTGACTTGCAAGCAATAGTTCAATGCTCATTCGTAAGGTATATGCCAGTCGGCAGCTGATTAATTTTTTCCCGTTTAGTTTTCCGTTTTATTGTTGAATTTTGTTTTTCTTCACACGTTTACTTTTTGTATTTGACAGCCGAACAGTATTTTTACACAAACAACAACTTCCGTATATATTCTTTATATATATTTACTTTGTAAAATCTTTTAATTGAATCTTGCCGCCATTACAAAACACATGTCATTTCTGTAGTACAGAGTTGCGATCATTTAGTAAATTTAAAAACTGTTGATAGTGTTGTAAAAGTATTGTAAACAAGTGAGTAGCAATCAACGCGAATTCATAACAGCTGGCTGCACTAGCGATTTTAGTCACAGCTGTTTTATTTTCAGTTGCCTTGGTAAAAAGTATAACATAAAAAATATGTACATGTGCATCATTATTTTGGCAAAAAAATAACCAAACTGAGAAAAATATTCACATCTCCACATTAAAGAAAAAAGTAGCCACTTTTGGTTAGAAATAACCAAAAACGGCAGCCCTGCTCGTGACCCAACAAATTTATGTAACTTATTAAGCATCTATTCTTTTTATACTTCAAAAAGCATTTGAATCGCAACACTATTCGACAATTAATATGTATAAGTTGTTACAAAGTTTGTCAAATAAAATCAAAACTAAGAATTTCGAATATTTGAAAGGCGAAACTGATTATGTATTAAATGATTTCAGTTATTTAGGATATAATTTCGAAGAAGCAATATTGCATAATCTGAAAATGAGTTACTAAAAATTTCATTGTACTCGTATTTACTAATACATACATCGACCTTGATTAAAATTTAATTTAGCGCGTAGGATAATAGCGCGTTTTGACTATAAATTGTTGATAATGCTGTAACTTAGCGCGTTTTGAGAAGGGGTATAGCGCGTTTGGGTTATAAATAGTTGGCATCGCTGCATGTGGTGAAGGAAAGCTTCATTCTTTTACAACTCTGCTTTTTTGCACGTTTTTAATAATGCTATCTTGCAGCGCCTCTGGTGTCAATGAGGCGTACTAAATTTCGAAGCTGTGCCTTGTAGCAATTTTATTGATGATGATTGTGCTACACAATACTGACGAAGGAGGGCACTCTGATGTTACATTAGGATTAGTATCCGCACAAACCTGGGTATTTAAGTGACCAGTGTCTATGCTTTCATTAAATGAACTTTCCTACAACAATTTATACAAAGGAACGCTAATGTACATCAGAAAAATACGTGATGTTGTTTTTTTTATTTAGCTCGAACCCAGGACATTCGGTTTTGTAGTCGACATACTAACTACTTCAGCCACCGTCAATTGTCAATTGTTACCAAATATTCTGCAGGGCATATACACATACATATACTTATATATTAATTTAGCTTGATAAACCTTGCATGGAATCTCTTACATTCAAATTTTGATATGCAATAGAAAAAGAAATAACTTTTATTTTCTGGGAAGAAAATAAAACTCAGAAAATAATCGGTAAAGTTGAGGTGTTTATCTTTAGAATCATTAAGATAATTTGTATCCTTATAATACAGAAGATAATAAAGGATACATATTTATTTTTTTTATATGGGTATGGCAACTAAGCAGGTTGCCTAGAAATGATATGACATCCGGAAGATTACAAATGTATATAAAGCGTGGCAGTTTGTAGTGATAGGTATAGTGACAAATAACATAGTGACTAGTTTTGATGGCCCAAATTTTGGATAGCAACTTGGCCTTTTTTCACATATATATTTTTGTGAGGATTTTACTTTATCCTAATCTAAATGGTAACTAAGGATTCGTGTTGTTACCATAAGGATAAGGCAATATAAAAATTGCCATAACGGATAGAAAAAACATGATAGCTTAAGAAAATTTAGTACAGGTATTATTTTTAAAATGTTTAACAATCCGCAAGAAGGAGGTAGTCGTATCTCCAAAAATGTCCTTGTTCAAAGAAAAAATTAATATTAGAAACAAAATTACTTCTACAAATAATTTTGGTAATAAATTTCAGCAAACATTTGAATAAATATTTAAACTTGATAGTTTCACTAGATTTGTAACTTTTTCAAATTAGTTGAGAAAAACAGGATTTAATTGCGCAAAGTGCTTACGTTTTTCCCCTTATTTTTCAGTTTTCTCTCACAATGTTGAATTTTAACGCGTCATTACAAAAACACCGTTACTTATTTGATATTTATTTATCGCCTATACACACAGAATAATTTCAACTTAAAATCTACGTAAACAAGGCTAAACTAATCTTTTTCGGCAATGATTTTGCTTCATATATGTTTCATGTTAACCTAACATGATTTATAATAATTTTCAAAGAAAATTTTTGCTTTTGAAATAACTTTGTTTCAAGTTAATTTAACATTTACGTACTGTAAATATATACCATCATGAATAAAATTTTAATTCAACATTATTTCATTGATCATTTAGCATACAATTTATTTGAAACAACTCACACAACGAAGCACAAAAGTGTATTGCAGCTACCCAGCGGGAAAAAAAGGAGTACGGATCAGTGATCTGCATGATTACGAATCAAACGGCATAATTTTGCATTTTCTAAAATGAATATTAAGTTAGCACTTAACATTAAAATAATGAATGATGCTATTGCATGATTAACATCAATGAGACTGTTGTTAATAACTGCATGCCACTGCTTGCAATCTCTATTCATTCATTTCATTCACTAAAGCAATGAATCAGTATGAGTGTTTTGAATACTTCTTAAAACCCCCTTCTGACAAATATAATATTATATGATATTATAAAATAAAATAGCTAGCCCCATTTTATTTTATAAAGTATTTTAATACGAGAAAAACTATTAATTAATACGCCATGTTTTATTAACTTAAGACTTCATCTAGTCAACGTGCTCTTGTGAGTTATTTGATTGATATTCAAAACAATCAAACAACAGTAAAAATTTTTTATTGATTTTTACTAACAACACTTAAAAAAAAAAGAGAGTGAATTAATGACAGTCAGTTGTTAGGGAGGCAACACTGCAAGCATTATCATTAGTACGTACTGATGTTGAAAAACAAAACAAAAGCATTGTAATAGTGAGTGAAGAGCGAAAGTGAATCAACTCATACAGCTTTCTGGTACGGATGCCTTCTAAAAGGCCTCTGTACCTGCTCGCTCCATCCCATATTCATATCTTTTTTACACACGTTGTCATTGCGAGGTAGGCCTTCCGTTCTCACTTCTTTCGCAGGTATTCTAAATGGCCTTCCAGAGAATGGCTGTTAAAAGGATTTCCAGAGAATGGGTGTTAAAAGGCCTTCCAGAGAACGGCTGTTAAAGACCTTCAAATAAAGGTCATATTGAAAGGGATTTAATAAAGGTTTTTAACTGCTGGGGCGTGTATCTTAAAACTTACAAGTGTTGAAATATAAGTAAAATAGTTGTGAAGATAAATATATTTAATGTATATTTTATATGAATATAAAATATTTTCCCAACTGCTTTACTTGTATTCCAGCACTTGTAAGTTTGAGAAACAGCCCCGAGGTATGCAATATACACATCCATACATATACTGCTCTGACCTTTATTCTGTGATCAAAAGGGTCGAATATATTGAAAGAAAACTGCTGAAAGTAAGAACCCACATAGCATTTATATACAAACATAATATTAATCGAATAAAACAACTATCTTATTCAACGTAAAAAACTCAACTAAAATGATTTACGTTTTATTTTCCTTAATCGTTCTGTATTTAGTATTTGTATATGAAATTTTGTTTTTTATAACGGCATCCGAATTATTTTGCTTTTCTTGTGGCAAAAGAAGCAAAACGAAATGCTTTAGTCATTCTGTTCTCCCATCTTATAGTAGGGAACGTGGAATGTGTATCCCATCTTTCTTCTATAACGCCTTCTTCAGAAGTTACATAAGAGTGTTAACTGAGTCAAAAACATGAATTCTTTGCTTTTGTTTTGGAAAAATAACAAAACAAAAATGTTACTCCTTCTCTTCTCCCTTCTCATAGAAGGGAATGTGGAATGTGTACCTTATCTTTTGTGCAAAAAAGCCCGAGACCTGCTATAAGGCATTATTTAGCAGTTTGATAAGAATGGTAATGAACTCGAAAAAATTCCTGAGTAGGCCTTTAATAAGGCCTGAAGTAAGAAGATGTTCTGGGTTTTACCTCTGGGTATGAACAAAGCAAATAAACACCAACACACTTAAACAACATATTATTTCTTGTAAATTTAATGTGATTTTAATGAATTTTAATCAAACTTTTTGCATGTTGATTTTACTTTGGTATTTTTTTTCTATGTGTATGCGATTTAGAATTTTATACACTTTCAGCGAGTTTTTGCAGTACTTTAACTTTTTTTAATTAATCCGTAAAACGACCAAATTGGCCCCCAAAGTGCGCCCTCATGTGTGGTGAGGGCGTCGACACAGCCAAAAAAGCACTCTTATTTATCAATACATCCGCTTAAAAAAGAGGGACACAAGGGCCCTAATACTCAGCACCCCAGATGATACTTCTTGAAAATAATTATTGTGCTTAATACGAAATTTATGTATTATTAATTACTATCACTAAGTTTATGTCCGATACTGGTCGGGCCTAATAATTATATTTAGATTTAAGATTTTAATACTTATTGTTAGTTCATATTTGAAGATACAATAAATAAATATATGTGTGTATAAAAAAAAAAAAAAAATTATCAATAGACTGTAGTGTAACCAACGAATTAGAATCTTTCGAAAGGTTTTATGTTTCGAATCTAGTTATATAATAACTCCAAGATTCCTCATACTACATATGTTTAAGTACGATAGAATATTCGATGGTCTTGATTTTCTTCAGTTTAAAATAAACGAATATAGTGATCTGTTGCACAAAAAAGCTTTTTTATATTCTGTCAAAAATTATGAAAAAGTAAGTGGTATAGAAAATTAATTATGCCAGTAAATCAAAACGTAGTTAACGTACATAACTAATTTTAATGGGAGTATTACAATAGTTATGGTGTAAAATTTCTGTTTGGCTTCTTTATTCATTCATGACATACATACATATGTACATATCGCTCATTTACTCAAAGAACGTCATAACTCAAAATATTAATTTTTTTTAAATTAATAATGCAGAAATAATCCTAATATCGTTATTCATATTGTGTAAATATTTCATACAAATGTCTTGTTTACTCAAAATAAATAAAATTTTCTTTTTCCTTTAAGTTGTGTGTAAATTGAGAACTTGAAACGCGTTTTCTGGCCAACTGCTTTTTTGAGTTATGACGTTCTTTGAGTAAATGAGCGATATTTACATATGTATATGTATGTATGTATGTACATGCATGTGACTTTTTTATCTCGTCTTGAAATTAACTTAAAGGACAGTGCATAGATCAGGTATCAATTACTAGTGCCACTCATCAAGTTTTGCATACATCAAATAAAATTCTACAGTCATCAATGAAATAGTTGCAAGAGGAATGAATGCTGGTACTTTATTTTTAAATTCTTTTGAGTATCCCACGAAGATAAAATGTTGAGATATGTAAGTGTGGGACTTGAACTAAAAACTGTTTCAATAGTTAATGAATGTCCAAACGTACACACGAACACACACACATACAAAATAAAAATTGTTTTTTGTGCTCAATATAAGTAAAGGCTGTGTCCGATACAACTTTAACGCTTTGCGTGACGTTTCTAACTTTGGGAAAAATGTGTATGACACAATAAAAACTTTGACAACACTCGCTTTTGGTTTTACTGCTTTGTGTAATCCATAATATACAGCACAATTCGATTACACTAATGCCACTATCTAGTTTTTTATGCAAATCTACCAAAAGTTTAATACAATTTCATATTTACATGCGAGTTTGGTCAAACAAATTAAGAAAAGTATACCAACTTATTGTCAAAGCACGGGAAAAGTTGAGAGTTGCCTAACTTTTCGCTTCGATTTGCGTTAAAAGTACTTTATATGACATATTTCATGTATCTTTTATCTTAAATGTCAAAGCGAATCTTCAACGCAACGCGAAGCAAAAGTTTTATCTGACATGACCTTAAGCGATAGAAACTTTCTTGTCGACATGGTTGTAAATATTTTGAAATATTGTTCCAATTTAATGTTCTCCGATTGTAAATACAAAAGAAATTTTATAAAATGTATTGAATGAGAAATAATAAAAAAAATTAAAGGAATACTCTGTTATTTTAAACAATAATTCATCTGTCAAATACGTAAGTAGTCGTTGTTAGCAATGTTGGTTGATTGTTGTTTTTGTTGCCATACACACAAACCGCAATTTTTTTTTTAATTTACATATAAGTATTTCACAAATCCATATACTACCATGAAGTTTTCTAAGTTGTCGTAATATGTTTTTTAATCAAGCCAGCCGGTCATTCCAAGCTTCTGTTTTTTGTTTTTTACTTCAGCAACAACGTTGAGGTTTCACTTTTTATTGCTTTGATACAAAAGTTTGCAGCTCGTCCATAACCACGTTCATTCAACAAAACAAAAACGTAATACAAACACAAACTAATATTTCTCAATTAAATCCATATCAAATTAACTGCTTCCAAATGCGTACATACATACATAATGTCTTTACTAGGGCAGAACTCGTACGAATATGTACGAGTAGTATATTATTATGTCTGTCTGTATTTCGGTCACAAAACGTATTTAGATGCAATGCAAAGGAAAATAAATCAATGCCTATTCATCAAGTGAAAAACGAAAAAAAGTAGTTGTATTGCCTGTATGCAAAAGGGTCATAATGGAAACTATGAAAACCACAAACCAAACTTTTGACGGTTACAACCGGAACTAGAATCATATCTGTTAGGAAGGCTTATGTTCTGAATGGTTGAGGAAGCTCCGTTATCAAATGAAAAATCTTAGTGATTTTGCTTTGAATCATATCTGTTAGGAAGGTTTCTGTTCTGAATGGTTGAGGAAGCTCCGTTATCAAATAAAAAATCTTAGTGATTTTGTTTTTTCTTTAACATATTGTATTATCAATATCAACACTGCGTAAGGCAATTAAGTCGTTTTTTTCGCAATAACCGCAACCATTTTGTACGATCTGATCTACTTTCAAACATCCGTCAAAATTTTTTCATTAAGTGCTTTACCAAACTTAATTATCTTCTAAAATTATTTTTTCGTTTTCTTGTTTCTGTTAATTTTTATTGAAAACTGTATTTAATATTCTGCAAAAAAAAAATTATATGTTAAAAAAATCTTAAAAAAAAATTTCTTTTTTTTATGTATTGAAACTAGTTATGCACCACACTGTTAAATGAATTCTTAGATTCTGTACTTCAGTTTTTAATAATATGCTTATTTACAAAATATTTTGCGAAATTGGTACAATTGCACTTTTTTGGTACTATTCAAACTCGAAAAGTACAATAGTACGCCAATGGTTAATTTAGTATATATAAGGAATCTTCGCAGTTTCACAGCGCATTTATTTTGAAACAATTATAAACACCATTGTGAAAGCAAAACACAACGGAAAAATCAAAAAATGTGAACTCTCCCATTTCCAAATTATTTTTCTCACAAATTCGGATACTAGACCACATGCTATTAATTTGTGCATCTTAAATTTCAACTTAAACCGGTGTAACCATATGTTTTAACATCCGAGCTGTCAAGCAAATTCGGTAACGATTCGGTAGCAGGAAAATATACAATTATTTTAATAAAAATATGTAAATTGAACTAAAAACAAGTAAGAGTGCTGTATTCGGCTGTGCCGAATCTTATATACTATTCATCAACGCAGTAGTAGTATACAGATTAGGGATGCCAAACGGGAAATCCCAAACCCGAAAATCCCGGAATTTTCGGGATTTACCAAATCCCGAATCCCGGGATTTGTAAAATTCAATCCCGGGATTTCATTTTCGGGATTTCCTAGCAATTTTTATATAAAAAACTTTATAAATTAAAATTTTCGTTGATTTTATGGTATTTTTTTATAATATTTAAAAGTCCCATACAATTTTATACGTACAGTCTTAACAATTTAATGACTATTCGTGACTTATTTCTTATAAATTAACAATAAGAGCAAAATAAATAAACTATTTTCTTACGGTAATTTTCATCAAAGGTGCTAGAATACATGTACATTTTAGAATTATTTTGAAAACAGAAGACACATATTAGCTTTGGAATCACAAATCATCATTTATATTCTTCACAATTTATATTCTTTGATACAAGGCAAGTGAAAACTTTTTGTTGTCGGGTTGACGGAAAAGCGAGAAATATTTACAGAATAATGCGGAGTATTTTGTCTAAAAAACTGCTCGAGTGTGTGTGTATGTTTTTTACATTACAGTTCAAAATTATTTTCTTTTTTACTTAGACCATTTAGGTAGTTTTTGACACAAACCTAAGATCAAACCCATTTAAATGACACTGGTTTGATAAATAGTTTTAGTCAAAAACGACCAACTGAATGATTTCGAATCATATATAGTTTTATTCGAGTTGCAGAGTAAAAGGCCAGGACACTAATAAACCATACTCTTCTTGGCGAACATATGTATCTGTTGAACTTGTAGAAAACAACCTGTGTATGAATTTAAAATTTTTCAGTAGAGCAAAAATACTGTTTAAGTGCTCAGGCAAACTTTTAATGTGTCTGCCTATAAAAATGTGATCGTTAGACGTAATTAATCGAATTTGATTAGAATAGTGTATACATTTCTTTTAATTTTTCGACATGTTCAGCTTTATTATCGTTGTCATAGTCGTAACGAAATCGATAAAAAATTATATAATGCTTGGTATACATACACATTCGTTTTGGTTTAGATTATAGTAAAACATTTATATTGAAAACAATATAATTAACAATATATTAAGTTATTGTTTTCACTATAAATTCTCTAACATCAAATGTGAATAATCAACTTAAAAATAGATGAGAAAAATTCTTTTGATTTGTGTTTCATACTCGTATTAGAAAATTGTTCACTTTAAAGACAATTGTGGAATGATAAATTATGAACATAAAACCTTTTAAAATGCATTAAATTGTTATTAAAGTAATATTTATTTAAAAATATAATTTATTTTACGAAAAAAATTCCATTCCGAAATCTCGAAAATCCCGTGATCCCGAAAAATTCCGGGATCCCGAAAATTTCGAGATCCGGGATTACAAAATCCCGAATCCCGGGATTTCCAAAAATCGATCCCGATTGGCATCCCTAATACAGATACATACATACAGAAGCAAATTCATACACATTTGTTTTGTGATAGAATCTATAATTTTTTTTATAGTGCAATTTTTAGTAAGTGATCTCTCGGTATTTTTCGACTAAAGAATTTGATTAAAATATTTCATTTTCGATATTAGCAATAGTTGAATATTTTATTCTACACTCTGTATTTAAGATATATTTTACATTAATCCTTATTCCAGTTGTCAACATCGATCAATACAATAACACAAAATTGAGGCTTGTTTTTTTCAACTTCCAAGCCATAATCTGGTTTTTAATACTAATTTATTTCTTTCTAAAATAATTACTAAGGAAATAACTAGTTGTATTTAATTAGTTTTAAATATCACAAAAAGTGTAAGTTTCCCAACCCTGGAATCATCCTTTTAGATTTTTCTGATTTCTAACATCAATCTTTTTCTTTTAAGAATGTTAGATATGTTGAATTTATAGAGAAAAAGGAAAAATCAGTTTTAGTTGGTTATTTTTGTATGACAGAAAAAAAATCAAGTTTTCCACCCCTGGAAACGTATTTTTTAATGTTTTTATTTATATTTTTAATGCCAATTTAGTTCGTACTGAAACATAAAATAAGTTTATTAAAAAAAATAGTTTTAGGTAAAATCAAGAGTAAGCCTCCCAGCTCTGAAACCATATGCTTACTTTCGCTGATTTTCAACACCATTCTATTTTGGACCATTTATGACACATAAATTCAAGATCGAAGTCTCTAGCTTTTCGGGAAGCTTCGGAGAACCGATTTCACGTACACTAGACTAACGGACGGACTGACGGACATCGCTTATTCGTCTTGCCTATTCATAAGGACCCAGAATATGTATACTTTATGGGTCGCACATGAATATTATGGAAATTACAGACGGAATGGCAAACCTATACCTATAGTTACCCTTTACCATTTTTGGTAAATGGTATAAAAATCTTTTAGTACAATTAAGGTCAAAAAAGTACAATTTATATTATATATCTCTAAATTGCACAATTTTTCTCCCACTGCAACTTTATTTTACTCTAATTTTTCTCACCAATACAAATATATTTTATTTTGCGGATCTCTGTATTAAACCATGGATGGGAAGCGTTGTCAACTTTTTAAATTTCAGAAAGCACTGAAACCAGGAAAAAAGCGCGTAATTTAAATAAAAAAGCATAAAATCTAAATTTTTTAATTTCATTAAAAAAATTCTTACACATAAAAGAAAATAAAAAATCAGTCAATTGATCGATCATTTGATCGGTAGTCATGAAGGATGTATTCATCCTTATGTAGAACAAAGTTTATATCACATTAGCAAGGGCAACATGAAAAATGTGATGGAAACTTTTGGGTACGTATGATGTGCGTGTGGGTGCCCCTGTGGCTGAGTGACAGCGATGCTAGCCTTTCAGTCCAGAGGTCGTGGGTTCGATTCCCACGAAAGACCTTGGGTGTTTTCCGCAGACAAGCTAATCGCTTTGCGCGTTGTGTTTGTTCTTTAAAAAAAATTAAAAAAAAGGATGTTGCATCTTTCTCTAACTAATGAATTCCGTCGCCTATATAATATATATTCGAACTGCTTACTCTACTGCTTTTCCGAATTAATGATAGCATAAATATTAGTCAAGTTTGACTGATCATAACTAATGGATATACCTATCAACTACAATTAATCCATCTGGAATAATATATATAAAAATACTATATTATGCCTTAAACGCAATTGTCTTCAGAAACTCGCGGATCATTCGTCCTTTGAAACACAATTTAATTTGACGATGTAACAGTTCTACTCAAAATCTCTGTCGTGCTATGAACATTTTAGTATTTATATTTATAAATGGTATTTTTGTAGCCCATGGATACCAAATTATGCAAATATTCACTGCGGCAAAAATCATTTGCATTCAAATATATATTCGAACCAACAAACTTATGATTTTCTACTTGAACTTGATTAAAAGTTCAACAAATCACACCTGTCACGAAAATGTTGAAAATTCGTAATATTTGAAACAATCCCTAAACTAAAATTGATTACACGCACTAAAACTGTAATGTAAGTCATTAACTCAGGAAATGAAAATTCGACACAGCTTGCAAAAAATTTAAATTTTAAGTCCCTAAATAAAAATAAATAATCACAATCCATTTACTGGTGCATTTATGTATTTGTAAGCATTTTTAATTCTTGGCCTTAAAATCATAAAAGATGATTTTGTTTTTGGACATAATTAGAGCTATGCTCTTTATGCCAGACACGTGAGCTGGCACGAGATTTTCGTAACAAAAATAGTCGATACAATTGCAATTATAAATTTATTTTTGTTTCGATCTCTTTGTACTTAAAATTAGAAAATGAAAATAAACGTTTTTTGAAGTGAGTGAAACAAAAACAATGAGAACGATTGCTCAATTTGTTATTGTATTGTTTTTGCACATGAACACAAATAATACATTAATTTAAGCTTAATTTGGCATTATAACTATAACCAAAACCAATCTCCAATTGGGTATGGCGAGGCACCTATGTATAATCAAATACAGTGTTGCCCACTAGTTTGATTCGAACAGCTGTTTTGTATGGTTATTGGTATGGCACGTCTAATTTAAGCTTTAATCGTACGCAGCTAGAAAATAACACAATGGAAACGATTTGAAGTACTTGCGGCGAATTTCGTATCATCATCTCATATAATTTTATTGCGTTGTTACTTAACACCTGAAATTTGTTTTTTTTATGTACGAGTAGCTAAGCAGCTTAGCTTTAAACGGGTGTCCTAAGACACTTCTTTTTTTTTTGTTGAAATTTTTCCATAAAATTGTACAAAATTATCCATCATTATTTTTCACTTGTATAAATGACTTTTCATTTAACACCTGTCAAAGAGCATGCTGATGTTTTTTAATTCGTTCTTAAGTAAAAAAATTGTCTCAACATTTGTTTATGCAATGCATAATAGAATACTTAAACCAACTACCTAAAGAGCTTTATTTATTTCAAGTACATACGTATGTACATACATATGTACATACATATATGCATATCTACTACTAGTATGATTTTGTCGTTCTCCACAAGTTTCTTCTACCCCCCAAAAGTAAAGGCGTTCCACCAACGAAACACAAGATGGTACGGAAAGCTGAATATACAGTATGTAAATGTTACTATGAGATGAATGAATGCTAATGAGTTTTTTTCTATTCCCATTTGATTTGGAATATAATAACCTATTAAAGGCCCGCTGTGGATAATCTGGTGGAAAGGTTAACACTGACAAAATATATATATATAAGCAATAGCGTAAATATGAGCGTGCATACAGGCCTAAATGCACTCACACCAACATACATTTAAAGTAACCCAGCAAAACTTAACTCAATAACAGCCATATGTAACCCATCTGTCTGCCTTGCAAAGAGAGTTTTAGATATATCACAGAGGCATGTCTTGTTAAGCATCGGCAATGGTTTAGAGAGCTAAGGCGATGTTCGAGAAATCTTGTAGAAAATAATGAAATAAATTGTAATTAAAAATAAAAAATTATAGTTTTTTTAACAAACACAAATTGCAAAACTGCTTTGGCTTGTCTCCAGAAACACCCAGAGCTTCCGATAGGGACCGAACCAGCCCCTATCCGATTACTAGACTGGTATACTGCATTCCAGCCACTCAGTTATTGGATTGTTTCAAGAGATCGATACCAATAACAGTGAGTACAGCTCGACATGGACCTCTTTGGAGCACCAGACATCTTTCAGGGCTTAACAATTTCGAAAACCAGCACCTCAACTCTGATTTCAAGATCACACTATAACAGAAAATACTCGTACGCAATGGTATAACAACTACATAATTATGTTAAAAAACCAGTTTAAAGTTTAAGCCGAACTCATTCTATGACTTTGTGAATTAGAAACGTAGAATCTATGGTTATCTATAACCTGAGCAGACATCTCGTCTTAGTAGGCGTTATAATTTTTAGAGTTTTGATATGTTCAACCTCTTATTCGATTTTTATTAAAATATAAATGATAGAAATTAATTCTATAAAATTGTTTAAGTATAGTTATTGCTTAATTAGCCAAAACCTTGTGTGCTTCGCTACATCATATATACGTTTTGAGATTAAAAGAATTTTTTTATATTAGCAGTGCCAGGCTTGCGGTTCAACCTTCACTATTTTGTAGAATATATTTTTTAAAAATTCTCACTGCATTAGTTTCCAAGATATTTTTTTTGTTTGTTTAGTAAACATTTTTTATTTGAGAATAGTCACGCTCACTTGTCCAATCCCGATTATTTTATATTATCGACAGAATTAGCAGAATTTCAAGTTTATATTTTTAGGACATATTAAAAAATTTATATTTAATTTACTTGGGAGGTGACACACTTTTTGCTCTATTATTGATTCCTTTTTATAACAATTTTCTCGTTATTGGTGTTAGGTTAGGAGGTTGGTGCCAAAACGCACCTCTACTCGGAGACCCAGTTTGGTCCAATGTAATTTAATTATTTTATTTATTGGTGTTACTGTTTACGGAAATATTTCAAAATTTTTACTGTTTTGGCCTTCAAGATATCTGTGGCAATAAGGAAAAAGTGCTTAAGTCAAATTTTACTGTTTTACAGGAGAGCACTTTTAAGCGTTCAAGTCGATTTTCAGAAATTTAACTCTTTTACAGTTAAATTAGGAAATTCTCTGTTAACCTTTATATTTTTAACCAAACATCGTTTTACACACTATAAGTAACACATCTGAATTGAAATATGCCAAATTATAACCTTAATTAAGCTATTATTCCAAATGAGATTAGAAGTCTAAAACAAATAAGTCGGAAGTTATAGTGCTATAACTTCATGAAAAATCACACTAATAAATTGAGATTTTGATCAGGGATACTTTCAAATATGCAGATTACGGTCGTACCATCAACTCAAAATTTGCTCATCTCGACTTAAGCAATTTTTCCTTTTTGCCACAAACATATTGGAATAAATCTGTGATTTTCATTAATAATAAAGTATGTTATATATTTTGAGTTTCTGATATCAAATTGTTATATTTTAAATACTTTTTAGAAAGTTCTAAGCAACATGGGTTGCATTTACATAATTTTTTCCTAAAACAACAACACATCTTCTACATTTTTTTAAATAAGCTTCAAGAATGACTTTTTTGGCTCTACGGAAAAAATTTGATTTTTGGACGTACACTGTTATTAATGAAAACCACAGAAATGTTGATTCTATGTGAGAGGCGCCATGTTAACTTTAGGCATTAAAAAATTAATAAATTCTGGACCATCAGTCATACGTTGTAAGCAAATCAGCAAAATCTGGTTCGCTGACAAACAAAAAAAAAACAAAAATTTGCACTTTAAGAGAAGCAACACACATAGTTTTTTAATTCTGAAATTGTTTCCAGAGACAATGCACATGATCAACAGTTATTTTTAAAAAATTTCAAGTTTCTCCTATATTAGTTTTCCAGATTTTCTCTTTATAGGAGGTGGTACACCCAAATGTCCAATTTTAGTTTTTTTTTGTGAGACAACGCTCATTATAAAAATCGTTAGTTACACAAAATTTCACGGTTTTCGCTGCATTAAGGCTGGTACTCTGTTCGAAGTTGTGAACAATTTTCAGTACCATTGATTATTTCGCGTGAATAATTTGACATGTACTAAATGCAGCCCAACTCGCGTTTTTTTTTATAAATTTCTCGCTTTTATTGCTTGAGAGTATGCAACATTGTTAAAAACGTGCGAAAATAGCACTGCTCATGTTGTTTCGCAGCTAAAGTAAAATGATGTCAGAGTCATTTTGCATGGAAAAACATACTGCCAGATAGATTTTACGTGTTTTTCGCAACAAGAACAGAGTACTACTTTTGCGAAATAAATTTGCAAAATATTTCATACAGCATTTCGCACGAAATTGTGAACAGAGTACCAGGCTTTAGATGAAAATATATTCCACAATAAAAAAAATTTATATGGGAGCTGCCTTTTCTTTTTTATCAACTTATAACGACAATGTAGCAACTCCTACAAAATCTCATAAATTAAAAAAGGGGGTGTGGTATATTTTTTTTGCGGAAAAACCTAAGCAGGGTTATCATAACCATTTAAAAATAATTTCAGTAAAATTCGACCTTGACTCGCGCACGAAGGGTTCCACACGGACACTAGATATGTAATAAGATGCGAACTTTAGCCTATATAATATATAGTTTTTTGTTTTTTTTTTTTTGGTTTTAAGCGTTATGTTAATAAGATTTTTTTTTGCATTTTTGACGTTTTTTTGGGTTTTGGCGATTTTTTAATTTTGGCGCTTTTTTCTCGTTTTTGGCAATTTTTTCGGTTTTTGGTGTTTTTTTCATTTTGGATATTTTTTCAATTTTTAACTCTCATATTTGTTGTTGTATTGGCCAAAGTTCTACATACTCTGTCTTTGGTGTATGGAACCCTAAAAGAAAAGCGAAATCGGTGCAGCAGTTCTTACTTGATGCGATTACTACCGAATATTATTTAATTTTTATTTACGAGTATATACATATATTTTATTTATTTAAACGCCTTTCTTTTGAATTGAATTGAAACTATGTACCTTAGCCTGGCCGTTAATATTTTTGTTTTTGATTTCTTATATTCTATCCCTCCCAATCGGTTCACTTTTATGTAAAAAAAATTACAAAAATAATTCATAGCGATAAATTGTGTTTAAGGGGTGCATCCGCCCATCCAAGTTGGCCTTCCAGCCCATTTTTCAATATAATTAGTTTGCATATGAATATCTTTTTAAAAAACCATTTTACAAGAATACGATATATGGAAATATTTTAGCTCTTCTAGTCAACAATATTAGTCTCAAAGAAAGCTTTTTGCTAAAATTAATATTTTAGAAAATAATGAAGAAAATAACCAACAAAATACCAAAAATGTTATATAACAAAATTATATTTATATGGAAATTATTTATATTAAGCATGTGCTTATATCTATTAAATTATTTCATACATATTCATACATATAGTACACAACTTATCGCTATGAAATTTTTTTGTAATTTTTTAACATAAAACTGAACCAATTTGGGGGGGGGGAAATATAAAAAATGCTAATGTACATAATGTATATATTACACATTCCGCTTTATAAAAGGCATTTATTTTTTTTTTTGCAAAAACCGTCTGGTTATATTAGTTAATTTTTGGATACTTATACTTCTACGACTGGAGAGAACACAGACTTGTTTACATTTTAGTAACTTCGTATTTTTCAAACGTAGTCGATAATTATAAATTGTTATTACAGTTTACAAAATAAAATTGTGAATTTTCGAAGTAAAATACACCTGAAAATTTTGAAAAAAAAGGGATTTTCAGTATTAATATGTTTTGAAGAATTGTGAATTGTATTATAAGGAATATTTAAGACTCTCATCTTATACACAGGCTTTCAAAAACCATTTGAGAATTCACGAATAATAATATTTTTGAAAATCAGACAAGAATAAAATAAGCGTAGTAGGCTTAGAAACTTATACAAAACCCAGCAAACAATTTGTTTTCGATGTGACATGCTTAACCACTAGCAAATAAATTTCAATTAAAATAAACTTATGGCAATATGTCAAATAATAAATTTCTTAAATGTTATATTTGAAATTTATTTTGTCATAACTACCCAGTAAAAAAAATTGGAAGTCATTCTAAAGGAAGTACATTTTCATTGCTTCCAAAAAATCGATATTTTTAATTTGCCGATAGTTAGCAGAAAACCAAGTGGAAGTTTATTTAAGTCATACAAAACCTTGTAATTCCTCTCAAGTTTTAGAAATTACTCAGCAGAATTTTAAAAAAATCTATTTTTTTGAAGAAACTTATGAACTAATTTTGGTCTAAAATTTTAAAGTTATTTGCTTAAATTTACATTAAATTACTGTTTCGCGCTTAAATTCCTATAAAAAGAAACTAATTGTTAAAATAGGTAACTATTAGCCATTTTTCCTAGATGAAAATATTATCATAGAACACAAAAAATTAAATTTTTCTTAAAATCGCTTCCAATTCGGTGACCAGGCAGCAAAAAAGAGAACTTCTTGCAATGACAACCCTATGTAAAAATCATTAGATCGGATCGAAATTTGCACTACTTCCTGATCGCAAACTCTACATTTTCATGACTTTTTTGGAGTGTCTTTTTTTACTGGGTACTTTCATAGTTATTTCAAGAGCTGTATCTACATATGTATGTAAAAAATATACATACATACACCCAAAAAGAAATTTTAAAATCAAGAAGAAACAATTTAATTTTAAAAACGTAACCTTTATTCTGTTATTTCAAGATTTGCATTCTAGTTTTGAAAATTAAAAATATTTTGAAATCAAAAAAAGAATATGTTATGTTTGAAAAAGCCAACAACTTTGATGTAAAGTTGAACATACTTAAATTAAAAGATTATGTTTTTGAGTTAAGAATGAAATATTCTTGAAGTAGTAATTATGCATTTTTATTATAGAACTTATTATTTTTATATTAAAAATGAAGCGTTTGAATTAATAAAGGTGAGTTATGAAATTAAAAATTGAACGTCTTAAATTAATAATGGAACATTTTTATACCCTTTATCAAAAAAAATGGCAAAAGGGTATATATACGTTTGTCATTCCGTTTGTAATTTCTATAATATCAATAAGCGACCCATAAAATATATATATTCTGGATCCTTATGCATAGGGAAGACGAATAAGCGATGTCTGTCTGTCCGTCTGTCTCTACGTGAAATCGGTTTTCCGAAGCTCCCAGAAAAGCTAGAGACTTCGTTCTTGGACTGGTGGGTCAGAAATTTTCCAAAATAGATTGGTATCGAAATTCAGCAAAATCGAGCAGACGATTACAGAGCTGGAAAACTTAAACTTTATTTTGCCATATAAAAGTAACTACCGAAATCAAATTTTTATTTATTTTTTATAAATAATCATATTTTACACTTCAGTACGACTAAAATTGGTATTTTAAATTAAAAAAATATAAAAAAAAAATTAAAAAGACGTTTCCAGGGTTGGAAAACTTTAACTTTTTGTGTTATGCAAAATTAACTATGTCTAAAACTATATTAGTATTTTCTCGAGAACCGTAACAGCTACAGACCTGAAATTTGGACACAGAGTGTAGACCTATAGCCGCTACAACAACAAATATATGAGAATTGGAAATTAGAGGGTGTTCCAAAACGAGCAACGAAAAATGTTAAAATCCCATGTAATATACATACATACATACAATTACATGTATATACACTTGAAATTTGTAAGGTTACTGTATTTTTATACAGACTAAAAAAATTAGCACTAAAATTTTAAAAAATTTAAATTAAAGGGTGTTCCATCAGTTAATGCAATTTTGACAACTTTCTGTATCTTGGAAACCGTAAGAGCAAAACTCTTGGAATTTTCAAAAACGGTAAAACTAAAAAAACAAAAAATTATAAAATCGCCAAACCAAAAAAATCGCAAAAAACAAAAAAAAAATCTCCAAAACGAAAAAAGCACCATATTAAAAAAAAAATTCTAAGAGTAAAATAAATCGCATAAAACGGAAAAAATGCTAAAATGAAAAAAAAATCGCTAAAATGAAAGAAAATCGCCAAAATGAAAAAAAATCGCAAAAATGAAAAAAATCGCCAAATCGAAAAAAACCTAAAAAACAGAAAAAAATCGCCAAAATTAAAAAAAAAACAAAAAAATCGCCAAACCAAAAAAAAACCAAATGAAAAAAAAATCGTCAAAATGAGAAAAATCTCCAAAATGAGAAAAATCTCCAAAATGAAGAAATGCCCAAAAACAGAAAAAAATCGCCAAAATGAAAAAAACCTCCAATAAAAGAAAAAATCGCAAAAACGAGAAAAAAGCGACAAAACTGAAAAAATCGTTTAAGCTGAAAAAAACTTCAAAAAAGCAAAAAGCCTACCTTTCGTGCGCGATTCAAAGTCGCACTTTACTGAATTTTTTAATATTAAAGGAATTAAATGAAACTAAATTTTTCTTTATTTCGTTTTTGCTTTGTTCACTTAACATATTTTATGTATTTTTTAAAGAACTAGATTGGTATCAATAATCAGAAAAATCCAAAACTATGACTCCAGGGTTGGAAAACTCACACTTTTTGTGTTATGTAAAATTAAATATGTAGGTCTACAAATTTTTTTTTCCTATATAAATTTAATATGTTTTATGCTTCTGAAAGGAAAGTTTGGCATATGAAATTTGAAAATTGAAAATTACAACTCCAAAGATGGAAACTTTGAAAAAATGATAAATTTTTCACAAAACAAATATGTATGTATGTGTCTGTATACTATATATATGTACGTACGTCGGTAAAGGGTATATAAGATTCGGCACAGCCGAATATAGCACTCTTACTTGTTGAATTAACGATGTTTCCTTTTGAAATTAAAAATGTTACAGTTTTATTTTGATGGTCTTAATACTTACAATATATGAGTGCTATGGAATCAAAAATGCTCCATTATTAATTTAATACCTTTCATTCTTAATTTAATAATTCTTCATTATTAGTTCAACCGCTTCATTTTTAATATAAAAATTATAAGTTTTAAAATAAAAATCCTTCATTTTTACTTCAAGAATATTTCATTCTTAACTCAAAATACTTCGGCCGCTACAACAACAATTATGAGAATTAAAAATTAAATGGTGTTCCAAAATGAGCGACGAAAAATTTTAAAATCCCACGTAATATACATACATACAATTGTATGCATATAGACACTTGAAATTTGCAAGGTTAGTGTATTTTTCTACAGACTACAACAATTAACACTAAAAATTAAAAAAAATCTAAACTAAAGGGTGTTCTATCAGTTGGAGTAATTTTGCCAACTTGCTGTATTTTGGAAACCGGAAGAGGCAAACTCTTGAAATTTTCAAAAACTGTAAAACTGAAAAATCCCAAAATTATAAAATCGCCAAACCGAAAAAAATCGCCAAAACCGAAAAACGCCAAAAAAAGCATAGAAACGCCAAAAACTAAAAAAAACGCTCAAAATCTAAAAAATCCCATAAACGAAAAAATGCCAAAACTATATATATTATCTCGGCTAAAGTTCGTTTATTATTACATACATATATAGTGTTCGTACGGAACGTTTCGTGCGCGAGTCAAAGTCGCAATCTGCTGAATTTATTTATAAATATGTAATATGCGAATTCGAAAACATTTTATTTCGCTTCGAATTAAAAAGTAGTATATACATATGTTTTTCATATAATACCACTGCTCATTGGCTCGATTGTTTGTTGGGTGTTTGCTTTTATACTACATGTAATGAAATGTATATGAAAATAAAGTTTAACTTGCAGCCATAACTAAAGCATTCTCTTTTCTACAAGCAATGTACAATATACTTACACTTGAGTGCGATGTCACGGAATATTTTCTAGTATCAGAGAAAATTGTTGGCAGACTTGCATTTTGTGGTTTAAAATGGGATTGCTTAAAAAATAAGCAGCGAAAGAATTAACATAAGTTTTATATAATAACTTATTTTATATTAAGAAAAAAGAAATTAGTCTTCACGTCGAATATTTATTTTGAAATAGGTGTCATAATATGTAACATTAAAAATTATTAAAGGACACTTTTTGAATTTACTGTGTGGCACTGAAAATTAAAACTTGTATATGTGTAAACAACATCGTCAAAGGTGAATGAGGTGTACACTCGCGTATTCGTCTACATAATGAAATCTCATTTATCCATATGTCACAAATACTTATTAAATCCACTATTCATACAAAATAAGACAGACGTAAATACATTTAGAGCAGTGCAACACAAATAAAAAGGTCGAGCATACATATGTGCGTACCGCCGCCAATCAGAAATATTAATTATATGGAAATAAAAATTGCATTGGTGGGGCGAGGGGGCGGCTGGAATACTCAATTTTTAACTCACTACAAAAAAAATGTAAATACACTCAAACAAAGGATTTTCAGTCCTTCAGCAAAAACTTTAATACTTTTTAACAACATGCAATGAAAGAAAATTAACATATTCATTTTCACAATCATATTTCGTAATACTTTTCACAATTCTCGTACATATAGGCTGAGTTTGACAACGTATCAATACATAGTTTGCATACATTTCCGATACGGTATTTGAGGTAAAATAACAATTAGAAAACTATTTTAAGCAAAACAACTTATTTTCAAAGTATCTATCAGGTTTTAGAAAAAAAATTTTTGTGAAACAGCAGTTAACTATGTTATTAATAGATGGAAATATGTGGAAAAATAAAAAAGAATTATGGCAGTGTTTTCAGATTTTAAAATAGCCTTCGAAACAATTGACAGAGATCTCTTAGTTCAAAAACTTAACATGTATGGAATACAAGAAATTGAATTAAAATGGCTTAAATCGTATTTAACAAACAGAAAGCAAATTGTGAAAATTAATAGTGTAAAATCCTACCCCCATATTCATAAAAAAATAAAATGAGTTAGAAATCCATTTAAGGACAATTTTGTACGATAAATTTGAAATAAAATACATTTCAAATTCATTTTAAATTTTATGAATATAGGGGTGAACGTATAGGCAGTGAATATGAAGTACCACAAGGATCCATTCTGGGACCACTACTTTTTATTATACCTATATATACATATATAAATGATATGCCAAGTGTGTTGCAAAAATGTGAAGTTATTTTATATGCGGGTGGTGCACTGATTTTTACGGAAGGACAAACAGAAAAACAGTGCACAGTGGAGTGAAATAAAAAAAGTGTTAAAATGTCCGAAACTTTTGAACTACTCAACCGATTTCGACGAAACTAACTGTTTTGCAAGTAGTATCGTAATTAAACAAATAAAAAAAAACCCGACAGTGATCAACTTTGAGCCATTAAATATGCTAAATGGTCATTCAAAACGAAAAATTATTAGAGAAATTTAAAGATGACTTTTAAAATCTGTCGAATGATACCCATTTTGATATAGTTCGCCAAATTTTTATTTTTTTCGAATTCACAAAATGGTGTCTATTGGCCGCCATTTTGAATTTCGCAAACTTAAGTGACACTCCCGGGATTAAGACAAATCGATTGACGTAAGAATAATTGAAATCGGTCCACGCTTTCGGTTTATATAGTGCCGCAAAGGAACACACATACATACATAGACTGATAAACACAATACCCTTCTTTGCATTGCGCAGTCGGTTAAAAATTAAACTTTTTGAAATAGTATATTTAGAGACACCCTGTTGTAAGACAGGCTAGCTCCAAAGAGCCTCAAAGTTGGAAACTATGGGTGTCGGAATTCTTTCGGAGCTTGTAACTTTCGTGTATATGGACCGATCCTATTAATTTTTTTAATGGGACAATCAACGTTAAGAAAATAAAAACCAAACATGCTTTAAGCACTATTTAATCTTTTTTTTTATTTTTTACCATGACTTGTTTTAATTGTTAGTGCATAACTTCTTTATTACTAAGCAAAAAATTTTGGTTTTCTCAAAAATTGTAGCAAGGAGTAATCTTGCAATTAGGATTTTTGAAAAATATGAGACATTTTTTTATATTTTTCGTTGTACCTTCATAGTGAGCAGACGTCTTAGCGGAGTTTTTTCTTACATACATACTTAACAAAAAAAAATATAAAAAAATATTCGTAATACATATTGACTTTGATAAATAAGCTTTATTTGCTTTGCTAATATTTTGTTTTTACATAGCAAGAAATAACAAAAACAAAAAAAACCGTAAAGAAAAAAACACAAACAAAGTTCCCTTGAAAATACTCTATATGAGTACCTCAAAAACAAATAATTGTGAAGAGAGTTATAACGGCTGAAATTCCTATTTTACTGTGAGTTCTGATGCTCCTAATGATAACAATAAAAACAAAAAATCTGATGATAGACTTACTGTGGGTTCTGATGCTCTTAATGATAACAACAAAAATAAAAAATCTGATGATAGACTTTTTCTAATGGCAAAACTAGAATTCGTCATCAATTAACCAAGCTATCAGTATAGATAACAGTAGCCCAAAACCAAATGTCCAAGTCAGAATCGACAGATATATAACTATGGTAAAGCGTGGGCCAAGCCCAAATTCTACTAAAATTTCATCTTCTGCAAAGATATCCAGAGATAACAGCGCATCCTCTACTAATCGTCAAAATTGTTTTAAAATATTGCAAGATGACAACGAATAACATGATATTTCCTCGAACAAAGCCTCCAAGCCGCCACCAATTTATTTGAGAGAAAGAAATGCAAACGCTCCTATTCAAAAATTAATGTCGGTCATTGGTGAGAATAAATTTGACATTGTTTGAATAAAACGTGGTAACATTGATGAAACAAAAATTAAAATTTATGAAGAAAAAGATTTCCGCAATTTGAATTTGAAAAAAATAAAACAAGTTTCTACACATACCAGCTTAAGAGTGCTAAAGGTCTGAAGATCGTATTGAAGGACGTAGATTCTTATATTGCTCCTGAAGAAATAAAAGATGCACTCGTCCTCCATGGATTTAATGTAAATAATGTATCGAACATAATAAATAGGGAGAAAATCCCCCAACCTCTATTTGGCGTTGAACTTGAGCCAAATGATATACAATTGAAAAAAATGAGACCCATCCAATATATAATTTAAAATATCTCTTATATCGAAAAATAACCGTTGAAGAACCACACAAGCGTTCAGGACCCGAACAGTGCCATAATTATCAAGAATATGGCCAAACTAAAACTTACTGCAATTTACCTGCTGTTTGTGTTGTGTGCGGCGAATTACACGGCACTGCAAGTTGCACTAAGCCAAAAGATCAAAGTGACAAAAAATACAGTAGTTGTGGAGGTAACCACAACGCTATCTACAGAGGTTGTCCTGTGTACTCTTTCGTCAAACAGACTATGGGGCAAAAACCTAAATTAGCCCCAGCCCAATCAGCAAACGCTTTATCCGCCACTATTGCGCAAGTGATCCAACCAGTTACTTCCCGTGTATCGTATGCCGATGCTGCTAAGAAAATTTATATTCCTTCACAAAATGTTTCACCACCAAATAATTCAACAAATACAAACTCGAACTTTAATTTCAATTGCCTTGAAGCAACTATTGATAATCTGGTGCAAACTATAAATAATTCTAAAACAAATATGACTAGCATGATGCAAAAAATGCTGCGAATGCAGAATACACTGCTTCAAATTTCTACAAATCTCTTGGACCTTGTTTTGTAGCAGCTGGCGACTACAATGCAAAACATACGTTCTGGGGTTCGCGTCTTATTACACCCAGAGGCCGAGCGTTGTTTAACACAATTTCAAAAATGGGCTTGGATGTCATTTCGAGTTGGGAGCCCACTTAGTCCTAATTTACACTATGCAAGTCTTATTGGCATTGGATTAGTTTGTTAGGTGAGAGAGAGAGAGGCGTGGGGAAAGGAAACGTATATGTTCCCCTCGTCACTCTCTCCTTCAAACTAATCAGTTTAGCAATAAGACTTGCATAGTGTAAATTAGGACTTATTGGCCTACTGACATACAAAAAATTCCGGATGTTATATATTTTGGCGTCATGAAAAATATATCTAGGGATTTAATTCAAATTGAAGCTTCTCTAGATCTCTCGTCCGATTACTCTCACACGATCGTTATAATTTGTAGCCCATTAAGAAGTATTTTACCTCACCCATATGCAAATTTGATAAATCGTGTTAATTGGCTGGGATTTAAAAAATATCTTAGCAGTCATTGCACGGAAAATATTACGCTAAAAACACCAGATGATATTGAATCTAACATTGCCAACCTTAATGAAAATATTAAAAAGGCTGCTGAACATGCCACTACCTCCCATCCGCCAAGGTTAAAATCATTCCAAAGCCGGGCAAAGATCTTACCAAGGGTGAGTCTTATAGGCCAATAAGTTTACTGTCAACAATGTCAAAGCTTTTTGAAAAGTTACTCACGACAAAATTGTGCCCAATTCTAACTGATAATGGGTGCATACCGGACCATCGATTTGGTTAAAGAAGACAGCATAGCACCATTGAACAAACCCATAGATTGGCTCAATTTATAAGAAGAACTTTTGAAGAAAAGAAGTATTGCTCTGCGCTGTTTATTGACGTTTCTCAGGCATTTAATAAAGTGTGGCATAAAGGCCTAATTTTAAAATTAAAGATTTACCTACCAGTAAACATTCTAAATCTTTTGGAAAGTTATATTACACTATGCAACAAATTTTTGGCTTTCTACCATAACCTCAAAAATTAGATATTTTCTTAGCTAGTTCAGGGTCGCTGAAAACCAATATGGAATTAGTTTATTTTTCTTAAGAAGCGTTTTTGAGATATTCGCAAAAACACGTGTTTTTCTTGCAGTTTACAAATATATTTCTAAAAATCTTGGGGACTAATTATTTAAATTGAGCAAGTTTTACACCGTCAAAAAGATATGTTTTTCTTTTATCTCCACAAATTTATAATGTATTGATCGGACAAAAATTTTGTGTGTCACGACGCTTTAGATATAAACAATTTTAAGTTTTTAAGTTTTTTTAAAATGCAGTATTTTAGGTTGCGCCCTTCATTCAAAAAAAATTTTCTAAAATTCGTGTTCAGCGACCATAAATTAGCTAAGAAAATATCTAATTTTGGAGGTTAAATTTTTTGCTGCATAGTGTTATTGCCCAGGAGTTCACTGTTGTGGAAGTATACTTTATGAGTATGCCTGAATCAATCTCATCCGGTGTGTCACAGGGAAGTATACTGGGGCCAGTTTTGTATTTGATTTATACTTGTGATATGTCTGTGAGCTGTAATATCCACAATTCTATATTTGTCGATGATATAGCAAGCCTTAGTATGCACGGAAACTCTCACGAGCATTCCAAATATCTTCAGGAACATATTACCCAACTACAACTATTGGTCAACTTATGGAGAATAAAGGTAAATGAACAGAAGTGTGCTCAGGTAACATTTGCATTTACCCTACGAAAAGATACTTGTTCCCCCATGAGAATCAATAATCAAATTGTTCCTCAACATTCACATGTGAAATACCTTGGTATACACCTTGATCGAAGGCTTACATGGAAACACCACATTGACTCTAAGGTAACACAAATGAAACTAAAATTAACGCAGGTACATTGGCTGATTGGTAGAAATTCAACACTCAGTCTAAATTGCAAACTTTTGATGTACAAGTCGCTTTTGAAACCTATATGGTGCTACGGAATTCAGTTATGGGTAACCTGACCAGACATCCCGCTTTAGGCGGGATTATCCCGCTTTTCTGAGGTTGATCCCGCCTTGAATTTTTATCCCGCTTTATCCCGCTTTTTAGAGTTTTGAAATTTCTTATCTCTTAATATATGTTTAATAATATGTAACTGATAAAAATTTATTCCAAATATTTTTTAGTGTAGTTATTGTTTCTTTTTTTTGGATCTGGCAGCTCCTCAAATGAAAAAAATTAAAATACAAACGTACACACTCAAAGATCCTTTTGTTACAGTGCTGCTTTAGGAATTTATTACCAAGAGGGCTTATTAGGAGAATAACAACTGACATTCACCAAACTGTCAATAATAAAATAAAAAGTTCTTGCTTATTTTTTTATAAAGAGTTTGACACATTGGTGTGGACTAACAAGGCCACTTGCTATCATTCGCCTTAAGTTTTTGTACATTGTTTTGTATAAAAATTGTATTTTGTTTTGTAAATGAAGTCAAAAAATCTTTAATTTTATTTATTTTACGTTACTAAATAAAAATTTTTGTTAATAAAAACTTTTGTTTATTTAAAATCGATTCTTTTGAGTTTCCTAAGTAAATACGAAACTTTTTATGTGCGTATTACACATCCCGCTTTCAAATAGTTGTTTATTTAAAAATCCCGCTTTTTGGCCGTATTTTCGTCAAAATCCCGCTTTTTGAACGATCGTGTCCCGCTTTTTGTAAAAAGCTTCTGGTCACGTTAGTTATGGGGCACTGCTTCAGCTTCAAATGTTGAGAAAATCCAACGAAGGCAAAACAAAATTTTACGGTTAATAACAACGGCTCCATGGTATATCAAAACTTCAAATATACATCGAGATTTAAATACGCCACTAGTGATTGAAGAAATTGCAAAATACGCAGGCAAATATTTGACAAAACTCGAGTCACATCCTAATCCGCTTGCTCGTAATATTTTGAACTTTGCTGGTCACATCCGGCTAAAAAAGAGGGATACAAGGGATCTTATACTCAACACTTCTTCAAAATACTTTTTTTCCTTATATAATAAAACATACGTAGTGATAATCATACTTATGTTTTATTTATAACTATCACTAAATATATGTCCAACAGTGATTGGGCCTAATAATTATATTTTAGATTTAAGACTTCAATACTTATTGTTAGTTCATATTTGAAGATACAATAACTAAATACATGTATTAAAAAAAAACAAGCAAGAGTGCCATATTCGGCTGTGTCGAATCTTACATTCCCTTTACCAACGTATGTATATGTAGTATACATATACATACATAAGTACATAGATATGTACATATTTGTTTTGTAATAAAATTTATGATTTTTTCTTATAGTACAATTTTTAGTAAGTGACTTCTCGGTTTTTTCAACTAAAGAATTTGCTTGAGTAAAGATCTTCCTAAAACATGAAATATATTTAACTGAAAAAAATATATTTTTAGTTATTTTTTTACCCACATTTTTTTCAATTACCAAACCTGAAACCATAATTTAAATTTTTCCGGTTTTAATACGAGTACTAATTTATTTCTTTCTAAAATATAGAATATATTTAATTACCAAATAAATAATACCTTTATTTAATTAGTTTTATATATCAGAAAAGTGTACTTTTTCCAACCCTGGAATCATCATTAAATTTTTTGGTTCCTTATACCAATCTTGTTCTTTAAAAAATATATAAAATATGCTAACTGAACAAAGAAAAATAGTAATAATGAAAATACTAGTTTTATTTAATTACTTTAATATCAGAAAAATTTTAACTTTTCCAGTTGTGGAGCTGTGGTTTTTATTTTTCTAATTTCCTATACTATATATATATATGTATATATATAAATTAAAATGTAAAAAAAAATTATTAGACCTGGCAATTTTATATATCACAAAAAGTTTAAGTTCTCCATCCCTGGAATCATAATTTGAATTTTTTCTGATTTCTTACACCAATATTTTTCTTTTAAGAATGTAAGATATTTAAAATTTATAGATAAAAAGGAAAAATTAGTTTTAGTAGGTTATTTTTATATAACAAAAAAGTTAAAATTTTCCATCCCTGGTAACGTGTTTTTAATTTTTTTTATTCATTTTTCATATTTTTAATACCAATTTGGTTGGTACTGAAACATCAGATAAGTCTATTTAACAAAAAACATAAAAATTAGTTTTAGCTAGTTACTTAAGTTTAAGTTTTCCAACTCTGAAACCATCTGCTCGATTCCGCTGATTTTCATAACAATCTATTTTGGACCATTTCTGATACACCAGTCCAAGACCCGAAGTCTTTAGATTTTCTGGGAGCTTCGGAAAACCGATTTCACGTACACCAGACGGACGGACGGACATCGCTTATTCGTCTTCCCTATTCATAAGGACCCAGTATATATATATTTTATGGGTCGCATATGAATATTATGGAAATTACACACGGAATGACAAACCTAAAATAGAAAGGGACCTAAGGGTAAAACCCGGTTTTGTTCAGGAGAGCCATTTTAAAGATTTAAAACGTGTATCTTTGGTGTACCATCACTGAGCGTGTTGGTATTGGTCTCATTTGAAAGCGACACATCTCATGATGTCAGGAACGTCTTGGTCCACCTTGAAAACGTGCGTTGGTCGTCTCTACCTCTTGTTTTGTGTAGTTGATTTTTACTGTTTTCTACCTAGCGCGCTGTTTCCATGAGTTTGATATCAATTTTGCTCGAGTTTTTTTCGAATCTAGGTTTATTGTCTGAAATTATTAATTGTAAATTATAATAAATACTCATTTATGATTCTTTTAAATCGTGAATATCACTCCGTTAGTACCAAATTTTTTTAACGTAACCTTAGAATCGTCGACTTCAATTTCATAAAACGCTCATATCTCTGGGAGGGAACACTTTTGGGGCATGGGATCGGCCTCATTCGATGCTCAGATGTTGTCCACTTAAAAAAAAAAGAGAAAATTGATTTTTTTTACCCTTAGATCCCTTTCTCTATGCGCTGACACATATATATAAATTTTTGTGGTACACATATTTGTAAAATGGCGTAAGTGACAGTGACATTTATTTGCATTCGTATAAGAAATTTGTATTATAATCCTGTTTTACTTTAATATCAAAAGTTTTTTTTTACATATTGCAAAAGGTCGTTTGAATGATCGTTTGACTAAATTCATACAACGAAATTGTTTTTAGTTGATACGTTTTTCATCGCCGAATAACCTGCTCGAAATTTTTCATTCTAACAATTTTATTTAAAACAAAAACAAATTCTAAAATTTTGTTTTTGTTTCAAATGACTACAAGGAAGAATTCCTTCAACACCGATAAACAAGCAGTAAAATGTCCATAAATTTATTTTTTAATATAAAATAAAAATGTGAGCTGTTCAAATTTAATCGGAAATTTCATAAAAATTCCCTAAAATTTAAGTCATGCCATTTCTCCTAATTCCAAAGTATTAACATTTTTTTGCAAAATTAAACTCCGACATGCTGAGTTGTTATTGTTTTTTGGAATTTTTGAAACTGAAATGATCAGCGAGTGCAATTTTATTCAAAAGTATTAAAAGTTATATTTTAGTGTGAAACAGCCTCAATGATTATCTTGTAATCACTATAACATAAGAAAGTGGAATGCATTGTATAAGTATCAATGATTGCAATAATCAAATTGTTTCTTAAAGTGAACAATTTGATGTTAAACAATCTCGAAGTGATTCTTCGCCGAATTAGTGAACAAATTTTGGAAGGTATAGTGACAATAACTAAATTTATTATAAGTCGACGATTTTATTGAAACCTTGAAGGAAATATTTTGGGGGCAATAACATAAAAATGAAAGACATTTAGACAGACTGTGGCTCAGGTTAAGTAAAATTTGGTGCAACTGACTATAGTACTGAAAGCTGCTTGTATAGTACTTAACGATTAGAATCCTCCAGGAAATTTTTCAAGCAGAATGAGAAACAAGCAAAGCAAGTTCTTAATAAAATCATATACAAGCCTTGTTAAGAAATTGTTTACTAGTTCCAGTAACAGTCGTCAAACAGTGTTCATATTTTCTCTTACTAAGGAATAGCTATAATATATTTGCTTGAAGTCACTTAAAATTTTTTCAAAATTTTGACTTTTGACCTCATTTTGGCATGAATTGGCATCATCCGATCAGCCTGAAAATTTGATACATCAATTTTTGCATCAAATCGCATATTTTCATGGCTACCCACCTTCAAAATTCAAAAAAATAAAAACCCCATATAAGCTGGGCAAGCTCTAAGCACCATCTAGCGTGAGTTTTAGTAAGAAAAACAAGTAGGAGTGCTATATTCGGCTGTGCCGAATCTTATATACCCTTTACCAATGTATGTATATGTAGTATAAGTCCATACATGCATATTTGTTTTGTGATAAAATTTATAATTTTTGTTATAGTGCCATTTTTACTAAGTCACCTCTCGGTTTTTTTCGACTAAAGAATTTGCTTGAGTAAAGATCTTCTTAAACCATGAAATATTTTTAACTAAAAAAAATTATTTTTAGTTATTTTTTTATACAATTTTTTTTAACTTCCAACCCTGGAATAATTTAAATTTTTCTGGTTTTAATACGAGCACAAATTTATTTAATTCTAAAATATAGAATATATTTAATTACCAAAAAAATAAGTAGCTTTAAATCATTAGTTTTATATAACAAAAAAAGTGTACTTTTCCCAACCCTGGAATCATCCTTTGAAATCTTTTTTGGGTCCTTATACCAATCTTGCTCTTTAAAAACTATATAAAATATGTTAAGTAAACAAAGACAAAAATAAATAAGGAAAATACTAGTTTTATTTAGTTACTTTAATATCAATTAATTCAGTAAAGTGCGACTTTGACCTGTGCCTTAAGGGTTCCGTACGTTCGATTTTCAGCATTTTTTTAATATGGCTTTTTATGCGTTTTTGGATTTTTTCACTCTAAACGTTTTTTTAGATTTGTCGTTTTTTTCTCTTTTTGGCGATTTTTTCGGTTTTAACGATTTTTTTTTATTTTGGCGATTTTTCCGGTTTTTTGCGATTTATTTTAGTTTTAGAAATTTTGTTTTAATTTGGCGCTTTTTTCTTTTTTCGTTTTGGCGATTTCCTTTTTTTTTGGTTTTTTGGCGATTTTATAATTTTGGAATTTTTTAGTTTTACCGTTTTTGAAAATTTCAAGAGTTTGGCTCTTACGGTTTCCAAGATACAGCAAGTTGTCCAAATTACATATTCAAAATTACATTAGCTGATAGAACACCCTTTAATTAATTTTTTTAATTTTAGTGTTAATTGTTGTAGTCTGTATAAAAATACACTAACTTTACAAATTTCAAGTGTATTACATACACTTGTATGTATATTACATAGGATTTTAAAATTTTTTGTTGCTAGTTTTGGAACACCCTTTAATTTTTAATTCGCGTGTATTTGTTGTTGTAGCGACCAAAGGTCTACACACTGAATCTAAATTTCAGGTCCGTAGCTCTAACGGTTCTCGAGAAAATAGCCTGTGACAGACGGACGGACAGCGTAGCGAAAACGATAGGTTTGGTGTACGGAACCCTAACAAGTTTAAATTTTCCAGCTGTGGATCTGTGGTTTTAATTGTTCTAATTTTCTATACCCATCTTTTCATATTTTCTTTCTAAAACATAAAAAATATATATAAATTAATATAAAAAAATTATTAGATCTAGTTTATTTTATATAACCTAGTTTATTTATATAACAAACCTTGTTTATTTTATATAACCAACCCTGGAAACATAATTTTAAATTTTTCTGATTTCTTGCACTAATATTTTTTTTAAGAATGTAAGATATGTTGAATTTATAGATAAAAAAGAAAAAATAGTTTTAGTAGGTTATTTTTATATAACAAAAAAATTTAAGTTCCCAACCCTGGAGACATCTTTTTAATTTTTATATATTTTTTATATTTATAAAACAATTTTTATTCGTCCTGAAATATAAAATAAGCTCATTTAACAACAAAATCAAAAAAGTTGTGTTATCTAGTTACTTTTATATGGTAAAATCAAGTTTAAAGTTTCCAGCTCTGAAACCATCTGCTCGATTTTCGATTCTTTGATACACCAGTCTAAGAGCGAAGTTTCTAGCTTTTCTGGGAGCTTTCACGTACACCAGACGGACGGACAGACAGACGGACATCGCTTATTCATCTTCCCCATTCATAAGGACCTAGAATATATATATTTTATGGGTCGCATATGAATATTATGGAAATTACACACGGAATGACAAACCTATATATACCCCTTTCCATTTTCGGTAAAGGGTATAATAACTAGAAAAAATGGATTCCTCGACCCCAAAAACTGAAAGATACCAAAACTTTCCAGGAAAAAAAAAAATTTATTTCAAATTATAAATGTTAGAAAGCCTTCCTAAATCAGCAATTTCAAGTGCGTGTAAAAAAATCTAGGATTAAATTTAAAAAAAGCCTTGAGGGTTTTATTATGAAAGACATCAAATTTCATTTGCTTTTGGTTTTATCCCATTCCGATTCGGAAAGTTCGATGTTGTGTCACAGTGTAATTAAGTCTGTAAATCAGTTTATGTATATGCATCTATCCTAAAATAATTATTTGTCTTTACGTTGTGTTTGCCGTTAAGCAACTCTCTGTCCGTCCTATTGGTTGATATTTTAATTATTATTATTGCTATTAAAACCTTTTTGTCAATCCAAATAAACAAAATGTGAAAAGCATCTTTTGCAAATTAAATGAATAAATTTAAAGCAACAATAAAATAACGACCATGACGCTGAGGGAGTGAAATACAACATACACACGTATGAACATGTTTCTTTACTAATGGCATTTTATCACATCGCAATAGTGTAGACTTGTGGAAACATTTACCACTTTCGATATTTTTCCTTGTGTGACATTGCTTTCCATATAAGAAAAAATCTGAACGGCGTTGCATACATTTTGAAAATGACAACACAAGAAATGCCAGATATGTACCCAGCATAGGTCACCTGATTCGCAGTGGAGGAAATGAAAAGTGGCTGCCAGTGTTGTCAGACATTTCGATTGTGCGCCAAACGACATGGCGATTTATGAAGTATTTGGCTATATTTGTTAGCCCATTTTGAGAAACATTAAAATTGATTTATAAAAAATATTTTTAATAATTTAAAAATAATAAAAATTATTGGCAAAAGCTAAGAAAAAGATGCTTTGGTGACCTTGCGCTTTTTTTATATTAAATTTAGCGAAAAAGGTCAAAATAAATCTGACAACCCGGGTGGGCACTAGTTTTGGCAATAAACTATAGCTCCATTCCATAATTGATATACAATTTGAGTTTATTTTTTTCTCTTTTGTACACATGCAAATGTAAATAAATTTGAATCAAAGCGATAAAATCTTTTTAGTATCACAATATAAGACCGTCACACCACTCTGCAAATGCTTTTAATACCACTTTATTACAAATTTCTGTTGATCTGACTTTTAATGGCATAATTTACGCTGCTATACATGGCTGTATCAAGTGCTCCCATAATTGCCACCCTTAATTTACCACCAATCTTATTTAAAGTCATTGTAAACAAGAACCGCAACAATATTGTTACATTTGCAACATCATCTTCATCCCAATAATGGATAGCAATTGTGTCGAATGTTGTAAAAACATTAAAAGGAGGAAGACAGACAGATTCATTAAAAAAGAACAAGAGACTGAAAAAAACAAGGACGGAGCCACATGCACACAAAGACAATTTCTTACATTCGTACTCGTATTTGTTGAACGTACCAACCGCACAGTAACTGTTATTTTTACAGATTTTGCCACCCTCATACTCGTGTAATTGCTATTCTTGATAACATACTCTTAATATGAATCTGGCAGCTGCCGGGTGTCAAATGTACAACATGGCTTAATTTGTGGCGCTATGAATTAACCCATTAAACGACTTTTTAGACAAGTGCTCTAAAATACAAAAATCTATCTTTTTCCGTCTTCCTTTAATTTTGTGTGTCATAAGGGTGTTGTGTGACACAAATTGCTGTCTTTATTTTGAATATTATAAAAACTCCATTGTTTTTTTCTATTTAAAAAAGCTGATTAACTTTTGAGAGACTCGAAAGTCGAAGCGTTTTTTGCTATACTGTAATAGGGGTGGGGTGGGTAGTAGTGGCCCCAGTGGCTTGAATAATTTTTATTTTGGAAATGTATTGTTAAATTGAAAACCATTAATGCCATCTGAATGAAATTTCACATACCAGATAAGTTTGGGGTGTTTTTGGAGTGTTGTGATTGAGTACGTATTAATAATTTCTTCATCAGTTCTCAAAAACTCCTTTATATTCCGACTACTGAAGTTTTCTAAAGTTAAGGCCTTATATATAAAAATTAATTTAATTAATTAATTGATACCAGAAAGACACTCCTGGGTCAATCGAAGCCTAAAACAAACACCCGTGCGAGTTTGCTGCTATACGGATGGCTCGAGGCTAGGGGAAATAATGGACCTAGGTGTCTTTATAGGAGAATCGGATACCAAGATCTACTTCCGGTTGCCTGAACATAATACAATCTTCCAGGCTGAGGTTCGTGCGATCACAGAGGCTTTAAAATGGATCAATGTGAATATTAGACCCACAAATGTCAATATATTTACCGACAGCAAGTCGGCAATTAGGTCAATGACAACCGAAAGAGTTAACTCTTGGACCGTTTTAGATTGCAAAAATATGATAAACGATTTTGCAGTACATGGCCACATTTGTCTGGGATGGGCGCTGGCCCACTACGGCGTAACCGAAAATGAAGGTGCGTATGATCTGGCGAAAAAGACCATAACGTTACGGACAATAACTGTAACTAATGCGAAGCCTTTCAAGGCAACGAAGATTGAGCTAGCAAATTGAGCGAAGATGGCCTACAGGACATGATGAAATTGTGATACTGTGTGTAATCTAACCAAGGTTCTATGGAGTGACTCGGACGAAAATAATACAAGGGGACTGTTGAAACTAAACAAGCCCGATCTAGGCAAGTTGACCCGCATCTTAATGGGGCACTCTAATATACGACAGCATTTGTACCGAATTGGAGCCACGAATGACAATGAATACAGGGCATGCATGGAGGACATAGAGACAATGAAGCACTTCCTTTGTCATTGTCCAGCTTTCGACCAGCCAATATCACATTATTTTGGAGATGACACCTTATCGGACATTACCCACCTTAGATGTATTGACTGGAAAAGTTTGAGGGGGTACATGAACTATACTGAGTGAACGATAGTGAGTAAAGGTTAGTTTGTTAATTTACATGAGAGAGCACAACAGGCCTCGTTTATGTGTATGTGCCCGGATATGAGCGTAATGGCTCCCCTTTTCAACCTAACCCAACCTATCCCTGCAGGAAATGGAACTGACACAAGACTAGTCACGTGATCGGTCTTTAAGTGATAGGGACCAGTCCGAGTTCTAACACTTCCTATGAAGCGGACCAGTCACTTTTACATAGGGATGGCCTAGGATGGGGTTAATTGATACTTTGTATACGCCTTTTGACTTGTCACTGAACTATTCCACAGTAATCTATTCGATGTAGAATAAGGCCGGGTTTACATCGGTGTGCCAAATGCCACACAAGCGGAATAAAATTAAAAACTGTTTGATTCAGACATGTATTTATTAAGTTAAATAGTTCCATACATAACTAATAGACAATTTTATAGAATCCAACATGATTAGAAATTGTTTAAATCAATAAATACATGTCTGAGTCCAACAGTTTTTCATTAGTAATTAGTTGGTTACGCTTCTTTGGGCAAATGACACACAAGAAATGCCACATGTAAACTCAGCCTAATATAAATTATTTAAAAATGGCATTCCGACCAGCGTGACCGTTTCACCGACTAAAGTGGCAAATTGCCACTTTTGCGATTGCCTTGCCACTTTTTTTCTCCCTTTTTTTAGAGTGTTTTATATACTAATACAAAAAAAAAATAATGTAGTTTTCTCGTTATAAATAAATAAATCCCCTTTTGGTGTCACTTTTTGAAAAAAATTATCGGTCATCTGGACACTCAACTCTAACAAAGAAAACTTATAATTTTTGTTTTTATTGTTACAACTTCAATTATAATTCATTTTTGGGACTCGAACTGACAACCTCTTGCATGACAGGCTCGCACACTACCCACTCGACCACAGAGGCACTCCTATTTCAAAAGTATAAACACCTGTTAAACTTAGGTTAATATCTAAGTCTAGCTACGGGACTTCTTCCAGAGTGACTTGACGGTCCATTTATATCGATTCACTGTTTTTCTGACCGAAGTCCTTCTTATATATATACTGAACCAAAAAAAAAAAAATATTCGTAATACATAATACATGCCCTACCGGAGTCTTTCTTATATAGACATACTAAATAAAAAAAAATATTCGTAGTACATATAATATATAATATTCGTAATAGTGCCCTATTGAACTATGGATGAACTAATGGAGAATAAAACTAAACGAATAAAAATGTGTTGAGGTAACATTTACCCGGCTTACGTGGAAACACCACATTAATTTTAGCGAACACAAATGAAGCTTAAATTAACTCAGATACATTGGCTGATTAACTAGTAGAAATTCAATCCTCAGTCTAGATTGTAAACTTTTAGTATACTTTTGAAATCTGAAATTTGAATCTATGTACATATTTCTGAAAAGCATGAATTTGAACAACAAATTTTCAAATTGGCATTTTCTGAAGGATAGAAACTTTTTTTTGGAGTCAATGCTGGCCAGCGTGACCATATTAGCTTATTTTGAGCTAAATTTAGCTTATTTGTTTCAGATTTAGCCTTAAAATTTTCATTTAGCTCTTAGCTTATTTTTTAGCTTTTTTTAAAAACTCATTTAGCTTTTTTAATCTTTTTTTAGTCTAAATTGCGTGTTCTCTAAAAATATATTAAAAACATAAACAACTCATAAAAATTATAATTTTTTAGCATTGTAAAATAGTTTACAAAAAATACAAAATGTAAATTATACGACAATTTTATAACAGAAATGGAAAGAAGAAAAATAGTAGATAATGGCAGAATGGTTATAATTCCAATGGAAAAAGTTAAATTCATATTAGTGGCCAAAACACTTTTTGAGTTTTTTGGGTATAAAATTATTTGACTTGAGTTGAACGTTCATTCAGCGGCATCAATTAACTTAAAACAAAAACCTGAAATAGCCTTAAGCCTGGATAACACTATGTACCGATTTTCGTCGGGCCACTCAATTAATTCTGGAGTAAGTCTATATGGGCTTATTACCAATGCAGTGTGGCGCAATTGTGTCCTTGTATTTCAAGTAGGGATGGGCAAATGAATAAAATGTATCGATATATATCGTATCGATATTTTTGAACAGTATCGATATATATTTTTTGAAAACATCGATATTTCGATGTATCGATATTTTTGCCTACAAATGTTGCCAAAATATTCTAAATTTAAAATAAATACACATACTAACATATAGTGCCATAACCGCCAAAAAAAGTTTAAGCGATATAAATTTTGAACAACTATTGAGACCTTATGGGTTTTTAAAAAAGATTTCCATAAAAAATGTTACTGATTAAGCCTTTAGAAAGCCTTAATAATTTTTATAAATAAGGATGTAATTTATTGATTAATGAATGCCCGTGCTTAACACTTCAAAGTTCATCATTCCGGGATACGAGAAATATCCAATTTGCATCCAAACAATAATATTCAAAGAAATCGCGAAACTTAATGAACTCTATGAGTGGAGAAACCCCAAATTGATATTGGTATCGAAATAAATGTATCCATACATCTGTATTTTTAATTTGTATTATAAGATAATTTCTGAAAAACTGCATTCATTTCGAATGCACAATTAGTCACTTTAAGAAATTTAATACAAAGGAACTACGTATGTTAAGTTATACGAAACGTTTCTATATAAAGTTTATTATTATAACGTTTCTCGTCACAGCTGGAAGAATCCCAAGAGGATTTTCCATTACCGTTATTTTTTTGTCGTTATTATAATTATTAAAACGTCTTTTGTTGTTGTAGAACAGAATGAAAGAGAAAAACTAACGGCTTGTATAGGGTGTTTTTTATTGAGGTATAGAACTTTAAGTTGGCATCACTTTTTTAACTGGTGGCCATTTTGTCAGCTGTCAAGTGATTAATATTTAGTTTGGTTTGCCATCTCATCATGAACAGGTTGACAAAAGAACAACGCTTGCAAATCGTGCAAATTTGTTTAATTCGAGCCAGCCGAATTGGCTTTAAAAAAGCCGAATTGGCTTTATTCGAGCCAGCCGCGGCGGACACATGCCCGAAATCATATTTAAACATTAATGGCATAAAATTATCCTTCCAATAAAGCCAAATTGATGGACATTAAAACGATTTTCTTGTGTTTTATTTCAATTCGAAGTTCTATACCTCTAAAAAAACACCCTTTATAAGATCTATATAAAACAACAAGAGTCAGCTGATTCGTAACAGAACAGAAAGTAAAAGCTAATTCTGCCTTTAGGCTTATACCCACACAATCCAAAAAGTCACCTGGCTTAGTTGGGTCGCCTGGGCTGTTATTATGAAATTTCTCTTTTTTTTCGCATCAATAGCGTACAGTTAAAAAACGGCTATAGCTCTTTAAAGTATCGGAAGCCGATACTCGTAAATAAGAATCGATGTAGCGATATATCGGTTTTTGAAATATCGGCGATATATATCGATATTTATTTTCTCAAATATCGATATTTCGATATATCGATATTTTTTGCCCATCCCTAATTTCAAGTAGTCGATAAATTAGAGCAAAATCTTTACTTATGACTTTATTTCACTGATCTGACGAACCTCGGTACATTGTGCAGATAGTGAGATCCATGCTTTACCTGCAATAGCATTAATTCACTTAAAAAGCTTTCGTATTTTAGTATAAATGTTTTTACATTTTTAAAAACTTTTTAAGATTATTTTGGGGAAGTTTTTGTTTTGTTCTTCATTGAATCTAAAATATAATAATTAATAAATAATTTCATTAAGCAACTATTCTATATGTATAATAAAAAAATATGTTTGTGTAATATTTAACGTTAGTTTAGCAATAAGAAACTATTGAAAAGTGATCAAAGAAGTGGAAAAAAGTTTAGCTTTATTTTCTAGCCTAAAATGTAACTTTTTAGCTTATTTTAGCTTTTTTTCAAACGTGATTTAGCTTAATATTTTTTTAAAATCTGGTCACACTGATGCTGGCGGATAATAGATTAATGTCCAAGTGGTCCTCTAAAAACGTGCATACTCAGAATTCCTTGAAGTTAGAAACTGTGAAAACTGTGTATCGTAAGTACATACGAAACTGTATATGTTCATATTACACATCCCACTTTCTAAAAGATATTTATTTTTAAATCCCAGGTTTTGATGGATCATGTCCCGCTTTCAGCTTCCAATGTAGATAAAATCCAAGGAAAAAAAAAACATATATTTATATTATTTGATAGGTCCTGGACTACAATACTAGAACGAGTCCCAATAACTAGAACGAGTCTGTTGAAGCGTTTTAGCTTTTAAGATGTTTAGTAATTCTCAATTACTTTATGGTAGATTCTATATAATTCCAATTTTTTTTTTTTTTCAAGAATTTGGTTGGACATTTTCTGATAAATTTGCATTAGCATTAACGTAATGCAGCCTACAGAAAATATTAAACAACATAGTTACCTTAATATAGAAGCCACCTAACTAATTTTTTTTATATCCAGATTTTGGCATTTTTCAATATATTAGATACATCACGAAAATGGTGAATATGTAACCATTTACACGATATATTTTCTTTTAACCATACACTACGACCTACTTTTTTTAACACTCCCATTTTCTCAAGTCCTACGACGAGTACGCTTGGTTCAATTGTCACCAAATTTTCTGCAGGGATGCTATAAAAATTAATAAGCCTTTACAAAGGCTTAGCAAACATTTTTTTTATGAAAATCTGTTTTATTAACCCTTTATTAAGCCTTAATAATTTTAAGGTAATAAATGCATATAAATTTGCATATTTGTGACCTTCAGCGAGAAAAGGCACCTAGTGTGTCAAAAAACAGGTTTGTGTCGATATAAATGAGAAAAACATTAATATTTTATTTTTTAAATGCGTTTTTCTCAAAACTTCATTTTCACACACTAGGTCCCTTTTCTCGGAGAAGGCCAGATATATTTTGTTTTGAATTAGCGAAGAAATTTTAAAATCTAATCGTTTGAGCAATAACAAATAAAAGTGCTATATTCGGCTATGCCGAATCTTATATACCCTTCACCGACGTACGTATATGTGGTATACTGATACATACATACATAAGCACATACATATGCACATATGTATTTGTTTTGTGAAAACATTTGTCATTTTTGTTCTAGTGCAATGTTTAGTAAGTGACCTATCTATACTTTTCGTCTAATGAATTTGATTCAAATATTTTATTTTGGATATAAGCAATAGTTGAATATTTTATTCTACACTCTCTATTTAAAAACAGTTGTCAATATCGACGTCACGTCAATACAATACCAAAAAATTCAGGCTTGTTAAGCCGCTCTTGAGATGTTCAAAGACCGTGCTTCTATTTAATAACCCTAAAATAATCTTATTATTGTACCTCCATACCGCGCTTGTTTTATGTTTTTCCATATTTAATAATATTTCATGTTGCAAAACTGTTCAGTGTCTCAAGTTAAACATTCCATTGCAAAAGGTAAATATCGTGATATTATGTAAACGGTTTATTCCTAAAGAATTTTTTAGATTTTGTTCAGCAGAAAGGAACGATTTCAGGGAAATGAAATGGAACATTTCCTGTATATTATTCTATAGTTATGACTGTTTTTATCGATTAATTTTATTTTTATCTCCATTTACTAAAAATTAATAACAACTCACTACACAATTTGTCAACGAGAGTCGATGGTCTGATGAAACATAACTGTGCTAAGAGCATAATAAACAACATGGCACAAACTTTAGTTTACACTTAAATTAGATATACATATAAAAATTTAGCAAATATAAAAAAATCTTGAGTAAAGATCTTCCTAAAATATGAAATATGTTTAACTAAAAAAATTATTTGTAGTTATTTTTTACCAAACTAATTTTTTTTTAATTTCCAACGCTGGAACAATAATTTAGTCTTTTCTGGTTTTTATTACTAATTTATTTATTTCTAAGATATAAATATATTTAATTGCCAAATAAATAGTTAATTTTATTTAATTAGCTTTATTTATCAGAAAAAGTTTAAGTTTTCCATGTCTGGAGCAATATTTTTTTATTTTTCTAATTTTTTAATCCAAACTATTTATTTCTAAGACATAAAATATATATAATTTGAAAACAAACAAAAATTTAATTTGACCTAGTTGCTTCTATTACCAAAAAAAATTTAATTTTCCAACATATATAAAATATGTGAAGTGAACTAAGAACAAAGGACATAAAGAAAAATTAGTTTTATTTAGTTACTTTAATATAAAAAAAAATCAAATTTTCCAGCTCTGTAGCTATAGTTTTTATTTTTCTAATTTTCGATAGCAAAATTGTCTTACCAACGCATAAAATATACTTAATTTATAAAGAATATGAAAAAATTAATTGGGCCTAGTTACTTTCATATATCACAAGAGGTGTAAGTTACCCAACCCTGGAATCATCCTTTTAGATTTTTCTGATTTCTCACACCAATGTGAGAAATATTAAGAATGTAATATGTATATGTCTAATTTATAGATTACACACAGAAAAATATAATATAATATAACATTTTTCGACAATGATTTTGCTTCATATGTATTTCATGTTAATCTAAAATGATTTATAGTAATCGCCAAAGAAAATTTTTCCTTTTGAAATAACTTTATTTCACGTTGATTTAACATTTACGTACTGTTAAAATCAAAGTGAAGAATCATGTTGAATCAAAGTTCTTTCAAGTTGGAACAACATGAATTTAATTTAATGTAGTAATTGTATGTTATTAATTATTTAACTTACTTGTGGTTGACATAGACATCAGAAAAATGTTTTTCTATAAATTGGCTTACCCGAACTAGATTTGAACTTGGAACTCATCGTATGGTAGTCAACATGCTTACCTCTGCAGCCACAACAACTTTATATATTCTTAAGATATACACTAATATGTACCATATTGAAATAAATTTTGATATAGTGTTATTTCATTGCTCATTTAACATACAATTTATTTGAAAAGTTTTAGTTTTAGTTAAAAAAAAACAAAATGCTTTCACTTGAAAAGCTTTAGTTAAAAAAAATACTTTGACTTAACTCCAGGATTCGAACCTGCGATCCTCCGACTGCAAGACTAGTGTACGAGTACTGCCTACCAAACTATTTATGACCATTTCTGACACACCAGGCTAAAACCGAAGTCTTTAGCTTCTCTGCGAGCTTCGGAAAACCGATTTCACGTACAGACGGACGGAAGGACAGACTGAAATCGCTTATTCGTCTTCCCTATTCATAAGGACCCAGAATATACATATATACTTCATATTGTGGAAATTACACACGGAATGACATACCTATATATACCCTTTACCATTTTTTGTGAAGGGTATAAAAAGAGAGGTGAAAATTTCAAAAGAATTTTTCCATCATCAATACTATATGCAAATTGTTAAAGACTTATGTACATACTCGTATGTAGAATTTTCTTTTAATTTGAATCGTACGAAAAATTTAAGCAAATGCAGCATTCGTTCCTACAAAAACAGTTTCTTTAAATCGCACAAATAGGTAAATATAGTTTTTAAATATCAGTGGCAAAACGACAAACATAATAGTTGCGATCTCATAAATATCGGTGGCAACAAGACAAAAGTAGATAAAAATAGCAACAAACTTACACGTGCGCTGCATTATCATCAATGAACAAACAGCCAGCCAGCGCAAAAGAAAGACGAACAACTTACAATAGGAACAACAAAAATAATACAAATTTCGGTAGCATAAACGCCCAATGGTTGCACGTTTTGCTTGTTGCAGTATCTGAAAGTATAAAGCAACGTTCAACAAACTACACACGTAAGTTTGTACGTCTTTCTTCACTATACGAGGGTGATTCCACTGCAAAAACACAATTGCAACAATCAGTCATGAATCAATCGAAGTTTTATGTCCACATTAGCTACATATTATTTTTTTGAATAGGATCAGTACTAATGCAATTAGTGATGTAACGAATGTCAATTTTTGATATTCGCGTAGTGCTAATCAACCATAAATGATTTCATTAGAACTCATTTCGTTGTAGTATCGATGGAATAAGAAAATGAACCTCGCATTACGTCAATGATTGAATCAATCAATATACCCCTTCTACTTTTAAATTCAAGCCCATACATGAAAGTTGTATTTCATGTTCGGATATAGGATAAAGGTATTATAAATAGTAAGGTGATCCGATGGAGTGAAGTTTCTCTTATACAGTTTCAAAAAACCTAAGCATTCGAATGCTTCTTTCGATACGAGAAAAATATGATCAGTCCCCTGAACATAAAATTAAATTTTCATGACAAAAACATCAAGAGCTGATTCCCTGCGATCCCTGAGGAAGATCGGCAAGAGTATTAGTGTTTTGAAATTTGCGATTTGATAAAAGCGAACGGAATCTAAGGAGCAGTTCTTAGCGGACACAATTAAATTGAAATCGAAACAAACTGGTGACAGATCTGAATCCTTAAATTTCGAAAACAATCAAACATTTCACTTACTGTAATACAATTTTGTACCTCACCAAAAAAATTGCATGCAAATAGTAGCTGTAGTACAACGTAACGAGTAGCGCTCAAGCTGTCAAAAGTTAAAAACTATTGTTTTAGAGGGAAGTAAACAGAATGTGTAATTGTGGTAGTCGTTGCAGTAGAAGTTGAAGCGAAAAATTCGAAATTTTGAACTTTGTTGCGCAACAGAAAATAAATGTTTGTATATGTCAACAAAGATTGATTACCATGCTTTGGAGTAAAATATTATGTAGGCAATTATTATTAGGAATTTCTTTAATACATTTAGCAATTTTTCGCTAACTTGCGATTTTTTCGCATTTTTCCAAACTTTTTTTATTTTTTAACGGCATTGGCGATTTCTAATAAATTGTAGGGCTTGCTTCCGATTTTGCAACTTCTCGCGAATTTTTGCGAAGTTAGTAACTTTTGCATGTTTTCAGCTTCCTGAGAGTTTCGCCGATTTTCAAACAATATTAAACTTCGTTATTATCCCGCTGTTAGTAAGTTCTTGCAAATTTTCTCAATTTTCGCGATTTTTATGCATTCCTTAGAGTTTTTGAGACTTTTAGTCAATATTATGACTTATTTAAAATTTTGCAACTTTTCGCAATTTTTTGCAAACTTTGCGATAAAATCGACTTTTTGCATGTTTTCTGAGTCCTAACATTTTCCCCGATTTTTAAGCGATATTAGACTTTATCATCCCGCTGCTAGCTACTTTTTACGAATTTTCGTCTTTTTCACGATTTATACCGAATTTTTTGCATTTATAACAGTTTTACCGATTTGTAATCAATATTATATCTTGTTTAAAATTTTGCAACTTTTCGCAAATTATCGATTTTTTCGCGACAGTCGTAATTTTCCCAAATTTTTTTTCTATCTTATATTTTTAGGGATTTTAATCAATATTGTGATTTGCAATCGTTAAAATCTTAGCAAGTTTTTTGTTTTGCAAATTTTCATCTTCCGGAATGTTTGCTTGCCTTACAGTTTTACCGAGTTTTAATAAATTTTAGTGTTTCTTTCCAATATTGCGAATTTTCGAAATTTCGTTGCTTAAGAAAACGCACCTTAAGAAAAATGTATTTTATGGTGTTAGTTATCAGATATTTAGCAATTTTTATTGATTTTTAGACAACACATATGATGTTAATTTGAGCATGTGAATTGAACAAATTCTCATATTCTGTTCACATTTTTTCTTGCTGCGGTACTAGTTGCGTCGTCAGCTACTACTACAACTACTCTATTCTGTTCCAGCCTTAATGGTTCTTAACGCTTTCATTGTTAAAAAGTTATGAGATTTTTTGTAGAGTCAATCCGATTCAAGCTGCGCATCATAGGATGCGCATACTAAGTGCTCTTGACAATACCTTTTCATCCTTAAATATTGTATACGCCATCACCATTCATTGTGGCGCTATATTCCTTATAGGAATCACAGGATATAACATATATCAACATTAATGAAAATCAAATGCTTTGATTTTAACCATATTAAAACACAACAGCAAACTGCAAAATGTGCAGTTCAAACGGTTCAAAAATATGAGAAAAGAACTTCTTAAAGAACACTTAAAAAATATGTAATGCTCCTATACACAGAAAAAAAAAGATTTGTAAATACAATTAATTTTGTTGCTATATCAATTAAAGTAATTCATTTTGAACCTACAACGATTTTTGTAAATACAATTAACGAAATTGTAAGTTAAAAAAAAATTAAAGAAAATATTTGCAGTTAAATATATCAACAAATAGTTTGTTGAAATTTATTTATTTTTTTAAGCATTTATTTTTGTTAGATTTCTAAATTATTTCAATTAAATTTATTGTTATTTATTGTTTAACAATACGAATTGTTTAACTCCATTCTAAAACATGATAAGTCAAAAAAGCTAGTTTTGAGGTAATCGCCTTCAAAGTTTATTGATGATATCTCAGGAATGTTATTAGATAGAAACTTGAGACTTTTTGTAATCATATAATAATTGCAATAGAATTTTTTTTAATTTATTTGACCTTTATAAATTTGTTGTAGATCATAGTTAAAAGTGACTTAAAATACTAGAGATTGTCCTTTAGGCAGACCTAACATCAATCTGGTGGTCCTTTCTCACCTACAGTGGTCATCTAAGTACATATAGCATGTTTTAGGTGGGAGAAAAATTTAAATTAGATGTTTTTTGACTACTTAATTTTAAACTAAATCATGCTAAGTGTACTTAAAACATTTCAAAAGGGAGGTTTTTTAAACTTGACAAATTGTGCTAAGTACATTTTTGCTAATAACTTTTGCTAGAATGGTCCGATTACTATCAAAATTTTACAGAATCTAAGTTAATAAACGATGAATTCAAAAATGCTATTCCTAGCATAACATGCTATGTCGACTCATCATGGTTTGGAATGGGGCCGTCGAATTTTTATATTAACAATGTTTATACACAATCACAATCCCCGAAATGATTTTTTGCTTGTCTGCAAAAACCACCAAATTTATTTGGGCGGAATTGAACCCGCAACCTCAGGACTAATAAACTAACTTACTTACCTCTCAGGCTAAAGAGAAACACTTTATTAGATACGCAAATAATGAATACATATAAAACATGAACAAGAAACAAATGTTTCTTCTAGATGTACGCATTCCGTATAATTTAACAAATAATTTTGTTTTCCATAATTGACCACAAAAATTTCAATTTGTTATATCAACAATGATGATTGTTAATTTTTAAATTAAATATTAAAACTCTGCATCTGCCATGGTACACAGACCATGGCAGATGCGGATGCGAATCTGGCAGATAAATAGTATGGTTGTAATGGTTAGGAAGGATGTGGTGTTCTACCGCATCTCAACTCGGCGACCCAATTGTGTCCATTGTGATGGTTGTAATACTAATTTATGAAGTTATTGAATAATATTAAGCAGCTATTCAACATAGGGCATGTTGTCGAATACTTATGAAGGTATAGACTTACAAAATTTAAAGGTAAAATAATAATGTAAGTGAAATTCAAATTAGAAAGTTTATTTGGGTAAGTTTTGCTTTAAAAAAAATACGAAATATATATTAAATTAAAAAAATAGTAATAATATTGGTATGAAACTACTTTGAAGTAGCCAAAAGATCAAGACAATTACACGTAAATTAAAAAAAACTTACATGTGTATATGAGGAGTCGCAGAACAAAACGTGCCTTTTTGATTATTTCAAAATTTTGGAAAATCAAAGATTATTTTTTTCACCCGATTATTTTATACGAGTAGCATGAACCCAGAATATATAACAAGTTCCTTCCTTATTATAAAATGCACAGCAAGTCGCAACAATAAATGTTAACGATGTACGAAATTAAAGGAATTTTCATATTCAAATAGCACGTTTTGTTAAAATAAAACAAAAAAGAACGTTTTGTTTAAAATAAAATGCAATAAGAACGTTTTGGTATGCATACTTTGGATTTAGAAATATCGTTTATTCCAAATATATTTACACATTTAAAACAAAATATTTAATAATAACTCGATATATTTAGCGCTATTGAGCTTTTTTTTAATTTATGCTTCTTTCGTGTTTCCTTATTTAAATTTTAAACCAACTTTGGTATTTCTTCCATCTCCAAACTATATATGTGACGCGCAAAATAGAAAGGAATATAAGGGTAAGAACCGGTTTTGTTCAGGAGAGCCATTTTAAAGATTTAAATACGTGTATCTTTGGTATACCAGCAATTTCATAAAACGCGCATATCTCTGGGAGGGAACACTTTTGGGGCATGGGATCGGTCTCATTCGATGCTCAGATGTTGTCCATATCAAAAAAAAAAAAAAAAAAGTGAAAATTGATTTTTTTTTACCCTTAGGTCCCTTTCTCTATGCGCTGTCACATATGTATGTATGTACATTAGAGTGGCCGTTATTTTTTTTTATTTCTTTTACTCTCACCCCAATCGGTTCAGTTTTATGTAAAAAAAAATACAAAAAAATTTCATAGCGATAAGTTATGTTTTTGGGGGTGCGCCCGCCCCTCAAAGTTGGCCTTCAAGCCTATTTTCAATGTAATTTGTTTGCATATGACTATCTTTTCAAAAAAAACATTTAACAAGAATATGATGTATGGCAATATTTTAGCTCTTCTAGTTTACAACATTACTCTCACAGAAAATTTTTTACTAAAATTAATAGTTTAGGAAATAATGAAGAAAATAACCAACAAAACCAAAAAATTATATATACCAAAATTGCATTTATATGGAAATTATTTTACTAAGTGTTTACAATAAGAGTTTATATCTATTAAATTATTTCATACATATATTAGGTATAGTAATAAGAAAACTAAAAAAAATTACATTAAATATATGGGGTTGAGGGCTAACTTTGAGGGCCGGACGCACCCCCTAAAACACAACTTATCGCTATGAAATTTTTTTGTATTTTTTTTTACAAAAAACTGAACCGATTTGGGGGGTGAGAGTAAAAGAAATCAACAAAAAAAATTCTCCATACAATTAACGGCCACTCTAATCTACATATTATAGGTTCTGTGTTATATTTAATAACTTTTAAATACCAAATAATAGTCAAATTATTGCAAATAAATAACACGGTGGTATGTATGTATGTGTGTATACCAGATTCAACTATTTCATTTAAAAGTCGAACAAGAAATAAAAGTAAGAAATGTTAATCAACAAAAAAAAATATTTATACAAAATAACACTTTCTGCGAAAATCACTGTTATAATTATAGATGTGCGCGTGAGTGATTTTTTATTGCCACATGATCACGCACGCTCGCTCAAGCTACAATCGTGCATGATTAGAGAAAATCACGACATTTTCCCATCTATAATTATAATGAAACATACAGAAATAAATGTTTATAAAAAAACTACGTTTTGTTAAAAATAAAAGAAAAAAAGGCACGTTTTGTTCTGCATCAATTTTTTGAACAAGAAATTTTCTAGGTATCATGCATAAGATTTTTTCCAATAGAACTTACCCAAATTAATGCAAATACATCAAACAAACATTTCGTAAAAAAAAATAAAAAAAGCACATTTTATTCTGCGACTGACTTCTCATATATAGTTAAATATGAATTAAAATTAATTAACTAACTTATTGCGCAATCATTTCAGTATTTAAAAATTATATCTTTTTTTTATAATAAAAAAGAGTGGCATATCAAAGAGTGCCTAGCTAGGGCGGTGGCAGGCCAAAATCCGCTACTGCATGATTATGGCTATGTCACATCTAATTGAACCTTATAGTGTGTTTACACACATATAAAAAAAATCTATTTCGTCACTAGATTTGGTCGAAATCTCCTTAAACTGTAGTGGAACTTAGTGATGAAACTAAGGGTTTTCCTTTAAAAACTTTACCAAAACTTAACAGGTTTCAGTTGTTTGGATTTAGCTCAGAAAAAGTGTCAGTCAATGGTTTCTGTTCGGATACGAAATCTTGATAAATTTCAACAAAAAAACTTGATGTTTTGATAAATATTTCAATTGAAATCTATTAGATTTCCTTCAGCTGTATACTTATCTCATATTAAGTCTTTCTTGACATCTGTATTGTCCAAATATGAAGGAACATTTTGTTATTTTTTTTCATCAAATTTAAAAAGTTAGAGGCTAAAGGTTTTATTTTTGTAGTTATTTTCTATTTGAGTCTAAAATACCTCACAATTGGATGAGTATAAATTTAATACATATTATTATTTTGTAGTGTTTCAGGAGAAAATATTTTTTGCAAATATTTTGCTAAACTAGAAGGAAAGGCATCAACAAAAACCAATTAAGTTTATCAAATACTAAATTACAAAATTTAAAAATAAAGGAATCTCGGTAGGTTTTATTTCTTTACTAGCTCAACCCGGTGCTTTGCTACCCGCATTGTTCTTAAAATTTACCCCATCAACTTTTAAATTTCACTTACATCGATTTTAAAGTGTTGGAAAGGCAGAAATTAGGTACCTTCGGTACATAGCCTATGTCTTTTTTCTTATGCCTTAACTTTCATTAAAATCGATTTCAAAGTTTCTGAGGAGCAGAACTCGTTCCCTGCGCCCTGGCTTGCCTTACTTTTAAAAAGGTCTAAAAGATAGGGAATTGATATTTTCAATTTCACCACAATCGAGTCGAGACTCAGAAATAGTCCCCGTTACTTCCTCCTGGTCCTAGTTTAGAAATGTTCGATGTTCGAAATTTCATCAAGATCGGCTTGAACGTTTCGGAGGGGCAGAAATTCCCCTCGTATCATAATCCTGGCCCTAGGTAAAAAAGGTAATGCCCTTTAACCTTCTCAGAGTTGCACAGACTAAGAGCACCAAATTTCATTGCGATCGGATGACCGGTTTGGCCGCGCATAAGAGCTTTTGGATTTGATTTATAAAAAAAACACATAAAATTTAGAAGAATGTATGAAGTCTTTATTTTAGTCGGTAGAACGATCTATATAATTTAATGTTTAAAGCAGATTTCATGTAAATGTTAACCGCGGCTAACCTTGAAATGGTTCATATGTTGGGTCCAATTTTGGCAAACTCTCGCCGAAATATCGGCCGGTATCTCACGATTAAATTCTTCAATATTGTATTCCAGTGATTCAACCGTTATAAATAGTCTAAAGGCGTTAAATCGGCGGCCAATTGACCTGACCCAAACGTGAAATAAACTCTTCACTGAACTCGCCTCTCAATTGGGCCATAGTTTCACGTGCTGTGTGAAATGTGGTACCGTCTTGCTGAAACCACATGTTAGCCAAGTCCAACTCTTTCATTAAAAAAAAAAAATAACAGAGGCCCAATTGCGGCGACTGCCGCCGAATATATAATCCACGGTCAGCAACAACACTGGCGGATACAGCTGCGATATTTTCATCTGTCCGCACTCTACGCGTGCGCGTTAGTAGTTTAATGTTCAGTAATGTAATTTTGGTGCGAAATTTAGTCACAAGATTCTGAATAGCCACCCCACAAGGTCACCCAAACTGACCATAAAATGGAAAAGTGCACGATGCACTTTCTTAACCGAGCACGAATTTGATAATAAAATTTAATTATCTGCAAGCGCTGTTCACTTGTAAGTCGATTCATGGTTAAATTATAGACCAAACTGAACATTTTTAACTGTAACATGATATACGAAAACAGCTGAGCTGCCAAAAAAAAGAGTGATGCCAAGAAGAAAATTGCCAAAAAATCACCCACCCTTTATATAGATTAAATTTCCAAAAATTCAAATTCTATCTTAATGGTGGGTCTTCAATTCAGAGAGATGTGCCCGACTGTGACATCCTGTACCTCAGCTTGCATTCTAGCAGGGCACCCAGAAAATAGCGCCTTTCCAAGCCGAGATGATCCTCTTCTGACTTTTTTGCTTTCGTTATTTAGAAATAAATTTCTTTCACTTTTTAAGGAAAAAATTCCAAAACGTGTCGTTTTGTTACGAGTTTTTTAAACGTAGTACAACCCTCGTAGTTGTATAAATATCGACTTTTATTATGATAAACTGCACTTGTTGCACAAAATTAACAAAAATAAAATAATAAAACAAAGAATTTTGTTTAAATAATAAAAAAATTTACATTCATACATATGTACATATGTAGAATAACATTTAATATTTTGTTTCCTTTGTCCAGCACATGAGATTTTCGTGCTCATGTATTTTTTTTATTTTTACTGAGTTTTTTTTTTTAATATAAAACAAAGGATTGAAAATAGCACGACGTTATCTAAGTTTTAAGTTAACGGCTGCATTTTGCAAACAAATAGCACAGCAACAACAACAAACAACATGCAACAAAATACCATAAAATCAACAAACAAATTCTTTTTTAGCCAGGCTTTAATATCAATATTTTGAAGGTACTGCGTTACAGATATACGAGTATGTACTACATAGATATTATCGTTCGATTCAGATGACTTATTGGGAAAAAGTAACAAAAACCTTAAACAATTTTAATTAATTTCGAATTATTGATGTATTATACAATATCTTAAAGAAATTAACGGTTCGACAAACTTATAAAGTAAGTTTTATTTTAAAGAAATTGAAAAATTCTGTGTGACCGATGACTTGAAGAATAAAAACTGAAATCTTTTTTGTATTTTTGACTTACATATTTCTGTAAATCTACCGCAGGAGAAGAAACACGTACACGTACAAAAATTCGGTGAAAGTAAATCGCAAACATAAAAAAATTCATAAAAAAATAAGATTGTTAGCAGGAAAAATGGTCTCATAAAAATAGTAATAAAAGGGAAAAGTTACACTATGGGGGAGAAATGTTAAAACATCCAAAAATCTGCCGAATATTTTCTGAGCATGGTTCTACCGCCCTACGACCCTATACCAAGCACTTTGATGGAACAATTAATATCCTATGTCCCTTGGCAGGTTACATTATACTTTTTAATGAAAAAAATATTAGAGATTGAATCTTACAAAAATGAAAACTTTACTTCGTTATAATATTAGTACAGATTATTTTTTTTTTTTTTGTTTTCTCTATAAAATGTATAAAGTAAAAAGCAGTGTACAAATTTTGTATGACATTTACAAATAATATATTTTCAACCTAAAATTTAATTATTAAATAAAGTAAAACTTACCATCACCTGATATGCTGCCCTGAGAACTCCGTGAATCCTCTGCAATGAAAAATAATGCTTCTTTCAATGCTTATTTGTATTAGCATAAATTATGTTTGTTAGCGGAAATCACTATTCGTTGCATGTCTGCAACTCTGGGATATATTATGCAATTACTTTCTGCTACAAAGCATAAGGGTTGTTTCGAAACGTTTATAAAATTATTGTAGCAGTTTACTTTTGAAATATTAATAAACACAATAAATAAATAAAGCCGACATAAGTATAGCCGCATCCAATATTTGAACGTCAAAGCCACTGCTAATATATTTACGTAATATATAGCTTTTGACTCATTCAATTAAAATTTAGTTAAATCAAAACAGTTGCAATTTAAATTTTAAGCGTTGCAAACGTTTCCATTTTTCAGTGGCCAATGGGTTTTTTTTGTGTTGCATCACATGTAGTAGAATTAGTGCAAATGATTTCAATTTCGTATCATTTATTAGTTTGGTGTTGCAGAATGTAGCATACATCCTAGACTTGCTCCTTGTGCAACATTTGCACCAGCAGTTTGCAACGAAGAGTGATTTCCCCTATTGTTTAAAGTATGTAGTATAATATAAAATGAGGCACCGGTTCGGTTAGTAAGTAGGCCCCAGTTGTATAAATTTAACATACAGAACTTATATACATGTATCACTTCCCAGCAAAAAATTACACCATAAGAACTATTTGCCATATAATGACTTACTTTTCCGATTACCAAATTTCATTACTCGCTTACAAATCACATTACCTAAAATTTAAAAAAATTATGTACAAGTTGCTAAATGAGGAGCATAATTTTTTTATATTAAATAGATTACGTGAACAAGTTGACAAATAAAAAAAGTAAGTACTTCTCAAGAATCGATTATTTTAGTCTCACGCCTTGTTAAAATCATTAAGTTGGTAATCCAGTAAGGAATAGCTTCCACCAAAAATGCTTAATTCCAAACCCGATTACCTTTTTTGAAATTTTTTGCTGGGTTCTACGCATATTGGAACCAGATAGGAAATTGTTTAATATTTTGTTTTTTTTTACAAAATGCCGTTCTTATTTTTATATTCAGAATACATGATTATCATCTAGAATGTAAAATTTTATTTTTTAAAACAATTTTTTCTTCTATAGAAATTGTTCCGAAAATCTCTAAATTGTGTTAGAAAGTGATTGGTATAAGTTATAATTACATATAACACCGCACACTAAGTGGCGTGAACTAAATTCGGACATTTAAACTTTATGTTTTAAAAAATTTAAATTTTTACAAATGCTAAGGAAATTTAATCATTTTTCTTTCGGAGTTGAAAGGAAAACATTGGTGGTATTCAGTGTGTGATGTAAAATGGTCTTGCTTAATTGTAAGTGCAAAATATCGTATCTTTTTCTTAAAATCCAACAACAAAATATACATGCAATCCAAAGAAAAGCTGCGATATTTTGCATTTACACATTTTATGAATGCGATGAAGCAATAATACTATGACGACACAGAGTGGTTCCAAGTAGAAAAAAAACGGTAATAAGTCTGTACCTGTGAATTTTTCGATCCGATAGATTAATTGAAGTAAACAAGGAAAATTATTTTATGAATCGAGTGAAAAGTGGCAAAGGCTATTTCATTTGCTAATTGACTGCGTTAACAAAGAATTTTTATCAGGAAATCATCGCATACATACGAGTATATACATTAGAGTGGCAGTTAGTTGTATGGATAATTGTTGTTTTTATTTATTTTATTCTCTCCCCCCAAATCGGTTCAGTTTTATGTAAAAAAATTACAAAAAAAATTTCATAGCGATAAGTTGTGTTTTAGGTGGTGCGTCCGCCCCTCAAGATTGTCCCTCAAGCCCATTTATTCAATGTAATTGTTTTAAATCTTTGGTGTACCATCACTGAGCGTGGTCTCATTTGAAAGCGACACAACTCATGACGTCAGGAACGCGTAGGTCAACCTTGAAAACGCGCATAGGTCGTCCCTACCTCTTGTTTTGTGTAGTTGGTTTTTACTGTTTTCTACATAGCGCGCTGTTTCCATGAGTTTGATATCAATTTTGCTCGCCTTTTTCCGAACCCAGGTTTATTTTCTGAAATTATTATTTGTAAATTATAATAAATACTCATTTATAATTCTTTTAAATCGTGAATAAATGAGGAAAAAATATTGGAGGTCGGTCATATATTTGACTTCGATAGGAACGCGCCAGGGGCAATTAGAGCCCTGCGAGTAAATTTTGTACAAATTCCGCCTTTGTATGGGAGCCCCCTTAATGAGTCGAGGTAGGGCATAGGTATGTAGGGAGGAAATGTTGAAGATGAAAAATTACTGTAGGTTGGTCTTACATTTTACCCCCCCCCCTAGGAGGCAACGAAAAGCGGATTTCTTAAAAAAAATTATTCAAAAAACTATTTTTTTGTATGGGGACCACCTTAATAGTTGAAGATAGACGATAAGTATGTTCAAAGAAAACCTTTGTAAGGAAAAAATAATGGAGGTCAGTCATACATTTTACTTCGATAGGTACGCCCTAGGGGCAGTTAGAGCCCTGCGAGTAAATTTTATAAAAATTTACCCTTTGTATGGGAGCCTCCTTAAGGAGAGGAGTTAGGCGATCGGTGTGTTTAAAAAAGATGTTGGGCGGAGAAAATTAAGGGTGCTTGTCATACATTTGACCCTTGTAGCGGTGACCCCGAGAACGTTATATGATTTTTGTATTTTTTTTTTGCTTTTACCCTCAACTTTGAAGCGGAGACCTTTGCCCCCATCTGACCGCCACCATTTTTTGGCTCGAATATTTTTTTTCGGAACCTCACAAAATAAGGGGTTCTTGCAAGTTGAAATCTCGTTAATAAGAATTCCCATATAACACTATGCCATAGCTAATGTATATATATGTACATATATAATTTTGTTATATACAATTTTTGGTATTTTATTGGTTATTTTGTTCATTATTTCTTAATTTTAGCGAAAAACTTTCTTTGAAACTTATGTTGCTTACTACAAGATCTAAAATATTTCCATATATCATATTCTTGTAAGAAGATAGTCATAATTCAAACAAGTTACAGTGAAAAATGGGCTTGAAGGCCAACTTTGAGGAGCGGATGGGCCCCCTAAAATACAATTTATCGCTATGATTTTTTTTTGTATTTTTTTTGGCATAAAACTGAACCGATTTGGGGCAGAAAATATAAAAAAAAATATTAAAGGCCACGCTAATGAATGTGGTACATAAACGTATGCTTTACGTGGTCAAAAAGGGGGATTTAAAAATAAATATCTTTTAGAAAGCGGGATGTGCAATATGCACATACACAATTTCGTATGTGTTTAATAGTATGTTTCCACCGGTATGATTTGTACAAATCATGATGATTTGTGCAAATCATATTCATTTCTACATGATTTACCATACATTTTGCATATGGATAAATCACCTCAAAGTGGTTGATTTATTTTAAGTAATGTCGAAAATATCATTTTTCGAACTCGATTTGTGAATGCAACACTGCGTTGCTTTTAAAATTACAAACTCCATAACTGGGTCATCCATCAATAGTGATTGACAATTTCGAAAAAATGACATTAAGGAGTATTTAATCAATTTTAAATGTCAACCACATGTGAATAAAATTCACATTACAACTGCTGCGCACATCTTATAAAGCACGTGCTCACAAGCTCGGTGGAAACACTTTGAAGTGATTTACTTAAGCCTACTTGATTTAAAGTCGATGGAAACATACTATAAGCCGCGTTCAGACTATTATGCTTTGTATTTATTGTCAAAAATTCAAATAATACGTGCAAGTGTGATAGTCTGAACGCAAAATGTCATCAAAGTGGCAAATAATACGATAAAAATTTTGACATCCCATAAGATTTTTTCGTTTCTAGAAAATTTTCTAAACGATAATTAGATCAGGGTTGCATTTTCACACAAACCAGATTTCCAAGACGGCTGTTTCGCCGCCGATAGTGTGTCGTTATTGGTGTAATGTTTTGTCATATGTATATCGGCTCAAAATTTTGAATAATTGAATCGAAGGTAAGTATATTTCGTTGACGTAATTTTTTAACGTTTTTGTAATATCTTTTCTTAAATTTTTTCTGTTATTTACATAGAATATTTTTAGGAAACACAAATTTCAACTCCAAAGAAACGCTTTTAAATAAACAAAAATATTTATTGTGTAAATAAAAATTAAATGTCGTTTGCATCAATTAAGAACGGCTGCACTGATTTCGCAACTTTTTTTAATTTTCTGGTAATTTAAAGACATAGATAGTATTAACAAGTGGGCGTTGCACCTTCCATATACATATATATATATTTATTATTTAAATATCTTGAGAACGATAGACCTGAGATTTGGTACAAGTTACTCTATTGACCTTATGCGTTGTTAAAAAATAAAAATTAAAAAATAGTGAGCGTGGTATCTTCCATATAAATTTTTTTTATTTTGGAATATCTTTGCATCTAATGCAAAACCAGGCAAATGGTGCTTTCTCCAATGCTTTTGAGAGACTGAATTTTTTTCTACCTTACGAGTGCTTAAGTACGTGTAAATAAGAGAATAACGAAGTGCCCACGGGTGGCATTTTGCTTGTCTCTGATCTAATGCATAGTAAAGTCCTGCACAAGACCATTTATAAGAACTTTCAAGACATGAGGGATTTTTCAAATGCTTTACTACAGCGAAGTCTTCTAAAACAAACGCTAAGCAACACTGTTTGCAAGAATTTGTTTCAGTTATTGCAAGTATAGGAGTAAAGAAGAAAATACTTCGTAACTGAAAAATTTGTGATGCTTGCTTCTTTCTACGCATGGGCGCGTATACAAGCGTCATGCATGTACATCAGTGGTGTCAAAAATAAAACTATAGTTGTATGTGTGAGAAAAGTTGTCTCATTCGTCTCTGAAGTACATAGGAAAAAATAAATATTTGGAACAAATGCAGTTTAGTAAAGCAGCTAAAAATAAATAAAAAGGAGCCTATGTGAAAGAAAATTAAAAAATAAGATGAAAAAATTAAATAAAAAAGTTGGCGGCGATTCATATTTTTCAAGTTATCGGGCTCTGAACTTTTCATAGGAAACTCTGAAAAATCTCAAAAAGAGAATTTTTAAATAGCTTATCAGATAGTAATGTGAAAAATAAGAAAAAAAACTTAATCAAAAAAATTTTCTGCAGGCCATATTTCCCGAGTTATTGGTCTTTAAAGTTTAAATAGAAAGTGCAGTTTAGTGAAAATGCTCCAAAAAAAGTCAAAATGTCTTTTAAATACATATTAATTTCTTTCCTTAAACGTTTTACAGCATCAAACACATTAAATATCGCGAAAAGCATTGGTGATCATAGATTATATTTCGCATACCACTTCTTTTCTTTCACTGTATCTATAAACAAATTAATACACCCGCTACGCATGTGTTCTCGTCGCTGTCTCATCGACGACTAAATGGAAGAGAAGAAGAATGTGTGTGACTTTAGTTTGCACAATTGTGCCATGAAACTGACATCATTGGTTTAGTATAATACAGCCACGAGAATACATTTAAAAAACAAGACGTATTTACATTTCAAGACTATTTACGCAGGTCTTTAATGCATAGAGAAACGTGAAATTTTGTATAAGTAAAGATGTTTATATTGTGCGTTGGAAAACTAATATCGGAAGAACGTTGATTTAACTTGAAAAATTAGACAAATTAGGCAATTTTTGTTTGTATTCAAAAATAATACCAGTGTACAGGCTGATTTGCTCACCGCTTATTATTGATGGTTTATAAGGAGCAACGGGCTATTAATTTTGTATGCATAAAGTTGGCATAACGTTTCCCACATAGAAGCAACATTTATTTTCAGATATATTCTAAGCCAAAAATGTAAAAATTTTTTATATATTTTCGTAGGCAGTAAGGCCAATAACGAGTATAGTATTATAAAAAGGAGTCAATAATGGAGCAAAAAGTGTGTCACCTGCTAAGTAAATTAAATATTAATTTCTGAATATCTTGGTATCTGCTGCAAACACAAACTTGAAATTCTTCCGATTCTGCTGATGATAATGGGGATTGAAGAAGTGAGTGTAGCTTCTTTCAAATAAAGAAAAAATATTTTGGAAACTAAAGGCTCAATCAGACGTGGCTTAGCCATAACGCCATAACCATAACCAAACCAAAATTCAATTGGTTTCTATGGTGAGAGTGAGAGAGACTTGCCATAACGCCATAACTCTCACCATACAAACCAAATGAATTTTGGTTTGGTTATGGTTATGGCGTTATGGCTATATAACGTCTGATTGAGCCTTAATGCTGTGCGAATTATGAAACTCTTCATGGTTATTTATATTAATAATAAGAATTATATTGTACAAAATAGTGAAGGTTGAACCCCAAGCGTGGCACTTTCAATATAAAAAAATGTGTATTTTCATCTTAAAACGTATATGAGGTGTATTGAAGCGCACAGGGTTTTAGGTAGTTAGGCAATAACTGCACTTGAAAAAACATTTGATGTGAATTTTTATCAGTTATATTTAAATGACAATCGAATAGAGATTGAAAATTTTAAAACTCTAAAAAGCGGGATAGAAATTAGAGGTAGGACCGACCTATGAAAAGGGGATTAATCCCGCCTAAAGCGGGATGTCTGGTCAAGTTACGTATGCTAGCATTGACTTCTACCTTTGTCAAGGGTTGGCGATGCTTATCGCAAGGACCTAGTCTTATACCCAATCAGTATAATCACACCACTAAATCGATTTTTGTTCTACTATACGTATGTATTTGTTTTGCCATTTCATATTGTATTTCACGCCACTGTGCGCTTGTTAACTAAATTACTTTCTAACTTGTGAAAGCGTTAGTGAGTTCGTCATCTACTTGGTTTATCATTTAATGCATTTGAAGATCAGACAGTATGATTATTAGAACTGCCAATAACCACTATGATCATCCGTTCCGTTTATAAATATATATAATTTGTTATGCAAGCACAATGGTTCATACGTACAGAGTATGCAATAAGTAAATTAGTAAAGGCTTCATTCAACATGACCGATGCTTTTATTCATACACATTCACTGACACAAACGCTTGAAATGTTGCATCAGGGAAGGGAGTCTGCTTTCGTATCTTAAAACGAAAAACCTGTTTTTCTGTTCTGTTTAATGATTGCTTTGGTGAAAATACAATTGAAAGATTTTCTGTTAACTAAATAGAAAAATAATTTGAAAGTTAAAACTGTCTACTTGTAAATTAAATAATTAAGCACAAAGTGTTACAAAGTTGCACTTATTTGTTATACTTTAGAAACGAATAATAATGCATTTTCAGAACTTCGATTACATTAAAAGTTATCGGCAAAGTTAAGTCTTTTGTGACCTTGTGAATAAAACTATTTTGAATTTGAATAATTTTTCAAACTGTGTTGAATAAAAGAGAAGTCAGTGCTCCTTAGAATGAATAGCACTATATGGACCACATATAAAAAATGTTTTATTTAATTTAACTGAATCTAGAATATTTTAAGCTAATTACTGTTTTTTTAAAGCTCAAGGGGTGTCTCAAGTTTCGTAAGTATCGGTCAAGTAGAAGAACGTGAAAGATAAAAGTAATTTTTAATGGGTCCACTTTTTTAACACAGTATTATATGCAATTCCAAGATTCCAAACTGTTTTTCAATTTTCGGGGGATCGGATAAGTTGAAGTACATATAATATAATACTAAACTTTAATGGGATAAATAAAAGTCTAAAAAATAAGAGAAAAAACATAATTGGGCGTGCTACCGCCTACTTGTTTGCCAATGGAAATAAGTGGCAAAAATGAGCTATGAAGTAACACGCATAAATGAAATAAAGACGAATTGATAACCTCCTCCTATTTTGAAGTCGGTTAAAAATATACCAAAAGTTGAAAAATTAAAAAAAAAAAAATTCGATCCAGGGTCAACTTCTCTTCTATTAAAAATTTTTTGCTAAACATGAGATTTTATATTCAAAGATACTTACATATAACAAAACTTTTCTTCTACATATTAAGTACACGAAAACAAAATATTTTGGCTTAAATGTCAAAGACGTCAACGGCTTAACAGATAGAGTACTTTCGTTTTTAAAGGAAGAACGTGAGTTGATTTTACTCAACATGGGGCAGTTTTTTAATTTCTATTTTTCAAAATACTTATAATTAATTTTGTTTATTTTTTTGCACACAAGACCTTCGTAGAAATCGTATATATTGCGGAATAACAAAGTGTAGAAATTTATTCGCCCATTCGTTTTCTATTGAAAGTTTTGTTTTATATTTATATATGTATATATCGTCACCTTAAATGCAAACGGACGTAAATACAAAAAAATTCGAAATCGAGTTTTTAATTGATTATGGTTCATTTTATCAAATCACATGTTCACGCAAATATTTAGACCCCTGCAATCAAAACTGACGACTTTATTAAAGAAATTCAAAGGGACGTAATTACGAATGCATCTATTTTTTATTGCAAAGAACGTAACTAACATAAAATTTTATATATATATAAAAAGGAAATAAATGGTTAAAAACATATAAGTATCCATACTACAAGTAAATTTCGAAGAAAATTTTCAAGAACACTTTATTGTTATTGAGTTTGAAACGTTTTTGTTTCTCCTGTAAAAAATATAAAAGTGTAGTTACGTCCGTTTGCATTTAAGGTGACGATATGTATGTATATATATTCAAAGAAATGTAATCGATTGCTATCGAAAATTTTCTTTACGATAAATTTTCTTCAAAAGTAGCAAATATTTCTATAACTTGTAGGACATATTGTAGACAGATTTTTTATAAAAATTTCTTATATATGATTTTTCTATAGAAAATTTTGTTCCTGATAAATTTCGTTTGGATTTATCGAAAAATTTTCTATAATATATTTTATTGATACATTTTTCTTTTTCAAAGAAAATATTTTTATCTTTGTTGAAGATACAATTTCTTTAGAGAAGTTTTTATTGATATATTGTCCATAGAAAATATAATCGATAAATGTTCGATATAAAACCTTATGTATCGATAAATGTTCTATACAAACATTTTTATCGATAAATGAAAACTAATCTTTAGAAAAACTTATGTGATCAATAAATTTTCTATACAAAACTTTGTTATCGATATATGTTCAACAGAAAAGTTTTCGATCTGTGGAAGGTTCCATTATCGATTATGTTTTTATAGAAAATTCGTTATCAAGAAAGTTTTCATATTTATATGATTTTTTTTTTGGAAATCCGATAAAAATTCTCTCGAAATCCTTTTGCTGTCATAAATTTTCTTAACTAATTTTTTGGTCAATAAATTTTTCGTTATGAATAAACTTTTTGGTAAAAAACGAGTTTTCACGTTAAGCTTGTACTAGTATTATCAATAAATTTTCCAGAGACAAACTTCTTTAGGAGTTCTCACAATTATTTTATAAACTGTTTTTTATTGATAAATGATTATCGAAATTGTTTTTAATCGATAAGTTCAGATGCATGTACATTAGTTTGTCTCGCAAAAAAGCAAAAAAAAGTTCAGCGTACACCAGCGAACATAAAGTATTAAATTTGAAAGAAGAGTTTTTTCCCCGGACTTTTTTATTTCTCGTATAAATAATAAACATTAAGTTTCCCAGGCATTAACACAAATTTGATTAGAAAGCTTAAACACATCTTATATACATAAATAGTGCTATGTTAATTCAAATTGGGTTTTAGAACAAGAACTTTATTTTATTTTAACTTTTAGTTTTTAAATTCCTTAAAGGTTTTTTTTCCAACACGAAAAACATTGTTATATGAGATCGAAAAAGTAAACTTACAAACATAACTAATAACATAATAGTTAATAAAAACAAACATATAACAAAAAATTCTCGAGGTTTGAGATCGGAAACAGATCAGTAGATTTGTTTTTAAAAAACGTCCACACAATTGAGTTTTCCATGTAAAACAATTTGATTAAAAGCAAAAAAAAAAAAAAAATAACGATTTCGATAAATTACTTTAAAACCGTGGACCGAAAATAATTATTATTTCTTTCTTTCTGAAGAAAATGCTACTAGAAAATAACCATTATCTACTTTAGGTTATTATTAACCATTATCGTGAGATATCCATATATTATTATGACCGTTTTCTTACCTTTCCAAGGTCATTTCAATATCTTGACCTAGAAATGCATCCATTACATCTAAAATACGATGTGTATTCTTGCAGTGATAACCAAAAAATAAAATTACTTTCGACAATGGACATTGGTAACCAAAAATCTTTTTTGGTTGCTATAATACCCGTAGTTATTTTTAGCAAAAAAATATTTCTAACTTATGTTGGATACGATTATAAACATTATTTAAATTCAATAAATGGTTATAAAAACTTTCGCCATTTCTCTTATAACTGTTATGTTCCTCCTTAAAGCATAAATATATGTGACAAAATATATCCTTAAATCTAAATTTTGTTAGACAAATCGCTGCTCGCTATAAATTTTCACAAATGCCAAAGTTAAAGCAGCTGTTCTATATGTAAAGTCGTCAAAAAAATTTTTTATTATTTCCCGGGATCCCGCAGAAAAATTTCGGGAAATCGGGAAATTTTAAAACTTGAAAAAAAACCCTAGTTGCAAGGCAGTTTCGAAACAACATTTTATTTTTTTGCGAACGTATGGGTCGCTAAAATACATTTTTATTTATAGTCGGATCTTAAAGTGTGATATATCGATGATTTTGTCTCAAGGAGACCAATAGTCAGTCATTGCCTCCACATATCCCGATCTTAGTTCCTACTACTCTAACGTATCACCCTAAGTATTTTAACAATTCCAGCAGAACTATTCAAATTTTGTTTTATTAAATGCTCTGATTCTGTTTATTTATTTCTGTTTGCCAAGCAATGATCTCAATAGAGCATTTAATTAAAAAACAAAATTTTAAATAGTTCTGCTGGAATTATCGAAGTACTTGCTCAGCAAAACTTTAATGATTTTTGCCAGCTTTAATTTTCTAAAATTAGGGTGGTAGGAACTGAGGTCTGGTGGGTAAGTACTAGAACTAGATATTTGAGGTCAATGCCTATCGGTCCCTTCGAGACATAAGCATCGATATATCACGCTTTAAGATACGACTGTAAATGTCGAAGATATAATGAAAAATTTATTTTGGCGACCAGAACAATACTCTATATTCGGTGGTGTGCGGCGAACTTTTTTTTTGCCTGTAAGGCGAGACGGTCTAATGTACATACTAATGTACATATTCAACTGGAGATTCCTTACATTGATAAAATTACTTTGCAAAATTTTTGATCTATAAATTTTGTTTACAAATACTTTTTATTGAGACATTATACTGGAAGAATCTGCAAAACGAATTTGCTTATACTGAAAACCAAACTAAACTTTTTTAGGAAGCTGTATGTTGTGACAAATTTAGAAAGTATTACTCCCGGACAGGTCTGCCAGATAAAATTATCGAAAAATCGTCGAAATCCCGATAAAATGTTAAACTTCATACTCGAAAAATTGTCAGAAAAATCGGACAAATCAAAATGTACCTTTACTAACATTGTTTAATTTTATAAATGTATTTATTAGGAAACAAAACCATATTCATACATGAATTTGACACGAAGCCATTCGCATTGTTTTTACCCATAATAACTTTGTTACTCTCAGTGGTAAAATTATGACAAATATTCCCAAGTTAGCAGGTCCAAGTTGTGGTCTCAGAAGTTTTCATCGCCGAAATTTTTTAGGAACTTGGTTTTTTTCACATTTATGGTTTTTGAGGATATTAATTTACACAGAGATCAATACATTGTTGGTATCAAGTAGAAAGACCCTAAAGGCTCAGTTACCCGACTGTAATGTAAGGTAACTGCAACAGTAGGCAACAGCTGATCGATATTGTTATGTGAAAAGTAATGAAAATGGTTATAGGGATGTAATGTAAACCTACTTTTCATATAAAAATATCGATCAGCTGTTTCCTACTGTTGCAGTTACTTTACATTACAGTCGGGTAACTGAGCATTGACTCAAATAATTGTAACTTTGCAGGAGAAGGTTAAACATAATAGAAAGTGTATTATTCAAAATGTAATTTTGTTTTGTATAACTGCTTGTAAAAGCGATATTTTTTACACCATTGCAATAAATTTATGTGACGAGCTTTGTTTGTGTGAAATGTATTGGAATCGCTGAAAAACTAAATACCGTACAAAATAAGAGTTAGGGCCTTTTCTACTTGAGACCATCGATATGTATGCATAATATACATTAAATGTCTTTTAATTGTACCCATATACATACTTGCATACATATTTATGCGTGTATGTATGATTATTTATCGCAAAAATAGAGTATTAACTCAAAATTTCAAAATTCGGAGGATAACTTTAAATAATAAATGCCAATATTCTATTTTTATTTAACGCTAAACCCTCAAGAAATATTTTTTTTATAAATTCTATTTTCTTTTTGGACTATTGGAAAATCGTCGATTTTAAAGAAAAAATCGTCAAATCGTCATTTTGCTATTTTCTTCACCAATAATCGTCAAAATGACGATAAATCACATCTGTCAGCCGTGCTCCCGGGTAATTATTCAAAAGACAAATTCTCTTACCGAAACTATTAATGAAATAATTAAAAATTTATCTCTAAAGCTATGTACAGACGATTGTCAGATCTTACAATATTATCAGATCTGGCAATGAGCTGACAATGTACTGGCAATGAGAAATTGCCAGTAAAGGTAGGTTGTATCAAATTTGTCAGAAAATCTAACAATTTATTGCCAGACGGTTGTATGACAATAAATTCATCTGACAAAATAGACAGTGAAAAAATTGTCAGTTCACACGGTTGTCATATGCAAAAATTGCCAGACATGTTGTTATGCGTTGCCAGACTCAAAACACTTCTTAGAAATTGTTAAATATCAATCGTTTGTAGTAGTGTTAAATGTAAAAAGTGAAAAAATAAATTATTATGGACCATAAAAAAGCAACTGCAATGATTTTGGCTGCATATATTTTATTATATGTATATATTTTCCTTAAAATCAAGCGTGTACAGTGTTGCCCATAGAAATAATTCTCTTACAATGACTCCATTGTCAGATGCATAAACTTCGCGCATCTGACAATATTAAAATGTCTGACAAATATCTGGCAATAATTTAGCAATGTGTTCACACGATTTTAAGATATCTGACAATTTTTTGTCATCTGCTAGTCTTGCAATGGACTGACAATGCAACGACGTCTGACAAAAATTGCCAGTTCACACGGTTGTAAGAAATTTTGAGCACATATTACTCTGACAACCGTGTGTACATAGCTTAAGATTTTACACCAATCTATCATCATTATACGATAAGACTTTTTTTATACTCTGCAACTATTAAACTTATTTTTTGATACAACAACACTGGAATTTTATTCTTGCCTTAGTATGGATTACCATTAACTTGGTGGAAAAAAAGAAAAGCGTTTAAAAATTACCTGCATTATTGTGATTTTCATTCATGACTGTAATCCATTCGACTGCTGCTGTTTGAGAGATAAAGTTTGTGTGCACCTGTGCTGTTGAGCCAGTGGACGCGTTGTTAGGAATTGTGTTGCCATTGCTTGTCAAGCAATAATCTTCTAATTTGTGAACTTGAAATTTTTTCGAAAGAAAAATAAAATAAGACATCATTTGTGGCTTAAAATTTCAATTTGAAATTAATAATATTTGAGAAATTTATTATTTGACATATACCTAATTAACATTAGGCATTTATTCATGAAATTTCATGAATTTGCTTGCATGAAACTTTTTCTATATGCTAATTGCAGAGCTATAGAAGAGAATGATGTATAAAAATGGACGTATTATGTATCTCTGATGTATTCTTGACAACTTTTTTGATGTGAGTTGCCTCTCCAGGCCTTCTATTGAGAAATGAAAAATGTTCATGTAACTAATTTCATGAAAAAAATTTTTAATGTAAATTAGGTAATATTGTCATAAGTTTATTTTAAAAACGTCAAACTCGTTCTCTATATGCATTTCATTGTTGCTTTGCCAAATCATAAGTAGACTTCAACCACACATTTTGAATAGTCACAAAACTCTTATCTTATGCACAGACTTTCACAAAATGTTTGAGAATTCACAAATAATAATAATATTTTTGAAAATCACAAAAGAATAAAATAAGCGTAGTAGGCTTAGAAACTTGTACTTATACTGTTCAGAATATACACCAATGAAATGCATATAGACATGCTTAACCACCAGCAAATAAATTTCAATTAAAATAAACTTATGACAATATGTCAAATAATAAATTTCTTAAGAGTTAAATTTGGATAAAATCCATTTTCATTTTGCCTTTTAAATAATGTTATTACTATCCAATGGATTTCTAATTATATGAAAGTGTAGAAAAATAAAACAGATACAGGTCGAATATTAATTATTTGCTGAACTTATAATATATTTACAGCCGTATTCATAAAAATTTTAAACTGCATTTCAAATGTTGTTTAAGCAATATTCGCTAAAATTGTACTCATAATACAATTTTAGCTTAAAAAACTTACAAACCTTGTGTAAATCAGCAAATTTTAAAATTGACATCCCCATGTTTAAACCAATTTTAAGATGTCGTTGTTGTAATTTTGGTTTGCCTGTATGTATGTATGTATGCATGTACTTACATATGTATGTATATGTCAGTGTTGTTTAGTAAAAAACAATTTAGTTATTTTATAGAAACTATTGCCGGAATATCAAATGGACTCCAAAAGAATATTTAAAAGAAAAGGAGCGATCGGATTTCCATTCCCAGTCATTGTTTTCTCACTTTATGTGTTAACAAAAATAATAATTGTAGAAAATTAACTAGTGATGTATAAACACTCAAAACGAATAAAATAAAACTCGTTATTCTAGTGCTTCTTAATTTGCAATAAAAAAAAAACTTATAAAAACAAGTTGGAATACATTTTTAATTTTATAAAAACAATATTTCTCTGAAAACCGATAAACAGAAAAATATAAGCACGAGTACTTTGTGAATTAATAATCGTTGTTTTGCAGAACTAAGATACAAGTGACAAATGAAGAATACAGGGTTGCCACGATATTTTTAAAAAATCAAGTTAATTGATTTTTAGTTAAAATACTGATTATGAATACCAATATTTAAAAAACCTTTTTTAGCCTTAAAATGTTTTTTAACTAATCATTAATTAAAGCTCAATCAATTTTTTTTTATGAATACGGCTGTTAGTATATACGAGTTCATGGAGCCTTGTTCAGAAAACTAACTAAACTAAAAACAAACAAAAAAAATTTTTTTTTTAAATAAAAAAAGCCCAAATTTATCAAGGAAGACCTTTTGAGAGGCACTAAAATAATCACTAATTTGGGTTGATATCTCCAACAATAAAAGAATTTTCATTTACTCAAAGAACGTCATAACTCAAGAAATGGAATCTTTGAGTTAATCATGCAGAATTAATCCTCATATCGTTTTTCGTATTGTGCAAAAATAACATACAAATACAATAATCAAATATTAAGAGAGAAATAAAATTTTTGTCATTAAGTTGTTTGTAAATTAAAAACTTCAAATTCATTTTCTGGCAAACTGGTTTGTTTGAGTTATGACGTTCTTTGAGTATATGAGCGATATTTTTATTTAAATACCCATACCTTTGGATTTGACATCATAAGTAAGAGTTTGCGCTGAATGCAGCTGAGTAAGTTGAGAGTGGCTGGTGTGGTCATTTGCGCTATTTTGCATTAAATTAGAATCTAAATGTTGCAAGTTTTGTACGTGGTGGTGTGAGTGTGTATGTTGCTGACCAGCAGTGGAATGGTTGCTGTTACTGTTGCTAATGTTATTATTGCTGTGCTGGTGATTGTTGTGATGTTGACGATGATGAAGATGCGCGTGATTGTGATGATGATGAGGATGCGTCCCAACCGTGCTGCCATGATGAGTCAAAGCTGATGGTAAAATACTAATACCATGATTGATATGAGATCTTTGCATTTCCATGCTGAGCATATCTTGTCCAGGCTTACCTAAAAAAAAGATACTAACGTTTAGATAAAGGTTAAAACAATAAAACTATTTATTTTATCTTCCAAATGTTTTACAGCCTGGCTCACAATGTCAACAAAAAACGTTCGATCGACAACAATTCGGAAAATTTTAGTTATTTTTTTATTATTTTGTGCAAACTTATTTGTTTTTCTGTTTATGAATCCTTTAGGCTAAGGTTCGTATAGCTTTGTAAGTCAAATTACATGCATTAAGGACAATTGAAGGTTAGCCGCGAATAACGTTTTAAGTGACAAAATAATAATTTTTCAGGAGAGCCCAAAAACGTATTTTAAATCAAGATTGGTTTTTTCGTTTAAATTTTTTTAGCATATCGAAAATAATGATAACTAGCATTAACTTTTCTTTTTATATCTCTGCTACATTTATCAATTATTTTCGACAATTTCGTTTGCATGATTTTATTAGTTACTTACAAAGTTTTCCACTTACTGACTGATTGTAATTGTATTTTGCCGGCGATAAGATGCATAATTTTGGATGGTTTGATGTTTGAAAAACGCAAGAGAGATATATTAATGTTAAGCTGTGAAAAAAATTGTTTTTTAAAAATTTTCTTTTACAACGTTATTCGCGGCTGTGCTTCAATTGTCAATTATTATGACAAACACTAGCGGAACTGAACTACATGCTATTGGTGTAAGCTTCTGTATTCACATTTTTTTTTTAATACAAATGGAATATGTGATTTTTTGATTCATTGTACTCTAGACTTGTATCAAACTTATTCAGTCGGTCGTTTTGGACACAAACCTGTGATCAAGCTATAGGTTTGTGTCAAAAACAATCGACGGAATGAATTTAACCTAAGTCTATCGTACTCCAAATTTTCGGAGGCTTTTTTATAAAAGAGAAGTAACACTCAGGCAATGAATGCCTACTACTATTACTAGGTGCTACCTTCTTTAGGAAAGGGATAGTGACAGAGAAGACATGCTGTGAAGAAAAAGACAGAGAAAAGCTTCATTATTTTACAACTCTGCTTTTTTGTAGGGTTTTTTAATAATGCAGTGACTCTGGTGTGAAATGAGGCGTACTAAATTTTTTTTGGAAGCTGTGGTTAGTAGCAGTTTTATTGGTTATTTTACTTCGACGATGAATCTGCTACACAATGAGGGAGGGCGCTCTGATGTTACATTAGGATTAGTATCCTCTGAAGTTGGTATAGTTCAGTGAACAGTGACTATGCCTTCATCACTTGAATTTTCCCATAACAACTGACACAAAGGAGCACTAATACACATCAGATTTAATGACTGTTGGATAAAGGAATTGAACCCAGTACCTTCGGTTTTATAGCCAACATGCTAACTACTTCAGCTCAAACTCAATATACATATACAAGTAATCGATCAAACGTTTTCTGTGGACATTATACTTGCTCCGAACTCTTTCAGTAGCTCGTTTTAGACACAAACCTAGGATCGTGGAACAGACTAATAATTTCGAGAAATTACAAAAAATAAGAAGTTATTGTCATAGACTAAAATAAAAACCAACTCTAACAAATGTTCAATTATATTGTAATTTTTAATAGTTTTCTTAAATATTAATATTTTTGAGAAATCGTTTTTTGCAGCAGCCGCAACAAGTAAAATGCAACCGCCTTGTTTAAGACGTCTTGTACAGGCTTTATATGGTTGCATTATTACATATTTGTATGGATGTATAAATGACAAAATACAGTGATATAGATTGACAGAGACTTTTACTTATTTAAATGAAAATAAAATGATCGAATTTATAGAATTAACAAATTCTAAGAAAAAATAATAAAATAAACTCTAAATGCAACATGATAAATTCGCTGCTAAATCAAAATAAATATTGCTAAATTTAGCATTGAAAATGATAAACGAGCCACGCTAATCATGTTACACAATATCTTACCAGATATACCTACAGTACAAATCTGTCGCTTTTTACGTTTGTGCTTAGTTTGACCAAATGTGGCATTGAAAATGTACTGAGCTAATGGAATAAAATACTTTGGATCACGGTTATAACGGAGGGCAGAGACCATTTCCACTGATAATAATGCACCGAAGCGATCTGCAGTGTAAAAATGAGTTAAACTCTTACACAAATTGTGTAGATATAGAGATAATATGGTTTTTAAGACACCAATGGCCTTATGTATAATCAAAAATTGGCACAAAGTTAGCATATGTGGCAAAGTTGACGTGTTTTGTCATCTAATTTTACATTAATAATCATGCATCAACAAGTAGTTGAATTTTGTCACTTATGCTAACTTCACGCCAGTTTTTGATTATACATAAGGCTGCAAGATATTACTGGAAAACAGAGTTTTTTCCCCGGACTTTTTCATTTCCCAGGAAAGCGGGACATTTTTTTATATATCCCGGGATCCCGCTCCATAAAAATAATAAACATTAAATTTGCCAAGCATTAACACAAATTTGATAAGAAAGCTTAAACCAATCACTAAAACACATTTTATATACATAAATACTCGAATGTTAATTCAAATTGGGCCTTAGAACAAGAACTTTATTTTTTTTTAACTTTTAGTTTTTAAATTCCTTAAAGGTTTTTTCCAACTTACAAATATAAGTAATAACATAATAGTTAATAAAAACAAACATAAAATAACAAATACTCGAGGTTTGAGATCCAAAACAGATCAGTATATTTGTTCTTAAAAAAACGTCCATACAATTGAGTTTTCGATGTAAAACAATTTTATTAAAAACAAAAAAAGAAAATGATGATTTCAATTAATTACTTTAAAACCAGGGACCGAAAATAATTATTATATTTTTCTTTCTGAAGAACAGATTACTAGAAAATAACTATTACCTACTTTAGGTTATTATTAACCATTATCGTGAGATATCCATATATTATTATGACCGTGTTCTTACCTTTCCAAGGACATTTCAATATCTTGACCTAGAAATGCATCCATTACATCTAAAATACGATGTGTATTCTTGCAGCGATAACCAAAAAATAAAATTACTTTCGACAATGGACATTGGTAACCAAAAATCTTTTTTGGTTGCTATAATACCCGTAGTTATTTATAGCAAACAAATATTTCTAACTTATATTGGATACGATTATAAACATTATTTAAATTCAATAAATGGTTATAAAAACTTTAGCCATTTCTCTTATAACTATTAACATCAATTTAAGTGACAAGATATATATTTAAATATAAAATTTCTTAGACAAAATACTGCTCGCAATAAATTTTCACAAATGCCAAAGTGAAGGCAGTCATTTGTTTGTTTTATTATTTCCCGGGATCCCACAGAAAAAATCCCGGGAAATCGCGAAATTTTAAAAGTGGAATTTTGGGACCGTAAATAACAGTTATCGATATCAAAAAATTATTTTATAACAGCTATTTTGTGAATTAAAAAATAAAACACCATCTAAAATAGTTATTTTTCAATGTAAAAATAAAAGGTCGAATGAAACTCTTAAAAAGAGAGTTTTATTTTGCCGTCATAAAATGAAACTAATTTCAGAAGTTTTATTTTTCCCGTCCGAAAATAAAACTCATTTCAGGAGTTTGATTTTTCCCGTCCGAAAATAAAACTCAATTTATGTAAATTGTCTCCCAATGCAATCACCTTGCATTGCAATTGAATAAATCGTAATTAAAATAAGAACATATCGTGCCATAACCACCAAAAAAGCTTAAGCGACTTATTTTTTAACTTAATTTTTTGACCAAAATCGATTATTAGCGAGGAAGCTTCATAATCTTCACCGGATATTTTCCCATCTTTTCCGAATACATTTCAACCTCATACATCTCTTTTAGGGCAGTATTTGAGCTTCCTAAATGTAGATAGGGAACAGGAAATCGAAAAAATGAATAATAAGAATGAAAAAAGAGCTTTCTATGAAATTAATCATTTTTGTCCAAGGCCCTTATCGATTAATAAAAAAAATACATTATTTGTACTTACTTCTATAAATTGGCAACAACCGTGCAGTGTATTCCTACAGCCCAGGTAAGCGTGGAAGGAGCATTTTCCGCTCTTAAATTGGTACTGAGCGACCTCCGTTCAAATATTTCCACAGAGAATTTCGAAAAAGTTATGTTCGTTAAATTAAACAAATAAATTACTGCACACATTATATGAGATATACGCAATAAAAACGAGACTTAAAAAAAAGAGGAAAATTAACAGAATGAGTTTTATTTTAGAGAGTAAAAAAATTCTTCCAAAGAAATTAAACTAAATAAGTTTTATTTTAGAGGAAAAGAATAAAACTCCTTAAAAGGAGTTTGCTTTACTGACGGGAAAATAAAACTCTCTTTTTAAGAGTCTCATCTGATCTTTTATTTTTTCGTTAAAAAATAACTCTTAACTGTGGAGATGAGATCGTTTTTAAGCTCCCTATAAATTCATATAAATATCATATATCATATATCATATAAATAATATGATAGTATAGGTCTCCGTTGACTTGGGAGTTTTTGAGTTAAAATTTTTTCGATAACTGTTTACTGTCCGAGCTGGAATTCCTGAATTCCCGGGAAAAACCTCTACTGGAAACGGAGACGCTGATAATCTAGCCAAGGAGGGATTAATGGTAGAATTACTGAACTCGTATTGTGCTGTTGCGTAACATTTTTGCTGACAAAATCCGTAACATTTAATAAGTATACCGATGCTTAGTGAAAATGTGTTCGCAACGTTTGCGACGTAAAAATCTAGTTTCTGTAGAGTTTAGCTTACACACACGTATAGAGAAACTCAATAACAACTGACAGATTTGCTGGCAGCCTCACATTTTTACTAACTCACATCCATACTTAAACGACACGACAACTTCAAAAGTAAGACGATACGATTTGACTAACGAACCCATAACTATGAACTCTGACCCATCAGGGTCTACACTCAGGAGAGGGCATGGGGCTAGATGAAGATTCAATACATATGTAGAGTTTTGATAACTTATCTTCTCAGATATTCTATATTAAGGCTTTTAGCACAACTAAATTACAGATAGGGACTTTTCGTTATGATGATGGCTAATTGCTCAGTAAAGCGCAAAACACAAAAAAAATTTACATATGTTAGTATAATCGTCATATTGCCCTCATATGTACATTTGCTACTTAATAACCCGTAATTTTTTTTCTTAAAGGATTGTGTAGCTTCCCATTATCAAAAAAGCGAGCGGGAACACTTTTACTTATCTAATTGATATGAAGCTTGAACTCTTAATTATCTTATCTACTTAAAAAACCCGTAATTGATATGAAGCTTGGACTTGGACTCTTGTAACGACACAATATTGATTTTTACGAAACTTGGCTCACACCTTGTTGAGCTCTGAAAGTGACGATATTTTGCACGTTGAAAAGTTCGCGTGTGTCGCTTATATTTACAAGGGTTGCCCGGGGGCGTGGTACCACTTCCCTGAAATTTTACATTAGCGCCAAAAATTACAAATAAAACTTGTGTAGAGTTTGCTTAATTGATCGGCAGCGACTTCGAATAGCACTACATGTAGCACATATATAAATTTTTTAGTTAACTGAATCTAATTTTGGAAATCGGTTCAATATTTTTTTAAATATTATTTGTAAAATTTTTCGTTTTGAATTTTAGTTTCTATTTATTTATAATATATAAATTTATGTGTTTTTTTTTTTTGTAAATACTTGTAAAATAATTAATTTTGATAATTATTAAAAAATTTGATAACTTTTACCAAATTATAGGTTTTGAGTGTTTGTTCACTTTCATGGTAGGATTTCTGTTTGTAGTTTTTTGTGATTTTATGTAACCCGAACTCAGTGAATTTATTTGGGCGCATTTAATTTTGTGGTAAATTTTCTTTCCTTTAACCCAAAAAATTAGGTTCTTAATGCGGTTATATTTATTTATTAAATAATTTTTTGCCTCAGATATCCCTCAATAGGAACTTTTATTGCCTAGAAAAGTATGCAGTACAACGCCTATTAAAAATATATTCCACCCATGCGATTCTTATGAATCTTTTCACCCACGTTGAGGTACAGAAATGGCACAATTTATTCCAATAGTGTTTATATGGAAATGTTTTAGGAATTGGATCAGTATCGAATGTCGTAATTTGCCCCGAAATACTTATGACCATGTTCAGAAAGGTAAAACGATATTAAATTTTAATAAATTTCAAAGGTTAGTTTTGTGTTATTTATTGTATTCCTAACTCAACCTTTGTATATTAAACTGCGAGTCTAATCCTTCAATAAGAAACAACACTTGTCGTTTCTGTAGTTAATAAAAAGCGACAGCAAGAACAGTTTAAAAATATGCCAGACAATTGAAGAAAGTTGCAAGACATTACAACAGTAACAATAATAAATACATCTAAACATCAAGGCGGCTAACACTATTTTTTCCAGCGCTTTTTTTTTAATTTTGTTAACAGACAATTTGGTAGCTAGAAAGATAGTTCAACCATAAGGGCCACAAAATAAAATAAAGTAAGAGATACAAAAAAAAAATACTAAAACTCAAAACAGGTGGTTATTGATGTTGTTTCTGTTTTTACTATTACTTGTTGTTGTTGCTATTTGTATTATCATTATTATTGTAATAGTTAGTAGTAACTAATGCACAAACAAACACCTGTGTAAGTGTATGAATTTGGTAGTCACTCAAAAACTCATACTCTTACATGCACATTAACATAATGCCTAAAACTAAACATACTCGTACAGCTATTGGATGTATGTATTTCTATAATAATTTCCTCATTCATAATAATGATCACATTTTTGTTGTTGTTGTGTTTGTTGCTGTTGAACACTTACATACATTAACAGCGTAAAGGTCAATTACCATCAATCAACAGCAGGTGAGGTGAACTACCGCCATCGGAATATTTTGCGCCACGATGACCAACTGACACTCACTTTACAATTTTCTACTGCATAAAAATAAGAACAGCAGCAAAGAAAAAGGGAAAATATTTCTCCCCTGCTTTTTAAAATAAATAACGGAAAATAAACGTAATTAAATAAATAAAAACAACATCGAAAAAAAACGAACAAAGCCACGAAACCCTTGTATTTTTAGGGGGTTAGTTGATATGAAAAAAATGCTAAACGTACAATTTAATTTTAAGTCAGTATACAAAAATGTGGAAAACGGTTGACCTTGCAACTACCTGCAAAATACTTTTAAAGACAATTTTCAACAGTGATAGCTCACGAACCGTTTAAACGACTCAGAGCATATAATTCGGCGTTGTATTTTTAAAGTTCAAAATGTAACTGAATTCTATAAACCGATTTGATGAGGACTGTAGTGGTAATCAAAATAAAGTGCATTTTTCGAAATTTTTCGTTAAGTCTGGTATTTGCTCTCCAGCATAGTCAAACGACTTTCAAGAAAATACAACCTTGGGGCCAGATGGTGGCGTTGACTGAAGTAGTTGGCACGTTGACTGCAAAACCGAAGGTCCTGGGTTCGAACTTGGTCTCTGACAGTCATTAAAAATAAGAACACCACGCATTTTTCTGATGTGCATTAGTGTCCTTTGTATCAGTTGTTGTGGGAAAAAATCTAGTGATAAGGCACTGGTCACTAAAAACTATACCGACTTCATCAGATACTAATCCTAATGTAACATCAGCAGTGATGCAAACTTTTTTGACTCAAAACGCGTAAAAATTTATGAAAAAAGGGCTTAAAGGGCTAAACTGAAAAAATATACGTTTAATGCAACATAAAGTAAAAGTTTTAGAAAAAGCGCGAAAAGGGACTAGTTTTAAATGTTTCTGTTGAAAATCAAAGCCAAAGTAAAATAATTTGTTAGAAAATAAATAACTACCATGAGATGAACACATAGCTTGATATATAACATTTCAATAAGGTACATTCATATTTCATTTACATTTCATATTACATTTCATACGTAGATTAAATAGTGTATATGTATATATACAGTAGTACAATACATACATACATACATATGGCTACATAAGTAAATTTTAAATTTACTAAATAAAAATCTATTTTTAGGCTATACTGAAAATCTTTGAAAGCACAAAAAATTTTGAAGCAATAGGACACTTTTCCATATTGTTTCATCTTTTTTAATTTGGTAAAGCAAAATAAGAGAAGAAAGTTAGTAAAACAATGCTGTCACGTTATTTCATAAGTCGATATTGCTAGATTAAAGGATAAAAAAAGTTCGCAAAAATTTAAATGTAGACATATCGAGCAAAAAGTTAAAAGGGGCTAAAAGGGTTGCAAGATAATTGTAAAATGTGCTAGATAAACGCGTTTTATAGTTTCAGGCCAAAATTTTGTTTTGTCGCGTTTTGAGTGATTGAAAACGGGCTAAGTTGGCATCACTGAACATCAGAGCGCCCTCCTTCGTTGTGTAGCAGAATAATCGGTGAAGTAAAATAACCAATAAAATTGCTACTAAGCACAGCCTCAAAATTTAATACGCCTCATTTGACACCAGAAGGCGCTGCAACACTGTATTATCAAAAAATCTCTTTCTTCACAACCTGTCTTCTCTATCAGTATCACTTCCCTATCACCCTCTCTCAATATCTTCTCTTCAACTCACAGGTAGCACAAAGGGATCATTGTATTAAACCCAAGTGAGGTGATCTCGGGGGGATTATTAAGTAATCCAAATCGAACGGAAATGTGTTCGAATTGCAATGTTAATAAAATACAAAGTCGAACAGTTTTCGTTTCGAATCGAATTTCATAATAAACCCCCTGAATTTCTCCCTTCCTTACCAGCAGCCTGCTAACCTAACCTAACCCTAGTGCCAAATTATGCATTCGAGATGACCGAACAGGCTGTAGTATCGAATAAAATTTCGCAACGTATCGAATGGATGGATTACTGCATTTGAGAGCTATCGTATCGAAATTTTAAAACGTATAAAATTTTTTTTTAGATTGGTTGTTGAATCGACTAGGCAGTTTGTATTAAATTCAAGAAACATTTTGTGTTTCTTTCAGCTAGTGCAACAACGGAAATCGATTCGAACGCCGTAATAAGGTTTCCATGTTTTTTTTTATTGCCGATGGAGGTTTTTAACATACCATTTTATTAATATTGGCAGTGCAATACAATTATTATTTTATTTTACTGTTTTATCCTTTACATACATTTATAAATTAAAATTTTTTAGTATGTTTATATCGGCCTATCGTATTATATATACGATAGGCTCTTACCAGATCAAATAAAAACCCATGTCGAATGCTATGGTCTTAAACCTCGATACTTTTTATTCGACATCGAATGCAATGATGCCAAATTTAGTTTATTTTAATTTATTTTTTCTTTTAATTTATTCAAAGAATATTTATAAAAAATATTCATATTTAAAAAGCAGACCTCGAGCTGAAAGGAATGAGGCAAGATATTAACGTACATATCGCCCCCTAAATCCTAAAGCCTGTAGTACAAATCTATTTTGAACTAGTAACACATGTAAATGTAGAAATTAGCTCCTAGAAATGTTTCCGACTCGGCTAAATCAGTAACATTTTGATATTGAAACAAAAATACTATCAAAATCTTACGGCATGTGTCTATCCACTGCTACTAATTAAAAAAAAAACGCAATCAATATGCTGAAAATTCCCGCGACGTCATAGCCACTTGCGCATGTCGATTTTTGCATGCCGTCTACCAGGGATGATAAATGAGAAAACTAATTTCGTACCAATTAGATTTTAAGACTGTACTTTTTCGACCTCCATTAGTACTAAACCCGGTTTTCTTGTTTTAACTTCTTTTTATTTCATTTGCTCAAATAACGCAACTCAATGATATAAGAAAATTTTGCGTTTATTTAAAAAAAAAGAACTATATGAGAATTGATCTGCATCATTAACTCATAAATGAGAATTTCTTAGAATTCGAGATACTAGTCTTCTTTCGCAAGGTTTTTCTTTCGACATAGTGGAAGAGGCAGTAAATACATATCGTTGGTCTCAAGAAGAAGGGCCCTAACTCAAATAATTGTTATTTTACAGGAGAAAGTAAAAGCACAATAGAAACTGTAATATTATTTCTGTAATATTTTTGTACAACTGATTGTAAAAGCACTTTTACACTATTGCAAAAAAATTTTGTGGCGAGGTGTGTTTGTGTGAAGTGTATTGGAATCACTGAAAAACTCAGTTTCATAAAAAATTACAATATTCCCTTGATAACTTTTGAACGCTACGAAAACATTACGTCATCCAATTAATTTTTCAAAGCTCGAAACTCGTTACTTATAGCATCATCATTTCCTTTTAGGAATATTTTTGAATAAGAAAAGTACTATACTATTTACTGACATTTTCGGGAGTGAATTTTGTTAGCCAGTTTAAAATTTCGTCATGAAAAGTAACTTTATTTATTTTCACAAAAGTTTATATAGAACTGTTTAACATTTCTTTTTTAACTATACAACTTTCAATTTTATTTCTAGATATTTAAAGTTTTTCATTTAAAAGTAAATTTTAGTAGCATACCTACATAGCTTCATTTAATTCCATCACTTAAACGATTGATACGTTATAAATATAGCAAGTTTTTATTTCTTATAAGTTTTAAACTAATACAACAGATAAAATACACCGGTGAAGTTAGATATAGTTATTTATAATAAATCAAACAAGTGTAATGCATATCTAACAAGGTAGTCAACAACAAATCAAATTCGCCACATTTCTATCAAACTGGATATACATAAATACTTTAAATGATCGCTGTTTATTTTTTGTATGAAAAAAAAACAAGATAGTCTCGCAAATTTTTCAAAAAGTACCAAATGAGTCAGGGGGGTACCAACATGATTTTAAGTACAATTGTACCAACTTTATCAACCCTGCCGTCTACTATAGGCTTAACTCAAAATAGTTGTTATGTTTGGTTTTGTTTAGTCTAAAGTTAGTATCGCTCTGTAAGCCAAATTATATGTGATAATTTTTAAGGAACAAGTAGCACTAAATGTAATTGTTAATATTTAGACAAATACTAGCGGAATGGAACAGCATGCTGTTATCGAAGGCCGCCACACCTTCATCAAGACCGTTCTTGTGTGGTGGTGCCTGTTGATGCAAATTTCAGCTTTATATATGTACATACTCGTACTTTTGAGTGCAAATGGGATATTTGAATTGTTTTAATTCATCGTATTACAATTAATTACTAAAAATTTTATAGCGTTATAACAACAGAACCCACTATATGGTGGGAGCAAAGGTTGTATGTATGTGTATGTTTTAATGTATGTAATGCACAGATCGGTTGTAACCAAACTTTCCACGAGTAATTGATGCAAAGGCGCAAACACATTAAAAACATTGATATAACAGAAGTCAGCCAGCCAGTCATTCACTCAGTCATTCATTCCACCTAAAAAGTAAACCATGAAGCACTTTTGTGCGCTTTAATCTATTTCACGTACATTTTTTTCTACAAACAACCACTTCCTTCCTCTGTGGTTTTCAACAATATTTTGTCATTGCAACATGTTAATTCGTGAAACAGACTTGTACATGTCACAACAGGTAGAAGCCAAAGCAACAATAGTAGTTACTGAATGCAACAATTGCAATGAATACTTGATATTAAAAATAAAAAAAAGAATGAGTTCGTTTAATGTTTAAACCCAATGTATGAGTAACTTGTATCGTAAAGGGGTCTTTCTATGTACACACTCGTATATACGGCTATAGGTTAAAATACGTTTCAAAGTTTTTATAAACTGAAAGACGTTGTTTTTGTTTATAATAGTGGAGAGCGGAAAAGCATATTACAGGACATATATAGATGAAAATTTCGTTAAGGCTTGTATATAAAAGTGTTTTTTTAATTTGTGTTTATATGAATGTTCTTATGTAAATATGTACTAGAGATGGGATCGTGAATAGCCTTTCATTCACTACCACAAATACTTATGTTAAATTGATCATGATGATGATACACCAGCTATATTTGAGTGAAAACATTTCATTATTACAAAAGTTCCACTTATAGTCAAATGGTGAACATTTAAAACAATACGACAACCTGGTTTTGTGCGAGATTAAATTTGCAGCTACGATCAGGGACCTTTATAAATTTGATTGGATGAACTTTTTAAATAATTGTTGCTCACTTGTCCCTGTACATGATGGACTTCAGGCAAACCCACCAAAAGGAAGATGATCATACTCTCGAACACTACATTTATCACTGTTCAGCATTCAGTCAAATTAGATGACAAATCTTTCACCAAGAAAATATACCAGATATGGAATATCTTAGGGCGTCAGACTGAAAAATCCTGAGAAAGTATATGGAGGAAACCAGGTTCCTAACCTGAGTTAGATTAATAGGTTTTTATTGAGTACTTGTCGCCCCCCCCAACCCAAATATCTCTCTTGAGAGCGCACAACATGCTATAAAAGCATAACGAAAGGGATTGGATCACAATAAATTGCCCTTGAAAGTCTGTTCAATTTCGTTTAATAAAATTTTTATTGTAGACTTTTTTTAATCTTTGCTATATAAACTTTTTTAAATCGAAACCTTTATTAAGTATTTAGTAGTTGACCAAAACGACTATTGGCTTAAACGCACCATATGTTGCTGGAAAATATATTTTTACATATATGTATGTATATGTTCATAAATATATGAAACTACCCTGAAGGAAGCGTGGGGTTAAGTGTCCCCAATTCGCCACTTTTGTCCACGATTTTGGTAACTTTTTTGGCGACATTGTCAACAGATACACATAATGTTTAAATTTTTTGATGAAAATAAAAGTAGCGTCAAGCAAAACATACGTTTTTATAAAATTTAGTCTACGAAATCAATTTAAAAGATTAATATACGGCCATTTCACGGAGTTCAATTCCCTTCGGAAACGGAATTCAATCCACCCCATTTTGGAGGAGGTGTCTAAAAAAGCAAACTAAAATACAAGAATTTGTCAGGTGTATCCAAACTATTGGGCGGGTTCCGTTTCCGAATGGCATTGAACTATGTGACATGGCCGATAAATGTATTAAGCAATGCTTAAAAAAAATTTAAGAAAAAGTAATTGCATAAAAATAAATTTAAAAGAATTAATAATTATTGTATAAACATAGACAATGTGAAAATTAAACAATTCTAATTACAAGCGTCAGTTATGCAAATTTTGTGGAACCTGTGGAAGATTTTGTGGTCGCAGTTAAGGATTTTCCACACGTTCACATTCATACGTAAGTTTTTCACTTTACATTTGCATTTTTGATTAATATTTAACAGAAACGATAAATCACAGCTAGCTGGTAATGCTGAACGAAGAAATGAATTTGTTGCTCTTTTTATATTGTATTTTATACATTAGTTCCCTTTTTATGATCCTGTACACTAAAGGTGAAAGGAAACCCTATTGTTTTCGCTACGCTGTCCGTCTGCCCTTGCGTCACAGTCTCGATAACCATAAGAGGTATGGACCTGAAACTTGGACACAGTATGTAGAACTTTGGCCGCTACAACAACAAAAACATGAGAGGTAAAAATTAAATGGTGTTCCAAAACTAGCAACGAAAAATGTTTAAATCCCATGTAATATACATACAATTGTATGTATACAGACACTTGAAATTTGTAAGGTTCGTGTATTTTTTTAGACAGACAACAAGAATTAACACTAAAATTTAAAAAAATCTTAATTAAAGGGTGTTCTACCAGTCAATGTAATTTTTACAACTTGCTGTATCTTGGAAACCGTAAAAGAGAAAACTCTTGAAAATTTCAAAAACGGCGAAACTAAATAATTCGCCAAATTAAGAAGTTTTAAAACTAAAATAAATCACCAAAAACCGAAAAAATCGCCAAAATTTAAAAAACGGTAAAAACCGAAAAAAAGTCAAAAAGCTGAAAAAAAGCTAAAATACTAAAAAAATCCAAAACCGAAAAAACCCAAAAAACGCCAAAACTAAAAACCTCTTAAAACCGAAAAAATGGAAAAACGAAAAAATCCCAAAACTATATATTATTTAGGCTAAAGTTCGTATAGTATTACCTATCTAGTGTCCGTACGGAACCCTTCGTGCGCGAGTCAAAGTCGCACTTTATTGAATTTATTTATATATTTTCTTAATAAAACACATGTAAACAAAATATGCATGCGATTTCATTATCAACAGTGTAGATTAGGATTGCTAAAATATACTAGTGAACATATTTTTAAAATACACATACATATACATTAGACCTGGCGCAGCTAATATGGGGTTTTTTATTTTTTGGAATTTTGAATGCGGGTAGCAATGAAAATATGCGATTTAATGCCAAAATTGATGTAGTAAATTTTCAGGCTGATCGCATGGTGCCTACCCGTGCCATAATGGGGTCAAAGGTCAAAATTTTAAAAAATCACCAAATCACCAAATTTTTAAAAATCAAATAAATGTTTATTATAATTTTCAATTCAGCTTTAAGTTGTAAAAAATTATGGTGCTTCTGCTAAAACAATAAGACGAAAATATTTATAGAAATTAAAAAATACCAACAATATCTATGCTGTTATTCCTCTAACAGCTTTGTTGAACTCATTTGACTTCTGCGCAAGCAGAATTTTTTTTATTTTTTTGTTGTTTTGCTATAAGGAGATTTTTTGCAACGTCTGGTCTAAAAGTACCGTTGTTCTAGCTCTGTTGCTGCACACTTTGCAATGCTTTTGATATAAATATATAAAGTTTTGTCATTGTAAATTTGAATATTGTTGTGAAAGGTTTCGTTTATGTAAAATAAATTACTTTGTTAATTTTCGTAATTAATGGCTCAAAAGAAAATTTCATCGTTGAAACGGCTTCGATCTGCTGATACAAATGTGTATTTGATCAGTAAATGTGAACCCAAAATAGTTGGTGTGAAATTGCCATCAAAACAACAAGTGCTTCAGTGTTTTTTGTATAATGTTCGTTGTGAAAATAAAACAGTTAAAGAAAGTGCAAGATTGGTGTTGGCTGAAATATTGCCTTTTTGGGAAAAAGCTAGAATACCAACTCCAGATCAAAGAACATGTGCTGCAAAAGTCATTAAACTTTATGAAGAGTAGAGAACAGTCCAAAAAGTGGGCAATTCTCCTTTTCCGAGTTATCGCAAAAAAGAAAATGACTTTAAGGAAAATTTAAATAATTTGTTTGACATTGCACACGTTGACGCACTCAAGCTGATGAGTATACAGGAAGATATAGACTTTCTAATGAAGCAGCGAGAAAATGGACGCGTTGGTAGCATGACTTGTGTCGATAGAAATGTTACAAATAAAGAAAAAAGAAAGGCACAAAGATTGGAAGATGAAAAACGTCGAAAAGAAAATAATGAAAAGAAAAAAGGCACTTCAGGTAATTATTATGTAGTATTTGGACAGGCAGTGGCTATTTTTACCACTTAATTTCATGAACAGACTTGACTATGGAATATGTTGAATTTGAAAGTGATGAATCGGGAGAAGATAACCAGGCGATGGATGAACAGAGTGACAACATTTCAAGTTGCTCCAATAAGCCGATTCAAAGACGTGGAAAGAATAATTTTATAGACGATAGAATGCTTGCTTGTGTGGATGCTGGCAATATGTCAACTCCATTTGCTATACACTTCATCAGTGCAACTGCCAAAGCGTTGGGTCACAATATTGAGGATCTTGTTCTGAATTGCACAAGTTTGCGTGAACAACGTAAAAAATATCGTCGACGTCATGGCAAACAAATTGTTGAAAATTTCAAGGTACATATTTTTTATTTTGGCCAAGTTTTAAGTTTTTTTGAGCTTAAGTTTTTTACTTAGATCCCTGAAACATTTGTTTTGCATTGGGACGGAAAGCTACTTCCCGCACTTGCTGGAAAGGACAAAGTTGACCGCTTGGCTATTGTACTCACGTCGGAGAACGTTGAAAAATTGATAGCTATCCCGATCATTAAAGATGGAACAGGTGCTGCAGTTGCTCAATCAGTCTACGAATATTTGCTAAAAATGAATATGCAGAATTCGTTAGAAATGATATGTTTTGACACAACTGCTGCAAATACTGGCTCTCATAGTGGTGCTGGAACTTTATTGGAACGCAAACTGGAACGCAGCTTATTGTGGTTACCATGTCGCCACCATATTGCAGAAATTCTATTAAAAGCTGTATTTGAGATTAATGTAGGAAAATCAAGTGGCCCAGAGGTGGCGATTTTTGAACGATTTCCACGAGAATGGAGCACATTTTATTCAAAGGGATTCAGCACTTGTATGCAGGATGATCAAGTTTTGAAAGTCATACCTGTCCAAGAACGCGAAGCAAGCAAGAACTTTTGTCTTGAATATTTAGCTAAAGTTCACATTCGTCATGATTATAGAGAACTCCTACAACTTGCATTCATTTTTCTTGGTGGTAGCATTCCCAATTTCACTTTTCGTACACCTGGAGCTACGTCTCATGCAAGATTCATGTCCAAGGCTATCTATTGTCTAAAAATATACTTGTTTCATGGACACTTTAAAATTTCAGCGAATCAGTTGAATGGAATTCGTAATATCTGCATTTTCTTAGTAAGTCTCTATATTCCGTACTGGTTCAGAACCGGAAATGCAGTTGAAGCGCCAAATAGAGATATGCAGCTGATAAAGGGGATTATTACCTATTATAATAAAGAAGTATCTACAGTGCTATTGGAAAAAATTCGGAACCATCTGTGGTATTTATCAGAGGAGGCAATCGCACTTGCCTTTTTTGATCCTCATGTAGACTCAGAAACAAAGAAAAAGATGGTTTTGGCATTGCAAATAGAGTCCAAAGAAGACAATCATATCGGTGATGATGTAAATGTTTTCCCTTCTAAAAAAGTGTGCGTAAGCGTTGATGAACATATTTATAGTATTTCTTATTAAAAAAATTATCAAATGCAAAAAAAAATATTTTGGTGATTTTTCAAAATTTTGACCTTTGACCCCATTATGGCACGGGTAGGCACCATGCGATCAGCCTGAAAATTTACAACATCAATTTTGGCATCAAACCGCATATTTTCATCGCTACCCGCATTCAAGTTTCCAAAAAAAACATTTAACGCCAGGTCTAATATACATATATGTATATGATCCCTACAGAAGTGCCTAGTCAGTAGTACCAACGTCAGTAGCTCTTTTTCAATGACATGCACATCTTAAATGTCTATAGAAAAAAGCATTGTGTTCGGTATAATTTGTCAGTACTACTGGTGGCAAAGTCAATAGTGAATCATTACTGTTTCACTAGTGATACTTCCTACAGGGTATAAAGATATGTATGTTTGTTTGTATATGTTTTTAAAGTATCTAGTGCAACAGTTTGATATGCGTGAGTGCGCTCCTTCGTCATGTCAGTAATGAAGGTCTGTCTGTCTGTCCGTCTGTATTTTTAAAAGATTTTTTTTGTATAAATATATATGTATGTACGTATGTATTTATATACATACATATATTATTTTTACGTTGCTGCTTATTTCACTTAAGACTGTATGACAATAGTTAACGAAACACTTCTACTCAAACCCTATTTTAAAATTCGAATTATTCACCATCCATAGATAATTATCACGATCATGTATGTTTGTTTGTATGTGTGTAAAATGTGTATTCATACGTTTGCAACCATCACCTTTATACTACGAGTACAAACAACCCTAAAATTATTAAGACCATTTCCCGCTTTTCCATAAAACGTTATTAATTTATATTCGTTTGCAACGTATGTAAAAATATACATACACACATATAAAGATGTATGTATACAATGTATGTATATAAATATGTATGTATGTAAAATTTTACAATAGTTGCTTTGTTAGTTGATTGTTGTTTAGTTAATAAAGGTAACATTTTTTTTGGCAATTTGTGTTTTATGTAAATGAATGTACATATACATACATACATACATACATACATACATATGTATGTAAGTTGTATAAAGTTCACAATTTTAAAATCATCATAAATATATCAACTTCCGCTCTTCATTTCACCATTAAAATTACATGCATACATACACATTTACTTGAGCATGAATATGTCGATGCCACAAACTGCAGTTCTAATACATACGAGTACATACTTATGTAGTATAAGCAAACCTTCTTTTATGTTTTAAATTCTTAACTAAAAATTAATTTCATGAGGAGTTTTTGCTTGTTTTATTGCTTAAGCACCGTCAATATGCATGTCATTCCTGCTTAAGGAACTCATTATTGTTTCAATAAGCTGAAAAACTTAATGTATTTATAGTAAGACTCTTAATATGTTATTGAGAATCACATATGGGCATTTCCATATCAGCGTACGTGACATTTGTACGCCTACAAAGTGGAATAGATTCTGAAAAAATAGAAGTAACTCAAAAACATTTTGATGTTGTGTTCCATTCAGGGCGTACTATATGCGAAAAAAAATTATTACATTTGGAACCCTGTTGTCCAAAATATCGAGGGAAATAAGGGCATAGCGTACGTTAAATAAAATGGAACTGATATCAAGGTGCATGTAAAAGTATAAGAAAATCTGCGAATTGTAAAGTTTTTTTTCTTGTTTTAAATTTCTTACACGAAGCCAACTATTTTTCCTTTATTATCAGTAATTTTGAAATAAAAACGACTTTTGGCTGATTTTATAATGAATGAAGTTTAATAGCGTACGTGACAGCGTACATGACGGATTTGTCTCTTATAATATTCTTAAGTAATAAAATTTTTTTTTAATCTGTGGCAATAAATAATAATGGCTTGAGTCAAAATTTTGTGTTTTGAGATATTATGGGTTTTGTCTAAAATAAATTGTGTTTGGTTTTTATATAAAATTTTTAGATACCGAAAAAAAATTCACATTTATTTAGAACAAAACCGTTAATTTTATAAGAAAAAAGAAACGATTTTATTAGTTATTATTCGTTGTTTTTAGTTAAGATGTTATGAAAAAATCCATTGGCAGAAAAATAAAAACTGAAGTGAACTTAAGCTATTATATTGAAAGGCAAAATAATTTTTATTAATAGTAAGTTGAGATAAGTGCTTTAGGTTAAATTGAAAAATGCGGAAACCCTGAAATAAGATAGTTTTTGAAAAGCTTATGTGCTGTTTCCACAAGTCAGGCAGGCGACTCGTCTAGAAAATTTTTATGAAAATCACTCAAAAAGACGAGTGCTTTCCATACAAATTTTATACTCAAGTCAACCGTCTGCGTTGTAGAAACAGGGAGTTAGTTAAATATAACTCCCTGTTTCTACAACCCAGACGGTCGACTTGAGTATAAAATTTACATGAAAAGCACTCATTTTCTTGAGTGACTTTCATACAAATTTTCTAGACGAGTCGTCTGCCTGACTTGTAGAAACTGCACATAAGTTTTTTCTAATGAGGAATAATTTGAATGGGCTGTTAGTTATTGAACTTAAGTGTATACAATTTTAGATGCTCAAATATTTTAATATTGATGTAGCTACCTTAAAAAAATTAAGTTGAGTTAAGATGTTATGGCTTTATGTATTATTTTCCAAGAAGACTTAAGTTAAAATATAAATGGGTATAGTTTAAATGATCGATCTTGAAGAAGAGAATAAGAATATGTAATAAAATTAAAAAGGACTTATGTCAACTTAAGCCATTATTATATATTGCCACAGAAATTTATGCATACAAAAACTTAAAAACAAAACAAAAATATGTATTCAGTGAAAATAGCAATAAAAACAATAAAGATTCAACTTCATTTCTTACTACATACTGTTTGCTTGGGCGCTGAGTTTTCGCCCTCTTATACAGGCATGTTCTGGAAATCACAAGTTTTCAAATCACTTGTGATCTTAAAATCACAATTGTGATTTGATGGTGTTCTGAATATCACAAAAGTTTTAAACTTTCTGTGTGATTTTACCCTTTAAAAAATAGAAGAAAACAGCTGAGGTTTTGTTTTGTAAATGCAATATCACAAATGTAAATCACAAAGCAAATAACATTTTTGCAAAATTAAGAGTTATAAATTTTTTCATACTATAAAAATCAATAAAGAAGATATTAAGTTATTCATTTACTTAATCTATTGAGAATTTCAAAATAAAGTGATTGAAAAAATAACCAAGTGATTTCAAATCGGCAGGCATTTAGCTGACCAGTTTAAAATCACAAAAATTCAAAAAGTTATGTGTGCAGAGCACCTTTCTTGTATTTTCAATTCACTTTCACAAAAAGTGATTTTCAGCACATGCCTGATAATTATCAAGTTAACGCTGATACATTAATTGCAATTTTAATACTTACAATAGCGTACGTGACGAACTTTAAATGGTTATAAAATTTGTATTACACTAAATTGAGAAAAAATTTCGAACAATATTTATTTGCGACAATTATTCTGCTTTGAACTTTTATTTTGAAACAGTTGCGACCGGTCAAATTCAAATGACATAGACAAATAATATTTTTGCACCGCGTACGTGACATTAGAATAGCATCCAAGGCAAACCCAAAAAATAACGCTTATCGAACTCTAAATTTTCTCTTTCCTCATGGATATTGTTCATTGTTGTTGTAACATTAATTTTAAAGTATAATTGTAATGTTACAAATACCTGAATCGAGTCGCTAGTTAAGAAAAACTAGGTGATTGCAATTTCTTAACATTAATCAAAGAGATGGTCAGTTTAAACTGTTATTTTTGCTCTTGAAAAATTTTCATAAGCTATTAATACCTCTGCATAGTAAAATTTTAGTGATTTTTTCCTCTATGACATATTTTAAAAAAAATTTCATGGTTTCTTAATTTTTCAGTCGTGGTTGTCATTTTCATGGAAATACCCATATGCAAACACTATTACATATACAGACATTATACTGCGTAAAAAAAATACTTGTGATGTGTTACTATATTTCTGGTATGTATTGTCGAGTATAAAAACAATACATATGTATTTGAAATTTTCCAAACACCCCCAAAGTCTTGAGTTACGGGTAACAAAACCTGTTTTTCGTTTGTACCCGTATGCACTTATTAAACTCTAACTAATAGTGTTTTCACACTGACTTGGTTTTAATAAAAGTTGGTTTTAATGTTAAAACCAACTGTTAAAACCTGGTTTTACCATGCAAATTGTTTTTGTTAAATCCAACTTAAAACCATTTCTGAATTGGTTTTATTTTGGTTTTATGAAATACAACTCTGTTTTCGCTGTGGTAAATTGAGTGCTGCCAAGTTAAAATGACCGGTAGCAGCTGCTAATGTTTATGCCAGTGAATAACAAGAGATGTCGCTTGAAAGATTTTCAACTTAAAAATGGATGCAGCAGCAACAATAATTAAAAAACAACAACAAAATTTTCATTGACCTCTGGAAAGTGAAAATAAACGATATGACATATCGATTCACCACTAAAAAAGTTGTATTTTGCGATTTATTTGTGCATTTTTTATATACAATAACTTTATTTCCAAGCACTTCTTCACTTTGTATTACTAGTTCCATAATTTTAAAATATTAATTTACAAAATATAAAATAATTTCCATTTTAGAGCGCATTGTATAGTTTCTTAGTTTTTCATACAAACAAAAACAGTTGTACAGTTTGTCAAATAAGTGTTATAAAAAGCAGAAAAAAATACAACAACAAACACACGCATTTCGGCAGGCGATCTATTTTATTTTGAGCAAAGTTTTTAGACAGTCTGTGAGTTAAACCCTGAATTTAACAAACTGGCAGTGTGAATGCAAAATAAGCTGTTTATGGTTTTAACGTTAAAACCAGGTTTTAACTTGCAGTGTGAAAACACTATAACTTAAATATCAACCAATTTTTAACTTCCCAGCTAAAAAAATTTGAATGGAGCATATATGATGTTCCATATATGGTTCCGATCCGACGTATATGGACGTATATGATAATATATATTCATACATTTCCATACATGTATGGATAACTATAGAATAACTATTCCATATACAATATGCAATGTTCATATTCATACAATATTATATATAATACTAAAATTAATGAGTTTTTTTGCAAGATTTAATACAGGGAGGCTTTATTTAATAAAACATTTGTGGCGGCCTTTGTAATCTGCATGTTGTCCCATTATGCTGAAGTTTGCCATAATAATTTAAAATAGTTTTTAGCCAAATCCAATCATCAACGTTGAAACAAATAAGCTCCAATAAAATAATTAAAAACTGACTGAAAGACATTCCATTCATCATTTTATAGGAAAAGGGGATTGTATTATTAAAACAAAAAACTAAATTCATAACTTAAGAAATGAGATTAAAAAATAGTGCAATTATAAAAGAAAAAATAATATGTTTTTATATTAACACTAGTTTTCAATATAATCTTTGGCAGTAATATGAACTTTGTTTCTTAAAAATCTAGAGAATTCCGTTATTTTCTATAAAATTAATGACAGAATTATCCTTTTGATTATTTTATTTATTAAATGGGGCCACAATATATAAAATCGTACAATAATGGTTTTTTTTTGTTACAAAAGTTATTCTATTTTATACTTTGAGGCTGTGCGCATATAAACTTTGCATACCGTATGTATTTTCTAATCGATCTAAAATTCACCAGTTTAAAAAAAAAGAGAAAAAGATCGAGTTAATAAAATGCAAGATTTCTTTATGGCAAATCCGATCTTATATGATATATCATGTATGCATACATTTTTATATGGCTCCATATATTACATCTTATTTCTATATTATAGATCCACATATGAAGAGCTTCATAATTAAATTTCCATATATGACCTCATACATTATAATACATTTCATATATTAGTCTATATATCAATGCATATATAATACGTAAAAGTAAATTTAGAAAATAAAAATTAACAGTGTGTGTTCTAGCATCCGAATTTAGACGAGCACAATTTAAAAATTGACAATTTCAAACTTTTAGATTTTTTCCTTTTTGATTTTGAGCAAAAAACTCGTGTTCTTTTCACTTGTTAACAGTCTTGTGAAAAGAATACGAGTTTTTTGCTCAAAAGTGAAAACGAAAAAATCTAAAAGTTTGAAATCGTCCATTTCCAAATTGTTTTCTTCTAAATTCGGATGCTAGAACACATACTATTAATTTGTATTTTCTAAATTTCAACTTAAACAGGCGTATCATGTGTTTTAACATCCGAACTCACACGACAACATGTGAAAACGAATATAAATTCTTATTAAATTAAATTTTGTGTACGAAGATTAGTTTTGTGTTTTTTAAATAATCGATGCAACTTTTCTCTTAAAATGATGTATTTGTAAATTTTTTTTTGTTCGTTTGAAATTATTTATCCAAACAAATGTTTCATCAAATCCAACTTCGATGTTTAAAAACTTAAAAAAAGGAATTTTAATAAATATGAATATGAATTTACACATCTGTATGACAATTAGGTTGGCACTGAAATGTATGGAATTTTTTATTTTCTTTACTTAAATAAAGGCTGTGCGGATTATTATAGTACTAGATCTAAAACTCACATATTAAAAATCTTAGCCAAATCGGGTAGCTCCCTGGCGTGCCACACTTAGGTAAAAGTTGCACTTTTATAAAATTTACCAAAATAAGACTCAATTTACATAAAGCTATATTTTAGTAAACGAATCCCAAATTTTGGAGCGAATCGGACAACTGCGAGGCTTGACGACCCTAACAGGCCTATTCTGACATTATTATCGTAACAAAAAACAATACAACTATTACCTACGAAAAAGTAGGTAACAAAAATTTATTTTAAGAATTTGTAATTCAATTTGATATTAAATTTCGCGAAAAATTGGTAGCAAACCCTTAGATTCATTTAACATTGCTCAAATAAATTTTATTGCAAAAATAGCGAAAATTCGCGAAAAATTGCACAATTTCAAACAGGCTCTACACTTGCTTAGCAGTATCTAATATTGCAAGGAATACCAAAAATTCGGAAAAAAAAACGCGAAATTTATGAAAATTCGCGAAAACTTTCTAAGATTAAAAACGATGGCATTGTTTAAAAGCGGTCAAAGGGTAAAAACAAACCAAAGACTTTCAAGAGATCGCTTATCGCGAAAATTGCGAAAATTGCGAAATCGCGTGATTTTCTCGATTTTTTTTTTAAGTTTTTGGCGTGCCTTGTAATATTTGCTATTGTTAAGCAATTTTTGGGCTAATTTTCAATTTTGCAGTTTTTCGCGATTTTTAGCAAATCCTTGGCTATTTTACAGTTTTACCGACTTTTTATCACTTATCCATCTTTTTAATGTTTACAAGTTTTTGCGAATTTTTGAAGTTTTCGCGATTTTTTCCGACCTTTTTAGATTTCTAACAATTTTAGCTATCTTAAAACAATTTTAGGGTTTGTTCTCATTTTTGCAATTTTTCGCAAATTTTTGCAAATTTTCGCTATTTTTAATGTAAAAGTAATCTTGGATTTTACAATTTTGTATTAATGAATAAAATTAATATTTTTTCATTTATTTTTATATCAAATTTTTTTAAAAATATATGAAAACTTTTTCACCACATTTGTTGAATTATTTTGTTATTACCTTTTAGCCGGAATACCGGAACAAACAAAAGTTACAATACGGTAACAAAAATTCGGTTACAAATTTATTATAACCAAATTGCCAGAATAAGGCTGTAAGAGTTGAAATTTAAAAATTTTAAAAAATCTACCAAAATTAAGCTCAATTTACACAAAACAATACTTCTTGGGCCGAATCAGACAACTGCAAGGCTTGACCGTTACATTTTCAAAAAAAGCTCAATTTGTATAAATAAAAAATTCCATCCATTTCATTGCCACCCTAATGCTGATGTTACAAATTGTTTGATAAAAATAAACATTAACAAAAGAATAAGGACAAATATATGCACAAGTTTTCTACAGGAAGCTTAAGAAAATAGTACATACACATACAAATCTGTGCAAAGAGATATAGAGACATATCTCACACTAAATCATAAACAGTCACAACCCAACAATCCCAGATGCTCAGGCATGGCACAAAACTGTTCAAGAAATCTTTGCTGCAAGAAAAATTATTGCGGCATATGAGAAAACAAAACCATTTTTATAATTTTGCGTTTGTTTACGATTTAGTGCGCGATATGTATATACATGTGTATATATATTTTCACAGATTTGTTAGTTTCAGTAACACCATGGTTATTTCTTTTACGGAGTAAAGAAAAACACTAAATATTGATGTTACACAAGCATTTCAGAAAATCTGCAATTTGGCAGTGAAAGTCTACAAATCTCACTTTATAATTTTTGCAATGAAAAATCAGCAAATTGCAGAAAAATCTGCAAATCTGGCAACAGTGTTTTTATGATATTTAGAAACTCTTTAGTGCTGCCGTACTTTTAACGTAATTTAATAAGAACTTTAAATAACCACTAAAAATTAGATCGTATTTAAATACAAATTAAATTTAAGTAAAACTTGGCTAATTATGTGCTTAAATATTAAGTTAAAAACTTAAAACTTAAAGGGACAAGACTATTACTATAAACATATAAAGTTTTTCAGCTTATTTAATACAATTTTTGGTTAAAGTCTACTGATGAGTTCCTGTATGTCAAATAAATATAAATACTTCTGTATTTCTTAAATTTAATTTATGTTTAGTTAAATTCATTAAGAATAAAAGTGCCAAATATCCTTGCTATACAATTATACTATTATTAGCTAGGAATGGGCAAAAAATATCGATACTTGCGAAAATAAATATCGATATATCGATTCTCATTTACGAGTATCGGGTTTCGATATTTTTAATAGCTCCACAAATTTTAGACGGTTTTTAACTGCACGATATTGGCATCACTGCTAGTGATGCGAAGAAAAAAAAGAGAAATTTATTATCCGGTCCTCTATCAACCGGTTACATCTATTAACCGGCATGCTGTCACTTTGTTTCTTGACCTCTATTATCCGTGATTTTACCTCTATTATCCGTGCTTCCAGTTTTTATACCTGTTTTAACCGTGCTATACCTCTATTACACAGAAAAAGTATTCACCAATTAATGTTTTCAATTAATAATTTAATTGATTCAATTAAATTTTTAATTGTATTAATTAATTTGAGTGGAAAAACTTAATTGATATTACCAAATTGTTTATAGGTGAAAATTTAATCAATTTTTTAATTAATATTACAAATCTTTTAATTGATATTACAAAATCATTCATATTACTGTTGTGTGTATCCGTGAAAAATTATATTTCATGTTTTAATACAAACTAAAATATCATGTTTTATTTATAATAATATGTACTATTTTGTGTTTTTATTCAACCTATATTAACCGTGTTTTTCGATTATCCTTGCTAGGTCCAGTCCCGTGCACCCGTGCACTGTATATTGTAATTCATAGCAAATTGAATGAAATAAAGAAACTTAAAGTGCAAATCTCATGATTTTGAGTAATTTTTTAGGAAATTTTTTGGAAGTTTAAACTTTCACTCAAAAACATTAAACTGAACTAGTGTTAGATTAAAATAATTTTCAGTTTAGCTAGTTAGACAAAGAAACTAAGAGCCTAATTTGGTAAAATGTAACGCTCAGAGTTGACAAATTTTTTATATATTTTGTTTTTGTAATTAAATTTTTTTTCATATAAAAATTTTCAAACGCTTAGCACTGCGTTTTACAAAATTAGGACCAAATTTTAATCAATATTCAATTATTAAAACTGCAGTCGAGGACCAGCTTACCCAAAGAGGTTTTTGCATAAAAACAAGGAATAACTTATTTTACTAATTTTTTTTTCGTTTGGTTGTCATTATGCAATAGAATAATATTTTGAGTGTAAAAAATGTTTGTGGAGTATAAAAATTTTTTTTACTCTATTAACCAATTTTTTTTTGGAATTATAAAATAAAATAGGTTTATAAAAAAATTACTTACATATATTTTTGAGTTTAAAAAAGTTTTTTTTGAGTGTAAAAAATATTTAGGTGCACAAAATTTTGTTAGCTGAAAAATTTATTTGACTAAATATGTAAATTTTTCTCTTTGGAAAAATATTACTACCAGTTTATAGAGGACAAGTATAAATAGACAGATGAGAATTTTTAGCTGTTTTCTATAACCTGGAAGTTAATTAAAAATATATATTTTTATTTATTTTATATCAGTATAGAGTTTGACTTTAGAGACACATGGTTTCTTCGGAGAATATTCTTAGAATTTCGTCTTTTTGCAATACGATTTTTGAAAAATAAAACCGACCCACCCGCCCTTATATATACATAGTATATATATTAATATTTTTTAACTGCTGATATTAGTTAATTTATTTGTCTATGCGAAATGCTCATGCAGCATCTATACGAAACACAAATTTGTGTATTTATAGGTACAGTCACACTTGGCAAACATTTGCCAAAATAAGCGTAACCACACTAAATAATAATGAAAAACTTTTTGTTTAAGAGAATTGTATATTAAGTTAAACAGTTTCCAATAATATTAAATTCTATGGCTTTTCTTTGAGTTATGTACGAGTATATGTATATGAAACTGTTTAGCTTTTGTTGGAGTAACTAGTAGCCACATGAAGTGGCTGCTGCTGTTTTGAATCTTCTAAAAAACATTCAAGTTCAAAATGCCGTTAAATTGTTAGTATTGCGAATTCAATATAATTTTCACATTTTCCTAATCGGTGGGAAGGAAGTTCTTTTTCATATTTGGTTTTAATTTTAATTATAAATCAAGGAAAAGCAATCAATTCTGGCCAACTAAGTTAAACAAATGCATGTACGTGTGCTTGTATCATGAAGCTTACGCTGTGTCATTTTCAAAATGTGTACAACACCGTTCACGTTATGTTTTTTAATATGGAAAGAAAAATATCGTAAATGACAAACGTTGCAACTAGTACACACCATTGCGATGTCACAAAATGCCACAATGTGTACTTAAAATTAGCAACAAAATGCTAAAATTAAGAAAGATTTCACAATGTATGATTAAGAATTAACGTGCACTTTAACTGCAAGTTCTTCACACAGAACTTGCCGTTAAGGCCCATGTTAGCTTTTACTTGTACATTGTGAAAAGGGCCGTTAGTCTGCTGCTCGAAGCGCAGAAGTATATGAATGCAAAAGTTGAAACCCTTCTAGTTATACCAAATTGCGTTGCTTCTGAGTACCCTCTCCTACGACACACACATACACACACACACACATGTAACAAGCTGTTAACTAATTTATTAAATGTATTTTTGTGTGCTTTTGTGCTACAAAAAATTTATACAAATATGTACTACGTACATATTACGAAATTCGTGCACTTAGTATATGCATTGCAAATTACATACTTATGTACATAAGTATAATATACATATTATGTATGTTATATGACATAAATATGCCTGCTTTCAGAAAAAAGGCACTCATTTGGCTGTTGCAATGCAAGCGACATCAGTCAGCTGTGTTGAATGTACAATTGTTGCATTTGTCCCTTTTGAGCTCGAGTATCTAGTTCTCGCATTCGGGTGTGTTAAACTTAAAGTAGACGTGACATAGCCATAATGCCATAGCCATAATCAAACCAAAACTCAATTGGTTTCTATGGTGACAGTTATGGCGTTTTGGCGAGTCACGTATAATCAAATACAGTGTTGCCCATTAGTTTGGTTCGAACGGCTGTTTTCTATGGCTATGGTTATATCACTTCTGATTGAACCTTTATTCCTGTCACATGTGAGGGTGTTGTGTTTTGCAATTGCATATTTGTTGCTGCTTAACCAAAGATATTAGGGTTTTAATAAGTTTTTGTTAATAAAGATTATACACCAATTCCACGGTTGGCGTCGCTGCTTGGGACCGGAGAAACGCATTACAAACGGAAAGAAACCAAACCGAAGCAATATTTTTGGTTTAGAGATTCATAATTTTAACTAAAAAATTGGGGTTTCAATAAAAAATAATCTTTTTTTATTGTTCTTTTTAATAGTTTTTATTAAAATTTTAAATTTATTTGCTGGTGGTTAAGAAAATTCTCAAATAGTTTTTGAAGGCCTGTTCATAAGATAAGAGGTTTGTGACTGTTCAGAACGTGCGGTTGAAGTATACTGACGATTTGTTAAAGCAACAATGAAATGCATATGGGTAATTCCAGAAAAAGGTCAAACAAAAAAAAATTTTTTTGCTCAACAATTTTGGGTTTATTCTTAATAATAAAGCTGAAAGGTCTATACTTTATAATTATAAAAGCATTTTTAATTTTTGAAATTTTTTTACTGAAATCTGCGACTGTAAAAACAACTATTTTTGTTTGCTAAGCCCTTTTTAGCGGTTATTTAATTAAAGTAATAGATATTATTTTTTGTAATTTAAAAATGTTCTACTAATAATGACCTTGCGCATTAGCACAAAAAAGGAGAACGGCGTTCTAATAACATACGTTTTTTGAGTTTGCTTTCACTTATACCTTAATGTCGCATCCATCGCATAAAATCAATATTTATTAATTTTTTTTTCATCAGTAAGTAAGCGTTTTTTATTGTTTAATTTCTTTCGTACTAAAGTTCAATGAATATTAACAAAGTTACTACGTCGCGTCCATTTTTGTACTTTACCCATAAAAAAAATTAAAACAAAGTTTTCATATTCCATAAATCTACACATAAACGATCTTCTTTCACCTTCATTTCCACATTCACCATAAAAATCTTAATAAGATTTCCCCGAATTCTGTATATATCTAAGTGCACAAAAATAACTTTTATTTTTGTCGCATCCGTTTCCGCTGACATCTGCTTATATCTTTTTACTATATTATTAATATCGCCAAAATTTTTTTCTTAAATATACTACTGCTTCATTGCTTTAAAAACCTAAGATATATCTTTCCATTCCTTTCTTGTTTTTGCTCAACTAAAAGTGTACACATGTCGCGTCCGTCCCCTGAGAATCGCCCATATAGACAATGCTTAACCACCAGCAAATAAATTTCAATTAAAATAAACTTATGATAATATAAGGAATAATAAATTTCTTAAACATAACAAAAACATTAAGATTAAAATTAAAAATAAGGAATTCATGGTATAAAAACAAACGTCTTGAGTCATCTAAATCGATTACGATTTCTACGGTTGGATATGTCAATCTTGCTGATTTTGCTATAAAATTATCTAAAGTTTTTTGGATTGTTAAAACTTTTCTCTTCACATTCCTAGATATTTCAATTATATGTATGTACATATATTGGCATTATACTTAAAAGGGAAATCTCCTTCTTCTTTATTAACTTTATACAAATATTTTTATACTAACCATGCAACTTTGAAATCACAGAAATTTTAAAAAGATGCAACTCCGAAACGACGCAGACGGGAGTATTGGTGTATTTAATATTATCTTTTTACTAGTAGAATTTTTTTCAATTGTTTCTGGAACGCAAACGGCATTCGCCAACATAAAAATCAACTTGAGCACTTCCTAACGGAAAAAATATTGATGTAATGTTGGCCTCAGCGACTAATTTGACTTCGAGAAGCCTTTTTAAAATATCTGGCTACACCTTATATGATTCGAAGGACCCAAGAGGAAGAACATGTGTTGTTAGTCACAATATTTACAACAAACTGTGGTGTTATTTGTTCATTAATAATTATCACATGTAATTTGGCTTACAAAGCGATACGAACTTTTTCCTGTTCAAATCATAAATATAGAAACAAATGAAGTTCGAATAATAATTAAAATTAAGAATATATGTATCCAATAGCTCGGAAAGTATTTCGTAATTTAATTTAATAAGCACTTAATTTAAATTCTTTAAATACTATCCAAAAAAATCTTATAGAGGCTGGTTAATAACTCAGTAAATTTCTAGGGAATTTTTTAAAATAAACCTGCGAATTACTCTGAATTAATTATGTTTTAAAAATAAAGTTATAAACAGTATGGTTCCAGTACAAAAATACTACCTAAGAGCGTAGGCAATTTCCTTAAAATTTAACCACCCGATACATATATAAATATAAATAAATTTTTATATATTATAGAAAATACATATAATAAAGTAATACCAAAAGTAAAAAAGATTAAACGTAAATAAGTTTGTGGTTTCTTTGCAAAAACAAAGATTTTTAAAAATGATGAGAAAAATTGTATATTAAATTACAAAGCTTAAAGCACACTAGAGATATACATACGTCTGTCTTAAATATACTAATCTTTTTAAATATATATACATATAAAAAAATATATGTGCATACAAAAAAAAAAGTTCAACATGTCGTTGAACATCACAAAAATCATTTTCGAGTCGCCGAAATTTAAATTTTTTGGAATTTTTGACGGACAGACGGACAGCGTAGCGAAAACACCTTTGGAGTACAGAACTCGAAAAAGAAAATAAATAAAAAAAGTCCTTAATCATTCTCAGGTCACGAAGAAATTATTTAAAATATTAGAGAATTCTTGTTAAAATTTTTTAAGAACAATATTCGAATTTTTTACTTTTTTAACAGTATAAATCAAAAGACTTAAGATACGAACGTTATTGGTAGAAGTTTTGTCAGTCGGTCTCTCAAATAATATGCAGATTTCTTGTATAGCGCAAATAAATTTAAAATAATTATTTTGCATGATATTTATTTATTGCGTATCAATATTTAACTACATCACAGCAAAAAAATTTATTTATGAAGGGTATTTTTTATAGAGTGACACAAGCTTAAATCAAAATAAAACAAGGAAATATATTTTTAATATCAATCAAAAGGGCTTTATTGGAAAGAAAATTTTATGAAACTAATGTTTAAATACGAGAATGATTTCTGTGGCCGCCAACACCAATTTTCAACAACTTTTTGCAGCATTTCGGTATTTCGCCGATAACTCTTCGAATGTTGAATTCTAGGTGTTCGATTGCTTGTGGTTTACCGACGTCATCAACTGACTTAACATAACCCCAAAGAAAATAATTCAATGGGGCTAAATCACACGATATTGGTGGCAAATTAATTTGGTCATTACGTAAAATTATTTTTTCATCAAATGTTTCTTTGCGTAAATCAATTGCAGCGCCCGCTGTGTGGCATGTGGCTCCGTCCTGTTGGAACCAGATATCAGCAAGCAGGGCTGTCAGATATGGCGATTTCTCGCCAAACGTGGCGATTTTTCAACTTGTTTGGCGTCTAAATTTTTGGTTTGGCGACATGGCGATTTTTCTGGCGATAAATAAATTTGTTGGCGATTTTTGTGGCTATTTTTTAACAAAATTGAAACTCAAAATTTTTGTAATTCATCAATTTTAGTTTGTTGAAGGAGTAGTTTAAAAAAATAAATCCCACCAGAACTCATTTGCAAGAAATAAAATCGGCTGGATTTTGATGATTTTGCTTATGTTAATTAATTCTATTTGAATTTGGATGAGAAAAACTTGTAAAAAATCATTTTTGGCGACTTTATTTCTACTTTTTGGCGATTTTCTGCTAAATTTCTATACGATTATCTTGTAAAAATTTACATTAAAAAAATTTTTATATAAAATCAAATTTATTATCAAATATTTAATAAGAAAAACTACATAAAATTGATTTTGGCGACTTTTGGCGACTTCTAAAATCAATTTGGCGAAATAAGCCAGAAAAAATCTGACAATCCTGTCAGCAAGATTAATGCCACGTAATTGAGATACGACAAAAATTTCGAATCATGTTCCCATACCGTTCACCATTGACAGTAACATTCTGACCATCATCGTTTTTGAAGACATATGGGCCAATGATTCCGCCAGCCCATAAAGTGCATCAAACAGTAATTTTCTGTGGATGTAATGGTGTTTCAACAAAAGCTTGAGAATTCTCTTCACTATAAATGCGACAATGCTGCTTATTTTCAATGGGTACTTAGATTCAACCAAAAATAGGCTTCATCGGAAAATAAAATTTTTAAATTTTTTCAAATTTTAAAAATTTTAAGAATTTGCATGTGTTGCTCTGGTGTAAGTCGATTTATAATGAAATTTTCAAGCAAACTAAACAATAAATTCAGTAAAGTGCGACTTTGACTCGCGCACGAAGGGTTCCGTACGTTGGCTTTGAGCATTTTTTTAATAGTGTTGTTTTTACGTTTTTTCAGCTGAAATAATTTTTTTTTATTATTTTTCGCTTTTTTCTCGTTTTGGCGATTTTTTTTAAATTTTGGCAATTTTTTTCATTCTGGCGATTTTTTTCATTTTGGCGATTTTTTTTTTATTTTGGCAATTTTTTTTTCATTTTGGCGATTTTTTTAATTTTGGCGATTTTTTCATTTTGGCGATTTTTTTTCATTTTGGCGATTTTTTCATTTTGGCGATTTTTCCGGTTTTTTGCGATTTATTTTCGATTTAGAATTTTTTTTAATTTGGTGCTTTTTTTCGTTTTGGCGATTTTTTTTTGATTTTGGCGATTTTTTTCGGTTTGGCGATTTTATAATTTTGAGATTTTTTTGATTTACCGGTTTTGAAAATTTCAAGAAGTTTGCTCTTACGGTTTCCAAGATACAGCAAGTTATCAAAATTACATAGTCGAAATTACAATAACTGATGGTACACCCTTTAATTAAATTTTTTTAAATTTTAGTGTTAGTTGTTGTAGTCTGTATAAAAATACACGAACTTTACACATTTCAAGTGCATATACATCCAATTGTGTGTATATTAGATGAAATTTTAAAATTTTTCGTTGCTCGTTTTGGCACACCCTTTAATTTCCAACTCTCATGTATTTGTTGTTGTAGCGGCCAAGGGTCCCATGTAATATACATACATACATACAATTGTATGTATATTACATGGGATTTTAAAATTTTTCGTTGCTCGTTTTGGCACACCCTTTAATTTCCAACTCTCATGTATTTGTTGTTGTAGCGGCCAAGGGTCTACACACTCTGTCCAAATTTCAGGTCCGTAGCTCTTACGGTTCTCGAGAAAATACCCTGTGACGGACAGACGGACAGACGGACAGACGGACAGACGGACAGACGGACAGACGGCCAGACGGACAGACGGACAGCGTAGCGAAACCAATAGGGTTCCTTTTTCACCTTTGGTGTACGGAACCCTAAAAAACAACTATCAGCTGTTAAATGGGTGCTCAAATAAAGCAGCGATGCCAACTCAAAGTTGTCACTTTCTAAAAAAACACGCTTTACTTTCAATTTGACTGAATAACCCATTATGTTTGTTTGAGAAGTTCAAAAAGTATAAGGTATCCTTTACTATTTACCTACAAACATCAAAACGTCAATAGATTACTATTTGGCTAAAAGTACTCAAAATATAATGGGTTATTTTTTGCCCAATTTTATAGATTTTAATTATTGCCCAAAAATTATTCAAAAGCTAATGGGCAAAAAATGTTTATTAGAAAAAGTTTCCTATTAGCTTTTAAATACTTTTGGGCAAAAAATAATCTATAAAATTTTTTTTAATAAAAATTATAGTCAAGTGAATTTAATTTAATTATTCTTATGTTATACTTCTAGTCCTCCAAATATATATGGCCCTATGGAATTGGTTTGTTATTTTTATAAATAAATTAAAATTAAAATAAATATGTGTGTACTTACATACATACATACAGACATATATATATATATATATATATATATATATATATATATATATATATATATGTAGTATGTCTCTAATTAAAAAAGTTAACAAAAATTGTTTATTTTACTATGACCAGACAAAAACATTCAAAAGACAAAATTAAATTTTTTTAAGTAAAAACCATTATGCAATAACAGTGTGCTTGAATTCAAAACTTTTTTTTGTAACAAGCCAGGGACCCGGTGGGTAAATCATCTAACTCGAGTACGCTGAATCCGATGGTGCTGACCATTTTTTAAGGCTAGCGCTAGTTTAAAAAATAATGTAGATTGAAAACTTGGTAAAAAGTACCAACAAATTTAAATTTTTCTCTTTGTTTTTTACCATTTTGAATTAGGAAATTAAAAACGTAAAACTTGATAATAACGACTTATTAGTGTCTTCTGATGTGGTTTCTTTATTCACCAACATTCCCGTTTCGCACAGCGATAAATACGTTTCGCACAGCGATAAATACGATGGACAAATGGAATATAATAAAAAGCAATACCACTATCCCACGCTCACAATTCTGAGACATATTAAAGTTCTGCCTGTACCAAAACAATTATTTTATTTACAGTAAAAAAGTTTACAACCAGGTCTTTGGCATGCCCATGGGAAATCCCCTCTCTCCAACAATTGCCAATATTGTTTTGGATAATTTACTTGACATAGCACTGACTGCACTATTTAATAAAAACGTTAATATCAACTACATAGCCAAATATGTAGATGATATTCTAGCAATAATCAAATTTACCATAGAAATTGAAACCAGGGGTGAAATCGCATATCTTGACACAAAATTATACAGGAATAATAATACAATAGCATTCGACTGGTATTCAAAAAATATTTCATCGGAAAGAATTACCAACTCCAACGCTACTCAACCCAAAAGCCAGTACAAAAAAAATGTTATCCAAAGAGTTCTTCACATTAGTGACCATCAATTCCACACACAGAATATTAAAAAAAATACTAACATATTAACAGCCAACAGTTTCCCTATTAATCTAATTAAAGTCCTAATAAAAGCATACAAAAGAAAAAATTACGGAGATCGTGGCAACCCTAAGGAAGATGATAAATGCCAAGGCCTATTTATCAGGTCAATGCAATCATCCTGGTGATATTCTATGTTGTTTTCGTGATTAAGCTCTCAAAGTTCTTTGCACCATATACTTTAGTTCATGTTTGTGTGTGTTTCTGACACCTTTAACATAAAGTTGTTTTTTGTATTGCTGTGTTTTTTGTAGAGTTACATAGACCTAATAAATAGGTCTGATAAATCCTTTTACAGTGTAAAGTACATACCTGGTCTCACTGATTCGAAGAAGATGAGAAAAATAATAAATAAAAATAGCATAAGCTTTGCATAAAACCCAACAAAACATTGAGCGAAATGTTTACTAATACTAAAACAGCCACACCAAAGCTACAACAAAACAATCTTGTTTACGAAATTCCTTGTAAAGCATAGATGTTCAAGCATCTCTTTTCCAATAACGCGTTATAGGAAAGCAAGAAAAAAAACAAATTCTGCTTACGCAGCAAACAAATACATACACGAAAAAAAATTTTGCTCTCTTTAGGTTTTAGCTTCTCTTTAGCATAGAGCAGGGATGGATAACAAGTATTTTTAAACTTTATCTATATTTTGACGTCTTTTTATTTAAAAAAAATGGCTTGGTATATGTAAAACACAATAACATATAACGCATTGTGCATTACCATCAACATTTTCTTTAAAGAAGAATTCGCTTTCGTAATTTTCTTTAAACATTTTACGCGTGTGTTGTTGTCTCAACAAGTAATAAACAGAATGTGATTCACAAAACATTTCCACCTCTGTTAAAAGTAAGCAGATATTTTCCTCTGCTCCACACACAAGCGCAAACGTGTTTATGTGTTAGTGCACATCACTGTTGTAAAGCAATGATAAGCAAACACATACATATGTAATGTAAAAGAGAGCATAACAAAGTGCCCACGGGCGGCCTTTTGGTGATCAATGTTGTAAAGGCAATGACAGCAACAACTGCAATTTAGTTTGCATTGGAACCCCAAAAAGGAGTTTAGAAACAAGAATAAATGAGCATAAAGCTGATATTAATAAAAAGAAAGAGAGCACAGCGTTATCACAACACATATTACAAACTCATCATAAACCTGATGCATTAAACACATTCGACACAGCAGGCTACGGGCTACAATCTGTCAAAAATAGAATACACACATTCTTATGGTAACAATTATTTTAACGACAGCAGGCTACACGACTGCACGACCACCGTTGTAGCTGTCGCCAACTTTAAACTAATTTCTATTTCTCTGGCTACAATGAGCAAATGCAGTGTTGCCAGTATAATACAAAATGGTGAATATGATATCGTACAATTATTTCATACTATTTACTAGAAACAATATCCAAAAATTGATGTAAAGAATAAATTGATTCATTATTGTACTTTTATGTGAAATAAGTACATTTTAAAAGAAAAATTAATTTTTATAAATGCAAAATATATGAAAGTGGCAATACTGAACTATGTATTTGTACTTGAATATCAGCTGCAGATGGTGCTGCTGCCGTCTCCAAAATAATTAAGTAGCTGGCTACGAGGCGACAAATGCTGCTAGCGGCATTTGAAGTCGTGTGTTCGTGTAGCCTGCTGTGGTGAATGTGTTTAATGCATGACTTCGAAAATGTAAAAATACTTAGTAAGGAAAACAATGTGAGAAAGAGACTTATAACTGGAACCTTAAGAATACAACAAAAAATTAACAGAACAATGAACAAAAAAGAAGATACCGACAATTTAAGCGCTAACTACAAAATTATCATAGAGAACAGTTGATCAGTTTGGAAAAAGCTTTTAATCGTTTGTGTTAGATACTTTTGTTTTGCTTTATTTAAAATAACAATCTTTAAAATATGCATACGTATATACTATGTATGTATATAATAGCCTTTTCACACTTACTCACATCTTTGAGGAATGAGTGAAATATGTTGAAAATTTAAAAACCCTGTTCACATTACAACATCTTTCATCTGTCATGTATTATAATACTATTTTTACAAGTGTGAGCAAATAAAAATTAAATAATAAAATGGAATTTAAAATTTCAGCAGCAATTGATTTAATTGCTGCTCTTGAAGAGCAGAAACAATGTATTGTAGCAGAATTAGTAGAAATTATGCTATCAGACAATGATGATGAAGAAATGTTACATACTTTATACGCAACGATTTCTCATCAGCGAAGCTTAAGACATTTGAAACTACTTCTTTATACAGTCAAATCCCGATAATTCGTAATAGCAAGGGACCGGCCACTTCTTACGAATTATAGGGGTTTTCGATTTAGCGGGAGTTCGATTTAACGGAGTTAAAATAAAATAAATACGAATTAACGGGGTTTTTCAATTTATTTACTAAATTTGTTGTTTTTGTAACACCGGCAGAGTCTTGTATGCGTGCTCTTTGACATTTTGCTTTATTATTCATGTAAAAAACTGATCTTAAAAAAATAAACACACACACAAGCAAAAGCAAAAAACAACCCAAAAAAAAATCGCATTAAACAAAAATCATTCTTTCCATGTTTCTGTTGTTTTTATTACGAATTATAAGTGGTAGTTGGCAAAAAATTACGATTTATAAGAGGTAAAGGAGATTTTATTTGAAAAAAAAATTACGAATTATCGAGGGGACCAAAATGTATGGAAATTTTACGAATTAACGAGATTTTTTCAAGGGACCGACTGTTTATTACGAATTATCGGGAATTACGATTTATCGGGGTACGAATTATCGGGATTTGACTGTAATTTATTTCGATTTGGAAAAATGTGTGTATATACATATAATAAAATCTTGGAGTAGTTACGGAACTTTCTACGGGAAGAATATTCCAAAAGGTATCCCTGAATATATGTATGTATATGTGTATGTAAATATATGTACATGTATGTATGTATATATGTAAGTTTATAGTATCTATGCATGTATGTATATATGTAGTTGTTTATATTTTTCTAGTAATGTTACTAAATTAATCGAAAGATGTTGAATGGAACAAAGTGAGATAGGAACATCTTCTAAAGATGTTTAACATTCAGCCCTGTATAATTCTTATGGGAAGATGTTATCATCTTGATGAAAGATGAAAGATGTGAGTAAGTATGAAAAGGCTATAACTTGGAATTTGTTTAAAAAGTTTTAAGCATGTATATAAATGTTCTCTGAAATATAAATTAATAATTTTTATTTGTAAGTAAACATTATGCTTTTGTTATATATTGTTATAAATTGTTAAACTTACTTATAATTTTTTGTGTTTTTAATTTATGGAATAAATAGACGAGTCCCTGGAAAAAGTTAGCAAAACATTCACGAAACGTTGGAAAATATTAAATGAAATTGCTTTTTTTATTGCCATAGAAATGCGTTAGGCCTAATTATTTAAAGGAAATAGTCTTCAACTCAATTAAAAATTTTAAAACTTGGCCAAGGAAAAATACACAGCACAAAAAATAATTCAGTAATCCGGACAAAAGCTGAAACTAAATCTGTCCGGACTAAGGAGGTTCTACTGTACATATTCAAGGTATCCAATATTCATATTTGCCTTTTTACACTTAATATTATTAGTTTAGTTTATTACACTTTAAGACCATGTGAAACTAGCGAAAATGGTATATTGGATACTTTGGCGCTATAGAACAATATAATTTTGTAAAGTTCATGCAAAAAATCAGAGTTGCAAAAGAATGAAGCTTTCCTCTATCTCTTCCTTCACCACCTGTCGTCTCTATCTCTATCTAAAAAAAAGGTAACGCCGAATAATAGTAGTAGGCATTCATTACTTCTCTTTAAAAAAAAGAAGTGTCTTAGGGCTAATAAATCAGTCAATGATTATTTGTATTTTATTTTTAAATCTTATTTAAACACAAAAATTTGTTTCTCACTGCACAATTAAATCAAACTTAAACAGCCAACACTGTAGATTTAAGTGTTGTTTAAATTTTACAAACACACCATATGTTTTGTGCATGTGTGTGTTTTTTGAAGGTACGTACATGAACATCATGTGGTCGTATTAAAATGAATTTCGTTTAATTTCCGCAAATGTACAACAAATGTAACACATATTTTCATATCATGAAATATATAAATAGAAAAATGCATTCTGATGCTCTTTTTGTATCATAAAATGTGTTTTTTGCTTTTTCACTTTTCTGCAAATTGATAAATCAACTTTCTTGTTTATATTGAACAGCTGTTTTTTGGAAAGCTTTCCATAATATTGTAGTGCTACCGTACTTTCAACTTAATTTGATAATAACTTTAATTAACCACTGAAAAAATGAAAGTGTATTTAAACACATTTTAATTTTTAATGAAAATTAACTCAAACTATATTTAAACATTCACTGATTTATTAGCTATTAGGACACTCGGTTATAGCTATGCTGCTTAGCTATATAAAACAAACTTAATGTGTTAAATAACAATACAATAAAATTATATATGATTATGTCAAATTCGCCGCAAATATTTCAAAACGTTTCCATTTATTTCCCATTATTTTATTTTCTAGCGGCGCACGATTAAATTAATGTATTATTTGTGGCCGGTGGCGGCTGTTAAACGTTTTACAGCCAATCGGCTGTGTTCTTAGGCTTGTGCTCCACGGTTGGTAAATGTGGCACGATCGTGCCATTTTCGGCACAATTCAATGATTAATGGCACGATGGCACGCTCACCCAAATTTTGGCACTAATGCAACATCCAAAATTTTTGAAAAAAGTTTTTAATATTGTATAAAATACTTCAGCAAAATTTGTAAAATCTGTTGTAAAAATGTGTACTTCTAAAAGCTGCAACAATGAAAGTATTAGTTTCAAGTAAATGACATCTTACATGTTGTTTTTTGTTCGCTTCTATTTTGTTCTCCTTGCCTAAATGGCGCACCGAGTCGCCTGCCTTTTTGTCATACATAGATTAGCCGCCGTCGAAACTATCGGTTTTTTTTATATTTTGGCCAGTTTTATATCATTCGTTATATTCGTTCGAATATGTGAATTGTTCAAGATTCAACACAACTGACTCAAAAAACAAACAAATTCTATAAGGTCGCGTCCTTGCTAGCTTAAAAAAATCTAAAGTGGACGAAAATTTATTGTTGAAGACTGAAATTTTTTTTTCTACTTGAATTGTTGAATTAAATAAGTAAATAAAACAAACAAAAATGAATTGAATTCCTATTAATCAAATGTATTGACATTTAAAATACAAACTCAATAAAATTTACAATTAATACAATATATTTCACCATTTTCATGAGCCCAGCTGTGTATGTATGTACATTTATTTTTTGGCACTTTTTAAGTTATTTTGGCACTTTTCGGCTAACATTTTGGCACGAAACTAAAATTCTCAAATACCATCACTGTTGTGCTCATGTTCAAAAACAATACAAAAACAAATTGAGCAATCGTTCTCATTATTTTTTAGTTTTGTTTTTGTTTCACTCACTTCAAAGAACGAAACAAAACAAAATCAAATAATTTGTTTCGTTTATTTTCGTACTCTGCTTTTAAGTACAAAGAAATCAAAACAAAAATAAATTTATAACTGTAATAGTGTCGATTATTTCTGTTATGAAATTCACGTCCTAACTCCTGGATCACGCCATAAATAGCAAAGATATAAAAATCCATAGTATCCAATATGTCACATGTGTTACTAAAATATTTTAAATATGTATGTACTTATATGTAATTAATATGTTAAAAGTTATTACAAAGTAAACTATCCGAAATAGAGATCGACCGAAGGCGTTTTTTTTTTTTTGGCCGAAGCCGAAGCCGAACTTCGGCTAAAATCCTAAACTTCGGCCAAAACCGAAGCCGAAGCCGAATGTTTTAAATTTTAAAAATGATACTTGTTTTATATGAATTAAGAAAAAAGTTTCCTTTTTTGAGATCACTGAAATAGCTGTAATATCTATTGGATACATAATAAGAAAAATAAAACTATTTTGCAATTTCTAGATTGCTTTTTCATATGATCACTCACAAGAACGTCCAAGTAAAAGAAAAGAGAAAGCAACTGGGTTGTATTTCAAAGCAACCCTTTCAAAACGTTAAACACAATAGAAACTGTCGGCGAGCAACGACCAAACATAATGTTATTTTTCAAGCTTGGAATGAAAAATATTCGGCTTCGGCTAATCGGCCGATTTTTGCCGTAGGCCGAAGCCGATTAATCGGTCGAACTCTAATCCGAAATACCATATTCGCACATTAGAAACAGCGCATCAAGGAAAATCATTGATAATCACTCAGATGCAAGGTGACGAATGTGATTTTTTGGTAAGAAAAGTATCTGAAAAAAAACTATTACCTAATACAGTACACAATTCAATAAGCATTTTCGCTGTCCTGCAAAGTACCAATTTGCATATTGGATGGCATGCCATGGTAGGGGCGATATGTATGCACTCGTATTTCGCTCAAACTTTTTAAGGTTTCTGTTAGTTATTAATCGATATGGCAAGCAGTTCCTAAGGTAGTAATTACATGATTGCACTAGGTATAATTTTGAAATCAATGATCATTTGATAATTTGTATGTACCAGGCGGACTATAATAACAAGTGTCTGTTGGCGCCATTTTGAGCTATCGCTTATTTTGATTTATAATAAAAAAATCCTTTTGGCTATTGAATCGGTGTATTTGATAAATGAAAACAAATTACAATGTGTCTTCGAATTTAATAGAAGTGCGAATAATAAACAATTACATATGTTTTTCTTTAAATTTTTGCACGTAAACAATGATAATATGTATGCATACACATAAATTGTTTACCCGACGAAAAGCAAATTCACACACTTAGTCACTTTGTTAGTCAAACTAGTGTGTTTCTTCTTTTCTATAGTTGTGATATTATTTCATTGATACAGACAGACAGACAGACAGACAGACAGAAGAAACAAGTAAATAAGTGAGGGAGGAAGTGTGTGAAATATTTTTTAGCCACCAGCAGTATATGTGTATGTTCGTTGACATACAAGCACCAAGTTACATATACATACATATATCTATAGAAATACATACACATATAGTATGTGTATGTATATAGTTTTGTATAATTTTTTTTAATGAAAATGGGAAATTAAGCTCAAGGTCAGTAAAGCTGATTTGAAAACTACATAAATACCCATAATTATCATAAAAACAATGAAAATGTCGCGGGAATATTTAGTTGTTTCACGGTCATGTCTTGAACTTCAGTCAGTTACGAGTAACGACATGAAGGATTGTGAGTTTTACATAATAAAATGTTGATAATGGGAAGGCTATGTACTACATCACACAAAGCTTTTTTTTCGATTTGAGAACATTTACCCGTAAATAAAAAAAGCCACAAGCAAACAAACAATACCTTACTCTATTCCAAGACAATAGGTTAATAAAAACTCTATATTTTCACACAGGCCAAACTCACATTTAAGAAATTCTCTTTTATATATTTGAAAATATTTTTATATTGTATATATGTATATATATACATTTTTATATCTACAGTCGAACTTCTCTATTAAGTCAACATTTTCTGCAGTTTCTCTATGACGAATTTTCTCTATAACGTAGAAATTTGACGGTCCCCAACTACTACGTTATAGAGAAGTTCGACTGTATATACATATACATATACATATGTATGTATGTATGTATATAGATAAATGCATACAGAGTTACTGCGTTTATACGCGCACTATTTGCAAACACAGGCAAATCCCGGTATAACGAACGATATAATGTCAGGCTCATTCGTTATACTGAAAAATTCGTTATATCGCAAAGTTTTTTTCAAATGATATTTTAACTGTTATTACCAGGGCATGTTTTTTGTGGCACGAAAAATTGTTCAAAATGGCTGGAAAAGTTTCACGCAAAAGTATAATAATTGGCACGAAAATGGCAAAACTGGCAAAAAATAAAATGCTATTTAAGAAGAAGTTATTTTATATTAAATTTTAATTGCACAGTAAAATAACAAGCTTCTTCAAGTTGTCAAAAATAAATGATCTCCTATTATCGGATAGAACGGTTGAATAAATGGAAAAGACTCGTTCGACAAGATATAACTGGAGCAAACTTAAGTGCCAATACTTCAGATGGAGAGCGGTTTTCAATATATTCATCTGCTTCACTTTCATTAAAAAATATATTACTTCTTATCTATATAATTAATAGGCGAACAAGTTTTTTGTAATCCCTTTTGCGCCGGAACTACTGCACCGATTTTGGAGAGACTTACATGATTTTGAAAGATTTTCTGCACAGATGTGCACAATCTATATTTTATTGACATCGGTGCAGTATTTTGGTAGCTATAAGCGTTTAAAGTTGCTACTACTACATGCAAACATAGTACACACTCATTTATTAGCTTACACTTAAAAATGGAACAAAACATGTTTGTGTGTGAGTGTGTGTATTTGCAGTATTTCTCTTGCTATTCCAATTTTTTTTTCTCTTATTTGTTATTGTATGAAAGCCATAAAACTTATAGGAAGAGAGTTCAATAAATTGAAGTAGCTTTAATAAAGAGATTTTGTTTCTGGTTTTTTTTAATTTTATGTACGAATTATTGTTTATGTAAATATGTATGCATATTGTGTGACTGTGTTTTAATGAATTTTTTATGACGTTTAGATAATTTTTCTTTGAATCTTAATATAATTATTTACATCTAGAGTACGGACGATTATTTCGTCCGTTTGGTATATCTAGTTTTAATTAATGCATGTAATCCGGTATTTCGATCTAAAACTTTTTTCAACTTATTTGCATTTTAAAACTTCAGAGACTTCCTTAAAATTGTCGCAATAATATATTGTAGCTTTAACCCATGTTCCCCATCGAGTGACACAAGGGAATGGAGGTTTTTTTAAGTTTGGAAACATTGATTTTAAAAGATTGTTTCAAGATGGGGCCTGAAAAATACAAAATCACAAATAATGCTGCGATCTTGTACCTAAAAAAATACAGCTTTAAAGTTTCATTAGTCCTCACTTTCAGCTGTTGTTTTGTGCTGTACCGTTCTGCTTCTGAATTTGAGTACTTACTTTTTCTGTAGTAGCGTATCAGCTGTTTCTCACCAGAAGAGTCGCAGATATCCACTAAAGTAATTACTTTTGCCACGTCCATTATTAAGTTTCAAGAAACTTTTATGTTTTTCTTTTAAAAACTATATTTTTTAAATTCTAAAAGCATAATCACAATTTATTTAAATTTTTATTTCATTTATGCTGTCACTGACAATTACTTAACAATTTTTTGATTATCTCAGGTTGCACCGAAACAAAACATAACGAAACAGAAAAACTAACGATTTCTATTATATTTCTATAGACAAACAAGAGTCAGCTGATTCGAAACAGAACAGAAAGTAAAAACAAATTCTGACCTTACAGTTTGATTCTACCGTGTTTACATTTTTAAAATCAAAAAAATCAGCTAGTCTGTGCAATCTATGCGCCAGGCACGTTGTGTAACATTTTTGGAAATAATGTTTTAAGCGACCGGACTGCAGACACCATACATATATGGCGCTGCGTCTGTCATCACAAGCAAACTGATGTTGTATTTAAGGCCTGTTAAAAATATAAGATAGTCAAATAAATACATTGGAAAAAATTTAAATTTACAATTAGGTCACAATATTTGCAAAAGAAATTGTAAACAAGTAAGAGTGCTATATTCGGCTGTGTCGAACCTTATATATCCTTTACCAACGTATGTATATGTATTATACAGATATATGTATGATATTTGTTTTGTGATAACATTTATAATTTTTTGTTATAGTGCAATTTTTAGTAAGTGACCTCTCGGTTTTTTTCGACTTAAGAATTTGCTTGAGTAAAGATCTTACAAAAACATAAAATATTTTTAACTAAAAAAAATTATTTTTGGTTATTTTTTACCCAATTTTTTTCCAACTTACAACCCTGGAATAATTTAAATTTTTCTGGTTTTGATACGAGTACAAATTTATTTCTTTCTTTGAGGTATAGAACTTTAAGTTGGCATCACTTTTTTAACTGGCGGCCATTTTGTCAGCTGTCAAGTAATTAATATTTAGTTTAGTTTGCCATTTCATCATGAACAGGTTGACAAAAGAACAACGCTTGCAAATCGTGCAAATTTATTTCGAAAATAATGGTTAAGTTCGCGAAGTTTACCGCAAGCTCCGTCCATTTTATGGTCGACATAATCGTCCATCAGAGCAATTAATTCGGTTAACCAAGGATCGTTTTCGCACTACGTTTACTCTATGTGATAATACGCATCCGCAGAGACGTCGAACAGTGCGCTCCGAAGAAACAATTGCCGCTGTAGAGCAAAGTGTTGAAGAGGACCCGAATGAATCGATTCGCCACCGTGCACAGCAATTGGAGCTTTGTCCATCAACTTTATGGAAGATTTTGAAGATTTTGAATGTGGATGAGTTGTGGTTCCAACAAGACGGCGCTACATGCCACACAGCGCACGTCACAATCGATTTATTGAAGGAAACATTCGATGAGCGCATAATTTCGCGGAATGGACCTGTCAATTGGCCACCAAGATCGTGTGATTTGACACTATTGGATTATTTTCTTTGGGGATATGTGAAGTCGCTCGTCTACGCCAACAAACCAGAAACGTTAGGGGACTTGGAAGCCAACATTCGTGGCGTTATTGCCAACATACGGCCCCATATGCTCGAAAAAGTGGTTGAAAATTGGACCTGTAGAATTGGCTTTATTCGAGCCAGCCGCGGCGGCCACATGCCCGAAATCATATTTAAACATTAATGGCATAAAATTATCCTTCCTTCTAAAAAAACACCCTTTACTATATTTAATTACCATAGAAATAGCTAGCTTTATTTAAACAAAAAAGTTTACTTTTCCCAACCCTGGAATCACCCTTTTAAACTTTTTTGCGTCCTTATACCAATCTTGTTCTTTAAAAATATATAAAATATGTTAAGTGAACAAAGAAAAAAATAAATAAGGAAAATAATATTTTTATTTAGTTACTTTAATATCAAATAAATTCAGTAAAGTGCGAATTTGACTCGCGCACGAAGGGTTCCGTACGTTCGGTTTTCAAAATTTTTTTAATATGGCGTCTTTGGATTTTTTTTCGACACCGCTGAATATAGCACTCTTACTTGTTTATTTTGCGATTCGCTATATAAAATTGTTAATGTAAAATATTTGGACGTTCGTTATATCGGATTTTCGTTAAGGCGAGATTCGTTATACGGAGATTTTCCTGTACAAATATTTGCAAATAATTTAACTCACTGCTTACAAGGCATAGCAAATATACAAAAACTGGGTAGAACTTCTATAGAAAAGTTACTTTTATTTGCAAAAACAAAAAATTGTGTAAATGTATAAAGTAACAAATAATTATTTGTTTTTATTGTCATTATTTTCTTCTATCGATGGTTTTTTTTTGTTCAATATACTATATCCATTTATTGCTTTTATTGGCAAACATTTGTAAGCGTGGCAACCTCAAGCATTTTATTTGCAAATAGTGCGTTAATCGTGAACAGTTTTATGAGTTAGTCAGTCGATAAGTCAATCAAAAAAAAATTCTATGGCAACGAGTTTATAGTTTTATTTGCAGATAACTCGTGCGTATAAACGTAGTAGGTGTCAAGAATGAGTTAATACATTACAAAACATGCGATTTTGAGCTAACTAACCATTATTTTTTTTTTTTTACAACATGTATTTTTTTTGATTATTTTAATTATTTACATATTTCCAAGTACATACATATAAGGAACTTTTTCCTTATTTTGTTGGTTAAGCACCGTCTTCGCACCGCCATTCGTTGCTGGTTAAAGTGGAGTTGAAGTCTATTGATAGATTTTGGTTAACCAATAAAACAAATAAAAATTGCATACATTAAGGAATGAATGTCAAATAAATACGTTTAGGTATTTCTTATATTTAAAAATATCTCAAACTAAAAAATTATAAAAAAATATTTAAAAACAACTTACGCCTTCATTAAGTGCAGTGAAAAATAATATATTTTATTTTCTTTTTAATAGGTTGTATGGCAGCCCTTGGTATCTACTACACATTGTTTACGCTTCTGTTAAGAATTAAAAAGTTTTTCATTTCATAATTGGAGGATGTTTCGTGCCAGTCCTGCTATATTGCGGTTTTCAGTGTTGCTTGGCTTTTCGATTGAGATTAAGGTAGTATTTTATTTAAATAGGCCCACAAATTTGGGATCGGGCCTTTGTGTAGGGGAATTTATAAACTTTCTGCTGATATAAAGAAGCTAAATACTAAACATATGCGATTTATGTTTAGGTTCGTTGTCCCGATAAAATACAAACTGCGGCTTCTTTCCACTTATGAAGGCGAATTTCTTACGTATACAGTATGTCAAGAATAAGTTTACACATTGAAAAAATCGTTTATTAAGCTTCATCAGCTTTTAAATTATCCTTTATATTTTATAGCAATTATTTGTTCGATTTATTATAATTATCCAGACAGAATTTACCAACCGTACAAAAATTGTAACACTGGGAAAGCACTTTTACTCAAGAAACCAAAATGATTTGCCCACGTTACGGTTTACAATCTGAAAAAATTGTTTTCCAAGTTTTTTTTTTTGTAAAAAAAATGTTTTAAATTTATATTGGAATGAGTTACTCGTAGATAACAAAGCCAAAATTACTTTTACTATTCCCTAAGGACTAGAAAACATCAAGATGCGGTTAAAAGTACCAGTCTAATAGTACTAATATTTCCAAAGTCAAAAGCTGAAAATTCTGATTAGATTAAATTTTTCATGTTCATAGTTTGCGATTTAGAGTCATAATATCTATACATAAGCTCAATTAAGGATTTTTAAGAAAATCGTTAATATTGTTTGGTTGACAACAAAATAAAAGAAGTAAATAAAATTGAAAATTGATTGTACACTCTTTAAAGCAATTGCTCCAGCAATTGTGTAGCTTTACAGTTTGCTAGACCTATAAGTAGAACTTTTTCATCTATGGTATATGCATATCTAAATGTCGAATGTGGCGACTACATAACAGAACAGAGGAGGAGAAGTAGCTCTGAAAAATAGGTAATGATCCCAGATATTAAGTTAGGCCGTTGCTCAATGTGTTCGATTGTCTTAATATATGTGAAATATTTGTTCAGACATTTACTTCTGCTGTTTCATAAAGCACACAAATATTAGTAACCTCTATAAAAACAAACTTTTAAAAGCAAGCCGAAGGTATAGAGGTCATAGACTGTCATAGCTGATCAAGTGGAAAGAATAAGTAAAGTCATAAAAAATTATGGTAAGAAGCTAAGGGATAATTATTATATGCATGAACCTGAGATCGTTTTTGATCAATATCAGGAAAATATGGCAATTTTTAAATAAAGAACTTGGTCAATGTAGCAAACCACTAAGTGAACTAATCAAAGAAAGTGCTGAAAGTATTTGAAGGACGGAATAAAAGCTGAAGCTTTCAATAAATATTTCGCTGGATGTAGCCAAAAGTTGAAAAGTGTCATAAAATATGCTTCAGATGATCATATCAATAAATTTGTAACCTTAACACATAAAACTTTGCTCCAATATATCCAGAGGATATGTTGAGAATAACTGAATCGCTCAAAGTAGAGAAGAGTCCTGGCTACGATAACATAAATACTAATATTTTGATTATGAGAAATGGTTTGATTTCTGCTATGCTTGCAAAAAATTCTAATAACATGATTCGATTTAAAAAAATATCCTGATATGTTAAAGGTATATAAGATTGCTCCAATACCTAGTAAATCTGATTCAAAACACCTAACGAATTCTCGACCAATATCGTTGCTATCGGTCATTGATAAAATTTAGGAAACAATAATTTCTGAGCGGTTTTCGAACTTTCTATTAAATAACAGTTATTCACCCCTATCGTAAATAGCAAGTGAAATTTTTGTTCGCACGAAATTTGTATTCCCCTCGCAGGGAAAGTGATATCGTGAAGCTACCGTGAGCTTAAAAAAGGAAAGAATATTTATAAAACTTAAAAATTCATTGAAAATTAAACAAATTTAAGCTTCATAACAAAGAAATTCAAATGTTTTAAGTGTAAAATTAAGTTTTAATTATTGAGTTTTTAATTATTGCCATACAATTGACTACATGTGAACCAAAAAGGTTCATACTCCATAAAAAAAAGTGTTGCAGGGAATTATTGATAAAAATCGTGGACATTATTTACTAATATTGTCCTAAAAATAAATATTTATTACATAAAGTTGTTCATATTTATTTGGAAGGTATATACTGAAATTAAGCTATTTATTAATTTCGTTCGCCTGCAAAAATAAAGTTAACAAAACATGATAAGGGGAATCAAAAATAATTCTTCAAAAAACAACCCGACTTCAATGCAAAGATCTGATAGAATATTTTGGAAAAAAATTTATGGAGTATTAAATTAAATTTTAATGGACGTGCCGCCGTCTATTTTTTAAATGTAAGATTTTGTGTTCTTCAGAGCTTAGGCTGTGTGTACAGTAGAACCACTTAAAATAAAATATTAAATTTTAATGGGCGTGACTCTGCCCATTTTTTCAAAGAGAGGATTGTGTTTTTTTAGCTCAAGGTGTGTGGTAAGTTTTGTATAAATCGGTTAAGTAGAACCACATGAAATATAATAATAACTTTTAATGGTCGTAGGACCGCCCATTTTTTCAACTTTAAAATTATACAATTATTTATTTATTTATTTCAGTTATGAACGAAAACTCCTTACAGACTAAGATAACAAAATACCTATAATTGTATTGAGCCAATTCACAAAGTGTTCTATTTCGTCATATTTGTTGTAAGTCATAAACGATTATGACTGTCATAAAATCTTGGTCATATTTTTCATATAAAACAAACTTGCTTTAAAGAATTCGTTGCTAAATTTGTCTTTTGCAACACCATTAAATTTGACGACTTACTCGTAACAGCTCTAGTCAAAATATCTGCCTTGCTAAAGATATTTTTGTGTTCCATGTATACTAAATTATGTAAATATTCATTGCGGCAAATATCACTTACAAAAATAACGGAAACTCGCGAAAAAAAAATTCAAAACCTTAAACAAACCATAATTATTATTAAAAATTTCTAAAACTCTAAGGAATACCAATAATTCGGTAAAAATGGCGAAAATGGCATAATCCCAAAGTTTAAAATTCGCAAAAAAAGAAATTGACCAAAGAGCACTGTTGTGAACGGCCTGTTGTATTGTCATATAAAAAATCGTCATAAACGTTAAATTCAAATGACAGAAAATAAACGGATAGGTTTATTTCTATTTATTACGTCGTTGAAAGGCGACTAACTGTTCCAATTTTTTGTTTTTATTTAGAAAATCTTAAAATAATTTTTTGCAATGGGACCAATGGGAAGATATACAATAAAAAAATTCTTACAATTGGTTTAATATGAACTGAGCTATGAAGTAATAGTGCAAAACAGAGACGAACTGAAAACCTCCTCCTCTTTTTGAAGTTGGATGAAAAAAGGAAAAAAGTTTCTAAAGAAAAATTAATCAAGATTGTAATTTTGTGAAAAGGGAAAAATTTCGAGGGAAAAAAATGTCCACTACATATATTTTCTCCAGTGCTAGAAATATTTTCTCCACTGTATTTATGTTGTTTTTGTGTACTGTCCTGTGAGAAGCGAACATTTTGTAAATGCATGTTACAGGGCCAGTATAGAGCACTTTGTTCAAGTTGAGTTCTAACTATACATATACATATATATGTGAATTGTCATTTTTATTGTTGGTTGTTGCTATAGTATACAGGCTTTGATTTTTTCTCTAACTTTTTCAATGCTTAAAGCCTTTTCCTTTTAATACAGTCGAGCAAAAATATGCCAAAAATTAATGGTGGGAAAAGCCCGGAGATAAAACAAAAACACTACATAACATAAAACTATAGGTACACCAAATATAAATTTAAAAATGTATGACCACCCAAAAAATTTATGGGATGCCGAAAGTATTTATTTTATTCGCTCCACCGGCAGTTTCTGATGGACTGGCCATAAACAAATTACATGTGCGTAAAAATTGGACTGATAGCGTGCAAACCGGCCATGCGCAGTGCACTTTTCATTCAAAAAAAATCTATAAACACTTTGGCCCCATAACTTTCAAATGCGGCGTTATTCGAAAAAATTTGTTATAACCATTTTTGTGCAGAACAAATAGCACAACATTTTCTTAGTACATAATTTTCCCCTAACTATGGGTTATCATGGTCCTTTAATGAGATGAATCTAAATTTTTTGGGAAGACTTTTTTTCAACGGCTCTCGCTAAAAATTTTATAGCGATATTATACATCGTTTTCACTATTTCATAAAGTAAGATCAGTAGATTATATACACTTGGTCCAAATATGTATCTTTTAACAATATAACGATCAAAACAGCAAATGCGAGTTCATTATAAGCTTTGTTATGTATGTACTAGACCCTCTCATGTCCCACTTCTTCTCTCCTTTACTCTCTCTTATTATACAGAACCTCTCCATCTATACCCTCTCTATCTATATTCTCCCTATACTCCCGGTCTCCCCCTTATTCTTACACTTTCAACTTACAGGCAGCAAAAAGGGATAATCGTATTGGACCCAAGTGAGCTATACCCCTAAATTTTTCATTCTTCACTAGCAGCCTGCTAACCTAACCTAACCTAACCTATGTATTTAGAAATTATCCAACAACTCATGAACCATTGAAAATATCTCAACAAAACTAGACGATAGAGGAAAATATATAGTTTTCTATAAAACGATCTGCGCATATTACATACTTGTGTATCTTTATATATACACATACAAAGAGTCTTCTTTTTAGAGTATCGCAATTTTGAGTTGGCTTCACTGCTTTATTTGAGCACCCATAGTTGCTTTTTGTTTGGTTTGCTTTGAAATTTTATTATTAATCGACTTACACCAGAGCAACGCGTGCAAATTGTTGAAATTTTTAATCAAAATAATTGTTCTATTCGTCAAACTCATTGTGCACTTTTTCTATTTTTGATGAAGCCCATATCTCGTTGAATGGGTACGTAAATAAGCAGTATTGTCGCATTTATAGTGAAGACAATTCACAAGCTTTTGTTGAATCAACATTACATCCACAAAAAATTACTGTTTGCTGCACCTTATGGGCTGGCGGAGTCATTTGCCCATATGTCTTCACAGAGAAAAAACTGCCCCATAGAATCAAGAAGACTTTCTCTATGAAACGTTTTTAGGCTAAGGGGTATCCCAGCAAAAAGAAGCGAAGATTTATATTACTTATTGTTTTTATGTGGTAAATCTTATTAATTTTATCAAGAAGAAAACCACATAAAATTAAGAAGAAATCTTATTATTCACAACTTTTTTTATTAAATTTCCGTTATTTTGGCACCAAAAAATCAATCCATAGAGAAAAACTTCTTGATTATATTAGGATTTCCTATAAATTGTAAACTATAGGGATTTCTTATTGATTTTATTAGGTTAGCTTATTGATTTTTTTAAAAATGTTTTCTTCTTGATTTTATTAGGCTATCTTATTGATTTTTTCAATAAGGTGTTCTTCTTGATTTTATTAGGTTCCTATATGATTATGTGTAAAGCATCTTATTGATTTTTTTAATAAGGAAATCTTCTTGTTTTTATGAGTTGTCTTGTTATTTCATATCTATAAATAGACACAGAGACAATTCTTTTCATGATCTTTTTCATTTTTGTATAAGAGTATTTGCACAATAATTTCAGTAGTTATTCAGGCTGCTTGTTAGCATATTGGTTAGAGTGCTTGTCTATCAGTCAGAAGTTTGCTGGTTCAATACTTGGTGAGTAAGTTAGTTAAGAATATAACATAATGTGTATGTATGTATGTATAAATAAATAACATCTACAATATACTACATACATACATATGTATATGGTATAGAATTTAAATGAAAATACATAAGTACAGAGAATAAAACCTTATTGAAAAAATCAATAAGATAACCTCATAAAAACTAGAAGACTTCTTCTTGATTTTTTCAAAAAGGTTTCCTTATTAAATTAATAAGATTTCCTTATTGCAAAAAAGCCATAGAGATATCTTATTAATTTGGTTCTATTTATTATACCTCATGTATTTATTAGGCACTGTTTTCTCTGTGTTCAAAAACGATGGTGATCAGAATGTTACTATCAATGGTGAACGGTATAGGAACATGATTCGAAATTTTTTCGCACCTTAATTACTGCTGATATGTGGTTTGAACAGGACAGGGCCAAACAGTGGGCGCTACAATTGATTTACTCAAAGAAACTTTTGATAAAAAAATAATTTCACGCCATGGCCCAATAATTGGCCACTAAGATTTTGTGATTTAAGCCCATTGGATTATTTTCTTTGGAGTTATGTTAAGTCAGTTGTCGACGTTGATAAACCACAAACAATTGAACACCTGAAAATCAACATTCCAAGAGTTATCGGCAAAATACGGCCGCAAATGATGTGAAAATTTTTGGAAAATTGGTGTTCCAGATTGCGCCTTCTACGCTCCAGCCTTCCACGTACCAGCCTTCTACGTGCCAGCCTTCTACGTGGCGGCCACATGGCAGAAATAATATTTAAACATTAATTTCATAAAATTTTCTTTCAAAAAAGCCCGTTTTATTGATATTAAAAATACATTTCCTTATTTAATTATGATTTAAACTTGTGTCACTCTATAAAAAATACCTTTTATATTCTACTATACGTGTGTGTCACTGAGCTCCTCCTAAACGGCTGGACTGACTTGAATGAATTTGTTTGTATGGGTTTGGGTGGCGCCCTGTATGGTTTAGATTCACAAAACTAGGACCAGCAAGGTGATACGGCGGAAATTTTTGCCCCTACGAAACGTTATAAAAGATTTTAATGAAATTTAAAGAAATTTATTATTTGACATATTGTCAGAAGTATAGATACAATAATTGAAATTTATTTGCTGGTAGTTTAGCATGTCTATATACGTATTTAAAGTTCATTAGTGTTTTATTTTTCATTTAGCCTTGTAAATACTTTTATTGTTATCCGATGGATTTCTAATTGTATAAGGATGTAGAAAAATAAAATGAGTTCACCTGAATATAAATTATTTGCTGGGTTTTGTATCAGTTTCAAAGCCTACTAAGCTTTTTTTTTCTTTTGTGATTTTCAAAAATATTATTATTTTATGAATTCTCATATACTTTTTGAAAGTCTGTGCATAAAGTAAGAGGTTTGTGACTGTTGAAAATTGTGGTTGAAGTCTACTGATGATTTGGTTCAAGCGCCAATGAAATACGTATATAGACATGCTAAACTACCAGCAAATAAATTTCAATTATTGATTTTAATGAAATTTAGAATATAGATAGATCTGCGTCCAAAAAGTCACAAAATTACCACAGCCATTTTAAGTCTACTCAGTTTCTTTCTGGATGCGAACAAAGTCGCGGGAAAATTCTAGTTTTATGTAAATTCACGTACAAATCATTAGGATCTTTGTTATAAAAAAATTATTATTTAAAAATATTTATATATTTCTCTTCACTGTATGTATTCACAAATCCCCAAAGTGGGCAACCTCGGGTTAAAAAGTTCAAATCGATGCCAAGATGATGTTTTTGATATGATAAAAAAGATTTTTTGCAATTCAGTTGCAAGAGCTAAAAAAATCGACTATATTTGTGCAGTTTCGCTTATAATTTAGGAAAAATTCGAGAAAAAATTTTAATATTGGCCTTTCTACCAACATTGGTGCACTGTTCTGCTAAATAAAAAACTTATCATGGGTTAAGAAAACAATATTTTGGTATCAAAACCACAATTAAGTCAAAAGTTATACGCAATTCAAATTACATTTTTGAGAAAAGTCGAGTTTTTGCCGTTTTTGGCAAAAAAAAAGTGGGTTAATTATTTCGCTATTATTAAAAAATATTGCAAAAATACCAACCCCATATTCTTATTTATTCAAAAGGTAATACTATAAGAAACATTACAAAGAAATTTTTTGTTTACAATTTTCGTTATTAAAGGTGCCAGATCGTTTCGAAATAGATCTATTTTTGTTATAAATATCAAATGTAAGGCCTTTTTTCTCAAACTCCAAATATTTACGAACATGACATGTTTAACATTTAAAAACATGACATGTTTTTAAAAATTTTCTAAAATATTATCTGCGCTCGGCGAAAGATAAGCAAAATCCGACAGTCATTAAATAACAACACCACGCATTTTTCTGATGTGCATTAGTGTCCCTTTGTGTCAGTTGTTGTAGGAAAGTTCAAGTGATGAAGGCATAGTCACTGGTCACTGAACTATACCGACTTCAGCGGATGCTAATCCTAATGTAACATCGGAGCGCCCTCCTTCGTTGTGTAGCAGAACCATTGGCGAAGTAAAATAATCAATAAAATGGCTACAAGACACAGCTTCAAAAAATTAATACGCCTCATTTAACATCAGAGAGGCGCTGCAACACTGCATTATTAAAAAAAACGTGCGAAAAAGCAGAGTTGTAAAAGAATGAAGCTTTCCTCTATCTCCTCCTTCACCACCTGTCTTCTCTCTCACTATCCCTTTCCTAAAGAAGGTAACACCTAGTAATAGTAGTAGGCATTAATTGCCTGAGTGTTACTTCTCTTTAAAAAAAAAAAAAAAAAAAAAAAAAAAAAAATACAGCAGAAATACTAAAAAAACCCAGTTTTTTTTATGCTAACACTAGTTTTCAATATAATATTTTTCAGCAAAATCAACTTTGTTTCTTAAAAATATCTATTATCCGTTATTTTCTATCAAATTATTTGATTTATAAAATAGGGCCATATTTACAAAATCGTACAAGAAAAGTTTGTTTGTTACAAGAATTTTTCTTTTTAGGGTTCCGTACACCAAAGGTGAAAATGGAACCCTATTGTTTTCGCTACGCTGTCCATCTGGCCGTCTGGCCGTCTGGCCGTCTGTCCGTCTGTCCGTCACAGGGTATTTTCTCGGGAACCGTAAGAGCTACGGACCTGAAATTTGGACACAGTGTGTAGACCCTTGGCCGCTACAACAACAAATACATGAGAGTTGGAAATTAAAGGGTGTGCCAAAACGAGCAACGAAAAATGTTAAAATCCAATGTAATATACATACAATTGTATGTATACACACTTGAAATTTGTAAAGTTAGTGTATTTTTATACAGACTACAACAACTAACACTAAAATTTCAAAAATTTTAATTAAAGGGTGTACCATCAGTTAATGTAATTTCGACTATGTAATTTTGATAACTTGCTGTATCTTGGAAACCGTAAGACCGTAAAACAAAAAAAACTCAAAATTATAAAATCGCCAAACCGAAAAAAAATCGCCAAAATCAAAAAAAAAATCGCCAAAACAAAAAAAAAAGCACCAAATTAAAAAAAATCTAAATCGAAAATAAATCGCGAAAAACCGAAAAAATCGCCAAAATGAAAAAATCGCCAAAATGAGAAAAAATCGCCAAAATGAAAAAATCGCCAAAATGAAAAAAATCGCCAAAATAAAAAAAAATCGCCAAAATAAAAAATCGCCAAAATGAAAAAAATCGCTAAGATTAAAAAAAAATCGCCAAAATTAAAAAAATCGCCAAAACGAGAAAAAAGCGAAAAATAATAAAAAAAAATTATTTCAGCTGAAAAAACGGAAAAAACACTATTAAAAAATGCTCAAAGCCCAACGTACGGAACCCTTCGTGCGCGAGTCAAAGTCGCACTTTACTGAATTTATTTAAACATTGAGGCTGTACGCATATAAACTTTGCATACCGTATGTATTTTAATATATTTCTAATTCACCAAGAGAGAAAAAGATCAAGTTCATAAAATGCAAGCTCTTTTGATTTCAAAAACGATCTTAAGTGAGATATCATGTATACATACATTTTTATATGACTCCATATATTACGAGTACATCTTATTTCTATATATGGATATAAAGAGCTTCATAATTAAATTTCCATATATGAGCTCATATATTATAATACATTTTATATAGTCGTCCGTATATCAATTCATATATAATACTTTTGCCATGTATAATCCTATATATTTCCATATATACATTAATTCATATGTATATGTGACGCGCAAAATAGAAAGGGACCTAAGGGTAAAAACCGGGTTTGTTCAGGAGAGCCATTTTAAAGATTTAAATACGTGTATCTTTGGTGTACCATCACTGAGCGTGTTGGTATTGGTCTCATTTGAAAACGATACATCTAATGACGTCAGGATCGTGTTGGTCAACCTTGAAAACGCGCGTAGGTCGTCCCTACCTCTTGTTTTGTGTATATATTTGGTTTATACTGTTTTCTACCTGGTGCCCTGTTTCCATGAGCTTGATATCAATTTTGCTTTTTTCGAATCCAGGTTTATTTTCTGAAATTATTAATTATGAATCATAATAAATACTCATTTATAATTCTTTTAAATCGTGAATATCACTCTGTTAGTACGAAAATTTTTTCACATAACCTTGGAATCGTCGACTTCAATTTCATAAAACGCGCATATCTCTGGGAGGGAATACTTTTGGGGCATGGCATCGGTCTCATTCGACGCTCAGATGTTGTCCACATCAAAAAAAGTGAAAATTGATTTTTTTTACCCTTAGGTCCCTTTCTCTATGCGCTGTCACATATATACATATATATTTATGTTAGGGATGTAACGATACGCCGTTTTCCCGATCCCATACCGATATCGATACTCAAAAAGAAATATCGCCGATACCGATACGCATATTGAAATTGAACTCGAGTTAAAATTAACTAAACTCAAGAAGAGTAATTCTTTTATTATACAAAATTACAGTGTAAGAGATTATTAATATTTAAAATTGATATTTGAATTTATTCTGAAATTAGGAAAAAACTAAATGTTTTCTTAACAAAATCCATATATACTTGATTTAGCATTGAGAGAACATTATACATTTTACTACTATGGTGCAAAGCAAAATAAAAGAAACAATTTCATTTTTCTGTTTTGACTTTATGTTCTGCTTTTAATATGTTATTTCTCTGAGTTGTTATGCAAAAAAAAGCGTTGAAAATTTAATTGTTTGTTCAAAACAGCTCTAAGCAAATTTAAGAAGTATCGTCGTATTGACAGCAAAATATCGCCGATATCGATATATCGGCAAATCAAAAGTATCGCCGATATATCGGAATCGGAAATCGGTATCAGTTACATCCCTAATTTATTAAAATTCATATTTTAAAAATATATGGACCATACATATTTTTTTAAGCTGGGTATATAAAATTTTTCCGAAAAACCACAGTATTTGAAAGCTATGGGGCCAAAAGTGTTTACATTTTTTTTTTTGTGAAAAGTGCAATGCACATGGCCGGTTTGCACGCTATCAGTGCAATTTTTACGCACATGTAATTTGTTATGGCCAGTCTACCAGAAACTGCCGGTGGAGCAAATAAAATAAAAAGTTTCGGCACAACAACAAATATAAATAATAATAATAATAGTATAAATAATACTAATAATAATAATAATATAGAACTAAACCTGCGTTTATAGAAAATTCCACCCCCGCCTGTGCATCAGGACTCGATGCTATCATTAACATTAAATTAAGGTGGCTAAATAGAACAATATTTTGTTTAAATAAAAATAACTACTAAAAATTAAAACACTTTTTATTGGTAACACATCGATCCGTTTATATTATACATGCGTATGGTGGCGGATTTAGGTCTAAGCCCTGGCCTAGGACAGTATAATTTAAAATGCACCAAAATTTTAAGTTAAAATAATGTAAGTGCAATTGAAATTGGCAAATTTATTTTGATAATGTTTGCCTTAAAAGAATGCGAATTTCTATTATACTATGAAAAATAAGATTGGTGTGAAACTGTTTTCATTTTGCTAAACGATTAAAAAGCCTGTATATGTATGTACATAAATACCTTATGTATGTAAATACATACATATATAAATTAATACACAATAATTTAAGTATTTAAGTATTGTATGTATGTATGTATTTGTATACATACATATGTGTGCTTTTTTGATAATCACTTCTTTATAACCAAAAAAATGGGCGGCACATCAAAGAGCGCCTAGGGCGGGAGCAAGTTTAGATCCGCTGCTGCATACATATGTACAATCTAAAAATTTTCTAATGTTCTATGGATTTCGAACGGAAAATCTTTTTAAAATTTCTCTTGGATAAATTTAATTGAAACATAATTGTACTTTAAGGATCTGCGTGGCGTGTGCTGCGTATCGATGAGTGGTTGATGGCATTTTTGTGCTTGTGTGTGTGTGTGTGATGGAGGATGGTACTTTTAGAGAGCACTTTGCGAATAAGTCTCATAGTTTCGCACAAGATTTTAAAGGAACCAGCCAATATCACGCATGCACATGCACACAAGTACACCACCACATTTGCTAATTGTTGATACATAGTGAATATTAAAATAACTCCTTAATACAATATGATATATGTACATATGTTTGTATGTGTGTGTTTGAAAATCGCTTACCAGTTTAAAGAAAAGTATTTTATTTCCCCACAATATTTTTTATTTTTTTATTACTATTATTTTTTTTGTGCAAAATTATATAAACTTTAACAATATTTTGCTCATTCTTATTACTTATTTTTATTTAATATTTTTTGTTTTACTACTTTTTGCTTTAATTTTTGCTTATTATTAATAACTGACATTCACTTTTTTCAAAATTGGTTTCGATTTGATTAAATTAAAACGAATATGTTCAATTGTATACAAATTTTTAAAAGTATTAAGGTATGGGTCTATTTTGCACATAAGGTACATGGTTTATTATGTATGTATTTATATAGTATATATGTACATTGCATGTACATATACACGTATTTTATAATAGGTATTTGATTGTCGTTTACATATGATATACATACTTTGTGTTCTCTGACTAACGCGTTTGTTTGTTTATTTTGCTATTTCATTTATAACTTAGTTTGTACAATTTGTGTTTGGAAAAAAATGCACTTGTTGCGTTTCTTATTTTTATCCGACAGGTTGTCCGCAGACGCAAAGATCTCAAGCAGAACTGTTTTGTGATAAAAAAAAAAAGTTAGCATTCGTTGTTTAGCGCAAAGCCAGTCAGCCGTTCCGCATCACATACTAACAAACCGTAGTAACAACACCACCGGGCCTTATTATTGAGTTGGAGAACTTAACAACGAATTAAACTCAATTTGAGCCTGACTTGTTGTATAACAACCAATGTGGTACAACGACGGCAATAAGAGAGTAGTCAGCCAGCCAGCAAGCACAGGCAACAACATTACTTTCCCGCAAATTCAAATAGGCACTGTGTAAGTTTGAATGTATTAAGTATGTATCTACATACATACATACACACATTACTTTACATAAATATGTTTGTAAATTTTATTATATCTATTTATGTACATACATACATATGTACATGGAAATGATCCTCTACTTGGCTACATACATATGTACATATGTACTATGAGTATGAAAAGATGGCAGACTTATGGCTAATAAATCAGTGAATATTTATACATATATAGTTTAAATTAATTTTCATCAAAATTTTAAATGAATTTAAACAAACTTTTATTTTTCCAGTGGCTAAATGAAAGTTATGTTCAAATTACGCTGAAAGTATGGTAGCACTACAATATATTCTAATAATATGGAAAGCTTTCCAAAAAACAGCTGCTCAACATACAGTGGCTCACAGCTTATTTCAACCAGAGACATTTGACAAGTTTAAGTGGAAATGTTTTCCTAGCCTTATAAGGTATTGAAAATATGTAAACATCCATTAAAAATCCATGTTATTGTATTAAAAAAATAGTTTAGTTCATTATTTAAGTTAGGATCGGTTAGGAAGAGTGGTGCTATACCGCATCTCCACTTGGAGACCCAATTGGGTCCATTGTGATTCCCTCCCTTCTATTACCCATTAAAAAGTAATTGGAGTCTTTAAGTTAAAATTATGAAAGCTTACAAACTAAAAAAGAAGAAACTAAGGAACAAATATGGTCACAGCTTATTTTAACCGCTCTTAATAAAATACTTTTAAAGTAATAAGTTTTATTTACTTTTTTCAGCTCAAAACTTGGTACTACCTCCTTACTGCTCCATGACCGCTTTCAGCCTTTTCTGCATCGATTCCACTACCCAGTAAAAAAAATTTAAAGTCATTCCAAAGGAACTACATTTTCATTGCTTCCAAAAAATCGATATTTTTAATTTGCCGATAGTTAGCAGAAAACCAAATAGAAGTTTATTTTAGTCATACAAAACCCTGTAATTTCTCCACAGTTTTAGAAAATACTCACCAGAATTTTAAAAAAAATCGAATTTTTTAAAGAAATTTATGAACTAATTTTAGTTTAAAATTTAAAAGTTATTTACTTAAATTTAAATGAAAACACTGTTTCGGGCTTAAATTCGTATAAAAAGGAACGAATTGTTAAAACAGGTACCTATTTACCATTTTTCCTAGATGAAAATATTATCATAGAACACAAAAAAGGAAATTTTTCTTAAAATCGCTTCCAATTCGGTGACCAGGCATCGAAAAAGAGAACTTCTTGCAATGACAACCCTATGTAAAAATCATTAGAACGGATCGAAATTTGCACTACTTCCAGCTCGCAAACTCTACATTTCCATGACTTTTTTGGAGTGTCTTTTTTTACTGGGTAGCTTTCGGTTGGTTTGGGGTATTATTTTTGCAGACTCCTCCTGTAACGCTGCCTTTCAATCATTTTTATTTGAAATTTGGTGTTGACGGACCATAAATTTTCAATAACATTAAGGTCAGGTGACTGTGCTGGCGTCTGCATTAGGTGAAGGCAGTTCCAAATAAGCCAGTTCTGAACAATTCCTGACTTATCTTTTGGGTCGTTGTCTTGATAAAAACTAAACCACTATCTCATACCCATTTTTTCGGCAGCAAATTCGACTTCAATATATCAAGGTACATCCTTTTATCCATTGTACTGTCAATAAATTGTAAGTTTCCTACCCCAGCGGCTGACATACAGGCCCAAACCATAACGCTATCACCACCATGTGACATGTCTTATTAAGTTCATTTTCAACTTGAGCAGCCAGCTTTCGAGCAGGTAACTTAGGATTTTCTTTAATCGTTCGCATGATATACCGCTCGTCTGTTGCATTAAATATGTTGTTTGGAGCTTTTCTGCCTTTTCATGTATTCTGCCTTCATGTACAAACCTTTATAATATACTTTGTACAATTGAGTCGTCCAGACTGACCATTTCAGCAGCTTCGTCGTAAGTGACCACATTATATGTGTATGTAAATAAGATAAATCAATGTGCAAAAAAGTAAAATAGCAAAAAACATCTTTAATTAATTTAATTTAATTTTTTTACAAAGTAAATGGGTTCCAAGAAATTGATGCTTAACAAAATGTGCTTTTTTAATACATTAGATCAGGTTGAACCATATTCAGTCAAAATTGTATCATCATATATGTGTATTCGCATTACACAATGTACTTTTTCCTTTTTTGCAAAAGGTGGTTTATCCGAAATCAAAATGGAATTATATCCAACATCCTTAACATTTAATGGGTTGACTTACGACAGTTAGATGCATCTGTAGATAAGTAAAAATCTTGTTAGCATTTCCAGGTTCTTGCAGTTTTTTAAAGGGGCGAAAAAAATAAATATTGATTTCCCAAAAATTTTAAATGAGCAAAAAAGCACCTTTTGCTCATCGGCTCCTCATATGAGCTCATATATATATATATATTTTTTTTTTAATTTATATATTTATTTAATGTATCTTCATATATGAACTAACAATAAGTATTCAAATCTTAAATCTAAAATATAATTAATTAGGCCCGACCAGTGTCGGACATAAACTTAGTGATAGTTATTAATAATACATAAGTCGTGATAAGCAAAAATAAAACTATTTTCAAGCATTTTCTTCTGAAGAGATGTGAATAAGAGACCTTGTGTCCCTCTTTTTTAGGCGGATGTGTCCAGTAAAGCTCAAAATATTACGTGCAAGTTGATTAGGATGTGACTCGAGTTTTGTTAAATATTTGCCTACGTATTTTGCAATTTCTTCAGTCACTAGTGGTATATTTAAATCACGATGTACATATATTTGAATTTTTTATATACCATGGAGCCGATCTTATTAGCCGTAAAATTTTGTTTTGCCTTCGAGCTCATATATGACAATTTAATAGTGAAGCTCTTCATATATGGGTCCATATATAGAAATAATATGTAATATATGGCGCCATATAAGTATATCAAAATGTATGCATACATGATGTCGCACATAAAATCATTTTAGCGATCAAAAAAAGTTTGCATTTTATTAACTCTATTTTTTATCACTGGTGAATTGGCAATGTATTAGAAAATACATACGATATGCAAAATTAATATTCGTATACGTCAAAAATAAAAAAACTCTTGTAACTAAACTATTCCTGTGCTTATTGCACGATTTTATATATTGTAGCCCTGTTTATTAAATCAAATAATAAAAATGTCATTAATTTTATAAAATAAGGGAATTCCACAGATATTTTTAAGAAAAAAAGTTTATATTACTGCAAAAAATTATATTGAAAGCTGGTGTTAGTATAAAAATAGTTTATTTTTTCTTTTATAATTGCATTACCCAGCTAAAAAATATGTGTGGTCCATATATTTTTAATATATGAATGTATATAAATATATATGAATATTTATGAATTCATGTATGGAAATGTATAGGATTATACATAGCAAAAGTATTATATATGAATTGATATATGGACTAATATATGAAATGTATTATATTCTATGAGGTAATACATGGAAATTTAATTATGAAGCTCTTCATATGTGGATCCATATATAGAAATAAGATGTAATATATGGAGCCATATAAAAATTTATGCATACATGATATCTCATATAAGATCGTTTTTGCAATCAAAAAAGGTTGCATTTTATTAACTCGATCTTTTTCTCTCTTTTTGATGTGTAAACATCTATACTCTAGGGAGTAAAAATCTTTTTCACAATACAATCACAAATTTTGAGTAAGATCGTCATCACACCGCATTATGAAGTATGAGTGTATTAGTGTTTGAAAGAAACAAAACAAACTTATTTAAAATATTGTAAATACATATGATTTATTATATGTTGAGGTGCATTGAATTTTCAGTAATCAGTAATGTCCGTATTCATCATGAAATTCTACCAAGTGTCTAAATTTTTTTCATACAAAAAGTAAAAAATTTTAATAAAAAAAACTTTGCCACTTGCTCCAATTTTATTATGAATACGGCCCTACGATTTTACTGGTAATGAAAATTAAATTTCATTATCCGTAAAAATTTGCTGAATTTTTTCAGTAATCAGTAAATTTACTGCTTACTGCAATTTTTAATGCAGTACATTAAAATTTTTAAATTTTTGTATGAAAAAAAGCAATGTGAGTCCGATCACAGGAGAGATGTGTAAACATCTAGTAATGAAAAATTTTTTTAAGTTGGAAGTACTTATGATTTTAGTATATTTTTTTTTTAATTATTCAATTAAAAGTATCAAAACTTTCAATATTATAAATACATAGGAATTTGCTGGTTTTTGTTTGTTTTATTTAACTTATTTGGTTAGTAAATCGGCACATTGCAGTATACATGTATGTACTGCATTACAAATTGCAGTATACATATTTACTGATTACTGAAAAAATTCAGTAAATTTTTACTGATAATGAAATTTAATTTGCATTCCCAGCTAAAAAAAATATGTATGGAGCATATATGATATCACATATATGGTTCGGATCAGAAAAATGAGGGAATATGGACATATATGATAATATATATTCATACATTTTCATACATGTACGTGTAAATATTCCCTTTATAGTATGTAAAGTTCAAATTGATTTAAAAAAGCGCACTGTTGTTCAAAAAATTATATTACAAAAATTACATTTTTGTAATATTTTCTACAGGGATGTTGTATTTAATGAAAAATTAGTTTGAATAAATTAACTTAAAACGAACTAAAAGACATTTCATTCGTTATTTTAAGAGCAAAGGTGGATTATTTAAAAAACACGAAACTCATATTCGTACACAAAATTTAATTTAAGAAATCAGATTAAAAACTAATGCAATTAATTATAAAATATAAAATAATAAATTTTTATATTCTTATGAATTGAACAGGTTAATGTCCGTACCGCTTTTTAAGCCAAATTACATGTGATAATTATTAATGAACAAATAACATCAAAGTTAGTTGTAAATATTCTGACAACAACACATAGTTGAACGGAACAGCCAGCCGTTTTCGAAGGCCACTAAACCTTCCTCATCAGCGGTCTTCTGTGTTTTGGTCCACTGTGTGTGGTGTCAGTTAATGTAGATTTCTGCCCTATTATGTTGTCAGAATATTTACAACTAACTTTGATGTTATTTGTTCATTAATCTTATTTCCATATATGGACCCATATACGAAAAATTTCATAATTCAATTTCCATATATGAGCTCATATATTATAATACATTTTATATATTCGTCCATATATCAATTCATATATAATACTTTTCGCATGTATAATCCTATACATTTCCATACATGAATTCATATCTATTCCCAGTAAAAAAAGAGACTCCAAAAAAGTCATGAAAATGTAGAGTTTGCGATCTGGAAGTAGTGCAAATTTCGATCCGATCTAATGATTTTTACATAGGGTTGTCATTGCAAGAAGTTCTCTTTTTCGATGCCTGGTCACCGAATTGGAAGCGATCTTAAGAAAAATGTCATTTTTTGTGTTCTATGATAATATTTTCATATAGGAAAAATGGTTAATAGTTACCTGTTTTAACAATTAGTTTATTTTTATAGGAATTTAAACGCGAAACAGTATTTTCATGTAAATTTAAGCAAATAACTTTACAATTTTAGACCAAAATTAATTCATAAGTTTCTTCCAAAAAATCGATTTTTTAAAATTTCTGGGGAGTAATTTCTAAAAGTATAGAGGAATTACAAGGTTTTGTATGACTAAAATAAACTTCTACTTGGTTTTCTGCTAATTATCGGCAAATTAAAAATATCGAATTTTTGGAAGCAATGAAAATGTACTTCCTTTAGAATGACTTCCAATTATTTTTACTGGGTTCATATGTAATTATATACATTCATATAAAAATATTAAAAATATATACACCATACATAACTTTTTTGGCTGGGTTACCAGTAAAATCGTAGGGCCGTATTCATAATAAAATTATAGCAAGTGGCAAAGTTTTTTTCATTCAAATTTTAAAATTTTTGTATGAAAAAAATGTTGTCACTTGGTAGAATTTCATTATGAATACGGGCATTACTGATTACTAAAAGCATAAGTACTTCCAACTTAAAAAAAATGCATTCCCTTAAGCCCATATATTCAATGTAATTTTTTTTTTTTTTGGTTTAGTTTTTTTATTACTATACCTAATATATATATGAAATAATTTAATAGATATAAACTCTTATTGTAAACGCTTAGTAAAATAATTTCCATATACATATATGCAATTTTAGTATATGTGACCTGCTCCACGAAAAGGGACCTCTGCGCCGAAAAGAAGTTATTGAGAAAAACGCGTTTAAAAAAAATCGCTTCGTTTTTTCGTGTTTTACGCATGGTTATGCAACTCTTCCTTCAACCTGATCATCTGGCGATGTATTTCGACTCTCTGGTACTTTGTACGATGTTCACTATGCAGTGTTGCATCTATGAATATTATTTTTGTAATTTTGTACCTTTGATATTGAACTTTTTTTAAATTTCAAATATTATATATATTATCTGTTTATATCACATTTTTAAATTTTTTCATTAATTATGTTCATCTTTACAGGTGATTTGTAAAAAAACTATAAAAGACATAGAAACTTGCGGTTTGCGGCATTTTTCCTATAAGAATCACTCAAAAAGTAAAAAAAAAAATTTTCTGTGCAGAGGTCCCTTTTCGTGGAGCAGGTCACATATATGATTTTTGGTATTTTGTTGGTTATTTTCTTCATTATTTCCTAAAATATTAATTTTAGCAAAACATTTTCTTTGAAACTAATGTTGTAGGCTAGAAGAGCTAAAATATTGCTATACATCATATTCTTGTAAAATGTTTTTTTAAAAAGATAGTCATATGCAAACAAATTGCATTGAAAATAGGCTTAAAGGCCAACTTTGAGGGCGGTCGGTCGCACCCCTTAAAGCACAACTTATCGCTATGAAATTTTTTTGCATTTTTTTTTACATAAGACTGCACCGATTTGGGGAAAGGAAATCAAAAAAAAAAAGAAATAACGGCCACTCTAATGGACATATATGATAATATATATTCATACATTTTCATACATGTGTGTATAAATATTCCATATACAGTATGCGAAGTTCATATTCATACACCCTTGATTCAAAAAAGCGCACTGCTATGCAATAAATTAAATTACTTTTTTGTAAGAGGTTGTATTTAATGAAACATTAGTTCCAACAAAATAATTAAAAACAAACTAAAACACATTTATTTGTCATTTTAAGAGAAAATGTCGATTATTTAATAAAAAAAACTCATACTCGCACACAAAATTTAATTTAAGAAATCAGATTACAACCTAATACAATTTTAAAAGAAAAAATAATCCGTTTTTATACCAATACTAGTTTTCAATATAATTTTTTGCAGTAATATGTACTTTGTTTCTTAAATATATCTAGACTATTCCGTAATTTTCTATCAAATTAGTGACTGAATTATCCTTTTAATTATTTGATTTATTTAATAGAGTCAGAGTGTATAAGATCCAACAGGAATGTTTTTTTTTTTTTGTTACAAAAGTTTTTATTTTTTTAAACGCTGAGGATGCTCTACGCATATATGTAAGCTTTGCATACCGTATGTAGTTTTTAATAGATTTCCAATTCAACAGTGATAAAAAAAGAGAAAAAGATCGAGTTAATAAATGTAAGATTTTTTTATGTCTGCATACTTTTTTATATGGCTCCATATATTACATCTGATTTTTATATATGGACTTACTTATGAAGAGGTTCACAATTAAGTTTCCACATATGAGCTCATATGTATATTATAAAACATTTCATATACTAGTCCATATATCAATTTATATGTAATACTTTTGCCATGTATAATCCCATACGTCTGCATACATGATTTCATACATATTCATATATATTTATATACATTCATATATTAAAAATATATGGACCATACATATTTTTTTTTTGCTGGGTGGGTATATTTCATGATATGAAAATCTGTACTACATTTGTCGTATATTTGAGAAAATTAAACGAAATTCTTTTTAATACGACCACATGATGTTCATGTACATGCCTTCAAAAAACACATACATGCACAAAACATATGGTATATTTGTAAAACTTTGACAGAACTTAAGCTTCATTCAATTTTGCGGTGAAAAACAAACTTTTGTGTTTAAATAGAACTTAAAAATAAAATACATCTAATCATTGACTCATTTATTGAACCTTAAGATTTTTAATTTCTTAATACACACATGCAGTTACTTTAAAATAGAGTGGCCCTAATTATTTTTTTTAATTGAGGTTTTTGCATTTTTCGATACATTACCTGTTCTTCTATAGAAATATATAAAAAACTCGATTTTAAGAATATATTTAGTTGGGGCTTTTCTCTATTAAGGTAAAGATACATACGAGTGTACGTATTTACTAATTTTAGATGTTAGCTACATACGAGGGCGGTTCGGAAACTTCTTAGCCTAGCACAAGAAGCGCGCTATAAACAGAAAAAAGTTAAGTGTTTTGGAAACTTCCATCTCTGCTATGAACACATGTTAAATTTTGTTTCGATCTGGCAACTCCTTCATATAGAAACAGGTGTTCACAAAAGACGCATCCGCGATTTTTTAACAATGGAAAAATTAGAAATGCGTGGTGTCATTAAATATTTACATAAAAAAGGTTTATCGGGACAAGAAATTCATAATGATATGGTGAATGTGTTAGGTGAAAGTGCTCCTTCATATGCAACAGTAAAGAATTGGGTTGCTGAATTTAAACGTGGTCGTACAAGCATTGAAGATGAACCACGTAGTGGACGTCCAAAAACAGCAACAACAACAGAAATTGTAGCCAAAGTGCATGATATGATATTAAATGATCGACGAATAAAAGTGCGTGAAGTAGCTAATATCATGGGCATCCCAAATGTTCGAGTCCATTTAATTTTGCATGAAGAACTACAGATGAAAAAGCTTTCTGCAAGATGGGTGCCGCATTTGTTAACAGTCGACCAAAAACGCATAAGAATGAACATTTCTCAAGCTTGTTTGGATCGTTTTAAGCGAAATAAAATGGATTTTAAGCGTCGTTTCATAACTGCTGATGAGACATGGATCCACCACTATACTCCAAAACAAAAGAACAATCCAAACAATGGACTGAAGCTGGAGGAAGTGCCCCAAAGAAGGCAAAAACAATTAAATCGGCTGGTAAGGTTATGTCAACGGTTTTTTGGGACTTCAAAGGTATTTTATTGATTGACTATCTGCAAAAGGGTAAAACAATAAATTCAGAGTACTATTGCAACCTTTTGGATCAATTAAATGTACAAATTCGAGAAAAACGTCCTGGCTTACAACACAAAAATATAATTTTTCATCAAGACAACGCACCAGCGAACAAGAGTGTTTTAACAATGGCTAAAATCAACGAATTAAAGTACGAGTTGCTTGACCACCCACCTTATTCTCCTGATTTGGCTCCCAGTGACTTTTACCTGTTCCCAAATCTAAAAAAATCCTTGCTGGCAAGCGTTTTACCTCAATTTTGATACCCCATTCCATAGGTTTGGTAAAAAAACTTTGACATGTTACTATTTCGCGCGAAAAATCCGCCAGTTTGTTTTTTGTTTTTCAACACCTGTCCAAAGCTAGGGTTCAACTATCGGCACAATCTACCGATTTTCGTCGCATTTCATGTGCCGATAATGTGAACGCTCAAAATTTTTTAAAATGCGACAATTTACGCTGAAATTGTGCTAACTGTTGACAATCAAAATAAACCATGTCGCGCCGATAATGTGAACACTCTTTAGCACAATCATGAGAAATCAAATTATAAAATATGCACCAATTTTTATCGGCCACTTGTGCGCCGATCACAGTCGAGAATAAAGGCCGATACATGGGATTGCAGAACGAATTTTAAAATTGTACAAACTTTCTCCTAACATTTTACTTTTTGGAGCTTAATTGTAGGAAAATAGGTTCTTTTTATGTATTATTCATATACAGTACTGTTCAAACAAAAGCAACAAACTCTAACAACAAAAATAAATGGAGGCGACATTTTCAGACTGATTTTCCAAAAGTTGCATAAAAAAAGTAACAAGTGAGTACTTTTTGTATAATATTTAGTTTTTTCATATAAAGTGCATGTCTGCTCTACGTTAGTTCACAAATACGTAATTTTTATTATACATTAAAGAATAAGTTTAGTTGAAATTTTGGAATCATTTTCTGAAAACACTCCTACTCCATATTGGTCAAGCAATAATTGCAATTAGGTTTTTGCCCAATTTTTTTTTTTTTAATTATTTCCGTATTGAAACACCCGTTGAAGTGCTAAATTTTTCTCAACACGCCAATTTTTATTTCAAGGATATTTTTTTTAATTCATACGTCAAAAAGCAAGATATCAGCTAGCTGTGATATACCAATTTATTATATCGAATTTGAATTCTGGAATAAATAAAACTGTTTCACATTTTATTACGATTCAAATGTGGCATGTTTTACGGAGAGATAAAAAAAACAATAAAATTGCATGAAGTAAAAACGAGATATGTTTGAAGTTACTTCGATTTCTATTCCTTTCCATTCTTACTAGAACAAGCAGCACCAGCAATATCGCGAAACGTATTTTTAAATCTAGTAAAAGTAATGATAAGTACTAATAAGCCTGTTGGACTTTGGAGTTATAGAGATATACCAAAGAGTTTTTTGATAATTATATCATTCTCCAATTTGTTGGAATTATGGACCTGAGAATATTCGTAATTTTTCGGAAATATATACATATATTGAAAAATTCAAATGCGAATTTTATTTGTGGTATGGCTCCCTACAAAAGTGTGAAAAAAGCGGTGCTTGAAATAATTATTATTAAAATATTGAAATTGTAGGTCAAAGAGGGATTTTGCTAAATTTGTTTTGCACAAGAATGTATGTTAAAACTTTAAAAAGTACATTTTTACTGTATATGCACCCACAGCAGTTTTCTGTTTTTAAAAATAATGCATTCTGAAAACAAAGCTTCGTCTGCCAATAAGCAAATCGATGGTCTCAAGTAGAAAGGCCCTAACTCTAATAATTGTAACTTTACAGGAGAAGGTAAAACATAATAGAAACTGTAATATTCACAATGTAAATTTTTTTGTAAAACTGCTTATAAAAGCGTTATTTTCTACACTATTGCAATATACTTTTGTGAGAAGGTGTATTTCTGTGAAATGTATTGGAATCACTGAAAAACTCAATTTTGTAAAAAACACAAGTTAGGGCCTTTCTACTTGAGACCATCGAAATAAACATAAAAATATTGTTTAATTTGCCCAATAAAGCACGATAGTGTGACCGCATTGTACCGATTATTGTCACAATTGTATTGTGGCCGAAATGAACCGAAAAAAGTTGTCACAATGTGCGACGATAATGGGACCTCCCAAGAATAAATTCACAAATATTTTTAAATGTGTCCCGATATATCACGATAAAAATTGCCGAAGATTGTGCTACTTGTGCCGATAGTGGGATCTTAGCTTAAAACACTTGGGTGCTTAAGACAAATATAACGACACCTTAATTGTCGAAGTCCATGCAGCCGTTTGGGATATAAGTGGTAATAAAAACTACACGTAATTATTTTAAATTATTTATTGCTTAATTTTTAAGTGGGTTTGATTTTTTTAGGTATTTAGTGCCAATTTTATATTTTTAGGGGCTTAGTCACGACCAATTTGCAAATCTAATTTGAAGAGCTCAGGGTGTGTGCCAAGTTTCGTAAAAATCAGTCAAGAAGCACGTGATATATAAACATAAATTTAAATGGGCCTTGCAAGTTATGCACTTCAGCCTGCTGCCGGGCCAAGGGACTCTTTGATATGCCGCCCTATTTGATGATGTAGAAGTGATTAACAACAACAACAAAAAGAACATACACATAATTTTTAAATACGAGTACTAAAGTGATTGCCTATTAATTTTATTAGGTACATATTGTCCCCTAAAATCCAAAAGGCCGTAACTATCAAAAAATTCAAATTTATAAATTTTAATTGATAACACTGTGTGACAAAACAAATTACCTGTGACGCGTTACTAGCTATTGTGGAGTATAACAACCTTTATTTGAAATTGTCCAAACACCCCCAAAAATCTTGAGTTACGGGTTAAAAACCCAGTTTTTCATTCGTACCCGTATGCACTTATCAACCTCTAACTAACTGAAATATCAACCGATATTAAATTTATAAACAGATTTAGAAAGGAGAAACCATTGGGGTATTCACAAGGGTGTTTTAAGTGTCCTAAAGACTTAAGATTTTAAATCAGTTGAAAATTATTTTTATTTTCTTTAATATAAAAGGTGTACTATATTAACACAATTGTTCACCTTATATAGTTATTTGTTACTGTCGTATTTTGCTTTTCCTTTTGTTTCTCGACAAAATGATCATTTGTGTTTAAATACATGACGTTTTTCTTTAGCAAACCTCTACTAAAATCATCATATATTGCAAAAAATATAAAAATTAAACAAGGGATTAAAATAATGGAAAAAATCATCCAAGGCTGATTATATACACCGCAAAAAAGTAATAAGTCGAGCATATAAATCGTGAAAACTTGCAAAAATGCGAATGTTTTGCAAAAATTTCCAAAACTGCAAAACTGTAAACGAACATGTCAATAGATTTTAAGAATCAAAAATAATCTCATATGCAAAAAATTGCGAAATTTCGCGAAAATTTTTTAATTGAAAAAAAACCTTAAAATTTGTTTTAAAAATACTAAATTTGCAAGGAATGCAAAAAATTCGGAAAAATTTCCAAAAATTTCCAAAAACTCGCATAAACTTGATAACCTCGAAAAAATTTACGAAATTATGAAAATTTGCAAAACATTTGCTAACATCAAATATATATATGGATTAAAAATCGGTAAAATGGTAAAAGGGCAAGATTTGGCTCAAAATCACTTTAATCGCGAAAATAGCGAAAATTGGCGAGAAATTGCAAACAAGCCATAAAATAACTTACAAATACCTAAAGACACAAGAAATTTAAAAAAATCGGAAAAATTCGCGAAAATGAAAATTTGCAAAAACTTGCTGATATCAAAAAGATAGCAAAGTGTGATTGATATTAATTAAAAGGCACCAGAAATGTAGAAAGGGCAAAAATTGCAACAACAAAAAAAATACTTCTATCAGAAAATGGCGTAAATGGCTGGAGTCAACCCTAATTTGTTAGAATTATGCACAATAGCAATAATTTTTATTAAAAATTACATGATTCGCAAAAATTATAAAACCTTAAAATTTTAAAATGCTGGAAAATATTTTGTTTTACATATTGCAAAAATTACAAAAATTCGCAAATAATTTCGGATACCGTAGAAGACGGTGAATAGTTTTTTCATAATTTTGCATAATTTTGTAATATTTTTTCTCATTTGTTTTGTATCTATCATCTTGTTTATGTTTCAACTGACATACTAAAATATGAGGGGTTGCTCACAGCAGTCATATTTTAAACTAGTTTAAAATATTACGACTTTATGACATTATGACTTTAAGACACCCTTGTGAATACCCCACATATATATTTTGTTTTAGTGGATTTCAGATATATGAATGTATTTTCTCACCAAACATAATTTGTTCGGTTTTTGCGTCACTTTTTTACTTTGGATTCATTCTTAGGCAGTATGTTTGTACTGGAACCATACTGTTTATGACCTTAGGTTTGTGTTAAAAAATTCCTCGGAAATTGACAAATTTATTAAATATTTTATTAGAAGACTTTTTGTTAAAAAAAAAAACTACCTGCATGATGTTTTTCTCATTCTATTTATACGCTTTCTTAAGCTTCCAGGATGACGAAAGTAAAATTAATAGAGGTGTATATCAACACAGAGCATAAAATTGGTACAAAAGTGGTAGCCAAATTTTTTTCCTTAAGTGTCACATCTTTCACATAATCTCTTCTTTCTACATCTGCTTACAAATTCAAAATCGGTTGATATTCAACTTAGAGGTTGATAAGTGCCTACGGGTACGAAAAATCAGTGCCTACCAGAAAAATAGCAACACATCCCAGGTAATTCGATTTCATTAAAATTTGTCACGCAGTGTAATGATTTAAATAACAAAAATTCATCTTTCTTGAAATTTAACACGGATACGTTATATAATAACGGTTTTATTATTTATTACAAAAGACAATAAATTCAAAACAATTTTAAAGTCCTGTAAAACAACCATACAATTTTGATATATTGTGGTTCCAGTAACACATACATATATGGTCGAAATTTTAAATTCTATGGAGAGGGTGTTTTTAATTTTTAATCAAAATTAAAATTTTTGTAGATGTTTAATGAGGACTCAAAAAGTGTTAGTCCGGTATTATTGAAATACAGTTAGAAAAATTTAAATTTATATAACCTTTAATCCATTTATGTATTGCGTTTCAATCGGCTCAGTAGTTTCGGAGTTATAATAAAAAATTGTAGCCAAAAATTTAGTTTTTACGTGAAAATAGCAAATTTTTTTGTTTTAAAAAAATCATGAAAAATTTAAAACGGCAAAAGATTTACTGCTTTATCGCAAAGCCACATGTAATAGAAACAAAATGAAATATCGATCATAAAAATCAATGAATTATTTTAGAACTAATTCAGAATTAAGTGAAAATTTCAGTTTTTTGTTTGATATACATAAAATTGAGTAGTAGTTGTTCTTCTTTTGACTGATTGAAAATATTTTCTCCATGTTATCTACAAATTGTCACATCGAAAATTCATTATATAATCACATTCGTGTATTTTTTGGCAAAATCCTGCCTACAATACTGATTCTATTCTTCGGAAACGCATTTGGATTGGGTGAGTTTAAATGTATTAAACAGTAGAAAATTTATATTTTATTATTTAAATTTATTATAAGAAATAATATATGAAAATAAATAAATAAAAATTATTTTATTTAAATAACTTTGTTTTTATTATAAACTGCAAACGTAAACGTAAATTTAACATTTGCCATTTGTCGTACAATTTACATTTCGTATTTTTTTAAACTACACACAAAAAAGTAATATGAATAATTTTGTAATATCAGTTAAAATATTTGTAATATCAATTGAAAAATTAATTAAATTTCAAGTTTTTTTTCTATTGAAACAATTAAATTCTTAATTGAAAACATTAATTGATGAATACTTAGTTAAGACACATATTGTCATAAGTTTATTCTAATTGAAGTTTACGAGTATTTGCTGGTGGTTAAGCATTGTTTATATATTTCATTGGTTCTAGGCCAAATCATCTGTGGATTTCAAACACATATTTTGAACAGTCAAAAACCTCTTTCTTATCTTATGCAAAGACTTTCAAAACCTATTTGAGAATTCACAAATAATAATATTTTTGAAAATCATAAAAGAAAAATAAACGTAGTAGGCTTAGAAACTTTAACAAAACCCAGCAAATAATTTTTAATATAAATTCATATCAAATATAAATTATTTGCTGGGTTTTGTTAAAGTTTATAAGTCTAGAAAAAATAATAATAATAAATAATAATAAAAATCTAATTATTCAACAACGTAAAAAAAGCATTAAATGCTTTGATATTATTCCTCAGCTTTCCTATCCAATACCAAGAGGCCAACATAAACTAGAAATATTAAATTAAAATATTAAAAGAGTACGCAAATATTTTGTTTTCAGGATTATTTTGTAATAAAAATATCGCAAATAATCACAAGTACGGCGAAGTATTAGATGACATGAAGTAACTGATAATATTTTATTAACTGATCTCAAAAATTGTATGAATAAAGTAAGAAATTGATTTAAATTATTTGGAAATATCAACATTAACAATTTGCTAAAGAAACTTTTCTACTTGTTCTTTTATCAAAAGTAAAAAACAAAAAAGTAGGTCTGCAACCTACGAGTAAAAAGTGGTATTAGTTGGGGTTCTTAAATGATTTTTTAAAAAAAGATTGTAAATATGTATAAATGTGTATAAATCTAAGCTGCCAAAGTAGTACCAGAGCAGTGTTGCCAGTTTTTTTTTCCAGAGCTTATCCTCAATTTTTGACTTTTCATCCCCAAACATCCCCAAATTGAGTTCTTTTGATTAAAATTTTTTCTTTTGTGAAAAAAAAGAACTTTTTCAATTTTATTTGAAAAATAATGACAAATTTAATATATTTATTTAATAAACTTCATTTATATCGATAGCTATATTTACATTCATATAAATTTGAATGTACTTATAAGACTTGTAAAGAAAAACTTACACATAGTTGAATATGTATAAGTATAAAAAAAAATTTTTAACCAAAGTTTGCCATTTCAAAACCTTAAGAGTCGAAATCTTCAGATTCATCAGCGCTAAAAACTTTGTTGTACATAGTACTTGTATTAAAAAGTTTAAGCATTTCAGCAGAAGGATTAAATTTGTCACAACAAATTGAACTATTTTTAAAGTGTGCGTTTATTCTAAGAAGTGCATCCACAAGTCGTATTGCATTTTGTTGAGTATTTTTATTTAGGTAGTGTTTATTATTGGTTAATCTGCCTTGATACTTCTTCTTTATTGGAAACTGGATCACACGATCGGCACAATGTACCAATTTTCATCGGCTCACTGCAATAAAGGCATATGTAATAAGCCAAAATGGCATTATTACTTAATTCATTCTGGAATAAGCCCATATGACTTTAATACCAATGCAGTGTGATGCAGTTATGTAATTATATTTCAATTAGTTGAGAAATAAAGCAAATTTACCTTATTACTTATGACTTCATTTCAGTGAGCCGACGAAAATCGGTACATTGTGCCGATCGTGTGATCCAGGCTTAACACACATTTTTATACTTGCCAGACGCATATTTCTTAGTTCAAAAAGCAAGCTTGTTACCATCAGTTGAAAGAAAATCCAAAGCAAATCCCTTCAAATTTGGTTATCATCCCCAACAAATCCCCAGATTTCCAATACAAAACTTTCATCCCCAATCGCGAAAATAAATCCCCAATTTAGAGACAAATCCCCTAAACTGGCGACACTGCACCAGAGTGCGAACATCAATCGGCTTCTTATACAAATGAATACACATACGCTCATACATTACTCTCGTGTTTCTCTCGGTGGCCAGCTGTGGTATAAATACTAGAGATGTGACGGATATCCGGCAACTATCCGGTTTGCCGTATATCCGGCCTAAATTTACTATTCGGCCGGATACAGGATAATGAGCTACTATCCGGTATCCGGCCGGCCGGATATTTTCTTAGAATTATTTTAAGCAAATAAATTTTTATTAAGTAACTAACAATAAAATAGCTTTTATTTAAAGGTAAAAAAGTAACAAAAAATTAAAAATTATCTTTCAAAAACTTAAAATACGTTTTGAGATATTCACTTTACTGAAAAATTTATGTATAAACTAAAAACTTAAAAACGTCCAATTAATAAAACGATTGACATTAATACTCAAAGTTAAGACGAGGTAGATTATGGTGAATAAAAACTAAATTTTCAGCATTCGCAGACAATAAACGAAAAAAGTCTTTCGCTATAAATGCTGCTGCAAGGAGCTGAAAGGAACGTTTTGGCAAGCGACGTTAAAATTGGGTATTTTTTTTGAGTTAAACGAGCACCAAGCGTAAGGATCCTGACTGCGATCAATTCGAACTTCCTTCCAGAAGAATTCAATCTCGGTAGCAATTGGGTTCTTCTCATAATCGTGAGACTGAATGTTGTTTTCATCTGCCACTTCATTAAAACAATCCCAAAATGTTTCGTGAGATTCACGAGCTACATTTGAATCAGTTTCATTTAATCGTAACTGTTTAGGTCTAGTTGAAGACGTCGATGAACAACTGATGAACTGATGGAAGACATGTTGCAAGTCATTCTAAAGTATTCCAATAAAATAGTCTGTCGAGCTCTTTCAGCTTCAACTTTTCCCAAAAAGTTAGCCTTAAATCTGGGATCCAGAAAAGTTGCAATAATGTATTTTGGATCTTCACTTAATGAAATAAAACGAGATGCCAATTGCGCTTTTAAGGAGGCTCTCATATTAAGTAAGTCGAACAGTTTCGTCCTTGTCTAAGAATTTTTTTAATGCAGCTACATGCGGTATAACTTCAGATATGCAAGAGAGGCCAGAACTTGTAATTTTACTTATTTCTTCAAACGGCTTCAAAAGTTGTACACACTACTCCATCGAATACCACTGACGAGTTGTTAGATTAGTAAGTGTGGCGTTTTCAGACAGATAAAGGGAGATAACACGTTTTTGTTCCAATAACCGTTCCACCATATAGAAAGTGGAATTCCACCTCGTGTTTATATCTTGCACCAATTGATGCTCCGGTAAACATAGTTCTTTTTGAAGCGCCAGCAATTTTGCTTTTGCTAAACCTGAATGATTGAAGTGAATTACGATACGTTTACCTTTGGCAATCAAGTCCATTATTTCAGGTTGTACCTTCAAAGACTCAAGCACAACCCTCTGAAGCGAATGAATGAAACTCCTGGCGGAATTATACTCCGCCATTCGAACGCCTTTGACCATGTTTGCGCCACTGTCATGAACAATAACATGTATTTTGCTTTGTTTGATGTAATACTATTGAGTTCATTTGCTATGTTTTCTCCTGTGTGAGATCCTGAAAATGGTTTCATAGCTGGAACTACGTGTTGAAGTTTAAATTCTGCGGAAAGCCAATGAGCTGTGAAACTCAGAAGGCTGGCGTTATTGCGCAAACATGTCCACATGTCAGAAGTGAAAAACTGCAACAGCACTTGAAATTCTTATTTGAATTTTTTTGAAAATTCGGTTGTAAATATCGGGAACTATTTTATTTTTTTTGCGTCATAAGGGATCGACTTGGTAATTCATAGCGTGGTAAGGTTTGCTTAAGTAATCTTGCGAATCCAACTCTTTCAACGACACAAGGTGGCTCATTATCCAGTTCAATCATTTCTGCTATGAGATAATGGTATTTTTTCGCAGTTGCATTATTTATGTCCCAAAGCAGTTTTCTATCGAACGCCTCTGACAAAGTCTGTTGCCTTTCTGTAGAAGAGGAACTTGTGCAAGCGCTGACAGGCTCCGCAAGCGACGTAGCTGCGTAGTTATTTTTTATCTTTATTCAAATTCATGAATTTTTCTGGGTGCTCTTCAAATGATTGCTCATACCTAACGTGACCATTTTTTTAGTAACTCAAAGCGGGACACAGACCGTGACACCGCAATAATAACGTACGGAACAAAAATTGTTAACTTTTTTACATTTTCAAACATGTATATTATGCTATTATATTATGGGACAAATTCCCATTTTCCTTCCGGGACACCGGGACGGTGAACCGAAAACCGGGAATGTCCCGCTGAAAGCGGGATGGATGGTCACATTACTCATACCAGATGTGACTGGGGGAAGATTTAAAATTAATAAGTATATGATTCGAAACTTGTAGGTTGTATTCATTTAATAGGCTGCAAAAAAAAACATTACTCTTACGCACCTGCTTTTTTCCCTTCACCACCACGAGAAATTGGTAGTTTGCACAATAAACAAATAGCAAACCTATTATTTTCACTTTTAATTTCAAAATATTGCCAAATAGGCGATTTTCTTTTCGTACAAACTATGAAGTAAAATAATTGAAACAATCAGCTGTTGATTTTCAGTAATGCCAGATTTTACTTTGTTTATTTTCAGTATTGCCAGACTATAGTACGTTATTTTCCAAGGATAACTGACATCGCTCCATCCGTTTATTGTCGTTTATTGCCTGTTGAACTAGAAATATTGAAATCTTTAATTTACTATCCGGCCGCCGGATATTCGGCTATCCGGCCTCGCATCTTGCCGGTTATCCGGCGAAATCACTATCCGTCACATCTCTAATAAATACCTATACTTTTTAACTAATTTCATGTCGGTTTTTAAACCCCGACCAAAAGAAGGGATGTTATAAGTGTATTGTAGTGTGTGTCTGTGTATATATTTGTATGTACGAGTTCATTTACGTACAGACCAACCGGCTGGACTGATTTTGATTTAGTTTTTTATAAATTAATTTGTTTTCGAAAGGTGACGTGATCGAATATCTTCTAATCCATACTTGAAGAAAATCGTTCTAGTCGATTGGAAGTTATCATAAATTTTTTATATATTTTTTATATTAATTTACACTTTTCTATTTTGCGATTCTCTTACTTCAATAATATTAGTGGAACACAGAGTTCTTAACTTATGCCACAGCGCACAGTGGCGTGAAATAAAAAAAAAAGTGGTAAAAAGTCCGCAACTTTTGAACTAGTGAACCGATTTCGATGAAATTTTAGAAAGAAAAAGTGTTGAACTTTTGAGAAAGTATATTTGGAGACTACCTGTTGTAAGACAGGGTGCCACCAAGTCAGGCGTGACAATCAACATTAAGAAACAAAAATAAAACATGCGTAGACCACCATTTTGTTTCTTACAGTTTCAAAGTTATTTGAGTTGAAAAACTTTTTTTTTATTTTGGCCCTGATTTTTTTTATCGTTAGTACGTAACTTCTTTTTTACTTGACAAAATCAGTTGATTTTGTTGTTTTGAAAGAAAACTTCATTACAATTTATATAAAAAAAATTTTTTCTGATATCTCAAAAATTATAACAAGGAATAATTATGCAATTTGGATTTTTGAAAATTATGAGAAAATTTTGTATATTTTGCGAAAAAAGTAAAAAAGTATTTTTTTGGAATATTTAAACAAACTATTGAGTATTTGATCAAAACTTTTATTGTTTCTGGGAGAGGAGGCATTAAGAAAGACTGTGAATAAAATTTTAGAGATTTTTGATGGTGCACCATCATAATTTTTGGATGTGGAAAAAAATTGCTCGCTCGTTTTTGTAAATTTTTTAGTATTTTATTATAAATAAACTTGTTGTAAGTAACCTGTAAGAAACTCTTGACATGCTAGAATTTTTCTAACACAATTTTTGCCAACAAAAAAAGTTATATAAAATTATATATTCGGAAACATTTTAATGTAGTTCAATAGTATACATTTAGGTTTGCAAACCGAAAAAAAACTATTCTCATACCTTCAATACTTTTCGAAATATTCAAAATACAATTTCGGTTACAAAATTAAATTTTCTATATTTTTTATTTTTGCCTAAATTATTGATCTCATTTTCCTTACTTCTAATGTTTCTTAATTTTTTTTAAGTTACCACGTTGTCTATTCAACGGTATATAATTTGTATACCTTTGCCACTATATCAGTCTTAAAATGTATACACAGATATAACACCTCAGTTGAAAATTTACGTGTTTTTTCTGCTATTCAAACAAACCCACATTTTTAATGACCTCCTGAAGGTGTATGAAATATTTTTTTGTTATTAGGTTCTTTTATTTAGCTCAAACATATAAGAATTAATATACATAGACAGTATACATAGACAGTATATATGTGGCCAAGGCACCTGCGCGCACACCTATACTATGGGTATGTTTTTACCTAATATTTGTATCGCTTTTGTATCCGTTGCTTGTAAAATACATACCTATACATTTAAGTTGCAATGGGTTCAATATTATTATTTCAGTTATAGCTAACATGGAGATACCAATTAAAGATAAATCGCTCTGCAAATTGATATGGGAAAACCTCACTGATGGGACTACTCGGTCGGACAAGGTTGACCAAATGTTGTAATAACTACTACATATGATTTATCAGCAAATACCAATTGAAATTGAAAGAAGTTTGATCGGTCAAGGATTATGATAACGGCCGATGCAGAACCAAAAGGATTAAACAAGAAGCCTTTATAATTACGTATTCGGAAAATGAAAGCAAAGATTCATTCAAATTGATTTTAGCGAAGACCCAACCCAAAGAAGCTGCCGAAATTGTAGATAGGGTACCAATTGCATCTCCGAAAAGATTAACACGGATCGTACAAAGCATTTTAATGCCAAAGTATAGTCAACATTTTACGGCGGACGACGCACTAGCACTCATTCTTAATCTGGGCCTTTTTTTAAACAAATACGATATAAGGAAGGTTCTTAAAGAATAATGTGGGTCTTTTTTGAGATATCAAAAGAAAAATTTTTTATACGAATTGTAATGAACTTTTCTTTCAAAAACAACAAAATCAACTGATTTTTGCCAAGTAATAAAGAAGTTATGTACTAACGAATAAAAAAAATCAGGGCCAAAAATAAAACAAAAATTTCAACTCAAGTAACTTGGAAAATGTAAGAAATAAAATGCTTCTTTAAGCATGCTTCTTAACGTTGATTATCTCGATGAAAAAATTATTAAGATCGGTCGATATTTACAAAAGTTACAAGCTCCGAAAGAATTTCGACACCCGCAGTTTCCCAATTTGAGGATCTTTGGAGCTACCCTGTCTTACAAAATGGTGCCTCCAAATACACTTTTTCAAAAGTTCAACACTTCTTCTTTCCAAAACAGTTAGGTTCATCGCAATCGGCTCACTAGTTCAAAAGTTGCGGACTTTTTACCAACTGGGTCGGAGGTTTTTGAAATGTTCAATTTTCGTTATTAATATTTTTATCAATTGATGTTTCTAAGTTTGTTATTAAAATTATTGCTTTTTCTGTGTAATGACTTATTTTTTCGTTTGTTAATAAAAAATTAAAGTAAAACACATGAGTGTTTGGTTTTTTGCAAACGTTTTGAAAATTATTCGAACAACATTTTTTTACTCTTTGTTCGTTCGAATATTCGAACAAAAGTTCAAAATTATTAGTCTGTTCGATCAAGGAAAAAGTCATGAAATGTCATTCGAACAAATATAAAAGACGAAAAAATAACAACACTAGTAAGAACCCCAATCTTATCTTCTGGTATTTTTTAATGTACATATGTATTAGAATTTGTTAAAATTTATAACAGAATTCGAAAAATAATATTATCACTATAACTATCACAAAAGCAAACTTTATATACAAAAAATGTATTTTCTTTTTGTTTTTGTCCAAAAATGACCTGGTGAACCTAACTGGATTCATAGCCTTTTACAAAAAAAGTGTACGATTTAATCGCTAAATTTTTAAATAAACTTTAGGACAAATAAAAAAAGTTCGTAGAGTAGTGTAATATAACGGAGAAATCATAAGAGATTCCACTTTTTAAAATAACCTTACAACAAATGGTACAATCAGGAAATATTTTGGAAAAATTCTATTAAGCTGGACAAAGCTAATTTCAATTTTTCAAAAAAGCTGTACAATTCAGCAGAGTATGTATGTACATACTAGTGTTTTTCATACGGGATTTCCCGGGAAAAATTTCCCGGGATCCCGCACATTTTCCGGGAAAGAAATCCCGGGAAATTTGTGCGGGAATTCCCGGGATTTTTTGATTTTATTATGGCAACTTAATTTGTATTTACACATTCCTTGATGAGTGTCCTTATTCATTTTATATATGTGATGGTGCAATAATCGGGTGATGGCAATATTACCATAGCTAAAGCTTTACAACAACTAAGGCCGAGTTTACATCTGGCACGCATGCGATCTGAGATTTAGATGCCTCTATTTAGAAAAAGCAGAACGCGACGTTCAAAATTTAGTTCTACAACACTTCATAAAAGTAAAAAACAGAAATGAGCAAGGAAATAAAAAAAAATACAAATAATTACAGATTATATTTGGTAAATAGTCCTATTTCCAAAGAAATATGCCTTATGCAAAAACGATTGTTAAAGTTAAAGCATGCGTTAAAACTGATTTTGCCATACAAAATTCGTTTGTTAAACCAAATTTAAGTTTAACAATTATTTTTTCGTAAGGGGGATATTTTGTAATATTTTTTAATAATACTCGCATAATTTCTTTTTTATAATATTGGTATCTTTGTATTACTATTATATAAAGAACGGAATCGGTATTAATTTTTGACCAATGTGTGTATAAAACGTTATTATTTAATCGATCTCTTGAATTATAGTTTGTTTTTGTTGAAATAAATTAAGTTTAAAAATATTTTGTATTGTTTTGTATTGGGCGGGAATTCCCGGGATTTCCCGGGAAACCGAAAAATCTTTCCCGCTTTCCCGGGAAATGAAAAAGTCTGGGAAAAGAAAAACTCTAGTACATACATATGTACATATGCATGTGTATCTATTGTTTTGTCCGTCTTTTCCTGATGTAATGAAGGCCTGCCCTATTATTCATATGGTACATACACATGTATGTATGTATATGTACAAGCATATATTTACATTATATGTATATATACAAACACGTTATGTTCACATATGTACATATGTATGTATGTGTGCATGTAATGTAAAGAAAAAAATTAAAATAATTTTGTATGCACATAGACATACTAGTGATGCGGGAATATTCGTATTCGAACTCCCGAATATTCGGTCATTTTAAGATATATGTAATTATTCGTATTCGCCAAATTCGGTCGCATAAGAATAGTTTTTCCAAAAAATTTAAATAAATAAATGCATAAATCCTAAACGAAATTTAAGTAAATGGCACAAAAATATTGGTTTGTTATAATTAAAAAAGAAAAATTGTTCAATTCTTTCTTGTACCCAACTTAAAAACAAAGAAAACAAACTTCTTGTACAATTATGTAACATTAAGGCCCAAATTCACATTCATTAGTTAGCTAATAGCAACAGTTTAACCAATAATTTTTGATTCACTGCTCTTTGTTTACCTTTAGTTAAAATGTCAAATGTCATTGGTCAACAAATAGTTAGACAACAGCTGATTCGTTGTAAGCTTTATTAGTATTGTTATTTCGTGAAAAAGATTAGACACATTTCACACATACGTTGTCAAGTATCGTCTATGTATTTAGCTGTAGCACATTCCTTTCTTTAATTTTCTATTAGATTTCGGGTTTTCCGAAGCAATTTCAGCACTAATTCAATATCTTGTACGGTAAAGTTATACGAGCGAGCACTGTTTTATCCGTTTTTAAGAAATAATATAGCAAATGTAAGAAAAACCATATGCTATAGTAGAGCTGCCAATAGTGAAACTTAATTGTTTGATAGGGTTGCCACTCCTTGCTCATATAAAGAACTTTAGTTAAACAGGGAATATGAAGTATTAGTAGGGTTTCTAATTTCCCGGACTTTTCCAGTTCCCGGGAATCGAGAAAAAATATGTTCTATTCCCGGGAATTCCCGGGAATTTCAAATACATATGAATTTAATTAAATGGGTTCAATAAAAAATATAATTTTATAAAAAATACAAAAGTTTAAATTAAAAACAAAACAACTTCATTTGTTTGAACGAAGAACAATAATATTTCAAAAACAAAACAAAAACAAATAAATTCATACCGCCGTATTCATAAAAATTATTTTAGGTTTATGAAAGTCTTATTTGACATATTTCTATGGGAAATTTGTCAAATAAGCCTGTAAGAAACCTGGGGGCAAATCACGGCATTCGATATGAGTCGTAATTTAAAAATATTCTATTGAAATATTTTTAAATTACGAGTCGTATCAAATGTCGTGATTTGTCCCCTGAAATATTTTTTATGAATACGGCAGATATGCTTTGAGTTATAGCATGGATGGAAATTCCACCGGCATTTGCCAATATAGATACTATTGCATATAAAGAGTTTTTAGGTTGAAAATATTTCGTAACGCTTGAAGTTGTTGGAGTCTTATATTATGCATCGTTACAAAATTGTATTTTTAAGTAATAAAACAACGAAAAACAATGTAAAAAAAGCAAATTCCAAAAATGTAAATATTAAATTCCCGAAAATTCCCGTTGAAAATTTCCCGGGATTTGTAAAAAAATAATACCCGGGAATTCCCGGGATTTTTTTCCCGCGTAGAAACTCTAAGTATTAGTTAAACAATAGTTATCATTTTAGTTTACTAATAACACTGTGTGACAAAAGATAATAAAGTCGAAATAACAGGATTGTGTTACTTTTTTTGTGGTAGGCATTGTCGACTATAACAACAATCTATATCTGAAATTTTCCAAACACCTCCAAATCATGAGTTACGGGTAAAACCCGGCTTTTCGTACCCCTTAGCACTTATCAACTTTTAACTAAGTTGAATATTAACCGATTTTAAATGGATTTAGATAGAAGAGACCTAGCCCTTTTGAACAATATTAATTATATATCAGTAAATTTCAGATATACGTGAGTATTTTTTTACCAACTTTATTTCTTAAATTTTTTTTTTAATTTTCTCTATTGGATTCGATCTTATACAGTGTTTTTGTACTTATAACCTTACTTATTATTGATTACGAGTAAAGAGGAGGTTTGTGCTAAAAAATCCGATACAAACTGACTGAGTTATTAAATATTTTATTAGCAGACCTTTGGCATGAGGAAAAAAAAAGTTCCAATACGACATATCAAAAAAATCATTCTCGAGACGCCAGAATTTTAATTTTTTAAGCTCTTTTAGTAGGTAATAAAAAAACTCAGCTGATTTAATTTTTTTAAATAATCATATAAGCAAATTTTTTTTTTGTTCTAATGATTAATACGCAATAAATTAATATCATGCAAAATGATTATTATAAATTTATTTGCGCTGAAGTATAACAGAAATCTGCATATTATTTGAGAGACCGACAGACAAAACTTCTACCGAGAACGTTCGTATCTTAAGTCTTTTGTTTTAAACTGTTAGAAGAAGTAAAAAATTTCAGTAGAGTTCTCAAAAAAATTTAAGCAAGAATTCCCTAAGATTTTTAATAATTTATTGGTGTACTGAGAATGATTAAGGGCTTTTTTTTATTTATTTCCTTTTTTTTTGTACACCAAAGGTGAAAAAGAATCCTACTGTTTTCGCTACGCTCTCCATCTGTCCGTCAAAAAGTTAAAAAAATTAAATGCTGGCGCCGCGATTATGATTTTTTGCTATGTCGTAGTGGAACTTTTTTTTCTCAGCCAAAAGTAAAAAACATAAAATATATTTATACATGAAAATATAAAAAAAATAATTATTAGACCTAGTTAATTTTATATATCACAAAAAGTGTACGTTTCCCAACCCTGGAATCATAATTTAAAATTTTTCTGGTTTCTTACAACAATATTTTTCTTTGAAGTATGTACGATATTTTAAATTTATAGATAAAAGGAAAAATGAGTTTTAGTAGATTATTCTTTTATCTAATTTTTCGACCTTTTTTTATATATTTAATTAAACTATTTTTCTGAGCTTTAGGTCTATTTGTATAGTGCTTTATTATTTCAATATTTCGTTAACCTTCGGTTAAATTCTTCAGGATATAGTATATTGTTTTTGATTTTTCTGTTTTTTTCTTTAAAGAAAAAAATAGTTTAACATAGTAGATTATTTTTATATAACAAAAAGCTTAAAGTTCCCAACCCTGGAAACGTATTTTTGATTTTTTAATTTGTTTTTTCATATTTTTAATACAAATTTTATTCGTACTGAAATATAAAATAAGTTTATTTAACAAAAAAAATTAAAAAATTATGCTATCTAGTTACTTTTATATGGCAAAATCAAGTTTTAGATATCCAGCTCTGAGACCGTCTTCTCGATTTCGCTGATTTTTAATACCAATCTATTTTGGACCGTTTCTAATACATCAATCCAAGACCGAAGTCTCTAGCTTTTCTGGGAGCTTCGGAAAACCGATTTGACGTACACCAGACGGACATCACTTATTCGTCTTCCCTATTCATAAGGATCCAGAATATATATATTTTATGGGTCGCATATGAATATTATGGAAATTTCACACGGAATGACAAACCTATATATACCCTTTTCCATTTTTGGTAAAGGGTATAAAAACTAATCAAAAATAAAATGTTTTTCATAAATATCAAATTTTTTAATGTGTCTGACACTAGACAAATAGCTTCTTGTTGGGGAAAAATCAAATCTAAATAGGTCCTAATAAGCTCAAACTAGGGTTAAAGCCTATGGATACTCTTTTTATATTTGGAAGGAAGGTGACCAATCCCAACTTCAAAATCCAAATGTCCCAAATCATAGTCTTCTTTACTGGTGCTTCTACTCCGGATATCTCCAGGTGTATTTTTGAGATTTTTGTAATTTGTTTTCTTATTTTCTAATATGTTTTATAAATTATAAATTGAAATTACAAAATACTAAATACTTGCAGGTTATGTACATACTTAAAATATAAAATACTTCCACGTCATGTATTTAAAATACAAATACAAAATAAGTATTTATATTTAAATTAGTATTTCAAATATGTAAATAAATAAATACATATGATTTCAAATACTGCCCAGCCCTGCCAATATGTACTTCATTCCACTTTTCTTCTCTGAACGATGCACTAGGTGTCTGCAGACACATCTTTTTTTATTTTTTATATTAGTTAAATTTCTGACTTACTTACAATTTCGACATTCACCTCTAAATAGTAAATGTATAAAGGGTTTTTTGATTAATAAAATTTCGGACTTGTCAAAATTTCGACATGCTCTAAGTAATTGACAATAAAAAAATTCATTCTCGCTGGTATGCTTTGGTTTTTCTAGCTTCTCTAATATTTTTCACTCACATATTTTCTATGTAAAATAATTTTTCATATTCATAGTTACACTAAACAAGTAAGAGTGCTATATTCGGCTGTGCCGAATCTTATATACCCTTTACCAACGTACGTACATATATATAGTATACAGACACATACATACATATTTGTTTTGTGAAAAAATGTATCATTTTTTTAAAGTTTCCATCTTTGGAGCTGTAATTTTCTTTCAGAAGCATAAAATATATTCAATTTATAAAGAAAAAGAAAAAAATTTTTAGACCTATTTAATTTTACATAACACAAAAAAGTTTTCCAACCCTGGGAGTCATAATTTTGGATTTTTTTGATTATTGATACCAACCTAGTTCTTTAAAAAATACATAAAATATGTTAAGTGAAAAAAGCAAAAACGAAATAAGGAAAAACTTAAGGTCAGATTTTGTAAATTCAAACGATTTTTTCGTTTTGAAATTTGTATTAAAAAAATATTTTTTTAAAAGAATTTTCGTTATTTTTCATACAAATTTGAAACGTTTAGAAACAAAATTTTTTACAAAATCTGCTTATTAGTTTCATTTAATTCCTTTAATATTAAAAACTTCAGTAAAGTGCGACTTTGAATCGCGCACGAAAGGTAGGCTTTTTTTCAGTTTAAACGATTTTTTCAGTTTTGTCGCTTTTTTCTCGTTTTGGCGATTTTATTCTGTTTTTGGAGGTTTTTTTATATTGGTGATTTTTTTCTGTTATTGGGATTTTCTTCATTTTGTAGATTTTTCTCATTTTGACGATTGTTTTTTTCATTTTTGCGATTTTTTCCTGTTTTTGGGTTTTTTATTTAGGAGTTTTTTTTTCTTTTTTTTCATTTTGGCGACTTTTTTCTGTTTTTTTTGGTTTTTTTCGTTTTGGCGATTTTTTTCATTATGGCGATTTTTTTCATTTTGGCGATTTTCTTTCATTTTGGCGATTTTTTTAAGCAATTTTTCCGGTTTTTCGCGATTTATTTTAGTCTTAGAAATTTTTTTTAATATGGCGATTTTTTTCTGTTTTTTCATTATGGCGTTTTTTCTTGCTTTGGGGTTTTTTTATTTAGGCGATTTTTTTCTCTTTTTTGGGTTTTTTTCATTTTGGCGATTTTTTTTCATTTTGTCGTTTTTTTTCCTGTTTTGGGTTTTTTTTCATTTTGGCAATTTTTTCATGTTTTTTTGGGGTATTTTTCGATTTTTTTTTGTTTTTCGCGATTTTTTTCGGTTTGGCGATTTTATAATTCCTTGATTTTTTAGTTTTACCGTTTTTGAAAATTTCAAGAGTTTTGCTTTTACGGTTTCCAAGATACAGCAAGTTGTCAAAATTGCATAGTCAAAATTGCATTAACTGATGGAACACCCTTTAATTTAAATTTTTTGAAATTTTAGTGTTAATTTTTGTAGTCTGTATAAAAATACACTAACCTTACAAATTTCAGGTGTATATACATATAATTGTATGTATATTTCATGGGATTTTAGAATTTTTCGTTGCTCGTTTTGGAACACCCTTTAATTTTCAATTCTCGTGTATTTTTTGTTGTTGTAGCGGCCAAAGGTCTACAGACTGTGTCCAAATTTCAGGTCTGTAGCTCTTACGGTTCTCGAGAAAATACTAATATAGTTTTAGACATAGTTAATTTTACATAACACAAAAAGTTAAAGTTTTCCAACCCTGGAAACGTCTTTTTAATTTTTTTTATATTTTTTTTAATTTAAAATATCAATTTTAGTCGTACTGAAGTGTAAAATAAATTTATTTATTAAAAAAAATAAAAATTTGTTTTCGGTAGTTACTTTTATATGGCAAAATATAGTTTACGTTTTCCAGCTCTGCAATCGTCTGCCCGATTTTGCTGAATTTCAATACCAGTCTAAGTTGGACCATTTCTGATACATCAGTCCAAGAACGAAGTCTCTAGCTTTTCTGGGAGCTTCGGACGGTTTCACGTACACCGGACGGACGGACGGACGGACGGACGGACAGACGGACATCGCTTATTCGTCATCGCTATTCATAAGGACCCAGAATATATATCTTTTTTTGGTCGCAAATTAAAATTATGGACATTACACACGGAATGACAAACCTATATATACCCTTTTCCATTTTTGGTAAAGGGTATAAAAATAATTGGCAGAGTTATGTAACTCTGAAAAAGTTTTGTTCCGTTTCACTCTTTTCCATATGAAACTTTATTTAAATTCCTTTACTTTTTCGCTAACTAGAATCAGAAGTTTTATGAAGGGATGGAAAAACTTTTCATTTCGTAGTTTCACAGAACGAGAATCTACCGCCTGTAATTTTGCCAAATTAGTTTGAACCATGTTATATGATCGACGTCATTTCCTATCCGTTTTTCCGCCAAATAATCTGCTATAGTTTTCCGTATTGATAACTTAGCAGAATTTTAAAAACTAGGATGAGAATTGTCATCAGCTTCACGGTCGCTTTCACTAATGTCCATTAGCAAACTCATCGTGTCTTTCAGATGTGCGCATTTTTTAATTTAATCTAATCTTGTACGAGTGCGTATCGGATTTTTGTTAAAAGAGCTTGAAGATGACTCTGTTTGGCTATCTTCATCTAAATCTAAAATGTGCAGTGAAATTATTTAAGAAAAATTCATTTTATATCTTGGATCAACAAAGGTTGCCATGGTGAAAAATATTTAATTTTCTTAAGTAAAATTGTTTAGCGAATGCACTCACTGGGAGCAACATATGTATATGTACTTCCAATCCTATAACAGTGACCGGAAATGCAATTGATGATGTAGATTAATTATTTCTCTAGGTGCCATAATTAGTAAAGATGACGGGGCATATGATGATGTTACCAATCGTATTAACAATGCGCGTCACACGTATGCTTCCCTTGCATGAGTGTAGAATATGTATATCGTATCGATATTTTTGAACAGAATCAATATATATATTTTTTTGAAACATCGATATTTCGATATATCGGAACGTATTTACCTAAAAATGTAAAAATATTCCAACTTTAAAATAAATGCACATACTAACATATACACAAACATGTTGCATAAATTTTTAATTTAAAATTCAATATTTATTTATCAAGTACTTCAATAAAAATAATATGTACGAGTACGAGTATAAGCAACCATTCAATAAAAACAACAAAACAATTCAATATAAACAATAAAACAATAGGAACAAAAAATTTATTTAATTTACTAAAACTCTACTCTACAATTTTTGAAGGCAAAACAAGTCAATGACAATTTTTATTTCTACAATAAAAATGTGAAACTATGTACATAATGTATATAGAAAAATAGGGCCTTTTCGTGGTTGACGTATTTCGAATTCGACCACACTTTAGTGCTAGATTAAAGAAAGAATGTTGCAATCTCTAGTGTGAAAATCTACGCAAATGTCAGTAAAACATAAATTAAAAATATTCAATACGTGAGTGAAATCAGTGTTACTATATGGCAATGAGTCCTAGAAGGTAACGCATACAATATCTTACAGACTGCAGGTCTTTCTGTATAGAGGCATGAGGCGCATCCTTAAAATTTTCTGCCCTGTACGTATCAGTAACCAAGAATTACTACAGGAATGTAATATGACGCCCGTAAATACCGAGATAATGTATCGGAAATGGATATGGTTCGGACACACGCTGAGAGAAGATTATATAGACATAACCAAAAATGTTTCCAATGTAATCCACGGAACGCCTTGGATTACATGACGCAGGTAAATGGAAGCGCGACTATCGACAAAAAACTTGACATGTCCTCAGGTAAAAACTATGACTTTCGACAGAACTAATTTTAAATATTTTGTGAACTCTTTGTAAGTACAGAATCCCTTAAAATTAAGCCAAATTATGTCAATATTAAAGCATCTTTAATTCCATTACCTGTTATTGCTAGATGCTTCAAATTGGAGCGATGTTAATAAAATGGTGGCGATGGCTGAAGTACTTAGCACGTTGACTACAAAACTGAGGGTCCAAGGTTCGAGGCCGGTTCCGATACACAGAAAAAACTATGCAAGAATTATTTTCAACAAACAATGTTATTGAATAAAATTTTTAAATTCAATTATATTTGTCATTAACTTGAATATTATGTTTATCAATACCGCGCATTTTAAAATATCATTTAATTTAATTTGTTTGTATTGGTGTTTATCTTGCTTGTTGATTGACCCAACGTGGTCATGTGCTATTGTTGTTGTTTATTTTGATTCCTCGGCTTGTATACGTGTGAATTACAACAAGAAGCCGAAAAACGTCGTGGCTTGTTTTTTCTTAACAAAGTTATTTTTAGATTATATCATAACGCAATGCGCAAATGTAGAAGAAACAAAAGAAATCATGTTTTGCGTGTATTCATTATTTGCGTATATAAAGCGATTTGCTCTTTAGCTGAGTGGTAAGTATGTTAAACTATTAGTCAAGAGACTCCCGGTTCGACTCATCCCAAACACATTTAGTTTTAATCGCAGCCAAGCAAAAACAAACCAAAAGGGGTTAAAAAAATGCGACATTCATCCACACACACACACACACTAAAACAAATATCACTGAAAATAGAATTTCAGCCAACAATTTTTTCTTTGATTCATTAAATCGCTTTATTGACTTTATATCCAATAAACATGCTTACAATTTTATTTATCAATATTGTAAAAATCGTCATCACAGAAAATTTAAAAGATTTTTTTATTGAATCAAAGATTTTCGTATTCAAATATGAAAATCATTTTTTTCTGTGTAGCTACAAAATAAAATAACATCACCACGAATTTTTCCGATGTCCATTAGTGTTCCTTACTACCAGTTGTTGTACGAAAGTTCAAGTGATTAAGATATAGACACTGGTCACTGAACTACACCGGATTCAGTGGATATTAATCCTAATATAACATCAGAGCTGCCTCCCTTGGTCGGCATTGTGTAGCAGAATCGTCGGCGAAGTAAAATAACCATAAAATTTAAAAAGTAAAAAAAGCAGAGTTCTAAAATAATGAAGCTTTCCACTATCTCTTCCTTCGCCACATATCTCCTCTATCACTATCCCTTTCCTAAAGAAGGTACTCGTAACACCTAGTAACAGTAGTAGGCATTCATTGCCTGAGTGTTAGTTTTCTTTGAGGGTGGCGTTGGCTGAAGTAGTTAGCACGTTGACTACAAAACCGAAGGTCCTGGGTTCAATCCCTGTGTCCAACAGTCATTGAATAACAACACCACGCATTTTGCTGATGTGCATTAGTGTCCCTTTGTATCAGTTGTTGTAGGAAAGTTCAAGTGATGAAGGCATAGTCACTGGTCACTGAACTATACCGACTTCAGCAGATACTAGTCCTAATGTAATATCGGAGCGCCCTCCTTCGTTGTGTAGCGAAATCATCGGCGAAGTAAAATAATCAATAAAATGGCTACAAAACACAGCTTCAAAAATTTAATACGCCTGATTTGACACCAGATGGTGCAGCAACACTGCATTATCAAAAACGTGCAAAAAAGCAGAGTTGTAAAAGAATGAAGCTTTCCTCTATCTCTCCCTTCACCACCTGTCTTCTCTATCACTATCCCTTTCCTAAAGAAGGTAACACCTAGTAATAGTAGTAGGCATTAATTGCCTGAGTGTTACTTCTCTTTATAAAAAAAAAAATAATAATAATTTTGTATATATTCCTGTTGCTTGTAATTTGTGGAAATTCTTTCAAATTTATTGTATTAAGGTCTGTTTGACCAATTCCTCTACCGTTCGGCAACTTTTTTCTCTAAAGCTATTCAAACCCTCTAATGCGGAACAAAAGGTGATTAAGCTGATATTTCTTTTCTTTTCTAATTTTTTTGTCCTTTTTAAAAGACTATGGCGCGCAGTCATAGTCAAAACAAAGTATGCTTTAAGAGTTTAAAACCAGTATTTTGTATGCTAATACTGGTTTTAATTTCTTAAAGTTTACTTTGTTTTGACTATGACTACGCGCCTATATTTTTAATGCATAATTTGCGCATTTTACTGTTGTTTTATACAAATATTTTCTTCATTTCGGTTATATAAAAAAATTACAATAATATCATTTTAAAAATACGGCTATGTATGAAAGTTTCAATTAATTTATCTCTCAAAACTTTTACATTGATGTTATCATATACATTGACATTGTCATAAGCCTGAAAGAATATATTTTTAAAATAAGTATGCTAAGAATGTAACATTATTTCCTTCTATATATTTGGTACCTTAGGTTACGTTAGGTTGCTGGTAAGGATATGTGAAAATTAAGGGTGCATCCCACTTGGGTCCAATATATGGTAGAATTACAGAAATCGTATCATGCTGTTGCGTATCAGGTGGCAACATCCGTAACACTTAATGAGTATATTGATGCTTATTGAAAATGTGTTTCCAACATTTGTTACGTAAGAATCTATATAAAATAGATTTTTACGTAGCAAACGTCAATTTCTGACTTACATACACACACACGTATAAAGCCAAGATAAACATAACAACAGGCGACACTGGTAGCCTAACGTTTTACTAACTATTAAACAGACTTAAACGATACGACAACTTTAAAGGTAAGATGATACAATTTGACCAACGAAGCCAATAATGATCTATTTCTATATCTGTTTGCGCTAACTATAAGTTGGACAGTTAATAAAAATTGAAAAAGGGAGGAGAAAGGTGAAAGAAGTAGATGTAGAATGTTGATGATTAGTTGTTAGTGGAGAAGAAAGAGTGGGTCGGAAAAAGAGTCGTGTATTTACACAAGCCATAGGAGGAAAATAGGCTACTGAAGGATAATCTGCCAAAAAAAAACGTGCAGGGGGAGATTGTCTGATTGCAATCATTCTCGGGAGATCCATACGTTTAGCACGGCTTCCGAAAATGTGTGGCTGATCAGTGTGGCCAAGAGATTTCTCAACAGGTGAGCTCATTGCGCCATCTGCCTTGGGGAGATTCACGAAAGGCAACATCGAAGCGTTTTCAACAATCAATATCGACTTCTCTGAGTAGAGATCCCCTCTTTGGCAGATCAGCCGCAACTATGTTGCCTCAAATAGTCCCATCTCCATGCACCCAATTTAATAATGATACGTGAGTGCTTCGCAAGCGTATCCATGGCTTTGCTATATTCTTTGACAAGAAAAGATGTGGTATACACACCACTGAAGGACTTACTGTCAGTTATAATATGGATATCTCTATTTGATATCCCTTAGAACATTAGCTAGTATATGTATTACTGTTTTAACGGCAGTTATCTCTGCCTATTATTACGGGCAGTCTGAACAATATTTCAATTCCGAGTTTTGGATCATATACGACCCTCAAACTTTCCACCCCTTCACCATCCTCGTGCTGGGCCATCCGTGTAAACCTGTACGCCTCCTTCCAGTGGGGAAAGCCCTTCTGTCAATGCCATACGAAAACTCTTATTGAAGTAGAGTTTTAGAGTGCAGTAGATATGTTGTTTACTGTATTTAGAATGCTAGCATGTCCCCATGATGTGTGGTTCCATGCACCTGTTGTATTTAGTCTGACGGAAGTACATAGAGCTAAATTTCTAGCCATTGGGTTTACTGGAAGCCAACATAGCATAGCGATGAGAGATTTTTTCGACTCAAATCTAAGAGCACCTGTTATTATCAGTGCCATTTCTGGAGATTCCCCTCCATGCGGGCTGATTGCTCGTTGATTCTAGTGCTTTCCACCAGACTGATATTCCGTAAAATAATATAGGTCTTATGATCATCAAGTAGAGCTGACTACGTTCCTACAGAAGTAGATTGCCATTGAGAGTTTCGGTACTCTCGCCTGAAGATTTTATGTCAAAGAAAGCTTACTGTCAAGGACAATACCCAGATATTTGGCACTATTGAAGTGGTCTGAGGACGTTTCGTGACCACTAACCTCATTTAGTGCCGTCTCCAATCTTTGCGATATCGATTTGATACATTTAATGCTAAAATATGTTGTAGTTTGATTTGAAAATAAGTTTTTCCTGCAAATTAAGAATATTAAAAATGTAAACGGAGAAGAGATGATTAAATGAAAACCAAGTAACAGTTTGACTACAATTTGTCTCTAGATTGATTGGCATAAAATGACTTTTCTGAAAAAAATGTAAATGAAAATTTGTCATGCGGAACCAATTTAATTTATTATAGAAATTTTTGTTATGTATCATTTTCAAATATTAAAAAAATTATTAACATTTTCAATTATATTTGAAGTGCTATTTCTATACTTTTATGTAGGCAACTATTCTCAAATGTGTATATACTTATTTATATAAGTACATACTATTTTAATATAAGCATATCGATGGAGTTGTGTAAAAATGTCCAATATTCTATGTAAAATGGTGCGATATTGAGTCTTTTTATTTAAGATTTTATTGGTAGTAATATTATTGCAACTAATCAATTTCACTTTATTTTTAAGTCCTACTTTTATAAGCAAAAGTCCGGGTTTTTTTCCTCTGCTGTCTGCAAAAAACTGTATTGCGTTTATCAGCCTATGTATGTATGTGTGCATACATATGTATATGTATGTATATGTGTTCCTTTTCGACACTATATAAACCGAACCCGTGGACCCATTTCAATAGTTCTTACTTCATTCGATTTGTCTTACTCCCGGGAGTGTCACTAATTGTCTATTGCCGAAATTCAATATGGCGGCGGCCAACAGACGCCATTTTGTAAATACGAAAAAAAATTTAAAAATTCGGTGAGCTACATACATCAAAAAGGGTACATATCATTCGATAGGTATTTTAAAATTTTATGATTTTTCATTTTTGATGACAATTTAGGATATTTAACGGGTCAAAGATGGTCGTAGTCGGATTTTTTGATTTTTTTGTACAAATACTCGTACTTGATATAAATTGCGCGATAACAACCCTAACGCAAAGAAGAATATGAAGTTCTCTCTCGTAAAAATTTTTCATATATCTTTTTGCTGCCATAAATAGAACCCCACAATAATATCTATAAATTCGACGTATAATAAATATTATATTCGCTAATACCGTTTCAAATATTTGTATTCGTATTTGCAGATATCGAAAATTGACATTCGGCACATCACTAATACATACATATACATATGTATATATTTTAATTTACAGATGTGTCTCTCCTCTCTCTTTTTTATGAATAAAAGTAAGAGATTTATTGTTTTATTCATGTTCTCTTTTACATATGCAAGTAAAACGCCCCGATGCGTGATTCAACAAGTCTAAAACACAAAGCAAAAAACTGTTTATGCTTGGGTAACTATCAAATAAATAATTCGAGACAGTGACAATTACGTTGGGCGTAAAGGAGCGCGTGTGCAGCTTTATTTTTGGTTCTTTGTACGATTTTAAACAATTTCTGTAAACATTTTTTATACATACATACATTAAAATCGTAATTTATGTGTGTATGTACATATAGATGTATACATATTTAAGTATGTATATGTACATATGTAGGTATGTATGTACATTAAGGTGTACCAACAATATGAAGTATTATTGCAAGTCAATTTCAAAAAAAAAATATTATTTTACCGAACGCAGGCGACCCTTTTTTAAAATTTTAATCATAACTCTGCCATTTACAGTCGGATTTTAAAGAATGATAGGAATATCGATGTTTTTGTCTTGACAAGACCAATTTTTTGCATTATGGGACATTGACTTCATGTACCCCACCAGATATCAGTTCCGAGCTCCCTATTTTACAAACCTACGGTCTTATGTACATATGTATAAGCAAAAACTGACATGAAGTTGGCATAAGTGGCAAAATTTACAAAGATATTAAAGAGTTTTGCCCTGAAACTTCACATTAAAAATCATGCTAGGACTTAGAGGTGGGTTAAAATTAGGTAATGCCACGATTTTTAATGTCAAATTGCTTGGATTAACGCGTTAACACCTAATTCAATTTCGTCACTTATGCTAACTTCATCCCAATTTTGCTTATACCTAGAGCCGCTAACATCAGGAAATTTTCCAAAGGAAGTATTTCCATAATTGTAGCAGAACAGTTTAAGATTTATATCTTTGCAATTTAGCATAATTTTTTTTTTATTTTTTGGCCTTTTAAAATTTGTTCTTACATACTTAAGCATATCTTTGGCATTTACAGACGATATGTATGTAATGTGAAATGACTCTTGGAATTGCGGTTTATTTTTTTGTATAATCAAAGTTTATGCGCCATTCTGGTTTCTTGTGAAAAGTCAACCACTAGCACGGAAGTCAGTACGTTTATGGGCCGTTACCACCCGTCATAAGATTTTAGCCTTATGTTTCACGCATTTCAGCTTACCTGATCTTAATCTATTATATACGTTTTTACTAAACCGTTACTTTTTACGTATTTCTACTCAGACGATTCTTCCAAAACTTCGTATGTACCTTGGACTCTTATAATTACTCAATATAGCATTTCTCAAAGTGAGCTAGTCTACAACAATCAAGGTCTAACCATTTTTTTTAAAGAGAAGTAACACTTAGGCAATGAATGCCGACTACTATTACTAGGTGTTACCTTCTTTAGGAAAGAGATAGTGATAGAGAAGACAGGTGGTGAAGGAAGATATAGAGGAAAGCTTCATTCTTTTACAACTTTGCACGTTTTTAACATCGCAGTGTTGCAGCGCCTCTGCTGTTAAATGAGACGTTTTGAAGCTGTGTTTAGTAGCCATTTTATTGGTTATTTTACTTCGCCGATGATTCTGCTACACAGCGATAGGGATGAAACGATACCACTAAGGTATCGATACTTTTACTTGATACGGTATCGGTTCAAAGGAATCGATACCTACTCAGTATCGAATAAAAAGCATCGATACTTACTTGTATCGGTCAAGTTCTTCATATGATTTTAAATAGCGAAAACAAAAGTGAATACAAACAGCACACACACACATATATATGTATGCATGTATGTACTTACTTTGAAATATTTTCTTCGACAGCAGTAATACCTAGCGGGAAAAAAGGAGCAAGGTATTTCTACTCCTTCTTTTGGATTTACAAGGCCTGATCGCTCCATTCTATGCTCATATATTTTTTAAAGGCGTTTTCATTGCGAGGTAGGACTTGCGCCACAAGTTCTGAAACGCCTTGAAATTTTTGGGTATTTGCTTTTTCTTTGTTAAGAAAAACAAAACCAAACATGTTACTATTTCTCTTTCCCATTCTCATAGAAGGGTATGTGGACTTTTTATTTTATACAAAAGAGTCGAGGCCTTCTATAAGACATTCTTTAGCAGTTAGATAGTAGTAATTGAATAAAAAAATCCTAAGCAGGCCTTTAATAAGGCCTGATTTCGCGAACTTACTTTAATATATATAAACTAAATATAAATTACATTTAATACGAGCAAATTGGCCTCATTTTCAACATTGTTGAGGCCAATAAAAAATTAGTATTTTTGACCGATACGAGTATTTTTTACCGATACCTACTCGGTACTCGGTAGTAAAGTATCGATACCAAAAGTACTTGGTTTCTAAGAAAAAGTATCGAGTACTTACTTGTATTTACTCGTATCGTTTTATCCCTACACAGCGAAGGAGGGCACTCTGATGTTACATTAGGATTAGTATCTGCTGAAGTCAGTATAGATGAGTGCCCAGTGACTACACATCAATTGAACTTTCCTACAAGTTGATACAAAGGAACTCGAATGCACATCAGAAAAATTTGTGGTGTTGTTATGTTTTTGAATGACTGTTGGATACCGGGGTTGAACCCACGACCTGCTGTTTTGTAGTCAACGTGCTAACTACTTCAGCCAACGCCAACTGATACATTCATCATGGATAGAAAGGTAACAGACTAGAAATAAAAAATTAAGAAGGGAGTCAGATTCGTATAAAAACAAAAATGTGAAAAAGACAAGTTCCTATCCAAAATTTCGTCCGTTAAAAGCACTGAGATCAAAATTTCGACCAATTTCTTGTTTGTTACAGAAATCCCATTTATCCTCAGAAATTCTGTATCAACTATGTTATTAGAAAATTGATAAACGGTAGTACTTTGGAAAGTCCGGTCGGTTTTCAGACTTCATTTGCTTGCTTAATTGCACCATAGATCGCATGGAGACTTGTCCCTTAAAGGAGACACGCCATCGATATACAAAGTTACTTTCCAGCATGACTTTTAAATCAACTACAAAAGATTCGAGTTCTGCTGCTAATGAACGAACTAGTTCCCCTAAGTGAACAATGTGAACTAGTACATACTACGTTTATACGCAGGGCTTATTTGCAAATAAAACAGTAAATTGTTGCCATATTATTGTTATTATTTCGACTTACTAATTCAGAAAACTATTCACGATTAACGCACTATTTGCAAATAAAATGCTTGAGGTTGCCACGCTTACAAATGTTTGATAGCAAAAAACAATAAATGGATAAATATTGCTACAAAAAACATTGATAGAAGCAAATAATGACGATTAAAACAAACAATCATTTGATATTTTGTACATTTACACTATTTTTTTCGTCAACATAAGTAAGTTTTCTATAGAAGTGCTACTAAGTTTGTGTACTTTTGCTATGCCGTATAAACAGTGAGTTAATTTATTTGCAAATAATTTTATTTGCAAATAGTGCGCGTATTGCGCGTAGACTGTTACTACGTTTAAGTAACAGTCTAGTTGTTCTTTTGGTCTTTTTTGTTCTTTCGTTTATTTTTGTTCTTTACTTCGTTTTGTTTTTGTTCTTTACTTCGTTTTGTTTATATTATAATTTCTGATTTGCGTGCTGTTTAAAGGGGACAATAATCGAAACAAACAACAGAAAATATATACTTAATGAAATGAAACTTAAAAGAAATAATTTGAAGTGTTGAATTAAAGAACAGGGATCTAATCGTTGCTTTCGTTAACGACCGGATTCCATCAGGTTTGAGCAATTTGATAGTATGGCATTCGATATGGAATCATATTGTTACATTGTTCGATAGCGAATGCCATAATCTCAGACTGAAAAAGCGTGATCGAATCAGCCCGTTATCGAAACCGACTATTACACCCCAGATTGTGAAAAATATACAGCAAATGAGACCACAAAGTATAAAATTAATGAATTTACTTTAGAACAGATGAACAATACACGAAGTATTGAAGAGGATTTGACGACTGTGTAATCTCTGCTCTGTTGTTCCTTGAACAAACTGAACGAGAGGAATAAATGAACGAGAAGAACAAACTAGTTATTTTAGTTTTTCGGAACAAAAAGAGCAATCCACAAAAAGAACAACTATATCCAACAGCTCTCTCCTAGCAAGCAACATGAAAGTGATTGTGAACGCTCAACTGGGCTTAATGAGACTATATTGAAAGACAAGAGCCCTAGTGAATGTTAGACACAATCAGTATATAATGGTCGCTCCACAAATATATATGTAGTATATGTAAAAGATTTTATCGTCGCCACTATGAAATACATAAATCACCGAATAGATACCTGCGGATGCTGCGAATGATGCCATAGACTTTTTAATAAATTTTTTTCTGTTTTAACGAGAAATAAGACTTAAGCAATGAATGCCTACCTCTAATCTTTTTTTTTTTTGGAGACGGATAATGATAGAGATACAGGAAAGCTTTAGTTTTCCTTACAACTCTGGTTATTGCACGTTTTTGTTTATAGGGCAGTGTTGCAGCGCCTTGAAGTTAATGAGGTGCGCTAAGTTTTCGAAGCTGTTTTTCGTAGCGATTTTATTGGGTATTTTGCTTCGCCGATGATTCTGCTACACGATACCGACGAAGGATGGCGAACTGTTGTCATTGACCAGTGACCAGTAACTACGCCTTCATTACTTGAACTATCCTGCAACAACTGATGCAAAGGCAACTCAGAAGGTTAACCGACACCAGGCACTCAGTTCGAAGGGAGACATGAAATGTATATGTATAACATAATTTTACCCAATTGTAGTGATAGTGTAGTGGAAGGTGAAATCTTACAAATATTAAGCTCTTGCCAATATTTGCAAAATTAAAAGTTTTGTAGGTAAGTTAGTGCCTGTCCATACTTGCAATTTTTGTTGCAGCAATTCTTGACTTGATAAGTGTGAAGATTGGGGAGAGGTACTCAGTTTCATGTGCTCTGCAATTCTCTTTTGCTTAGATTGTTAATTTAAAGTTAGCAGGTATATTTGACGCTTTCTTTTATTTTGTTTCTTCAGTTGTATGAAAAACACAACAAATGAATAGAATTATTAATTTTTCAGGAAAATTTGTGGTGTAACAGAATTTTTTAATACATATTTAACTGCAAAACTATAATTTCATAATGTGAACACTAATGCTTTGTGGACTTTGAATATATTGATTATAAGGAGATTCAATATACTCCTAAAATATATATGTACACAAGTATGTACATATGCACCTAGTTAAGATCACTTCTAGTAACTTTCCCGCCAAATGATGGTTGAGGGTTAGGGTTAAAGGCCCAGGCACATAGAATCCGTTTTGCGCTATACTTCGCCTTTTGTAACTAACATTAACGCAACAACGGAGAAGGTAGGCACAATGGTTATTTTAATGACGGTAGCATTTGAAGCGCTTCAATAGGTTGGTTCTCCATTTTATTTATTGAACTCAACTTTTTTATACCCTTCACAAAAAATGGTACATATGTACATACATAGGTTTGTCAATCCATGAGTAATTTGCACAATATTAATATGCGAAACATCCATCCATCCATCTGTTCGTCCGTCTGTCCGTGTGCCTATACGTGAAATCGGTTTTCTGAAACTCCCAGAAAATTTAGAGACTTTGGTCTTGAATTAGTGTATCAGAAATCGTCCGAAATAGATTGTTATTGAAAAAATGGGGGGGGGGAAAGGGCGAAGTTTAACGTACATATGACGTATTCTATGTGCATGGGCCTTAAGTGTTAGAGCAGCTTTAAACCAGTTAGAGTCGACCCATGATTTCACCTCGTTAACAAAACAGAAAAAAAGCTATACAAATTATTACTTCTTTATTGTTTTGCAACATGAAGGTAAATTTAAAAGAAGAAAAAAATCATTGTCAAAAAATTAAAAACTTTATAATTTATTTTTTTCTTTATTTACATACATATAGTATATGTATGTACATATGTATGTATGTTCGTAGGTACCAATTTATTTGTATAGGTAGTGTACAAATAAACTTACATACTGTTTTTGTTAGGAACTTTAAATGTTTGCCAAAGTGTGACGGACGGAACTTTTTGTTATAATAACAACTACAGCTACATTCAAATACATAAACATATACATATATGTATGTATGTATACAATTATGAAAACGTATGTGCTTATGTATGTATGTACGTGTGTATGTAAATTAGAGATGAGCGATCGCGTGGTTTTTTTTTAATAATGCCGTTCCTAGTGAACATGATATATGAATCACTTCTGCCTTAAAAGTATTTTGTTTATAGCAATTATTATTTTGAGAAATGCTAATAACAGGAGTAGTAGTGATGTCAAAAATAAAACTATAGTTGTATGCAGCGTGACCATATTAGCTTATTTTGAGCTAAATTTAGCTTATTTATTTCAGATTTAGCTTTAAAATTTTTATTTAGCTCTTAGCTTATTTTTAGCTTTTTCAAAAAACTCATTTAGCTTTTTTAGCCTTTTTTTAGTCTAAATTGCGTGTTCTCTAAAAATATATTAAAGACATAAACACCTTAGTTTAGTTTAGTTTAAATTTATTGAGCCTTTTTTTTTAAATCTTTATACAGGTAAACTTATAGATAACCGTAAACTACAAAAAGAAATATCTTAAGACTATAATGTAAAATCTTAATTTGCGTAAAATTGCATTCAGCACCAAGCTTTACAGAATAATTGACAGTTATAAACATATATTAATTAATACATTAAAATGAAATAAGATTTAATATGCTTCTGCTCCCAAAGCTTTTATATTTCGAGTAAGTTTTATATATTACTCTAAAATATTCTTAAAACTAACTTAAAAGCAACTTAAATCAAAATTACAACAAAAAAAAATAATAAATTATGTAAAAAAATAAAAAATAAACAATTAACTATTTAACTATCCCCTGTGTGTACCAGGAGTAGTCTTGTCATAAAATGCACAACGAATAGAATTATTTAAATCAAAAGATGGAGCATGCTCAGCTATATAACCCAGTGGAGATAAATAATTGACATTGGACCAATTAAAACGACTTTGTCTGTCATAAATACTTTTTATGAAGGTATTATCATGATGCTGAACTCTAAGGATAAATCGTTGAATAATGTCACAAACATATAAACCGATCGGAGTAACTTTTGATTTAGAATAAATAAATTTATTTGAATATCTTTTATTTGGGGAATGAAAGTGCTTTCCAATACAGCATCTTAAAATTTTCCTTTCAAAAACCTCAAATTCTTTTAGGACAGATGGAGAAATGCTGAACCATATAGGAAAAGCATATAAAAATACTGGTCTAATGCTAGTTTTATACAATAAAAGTTTTGTTTTCGTTGGTAAACTTCTATTTTTAAAAATGCGTGAAAATATTCCCATTATTTTATATGCTTTTCCTAGAGCAATACGAGCATGGACATAAACACCTTATAAAAATTATAGTCTTTTAACATTGTAAAATAGTTTACAAAAAATACAAAATGTAAATTGTACAACAATTTTATAACAGAAATGGAAAGTTGAAAAGTAGTAGATAATGGCAGAATGGTTAGAATTACAATGGAAAAAGTTAAATTCATATTAGTGGTCAAAACACTTTTGAGTTTTTTGGGTATAAAATTATTTGACTTGAGTTGAACGTTCATTCAGCGGCATCAATTAACTTAAAACAAAAACTTGAAATAGCCTGGCCACCTCAATAAAGTCATAAGTAATAAGCCAAAATGGCATTTTTACTCAATTAATTCTGGAATAAGGCTATATGGGCTTATTACCAATGCAGTGTGGCGCAATTATGTCCTTGTCTTTCAATTAGTCGATAAATTAGAGTAAATTTAGCTCTTTACTTATGACTTTATTTCAATGATCTGACGAAACTCGGTACATTGTGCCGATAGTGTGATCCATGCTTTACCTTAAATAGCATTAATGCACTTAAAAAAACTTTCGTATTTTAGTATAAATGTTTTTACATTTTTGAAAAGTTTTTAAGATTATTTTGGGGAAGTTTTTTTTTTGTTCTTCGTTAAATCTAAAATATAATAATTAATAAATAATTTCATTAAACAAATATTCAATGTATATAATAAAATATATGTTTGTGTAATATTTAATGTTAGTTTAGCAATAAGAAACTATTGAAAAGTGATCAAAGAAGTAGAAAAAAGTTTAGCTTTATTTTCTGGCCTAAAATTTAACTTTTTAGCTTATTTTAGCTTTTTTTCAAACGTGATTTAGCTTAATGTTATTTTAAAATCTGGCCACACTGGTTGTATGTGTGAGAAAAGTTGTCTCATTCGTCTTTGAATTACATAAGAAAAAATAAATATTTGGATCAAATGCAGTTTAGTAAAGAAGCTAAAAATAAATAAGAAGGAGCATATGTGATAGAAAATTAAAAAGTAAGAAGAAAAAATTTAATAAAAAAGTTGGGCCGACACACATTTTCCGAGTTATGGGTCTCTGAACTTTTCATAGGAAACTGTGAAAAATCTCCAAAAAGAAATTTTTAAACAGCTTATCTGATAGTAATGTAAAAAATAAGAAAATAAACTTATTAAAAAAATTGGCTGCAGCCCATATTTCCCGAGTTATTGATCTTTAAAGTTTAAATAGAAAGTGCAGTTTAGTGAAGATGCTCCAAAATGTCTTTTAAATACATATTCATTTATTTCCTTAAAAGTTATGTAACATAAAACACATTGAATACCGCGAAAAGCATTGGTAACCATTGAATATTTTTCGCATACCACTTCTTTTCTTTCACTGTATCCACAAAGAATTTAATACACCCGATACGCATGTGTTTTCGTCGCTGTTTCATTGACGACTAAATGAAAGATAATAAGAATGTGTGTGATTTTAGCTAAAATAATTGTGCTATGAAACTGACATCAATGCATTAAACAGTGACCGCTATGACGGTTTAACAGTTTTGAGTACTTTTGCCCTAAAGTGCATTATATACGGTCAAAATGCATGACCTGCATTGTAATAATATTAGTGGTGCTGAAAGCAAAATCAAATTTTTTTTTTTGCACATGCATGTATGTAACACAAATATAACACGAAGAGCTACTCAAAGTAATAGGTTATACAAAGCACTGTCAAATTCTATACGAAAAAAGTTTTCGTATGTACTAGTTTGACAATTGAGTTGCACTTAGCCTGTAACAAGCTGCTATTAATTTATTATTCAATGCATGTACATCAGAGATCTCTATGATTACGAATCAAATATCACAATTTTGTCTCTTTGAAAAATGAATATTTATCTAGCACCTAACAGTAAAAAAATTAAAGTTCCTAATGCATGATTCATATTCAGCAGGCTATTGTTAATAAATGCATGCCATTGCTTGCAAGTTCTGTTTATTCATATGATTCACAAAAGCAGTGAATCAGTATGATTGTTTTGAAAAACTCTTGAAAAACCTTATTGTTATTATTTCTTAAATAGTTTATGTTAATAATAATCTCTACCCCAGTAGATAGACATGGGTGCTGATGAAGTGCGTGGCCGCACAGAAAAATATCGGTAGTTTTTATTTACTTTTGCAAACAGTACTTAAAAATGAAGAGTTAGTTAATGACAGTCAGTTGTTAGAGAGATAACACTGCAAGCAACATCATTAGTAAATAATGATGTTAAAAAACAAAATAAAAGAATAGTAAATGTGAGTGGACAGCAAAAGTAAATCAACTCATCCAGTTCTCTGATGTCCATATATAGTACGTGTATGCTAAGAGCTTCATGCACACGTATACGATAATTGTGTCCTGCATTTTGATCGTGAGTCCTGCACCAAAAACTAGTATTTTGTTTGAAGCAGATTTCCGTTATTCTGAGATATACAAATAAGGGCCAATTTTTGACATGGTAATTAAACTGTAATTATTTTAAAGTTCTATTTAAATACGAAATTGTGTTTTTCAGTGCATTATTAGTTGGGAAATAAGGCAAATTTACCTTATTACTTATAACTTTATTGCAGTGAGCCGACGAAAATTGGTACATTGAAGACCTTAACATTTTGTTTCAGTTAATTTCTGATATATGTGTGTATTTTTTCACCAAACACAATTTTTTCGGTTTTTCCGGTCACTTTTCTACTTTGGATTAGGAAGTATTTTTGTACTGGGACCATACTGTTTATAACTTTATTTACAAAATATAACTAATTAAGAGTAAAAAAAATCGTCGGAAATTGGCTGAGTTATTAAATATTTAATTAGAAGACTTTTTTTAAACTGCCTGTATGATGGGTTTCGCGTATTTTCGTGTATTTAAGCTTCCAGGATAAGGAAAGTAGAATTAATAGACGTACATCAGTACAGAGCATAAAATTGGTACAACAGTGGCCGTCAAACTTTTTTCTTTGAGAGCCACATATTTTCCATTGCAGTTTTTCAAAAAGAAAGTTTTTCATGGGAAATAATATGAGTGGCACTTGTTTCGAAGGTTTCAAGGACTAGTTAATATTGCAATAATTGTTTAGATGTCAAATTCTTTGTACGAAGTAATGAATGGTGAATGAACATAGTACTAGGCTTAAGTAGAAAATATTGAATATTGTCGCAAAAGAGTTGTTGTCTAATCTGCAAAGATGAAAATGTCAGAACTAGAGTTGCCAGAAAAGACGATGTGACACGATTTTACAACTTTTTTCGACAAAAGCTGAAGATAGAAAAAAATTTAATGGTAATGGTAGCTTTACTTACTGTAAAGTATTCACTGTTTGTATGAAAGAACTACATATCGTACACTAGATCATAAACAGTCAAAAATCAAAATTATCAAAGTGATTTTGTTTTCTTATAAACGAGTTAATTTAACAAATCTCTAATGACCGCAACAATTTCTCTTGAAGAATATAAAATACCGTTATGCTTGTTTTAACGTTACATACTTGCGTCATTTGTACAGTATCAACAGTTGTTTGCAACTACTCAGCATCTAAAATATTTTGAGTTGTGACTGTTTATGATTTAGTGTGCCATATGTACCTTAGTCGCAAAACTCTACATACGACTTAATATTTTTAAAAAAATTTACTTTTTAAAGGAAAATAATTAATTTCGTCAACATTTTTTATTTTAAAGTAGACGTAATTTAAATTAAATAAAAATACCACATTTGATTTCACTAAACAATATTAAACAAGCAAAAAATAATAAAATTGAATATTTTATCCGATTGCAGAAGTGTACATACGATGTATTGTTGAGTATATTGTGTAAAATTTTTTTAAAATTTTAAAAGTTTGTGTGTCCACTTTTTGATCAAACGCTTCTCTAAGCCTTTTAGGTATCGAAGAAACCAGATCTTTAGTTGTTTTCGCCGATACATTTTCCCATTTCTTCTTTAAAATTGTAATTATTTGAGATAAGGAAGCCCATAAATAATCGATCAGATTTGTGGAAACTTCGGTTTTACTTTATAAAGAAGCCATTCCTTAACCAGCCTTAAGTTATTCTTGGGGTCATTATCATTCATAAATATATATTTATATTCAAGGCGCAATTTGTTCACATTCTGTAAAAAAATATATTTTTAAATATCTAAATTACCACGACGATCCATAATTCCATCAAAAAATTTTAATTTTCCAACCCCATCAGTACTTATGCACTCCAACACCATTAGAGTCCCAACCATGTTTGACAGCACTGCATACGTTTTATTATCCAAGTCAATATTACATTTTATCCATGTTTTTGGTCGTGCATCGTTTCGAAATAGGTTGAATTTACGCTTATCCGTAAAAATAACTCTTTCCCAAAACTTACATTTGTTAAGATGGACGTGTTTGTACTCCAGATCATATGTATATCGTTTAGTTTTGTTTATGTGACTTATGTATGGTATTTTTCTGGCTATACACGTCTATAATCCAACTTTCTTTAAGTAATGGCAAAATATATTAGCATCTACAGGAATTTCATAATTATTTTCAAGGCCCTCTTTCAGTTTTGTGCTACTTCCGTTTGTATTTTTCGCAATTTCTCTCACAATTTTGCGCCTTAGTCTTTCATCAAGCCTTGCTATTCGTCCCAATCGTGGAAAACTTTGATTATTTTGTAATTTTAATAATAGCTATGATTGTAAATTTACCAAAATTTAAGGTTCGTCCGGTTTTTCTCATTTAATTCCCTTCATTTGAAAGATTGATGACGAATTTTCGAACGTTGGTTGATATTTCCTTATTTTTCCCCATTTTTTCCTACTACTGCTAATAATTAAAGCAAAATTTAAGCAAAATCTAACACATATTGTTAAAACAATACTAAATGATCACAAAATTATAAAATAAAACGTGCTACTATGTCTGTAATTAATAATTTACAAACGCGTATGTACACTTTTGCGACGTTGGCTAAGCGTAATTTTTCAGCAATTTTTACTTTACCAAAAAAGTAACATTGTTTTTTTATGTTTTTTATCTCGAAGTTGTAAAGTGGGTCCAATATAATACTCAAGATACAATATTTTCAAAAATTAAACATGAAATAAAAATTAGGAATAAAAGATACGAAATAGCTAAAATCGTATGTAGAGTTTTGCGACTAAGTGTATATTTCAAGTAACTGTTATTTGATAAATTCAGTCGCAGTAGTGAATAGTGATTTTTCAATTACCGTGGAAAAGTAACTGGCATGAGAATATCGCTCATCTCTAATGTAAATATCATTTGTATGTAGATATGTGAGGTAGAGCTTTCCCAGCAAAAAAATTTGAGAGGTTTTTACATTTGTAGCACACCATATGCATTATAAAACTATAGTACATAACTAAAACAAAATAATTTTTGTTAATTTTAATTATTATTGTTCGAATTTCATTTGTTTCTATACTTATGATTTGGACAGTGGACCAAACACAAAAAACGCTGACGATAAAGTTTTAGTGGCCTTCGAAAACATTTATGTAGTTGTTCTGTTCAACTATGTGTTTGTCAGAATATTTACAATTAACTTTGGTGTTAGTTAATTTTAATTATTATTGTTCGAACTTAAACTTTTTTCTATATTTATGATTTGAACAGGCTAAAGTTCGTATAGCTTTGTAAGCCATATTACATGTGATAATTATTTGTTATTTGTTCATTAATTTGACTTCAATTACTATTTCTCCTGAGGTTCCTTTGGGTTGGCAATTCATTTGGATCAAACTCATGCTGTCTTAAAGTTATCCTAATGAAACAAATATTTAATTTACTTGACTTTATCCCGTGTACAAATAATAAATAGTTAACAAGCTCTTGCCTATGCCTATAGGAAAGAGACTGTTAGTACATACCATAGCAAAAAACAGCTGATACAGAAGGTCATGATCATCATAAATTTGAAATCAAGCAAGGCAAGAAGCAAAGAGCATTAAAAAGAAAAGGAATCGTAGGCTACTTCAACGTATCTGGGAAAGTCAACATATAAATCAAGGCTGCTCATTTCACCAAACAATTATGTAGAAGCCACATCTCATTTTATTTTATGTTCAGGAGACAGCGACGAGTGATCATGCTTAGTGACTATGCTGATATTTTTTCAAATACAGTGCGTACAATAAATGATGAATTTAAGAAAATGCATTTTGATATACGAATAAAACCCAATGTCTTATGCTATCAAACATATAAGACACATTATAAAATGTTATTTAGAGGTATTATGATTACGATTATGAATAGGTATTATGATGAGGAAAACTTGAGGAGATGGTTAGTGAGGGAAAAATAATGAAAGAAAACGTAATGACCTTCCATATTTTCAGGCAAGGTAGACCGTTTACCGATGGAGTTCTTATTTAAAGATTTTGCTACTTGCTTACTTGATGAAGTCAGAAAATTATCAATATATCTTTTAAAAGCTGAATGTTAAAATTTCTATCACCAAAACAATTTCTTGTGATTAAATTTTAATTAAAATCTTTGTGGTTACCTTTTCGTGTCACTGCTCTCCAAATTCTCTGCTGCAAAGCATTTATGGACTTTCATGATATAAATAACATAAATATTTTAGAAAACATAGCATCAGAACAAAAACTAACCTAAGTGTAATACTACAAAATATCACAAACGAAACAGATGCCCTAGACAAACAAAGGGTGTACATAACAGCAAAATACCATAACACAAAAAGCATTCTCCTTCGTTTCCGGTATATCGGAAAATCCTCTCAAAGTAGAAATAAAGCACCTTGGTGAAAAGCGGAAGTTTTTTAAAGTGGCAAGAGCTAGGGCATACATAAGAGTATAAGGCCTCAGTAAACCGTTTTAAAAATTTGACAAGAAATGGCAAATACAAATCCTGGAAATCTTTCTGCAGCAGTGTAGAAAGCACTTCAGGAACTGTTCTCATTTGGAAAATCATATAGACCACCCCCACTTCATCAACAAAGCTTATGGTAGTTGGACGACTAGTGAATGTAAAACCTGTGGTATGCACTCGCTATATAGAGGCCACGTGTCCAATATTTCACTCAGCCCCCAATTGGTGCACATGCTCATAAGCAAATACAGGCTTTTGTCGACGATAGGCAGACTTGGACCATTTAAATCTTCCGGGCGGAATAGCATAGGCATAGGAAGGCCATTCTGGGAGGGTATTTCTCGCCAAGAATCGCTGTTGCCCCCTCTAGAATTGTTAAAAATTTGCATGTAATTATTATTATTAATATAACTCAAAAATTTAGCTACGCCAACGCGCAATAGAAGGCCTGTCTCAGGTGGTTCCATTTTCTGGAACAATTGTGTTCAATAGTTTTTATTCCCAAAGTTTACACACAGTCCTTGGACTCATCGACCCATTGTTCTGAAAACAATAAAATGTTTGATAAATCTTCATTTTATAATGACTGGAAATAAATAGGAAAAATTTCGATTTTTATGCGCTTTTAACCAAGTTTTCAACCTTAATTATTTTTTAATGAAGAGCTAACCTAAAAAAAAAATGGTTAACACCATTGGATTCAGCGTAGTCGAATTAAGATTACCCACCCGGTCCCCGGCTTGCTACAAAAAATTTCAAATTCTAGCACAGTGTAATTACTTGTTCGTGCCATAAGTGTTGTACTGAATGAATAATTTAACGATCGGGTTCTTTTACACAATGGAAAACTTAGCTGGCTAATGCAATGAGCCGCTTATATCCTCTTGTGTAGGAATGGGGAGTGTATTTATGTGTCGAACCTCTACCCTATGCCAACGACCATTCTTAGTCTGTAAAGAAATAATCACCTGTATGTCGAGTCGAATATTCGTTTACGAGAATTTTGTTCTCGATTAAAGGAAACGTGTACACAGAAAAAAAAGATTTGTAAATACAAGTAATTTATTTGTGAATACAATTAAAATACTATTTAAAAAGGCACCTACAATGATTTTTGTAAATACAAACACGCATTTGTAACATAAGAAAACAAAATCAACTCAATTATTTCCAATTAAAATGATTGTGTTATTCACAATTGAGTTGTTAACAGAAAACAAAAATTTTTAATGAATTTCAAAGTATATTTATATAAAGTATATGCAGGTCTACAACAACTAAGAAAATACAAAAACAACATGCGCTTTGTTTGTGTAAAAATAATGGATGAATGTCGAAAACAGATGATTACAACCAGACCTGGGCAACTTGCATTACTTTTCATAAGCACTGATTGAAAAACAAAAATTTTAGTGAAAATTTAAATTATATGTTTGCAATGCACTTTTTTTGCACTAAAATAAAATCTCTTAAAAGTAATGGATTAATATTGCATTAGCGGCTAATCGTATGGCGAAAAATGCACTAATTTTGTATTACCACTATGCACATCATAAAATAATGCAATATCACATATTGTACACAGTAAAATTATATAAAACGTAATCATATTTTTATCAGATAGCACAAATAAAAAATACATTAAAGGAACATTGAAGGCACCTGTATAAGTACGTGCATACAAATGAAAGATCAGAACTTAGGTTTTCGTTTATTTTATTGTAAAGCTATATCTTAAAAAATGGTGATTTTATAAACGGAATATACTACCGCTTGGAACAATTTAATCAAGTTTTGTCTTTCTCTTGAAAATTTATAAAAATGGTAGTGATATGATTTTTGCCTGAATTAAGTGGCGATATGTACATGGAAAAAAGTTTACATATTTATGTTTGTACGTATGTTTTTATGTACTTATTTACACATTTACGTTCTATTTTTTGCCATGTGATTTGCTGCTAGCGCAATATTAATGTATTACTTTGAAGAGATTTTAGTTTAATGCCAAAAAATTGCACTATAATTATCAAAGTTAGTTCTAATGTAATAAATTTGTATTTGTATTGATTTGGTTTAGTGTGGGAAGATGGTCAACGCATTTGCTTATTTAATGCAAGTCCCAGATCTGCATACAACAAAAAGGAAATGTATGGATAGACAAAACCAAAATAAATTTATTAATTGATAAACCTTAATTACGTGAAATAAGTATAATAAAAGCTACATATTTATTTTAATAATTAAATATAATTATTTTTAAATGTTTTGTAACACTTTTTGTGAGTAAAAATGTATTTCAACTTTTTCACTACACACAATTGTGTATAACAAATCAAAGCAAAACAAAATGGCGCACGAAAATTGTAAACAACTTTTGACATTCATGCATTGACACTACACGAGAAAAAAATTAATCACCTGAGTACTTGCATATACTTTATATAAATTTACTTTGATGAATTTGTTTCTCAAATTCGAATGTGTTGTTTCTTTGTTTGTTTTTTTTTTATTTTTTCCTAGAACTTGGTTTTGTGTTAAATTTTTAAGTTGTTTGGGATGAATCGAACCGGCGATCTCTTGACTAATAGACTGACGTACTTACCACTTAGCTAAAGAGCAAATCGTATTAGATAAGCAAATAATGAATACACACAAAATGCGAGTTCTTCTACATGTGCGTATTCCCTTATGATATAATTTAACAAATAATTTTGTTGAGTAATTTAATAGATTAGAAAAATTTAAATTTGTTATATCAACAATAAGCAGCATCAAAATCTTTAGTTGACATTTTTAATAACAAAACTATTCAAAAATTTTTGAGTTTTTGCGCCATGTACAACATAAAATTTGGTTAGATCAGTTTATTGAAAATAATTTCTGTGTTTGTCGTATCAACAACTTAATTTTTTGTATTAACTAAATATATATTTCAATTTAAATTAATTATGAACAACTTGTTTTGCTGGGTGCATTTTGATGATATTTTTTTCTGTGTACAATATTTTTTTAATCTATGACAAAACTGTCGCAGACTCGACTTACTCAATACGGGTGAATAATAAGATAAATAAAGAATCAAGGGACATATGTACATTCTTGTCATCATCATTCTTTTATTAATAATTACTATTACTAAATTTGTGTTCGGCATTGGTCGGGCCCATTAATTATATATAGACCTAAGATTAGATTACTTATTGTAAGTTCATTTATTTTTGAAGATACAATAAATAAATATATAGTAAAAATAAAAAAAATATGTACATTCTGACAATGCTACCCTGCATTGGCAAGTGTCATGGTCATTTATACTAACAAAATTCATGTGGTCTTTGTGTTGTAATATTTTCGTAAAACTAGGCATACCTTATTGGTGTGCCTTGGTCAATACCGAGTGGTTTTAAGTGGTTTTGGCACAGACTACTAGCAGAGGTGTCGCGAGACACTTTTAAAAATATTTACTAATATGTTGGTACTATTTTTTTCTAATTTAACACAACAATTTCTTTGATTTTATTCGGTAAAAATGTTCACTAGTTCCTTGCACAAAGTTGTGTGTTTTGATTAATTTGCTAAAAAATTAATACCAAATGCACCACAATTATCCCTTATTAACAATGCCAAGGCAACACCTGATCGCAAATTTTTCAAAAATCACTTTCTGTTCTATATAAACAAATAAGTCTTCTGTGTTGTAATTAAAATAAATTCAGTAAAGTGCGACTTTAACTCGCGCACGAAGGGTTCCGTACGGACACTAGACATCTAATACTATACGAACTTTAGCCTTTAAAATATATAGTTTTGGCATTTATTTTCGTTTTTGGGATTTTTTCGGTTTTAGCGTTTTTTCTTCCATATCTGCGATTCTTTTTGTTTTGGCTATTTTTTCCGGTTTTTCGCGATTTATTTTAGTTTTATAATTTTTTTTTTAATTTGGCGCTTTATTTCGTTTTGGTGATTTTTTTTACAGCAAGTTGTCAAAATTACATTAACTGATAGAACACCCTTTAATTTTGATTTTTAAAATGTTAGTGTTAATTTACAAATTTCAAGTGTCTATATACATACAATTGTATGTACATATATTACATGGGATTTTAACATCTTTCATTGCTCGTTCTGGAACACCATTTAATTTTTAACTCTCATGTTTTTTTTTTGTTGTAGCGGCTAAAGTTCTACAAGCTCTGTCTAAGTTTCAGGTCCGCAGCTCTTACAGTTCTCCTTTCACCTTTGGTGTACGGAACCCTAATCACGAACTCGTTGCAATTTGTGAGGTGAGACGTGCAAAATGTGTGGTATAACAAATTTTGTTACACACCTAAAAAAGAAGACATAATTTTGCTTGGATGTATCGAAGTTTTGAAAAAATATATGTATGTATGTACATACATATGTATGTATGTATGTATGTATATCGGTATAGGAATGCTTATGCATTTGTACAGTGCGCTGTATCTATCTTACAAAAAAATTTTTATGAATGTACAGATATCGCATACTAAATCATAAACAGTCACAACTCAAAACATAAATAATTACAATGATCTTCAGTTACCAAAGATAATTACATTACAAGAGACACATTTGCATTCAATAAGTAACATTCCAGTCCCTATTAATTATAATTTTTTATGTCTAAACATCTATTTGCTAGGGGGTTAAAATCTTTTTCACAATACAATCACAAATTTTGAGTAAGATGTGCTATGCGTAATCAAATCGGTGTAAACTATGTATGAGTGTATTAGTGTAATCGTCCGTATGAACAAGAAGTGCAGAGAAACTTAACAGCTGCATAGAAATACACTGAACCGAATTTTAAAGCATACATTCAGGAGCAATGTTAATTTTAATAGAAATTGCTTGTGCAGTGTAATAGTGTTGCCAGTGGGGATAATTTTGTTAAAAAGTTGAAAAATAATAAATAAATATAAGCTTTTAAATAAAAGAGGGTTTTAAATGACAAATATTTGTTTAAGAGATATATAGCAGTCTTTATAAAGAACTTATAATATTATATATATATATATATATATATATATATATATATATATATATATATATATATATATATATATATATCTTCATTACGTACTGTTGACTTACACTGAAGCTGATGCACGACAATTGGGCAACGATCTCCATCTCATGCCAATTATTATGGGTGGAGATTTTAATACAAATTTTGCAAACCCACAGTCGCAAGCTTTATCAAAATTTTTATTTGACGTTTTCCACTTGCATATGAGCAATTCTCCACAAACCCCCACAACTAATAATTCCACTGCTATAGATGCAGTTTTCCATAGATTTTTAAATGCATTAGAGTCAAAAATTTATATATCTTGTTTTGGTTACCATAAGCCAATATTAAAAAAATTTTCATTACTAGATGTTTACACATCTCCCCTGTGATCGGACTCTCATTGCTTTTTTTAACCGACTTCAAAAAAAGAAGGAGGTTAATTTAATAAAAACTCATTTAAAACGAGATATGGTGGGGTAGGAATTCTACTTCACAAATCTATCGAAAATAAGCATGTAACATTACCAAATGATTTTGATGCGATTTTTGCATTGAAACTATTTCAAAAGTTAAACTTAAGATTGTATCTATTTATATTCGTTCCCAACACAATTTAACATATCCAAAATTCTGAAATTCTCATGGAAGATAGATAACTCAATAAGAAATGTTTTAAGCCTGGCGCTTTTAGGGATACGCTGTTTTTAAATTCACAGTTGACGGGTCTTCCCGCTCTTCTGAAAATTAAAAAATTGCATATTGGATAGTTTGACACAGTAGAGACGATATAGTCAAGTTGATAATGTTCTCGGTAGTATCACAATTAATTAATTACCGATAATGTAAATGGTTGGCATAGAAATTGGGGTTCATCTGTTAACAACAGGAGAGATAACATACGAGTAATATCAAATTTTATCAATGATTCACCGTACCTTATATTAAATGATGGATCTCTAACTCACACAACTTACTGGCACAGGTAGATTTAACTTTTTGTTCACCAAATATTGCTGTTCAGGCAGAATGGTCTGTTGATCACATTCCCATTACCAATTTTAAATATATAACATATATAGCTGATTGGGAAAAGTATTGTCAGAAATGCATTAAGATCAGTTCTATTGGACCCGTTTCAGACAATATTAATAAAGAAATAAGCAATATATGTAGAATTGTCCACCAATCAGCAAATGAGTATATTCCAAAATCGTCGAGTAGAAGTCATTGTAGGGCACTACCATGATGAAATAATCATCTTCAAACTCTTAAGGAAGCAAAGAAAAATGTATGGACACTTTTTAAATGGAATATGAGGAAAGATTGCATGGTGAATTACAAAAGGGAAATGTATTACTAAAGAGAGAAATTAAACTTTCTAAAAACAATTCGATTTTAAAATTGACATTCTCTTTAAGTCCATCATCCACTTCAGAGAAGATTTGGTATAACATAAGAGTTTTTACGGGTTACAAAGCATCTCAAAAAATTGATTGTATTGCTAAAGATAACAGCCGGAGGAAATTTTTAATAGATCAAAAGGGCATTGCCGATGCGTTTTGCAAATTTTGGTATAATAACTACATGGTAGAAAGCTTTTCTTTACAGTACAGGACCTGCAAAGAAAATACAGTATACAACCCACCTTGAATTATACTAACTGATTAGGCTAAACAAATAGAAACAAAAATAAGTTACACAGATCTAGAAACAACTCTTTTCCAGTTAAAGGGTTAACCTACAGGACTAGACAGAATTCCATACTAAATAATAAAACAGCTACCGTTTTTAATGAAGCAAACGATCTTAGCTGTATTTAACAACATTATTGATAACTCTATTCCAAAACCTAAATCGGACAAAACACTTCCAAATTCTTGTAGGTATATTTCCCTTAACCCTTTTTTAGCAAAAGTCCTTGACAAAATAGTATCATATAGACTATGGTGGTTTGTTATGTCCAAGGAATTATTACATAATCGTTAATGTGGCTTTAAAAAGGGAAACTCAACAACAGAGGCTCTACTTTATATAGATCATCAAATCGCAAATAGTCGTTCACTAAAGAAACATCTTACGCTTTTGTCACTTGATTTTGAAAAGGCCTATGACAAAATCGAAGTACTTACAATTATTGACCACCTCCAAGCATGGAAAGTAGGACCAAAGATAATTACGTGTATTATAAATTTTGTGACTAACAGGAAAACTGTGGTTAGGATCGGTAAGCAGCACTCAGATTCAGTAATCAGTAATTCTCTTTTTGATTGCTTATAGCAAACTATGCACAGAAATTTCTATGCACAAAGAAGTTGATTTTACTGATTTTGCGGATGAATTCCACATTATCATAAGATCAAATAAAAACGAAAATATTAATTTTTGTAGGAAAAAAACATTGTAAGCTTTTAATACATCTAAATAATTCACAACTACTAGAGGTTTTTGATTTTTTTTACGAGAAGTAACACTCAGGCAATGAATGCCTACTAATAATACTAGGTATTGCCTTCTTTAGGAAAGGGATAGTGGTAGAGAAGACAGGTGATGAAAGAAGAGATAGAGGAAAGCTTCATTCTTTTACAACTCTGCTTTTTTGCACGTTTTTTAATAATGCAGTGATGCAGCTGTTAAATGAGGCATATTAAATTCTTATTATTTAGTATTTGATGCTGAGATTTTTTTTGCTTCCACCGACAGCGAATATAGTTAATATGTTATTGAATAGCAAAGTCGATAAATTTTCGTTATGTTTATTATAGCGATACGATTGTCGTAATAAAAGTTACTGAATGCAGCTACTGGTCAACCAATAAAATAATTGACAATGTGGCTAATGCTCTATAATTAAACTTCATACCAATTATTATTAAGTTATTTATTAAATAAGAATTAAAATAACATCTACAGTCGAACTTCCATAACTCGAATCACTATTATCCCAAAAAAAAACTTCGACTTACGGAGACTTCGAGTTACAGAATTGTATGTGATTTGTTCTTTCAACGCTACTGCCAACCAAACTAGTTCGAGTTAGAGAAAATTCGAGTTAGAGAAGTTCGAGTTATGGAAGTTCGACTGTATATCTATGTTCTTGGAATCCCGAGTTCCGGGATTTAAATTTTTTAATACCGAGATTTTCGGGATTCAGTCAATCCCGAAATTGTTTACTAAGTTTGGTTTGTTTTATAAAAATAAATTCATTTCCTCCATGTGAAGATAGTAACCGTGGCAACACAATATTGATCTTTTATATTTGTTTGTTTTATCCTGTTGATAGTGTCGAATGCCCCCAGGATTCTGTAACTTTTATTACGATAATCATATCGTTACAATAATAAATAAAACGAAAATTTATCGACTTTTCTATCCAGTAACATATTAACGATATTCGCTGTCGGTGGAAGTAAAACAAGTAAAAATCAAAAGTTCAAATTCATTTAGTTTTTCTTTTATTATTCTTTGAGCTTTTCGCTCATTTCGACATTTTGTAAACAGAGAAGTCACATGATATACAATAACAAGAAATAACAGGTTCATATATCGATAAATATTACGATTACTGAATCTAGGTACAGTGGTGCGATTCAGTAACTTTTAACGATCCTACAATCTTAATTTTTGTCTACACATTTTGTTGCTTGCAACAGCGTTTGTGTGATTCTGTAACTTCTTTTTAACTATAGTACGCAGCTGATATTTTCTGTTAATTTTTGTCGATAAAATTAACAGCACATAAATTATTGTCGCTTAAATAACGACACAGCTGACATTAACCTACAGCGAAAATCGTTAAAAATGTTCATGAATAGCATGCGATGCGATTATCGTTAAAAAAAGTTAGTGAATCGCACTACAGGAGTATAAGACAAAACTGTTGATACCGTACAAATGACGCAAGTATGTAATAAAAAAGAAGCATAACGGTATTTTATACTGTTCATGGAGACTGTTGCGAAAGAAATTCTTGCGGTCGTGAACTGGAACTAGAACAGTGAACTGGTTTATGAAAAAATCAAACTATTTTTATAATATTGAGTTGTGACTGTTTATGATTTAGTGTGCGATATGCACTTTCGTACAATCATATTTGTTTGTATGTAAGTATGTACATAGTATTTATAAGCATGCGAGCAAACAGTTTTTTCGCTACAGTTGGATGCTCCATGTTGCTGCATATGTGTGCGTGTATATTACAAAAACGCAAACGAAGCATGATGTTAATGATGATGTGATGTAGCACGCGCGAGATCTTTTTTTTTTACCAGCGAGTGAGCGCGAAGACTTAAATGCAAGATAAGGCGCGTGCCAAGGTAAACTGTAACAATAGTATCAGAAAGCACACAACTACACAAACACACATTCAGCCAAACCAAGTAAACTATGAAATATAACTAACAAGTGAATAAATCTATGAAATACCTGCGCATACCCACACACACACACACACACACACACACACACATACGAATACATAATTACAAATATTAAAAATTCATACTTCACTATGTATTCACGAATAGGAGAAATAGAAAGAATTAATAATAATATTAAGTATTTATGTATGTATGTATGTATGTACATTAGGGTTGGTCGATTTATTTTTATTTAAAATCGCTGGACTCAATGCTTCTACGAAGAGGGTGCTGTTGGCTGAAGTAGTTAATGTTTTGACTACAAAGAAAACATGTAAAATCTTATATACCCTTCACCGACTTACGTATATGTATATACAGATACATACATACATATGTATGTATTTGTTTTGTGAATAAAAATTAAATTTTTTGTTCTAGTGCAATGTTTAGTAATTGAGATCTCGGTATTTTTCGATTGAAATATTTTTTTCGATATTAGCAATAAGTTGAATATTTTATTCTACACTCTGTATTTAAGAAATATATTGCATTCACCATTATTCCAGTTGTCAACATCGACGTCACGTCATACATTATCAAAATATTGCGGCTTGTTTACTCACTCGCGAGATTTTAAAAACCATTTAATAACCTTAAAATAGTCTTACACAGAGAAAACAGTGCCTACTTATTAAATAGAACAAAATTAATAAGAAATCTCTATGGTTTTTTTTCAATAAGGAAATCTTATTAATTTCACAGAGAAAACCTTTTTGAAAAAATCAAGAAGAAATCTTGTAGTTTTATGAGGTTATCTTATTGATTTTTTCAATAAAAAATAAAAAAAAATTGCGTCTTTATTCTCTGTACTTCTGTATTTTCATTTAAATTATATACCATATATATATGTATGTATGTATGTAGTATGTTGTAGATGTTATTTATTTATATATACATACATACATACATACACATTAGGTATATTGAACCAGCAAACTTCTACCTGATAGACAAGCACTCTACCCAATATGCTGAAAAGCAGCCTGAATTACCATTGAAATTATTGTGCAAACATTCTTATACAAAACTGAAAAATATCATGAAAAAAATTTTCTCTATGTCTATTTATAGATATGAAATAACAAGACACCTCATAAAATCAAGAAGATTTCGTTATTAAAAAAATCAATAATCATGTAGGAACCTCCTAAAATCAAGAAGAAAACTTTATTGAAAAAATCAAGAACGCAACCTAATAAAATCAATAAGAAATCTCTATAGTTTACAATTTATAAGAAAACCTAATAGAATCAAGAAGTTTTTCTCTATGGATTGTTTTTTTGGTGCCAAAAATAACGGAAATTGAGTAAAAAAAGTTGTGAATAATAAGATTTCTTCTTGATTTTATGTGGCTTCTTGATAAAATTAATAAGATTTACCACATAAAAACAATAATAAATCTCTATGAAAAAATCTTCGCTTCTTTCTGCTGGGATACCCTTTAGCTTAAAAACGGTTCATAGAGAAAATCTTCTTGATTCTATGAGGCAGTTTTTTTCTGTGTTGTATTGTACGTCTATACCAAGTAAACTCAATTGTTTTATATTTTCCCGTATTTAATAATCTTTGATGTTTTTTTATAGGACCAGCAGTCAGGAGATAACCCCTACTCATTCAATGCATTGTACTAGAACAAGGAAAATAGGTTACAGTGAAGGAGGATAGAGGGAGTAGTGTCTGTGGACATTTGATTTACAGTGCTATTCTCGAACCAGTTATAACAAAATTTTTGTAATAGTAAAAGCATTTGTGGCAATAATAAACAAAAAGCTATTCTGGGTTTCAAATAAAAGCTCTTTTTGTATTAATTGATAACTATTATCATGTTCACAACAACACATGACAATAATAATTTATTGTAAAAAATAAACCAAAACTGTAATTGTTCTGATAAATATGGAAGAGGATACCTATTTTTTTAGTGTCCAATAGAAATCATTCATATGCATGGCGTTTTATTGTAAGAAATTTAAAGATATTAATATTTCGATTTTTTATTAAATTGGCATTTCAAAAATTAAATTTAACCCTTTGTTAGCAAAAGTTTCAAAATACATATACTTCATGTATGTGAATATTTTATAGAATATTTCCATGATCAAGAACGTTATTACTAACCAGGCTGAAATAAGCATCAATGATCTGATTAATGATTTGATAACTCCCTTTATTATAAATATCGAACTTCGAAAATCAAAAATTTATTATTAAAACAAAATTTTTTCTTTTTGAAATATGGATGAAAGTAAATTTTCTTGAATTCACCGATGTACATACCCACTTTTATTAATCTTCAACGGTTTTAACATTTTTTACTTACTTGATGGTTAAGAGAAATATAAAACTGAAATGCATGTATCTCAAATCAAAATATTAAATTTATGTACATATCATTTCTATAGTAAAAAGCATCAAATTGATAGAGTCGATTACTGAAAATATCTTACTTGAACAGAAACCGATGTCAAGAGAAGAAAATGGTAGTTTCAAATTAGCCTTTTTCTGTATCTAATGTGATACCAAAACACACATCATTGTTATAAATACTTATTTGAGACAACAATGCTGTTATGCCATATTTGTCTCACATGAAATACACAACATGGCAAACTTTTTTTAATGACTACTTTAAAGCCTTATGACCAATTTAGTGTCCCAGTAAGATAACTTTTTCAACACCAGTAGATCCCATAGTTCACTAAAATTACAAAAATATCGAAAGCCAAATGATATGAATGTTTCTTCACACCAATAATTTTATAAATGTTAATAAACATTTCTTTGATAACCATTTTTAGTTATAAAGAAGAAAACAATGCGACGAATTTACAAATATATTAATAAAAATTAAAAACTTGTAACATATATCTAACATCGGCATATAAAGGGTTAAGCATGTTATAAAATATAAGCTCTTGCCATATCAAAAAAAAATTAATTTTATATTTTTTCAACAAACATAAAAGCTTTTTGAATTGTATTTTTTAATTTTGGTAATAATGCTATAAATTTTGAAACAAGAAAGCTTTAATATTAAAACACAAATTCTAGAATAGCTATTTCAAATACCTGTGACAAGAAATATGTGACTTGCAACATTTGAATTATAGCTATCATGAATTCGAGAGTAGCACCGTTAAGCTTTCTCACGCTGGTAGTGACAGGAAAGACCTCCGCAGGTAGTTGATTCCACATAAATACAGTACAGTTCGGCTACAAAAGGAATTCTCTCTGTAATGCGTAGTGCGATTCATTGGCCAATCCACCACAAAGGGATGTGCTCTGAGTGAAGCACGTGTTGTAGGTATAAATGTGCGGGTTTCAGGAACAAGTTCCCTAATTTCATTAATTAACATTCCGTTGTAGTAACGATAGAAGAATGGAATGCACCCCACATTGCGTCGGTGTTCCTATGAATCAATAGAGTTGGATACCCTACTGTCGCCGATGAGCTTCTTCGCCCTCTCCTGTACGCGTTCGAGTAGCCCCAAAATAGATTTTGAAGCGCCGGTCCATACATGAGAGTTGTATTCCATTTTCGGTCCGATATAAGTGGCATAAATAGTAAGGAGATCAGATGGGGTGAAATATCGTTTGCACCGTTTCAAAAAGCCGAGGTACTTGAATGCTTCTTTTGCAATTTGAAAAATGTGTTCAGTCCATCGAACATCACACTGTATTTTCATGCCAAGAACATCAAGAGTATCTGATTCCTTAATACTTATACCTCCCATAGTTACAGATGCAGCAGCATTTTTGGTCATGCGGCTATGTGTAACCATGCAACATTGGGTCTTACGGGTGTTAAAGTCGACGCTGTTCACATTACCCCATTCAGAAATTTTTTGTTAAATCATGTTTTAAAGTCTGATTCATTGTTTGTCGCTAGCCTCAACCTGCGGCAGGCTAGGTCTATTGCTGAACTGTTCAGTGTCTCAATTTAAATATCCCATTGCAAATGGTAAATATCGTTTACATAATGGTTTATTCCTAAAAAATTTTTAGATTTTGTTCAGCAGAAAGGAACGGTTTCAGGGTAATGGAATGGAACATTTACTTTAATTTATTATAGTTATGACTGTTCTTTAACGATAAATTTTATTTTTATCTCCATTTAATAAAAATTAATAATAAGTCCTTACAAGCTGTCAACGAGAAACCATCGATTGAAACATAACTGTGCTAAGAGCATAATAAGCAACATAGCACAAACCTTAGTTTATACTTAAATTAGATATCCATATAAAAATTTAACAAATATAGAAAAATCTTGCGTAAACATCTTCCTATAATATCAAATATGTTTAACTAAACAAACTAATTGTGGTTATTTTTTACCACACTAATTTTTTTTCAATTTCCAACCCTGGAACAATAATTTAGTATTTTCTGGTTTTTATTACTAATTTATTTCTTTCTAAAATATAGAATATATTTATTTACCAAATAAATAGTTAATTTTATTTAATTAGTTTCATTTATCAGAAAAATTTTAAGTTTTCCATGTCTGGAGCAATATTTTTTATTTTTCTAATTTTTTATTCCAAACTATTTATTTCTAAGACTCTTTTATGTCTTATTTAATTTGTAAACAAAAAAAATTAATTTAACCTAGTTACTTTTATTACCAAACAAAAATGAAATTTTTCAATTCTGAAATCATCCTTTTATATTTTTCGAACTCCTTATACGAATCAAGTTCTTTAAAATATATATCAAATACGTGAAGTGAACTAAGAAAAAAGGACATTAGGAAAAATTAGTTTTATTTAGTTTCTTGAATATCAAAAAAAGTTCAAATTTTCCAGCTCTGTAGCTGTGGTTTTTATTTTTCTAATTTTCGATAGCAAACTTTTCTTTCCAAAGCATAAAATATACTTAGTTTATAAAGAAAATGAAAAATTAATTGGACCTAGTTACTTTTATATATCACAAACCCTGGAATCATCCTTTTAGATTTTTCTGATTTCGAACACCAATATACATATATATATTTTACGTAATAATATATTTAGTGTTTTTTTTTTGTGAATTGTTACAATTTAAGTTTAACATTCATTAACGCACTAATAATACCAAATTCTTATTTTACTTATTCAGTAGCATTTTGCCCGTTACTTTGTTAGCGGATATTTTATACGTACTAACCAAGATCTTGCATTTGAGATCCAAATATAGAGTTAAAATATAAAACCTTCTTCATGTTTATTCAATAAACATATCCCTTTTTAATTGTGACCCATATTAATAGATGTGTTTCTTGTCCAAAAGAAATATATTTTGAAAAGCCATTTTGTCATTTGAGAAATTCGTTATATTAATTTTTACAATCTACACTAAGAGAAAAATTACGATCTAAATTTAGGAACAAAATCCTTTAATTTAGATTGCAGAAATCTTCAGATTTCAATCTTGAAATTTGGTCAGTAAGATTGACGTTCTCAAATTTGATAAATCTTCTGAGATACACACACTATTATGTACCTGGGACACTTTTGATGCTACATAATTCCTTAAATTTAATCGTCAACTCCATTTATTTCAGTGTCGTATTGGTAGGCCTGTTTTTTCCCAAACATATCAAGTTTCTCTCTCCATTTTCTTCTTGAGGTCATCTCAGAATTTTTTTAAACTCTTTTTAACAATGCACTAACCAAGTCCTTCTGTTTGAGACCCATATTGATAGGAAGATTTTTTCTCCAAAAATAATTATTTCCCTCCATCATTTTTTTATTGTAATCACCTATAAGCGATTTCTTTCATGTTGAAAATTTTTGTAGTTTTGGCATTTTTTCTATTTTTTTCGCTTTGGCGATTTACTCTTGATTGGAAAAACATTACTCTTTCTAATGTGAATTTTATTGGAGGTTTTGATGCATTTGGCGTCAGCTGAAGTAGTTAGCACGTTGACTACAAAACCGAAGGTCCTGGGTTCGAGCCCGGTCTCCGACAGTCATTAAATAACAACATCACGCATTTTTCTGATGTGCATTAGTGTCCTTTATATCAGTTGTTGTGGAAACAGTTTCACTGATGCAGGCATAAGGCACTGGTCACTAACACCAGAGCACCCTCCTTCATCGGTTATGTGTAGCAGAATCATCGGCGAAGTAAAATAACCAATAAAATGGCTACTAAGCACAGCTTAAAAATTTATTACGCCTTATTTGACCCCAGAGGCGCTGCAAAACTGCTTTATTAAAAAAGCGTGTAAAAAAGCAGAGTTGTAAAAGAGTGAAGCTTTCCTCTATTTTTTACTTCACCATCTGTCTCTATTACTATTCTTTCCCCATCACCCTCTATCACTATCTTCTCTTCAACTCACAGGTAGCACAAAGGGATCATTGTATTGGACCCAAGTGAGCTGTACTCTAAATTTCACCCTTCTTTACCAGCAGCCTGCTAACCTAACCTTCATTTATTTATGTTATGAAATGGGATTTGTATAGGATAAGTACCAAAAAGTGGTAATATTTTCACCAATTATTTGTGTGAGTTTCGATGGAGCGCCAAAACATTTTCGAAATAAGATCGAATATTTCTATTTCTACTATTTCTTAGAAGTAATTTTCCAAAACAGTATCCTTTTTCAAGAATTACTTTTTCCAAAATGCATCTTTCTCAAATACCACTTTTTATAGAAAGTACGTTTTTCAATAAAGTTTCGCTTGAAAAAAGTATCTCACATGAAAAAAATTTTCTTTTTATTAAAGTTATTTTATTCAGTAAGTACTTTTCCCAAAAAGTACCTTTTAAAAAAATTGTTTTTCTTCAGGCACTTTTTAAGTGTAAAACTTTTCTTAAATGTACTTTTTTTGAAAGAGTAGTATTTTATAAAATACTATTGACAACAATAATTGCCTTATCCAAAGGTTATTATATATTTTTGAAAATATATTTTCAAAAATTAGATTTCCAAAAATGTTCCATTTCCCAAAAGCACACTTTTTAAAAAGTGCTGTTTCCAAAAATAATATTTAAATTAGTTTTTTTCAAAAAAGTACTTTATTCGAAAAGTACCTTTTCCGAAAAAATTTTTCGGAAAAGTACCAAATTAATATTCAATATTAATAGTAAATAAAAACAAACAAAAAATAAAAAATACTCGAGGTTTGAGATCCAAAACAGATCAGTAGATTTGTTCTTAAAAAACGTCCATACAATTGAGTTTTCCACGTAAAACAATTTTATTAAAAACAAAAAAAGAGAATAATGGCTTCAATAAATCACTTTAAAACCAGGGACCGAAAATAATTGTCATTATTTTATTTCTGAAGAAAAGATTACTAGAAAATAACCATTATATAATTTAGGTTATTATTAAACATTATCGTGAGATATTCATATATTATTATGATCGTTTTGTTAACTTTTCCAAGGACATTTCAATACGATTCTTGTATTCTTGTAGCGATAACCGAAAAATAAAATTTCAATGGTCACTGGTAACCAAAAAAAAAATTTTTTCTTGTAGTTAGCAATAGGAAAAAATATTTTTCACTTATATTGGTTACGCATCCTCTACTAATCGGCAAAACCGTTTTAAAATATTGCAAGATGACAATGACAAACCCGCTGAATCTGCGAACAAAACCTCCAAGCCGCCACCAATCTATTTAAGAGAAAAAAACTCAAACGCTCTTATTAAAAAATTAATTTCGTTCATTGGTGAGAATAAATTTCACATTGTTCCAATAAAACGTGGTAATATTGATGAAACGAAAATTCAAATTTATGAAGAAAAAGATTTTCGAAAAATGGTTTCTGAATTTGAAAAAAGTAAAACAAATTTCTACACATATCAGCTCAAGAGTGCTAAAGGTATGCAGATTGTGTTGAAGGGCATAGATTCCTATGTCGCTCCTGAAGAAGTAAAAGATGCTCTCGTCCTCCAGGGTTTTAAAGTAAAAAATGTATCTAACATAATAAATAGGGAAAAGATCCCTCAACCTCTATTTCGCGTTGAACTTGAGCCAAATGATATAAAATTGAAAAAAAATGAGACCCATCCAATATATAATTTAAGATATCTCTTGTATCGAAAAATAACCGTTGAAGAACCACACAAGCGTTCAGGACCCGTACAGTGCCATAATTGTCAAGAATATGGACATACTAAAACTTACTGCAAATTACCTGCTGTTTGTGTTGTGTGCGGCGAGTTACACGGCACTGCTAGCTGCAATAAACCGAAAGATCAAAGTAACAAAAAATTCAGTAATTGTGGAGAAAATCACACCGCTAACTACAGAGGTTGTCCTGTGTACTCTTTCGTCAAACATACTATGAGGCAAACACCTAAATTAGCCCAAGCCCAATCAGCAAACGCTTTACCAGCCACTATTGCGCAAGTGAGCCAACCAGTTAGTTCCCGTGTATCGTATGCCGATGCTGCTAAGACAAATTCTATTCATACACAAAATGTTTCACCACCAAATATTTCAACAAATACAAATTCGAACTTTAATTTTAATCGCCTTGAAGCTACTATTGATAATCTGGTGCAAACTATAAATAATTTTAAAACAAATATGACTAGCATGATGCAAGAAATGCTGCGAATGCAGAATACATTGCTTCAAGCTTTAGTTAACAAACCATGAACACGTTAAAAATATGTTTTTGGAACGCAAACGGCATTCGCCAACATAAAAATGAACTTGAGCACTTCCTCACGGAAAAAAATATTGACATAATGTTGGTCTCAGAGACTCATTTGACTTCGAGAAGCCTTTTTAAAATTTATGGCTACACCTTATATGATTCAAAGGACCCGAGAGGAAGAGCATGCGGTGGATCAGCAATTTTAATTAAGTCAAGACTCAAGCATTATTTTATTGACAACATTTGTGAAGAACATTTACAAGCAACGAATATTTGTGTCGAAAATTTTTGCACTAATTTTGTCATATCATCAATTTACTCTCCTCCTAGATTCGCAATTACTGAGGATCAATACGAGGATTTTTACAAATCTCTGGGCCCTTGTTTCGTAGCAGCTGGCGACTATAATGCTAAACACACGTTCTGGGGTTCGCGTCTTATTACACCCAGAGGTCGAGCGTTGTTCAATACAATTTCCAAAATGGGCTTGAATGTCATTTCGAGTGGGGAGCCCACTTATTGGCCTACTGACATACGTAAAATTCCGGATGTAATAGATTTTGGCGTTATGAAAAATATCTCTAGGGATTTAATTCAAATTGAAGCTTCTCTAGATCTCTCGTCCGATCACTCTCCCACGATCGTTACAATTTGTAGCCCATTAAGAAGTGACTTATCTCACCCATATGCGAATTTGATAAATTGTGTTAATTGGCTGCGATTTAAAAAATATCTTAGTAGTCATTGCACGGAAAATATTACGCTAAGAACACATGATGATATTGAATCTAACATTGCCATCTTTAATGAAAATATTAAACAGGCTGCTGAACATGCCACTATCGCCCATCCGCAGATTAGGTTAAATAAAATTTATTCTACGGATATTGAACGTCTCGTAAGGGAAAAAAGAAGAGCTAGAAGAGAATGGCAACAGCACAGATCACCCCAACTTAAAATCAGATTTAAAGAGTGTACTAAACGACTCCAAGAGTTGCTTGCATTTGAAAAAACTGCATCTCTTAAAAATTATTTGGAAGGTCTTGATGTCACACCAGCATCTAATTACTCTTTGTGGCACGCTGCTAGAAAGCTTAAAACACCAGTTGAGTTTAAACCACCTCTGCGCACATCTACAGGAGGTTGGGCAAGAAGCGATACTGAAAAAGGTAAAATATTTGGTGAACATTTAAAATCCGTATTCACCCCAAATACGTGTTCTGGTGCTGTTGATTTGCCAAATGTAGTAGCGCTACCCCCTCGACCAATAAAATTTAAGACGCGTGATGTACAAAAAATAATTGCAGAACTCAACCCGAAAAAAGCCTCGGGTATTGATGGAATTAGTAACCAGATGTTGATGAAGTTGCCTCGTATAGCTATTAGAATCCTGTTATTCATTTTAAACGCTATTTTACAACTGGAGTATTTTCCAAACAGCTGGAAGCTTGCCAAGGTTAAAATGATTCCAAAGCCGGGCAAAGATCTTACCAAAGCTGAGTCATATAGGCCAATGCATACCGTGCATACCGGATCATCAATTTGGATTTAGAAGTCAGCATAGCACCATTGAACAAACTCATAGATTGGTTCAATTTATAAGAAAAACTTTTGAAGAAAAAAAGTATTGCTCTGCGCTGTTCATTTTTTTTTTTTTTTTTTTTTTTTTTTTTTAAGAGAAGTAACACTCAGGCAATTAATGCCTACTGCTAATACTAGGTGTTACCTTCTTTTAGGAAAGGGATAGTGAGAGAGAAGACAGGTGGTGAAAGAAGAGATAGAGGAAAGCTTCATTCTTTTACAACTCTGCTTTTCGCACGTTTTTAATAATGCAGTGTTGCAGTGCCTCTCTGATGTTAAATGGGGCGTATTAATTTTTTGAAGCTGTGTCTTGTAGCCATTTTATTGATTATTTTACTTCGCCGATGATTTTGCTACACAACGAAGGAGGGCGCTCTGATCTTACATTAGGATTAGTATCTACTGAAGTATGTATAGTTCAGTGACCAGTGACTATGCCTTCATCACTTGAACTTCCCTACAACAACTGACACAAAGGGACACTAATGCACATCAGAAAAATGCGTGGTGTTGTTATTTAATGACTGTCGGATACAGGGATTGAACCCAGGACCTTCGGTTTTGTAGTCAACGTGCTAAACTACTTCAGCCAACGACGTTTCTCAGGCATTTGATAAAGTGTGGCATGAAGGCCTAATTTTAAAATTAAAGACTTACCTACCAATAAACATTCTAGATCTGCTGGAAAGTTACATTATTGCCCGGAAGTTCACTGTTGTGGAAGGAGACTTTATGAGTACGCCTGAAATAATCCGGTGTGCCACAGGGGAGTATACTGGGGCCAGTTTTATATTTGATTTATACTTGTGATATGCCCTTGAGCAGCAATATCCATACATCTACGTTTGCCGATGATACAGCCTGCCTTAGTATGCACGAAAACCCACACGAGGCTTCCCGATATCTTCAGCAACATATTACTCAGCTAGAACTATGGTTAAACATGTGGAGAATAAAGGTAAACGAACATAAGTGTGCTCAGGTAACATTTACCTTAAGAAAGGACACTTGTTCCCCCATTAGAATCAATAATCAAATTGTTCCTCAAAACTTACATGTGAAATACCTTGGTATACATCTTGATCGAAGGCTCACATGGAAATACCACGTTGACTCTAAGCTAACACAAATGAAACTTAAACTAACTCAGATACATTGGCTGGTTGGTAGAAATATAACTCTCACCCTAGATTGTAAACTTTTAATATACAAGTCGCTCTTAAAACCTATATGGTGCTACGGAATTCAGCTTTGGGGTACTGCTTCAGCTTCTAATGTCGAGAGAATCCAACGAAGGCAAAACAAAATTTTACGGTTAATAACATCGGCTCCATGGTATATAAAAAATTCAAATATACATCGTGACTTAAATATGCCACTAGTGACTGAAGAAATCGCAAAATACGCAGGCACATATTTAATAAAACTCGAGTCACATCCCAATCCGCTTGCCCGTAATATTCTGAACTTTACTGGACACATCCGCCTAAAAAAGAGGGACAAAAGGGCTCTTATTCACAGCACTCCAGATGGGACTTCTTGAAAATACTTTTATTTTTTTTCCTTTTGATTATCACTACTTATGTATTATATATAACTATTAATAAGCTTATGTCCGACACTGGTCTGGCCTAATTATATTTTTAGATTTAAGATTTGAATACTTATTGTTAGTTCATATATGAAGATACAATAAATAAAAATCATGTATTAAAAAAAAAAAATATTGGTTACGATTATAAACATTATTTAAATTCAATAAATGTTTATACAAACTTTCGCCATTTCTCTTATAACTGTTATGTTCCTGCTTAAAACATCAATTTATGTGACAAGATATATCTTTAAATATAAAATTTGTTAGGAAAAACGCTGCTCGTAAGCAGTTGTTTTCTATATTTAAAGTAGTCAACTATTTGCTTTATTACTTCACGGGATCCCGCAAAAAAAAATCCCGGAAAATCGGGAAATTTTAAAACTGGAAATCCCGGGAAAAACCATAGTTTGGACGTAGCTGGTATAAAGAATCAGAAAAATCTAAAAGGATGATTCCAGGGTGGGAAAATTAAATTTTCCTTGCATATAAAAAAATAATTAGGTCAAATTAATTTTTTTCTTTTTGATTACAAATTATATATAATTTATGTTTTAGAAAGAGTTTGGTATAAGAAACTAAAAAAATAAATGTGCCCTTAATTATCAAAGTGGTCATATATAAACTTATTTAATATTTATTAAACATTTACTGAAGTTTTTTAAGATTTCTTTCATATTTTGAAGCAAAAATGCAAAAATGACTTAGACCACTTTCATAATTAAGGGCAGAAATAACATAGCTCCAGACCTGTAAAACTTGAACTTTTTCAGTTATATAAAATAAATTATATAAAACTAATTATTTCTCTGATAATTAAATATATTCTTTATTTTAGAAAGAAATAAAAACCAGACAAATGAAAATTGTGGTTCCAGGGGTGGAAATTAAAAAAAAACTGACCAAAAATATTTCTTTTTTAGTTAAACAGATTTCATGTTTTAGAAAGATCTTTACTTAAGATTTTTTATATATGTTAAATTTTTATATACTTACCATATATTCCACTAAATCAAACCAAATTAAAATTTATTTCGGTATGGGTATCGTTTTTTGATATATTGCAATGGAAAAACGATAGTATTTTATTTGCCCTGTACCTATAATAATTAATACGATTTTTACAGCTAGAGAGCCGCAAGTTGCAAATCACTATTACACTAAATTTAAGTTAGAGTGGTATCAAAAATATGCAAGGAGAGCTTAATTTTATACTCCGTGTTGATATACGTCTATTGAGTTGTACTCTCATCATCCTGGAAGCTCAAATGCACCGAAAGCGTACAAATAGAACGCGAAATACTTCATACAGGTAGTTTTAAAAAAAAAAAGTCTTCTAATTAAATGTTTAATAACTCACTCAATTTCGGTGGAGTTTTTTAAAACAAACCTGCGAATTACTCTTAATGAACTATGTTTTATAAATAAAGTTATAAACAGTACGGTTCCAGTACAAAAATACTGCCTAAGACCGAGTCCAAAGTAGAAAAGTGTCGAAAAAACCGAAAAATTATATTTGGTAAAAAAATACAGACATACATATATCTGAAATTCACTGAAACAATATACATACATATATATGGTTCAGAGTATCTTTTTTCTATATGCGTTTATAAATTTAAAACCGGTTGATATTTAGCTTAGTTAGAGGTTGACTTGACTTCGAGAAGCTGCTTTAAAATAAGTGGTTACACTCTATATGATTCAAAGGACCCGAGAGGGAGAGCATGCGGTGGATCAGCAATTCTAATTAAGTCAAGACTCAAGCACTATATCCTTGAGAACGTTAGTGAAGAATATATGCAAGCTACGAATATTTTCGTAGAAAATTTTTGTGCGAATTTCGTGATATCTTCAATTTACTCACCTCCCAGATTTTCAGTTACCGAAGATCAGTATGAGAAGTTCTACAAATCGCTTGGATCTTGTATCGTGGCAGCTGGTGACTACAATGCAAAACATACGTACTGGGGCTCGCGTCTTGTTACACCTAGAGGTAGAGCGTTGTTTAATACAATTTCAAAAATGGGCTTAGATGTCATTTCGAGTGGGGAGCCTACTTATTGGCCTACTGACGTAAGAAAAATTCCAGATGTTATAGATTTTGGAGTCACGAAAAATATCCATAGGGAATTAATTCACGTAGAGGGCTCTCTAGATCTTTCCTCCGATCACTCTCCCACAATAGTTACAATTTTCAACCCACTAAGGAGTGATTTAACTAACTCATATGCGAAAACGATTAATAGGGTCAACTGGCTAGGATTTAAAAAATATATTAGTAGTCACTGCGTAGAAAACATTCAGCTAAGATCACCTGATGATATTGAATTTAATATTGCCAATCTTAACGAATATATTAAACAGGCTGCTGAACATGCCTCTACTTCCTATCCGCAGACTGGCTTTAATAGAATTTATTCTACGGAAATTGAACGTCTTGTATGTGAAAAAAGGAGAGCTAGAAGAGAATGGCAACAACACCGATCACCCCTAAATAAAATCAGACTTAAAGAATGTACTAAACGACTCAAAGAGCTGCTATCGTCGGAAAAGACTGCATTACTGGAAAAGTATTTAGAAGGTCTTGATGTAACGTCAACATCTAATTACTCTTTATGGCGCGCTACTAGAAATCTTAAAAGACCCGCTGATCTCAAATCACCATTGCGTACTTCGACTGGAGGCTGGGCAAGAAGCGATAGTGAGAAAGGTAACTTATTTTCTGAGCATTTAAAATCTGTATTCACTCCCAATTCATGTACGGGTGCTGCCGATTTACCGAGTGTAGTCTCTCTAGCCCCTCGTCCCTTAAGGTTTAAGATGCGTGAACTACAAAAAATAGTTGCTGAACTCGACCCTAAGAAAGCTCCAGGTATTGATGGCATTAGTAACAAGATGCTGATGAACTTGCCTCATATTGCAATAAGAATTTTGCTATTTATTTTTAATGCCATTTTACGAATGCAGTATTTTCCACATAACTGGAAACTTGCCAAGATTAAAATGATTCCAAAGCCAGGCAAAGATCTTACCAAGGCTGAGTCATATAGGCCTATAAGCTTACTATCAACAATTTCAAAGCTTTTCGAAAAGCTGCTCATGACTAAATTGTCCACAATTTTAGCTGATAGTGGGTGCATCCCGGACCATCAATTTGGCTTTAGAAGTCAGCATAGCACTATTGAGCAAACGCATAGATTGGTTCAAGTTGTAAGGAGGACATTTGAAGAAAAAAAGTATTGTTCTGCCCTTTTTATTGATGTTTCTCAGGCATTTGATAAAGTATGGCACGAAGGCCTAGTTTTAAAATTGAAGACATACCTGCCAATAAACATACAAAAGCTTTTGGAAAGTTATATTATTGATAGGATGTTCACTTCTGTGGAAGGAGAGTTCACGAGTGTGCCCGAATTTATAGCTTCCGGTGTGCCACATGTTAGTATTCTGGCGCCAGTCTTGTATCTAATATATACTTGTGATATGCCTGTGAGCAATAACATACACACTTCTACATTTGCCGATGATACAGCCTGTTTGAGTATTCACAAAAACCCTGATGAGGCATCCCGCAATCTCCAAGCACACATTACCCAGCTTGAAATATGGTTGAATTTATGGAGAATAAAAGTAAATGAACAAAAGTGTGTTCATATAACGTTTACCCTAAGAAAAGATACCTGTTCCCCCATTCGAATCAACAATCAAAATATTCCTCAACATTCTCAAGTGAAATACCTTGGAATACACCTTGATCGAAGGCTTACATGGAAATATCATATTGACTCTAAGTTAACCCAAATGAAACTTAAATTAACTCAAATATATTGGTTAATTGGCAGAAATTCAACACTCAGCCTAGACTGCAAACTTTTCATATACAAGTCGCTTTTGAAGCCAATATGGTGCTATGGAATTCAGCTATGGGGCACTGCTTCAGCTTCAAATATTGAGAAAATCCAACGAAGGCAAAACAAAATTTTACGTTTGATAACATCTGCTCCATGCAGGGTTACCGCTAGGAATTTTAGAAAAGTCGCACAAAAGGTCGTTTTGTGAAAATAAAGTCGCACAAAAAAGTCGTTTGAGAAAATAAAAGTTGCATCTCTTTTTTTAACGTTTTTTATTAATAAAAAGCATAACAAAACAAAAAAACAATTGAAACAAAACAAAAATCTTATTGCAGAATCCATTTCTATCATATTTCACAACACATGCAGTTGCATTATACATGCTTATATATGTACCCAGCAAAAAATTACGCATTACCATATAATGAATTACTTTTCTGATTACCAAATTTCATTACTCGCTTACAAATCACATTACCTTAAATTTAAAAAAATTATATACAAGTTGCTAAATGATGAGAATAATTTCTTTAGATTAAATAAATTACGTGAACAAGTTGCCAAATAAAATAAGTAAGTACTTCTCAAGAATCGATTATTGTAGTCTCACGCCTTGTTCAAATCATTAAGTTGGTGATCCAGTAAGGAATAGCTTCCACCAAAAATGCTTCATTCCAAATCCGATTACCTTTTTTGAAATTTTTTGCTGGGTATGTACATGTTTTCATGTACCCTGGAGATTTTAGCTAAAACTATTCTTTGCAACTTCTACTGAAAATTTATGAAACATTTCTTGAATACATTTTATACATGATATGCATGTTGCAAAAAAGTGGTAAAAGTGTTTCCAAATGAACAATAATCTGTGAATTGATTTTAAATTTTGCCGACGTTATTTTGACGATTTTTTTGATAAAAATAATCAAAAAACTTTTAGTTAATTATTATTTTTCGAACTTTATTTTGTTTCTATATTCTTATGAATTGAACAGGCTAATGTTCGTAACGCTTTTTAAGCCAAATTACATGTGATAATTATTAATGAACAAATAACATCAATGTGTTGTTGTCAGAATATTTACAACTAACTTTGATGTTATTTGTTCATTAATAATTATCACATGTAATTTGGCTTAAAAAGCGTTACGAACATTAGCCAGTTCAATTCATAAGAATATAGAAAAAAAAAACTTTTAATTTACTGCAAATTAACTGTTTTTTGAGAAGTTTCACAAAAAAGGGTAAAAAGTCGCAATAAAATTAAAAAAAGTCGGAAAAGTCGGTGACAAAAAAAAGTCTCACAAAAAGTCGCAGACCGCTAAAAAAGGGTCAAATTGCGACTTTAGTCGGGTGAACGGTAACCCTGGCTCCATGGTACATTAAAAATTCAAATATTCATCGTGATTTAAATATGCCACTAGTGAGTGAAGAAATTGAAAAATACGCAGGTAAATATTTAACAAAACTCGAGTCACATCCTAATCCGCTTGCCCGTAATATTTTGAGCTTTACTGGACACATCCGCTTAAAAAAGAGGGACACAAGGGCTCTTATACTCAACACTCCAGATGGGACTGCTTAATACTTCTTTTTTTTCCTTTTTGATTATCACTACTTATGTATTACTTATAACTATCACTAAGTTTATGTCCGATACTGGTCGGGCCTAATAATTATATTTAGATTTAAGATTTGATTACTTATTGTTAGTTCATTTTTGAAGATACAATAAATAAATATATATATGAAAAAAAAGAAGTTGATAAGTGCCTACGGTTACGAAAAACCGGCTTTTTACAGATTGTTGTTATACTCGGCAATACGTACCAGAAAAATAATAACACTTCACAGGTATTCCGATTTCATTAAAATTTGTTACACAGTGTAATCTTACACTTACTCAGACCCTGATAATTTTGCATCACTTGTGTAAAATAATTTTTTATGCGGTTGATGAGATAATCTTTTTTTTTTTAATTTTATAATTTTGCTTTTCCACAGTAGCGCAACCTTTGAAGTGAGTACTTTTAATATTCAAATAATTTTGTTTTGTACCTTTGCTTTGCTTTTGCTTGTTCAAAAACCCCAGAGACCCTAAAAATCCCTGAATCTCAAAAAATTTCGGGATCCCGAAAAATCCCGAAATACCGGGATTTGATTTTTTGAAATCCCGAATCGTAAAAATCAGTCTCGATTGGCATACCTCGTGTCGACTAACACAGCCTTTATTTCGGATAAATAAGACTAGAATTTTATTTATAATTTTTATTGCAATAAACAACAAAATATTGACCTAGACTTTCAAATAAAAATCGTTGCCCTTCATATCTAAATATAGTTTTATACATTGGCAAAGCTCCTTCAACTTCTACTCGGGGCAAGGTCCGTCACAAATAGGGAAACCGAATTTTTATTGAAACTAACGTCCGTAATAATTGCGTAATATAAATATAAGAAAAATGTACATACATGTGACATTAGAAATGAGATTTAAATGGCGACAAATAAAAATAAAAATTTTGACCAACACATAAGCTTGTAGCATATTAAAATAAAAAATTCTATTGAGTATCAAAATATGCCCTAAAATCGTAAATTATGCTCCAAAAATTATAAAATATGCTAAAAATATGTGTGTTAGACTGTTAAATGCAAAAACATTGTTTAAAGGTTAAAATATGCAAAAACATGCACTAACAAATCGATGCCAAGATTCATAAAAAGTTCTGAAGCAGATAAGTATCTTGTTCCCGCATTCGTACGCCATACAAGAAAAAACATGCAATTACATATTTGCGGTTTCCCTGGTAATTACATACATAAGTAGGTATGCCAAATAAAATTTTTAGAGATCATTGATGCAAAATTGAAAGTTTATTCCTGGATGTAATCAATTTCAATTCCTTCTTCCTGGTAAGCTTGGCAATAAAAAGCAGATGAATTAGGATATTCATTGCTTGAGGAATAACATTTTTTATTTATTTGGACGGAATTTCTATTCAAAGTTCCCATTTGTCCTTCATATAATATTTAGCTAATCGCTTTTTTTTGTATGCAATTGCTGTATATGGTCCATTTTTGACAGGTCATTAGCCCATGTTTCCGCAATTACATTGAACTCGGTTTTTGGTTGTGAAAGTCGCTTACAAGCTAAAGCTACTAAATTTTCTGAATCGTCCTTATATTTTCTTTTTGGAGGAGCTGCAAAAATAAAACATATAAAATAAAATATATTAATATACAAATGTATTTTTAATTATGTATTTAAATTTTAGTTTTAATCTACATTTTCTAATTTCAGCTTCCGAATAATGAAAACGGATAGAAGGTTGTAGCCGAGGGGTTTAAAGCCCAGTGGAACTTCCCAAATTGTGTAGCTGCTGTAGATGGCAAGCACGTAGCTATAAAGAAGCCACCAGAATCAGGTTCCCACTATTTCAACTACAAAAATTTTTTTAGGATTCTATTAATGGCAACTATGAGTTCATAATAGTGGATGCCTGGATAAATGGAGAAAAGCTCTGCATGATAGAACACTGAATGATCCGAAGCCCGACGTTTTGCTAGATAGGAACAACACGTTTCCATACGTTTTCGTAGATGACAACGCGTTCGCCCTGACTGATTCATTTATGAAATCATATACCCAAATCGGTTTAACTAAAGAATAATTAATATTCAATTATAGGCTAAGTAGAGCGCGTCGTATAGTAGAGAACTCTTTTGGTATACTAGTTAGTTTCCAGATTTGGCGTTTTACACAGAACAATAAATTTATCTCCTGAAAAAGCTCAATTAATTGTTCTGGCTTGCTGTTATCTTCACAACTATTTAAGATGCAAGTCAAAAAAGGAATATATCTCGTGACCTAGTAGATTTTGAAGATATTGAAGCATTAGAAGTAGTAAATGTCACTTGGAGAGCGAAAACATATATAGTATCCTTAGCTGCTACCTACAGCCAGCGTGACCATATTAGCTTATTTTGAGCTAAATTTAGCTTATTTATTTCAGATTTAGCTTTAAAATTTTCATTTAGCTCTTAGCTTATTTTTTAGCTTTTTTAAAAAACTCATTTGGCTTTTTTAGCCTTTTTTTAGTCTAAATTGCGTGTTCTCTAAAAATATATTAAAGACATAAACACCTTATAAAAATTATAGTCTTTTAACATTGTAAAATAGTTTACAAAAAATACAAAATGTAAATTGTACAACAATTTTATAAAAGAAATGGAAAGTTGAAAAGTAGTAGATAATGGCAGAATGGTTAGAATTACAATGGAAAAAGTTAAATTCATACTAGTGGTCAAAACACTTTTTGAGTTTTTTGGGTATAAAATTATTTGACTTGAGTTGAACGTTCATTCAGCGGCATCAATTAACTTAAAACAAAAACTTGAAATAGCCTTAAGCCTGGATAGCACTATGTACCGATTTTCGTCGGGCCACCTCAATAAAAACATAAGTAATAAACCAAAATGGCATTATTAATCAATTAATTCCGGAATAAGTCTACATGGGCTAAATACCAATGCAGTGTGGCGCAATTACGTTCTTGTCTTTCAATTAGTCGATAAATTAGAGCAAATTTAACACTTTAATTATGACTTTATTTCAACGATCTGACGAAACTCGGTACATTGTACCGATAGTGTGATCCATGCCTTACCTTAAATAGCATTAATGCACTTCAAAAAAGTTTTTAAGATTATTTTGGGGAAACTTTTGTTTTGTTCTTCATTAAATCTAAAATATAATAATTAATAAATAATTTCATTAAACAAATATTCAATGTGTATAATAAAAAAATATGTTTGTGTAATATTTAATGTTAGTTTAGCAATAAGAAACTATTAAAAAGTGATCAAAGAAGTAGAAAAAAGTTTAGCTTTATTTTCTGGCCTAAAATTTAACTTTTTAGCTTATTTTAGCTTTTTTTCAAACGTGATTTAGCTTAATGTTATTTTAAAATCTGGTCACACTGCCTACAGCCGTAATTCAACAGCAATAGCCAAAGATGTCGGAGACTTATATTGCCACTATTTTAACAACGAGGGAAAAGTTTCAAGGCAAGATTAATTTATGTAATTACTTAGCCCTATTCTACTATCTCATATTTTAAATTTATGTGTTTCTAGTGTAATGAATTATTAAAACTAAAGACAAAATCGTTTAAAACTAAAACATTTCAACCAAATTTATGAAAGATTATTTAAGAAGATCCTCTTTAAACTATTAAACAAACAAACAAAATATCTCATTTATGTACTTGTTATTTTTTATTAATACATAAACATATAAAATTTTCCTTGTCTGATTTAGTTCGAAAATTTTTATTTTTTTGTGTTATCGTTTTTTTTATTAATAAAATCTTAAAATAACGACTAATTTATTTATTTTTATTTATTGAAACTAATAAGTTTATGAAAATTTTTTTATAATTAATCGAACGATTAACCGATTAAAATAAAAACCCGATTAATTGAATACCCTAGTATACATACATATCGTCTTATAAAACGGTAAAACATGTAACTACAATTTTTGATATTTAACAGGAGAAGAAAAATAGTTTTTATATAAGTATAATTTATAGCACATACGTTGATTTCTTTTTGATAATAACGTCGCCGAGCATGACAGTAGAAGCCTAAAAAAAGCCTACCAACACTGGCTACACTAGCTAAATATTGTTTGCATAGCCGGCTTTTGGCGGGGTGCAAGAATTTTCTTCTCCATGGTTTTCGCAAACTAATACCCAATTCTTAATGGGATAAGAAGTTTTAAAAAATTTTGAATATTTAGAAAGATATATTCTTTAAAATGATACCAATATTGGCCATATAACATACCAATATATATCACACCAATAATGGCCACATATGTTTTTTGGAGCTGTGTCACTAAGCTAGACTTAAGCCTTAATTTTAAGTAATATACAGACATACATATTTGCTTTCCCAACTTACATGAAAATCTTCTACCTCATCCTTATCATCATATATCATAATGTGAAGAGCAAGGTTCCGAGGTATTTGTGAGAAACTTTATGTGGGTCGTGAATATCTTTTCGGAAATTGGTATGTAGCGTATTGATTTTTTTTTTCAATTCACTCTTATCACTCTTTGAAAATCTTTTTTTATATTTGAAAAGAAGAGTGTCGCACTGCTATTTCTTCTTTCCGCGATTCGAACAATTCTTACATTTGGTATTCCACAGTGCTGGCAGAGTTTCGTACAGTTAAGTGCACTCCAAAACAAATATTCTTTCTTCCAATTTTTCTTTTGAAGCCATGTTTGAATTTTGGACCACAAAACACAAATGGAGCAGGAAAGACGATATTATAGTGCATATCACCTTAAAACACAAAATATATATTTTGCGACAGAACCACAACTAACTGTATCATTGCATTACTCATTAAAATCGGATGGAAGGTTTCAGATATGCACAGATATGTATGTATATATTAAGTTATTAATTGGACCATTATATGTGATACTCTAATACAGAACCTCAGAAAGTATGTATATCTGTGGCAAAAAGGAAAATGTGATTAAGTTAATGGTACATCTGTAATTTGCATATTTGAAAGTACCCCTGGTCAAAATCTTAATTAATTTGTCTGATTTTTCAGGAAGTAATAGCAAAATTACTTGCGACTTATTTTTTTTAGACTTCTAATTTAATTTGGAATAATAGCTTAATTAAGGTTATACTTTGATATATCTCAACTTAAATATATTATATACAGTGTGTAGAACGATGTTTGCTTTAAAAAAATAAAGGTTCACAGAGAATTTCCCAATTTAACTGTAAAAGAAATAAATTTCTGAAAATCGACATGAACGCTTAAAAGTGCTCTCCTGCAAAACATTAAAATATGACTTAAGCACTTTTTCCTTATTGCCACAGATATATGTATGTACCTTATAAGAATTCAAAGGCAAGACCCTATTCCGTTTTAACAACACAAAAATAAGGGTTGCCGTCTTTATTCAATTCAGTTTGACGTACAGTAATAGAATGAAATACTTATGTCTACATTAAAAGTCAAAAAGTACGTTAAAGAAAAAGGGTACAAAGAAATAGGCAAAAAAAAATATAGTAGAGTTGTATTCGCAATACTTCGCCCTCTAACACTTCCCCTCCAAGTGGATAGAATGCCTCAGTCATTTGGCTCAATGCCGAGATCCTCACTGCAGCTAAGGTGCTCCTGTGCGGAAACAGCTTTTGTTAGCATGTCTGCCGGCATATCATTTGTCTGCATGTATACTAATTCGATCTCACCAGATTTTAATTTTTCCCGTATGAAGTGGTGTCGGACGTCAATGAACTTAGTGCGCGGGTGATAGCCAAATGATCTTGCAAGACTTTGGGCACTTTGACTATCATTGTATAACTTTATTGAGTTTTGATTCAGGCCGATTCCTTCTAAGATGCCCTTTAGATAAAATGCCTCTTTAGTAGCCTCAGACAGAGCTAAATATTCTGACTCGGTGCTGGACAAACCCACCGTTCGTTGCTTGCGCGCTTGCCAGCTGATAGATGTTCCATAAAGTATAACAGCGTATCCAGTATAGGAACGTCGATCTATTTGGTCTCCGCCACAATCCGCATCAGCCACACCATAGAAATCAGAACCGTTCCTCCGATACAACAAACCATAGTATGATGTGCCTTTGAGGTACCTCAATAACCGTTTTGCGGCCTTCCAGTGTTCCAAATCATGACACGAGTTAAATTGACTCAAAAAGTTTACCGCATAAGCAATATCGGGACGTGTCATAACTGAGAGGTACATCAGTGCACCAATTAAGGTCTGATATGGGTATTTACTTGCGTTTTCTCCCAAGACAGCAGATTTTTCTAATTTGAGACTTGCTTCCATTGGAGTCCGGGCTGATTTACAATTTTCCATTGAGAATCTACGTAATAATTCATTCGTGTAATTCGTTTGATTTAAATATACTTAATGCTTATTCAAGTTTTGTTTAAATTCTATGCCGAGGAAGGAGTGCACATAATCCATGTCTTTCATTTCAAAACATTCCTCGAGAAATTTTTTAATTTCACTCACCCATTCATCATCGTCAGACGCTAACAAACAAATCGTCTACATAGACTGCCAAAATCAAATATTTTCCGTTTCTACGTACTGTAAATAGGCAGGGATGGTGCTCAGAGGCGACATGTCAAATTTCCTCCAGCTTAGATGTCAGTTTCTGGTACCATTCTAAGCCTGATTGCTGTAAGCCTTACAACGCTTTCCCCAATTTACAAACTGGTTTCTCGCATTCTTTAATTCGTTGCAGCCATTCTGCAGAGGTTCTTCTAGACTTATTACTTCTGTCAACTGAAGTTCCAATTGAAACACTACTCAATAGCCTTTGCACGACTTCTATCAAACAATCTGGAACTTCCATGTACTCGTGTTGGCTGAGTTCTCCGTTGACGTATACGGTGACCACATCTATTTGATGTATCTTAAGGTCCATTTGTGCTGAGATAGCAGGCAAAAGCCTCCTGATTGAGGAAGATTTTACCACTGGGGAATATTTAAATCGAAATCTGCTTCTGAACGTTGTGAGCAACCTTTAGCCACCAGTCGTGCTTTCTTTCTGCCATCTTCTTTAGTGCAGAAAACAAAATGATTACCTATAACTTTTTGCTCATTTGGACGCTCTTTTGAGATAGTTGACCATTCTGTTTAATATTTGCGCCAAATACTCATCTTCAATAGCATGAGCCCATGCCTCACAGTCCTCACCACTTAAAGCCACACTCAGGCTGGTCGGATCACCCACCATGGCAAAATTTTCAGTTTCACAACCTTCAAATTTAATACTTTTATCAGATTCACTGTCGTTATTATCGGCATATACTGGGACGTAAAACAAGTCTGCGAGTCTATTTCACCCATTGATTCTGCTTCGTCACATTTATCTTCTTCAGTTTTTCTAACTGTAGTATTATCAACTATATCATTTGTTTCTACAGTAAAAATATGTTCTATTGACGTAGGATCACCCATTTGAATCTGGCTATTTTCATCAATTTTGTTATTAAACAACATTTTGCCCAAAAAACTTAACGTCGCGACTGCACAGAGAAAACAGTGCCTACTAAATACCTCATAAAATAGAACAAAATTAATAAGAAATCTCTATGGTTTTTTCCAATAAGGAAATCTTATTAATTTCATAGAGAAAACCTTTTTGAAAAAATCAAGAAGAAATCTTGTAGTTTTTATGAGATTATCTTATTGATTTTTTCAATAAAAAATAAAAAAATTGCGTCTTTATTCTCTGTACTTATGTATTTTCATTTAAATTCTATACCATATACATATGTATGTATGTATGTAGTATATTGTAGATGTTATTTATTTATACATACATACATACATACACATTATGTTATATTCTTAACTAACTTACTCACCAAGTATTGAACCAGCAAACTTCTACCTGATAGACAAGCACTTTAACCAATATGCTAATAAGCAGCCTTAATAACCATTGAAATTATTGTGCAAATATTCGTATACGAAAATGAAAAAGATCATGAAAAAAATTGTCTGTATGTCTATTTATAGAAACGAAATAACAAGACACTTCATAAAATCAAGAAGATTTCCTTATTAAAAAAATCAATAAGATGCTTTACACATAATCATATAGGAACCTACTAAAATCAAGAAGAACACCTTATTGAAAAAATCAATAAGATAACCTAATAAAATCAAGAAGAAAACCTTTTTAAAAAAATCAATAAGTTAACCTAATAAAATCAATAAGAAATCCCTATAGTTTACAATTTATAGGAAATCCTAATAGAATCAAGAAGTTTTTCTCTATGGATTGTTTTTTTTTTTGGTGCCAAAAATAACGGAAATTGAGTAAAAAAGTTGTGAATAATTAGATTTCTTCTTGATTTTATGTGGTTTCTTCTTGATAAAATTAATAAGATTTACCACATAAAAATAATAAGGAATCTCTATGAAAAAATATTCGCTTCTTTCTGCTGGGATACCCCTTAGCCTAAAAACGTTTCATAGAGAAAATCTTATTGATTCTATGAGACAGTTTTTTCTCTGTGTGTATGTATGTATGTAAACATACATAATATACATATGTAGGTAAGACGTATGATCAATTAAATAAATGAGAAAAACATACGTATTTTTCTACGAAATTACTAAAATTTTTCTGTTACGTAACATTTGCAAAGACCACCAACATTTTCAATCCGTTTGCACCTTTAATAAAAATTGTTGAATTTTTGTGCAATATATGAAAAATAAACTAGTTGAAAAGATATGGAACGAATTGTTGAACTAAAATATTATTAACAACTCGATCTGTTTATATTTATTTATAATTTTTTTGTATGTAGCGACAGTTGATAGAAAAAACTGGAGGCGTTCGTGTTTGCTTCAGCATACATCTGGCTATCTCGACCAGAGTTCTATTTTTCCTCTCAGATATGCTGTTCTGTTGCGGAGTATAAGGGACAGGCAGGTGTCTTTTTATACCACATACAGATACCCAGCAAAAAACTTTGCCTACTAGAATGCAAAAAAGTGTATGTACTCCTCAGTCGTAAGTACTTACAATTTGACTGAATAACCCATTATTTTTGTTTGAGAAGTTCAAAAATTATGCGGTACCCTATACTTTTTGCCTACAAACATGCAAAAATTAATATATTACTGATTGCCTAAGAGTACTCAAAATTTAATGGGTTATTTTTTGCTTACAAATATGCAAAATTTTATAGATTAATTTTTGCTTAAACTTATTCTAAATTAATTTGCTAGTTTTTCTAATTAAAATAATTTTTACGATCAATAAATTTTTCTCTAGATATATTTCCTTATTAACTGGAAAGCACTACAATAAGTACTTTAACGTAATGATATAAATAAGTTCTTATTTGATTAATTACAGGGCAGTCATTATTACGCACATAAAATAATTACATAAATAAGTATCAGTCATTACTTTGTAAGCCATTAAAAGAGTACTACCCATTACAAAATTTCGAAAATTTTTTGCTGAGTAGGTATTAGTCAAACTCTGCATTGACATACTCCTAACCATTGCCAGTTTGAAGATATTTTATTTTTCTTCCCGTAAAATTCTCAGCGGTATTTTTGTATTTCTTAAAAATCTCTAACGCCTCTGACTTGAGTCTCAAGAAAAATACTTCACAATATCGGGAGTGGTCATCAATAAAAGTAATAAAATATCTTGTCCCTGAAATCGAATCGTTCCTCATAGGACCGCAAATATCGCTATGGACAATTTGTAGTAGGCCAGATGTTCTACACTCATCACTTTTCGGGAACACTCTACATGTCTGCTTTTGTGAAATGCATATTGCCCACGTATCTAATTTTTCTTCTTTTGAAAATTGCATACCATACACCAATATTTTATTAACCATAATTTTAAAATCAGCCTCGTTTATATGCCCCATTCTATTATGTCATGTTACAATGTTACCGTTTTAACATTGTTTATCTTGTTTATTCTCCAAGTAGAACAGGTTCCCAATTCTCTTCGCAGTATACAAGTTACGACCATTTTTCATTATTACTGCTCTGTTGCGACGAAAAAGCACTTCAAGCCCTTATCTGTAATTTTGGAAACCGACAGCAAGTTTGTTCTTAAATCTGAAGCGTACATTACCTCATCAAGTCTCATTCTTGATTCATAGCCTTTTTCACGCATATCAATGCCGACGCTGCCTACACCTGATATTTTCGCTTCGTTGTAATTCGCCAAACTAAAGTTTTGTGTATTGATTTAAAATCTATAAAAAATATTTTTATTTGCGCTCATGTGAGTTGCGCAACCACTGTCCAAACACCAATAATTATTATTGTCTTTTGAACAAAACAACGCCGTCTCTACTGTGTTGAACATTGACTGACTGTTGTTGAACCATGCCGCCGCACTGTGGACCATTTCACGAGAAGGCTGCCAAAAGTCATTTTTTTATGGTCACTGATTGTAAAATGTTAAGGTTCATTCGAAAATAGACACTAGTATAACTCGAGAGCCAAAAAAATTAAAACTTTTTTCAACTATAACACAATGCGGACATTTTGAGTATTTTGCTAAAATGAGAAATTTCTTAGTAAGCTTTTGATTTTTAAACATCTATAACTTTTTGGTTTTATAAGACATTTAATCGAAAGAAATTTTGTATAATTACCTTATTTATTAGCTATCAGTACTATTAAAATAAAGTGTCTATTAGTTTTAAGAATTTATTTTTTTTTTGTTTTTTTAAAAAGGTCCAAATATTCCTAAGTTCTCCCACTTAACGGAGCATAACTTCCACAGGTCAAAAGGGAACAAACACGAATTTGCAATTTTTTGTAGCAGAAACTCTTTTCTAAATTTATATACCCCATATACACTCGGGACCAGAACAATTTTTCTGACACAAGGTCAACATTTTTTGCAAAATTTTAGTAAAATAGTTAAAAAAATATTTTTTCTGTAATGATAGTTTTTTTATCAAACCGCTGCTATGAAAATCGGTTTTTAGATGGATATGCGTATTTCTAAATCCTGTACAGTTTGTCACAAAAATATCTAGCCTTTAAAATAAAGTAAATTTATATAATTCAGGTCACAAATATACTTTGGATTTTTAATTGATTTATCGTGTTTATAAAGGTATGTAACAAGCACTCTTCAGGTAGAAGTACAAAATCAAAAAAGATACCACAATTAGCGAAACAATTTTTGTTTTTTACAAACTTTTATTTAGTTTCACCTGTCCCGTTGTCTGTCTGTAATCAAAACTTGCAAAATGAAATTTGACCCACTTTCCGGTTTCCGATTGAGCTGAAACTTTGCATGCGTGTATAAATTGGATGACAATGAATATTGCATTATGACAAAGAGCTGATCTGATGATGGCGGATAATTTTTTTGGATATTTAACTTTTTAGTTAATTTTACGAGTACATATTAGCAAATAATAAAAGCTTGTTTAAAAAAAGTTTTTTTCTCTGTAGTTTTGTTTATGATTATGTCATCAAAGAGGGTGTTTTTATGCACCTGAAATGTTTGATAAGTAGGGTTTTCCCGGGAATTCAAGTTTTAAAACTTTCCGATTTCCCTTGATTTTTTCTGCTGGATCCCGGGAATTAATAAAAAAAACTGTTGACAACTTTACATATGGAACAGCGTTTTTAACTTTGGCATTTGTGAAAATTTATAGCGAGCAGCGATTTTTCTAACAAATTTTAGATTTAAAAATATATGTTGTCACATATATTGATGCTTTAAGCAGGAACAGTTATAAGAGAAATGGCGAGAAGTTTTTATAACCATTAACCATTTAATAAATTTAAATAATGTTTATAATAAGTCAGAAATATTTTTTTGCTATAAATAACTACTAGTATTATAGCAATCAAAAAATTTTTTGGTTACCATTGACCATTGTCGAAATTAATTTTATTTTTCGGTTATCGCTAGACGAATACATATCATAATCGATGCATTTCTAAGTGGTCTAAACGGTCATAGTAATATACGTATTATTATTATTATTATTATCACAATAATGGTTAATACTAACCTGAAGTATATAGTGCTTATTTTCAGTAGCCTTTTCTGCAGAAAGACAACAATAACAATTATTTTCGGTCCCTGGTTTTAAACTAATTTATTGAAATCATTATTCTCTTTTTTTGTTTTTAATAAAATTGTTTTACATGGAAAACTCAATTGTATGGACGTTTTTTAAGAACAAATCTACTGATCTGTCTTGGCCTGGCAAATTTAATGTTTAAAATTTCTGTGGAGCGGGATCCCGGGATCCCAGGATATATAAAAAAGTTTCCCTCTTTCCCGGGAAATGAAAAAGTCCGGCAAAAAAACTCCATTGGTAACCCATTAAAAATTAAAATGGAAATTCCGGAAAAAAATGTATCCAAAATATTTTTGTGACTAGCTTCATGGGTGCACGTCTATTGTTTGTACTGTGGTTTTCTAACCCTTCGTATTAGCTCATGTGTTTGTGGTCGTTTCTTGTTTGTGATGTTGCCTGTCTACCTGAATATTTTTATGTTTATTTAAAGTAAGTTCATACTTGTTATGCATTACAATTTGAACAATGGCTAAATACATTTATAGAGAGCCCACCAGCGATGCGCGTAACGCGCTAGATTTAGCGCGTTTTAACTACTCCAAACGAGCTTTTTTTTCGCCTTAGCGCGTTTAATAAAAAAAGCGCTAACTTAGCGCGTTTTGGATAAAGTCAGTAACATCATTTCCGTTAAATTTTTTTTCTTTTTTTGTATAAATTTACCAATTTTCTAGTATCCAAAACTCTAATCAATTTTTTTTTGATGTGTAAACATCTATACGCTGGGGGGTAAAAATCTTTTTCACAATACAATCACAAATTTTGAGTAAGATGTTAACAAATCGGTGTGAGCGAATTTTAATGCATACCTGCAAGAGCAATTATTAATTAATTTTAATAGAAACTGCTTGTGAAGTTTAATAGTGTTGCCAGTGGGAATAATTTGCTTGAAAAGTTGAAATATATAAAATAAATTAACTTTTAAATAAAATATATATATATATCAATCTTTATAAAGAATTTATAGTATTATTTTATAACATATCTTCATTACGTACTGTTGCCTTGCACTGAAGCTGGTGCACGACAATTGGGTCAAGATCTCCATACCATGCCAATTATTATGTATGGATATTTTGATACAAATTTTGCAAACCCACAGTCGCAAGATTTATCAAAATTTTTATTTGACGTTTTCCACTTGCATATGAGCAATTCTCCACAAACCCCCACAACTAATAATTTCACTACTATACATGCAGTTTTCCATACAGTAGAGTCAAACATTTATATATCTTATTTTAGTTACCAATATTAAAAAAAAAAAAATTACTAGATGTTTACACATCTCCCCTGTGATGATTCAGCTGTTGCAAATAAAATTTCCTTGCCTTTGATTAGAATTAAAAACGCATTTTAATACTGTAAATGGAAAATATCTTTAAAATTCACAACTACAAATATGAAGTCGTACTCGTGACAAAAAAATTTATATAACTTATCAAGGATCTATTACAGTTGAAGTACAAAAATCATTTGAATCGCAAAACTATTCGACATTTCATAGGAGTATGTTGTTATTTGGTGATTCTGATTCTGTATTAAATTATTTTGGTTATTTAGGATATAATTTCGAAGAAGCAATATTGCAAAATCTGGAAAAGAGTTGCTAAAAAAAGTATATTTACTAATACATACATCGACTTTTATTAAAATTTAATTTAGCGCGCAGAAAAATAGCGCGTTTTAGCTATAAATAGTTGACAATGTTGTAACTCAGCGCGTTCTAGCGCGTTTTGAGAAGGGGAAGAGCGCGTTTGGGTTGTAAATAGTTGGCATCACTGGATCCCACTGATATTTTCTTCTAGCAAAATGATGTACACGATGTGAAATTGTATATACTAAGCAATAAATTTTTTAACATATGCAATACAGAAGAAATTGAATGGTTGTCAAAGGAACTTTTTTTCGATATTTCGATATTTCGACAGGATAGACCAGCAAAGCCAATTGACGAATGTAGTGAAAGAACTCGAAGACGCAAACTTCGCAACATCAATGAGGAAATTTCTCCAATAATCATCAGGCTCCAATCAGGTTGACCGATGACATTTTTCAAAAAGTGGCACCAAAAGAGTATTTATCAAAAAAAAGGGCAAAATTAAAAAAAAACGAGAAAACTACACTAAACTTTTTATTTTTAATGTATTTTTATGTTACTCGCTCTAAAAAAAAGGGGGACAAAAAGTAGTATGGCAGTCGAAAAAGTGGCAATTTGCCAATAATCATCATACTTTTGGAAATATATGCCATCCATAGCTCATAAAATTTTGTACCATGGGGAACTAATACTTCAACAAAATATGCTACCAATATGAGATCTGTCTGAACAAGCACAAGAAAAAAGAAACAAAAAAAAAACAGATTCTTTCGCGAGCACAACACACGAAAAATTTCCAGATGTTGTATGAATTAGACGAAGAAGCTAAAATACTTCTAGGAGATGAAAGTCAAAGCTATTTAGAAGAAATATATACTAAAATTGTCAAATATTTTTATTTAACTAGTTTTTAGACCTTTTTTTAAATGTTAAATTAAACTATTTTTTTTTGAGATTTAGGTCAGTTTATATTTTGATTTATTAGTTGGATATTTCGTTAACGTTCGGTTAACTTCTTCAGGATATTACTAATTTTCGGTTTATTTGATATAAATTGAACCAATCTATGAGTTTGTTCAATGGTGCTATGCTGACTTCTAAATCCAAATTGATGATCCGGTATGCACTCATTATCAGTTAGAATTGGGGACAATTTTATCATGAGTAACTTTTCAAAGAGCTTTGACATTGTTGACAGTAAACTTATTGGCCTATATGACTCAGCTTTGGTAAGATCTTTGCCCGGCTTTGGAATCATTTTAACCTTGGCAAGCTTCCAGCTGTTTGGAAAATACTCCAGTTGTAAAATAGCGTTTAAAATGAATAACAGGATTCTAATAGCTATACGAGGCAACTTCATCAACATCTGGTTACTAATTCCATCAATACCCGGGGCTTTTTTCGGGTTGAGTTCTGCAATTATTTTTTGTACATCACGCGTCTTAAATTTTATTGGTCGAGGGGGTAGCGCTACTACATTTGGCAAATCAACAGCACCAGAACACGTATTTGGGGTGAATACGAATTTTAAATGTTCACCAAATATTTTACCTTTTTCAGTATCGCTTCTTGCCCAACCTCCTGTAGATGTGCGCAGAGGTGGTTTAAACTCAACTGGTGTTTTAAGCTTTCTAGCAGCGTCACAGAATACACAGAAGTGAAGAAAGTGACAGGTCAAAAAAGCTAGGATCAGGTTTTTAAAATTCGTGGGAAAAAGAGACAACTATAGTGCATTTGTTATTAAGAAAGTATGGAAATAAACAAACTGAAAACGAAAATTATAAGAATGTGAAAAGTTTTAAAAAATTTTAATTTAATCATTTTTATGTGTTTAAGCAAAAAAAAAAGGTGAAATAAAAGGTTGGGAGTGTTCATTAAGTGTTTCCGGCATCTTTCAATGGCAATATTGCTGGCTATAGTGCAGAAAACTTCATCTGGGTGAGAACGAGGAGTCTGTATTGGCCATTAAGGAATTCGCTCAACGTGCCGGAGTTGCATTTGTTGCATATATTGGGGAGTCTTACAATATTGTCTACAAATGATTGATTATCCTCAGGAAGATGTTTGTAAAGTTTATATCGATGCCTTGTTGACATTCATCAGTGCCACAAAACATTCATTGCCTTGTACAAGGAGAATGGAATACAATACAATATATACATATGTACAAGGTGTTGGAAATGCCATTACCATACTAATTCCTAAATTGGATCAAATTGTGCATGACGATAAAAAGGTTTCCCTTGTGCTTGCTGCACTTGAAAGTTTCTCCTATATTTTGAAACACAATTCCCTGCCGGGTGAAAATTGAATGATTGCAATTTTGATGAGCCTGCTGGCGGCAATGACGACGAAAGTGAATACGAAGGTGCTGGTAATTTGCTGCGATTATTGGGACAGGTAATTAAGCAAAAATTCATGTAAATTTATATTTATAATAATTAGCACTTGCGGGTTTTAAATATATTTGCAGCAAAAAACTAAGAAGGATGAGAAACTGGATTTACAAAGGGCCTTTGTATATATAGAGCTTTGGCCGAATGTTCACCGGAAACTATTTGGATACATTCTGCTCGTCAAAATACTGTTTTCGTATTGGGTGAATTGGTTTTTTGTTCCGAGGGAAAATCATTCGAGTAAGTATTAATTTTTTTAAATAAATTTACACACAATAACTAAAAAAAATATTTATATTTTTCAATTGCAGAGCATATATATATATATAATTGCCCGCCTTACAAACTGTAACTTAATGGAACAAGTATAGAGGGAAAACAACCCCAATTTTATATTAACTAAATTTGAAGTTGTTACAAAAATAAAAAAACAAATCGATTATTTAAAACGAATTTAACAAAATCTTTAATTTACTTAATAACGTGTGGTTACAATCAGGGCAATTATGAATAAAACTCCCAGGTAAATTTTTCCCAGGGAACAATTCCAACTAATGGCAAGTGATTGGGAAAACAAAAAATTCTAATTGGAAAAGGGAGAAATTTCCCTGGGAGTTTTATTCATAATTGCCCTGAATATTTGGTTCCTAGACTCCTAGGGCCAGATTCCGCAACGATGAGTTTTGAAATGTTCACCAATTTCAGTGTTCACAATTCAGCATACTTTTTGCAGTGATAAATTTTGACGCTAGTGTTCACTATCAGGGCAATTATGAATAAAACTCCCAGGGAAATTTCTCCCTTTTCCAATTAGAATTTTTTGTTTTCCCTATCACTTGCCATTAGTTGGAATTGTTCCCTGGGAAAAATTTCCCTGGGAGTTTTATTCATAATTGCCCTGTATAACTATCAAAATTATTCATTCTCACCGTTGAGGATGCACAAAGCAACAAGTGTACACTGGAATTGGTGAACACTTCAAAATTCATCTTTGTGGACTCCGGTCCCTGCTCGGCATTCGTAACTTGCCATGTAAATGAGGCGCCGTGAGCCTTTTCTGACTCCAATTCTTTGCTGGAACTGGGAAAAGAGTGGCGCCACAACAGCAACAATTTGGGTAATAGTCCCTTCACTTATGGGAGATCCCAGTCATTATGGATCCAATTAACAACCAACCGGCTTGGGTACGATTTAGCGACATGCTACTCGTGTCGCATTAAATACAATTTTATCCTTGATATGTTGCCGCCAAAGCGCAACTGTAACCTGATATGGACTCCGGTGAAGACCGCATTTGCTCGAGGGCATCAACAAAGCTATCGATAAGTGGTGTTATTAGATTTGACACAGTCTTGGGCTGCTGCACTTGGATGCACCAATACAGCACAAGTCGAATCAATGGCATGCAGAGATTGATCAGCCAGAAGGTTTTGAGGTGTTGTGCCTAATCCTAATACCATAGAGCCCAGTTCTTGCAACGCACACACTAAGAAGTGTTGACTGAACAGTGTTTCCTGATTCGAGTCCTTGGCATTTTCGGGATTGAAATCAGAAGTTTGCCAATTTCCCAGAAAAAAGTTTGCCAAATTTCTGAAAGCAAAATATTAATAAATACATATATTTCTTGTAATTTTCCAACTGAGAATTATACTTACATTAAATATTGAGCCAAAGAATGGTTTCCTGAAAATAAACTGAAAATATATTCAACAATAAACACAAATTCATAAAATTAAAAAATTTTTCACCCTTTTACTTACCAATTAACACATGAATAAAAGCACAAAGCATAATCACAAAACTAGCTAAAATTTTGTTGCGCTAGAAGCAAAATCAACGCCAAAATTTCGGGGAGAGCGAGATAGGTATAAAAACACAAAAATCTTCCGTCTCGTGTCACTTCTGTATGTTTTGTGGCAGCGTGCCACAAAGAGTAATTAGATGCTGGTGTGACATCAAGACCTTCCAAATAATTTTTAAGAGATGCAGTTTTTTCAAATGCAAGCAACTCTTGGAGTCGTTTAGTACACTCTTTAAATCTGATTTTAAGTTGGGGTGATCTGTGCTGTTGCCATTCTCTTCTAGCTCTTCTTTTTTCACTTACGTGACTTTCAATATCCGTAGAATAAATTCTATTTACCCTAGTCTGAGGATGGGTGGTAGTGGCATGTTCAGCAGCCTGTTTAATATTTTCATTAAGGATGGCAATGTTAGATTCAATATCATCATGTGTTCTTAGCGTAATATTTTCCATGCAATGACTACTAAGATATTTTTTAAATCGCAGCCAATTAACACGATTTATCAAATTCGCATATGGGTGAGGTAAGTCACTTCTTAATGGGCTACAAATTGCAACGATCGTGGATAGAGATATTTTTCATAACGCCAAAATCTATTACATCCGGAATTTTATGCATGTCAGCAGGCCAATAAGTGGGCTCCCCACTCGAAATGACATCCAAGCCCATTTTGGAAATTGTATTGAACAACGCTCGACCTCTGGGTGTAATAAGACGCGAACCCCAGAACGTGTGTTTAGCATTATAGTCGCCAGCTGCTACGAAACAAGGGCCCAGAGATTTGTAAAAATCCTCGTATTGATCCTCAGTAATTGCAAATCTAGGAGGAGAGTAAATTGATTATATGACAAAATTAGTGCAAAAATTTTCGACACAAATATTCGTTGCTTGTAAATGTTCTTCACAAATGTTGTCAATAATATAATGCTTGAGTCTTGACTTTATTAAAATTGCTGATCCACCGCATGCTCTTCCTCTCGGGTCCTTTGAATCATATAATCATCATTTTAAAAAGGCTTCTCGAAGTCAAATGAGTCTCAGAGACCAACATTATATCAATATTTTTTTCCGTGAGGAAGTGCTCAAGTTCATTTTTATGTTGGCGAATGCCGTTTGCGTTCCAGAAACATATTTTTAACATGTTCATGGTTTATTGACTAATGCTTGAAGCAGAGTATTCTGCATTCGCAGCATTTCTTGCATCATGCTAGTCATACTTGTTGTAAAATTGTTTATAGTTTGCACCAGATTTTCAATAGTAGCTTCAAGGCGATTAAAATTAAAGCCTGAGTTTGTATTTGTTGAAGTATTTGGCCGTGAAAAATTTTGTGTGGGAATAGAGCTTGTCTTAGCTGCATCGGCATACGATACACGTGAATTAACTGGTTGGCTCACTTGGGCAAGAGTGGCGGAGTAAGTGTTTGCGCTGGAGCTACTTTAGGTTTTTGCCCCATAGTCCTTTTAACGAAAGAATATACAGGACACCCTCTATAGTTAGCGGTGTGATTACCTCCACTATTACTGCATTTTTTTTCTGCTTGATCTTTTGGTTTAGTACAACTAGCAGTACCGTGCAATTCACCGCAAATAACACAAACTGTAGGTAATTTGCAGTAAGTTTTTGTGTGGCCATATTCTTGACAATTATGGCACTGTACGGGTCCAGAACGCTTGTGTGGTTCTTCAACTGTTATTTTTCGGTATAAAAGATATTTTAAATTATAAATTGGGTGCGTCTCAGCGATGCCAACTTAGCTATTTTGGGGCTAGATTTAGCTCTTTTTGATTGCTTCTAACTCGAAATTTTTCCCTTTAGCTCTTTTTTTAAAAAAAGAGCTAACACAACTCTTTTCCATTGTAAAAACGGCATGTTTAGCACTTTTCGCAACTTATAGTAAATTCTCTCGTTTTTACCCTATTGTTTCGAGTTTGAGGCATTTACATTTCTGGTAAATATGTTTTTTGCAAATGCAGATACTTTTTTGCAACTATGTAAGATATATTTATGTATTTAGTGTGTTCGTTTCTAAATAATTAAAAAATTGTTGACAAATTATTGAAATGGTTTCTTACTACCAGAAATATAGGAAAGGTTAGAAATCAAATTCCTCGTTTAACAAATGGATTAAACTAACAAAAGATCCATCTAAAGCTTCGTGCAAATGTTGCAATTCAACTATAACATCGAAATATTTTGATTTAGTACGCCGTTCGAAAGCATAAAAAATGTATGGCTCCATTTAACGATATTGTGCTATCTTAGCCATATAAGTATATAATTTTCACCAGAAGTTCCAACACAAACGAAAATGCTGTACATACACCGTTTTTAGCAATGTATCTTTTATTTTTTCTTATTATTATTTTTATTAATGTTGAAAAATCTTGAAGTACAAATTGAATAATAAATACATTCATAGATTTAAGGCGGAAAAATCTCAAATTTTTAGATTTAGCTCTTTTTAGCTCTTTTTGACTACTCCGTTGGCTCGTTTTGCCTCTGAATTGTTGGCATCACTGGTGCGTCTCATTTTTTCTCAATTTTATATCATTCGGCTCAAGTTCAACGCGAAATAGAGGCTGGGGGATCTTCTCCCTATTTATTATATTGGAAACATTTTTTACCTTGAATCCCTGGAGGACGAGTGCATCTTTTATTTCTTCGGGAACAACATAAGAATCTATGCCCTTCAATACGATCTGCAGTCCTTTAGCACTCTTAAGCTGGTATGTGCAGAAACTTGTTTTATTTTTTTCAAATTCAGAAACCATTTTGCGGAAATCTGTTTCGTCATAAATTTGAATTTTCGTTTCATCGATATTGCCACGTTTTATTGGAACAATGTGAAACTTTTTTTCACCAATGACCGAAATTAATTTCTTAATAAGAGCGTTTGAATTTTTTCTCTCAAATAGATTGGTGGCGGCTTGGAGGTTTTGTTCGCGGATATATCAGGTGGGTCGTTGTCATCTTGCAATATTTGAAAACGATTAGTGGAGGATGCGCTGTTATCCCTAGATACCTTTGAAGCAGATGCAATTTTAGTAGACTTTGGGCTTCGCCCGCGCTTTCCCACAATAATATATCGGTCCATTCCGACTTGGACCTTGGGCCTTCGGCTACTCTTATTTACAGTGACTAATTGGGTAAGTGATGAATCCGATGATATCGCTGATTTAAATGACGAAGTAGTAGGCAACTGTAATGTTAACGAATCACTAGTTGGCATTGGACAAAGCGAAGTTGATCGCTGACGAAAAATTGGCTTAGCCGTTAAAAAAAGTCTATCATTAGGTTTTTTATTTATTTTATTTAAATTAAGATCATCAGAACTCGCAGTAAGTCTATTATCAGATTTTTTATTTTTATTGTTATCATTGAGATCATCAGAATCTCATTAATAAAAAATATTTTACTTAATAAGTAAAATAATAATTTGGGATTATTAGTGCGTTTAAAAATTTTAAACTTAAAATATTTTTTTACTGAAAAGACAAAAGAAAAAATTCAGTATCAAAAAAACCGAAAATTAATAATATCATGAAGAAGTTAACCGAAGGTTAATGAAATATCGAAATAATATATCAAAATATAAACTGACCTAAAGCTCAAAAAAAATTATTTAATTTATACCAAAATTGTTCAAATAATAGATTTATTGTTATTTTATCGTTTTAAAATTTTATGTACCTTAATCAAATTGAAATAATAAAAGTTTACGTATAATATTTATAATAAGGGTTTTCATGAGAATGTTCAAAAGTATCGCAAACTGTGCAATTGTGCATTTTTACACTCTCGTAAATAAAATGTCAAAAATTTTATAGAAATTTATTTACACAAAACTATTAAATTTGCCCAATGATTTTGACTCATAAACTTAAGTTGTGAAATTCTGCATTTTGTAAACAACAACTTCTTGCTTTTTTGGCTTTCTTTAGGCATTTTTATACACACACACAAACTTTTTTATTTTTATAGAAATACATATATAAATATATTTTTAAATTAAAAATTGCTGAAAATTTTCTTACTTTATTTTCATTAAATTTCAAATTTACATAAACTGTTTGCGCAAAAGTTCAAAAATGGCTTCCATAAACATGTCTCGCAAATTTGCACAAAAGGCGATTTTAAGAGTTATCATGAAAACCCTTAATGTTTTTTTTATTTAAATAGAAACCTACGTCTTCTTCATTAAAATCACTTTAACTAAGAAAAATGTTAACCAATGTTTGCATTTTGGATGTTCGCTTCTTAATAAACTAATTTTTAACTCAAACTTCTTCAAAAACCAACCTTTGGCTCTCGGACTAAAAATTTCACGGGGGCCAAAGTTTTCACTTTCTGAAAGAATTTAAGTTTTTAATAAGTATAAGTTGTAAACGTGACACAAAATAAAAGCCTTCGTTAAAAACAAATTTTTTAAACAAGTTTTAAACCTCCTTTTTGTACTAAAAATTAGCTAAAACTTAAAATGCATTTTAAATCTATCATAACTACTTTTCTAACCGGTCGATTTTAAAGTTTTAAACTTAAACTTAATGGTTGTAGTCTCACCTAGTGAACGAACCGCAATACAAAATTCCAATCCAGTCAAAAGTTATAGAAATGGTCCACTGTGCGCCGCACAGTGGGGTGAAATGGATCGAAAGTGACGCTTAATTGAATTTTTAAAATTAAGTTTTTGTATTAATATTTGGCATCGGATAAAGCTAGAGATAATTATACATCACTATATAAATTTTCAAGCATCTTTCTTGTCAGCTGACTCCGTTGTGAGCTGTCAAAGTTAAAAATTTTTTGTAATTGTTTTAAAAAGCGAAAAAAGTAAAATTTTGCATTAAACGAGTCCGTAATTTCCAAATTTAACGTCAACAAAGTGTTATTTTAAGAATGGAACCTTCAACTTCAGGTATTTAAGTGTATAAAAATGATGTAGTGTTTTTGAAAATATGTGTGAAAATATTTTTAACGATTTTTTTAAAAAAAGGGTCCAAATTTTGCCTATTTTCGATGTTTCGTGGACTATAACTTCTAATCATATATTTTCTAAAAGAATGGAATCTTATCTTGATAATACAAGCAAGAAAATTTGCGGTATTGTTGCTCCATTTTTTGCTATTAACATTTTTCTGTTTGAAGTCGTGTTTTTTCAAAGTCATGTATTTAATGAATGAAAAAAATATAAAAAATAAATCTGATGAAAATATTTTGTTAACGGCAACGCCAATTTTTCGTCAGCTATCAACTTCGCTTTGTCCAATGCCAAATAGTAATGATGCATTAACATTACAGTTGCCCAGTACTTCTTCATTTAAGTCAGTAATATCATCCCCTTCAGGCTCGTGTTTATCACTTAACAAAGTTATCACTACAGATAACAGCGGCTCGAAACTCAAGGTACAAGTTGGAATGGACAGATACATTACAATTTTAAAGCGCGGGCGAAGCCCGAATTCTTCAAAAATCTCATCTGCTCCAAAAGTGTCTAGGGATAACAGCGCAGCCTCAACTAATCGCCAAAACCGCTTTAAAATTTTTCAAGATGACAACGACAAACCCGAGGTATCCTCGAACAAAACATCCAAGCCGCCACCAATCTATTTGAGACAAAAAAATTCAAATGCCCTTATTAAAAAATTAATTTCGGTCATTGGTGAGAATAAATTTCACATTGTTCCAATAAAACGTGGCAACATCGATGAAACTAAAATCCAAATTTATGACGAAAAAGATTTCCGCAAAATGGTTGCTGAATTTGAAAAAAGTAAAACAAGCTTCTACACATACCAGCTTAAGAGCGCTAAAGGCATGCAGATCGTATTGAAGGGGATAGATTCTTATGTTGTCCCCGAAGAAATAAAAGATGCACTCGTCCTCCAGGGGTTCAAGGTAAAAAATGTGTCCAATATAATAAATAGAGAAAAGATTCCCCAACCCCTATTTCGTGTTGAACTAGAACCTAATGATATAAAATTGAAAAAAAAATGAGACGCATCCAATTTATAATTTAAAATACCTCTTGTACCGAAAAATCACAGTTGAAGAGCCACATAAGCGTTCAGGTCCTGTACAGTGCCATAATTGCCAAGAATATGGCCATACAAAAACATACTGCAATTTACCCTCTGTTTGTGTTGTGTGCGGCGAATTACACGGCACCGCTAGCTGCAACAAACCAAAAGATCAAAGTGATAAAAAATGCAGTAATTGTGGAGGTAATCACACCGCTAACTACAGAGGTTGTCGTGTGTACTCTTTGGTAAAGAAGACTATGGTGCAAAAACCTAAATTAGCTCCAGCTCAATCAGCAAACGTTTACTCTGCCACTTTTCAGCAAATGAGCCAACCAGTTACTTCCCGTGTATCGTATGCAGATGCTGCTAACGCTAGTTCTATTCCGACACAAAATGTTTCACCGCAAAATAATTCTACAAATACACACTCAAACTTTAATTATAATCGCCTTGAAGCCACTATTGAAAATCTTGTGCAAACTATAAACAATTTTACAACAAATATGACTAGCATGATGCAAGAAATGTTGCGAATGCAGAATACTCTGCTTCAAGCAATACTTAATAAGCCATGAACACGTTAACAATATGTTTCTGGAACGCAAACGGCATTCGCCAACATAAAAATGAACTTGAGCACAACCTCACGGAAAAAAATATTGATATAATGTTAGTATCTGAGACTCATTTGACTTCGAGAAGTCTTTTTAAAATTTATGGCTACACTATATATGATACAAAGGACCCTAGAGGAAGGGCTTGCGGTGGATCAGCAATTCTAATAAAGTCAAGACTCAAGCACTATGTTCTTGATAACATTTGTGAAGAATACTTACAAGCAACAAATATTGGCATTGAAAGTTTTTGTTCAAATTTCGTTATATCATCAATTTACTCCCCTCCCAGATTTTCAATCACTGAGAATCAATATGAGGATTTCTACAAATCTCTTGGACCTTGTTTTGTAGCAGCTGGAGACTACAATGCGAAACATACGTTCTGGGGTTCGCGCCTTGTTACACCCAGAGGTCGAGCATTGTTCAACACTATTTCAAAAATGGGCTTGGATGTCATTTCGAGTGGGGAGCCCACTTATTGGCCTACTGACATACAAAAAATTCCGGACGTTATAGATTTTGGCGTCATAAAAAATATCTCTAGGGATTTAATTCAAGTTCAAGCTTCTCTTGATCTCTCGTCCGATCACTCCCCGACGATCATCACAATTTGTAGCCCATTAAGAAGTAACTTACCTGACCCATATGTGAAGATGATCAATCGTGTAAATTGGCTGGGGTTAAAAAAATATCTCAGCAGTCATTGTACGGAAAACATTACGCTTAGAACACCCGATGATATTGAATCGAACATTGCCAATCTCAGCGAGAATATTAAACAGGCTGCTGAACATGCCACTATCTCCCATCCGCAGATTGGGTTTAATAAAATTTATTCTACAGACATTGAACGTCTCGTACGTGAAAAAAGAAGGGCTAGAAGGGAATGGCAACAGCACAGATCACCACAAAATAAAATCAGATTTAAAGAGTGCACTAAACGACTCCAAGAGTTGCTTGCATCTGAAAAAATTGCATCTCTTAAAAATTATCTGGAGGGTCTTGATGTTACACCGGCGTCTAATTACTCCTTGTGGCGCGCTGCCAGAAAGCTTAAAACACCCGTTGAGTATAAGCCACCTCTACGCACATCTACCGGAGGTTGGGCAAGAAGCGATACTGAAAAAGGTAAAATATTTGCTGAGCACTTAAAATCCGTTTTTACTCCAAATATATGTACTGGTGTTGCTGATTTGCCGAATATAGTCGCTCTACCCCCTCAACACATAAAGTTTAAGACGCGTGATTTACAAAAATTAATTGCCGAACTCAACCCGAAGAAAGCTCCGGGTATTGATGGGATTAGTAATCAGATGCTCATGAACTTGCCTCGTATTGCAATGAGAATCCTGTTATTCATATTTAATGCTATTTTACGACTGGAGTATTATCCACACAACTGGAAACTTGCCAAGGTTAAAATGATTCCAAAGCCGGGCAAAGATATAACAAAGGCTGAGTCATATAGGCCAATAAGTCTACTATCTACAATGTCAAAGCTTTTCGAAAAACTGCTCAAAACAAAATTGTCCCCAATTCTAATTAGTAGTGGGTGCATACCAGACCATCAATTTGGTTTTAGAAGTCAGCATAGCACCATTGAACAAACTCACAGATTAGTTCAATTTATAAGAAGAACTTTTGAGGGAAAAAAGTATTGTTCTGCGCTGTTTATTGACGTTTCCCAGGCATTTGATAAAGTGTGGCATGAAGGCCTTATTTTAAAATTGAAGACTTACTTACCAATAAACATTTTAAATCTTTTGGAAAGTTACATTATTTCCCGTAAGTTCACTGTTGCGGAAGGAGACTTTACAAGTAGGCCTGAAACAATTTCATCTGGTGTGCCACAGGGGAGTATACTGGGACCAGTTTTATATTTAATTTATACTTGTGATATGCCTGTGAGCAGTAGTATCCATACTTCCACATTTGCCGACGATACAGCCTGCCTTAGTATGCATGAAAACCCTGATGAGGCATCCCGCAAACTCCAGGAACACATTAGCCAGATGGAGCTTTGGTTAAACTTATGGAGAATCAAGGTAAATGAACAAAAGTGTGTTCAAGTAACATTTACTTTACGAAGAGATACTTGTTCCCCAATTCGGATTAACAATCAAGTTGTTTCTCAACATTCACATGTGAAATATCTTGGTATACACCTTGATCGACGACTTACATGGAAACACCACATTGATTCTAAGTTAACTCAAATGAAACTTAAACTAACTCAGGTACATTGGCTGATTGGTCGAAATTCAACACTTAGCCTAGACTGTAAACTTTTAATATACAAGTCGCTTTTAAAGCCAATATGGTGCTACGGAATTCAACTATGGGGCACTGCTTCAGCTTCAAATGTAGAGAAAATTCAACGCAGGCAAAATAAAATTTTACGCATGATAACATCGGCTCCATGGTACATCAAAAATTCAAATATACATCGTGATTTGAATATGCCACTAGTGACTGAAGAAATTGCAAAATACGCTGGCAAATATTTAACAAAACTCGAGTCACATTCTAATCCGCTTGCCCGTAATATTTTGAACTTTACTGGACACATCCGCCTAAAAAAGAGGGACACAATGGCTCTTATTCACAGCACTCCAGATGGGACTTCTTGAAAATACTTTTATTTTTTTCCTTTTGATTATCACTACTTACATATGTATTATATATAACTACTACTAAGGTTATGTCCGACATTGGTCGGGCCTAATTATATTTTTTAGATTTAAGATTTGAATACTTATTGTTAGTTCATATATGAAGATACAATAAATAAAAATCATGCATAAAAAAAAAATGTATTTAACAAAACTAACGTGTATTTTGTTTTGCTATAGTCATTCGTCCAATGTTTACTATTTTTGTAATTGTTGTCGGAGAATTTTAATTTCAATAGAGATAGGTGCGTGAAAAAGTTTCAGTCATCTTCATTCACGAGAGTGTTAAATTAAAAAAAAAACATAACGAAAATTTATACAAAAAATGGCTTGCTAATAATTTTAACAAATGAAACTGATTTTTTTGGCATTAAAATCAGTATTATAGATTAAATAGCCATGCTGAAAATATCATGTTTAAGAATTCACAAAAATAAATCCCGGTTCACGAGCTCATCTCTATTATGTTATTATGTTGTTATATTAATATTTGTTGTTGCGCTTACATAAAGCGCATTTTGTTCAGTTCTCTCTGCTGTTGCCCTGCGCGATTGGCTCTCCTCTAAAATTTTTACCTTTAATACATCTGTTGTCGGTAGCTCATCCCTTGTCTCAAGGGTCCAACGGAAAATCTCATATGAAGCTGGTAAACTGTACAATAACAATATAGCGAGTAAGTCATTACCCACTGTGACATTGATCTCCCTTAATTTCTTGACGGCGTCAAAGAAATTATTTAGATGGTCCCTTACATTTTGATTATCAGACATTCGTGCCAAGGCAATCTGTTTCAAAAGCGTAGTTTTTCTTATGGGTCCCTTCAATTCAGGTCCGACGTAGCTGTGGACAGCATTTATTAGCTTCTGCTTCGGCCGCTAGGCAGATCTTTGACCCATCGACATATGGTCACAAATCATTTTTAATTGAAATCGTTTTCATTTTAAGCTTCCATGTGTCGTAGTTTTCTGCATTCAATGGTTGAATGCGTACCCCAGAGCGTGACATAGCTTTAATAAGATTTCCTTATTCGTGAGTAATTTTACTCTATGCGACTTGAGCCCGTCCTGGGCCCATAACCTATAAGAATTCAAAGCTCTGTTCCGTTTTAGCAACACAAAAATAAGGGTTGGCGTCTTTATTCAATTCAGTTTGACGAACAGTAATAGAATGAAAAATGAAATGATTATGTCTACATTAAAAGTCAAAAGAACGTTAAAGAAAAAGGATACAAAACAATAGGCAAAAAAATATAGTAGAGTTGTATTCGCAACACTTCGCCCTCTAACATACTTCAATAACAGCAACACCATCAACACTTCCATATACAGGCATTGTTTTATTGAAATCGAATGAGAGAAATTATCGTAAGTGAAAAATTAATTTACTTTTATATCGCTATATGTTATGCAGATAATAGAATTTAATTCACTAAATTTTGTTTCCACTTCTATTCCTTCTTTTTTAAATTACATATTAGCATTTCTAAAACAGCTGTTGTCTTGTGTTTTTGCGGGAAAACAGTATTGTACAATGTTGCCAACACATTTCACAGCACATTGCACTTCTTTTGGTTTGTAGAATAAAAATCAAAAGCTTTGTGATTCTTGCCAATATATTGTGCCAACTTTGAATATGACATACACATTGGCGATATGATTGTACAATACGAAAAATTGCTCAGTTGCAGGGTAAGAAAATATGCGGAGCAGCTCCGCTCTTTTCAGCTCTTTTGGCACTTTTACGCAAAGAGCGGAGTGTCAATGTTATTGCTCTTGCTCTGCGCCACTATGTCGACGCTGCTCATTACAAAATCGGAGCAAGAAAAGGAGTACCATGGTTGGCTCTTTGTATGCTCCGCTCCTGTTGTTTACGCAATGTGTAAAAGAGCTGCAAAGAGCAAAAAATGCGCATTGCTCCTTTACTGTGGTACAAAATACATATTTTATTTTAAAAGATTATGTTGCGTTGTAATGATTACTATGATAAAATAAGAAAATGTAAATGGATGACATTTTGTAAAAACCTTAATAATTTTTATTTTTAGTTTTAATTGACGTAGTAGTATTTATTTTGTTAGGGTTTTTAAATTATCTGAAAAATCGACTGATGTCAAGTTCTTTAATTTGACCTTTTTATACCCTTTACCAAAAAAATGGTATAAGGGTATATATAGGTATGTCATTCCGTTTGTAATTTCTATAATATCAATAAGCGACCCATAAAATATATATATTCTGGATCCTTATGCATAGGGAAGACGGATAAGCGATGTCCGTCTGTCCGTCTGTCTGTACGTGAAATCGGTTTTCCGAAGCTTCCAGTAAAGCTAAAGACTTCGTTCTTGGACTGGTGTGTCAGAAAATACAAACTAGATTGGTATTGAAACTCAGCAAAATCGAGCAGACGATTGCAGAGCTGGAAAACTTAAACTTTATTTTGCCATATAAAAGTAACTAGATAATAAATTTTTTTTTTTTTTTTTTTTTTTTTTTTGTTAAATAAACTTATTTTACACTTCACTACGACTAAAATTGGTATTTCAAATTTTAAAAAATAAAAAAATTAAAAAGACGTTTCCAGGGTTGGAAAACTTTTTCTGTTATGTAAAATTAACTATGTCTAAAACTATATTAGTATTTTCTCGAGAACCGTAAGAGCTACAGACCTGAAATTTGGACACAGTGTGTAGACCTTTGGCCGCTACAACAACAAATATATGGCAGTTAAAAAATAAAGGGTGTTCCAAAACGAGCAACGAAAAATTTTAAATTCCCATGTAATATACATACAAATGCACTTGAAATTTGTAAAGTTAGTGTATTTTTATACAGACTACAACAATTAACACTAAGATTTAAAAAAATTAAAATAAAGGGTGTTCCATCAGTTTATACAATTTTGACTATGTAATTTTGACAACTTGCTGTATCTTGGAAACCGTAAGAGGTACAGACCTGAAATTTGGACGCTACAACAACAAATACATGAGAGTTGGAAATTAAAGGGTGTTCCAAAACGAGCAACGAAAAATTTTAAAATCCCATGTAATATACACACAAATGCACTTGGAATTTGTAAAGTTAGTGTATTTTTATACAGACTACAACAATTAAAAAAATTTTAATTAGAGGGTGTACCATCACTTAATGTAATCTTGACTATGTAAGTTTGACAACTTGCTCCATCTTGGAAACCGTAAGAGCAAAAATCTTGAAATTTTCAAAAACGGTAAAAATAAAAAAACAAAAAATTATAAAATCGCCAAACCGAAAAAAAATCGCCAATTAAAAAAAAGCGCCAAAACGAAAAAAAGCACCAGATTAAAAAAAATTTTCTAAATCGAAAATAAATCGCCAAAATGAAAAAGCACCAAATTAAAAAAAAATTCTAAATCGAAAATAAATCGCGAAAAACCGGAAAAATCGCCAAAAATAAAAAAACGCCAAAATTAAAAAAATCGCCAAAATTAAAAAATCGCCAAAATTAAAAAAATCGCCAAAATTAAAAAATCGCCAAAACAAAAAAATCACCAAAAATAAAAAACGCCAAAATTAAAAAAATCGCCAAAATTAAAAAATCGCCAAAATTAAAAAAATCGCCAAAATTAAAAAAATCGCCAAAATGAAAAAAACGAAAAAAGAATTATTTTAACTGAAAAAACGTAAAACAAAAACAAAAAAAACATTAATGCTCGTTAAAAAATTTCGGTAGTTTCTCTTAACCTTTTTAAAAACATTAAAACTTTAATTTTTTGGATTTGAAAACATTATTTTTTTTTTTTTTTTTTTTTAAAGGATTTGATAAAAAAGGATTGCAACAAATATTAAAAAAAAATGTGAGTATGTGCAAATTATTTCGACAATACCAGCAACATAACAGTGAAGCGGTACTCTGCTATGAAAGCAAAAATAACTCGTATGCAGGTACGAACTCGTACTGACATATTTTGGTTGTTTGTTTGAAAATTTATTTTTTATGAGGAATGCAAACCAAATTGGTTTTTACTTTGCTAAGTCTTAATTCAGCTGAGTGAAAAACAGAGGTTGTAGTACAGTCTCTTTCTGTCTTTCTCCCAGCTGAATTAAGACTTAGCAAAGTAAACTTTCCGTGTAGAAAAAGGGGTATCACATTGTATAAGCAGCAGCAATCAACATCAGCATACAATGTAAAAAAACTATTTGCTTATTGCTGTGCTGAGAAATGTTTGAAGCAAAAGCAGTCAGCTATATGAATTATGAGTTGAGCAACAAAAGTTGAAACGTGTGAACCGGGACTAAAGAATTGAAATTGTGTACAATATGAAAAAGGAAAAAAAGTGAATAGGTATGCATAGGTGGGAAGATACATACACATACTATCTACATACATGCATGCATGTTTGTATACTTACATTTTTGTTGTTTGTTTGAAAATTTAATAATTACCTATAATTACACTGTACAACAAAATAAAATTTTTTGGCTGCCTTTTAGAAAAAATCACGCGGAATATATGGATTTCAATGCGTTAAACTCAAATCTGCATTCAGTTTTTCTCTATCACGTAGGGATTTTTTTTATGGGCGTGGCTAATTTTGGCCCCTAAATTAGTCGACCATACTAATATATTTTACTATAACTCGAAAACCGCTATTTCGATTTCAATAAATAATAAACTTAAAGACGCTCCACAAAATTTTGTTAAAAAAAGTTTATAATCATTTTTTACCTATCTTTTATGGTTTCGGAGTTATTCAGAATTTAAAAAAGAAAAAAATTTTTTTTATGCAAAAATCGCGTAATTTTTTTACATGAAAATTGCAATAAAAAAATCAGAAACTCAAAAGTTTTATATTTTTTACATTTTTCTTAAAACCACATATCTTAGGAACAAAACAAGCTATAAAACGTGAAAATCCAGCCATAAATCTTGATTTTATTCACAATTTAAAGCAGGTACCTAAAAATGGAAAAATGTGTGTAATGCATTAAATGCAGTCACATTTACATCTGGTAATGCTATTGAAAGGGCATTGCGGGCAGGTAACAGAACTAAAAGAAAATATAAAATAAAGAATTTTGGGTATACATAAGTATGTTCACTCATCAGTTGCCATACAATAACTGTTTGTGAAACCGAAAAGTCAATTTCCAACCGCAACAAAATTTAAAAAATAGACCTAAAAATTTTAGCATAAGCTGAATTTAAAAAGTGATAATTTCTTCATATATTTTTTGGTTAGTTATTATTATTACTAATTCAAAATGTTGTATTTATGACGCGAAGTAATAGTTTTGTATCAAATTGTTGCAGGTTTCAAAATGCCAAGGCTTTGTAAAAATTCTGCTGATTCATTCTGTTATGTATGTGGTGATTTAACTTTAAAATCGCAACGGCAGACAATAACTTCCCAGGTTAAGAACGCCTATAAGCTATGCTTTGGAATTCCTATCGATGAAAGAGATAAATATTGGCTACCAAAAATATGTTGTAATAGCTGTTCAAGGGCTTTAAGATATTTGATCAAAGGAAATCGCAAGTCTATGCCATTTTCGACACCAATGATTTGGAACGAACCAAAAAACCATACAAATGACTGCTACTTTTGTATGACTACAACTCGTGGGTTTTCCAGAAAGAACAAAAATAAAGTCATATATGCCAATATTTCATCCGCCAAACGACCAGTTCCTCTAAGAAGTAATGATTTACTTCCAATGTCCCCTACATATGAGGAAGAAGATGCTAAGTCTGCAACTACTGAATCCAGTTACGCCACGATGGCTGCTTCTGCAAGTTCAACATTTACAAGTCCAACGAGCAAACGTTATTTTCCGAAGCAGTACGACCTGAATGACTTAGTTCGTGACTTATTTATTTATTTATTTTATTTATTTATTTTATTTATTTACTTATTGGTTAATTTCCTGTACAACAAGAGTTAATCTTATATTTACAGTACAGAAACGGATTTGGTAAAAAAAAAAAAAATAAAAAATTAAAAGCATTTGTAATTATTACATTCGAATTAGGAGTTAATTAATAAAAATATATAAAAAATATAATTAAAAAACAAATGTATATGTATGTATGTATATTAGAAGATTGCACATAATATAATATAAAAGAATTACCTACACATTTTTATTTAAAAGAGTTAACTACAAATCTTTTGAAACTATTAGCGTTGCTGTTCATTTGCTGACATAGTGGAAGATTATTCCAAAGTCTAGCGGCATGCACATAAAACTGCCATTCGGAGACCAGGTATTGATGTCGAGGTATTATAATGTTTCGGTTTCGTGGCGATTGACAAAAACGTATATTTTCAAAAATGTATTTGGGAGTTTGAGTGTGTATTATTTTATGCAGAAAAACCAGAGTGCGGATTTTTAACAGGCTATCGAAGCTTACACCATAAAGGTTCTTAGAAACAGAGGAAACATGATCAGATCTTCTCAATCCATACACATACCGTATAATATTGTTAAATAAAACATTTAATTTTCTTCGACTAACAGAGTCGCAGTTTGCAAATAATTCACATCCATACAATAAGGAAGGAACCAAATATGTCTTGGCAAGCAAGATTCTAATTCTGATAGGTGTAAAGTATTGTGTAGACCAGAGCGCTCGTAACTTAAAATACGATTGACCAACCAGTGAGTTTACATGATCTGTCCAAGTTAAATGGTTATTAAAAACTATTCCTAAATTTTTTGCCCTCTTAACGATTTCAATTTTCTCACCATTTAAAACGATATCCCCAGAAATACAAGGATCTATAGCTTTTTTACAGATTACAATACATTTAGATTTTTTAGGATTCAAACAGAGCCCATTTGCATTAGCCCAGATATAAATTTGATTTAATTCATGATTTAACTGTGAGATACCTGTGGCAATGTTTTCAGCTGCGATACTTAAAGTAAGTTGTATGTCATCTGCAAAAAGGTGGATATTACACTTTGAAAGAATTTTTGGCAAGTCATTTGCATATATTGAAAATAAAAGCGGACCTAAGATAGAGCCCTGAGGCACTCCCCTTTTAAGTGTTAATTTGTCTGACCAAATATTATTTGCAAGAACCGATTGTGTTCGATTTGAAAGGTATGATGAAATAAGTTTAACTGATGTAGCTGAAAATCTAAAAAAGTGTTTTAATTTGTTAATTAATGTGGCATGGTCTACCGTGTCAAATGCCTTGGAGTGGTCAAGAAGTACCAAGAAATTTATGTTCCCATTCTCCAAACCCTGCCGTATGTGTTCACCTACTTCAACAAGAGCCGTAACGCAGCTATGACTTTCGCGGAAACCAGATTGTTTAACAAAAAGCATGTTGTTGATATTTATATATGAAATCATTTGCTTATACAAAATTTTTTCCAGTATTTTCGAAAGAAAGCATAAGATGGCTATTGGTCTGTATTCACCATTTTCTTTGGGTAAAGGAATAATTTTTGCATGTTTCCAATTTGAAGGAAACGTAGAAGACGTAATAATATTGTTTAAAAGGTGAGTGACGTATGGGAGAATTAGAGGCATAAGTATTCTCATAAATTTAGGATGTAAGTTGTCAGTTCCCACTGCGTTTGATTTTATTAGTGAACACGTAGACATAACGTCAAATTGTGATATACATGAAAATTTAAAATAATTATCGTTTACATCATTATCTACATTTGTGGCGGATGAGGAAAAATTATAAAACAACGGATTTGCTTGGATCACAGGAGCTTTAGTGAATGTTTTATTAAGCATGTTTGCATCTACATTTATGTCTATGTTGTTCAACTGCTTGCCAATACCTATTTCGCGAATAGTATTCCAGGTTTGTCGAGAATCAACTGCAGTACTGAATCGTGTGGAATAATATTCGGTTTTAGCAAGTCTTATATGTTTATTAACGTTGTTTCTAGCAGCTGTGTATTGCAATTTTATATCGAAAGTTTTATACCTTTTCCACCTGGCATATGCCAAATCCCTTTGATGTATAGCTTCTTTTATAGTGTCTGAAAACCATGGTTTATGTTTAGGTCGTATATTTTTATGTTTGATCGGTATTGTTAAATCAAAAAGGTATTGAATGTTGCGTTCTAAGAAATAGGCCTGCTCATCAATAGTTGGCATAAAATAGATATTACCCCAGGCAATGTTTGATGAATATTCACATAAATTATTAAAATCTAGGCTGTTAAAGTCACGGTAACTGAAACTCTGCTCAACATCATGAACGATAAAGTTATAATTTAAAAATATAAGGTCATGTTTGGAAAAACATGACGCAGATATCTGATCATATAAATTTATGTTCGCGGTACTAGACACGAAGTAAAGGTCAATGAGTGTACTAGTTTTGGATGTATGATGTGTCGGACATGTAGTATTTACGGGATAAAGTCCAAATGACAACATATTGTCAGCAAGATTCGTCTCCATTAGTATATTGGAATTAAAGTCACCAGTAATGATAATATCATCGTATTGTGAGGCAAGAGTTTCAAGTGAAGAATACAAAGGCAAAAATGTTATTCTTCTATTGGGCCGATATATACAACCCACTAACAGTTTTTTCCCAAATGATAAAATTTCAATAAAGATAAACTCAATTCTCACTTCATTTGAATTAAGCACAATAGATGATTTGCAGCATATTTTGCACGAAATAGTATTTCTTACGAATATGGCAACACCGCCACCATGGCTTCCCCTATCACATCTAAAAACTTTAAAACCATATGGACATATCAATCTATCAGGTGTTGATTCTAAAAGCCATGTTTCCGAAACACAAACTACATCAATGCCAGAGTTCTCAAAAATAAATTTAAATTCGTCAACTTTATTATTAATGCTTTGCGCATTTATATGCACAACTTTAAGACCTTTTTTATACTTAGCGAGGATCCTGACCATATTCATTGTTATGTCCTTGGAACTTCCACGCTCATTACTGTTAAATGCCATTAAGTCGAATTTTAAGAAGCGCAATGCTAATAGAAACAAAAATTGTAGTGTACATGATGTAATTAAAATTTACAATTTTTAACACTGTCGTATTGAAAACAAAAAGTAAGTATGATATTGGAGTAAAATAAACAAAAAATATTACAGAAAAAAAACAAGAGGTATTAAAAATGAATATTAAAAATATTAAAATATTGGTTCTAATCAGCCAAATTATTTGGACGAAAAAACTGTTCTAGTTGATCTGGAAAGAGAATACTGATGGGCTGATCATTTTCACTTTTCTTAACGTAGACAATACCTCGCAGCGTGTATACTGTCTTCAAAAGCATATCTTTCTTGAGACTAAGAGCTGTTTTAAAAATCCCATAGTTGTGGGGTGTGAGATTTTCATTAATGTGAAACGGAACATTACTTTGAAAACCAGCGTTTAACAATATTAACGACGATTTGGTTTTACGGCGATGAGCTGCAACAATTTTTAGAAAATGATTTTTGTCGTAGGGAGTGTTAAATTTTACTACAATTGGTGGGTCGTCTACGTTACGATGCCTTTTGAAGTGTTTTACACGGAAAATAGACTTAATTGATGGTATATTAATATGCAAAGTGTTACAAATATTTCCGAAAATCTCGTTTAAATTTTCATCATTATAAAAGGGTATACCAGTGATTCTAACATCTTGTGCCACTATAGAGTTTTCTTGTTTTAGGCATTTGATTTTTAAATTTTTAACATCACTTTTTAATTTATCAATTTCCATGCTGGCTGTCTCTAATTCAGTTACTCGATCATTTAATTCTTTTACTTCTCTATTTACATCATTTATTATTTCATCTTTTAATACTCTAAATTTTTGTTCAATTTCAGCTAATAAGGTTCTCTTACTTTCTGCGATCATATTTTGTATTAACTCAGATTGTTCTCTTATATGTTCATCATGTTTTGCGAATTTAGCATCTAGCCAGTTCCACAAGCGAGTGCGTGAGCAAGATTCATTTATATTGGAAAAAATTAGACTAGCAGGAGTATTACACTGATCAGTGAGATTAAGTTCGGCTTCATCTACTGATCTCTTAGTTTTACGAGTTGACATTGCCATTACAAAGCACAGGATTCTCGGTGGCTTTTGTTTATTTATTTTCGTTATTTTTGTTCTGTTTCAATGGATTAAAATTTGTCTCTTTCACTTATCTTTAGCTTATTGAACTGTTTTTTTTTTTTTTTTTTTTTGTTCAACTTGTAGTTGTTGATGTATGTACATATACATATTTTATTTTTCAAAAGGTTTTTATATTTAAGCTTGATTTGTTTGTTTGTTGTTTTTTATTAATATGTATTTAATGTGTGTTTGTAGGTGTTGTTGTAAATGTACTTATTTTGGATTTTCTTTAAGCTAATTTTTTTTGCATTGGTTTATTTATATTGTTATAATTATAGTTTGTTATTTTTTATTGAAAGAAAAGAATTTAAGTAAAAACTGAAGTCAACTGTTAAGGTGTTGTGCAAATTATGACTATTTATTGCAATAAACTGCGGAGCTTTTTAAAAAAACACGTCCGATCACGGCAAAGTTCTCTCTTTTTTTCTTAGGACTTTCAAAAACAAAGGCAGAACTTCTTGCAGCCAAATTGAAGCAATGGAATCTGGTAGATAAAGACGTGAAAGTCACATACTTTCGAAACAGAAAAGAAGAATATTTGAAATACTTCAGCAAAGACAGGGATTTAATTTTTTGTAATAATGCTGATGGTCTTCTGCGAGAACTTTCGTTCAGTGATAAATCTGAAGAATGGCGGCTTTTTATTGATTCATCAAAGACGAGTTTGAAAGCAGTTTTGCTTCACAATGGCAACAAATATCCATCAGTCCCAGTAGCGTATTCAAGAAACATGAAAGAAAACTATTATAATATGAAGATGTTACTTAACAAAATTAAATACACACAGTACTCATGGAGCATTTGTGCTGATTTGAAAGTTGTAGCAATGTTAAATGGATTGCAATCTGGATATACCAAATTCTGTTGCTTTTTATGTGAATGGGATAGTCGCTCAAAAGAAAATCACTATAAAGTTAAAAGTTGGCCAAAAAGAGTAAATTTTATTCCAGGAGAAAAAAATGTTTCAGAAGAATCTCTAGTTCAGAAGGAAAAAATTATCTTACCACCTCTTCATATAAAGCTAGGCCTAATAAAAAACTTTGTTAAAGCAATGAACAAGGATGGTGAAGGCTTTCTATATCTTAAGAACAAATTTCCTCGAATCAGTGATGCAAAAATAAAAGAAGGAATTTTCGTTGGTCCACAAATACGAGAGCTTATGAAGGACGCAGTCTTTAAGACGAAGTTGAACGGCGTGGAAGAAAGAGCATGGACTGCTTTTGTGAATGTGTGTAACAATTTTTTGGGAAATAAAAAAAGTGAAAACTACCATGAAATCATTCAAGAACTGCTTTCTGCCTATGAGGCTCTAAAATGCCATATGTCGCTTAAAATTCATTTTTTAAACTCGCACTTGGATTTTTTCCCCCAAAATCTTGGTGCCGTATCAGATGAACATGGTGAAAGGTTTCATCAAGATATGATGTATATAGAAAGGCGTTACAACGGAAAATCATTAGAAGGAATGCTTGCAGATTTTTGTTGGTCTATTCGACGAGAAACTTAATTGAAGATATGAATAGGAATAAAAATGTTAATTAGTAAATAACAAGAGACTTTTTAATTTTAAAGCGTTTTTAAAATACAAATATTTTTCTTGCAAAAATTGTGTTTTATTTCAAATAGTTAAGTGTTGTAGTTCAAGCTAGCACTTTTTCTTAAAACTGAATATACTTAGCGCTTCTAGCTTAGTTTATTGACAGCATACATAATAATACATAAAGTGAAAAATATTTGCGACTAAAAGTTTTTCATTATATTTTGAAAGCTAAAAAAAATTAATATTAAACCAAAATTATTTATTTCGCCAATAATTTCTGAATACTCAGAGTTATTGAGAAATTATTGGCAGCTGAAATAAAAAAACATTGGATCAGCATTTAATGCATTACACACATTTTTCCATTTTTAGGTACCTGCTTTAAATTGTGAATAAAATCAAGATTTATGGCTGGATTTTCACGTTTTATAGCTTGTTTTGTTCCTAAGATATGTGGTTTTAAGAAAAATTTTAAAAATATAAAACTTTTGAGTTTCTGATTTTTTTATTGCAATTTTCATGTAAAAAAATTGCGCAATTTTTGCATAAAAAAAATTTTTTTCTTTTTTAAATTCTGAATAACTCCGAAACCATAAAAGATAGGTAAAAAATGATTATAAACTTTTTTTAGCAAAATTTTGTGGAGCGTCTTTTAGTTTATTATTTATTGAAATCGAAATAGCCGTTTTCGTTATAGTAAAATATATTAGTATGGTCGACTAATTTAGGGGCCAAAATTAGCCACGCCCATAAAAAAAATCCCTACGTGATAGAGAAAAACTGAATGCAGATTTGAGTTTAACGCATCGAAATCCATATAGTCCGCATACTTTTATCTAAAGGCTATTTTGGCTGTTGTACAGTGTTATTAGTTTTGGCCAATCGAAATTTTATGTTTTGTTGTGTTATATAATTCAGCTATTAGGCCTACCATATTTTATGTAAATATAAAATAAATTAAATTAAATAAAATAATTTTTTGTTTTAATAAAGTCATCATGCGTCCCTACATACATACATATGTATGTGTTATACATGCGAATTTACGTTCATATCTATGTATATATGTACATACATGCATACATACATACATACCTACCACCTACATTTATTTCTGCAATAACAAAATACAAAAAAAATTACTTTTCAACCAAAAATACATCCATTTCAACAACATACATATATATGTATGAATGTAGCACGTACATACATACATATATGCAGGTACTATAGGCCTGCGTAAATTATCTTGAAATGTAAATACGTCTTGTTTTTTAAATGTATTCTCATGGCTGCATTATACTAAACCAATAATAAATGCTGTCGTATTATAAGCAAAGCACGATAGATGCATTTGTTTGCGTGTATATGAGTGCTAACAAGCAATGTCGTGAAGACTTCTTGTTATGATCAAACAGTCAACAAAGTAGTGTTGATACGTGTATGCTTGTTGTTTTCCATATTGTACGTTTGAGTGTGTGCGTAAGATGTAGATGGTAAGCTATTATGTGTTTAAGGGAGGTTTTTTTTAAGCAAGTGCACACAACTGATGTAAATGCATGTGAACGTTTGTTTGTATGCAGAAAAATAAAAGAGCATACACACAACGTGTGTGTATGTACATGCATGACGCTTGTATACGCGCCCATGCGTAGAAAGAAGCAAGCATCACAAATTTTTCAGTTACGAAGTAATTTCTTTTTTTCTCCTATACTTGCAATAACTGAAACAAATTCTTGCAAACAGTGTTGCTTAGCGTTTGTTTTAGAAGACTTCGCTGTAGTAAAGCATTTGAAAAATCCCTCATGTCTTGAAAGTTCTTATAAATAGTCTTGTGCAGGACTTTAGCAGGTACACATCACATCACGGATGGAAATCATGGTACAATTGTACTTTTTATGGTACATTTTTGACCTCGTTGGTACCGTGGTACTACCGCGAGTTACTTGGTACAATTTAAAAATGCCAATGTTTCACTATATAGTAACATTAATTTGCCTATGTTGTCTTTAACTTTTTTGTGTGTGTTTTATTTTAGACGGTCAGCTTCTCTGTTTTTGTTGCAATGCTGTTGTCAAGGCAAGGTACTTGAACCAGATGGTGTCAACGCTGCAACAAAAAAATCTGTCTAGTACCTTAACTGTACTTGTTAACTTGACAGCACCTCGTACATGAACTCGCCTTGACTGTGGTTATATTTACTTTTGTTAATTACATATCGCTTCTGTACTTCAATAGTGTGTTTTAGGTTTTATCGCGCATTTTGTATGCGTATAACTGAGATTTTATAGCGCTTGAAACTAACAGGCCTGTTAATAAGCAAAATTTGTAAAATAACCGATCTCTAACAAGTCTAATCTACGAATGTAATATTTAATATTTTTTATGTTATTTTTTATTTCTTTGCTAAATTTTTATACACATTTTTGTTAAGTTTATTTTTTTTATTGTTTACTTCTGAATTTTTACACATTTATTTACGTTTCCGTTCTTATTAATTAATATTAAAAAACAATGGTACCATCATGGTCCAAAAAGTACATTTTGTTTTCACAGTTGGTACAAAATCCAAGAAGTCATTTTCCTTCCCTGCATCACATCATAAAAACCGATTTGGTTTGCATTCCTCATAAAAAATAAATTTTCAAACAATTTTCATACCTGCATACGAATTATTTTTGCTTTCATAGCAGAGTACCGCTTCACTGTTATGTTGCTGGTATTGTCGAAATAATTTGCACATACTCACATTTTTTAATATTTGTTGCAATCCTTTTTTCTCAACATATACATATTTATTTAAAACAAAATTTTTACAGACTTTTACTTATGTACACAAAAATCAAAGTTTTAATGTTTTTAAAAAGGTTAAGAGAAACTACCGAAATTTTTTAACGAGCAATAATGTTTTTTTTTGTTTTTTTACGTTTTTTCAGTTAAAACAATTCTTTTTTCGTTTTTTTTTCATTTTGGCGATTTTTTTAATTTTGGCGATTTTTTTAATTTTGGCGATTTTTTAATTTTGGCGATTTTTTTTAATTTTGGCGTTTTTTATTTTTGGCGATTTTTTTGTTTTGGCGATTTTTTAATTTTGGCGATTTTTTTAATTTTGGCGATTTTTTAATTTTGGCGATTTTTTTAATTTTGGCGTTTTTTTATTTTTGGCGATTTTTCCGGTTTTTCGCGATTTATTTTCGATTTAGAAATTTTTTTAATTTGGTGCTTTTTTCATTTTGGCGATTTTTTTTCATTTTGGTGATTTTTTAATTTTGGCGATTTTTTTAATTTTGGCGATTTTTTAATATTGGCGATTTTTTCATTTTGGCGATTTGTTTTCGATTTAGAAATTTTTTTTAATCTGGTGCTTTTTTTCGTTTTGGCGCTTTTTTTTAATTGGCGATTTTTTTCGGTTTGGCGATTTTATAATTTTTTGTTTTTTTAGTTTTACCGTTTTTGAAAATTTCAAGATTTTTGCTCTTACGTTTTCCAAGATGGAGCAAGTTGTCAAAATTACATAGTCAAGATTACATTAAGTGATGGTATACCCTCTAATTAAAATTTTTTTAATTGTTGTAGTCTGTATAAAAATACACTAAATTTACAAATTCGAAGTGCATTTGTATGTATATTACATGGGATTTTAAAATTTTTCGTTGCTCGTTTTGGAACACCCTTTAATTTCCAACTCTCATGTATTTGTTGTTGTAGCGGCCAAAGGTCTACACACTGTGCCCAAATTTCAGGTCTGTACCTCTTACGGTTTCCAAGATACAGCAAGTTGTCAAAATTACATAGTCAAACTTGCATAAACTGATGGAACACCCTTTATTTTAATTTTTTTAAATCTGAGTGTTAATTGTTGTAGTCTGTATAAAAATACACTAACTTTACAAATTTCAGGTGCATTTGTATGTATATTACATGGGATTTTAAAATTTTTCGTTGCTCGTTTTGGCACACCCTTTAATTTCCAACTCTCATGTCTTTGTTGTTGTAGCGGCCAAGGGTCTACACACTATGTCCAAATTTCAGGTCCGTAGCTCTTACGGTTCTCGAGAAAATAAGACTTAGTCCATTATTATTTATTGCCACAGATATGTATGTATATATACATGTAAATATATGTACATGTACATACATACATATGTACATTAATATGTACATATGTAAATACAAAAAATTTAATGGCGAGAAAATCGATATTATTTATTTTAATACTTTGTATTATTTAATTTAACACAAAGTAACCACTGTTAATGTCAAAAAGAGCAAGCGTAATGAGCCACTCAATGTACACAATACGCGGAGCAAAAGAGCAAAAGAGTAACATGTAAGGAGCAAACGCAAAGCGCAAACAGTGGTTGCACTTTTTTTTGTACTCCGCTCTTGGTGCATTATCTACATTTTAAAGAGCAAGACAACAGTACGCAATGAGCAAAAGAGCAAAGAGTACGCATTTTCCTACCCTGCTCAGTTGTATTGCAAGTGGGTGGGCCACTTTAATGACAAAATCAAACCTGTTTTTCAAATACACAAACTTTTTTCCATTTCCGTTTTAGCTTTTCACTACTAGGAGTGCACATTAACCTAAGGTGAAAGGTGTCGTAAGGAAGAAGGTTTGTGTATTTGGAAAATGGTGAAAAGATAATGTATGTGAAAAATAGAAAAGAGCCATGTTTGATTTATATATACTAGGGATGGGCAAATGAAAAAAATGTATCGATATATATCGTATCGATATTTTTGAACAGTATCGATATATATTTTTTGAAAACATCGATATTTCGATATATCGATATTTTTTGCTGCATTAATTTCGAATGCACAATCAGTCACTTTAAGAAACTATTATGTTAAGTTATACGTAACCTACTGTAGCTCCTTAAGACTTCATTAGTTTTTACTTTCTGTTGCTGCTCTGTGCTGTGCCGTTCTGTTTTTAAATTTTAATAGTTACTTTTTCTGTAATAAATTATCAGCTGTTTCGGACCAGAACGGTCACAGTTTTCCACCAAAGTGATGAGGTTTGCATCGTCCATTGTAATTAGAGTTTTTCTTTTCCCGGACTTTTTCATTTCCCGGGAAAGCGAAAACGACTTTTCGGTTTCCCGGGAATTCTCGCCCGGTGCAAAACAATACAAAATATTTTTTTATTTAATTTTAATTTGTTTATTTCAACAAAAAACAAATTATAATTCATGATTAAATAATAATAATAACGTTTTATAAACACATTAGTCAAAAAAATAACAGAATTTCAGTTCCCGGCGATAATTGTTGTTAAGTTTTAGCTATAGTTCTACTGTCATCAACTTACTCATCGAGGAATGTGTACAAACTAAAGTTGCCCGCACAAATTTCCCGCAATTTCTTTCCCGGAAAATGTGCGGGATCCCAAGAAATCCCATATGAAAAACACTAATTGTTATGTTTCAATATAGTTTTATGTTTTTCTGGTAAAAATTATAATTTTTTTAATTCTTAAGGCACAATCACAGTTTATTTCGAAATGTTTTTATTTTATTTATGCTGCCACTTAACATTAGTTAACAGTTTTTTATTTTCACAAGTTGAACCGAAACAGAATAGAATTAAGGAGAGAAAATCTAACGGCTTGTATATGATTTCTATAAACCAAAAAGAGTCAGCTGATTCGTAACAGAACAGAAAGTAAAAACAAATTCTGCCTTTAGGCTTATACCCACACAATCCAAAAAGTTACCTGCCTTAGTTGGGCCGCCTTATAAATTCGCCTGGTATGTTATTATGAAATTTCTCTTTTTTTCTTCGCATCACTAGTAGTAATGTCAATATCGTACAGTTAAAAAACGGCTATAGCTCTTAAAAGTATCGAAACCCGATACTCGTAAATAAGAATCGATGTATCGATATATCGGATTTTGAAATATCGGCGATATATATCGATATTTATTTTCTCAAATATCGATATTTCGATATATCGATATTTTTTGCCCATCCCTAATATATACTATGTACTAGGGATGGGCAAAAAATATCGATATATCGAAATATCGATATTTGAGAAAATAAATATCGATATATATCGCCGATATTTCAAAAACCGATATATCGATACATCGATTCTTATTTATGAGTTTCGGGTTACGATACTTTTAAGAGCTATAGCCGTTTTTTAACTGTACGATATTGGCATTACTGCTATTGATGCGAAGAAAAAAAGAGAAATTTCATAATAACAGCCCAGGCGCATTTATAAGGTGACCCAACTAAGCCTAAAAGCAGAAGTTGTTTTTACTTTCTGTTCTGTTACACACAAAAAATATAAGAGCATGAATATTCGACTCGATATACGCAATACGGGTGATCAACTAAGCTTGCATATATAACTTTTTTTATATATAAGTAAAAAAATTGGGGTTTATTAACTATGCAGTTATGCAATTTATACATTACATTAAGAAGAAAAAAAGACATTTCATAATAACAGCCCAGGCGCATCTATAAGGTGACCCCACTAAGCCAGGTGACTTTTATTTGTTAACTAAGCTAAATACAAAATTTGGATTGTGTGGGTATAAGCCTAAAGGCAGAATTAGCTTTTTTTCATTGTGCATTCGAAATGAATGCAGTTTTTCAGAAATTATCTTATAATACAAATTAAAAATACAGATGTATGTATAAATTTATTTCCTTTTTCGTTACCAATATCAATTGGGTTTTCTCCACTCATGGGATTCATTAAGTTTCGCGATTTCTTTAAATATTATTGTTTGGATGCAAAGTGGATATTTCTCGTATCCCGCAATGATGAACTTTGAAAAGTTAAACACGGGCATTCATTAATCAATGATTTACATCCTTATTTATAAAAACTATTAAGGCTTTCTAAAGGCTTAATCAGCAACATTTTTTTATGGAAATCTTTTTTAAAAATCCTTAAAAACTTATAAGGTCTCAATAGTTGTTCAAAATTTATATCGCTTAAACTTTGTTTTGGTGGTTATGGCACTATATGTTAGTATGTGTATTTATTTTAGATTTGGAATATTTTGGCAACATTTGTAGATATATCGAAATATCGATGTTTTCAAAATATATATATCGATACTGTTCAAAAATATCGATACGATATATATCGATACATTACTATGTACATATATACCCAGGCTGCCCAGAGAAGCGCCTGAGGGCCGAACATCAATTGGCTTTTTATACAAATGAATAGACATACGCTTATACATTTCTCTCTTGTTTCTCTCGGTGGCCAGCTCTGGTATATACATATGTACATGTATAAAATCTCTAGCTCGTTTCTGTATTTCTCGCATCATAAAATTTCTCATATGAAGTGTGAAGCAAACAATTCCATCGTTTCTCCATTTGTGAGAAAAAGTGTTTCTGTATTTGAATGCGAAAAAAAACAACACGATTCTGTTTTTACTGGAATATTTCCAGTAATCGAGTGTCAAATGAAACAAAATGTCACAAAAATATTATTTCAATAACAAAAAAGGAGATAATTTACAAGAAAAAGAAAATAAAATAATGAACAATAACAAGCTTTTCTTATGAATTGAATTAGGCTACTGTTCGTAACGCTTTTTAAGCCAAATTACATGTGATAATTATTAATGAACAAATAACAAACATCAAGTTAGTTGTATGTAAATATTCTGACAACAACACATAGTTGAACGGAACAGCCAGCCGTTTTCGAAGGCCACTAAACCTTCCTCATCAGCGTTCTTCTGTGTTTTGGTCCACCGTGTGTGGTGTCAGTTGATGTAGATGTCTGCCCTATATACGAAACTTTATTGCAAATGGAATATGTGAATTGGTTTGATTCATTGCATTTTTCAATTTGCTCATATATATGTTTGGTAATGAAGGCTCAACAATTTACCATCTTTCATATATATTACAACAGTCTTACCATTGTCGTTTGTTCCTTACTAACTATGCACATGTTTGTTAATTTGCTTATTTTTGTTCTACTTAAGACAAACTTTTTTGGTTTGTTACTATTAAGTATATTTTTATTTTTGCCACAAGCCAATGACTATTAATTTTAGTTAATTATTATTTTTAGAACTGTATTTGTTTCTTAAATTCTTATGAATTGAATTAGGCTACTGTTCGTAACGCTTTTTAAGCCAAATTACATGTGATAATTATTAATGAACAAATCACATCAAGTTAGTTGTAAATATATATGAGCAAATTGAAAAATGCAATGAATCAAACCAATTCACATATTAGATTTGCAATAAAGTTTCGTATATAGGGCAGACATCTACATCAACTGACACCACACACGGTGGACCAAAACACAGAAGAACGCTGATGAGGAAGGTTTAGTGGCCTTCGAAAACGGCTGGCTGTTCCGTTCAAATATGTGTTGTTGTCAGAATATTTACAACTGTTATTTGTTCATTAATAATTATCACATGTAATTTGGCTTAAAAAGCGTTACGAACAGTAGCCTGTGTGTGTGTGGCATGAGGGAGAAATATGCTATCTCAGACTGTTGCTGCTTCATATTAAAAGTGCAAACGGTTAGTGGTTTTTGAAAATGTTACTTAACAGAAAAATTTTATTAATTTCGTAGAAAAATACGTATGTTTTTCTCATTTATTTAATTGATCATATTTCTTACCTACATATGCCGAATGTCAATTTTTGATATTCGGGAATTCGAAGTCGAATATTTAAAATGATATCCGCGAATGCGAATATTTAAAACGATATTCGCGAACACGAATATCTATTGTATGTGAAATTTATAGACATTTAATTGGGGGTCTATTTTATTCTGAAAAATTATATAAAAAAAAATTTGTATGGAAAAGAACTTCATACTCCTGTCCGCGTACATTAAAGTTTATGAAAACTATCCAAAAATTTAATGCTTGTTTTAAATCACATTTGAAAATTATACAAAATTTTTATAATAAATTAAATAAATTGTAGTCAATCTGATTACATGGTTCTCAATTCCTCAACTTTATCAATTTACATTTTTAAATATTCTTAATATATATATGTACTTTTTTCCATATCAAACTGCAACATATATTAACATTAAATCCACCAAATACATAAAAGAAAATGGTATTTGCAAAAGTTTAGGGAAACATTTCTTGCCATTCTCATGGACAAAAAAGTGTCCTTTCAAAAAATATATTCTTCCAGATATGTACATGGCAATATCAAATTATTAAGTTTTACAATTTTTGTTGGTCAACTTGAGGCTACAATATTTAAGTTTTGAGAGATATGTCAATACAAAGACGTATTTTCACAAGGATATTATTTCAATTTTTTATACAACCGAACTTAAGAAACAATATTTAAAAAACAACAGTGAAATGCGTCTAGGAACTAGATGGCGTGTTTCTCTAATTTTAAGGTATTTTTAAGGAAGGAAACTTTTTTTAAATGGGCAAATGTTATGTATTGAAAATATAACTGCAACATTATTAAGGGAGAAAAATTTAGAAAAGAAAAATTACATATCTTTCGTAATATACATCATTTTGAGTCATTTGTTATCCCAAAACAATCCAACAATGTGTAAGAATGTTTAAGGCTCACACGCTAAGTGCACTAGTTAAAAAATGTTCTCTTTTAGAGAATGAAACATTTTTCACCACGGGAACCTTTATTGATCCAATATATCAATTTTTTTAATTCACGTACATTTTAGATTTTTTTGAAGATGGCCAATGGAGTCATCTTCAAGCTCTCTGAAATACACGATGATTTCATTTGTAGAAACTAGTGAAAGCGAACGAAATACTGCTCAGTCATCAATACGGAAAAATATAGCAGATTATTTCGCGGAAAAACGGATAGCAAGAAAATAGAAATAAATTAATTTTTTTTGAATATTACAAACTAATAGTTGTGTGTCATTTATTTAAATTTCTTTATGGATTTGTGAATTTCTTTATATATTTTTTTAATCGAATATGAATATCTAGAAATGGCCGAATATTTGGGAATTAAAATACGCATCATTAATACATACATACAGTTTATGAATAACCTCTCCTGTCTGGTACGATCTCTTACCTGTTGGTTAATTAATTAATTAATTATTAACAAGGCAAGTTTCTTGTGGCACGAAGAATGGTTCAAAATTACTGGCAAAAAACTCTGACATATAAAAATTCTTTGTAGATTGCAAGGAAGGTATTTTATGGCAAGGTGGACAAAAAATGGCTTTTTATATCAATAATTGAAGAAATGGCTAAAATTGCAAAAATGGCATATGCCACAAAAAACTTACCCGCTTATTAAATACATTTGTATTGCACTGTTCTTTGAATTATTAAATTCGCCTATTTGAAAAAAAAACAAATTTTTGATTTTTTAAATAAGTCTTTTTCTGCCAAGGAGATTTTATTTGTCTTCCTGCCTGGCAGGGATAGCCTTAACAGCTAGCTAGTCATATGCATTTTTTCTTCGAAACATTAGGTAAGTCTCTAAAAAACTTCAATAAATATTTTATAGATAGTAAATAAATTTATATAAATCCTGACTAATACAACTCTAAACTCTAAATTAAAATGTTGCATAATATAAAAATATAAATATAAATATAAATATAAATATAAATATAAATATAAATATAAATATAAATATAAATATAAATATAAATATAAATATAAATATAAATATAAATATAAATATAAATATAAATATAAATATAAATATAAATATAAATATAAATATAAATATAAATATAAATATAAATATAAATATAAATATAAATATAAATATAAATATAAATATAAATATAAATATAAATATAAATATAAATATAAATATAAATATAAATATAAATATAAATATAAATATAAATATAAATATAAATATAAATATAAATATAAATATAAATATAAATATAAATATAAATATAAATATAAATATAAATATAAATATAAATATAAATATAAATATAAATATAAATATAAATATAAATATAAATATAAATATAAATATAAATATAAATATAAATATAAATATAAATATAAATATAAATATAAATATAAATATAAATATAAATATAAATATAAATATAAATATAAATATAAATATAAATATAAATATAAATATAAATATAAATATAAATATAAATATAAATATAAATATAAATATAAATATAAATATAAATATAAATATAAATATAAATATAAATATAAATATAAATATAAATATAAATATAAATATAAATATAAATATAAATATAAATATAAATATAAATATAAATATAAATATAAATATAAATATAAATATAAATATAAATATAAATATAAATATAAATATAAATATAAATATAAATATAAATATAAATATAAATATAAATATAAATATAAATATAAATATAAATATAAATATAAATATAAATATAAATATAAATATAAATATAAATATAAATATAAATATAAATATAAATATAAATATAAATATAAATATAAATATAAATATAAATATAAATATTTATGACATATAAAAATTCTTTGTAGATTGCAAGGAAGGTATTTTATGGCAAGGTGGACAAAAAATGGCTTTTTATATCAATAATTGAAGAAATGGCTAAAATTGCAAAAATGGCATATGCCACAAAAAACTTACCCGCTTATTAAATACATTTGTATTGCACTGTTCTTTGAATTATTAAATTCGCTTATTTGAAAAAAAAACAAATTTTTGATTTTTTAAATAAGTCTTTTTCTGCCAAGGAGATTTTATTTGTCTTCCTGCCTGGCAGGGATAGCCTTAACAGCTAGCTAGTCATATGCATTTTTTCTTCGAAACATTAGGTAAGTCTCTAAAAAACTTCAATAAATATTTTATAGATAGTAAATAAATTTATATAAATCCTGACTAATACAACTCTAAACTCTAAATTAAAATGTTGCATAATATAAAAATATAAATATAAATATAAATATAAATATAAATATAAATATAAATAAATATAAATATAAATATAAATATAAATATAAATATAAATATAAATATAAATATAAATATAAATATAAATATAAATATAAATATAAATATAAATATAAATATAAATATAAATATAAATATAAATATAAATATAAATATAAATATAAATATAAATATAAATATAAATATAAATATAAATATAAATATAAATATAAATATAAATATAAATATAAATATAAATATAAATATAAATATAAATATAAATATAAATATAAATATAAATATAAATATAAATATAAATATAAATATAAATATAAATATAAATATAAATATAAATATAAATATAAATATAAATATAAATATAAATATAAATATAAATATAAATATAAATATAAATATAAATATAAATATAAATATAAATATAAATATAAATATAAATATAAATATAAATATAAATATAAATATAAATATAAATATAAATATAAATATAAATATAAATATAAATATAAATATAAATATAAATATAAATATAAATATAAATATAAATATAAATATAAATATAAATATAAATATAAATATAAATATAAATATAAATATAAATATAAATATAAATATAAATATAAATATAAATATAAATATAAATATAAATATAAATATAAATATAAATATAAATATAAATATAAATATAAATATAAATATAAATATAAATATAAATATAAATATAAATATAAATATAAATATAAATATAAATATAAATATAAATATAAATATAAATATAAATATAAATATAAATATAAATATAAATATAAATATAAATATAAATATAAATATAAATATAAATATAAATATAAATATAAATATAAATATAAATATAAATATAAATATAAATATAAATATAAATATAAATATAAATATAAATATAAATATAAATATAAATATAAATATAAATATTTATGACATATAAAAATTCTTTGTAGATTGCAAGGAAGGTATTGTATAGCAAGGTGGACAAAAAATGGCTTTTTATATCAATAATTGAAGAAATGGCTAAAATTGCAAACATGGCATATGCCACAAAAAACTTACCCGCTTATTAAATACATTTGTATTGCACTGTTCTTTGAATTATTAAATTCGCCTATTTGAAAAAAAAACAAATTTTTGATTTTTTAAATAAGTCTTTTTCTGCCAAGGAGATTTTATTTGTCTTCCTGCCTGGCAGGGATAGCCTTAACAGCTAGCTAGTCATATGCATTTTTTCTTCGAAATATTAGGTAAGTCTCTAAAAAACTTCAATAAATATTTTATAGGTAGTAAATAAATTTATATAAATCCTGACTAATACAACTCTAAAATCTAAATTAAAATGTTGCATAATATCAAAATATAAATATAAATATAAATATAAATATAAATATAAATATAAATATAAATATAAATATAAATATAAATATAAATATAAATATAAATATAAATATAAATATAAATATAAATATAAATATAAATATAAATATAAATATAAATATAAATATAAATATAAATATAAATATAAATATAAATATAAATATAAATATAAATATAAATATAAATATAAATATAAATATAAATATAAATATAAATATAAATATAAATATAAATATAAATATAAATATAAATATAAATATAAATATAAATATAAATATAAATATAAATATAAATATAAATATAAATATAAATATAAATATAAATATAAATATAAATATAAATATAAATATAAATATAAATATAAATATAAATATAAATATAAATATAAATATAAATATAAATATAAATATAAATATAAATATAAATATAAATATAAATATAAATATAAATATAAATATAAATATAAATATAAATATAAATATAAATATAAATATAAATATAAATATAAATATAAATATAAATATAAATATAAATATAAATATAAATATAAATATAAATATAAATATAAATATAAATATAAATATAAATATAAATATAAATATAAATATAAATATAAATATAAATATAAATATAAATATAAATATAAATATAAATATAAATATAAATATAAATATAAATATAAATATAAATATAAATATAAATATAAATATAAATATAAATATAAATATAAATATAAATATAAATATAAATATAAATATAAATATAAATATAAATATAAATATAAATATAAATATAAATATAAATATAAATATAAATATAAATATAAATATAAATATAAATATAAATATAAATATAAATATAAATATAAATATAAATATAAATATAAATATAAATATAAATATAAATATAAATATAAATATAAATATAAATATAAATATAAATATAAATATAAATATAAATATAAATATAAATATAAATATAAATATAAATATAAATGTAATATATAAATATAATAAATCTACTAAATATCTTCACCAAAGAAATATGTATTTATATGACTTAGACCACTTTCATAATTAAGGGTTCACATGTACGTAGGTAGTGTTGCTGTATTTTTGTTTCTTGCTTTTCGTTTGGCCAGTTTTCAAATACATAAACCTCTTTCCATTTTTCGAATGCAAGTTAAAAGTTATGCATTGAGTGGTGAGTTTTATACCACGGAAGGTGCATGGCTAAGCTAAATACGCAATAACGAACATAGCTGGCAATAGGGTTGACTAGAAATTGATTTTTTTACAAGGTAGCATTGCCGAAACGGCTCTTTTGGTTTGAAGCAGTGGTTCTCATCCTTGTTTTTTTTGTTACGGCACTTTTAACCATTTAAAAACTTGGCGGCACACAAAGAAAACGCTAAGTTTAATAAAAATGATTTACCTACCTTTAACCAGTGATACCAACTATAGGATTAGAAAAAGCACTGTGAACATATGAAAAATAGGGTAAAAGAGGGTAAAAATTAAAAAAATTGCGGTAAAAAAGCACTAAGCTAAATATTCTCTGTTATTTATATTTTTATAACTAAATATTCTCTGTTATTTATGTTTTATGTAAATAAGTTTTTATTTTCTGTTTGACTATGACATAATAAATCGCTATACCGGGCAATTATTTTAAAATTACATCAAATTCTAAGTGTCTTTACGCATCTTCTGCTGGTCTAAACCACCTTTTGAACACTAAATAATTCTTCCAAGCTTTTTCTATATTTTTGTTTTTCCATGTTTTAAGAAAGCTATAATAATTAATGCAAAACTTAGTTCTAAGAAAAATGTTTAATTTTTTGTTATTTCTTCAATTTGCACAAATGACAAATACACGTTGTTTAACTGTGTTCAAGAATGCGAATTGAAATAGTAAAATCGTTGCTTAACAAACGAATAAAAAAAATTTCTTACAAGGAATTAAAAAATTTTTAATTTTCATTTTCATTTATTTATTCATTATGTATACCTAGCCTATGGGCCATAGTCGGTCACATCATACTACTCGAAAACTATCTACATACAATTTTAATATAATAAATAGTAATGAATGTTTAAACAAAATATATACATATGTATATACAAAATACCGAATTAACTACATATATTCAAAAATCCAATTTGGCAGTAGTAAATAAATAATTACAATATTTAACAAATTATATAACTTATACGTATACATTTAATATTGTGCAAAAAAAATATATAATATAAAGTAATAACTATATTGCACAATGATATAGCTTTAACAAAACCCAATAAAAACACATTTACCATAATACCATATACGAGTACCTAACCAGAATAACAATTTATTCATAACCAGCAGACTATATTGACAAAAGCACTTCTAAAAGTTTCCTCTTATAACTATCAGTAGAAAAGTTAAATATTCTTAGAGACGGTGGCAATTTATTAAAATCTCTAGCTATCCTCACATTAAACGACCGCTCCAAGATAGGTGTTAGCTTTGGTATTTTCAACTGTCTATTTCTAATAGATCTTCCAAATTCAAATAAGTCAACTAAGTAATCAGGCACCTGTAACTTAAATGACTTATAGAACAGTAACAAGTTTCTCAATTTTATAAAATCGGCAAAAGATAACCCTAAAAATTTTACAACAAACGACGAGAAAAGTCAAAGCGTTTGCTTCTTTACTTTGTTTAAGTTGTAAAATATTTGGTTATTTAAAAAGCACTAAAAGGCACTGTATATTTAATAAAGTATCGGTACCAGCGTTACCATTTGTCAAGTTTTCCCTTTTTTTGGAAGTTTTTGAGATGCCAAAAAGTTTTTTATAAAGTTTTTTTTAAGTTTTTTTTTATAAATATGTACATAACTTAACTTTTGGAGTATACTGAATGAAAATATTAAATGATGTTTGTATGCAATAAAACGATCTTACATTTTCTCACTCCCTTATTATTGCAACAGCGTTTAAAGGTTCAGTTAGCCAACAGTAATGGAATGTAACTGCAACGTAGGAAAAAGCTGATCGATATTTTTATATAAGAAATAGGTTACGTTATATTACATATCTATAACCATTTTCATTACTTTTCACTTAACAATATCGATCAGCTGTTTCCTACTGTTGCAGTTACATAGCATTACAGTCGGCTAACTGAGTCTTAATTGTGTTTACTGCCTCTTATGTACGACTTTGCTATTTAAATGGCTTTAAATTTTAATAAAACAATGTACAAATAAGAAATATATTTATTAATGTATGTGATATTTTTTTAAGATCTCTAAATCTAAATATGAATTTTATTTTATGAGACATTATTAGATTTTAATTGAACTATAGTGAATTTTTAATCAGAAATAATTTCTTAATCAGGCTTGAGTTCAGTAATTTCAATTCTTATGAATGAAATATTTTTATTAATTAATGTGAGTATCTAAAGAATAGAAGAAAAATTAAACTAGACACTATTAGCTGGGGGAAATACCGATATTTTTCTGTGCAGCCACGCACTTCATCAGCACCCATGTCTATCTACTGCGGTAGAGATTATTATTAACATCAGCTATTAAACTTAAATTTCTATGAAATGGAATATGAGAATTGATTGTGTATACAATTATTGATTTGCCTTTGGCAAACACATTTGTAAGTATCACTATTCATTTTCTGTTTTTCCATTTTCTATTTAGGTTAGCACGAAGTTATATCACTCTACCTATGTATGTTTAACTATTCTTACTTATCTTTTACGATCATCACATTAATTATTTTTACTTATTCGATGCACCATCGGTACATACATATAAGGATTATTGTAGTGGCTTTATGTTACTTTGTTTTTGCTTTCTACAGTTGACTTAGCTTTCCAGCATTCTGAAGCAGTTCTGGCCAAGTGAACAGTGATCGCCAAGTGAACATATTTTTGTTACGTGCCCATGATGAATTAAATGAGACATTATTAGATTTTAATTGAACTATAGTGAATTTTTAATCAGAAATAATTTCTTAATCAGGCTTGAGTTCAGTAATTTCAATTCTTATGAATGAAATATTTTTATTAATTAATGTGAGTATCTAAAGAATAGAAGAAAAATTAAACTAGACACTATTAGCTTTTATGTTATTTTTATTATGTGTTAGGGTTTGATTTTGATCGGTTTTATATTTTTAAATGAATAAAATAATTTCCAAATAGAATTTTATGTTTTCTTTTAAAATTTTGGTACTTTTGTAGAAAAAAGTTTTTGTATTGGAAAAAAAGTTTTTTTTCAGATTTAAGAAGTTTTTAAAAAAATGTATATGATAACGCTGATCGGTACTTACAGCCTGTTTTTAGGACGCGACTCGTTGATAACAATCGCAAGCAAATGAGCGTTTTATTTGCTAAATAACGTAACAACTGTCAATTTATTTTGGTTTTTATTAAGCGATTTGTGTCGTCATAAACGTCAAGGTGGACGATTGAAAATTTCTAGTCGTGTTCAACAAAAGTGCATAAAAATAAAGAAAATTTCGACAAAAGCAGAAAAAATACACAAACAGCGACATAAAATAAAACAAACAAAATGGAAAGCTCAACAAAAAAAAAGGTAGCCATACATAGGAATGTATGTATCTACATATATGTAGATATATACATATACATATGTATGTATATATGTATGTATGTATATACCATAAAGTAAAATTATGTATTCTTTCATATTAGAAATAATTTTTATTATTCAGCATCAAAATGACAACAGCAATGCAGTTTGAGCAATTGGTCGCCTGCATGGAAGAGTTTCCGCATTTGGCCACAGGAAATCCACAGTTCGGGAGCAGCAAAGCTTCTATGTTGTGTACATGGGAGACGGTGGCAAGGAAAATAAATTCTTACGGTTCTCCATCAAGAAGTGATAGCGAAAAACTTTTGTAGCCGCGCTCAAACAATTGGTACATTTCCATAAATTTCCACTGCATTAAGAAACAGTCCAAAAAATATTGCATTCACATTTTTCCAGGAGGCAGCAGCTTTCTTAATAATTAACTTGCTAAGCGCAACGACATGCATTTACATTAAACATCTGCATGAAACTTAATAATGATGTTTATGAAATGTTCGCTAAAATTTTTTATTCGTTTCATCCTATTTCATACAGATGAATAACTATGAAACAATAACAATGAACACTCAATAGTTAAGAACGCAGTAAAACGATGTTGGTTTGTTCATATATACAAGAGCATACAAACATTTACAAATGTGAAACAGAACATGCTTTGAGTAAATCTCGATTAAGTTCATGCAAAAACAATATGCTTTTAAAGATCAGTGTTGCCAGTTGAAGGAAAATACTAGAATAATCGCCGAAAAGGAAGTTAAAAGATGTTAACGAGATCTAAATTAAATTTAGTTTTTAATAGTCAGAGCAACCTCGGTAAAATATTTCATTTATAGACATAAGTTAAATGTACACATAATTATGTTTCTTTTAAATGCAATATTATTGTTGTTTAAAATTTCGTATTTTTGCATTAGGGTGATAATAAAATTGTTTGAGTTTTATTACAAATATTAATTTCAAAAATAATTTTTAGTTATATTTTTGCTTGGAAGTATATAAATAGTTATTTTCGCTTGGAAAGGAGTACTTTTGTTGTGTTTTCTTTAATTTTTGTCACACAACTAATAAACTATTAGGCCGCGTTTACACATGTGTGCCATGTGCCACACAAGTGTAAAAAAAGCGTAACCACTAATTACTAATGAACAACTGTTTGATTCAAACATGTATTTATTAAGGGTCAAACCCACGATATCGACACCGTTCGACTTGTCGCACACTTACATTCAAAACAAAAACAAATTTTAATATTTTGTTGTTGTTTCAAATGTAAGTGTGCGACAAGTCGAACGTTGTCGATATCGTGGGTCAGGCCGTAAGTTAAATAGTTCCATACATAGCTAATAGACAATTTTATAGAATCCAACATGATTGGAAACATGTCTGAATACATGTCTGAATCAAACAGTTTTTATTATTAATTAGTTGGTTACGCTTTTTTTTGCAAATGGCACACAAGAAATGCCAGATGTAAACTCAGCCTTATGAACTGGTTTAAGTTCTTATTTATTTAAATAGTTCGTACATAAAATTTAAAATATAATCACAAAGTTAATTAAAAACTGTATAACTTCCAAGCTGCTGGATCGATTTTCTTCAAACATTGCTTACAACACTCTCGATAAACTCACCTTTCAAACAATAACAAACTAAATGGAAATTGGTACAGAGGTTTTGGTTCTGCGAATGCGTAGGCTGACACACAGATGCACACTTGAAATTTATAAAACTCCTCTTGTTTGGTCGGAGGTACCTGATTACTAAAGAACAGAACATTATTACTTTAAATTTCTTTTTCAGTACATGTGCTTACGCTGGTTCGACATTTTTGTAAATTTCGCTCAATCATAATAAGAGAACATAATAAAACACAAATGATCATTATTTTATGTGGTTTATTGAAATGCAATTTGAAAAAAGAGTAATTATCAGGAAAATTCAATATGATTTTAAAATTATATTATTGCAAAGAAAACCAAAAACCAATGCGTGATTTATATAAAAATTATAAATTCAGTTAGTGTTAATGGAAAAAAGTTTCATATGAATTAAGCATCACGTTCGAAATTCTGTGTTTTTATATTATGATGTAAAAACATAATTTTTTCGACTGACGCTGTATTCCACCCACTGATGCAACGTTTTTCAGAAAGTAAATTTCTTGCTGCCGAAAACACCCGTTCCGAAGACTCACTGCTAGCTGGTATGAAAAAATCTTAGAGCTTACTTGGTATAAAAGAGGAAATTTAGACTTATTTAATTCCCAAACTAGTTAGAAAGATATACATCGAATTTTTTAACTAAAATTATTATTAACAGGTCGATATTATTATATTTATTCATAATTTGTTTGTGTAATTGTCCTATGTATGGACATTTTATCGAAAAAACTTTTTATTTCAAGCATTTTACATTAATTTTATATTCTTGTTCATTATGTTATTTTCTTTTCTTTGTAAATTATTTCTTTTTTCGTTATTTAAATAATATTTTTGTGACATTTTGTTTCATATGGCACGCAATTACTGGAAATATTCCTGTAAAAACAGAATCAGTATTGTCTGTTTTCGCATTCAAATACAGAAACAATTTTTTCACAAATAGAGAAACGATGGAATTTTGTGTTTCACACTTCTCAATATAAATACTATTTGAAAAAACATAAACATGCATATCTATGGATAATAAAAATACATATGTACATATGTATGTATGTGCTATAAAAATACCTGTAAATACTAATGAGATTGTATAACCATGAAATTCAAAGCTATTTCAACAATCTATTTTTAAATTTAAATCTGATGAAAAGTACAATACTTTTCTTCTGCAGAACATTTTAGCAGAATTTTTTTTACAGATTTAACATTTTCTCATCATCATTTTCTGGCAACACTAAAAGGGAAAAAATAATAATCCATTCAACAATGTAGTCTACAAATTCAAAATTAAATTTATTCGCAGCGCTGTGAAAGCTATTAAAATGCCTTTTTAAACTACATATATTCCCTATTATTTTTAAGTGTTTCATAGCATAAAATGCATTGCATATTGCTAAAAGCATTTTTTATCACAAACTATTTCTTAGCTTAGATAATTATTTTTTTATTTTTTTTTGCTGTAGAAATTTATTAAATTTGAACTTAAATTTCGTTCCGTGTGCTCAAAAAAACTAACAGAAAACCAGGAAAAAATTAATACATGCGTGCACAACTTAATTCGTCGCTTGCTCAGTGACGACTAAATGAAAGAGCATAAGCATGTATGTGATTTTCATCTGCACAATTGTGCTATGGCTTGCGGGTTACTGGTTTTAGTAAACAAACATTTCAGTAGTTTCATGGATGGAGTTGTTCATGCAACCCTATAATTTACATAGAATTCAATTGTTTTCAGAAGAACCACACTTTTTATGTTTCAATTAACACAATTTTAAAATACAATTGAAAGTTTTAAATCAAATGAATTTTAATGCTAATTCTCTTATTCTCAATTATTTGCGATTGCAAATAATCGATTTTAGTAACAAAAATTAAATTCGAAAAGTATGCCGCTTAAGATTTTTTTTGGGTGTTATGGCACGATATGTTGCATGCAAAGCATGTAAATATATTATATACTAGCTGACCGCCCCGGCCTTGCTCGGAAGTTTTTTACTAATGATTGTCCCCTTTGTTAGTTTGTGCGTAGAAAAAATGAGAAGTGAATAGTAGGCATTTTTTTAATTTTTTTTCTTTACAAACCATGTCCTGAAAATTTCTAATCGAATAAAAAAAAATCAGCCAAATCGCTCCAGCCGTTCTCATGTTATGCGATTGCATACATGGACCGTTTCATTTTTATATATATAGATTTTACCCTCACTTTAGTTCCTTTGTAGAGTACCGTACACCAAAGGTGAAAAGGAACTGTCTGTCTGTTTGTCAAAGGCTATTTTTTCGAGAGCTGTAAGAGCTGCGGACCTGAAATTTGGACAGAGTTGTAGAGCTTTAGCTCTACTATACATATTTATTATTATTTTTGTTTGATTTAGGTTAAAAATTCTTATGTGTGGTTTTTCGTTTTACAAATAAACTCAAATTAATAAATAATTTATGCACTTTTGTTTAAATTACTTGATTTATGAAAAAACTTTATTAATCGGTTAACCGGTTAATACCTACATTACCCGATTATTAACCGATTAAGCCAAAACATCGATTAATTAATCGAGCGATTAGCCGATTAAAGCAAACACCGATTAATTGAATACCCTAATACAGACACTTGAAATTTGTATAGTTAGTGTACTTTTGTACAGACAACAACAATTAATACTAAAATTTAACAAGTAAGAGTGATATATTCGGCTGTGCCGAATCTTATATACCCTTTACCAACGTATTTATATGTAGTATACAGATGCATACTAGGGATGTAACGAATGTTCGCATTCGCTTTCGCTTTCGCATTCGCAAATAACTCGCTTACTTTTGCTATATGCATTCGCTAAAATGTATGCGAATATTTCAAGCGAATACTAAAGACAAAAAAAATTTTGTACTTCTTTTACGAAAATAGTTTACGATGAACGAACGTAAAAAAGACGAAAATTATTTTATGTAAAGCTTTAAGATTTTAGCAGAAAACTTTTCTATCAATAAGTTCTTATAAGTATCAAAATGAAACCAAAATCCAGCGGAGTTTGGAAATATTTTTCAATTTTGAAAAAGAAAAGACAGTGTTTGATTTGCATGAAAATATTTTCTTCTTAAGACTAGCCTGTTCAAACTTTTGAACACCATTCATTACTTCGTACAACAAATTTCAAATCCAAACACTATTAACTAGTCCTTGTTTGTTGTAAACTCCACTCGAAACAAGTGCCACTCATATTATTTCTCATGAAAACTTAAAATGTTGAAGATATATTTCAAATGTTTTTCCCAAGATGAACAGAGTACTACTTCTACAAGATTTTTTCAGGATAAGTTCATTCCAAGTTTTCTTCATATGTATTTTGACACCATTTCACATTAAATGTTGAACAGTGTAAACTTATTTTTAATCATTATCTATACTTACACTTGTATAAATTTATTTGCATGTGATATTTTAACGAATTGTAATATTTGCATTCGCTTTCGCAAAAATTAAAATGTATTATTCGCTTTCGCATTCGCATTCGCTAAACTGGTATTCGTTACATCCCTAATGCATATATAAGTACATATTTGTTCTTGGATAAAATTTATAATTTTCTGTTATAGTGCAATTTTTTTTGGTTTTTTTCGACTAAAGAATTTGCTTGAGTAAATATCGTCCTAAAATATGAAATATGTTTAACTGAAAAAATAATTATTTTTTGTTATTTTTTTACCCAATTTTTTTTAATTTCCAACCCTGGAACCATAATTTAAATTTTTTTGGTTTTAATACCAGTACTAATTTATTTCTTTCTAAAATATAGAATATATTTAATTATCAAAGAAATAACTAGCTTTATTTAGTTAGTTTTATATATAAAAAATGTACTTTTCCCAACCCTGGAATCATCATTTTAAATTTTTTTGTTTCCTTATATCAATCTTGTTCTTTAAAAAATATATAAAATATGTTAAGTGAACAAAGAAAAAAAGAAATAAGGAAAATACTAGTTTTATTTAGTTACTTTAATATCAAAATAAATTCAGTAAAGTGCGACTTTGACTTGCGCACGAACGGTTCCGTACATTCGGTTTTGAGAATTTTTTTAATGTGGAGTTTTTTTATAATTTTTTGATTTTCTTGAAAATTTCAAGATTTTTGCTCTTACGGTTTCCAAGGTACAGAATTACAAAATTACATAGTCAAAATTGCATAAACTGATGGAACACCCTTTAATTAAAATTTTTTTTATTTTAGTGTTAATTGTTGTAGTCTGTATAAAAATACACTAACCTTACAAATTTCAAGTGTATATATTACATACACTTGTATATATATTACATGGGATTTTAACATTTTTCGTTGCTCCTTCTGGAATACCCTTTAAGTTCCAACTCTCATGTATTTGTTGTTGTAGCGGCCAAAGGTGTGCATACTGCGTCCAAATTTCAGGTCCGTAGCTCTTACGGTTCCCGAGAAATTACCCTGTGATACACAGACGGACAGCGTAGCGAAAATAATAGCGTTCCTTTTCACCTTTGGTGTACGGAACACTAAAAAGGTTAAATTGTCAAGCCGTGGAGCTGCGGTTATTATTTGTCACATTTTCTACACCCAACTTTTCTTTCCAAAACATAAAACATATTTATAAATGAAAATTAAAAAAAAAAAATATTAGACCTAGTTAATTTTATATGTCACAAAAAGTGTACGTTTCTCAACCCTGGAATCATAAGTTAAAATTTTTTTGATTTCTTACACCAATCTTTTTCTTTTAAGAATTTAAGATATTTTAAATTTATAGATAAAATTTTTCTGATTTCTTACACCAATCTTTTTCTATTAAGAATTTAAGATATTTTAAATTTATATATAAAAAGGAAAAATTAGTTTTAGTAGGTTACTTTTATATAACAAAAAAGTTAAAGTTCCCAACCCCGGAAACGTCTTTTTGATTTTTTTAAATTTTTTTTATATTTTTAATACAAATTTTATTCGTACTGAAATATAAAATAAGTTTATTTAACAAAAAAAAATAAAAAAATTGTGTTATCTAGTTACTTTTATATGGCAAAATCAAGTTTTAGTTTTCCAGCTCTGAAACCGTCTGCTATATTTCGCAGATTTTCAATACCAATCTATTTTGGACAATTTCTGATACACCAGTACAAGACCGAAGTCTCTAGCTTTTCTGGGAGCTTTCACGTACACCAGACGGACGGACGGACAGACAGACGGACGGACAGACAGACGGACGGACGGACGGACAGACAGACGGACGGACGGACGGACAGACGGACGGACAGATGGACGGACGGACAGACATCGCTTATTCGTCTTCTCTATTAATAAGGATCCACAATATATATATTTTATGGGTCGCATATGAATATTATGGAAATTACACACGGAATGACAAACCCTTTTCCATTTTTGGTAAAGGGTATAAAAAATCTAAATTAAAGGGTGTTCTATCAGTTACTGTAATTTTGACAAATTGCTGTATCTTGGAAACCGTAAAAGGCAAACTGTTTAAATTTTCGAAAACGGTAAAACCGAGAAAAATCACCAAAAACAAAAAAAATCGCCAAAACGAAAAAAGCGCCAAACTAAAAAAAATCTAAAACTAAAATAAATCGCCAAGAACCGAAAAAATTGTCAAAATGAAAAAATCACCAAGATCTAAAAAATTGCCAAAAACAAAAAAATCCCCAAATTAAAAAAAAACTAAGACTGAAATAAATCGATAAAAACAGAAAAAATCCCAAAATCTAAAAAAATTCTAAAATATAAATTATATAGACTGAAGTTCGTATAGTATTAAATATATAGTGTCCGTACGGAACCCTTCGTGTGAGGAATCACAGTCGCACTTTACTGAATTTATTTTTACAGCTGTGGTAACGAAGGTTGCTTTAATGCAAAATATAAAAATTATTATTATAAAAAAATTTTAAAATAAGTAGGTATTTAAATATGTGACTATTTTGATTTTTTTACACGTAATTAGTGAAGTCAATGTGTATTTAAAAATCATAACCTGTCAAGTAGCGCTAAAAATCGCTATAAAGCACATTAATGATAAAATGCAAGCGTTTTAAATAAAAGCAGCTAATTTTAATGATTCTAGGTAACATTTAAAAGTTTTACTGTATATAATGTAAGATATTTTTCTCAGAAAAGTAATCGCCAGAAGTAACCGCAATGAGAACCGATTGCGAGCCCAATCTAATTTCTTTAGATCGTCTATTACTACGTTTATACGCGCACTATTTGCAAATAAAATAATTTGCAAATAAATTAACTCACTGTTTATACGGCATAGCAAAAGTATACAAACTTGGTAGCACTTCTATAGAAAAGTTACTTATGTTGACAAAAAAATTGTGTAAATGTACAAAATATCAAATAATTGTTTGTTTTAATCGTCATTATTTGCTTCTATCAATGTTTTTTGTTGCAATATTTATCCATCTATTTTTTTTTTTTTTTTGTTATCAAACATTTGTAAGCGTGGAAACCTCAAGCATTTTATTTGCAAATAGTGTGTTAATCGTGAATAGTTTTCTGAATTAGTAAGTCGCAATAAAAACAACAATAAGGCAACAATTCGTCATGTGAGAACTTAAGTGTCCAATATCCAATAGTTTATAATGGCGTATTGGACACTTAAGTTCTCACATGACGAATTTACTGTTTTATTTGCAAATAAGCCCTGCGTATAAACGTAGTATATGTTCGTTGTCACATTTTTTGTTTGTGTGTTCGGATGTTAAAACACATGTTTAAGTTGCAATTTATAAAATGCAAATTAATAGTATTTGTTCTAGCATCGCAATTTAGAAGTAAACAATTTGTAAATCGACGATTTCGAACTTTTACATTTTTTCGTTTTCACTTTTGAGCAATCGATCTAGTTGTACCTTCATAGTGAACAGACGTAATAGCGGAATTTTTCTTACACACAAACTAAACAAAAAAAAAAGCATACAAAAAATATTCCTAGTATATATTAACTTTGATAAATAAGCCTTTTTTTGCTTTGCTAATATTTTTACATATAGAAATAACAAAAACAAAAAAAAAAACCGTAAACAAAACAACATACAAAGTTCCCTTGAGGAATACTCTATATGAGTACCCCAAAGGAAAAAAATAGTGAAGTGAGTTCTAACAGCAGAAATGCCTATTTTACTCTGATAATAGACTTGCTGTGAGTTCTGAAGCTCTTAACACAAATCAAAAATCTGATAATAGACTTTCTCTAACGGCAAAACCACAGTTTCGTCAGCGATCAACTTCGCTTTGTCCAATGCCAACTAGTGAATCGTTGACATTATTGCCTAGTACTTCTACATTTAACTCAGCGATATCACCCGCTTCGGGATCGTGGTCATCACTTAAACAAGTTGTCACTGAAGATAAGAGCAGCCCAAAACCCAAGGTCCAAGTCGGAATGGACAGATACATTAAAATTTTCAAAGCGCGGGCGAAGTCCAAATTCTACTAAAATTGCATCTGCTCCAAAGATGTCTAGGGATAACAGCGCATCCTCTACTAATCGGCAAAACCGTTTTAAAATAGCAAGATGACAATGACAAACCCGCTGAATCTGCGAATAAAACCTCCAAGCCGCCACCAATCTATTTAAGGGAAAAAAACTCAAACGCTCTCATTAAAAAATAAATTTCGGTCATTGGTGAGAATAAATTTCACATTGTTCCAATAAAACGTGGTAATATTGATGAAACGAAAATTCAAACTTATGAAGAAAAAGATTTTCGCAAAATGGTTTCTGAATTTGAAAAAAGTAAAACAAATTTCTACACATATCAGCTCAAGAGTGCTAAAGGTATGCAGATTCCGTTGAAGGGCATAGATTCCTATGTTGCTCCCGAAGAAGTAAACGATGCTCTCGTCCTCCAGGGTTTTAAAGTAAAAAATGTACATAATAAATAATAATAAAAAAAAAAACATAATAAATAGGGAAAAGATCCCTCAACCTCTATTTCGCGTTGAACTTGAGCCAAATGATATAAAATTGAAAAAAAATGAGACCCATCCAATATATAATTTAAGATATCTCTTATATCGAAAAATAACCGTTGAAGAACCACACAAGCGTTCAGGACCCCTACAGTGCCATAATTGTCAAGAATATGGCCACACTAAAACTAACTGCAAATTACCTACTGTTTGTGTTGTGTGCGGCGAGTTACACGGCACTGCTAGTTGCAATAAACCAAAAGATCAAAGTGACAAAAAATGCAGTAATTGTGGAGGTAATCACACCGCTAACTACAGAGGTTGTCCTGTGTACTCTTTCGTCAAACAGACTATGAGGCAAACACCTAAATTGACCCCAGCCGAATCAGCAAACGCTTTATCAGGCACTATTGCGCAAGTGAGCCAACCAGTTAGTTCCCGTGTATCGTATGCCGATGCTGCTAAGACAAATTCTATTCATACACAAAATGATTCACCACCAAATAATTCAACAAATACAAATTCGAATTTTAATTTCAATCGCCTTGAAGCTACTATTGATAATCTGGTGCAAACTATAAATAATTTTACAACAAATATTACTATAAATATGCATGATGCAAGAAATGCTGAGAATGCAGAATACTCTGCTTCAAGCTTTAGTTAACAAACCATGAACATGTTAAAAATATGTTTCTGGAACGCAAACGGCATTCGCCAACATAAAAATGAACTTGAGCACTTCCTCACGGAAAAAAAATATTGATATAATGTTGGTCTCTGAGACTCATTTGACTTCGAGAAGCCTTTTTAAAATTTATGGCTACACCTTATATGATTCAAAGGACCCGAGAGGAAGAGCATGCGGTGGATCAGCAATTTTAATAAAGTCAAGACTCAAGCATTATATTATTGATAACATTTGTGAAGAACATTTACAAGCACCGAATATTTGTGTCGAAAATTTTTTGCACTAATTTTGTCATATCATCAATTTACTCCCCTCTTAGATTCGCAATTACTGAGGATCAATATGAGGATTTTTACAAATCTCTGGGTCCTTGTTTCGTAGCAGCCGGCGACTATAATGCTAAACACACGCTCTGGGGTTCGCGTCTTATTACACCCATAGGTCGAGCGTTGTTCAATACAATTTCCAAATGAGCTTGGATGTCATTTCGAGTGGGGAGCCCACTTATTGGCCTACTGACATACATAAAATTCCGGATGTTATAGATTTTGGCGTCACAAAAAATATTTCTAGGGAATTAATTCACGTAGAAGCTTCCCTAGATCTATCGTCCGATCACTCTCCCACGATCGTTACAATCTGTAGCCCACTGAGAAGTGCTCTACCTTACTCATATGTGAAGTTGGCCAGTCGTGTTAATTGGCTGCGATTCAAAAAATATCTTAGTAGTCATTGCACGGAAAACATTGAATCTAACATTGCCAATCTTAACGAAAATATTAAGCAGGCTGCTAAACATGCCACTACCTCCTATTCGCAGACTGGGTTTAATAGACTATATTCTACAGATATTGAACGTCTCGTATGTGAAAAAAGAAGAGCTAGAAGGGAATGGCAACAGCACAGATCACCCCAGAATAAAATTAGATTTAAAGAGTGCACTAAACGACTCCAAGAGCTGCTTGCACATGAAAAAACTGCATCTCTTAAAAACTATCTGGAAAATCTTGATGTCAGACCAGCATCTGATTACTCTTTATGGCGTGCTGCTAGAAAGCTTAAAACACCCGTTGAGTTTAAACCACCTCTGCGCACACCTACCGGAGGTTGGGCAAGAAGCGATACTGAAAAAGGTAACATATTTGCTGACCATTTAAAATACGTATTTACACCAAACACATGTACTGGTGTAATTGATTTGCCAAATGTAGTCGCTCTACCCCCTCAACAAATAAAGTTTAAGACGCGTGATGTGCAAAAACTAATTGCTGAACTCAACCCGAAGAAAGCTCCGGGTTTTGATGGAATTAGTAACCAGATGCTGATGAAGTTGCCTAGTATTGCAATTAGAATACTGTTATTTATTTTTAATGCCGTTTTACGACTGGAGCATTATCCACACAGCTGGAAACTTGCCAAAGTTAAAATGATTCAAAAGCCGGGCAAAGATCTTACCAAGGCTGAGTCATATAGGCCAATAAGTCTCATATCAACAATGTCAAAGCTTTTCGAAAAACTGCTCATGACAAAATTGTCCCCAATTTTAGTTAGTAGTGGGTGCATACCGGACCATCAATTTGGTTTTAGAAGTCAGCATAGCACCATTGAACAAACTCATAGATTGGTCCAATTTATAAGAAGAACATTTGAAGAAAAGAATTATTGTTCTGCGCTGTTTATCGACGTTTCTCAGGCATTTGATAAAGTGTGGCATGAAGGCCTAATTTTAAAATTTAAAACACACCTGCCAATAAACGTTGTAAGTCTTTTGGAAAGTTACATTACTGCCCGGAAGTTCACTGTTGTGGAAGAAGACTTTATTAGCATGCCTGAAACTATCTCATCCGGTGTGCCACAGGGGAGTATACTGGGGCCAGTTTTGTATTTGATTTATACTTGTGATATGCCTGTGAGCAATAACATCCACACTGCCACATTTGCTGATGATACAGCCTGCCTTAGTATGCATGAAAATCCTTACGAGGCATCCCGATATCTTCAAGAACACATTACCCAGCTGGAACTATGGTTAAAATTATGGAGAATTAAGGTAAACGAACAAAAGTGTGTTCAAGTAACATATGCATTACGAAGAGATACTTGTTCACCCGTTCGGATTAACAATCAAGTTGTCCCTCAACATACTCATGTGAAATATCTTGGTATAACCCTTGATCGACGGCTTACTTGGAAACACCACTTTGACTCTAAGTTAACCCAAATGAAACTAAAATTAACTCAGGTACATTGGCTTATTGGTAGAAATTCAACCCTCAGTCTAGATTACAAACTTTTGATATACAAGTCACTTTTGAAACCGATATGGTGCTACGGAATTCAACTATGGGGCACTGCTTCAGCTTCCAATCTCGAGAGAATCCAACGAAGGCAAAATAAAATTTTGCGATTAATAACATCGGCTCCATGGTATATAAAAAACTCAAATATACATCGTGATTTAAACATGCCACTAGTGATTGAAGAAATTGCAAAATATGCAGGCAAATATTTAACAAACCTCGAGTCATATCCTAATCCGCTTGCTCGTAATATTTTGAACTTTACTGGACACATCCGCCTAAAAAAGAGTGATACAATTGCTCTTATACTCAACACTCCAGATGGGACTGCTTGAAAATACTTTTTATTTTTTTTTTTCTTCCTTTTGATTATCACTGCTTATGTATTATTTATAACTATCTCTAAATTTATGTCCAACAGTGGTCGGGCCTAATAATTATATTTTAGATTTAAGATTTGAATACTTATTGTTAGTTCATATTTGAAGATACAATAAATAAAAAATATGTATTAAAAAAAAAAAAACTTTTGAGCAAAAAACTAGTATTCCTTTCACTTGTTAACACTGAAAACGATGTGGAGGCCAGAACATAGACGAATATTGTCAAATGGTCAAAATTAGCGGTGTACAAAAGTGCCGCGGTACAGTGGTTGAGAATAACTACTGTAAAGTGATAAAAGACTTATCGTAAAAATTTTTCAGCTAATTTTTCAATTATAGCGATTCTGATTGTAATTCCAAAAAAAAATTTTAGTTATGGAAACCATCTGCCACTTTTTTAATCCGCTTTTTTCTTGAATCATATACATACATACGTATAAGCAAACTATAATAAAAAATTTCTTTTTATTGCAACTTTAATCTTAAAGGAAGAACGGATGTAAGTAAATAAATAAAGGAGTTTAACATAAATGTTAGTAAATTAAAATTTATATTTATATTACTACGTTTATGCAGACGAGTTATTCGCAAATAAAGAATTTTGCCGCAAATGCAAATGACTAACTCACAAAAACAATTCCTGATAAATATTGCACAAAAAACATTGATAGAAGCAAATAATGATAATTAAAACAAATAACACAAGTCAAGAAAATAATATTTCGTAGTCAATTTGTAGACACTTGGTACTGAGTATCTATGCATATAAATGAAGGTTAGCCGCGAATAACGTTTTAATAATAATAATTTTGCAGGAGAGCCAAAAAACGTATTTTAAGGCGAGATTGTTTTTTTCGTTTAAATTTTTTAGCGTATCGAAAATAATGATAACTAGTATTATCTTTTCTTTTTGTATCTCTGCTACATTTATCAATTATTTTCGACAATTTTGTTTGCATGATTTATTAGTTACTTACAAAGTTTTCCACTGACTGACTGATTGTAATTGTATTTTGACGGCGATCAGATGCATAATTTGGGATGGTTTGATGTTTGAACAACGCAAGAGAGTTATGTTAATGGTAATCTGTAAAAAAACTGGTTTTTTAAAAATTGTTTTTTACAACGTTATTCGCGGCTGTGCTTCAAATAAGTTTTTTTGGATTGACTCTGTATCTCGAGATTTTCCGTTATAAAGAAAAAAGAGGATGCTGCATCACATTATTTGCATTTACTCGAGAACCAGTTCTTCGATTAAATAAAAAAAGCAATGTGAGTCCGAACACAGGGGACATGTGTAAGCATCTAGTAATGAAAAATTTTTATAAGTTGTAAGCAGGGAACGCAAATAACGATTATTTTCCAAATTTAAACTAAAAAAATCACAATAATAGAGAAGTACTACGTGCACAAGGAATATACCACGATACTCCATGTTACATGGACTACCTATAGATGCAATGATTTTTATTTTTTTTGATTTTTATTTATTCCTCACAAAATAACAATTATTTCTTGATTTTTATTTATTCCTCAGAAAATAACATTTATTTCTTGATTTTTATTTATCCCTCACAAAATAAAAGTTATTTTGTGAATTTTATTTATTCCTCACAAAATAACAGTTACTTTTTAATTTTAATTTTTGGTTTAAAAAAAATTTAAATTTTTAAAATGAATAAATAATAAAAAAGTAAATTTAATTTAACATATAAGAGTTTTTTTTGCAGACTCTGGCGATAAATTCAATTTTAAATCGGTTAATATTAATTTTAACGCAAAAATTACGCTTTCTACATTTTAAAAATTAAGCAAAAAAAATAAAAATCAAACAGTAACTGTTAGATATTTTGTGAGGAATAAATAAATAATAAATTTTTACTGATAATGAAATTTAATTTGCATTACCAGTAAAATCGTAGGGCCGTATTCATAATAAAATTGTAGCAAGTGGCAAAGTTTTTTTATTAAAATTTTTTACTTTTTGTATGAAAAAAATTTAGCCACTTGGCAGAATTTCATTATGAATACGGGCATTACTGATTAATGAAAATTCAATGCACCTCATCATATAATAAATCATTTAGTCACTTTATGAAAATTGTAGAAAAAAATTTTAGTAATCAGTAAAAATTTACTTGTTAAAAAATTATTTTTACTGAAATTTTAGTAGTACTGCAAAGTGCCCATCTATGGTAAACGCCTTTACTTTTATTTTTAATTTTTAATTCCTGTTGTTCATCGTTTAGTTGTTGCTGTTCTTGTTGTTGCGTACGCATTGCAATTAAAATAAAGCAATTATCAAGTTAAATAAAACAAAAACCAGCAAATTCCTATGTATTTAAAATATTTTAAATAAGTTTATTTAATTATTATTTTTCGAACTGTATTTTGTTTCTATATTCTTATGAATTGAACAGGCTAATATTCGTAACGCTTTTTAAGCCAAATTACATGTGATAATTATTAATGAACAAATAACATCAAAGTTAGTTGTAAATATTCTGACAACAACACATAGTTGAACGGAACAGCCAGCCGTTTTCGAAGGCCACTAAACCTTCCTCATCAGCGTTCTTCTGTGTTTTGGTCCACTGTGTGTGGTGTCAGTTGATGTAGATGTATGCCTTATATACGAAACTTTATTGCAAATGGAATATGTGAATTGGTTTGATTCATTGCATATCAATTTGCTCATGTGTTTTGTAATGAAGGCTCAAAATTACCATCTCTATATTTACAACAGTCTTACCATTGTCGTTTGTTCCTTACTAACTATGCACATGTTTGTTAATTTGCTTATTTTTGTTCTACTTAAGACAAACTTTTTTGGTTTGTTACTATTAAGTATATTTTTATTTAATTTTTGCCACAATCCAATGACTATTAATTTTAGTTAATTTAATTATTATTTTTCGAACTGTATTTTGTTTCTATATTCTTATGAATTGAACAGGCTAATGTTCGTAACGCTTTTTAAGCCAAATTAAATAAGTTTGTGTTGCTTTTTTCAAACACTAATACACTCATACTTCATAATGCAGTGTGATGATGATCTTACTCAAAATTTGTGATTGTATTGTGAAAAAGATTTTTACCCCCTAGCGTATAGATGTTTACACATCAAAAAAAAAAAAACACACACGCAGAAGTATAGAAAACAAATTGACATTTAAATAACGTCGGAATTAATTTTTTAACAGTCTTACCCCCAGTTTTTGACTGGCTAATCAAACTGTAATTATTTTTAAGTTCTAATTAAATACGAAATTGTATTTTTGAGTGCATAATTAAATAATAATTAAATACCCAACCTTGTGTAATTAAATACTACTTAAGTTTTGTGAATGTACCATATGTTCTTATGCGTGTATGTGTTTATTGAAAACATACACATGACATCATGTGGTATATATATTACATATACAATACAAAGTTTCATATTATGGAATAAAGTAATAGAAAAATGTATTATGATGTTCGTTTGATTTCATAAAATGAGATTTTATGGAATTTTAATTTTCTACATGTTTATAACCTAACTTTTTTGTTTATGTTAAACAGCTGTTCTTTGGAAATTTTGCAGGGCTGCCGTGCTTTCAACGTAATTTAATAAGAACTTTGATTAACCACTGAAAAAATGAAATCGTATTTAATTACAACTTAATTTTAAATAAAAATTAGCTAATTACGTACTTAATTATTAAGTTAAAAACTGCGGGTTAGGGCCATTACTATGACTTAACGATAAAGTTCCGGATAATTAATTCTAACTTTAGCAAAACTGAACTATAAAAGTAACCTTTAAAATTGTTTTATAATTATAACTGTCCGATAAAATGAATTATACAATTTTTGTTTGGTGGCAACATTTCTGTGGATATTGATTGTTAAAAATACTTAGTTACCACTTTTGTTTATTTGCCAAATTACAAATAAAATGAAACTAGTTTTGCCATTTCTATTATTTTTTTTTTGTATTATTATATGCTTATATTATATTGTTTTTGTTTTGTGTCATATTTTGTTCAAATAAAATTTGGCTGTAATATATTAAGTAGAAAGTGTGGCAACGTAAGAAAACGTGGCAACTTCAAATTACTTAACCTCACGATAAAAGTTATAGGTAGGGTGAACTTGCCCATAACTTACCGCTCACTTTTTGTTAAAGTGAAGTTGTAATAATGAAAAAGTATTTATCCATCCAATAAAATCGTACCTTTAACTAACGACAAGTTATAATAATGGCCTTTATAGTTTCGGAGATATTCAGAAAGTTTTATAAAAAAATAAATTTTTCCAAAATAATGTAAAAAGTCGTGTTTTAAGAGACTAATTAAAATTTATACTGAAGAATATGCTAAATTTTATTTTTAATTGTGATACCTTCATATGTTACAAATAACATGACCCAAAATTTATGTAAAATCATTTCATTACCTCTGAATTTATTCACAATTGAGTGGTAGCACATATTTTACAGAGTTTTTTAATTTTTATTTATTTTCAATTGATTTACAAACATTTCAAAAAGTAGTTATGAAAATCGTTTAGTACGGGATTTTCTGTTATATCTTAATTCTGGACAATCTCTTTGTAAGCTGCAGCAGTAGTCTGCCATTATATGGTGATGCCACCGGCCTTGATGTCTTTCATACATGGTTTTGTTATCTTGGTGAATTCGTTCACCTTCTTCTTCACTATAATCAGCTAGATTCTCAGGAAATGTATCTAAATGACTGTGCAAATAATCCAGTTTGGCACTACTACTACTATTTTACCATATTCCTTTGCTTTGCTATTTCCGAGAAAGTTCTTTACAACTGATACAAAGCTTGTCTATGCTTAAAATTCCAATTGATTCATATGCTTTGTGAATTCTGCGTTATTTATAAGTTTACAAATTTGTTGTCCATCGGAGAAATATTTGCAAATACTCGTTTATTTGAAGCAAACTTCGTACTTAAAGCTTTCACAAACTGTTTAATAAGTCCAAGTTTGATATGTTGTGGTAGAAGGATAATTTTTTCTCGACTTATTAAAGGCTCATGAACGATCTTGTTTCCTTTTCCTACAGTCAATATTTGTTCTTAACGTTCCAGTTCTTTCCTATTCCAGTGTTCGTTTTTCGCACGGCTATCCCATAGACAAAGACAGTAGGGATATTTAGTATATGCATGTTGATGCAGTAAAAAGTTCACCATTTAAAACGAGTGTTATATTTTCATATTCTTCTTAAAGTTTCGTTGAGTGGCCAATTGGAATCGAATCCAATTTATATCCATTATTTAGTAAAACGCCTTTTAAACGTCTTTTGGAACTATAAATAAAAAGTCGCCAGTCTGATGGTTGGTACACAGGAAGATCCATTAAATTAAAAAGCATAGAAAAATCATATCATTTACATAAGAAAACAAAAAAATATTTTTTGCAAAACGATTTTCTTAGCAACTTTTTTGATTTGGAATACTCGTTGTACCTTCATAGTGAACAGACGTAATAGCGGAATTTTTCTTACATACAAACTAAACAAAAAAAATCATACAAAAAAATATTCGTAGTACATATTAACTTTGATAAATAAGCATTTTTTTGCTTTGCTAATATTTTTACATATAGAAATAACAAAAACAAAAAAAAACCGTAAACAAAAAAACACACAAAGTACCCTGGATGAATACTCTATATGAGTACCCCAAAGGAAAAAAATTGTGAAGTGAGTTCTAACGGCAGAAATGTCTATTTTACTGTGAGTTCTGTTGCTCATAATGATAACAATATAAAATCTGATGATAGACTTACTGTGAGTTCTGGAGCTCTTAATAAAAATAAAAAATCTGATGAGAGACTTTCTCTAACGGCAAAACCACAGTTTCGTCAGCGATCAAATTCGCTTTGTCCAATGCCAACTAGTGAATCGTTAAAATTACCGTTGCCTAGTACTTCTACATTTAGCTCAGCGATATTATCCGCTTCGGGCTCGTGATCATCACTTAAACAAGTTTTCACTGAAGATAAGAGTAGCCCAAAACCCAAGGTCCAAGTCGGAATGGACAGATACATTACAATTTTAAAGCGCGGGCGAAGCCTAAATTCTACTAAAATTGCATCTGTTCCAAAGATGTCTAGGGATAACTGCGCATCCTCTACTAATCGGCAAAACCGTTTTAAAATATTGCAAGATGACAACGACAAACCCGCTGAATCTGCGAACAAAACCTCCAAGCCGCCACTAATCTATTTAAGAGAAAAAAACTCAAACGCTCTTATTAAAAAATTAATTTCGGTCATTGGTGAGAATAAATTTCACATTGTTCCAATAAAACGTGGTAATATTAATGAAACGAAAATTCAAATTTATGACAAAACAGATTTCCGCAAAATGGTTTCTGAATTTGAAAAAAGTAAAACAAATTTCTACACATATCAGCTCAAGAGTGCTAAAGGTCTGCAGATTGTGTTGAAAGGCATAGATTCCTATGTTGCTCCTGAAGAAGTAAAAGATGCTCCCGTCCTCCAGGGTTTTAAAGTAAAAAATGTATCTAACATAATAAATAGGGAAAAGATCCCTCAACCTCTATTTCGAGTTGAACTTGAACCAAATGATATAAAATTGAAAAAAATGAGACCCATCCAATATATAATTTAAAATATTTCTTATATCGAAAAAAACCGTTGAAGAACCACACAAACGTTCAGGACCCGTACAATGCCATAATTGTCAAGAATATGGCCATACTAAAACTTACTGCAAATTACCTACTGTTTGTGTTGTGTGCGGCGAGTTACACGGCACTGCTAGTTGCAATAAACCAAAAGATCAAGGTGACAAAAAATGCAGTAATTGTGGAGGTAATCACACCGCTAACTACAGAGGTTGTCCTGTGTACTCTTTCGTCAAACAGACTATGAGGCAAACACCTAAATTGACCCCAGCCGAATCAGCAAACGCTTTATCAGCCACTATTGCGCAAGTGAGCCAACCAGTTAGTTCCCGTGTATCGTATGCCGATGCTGCTAAGACAAATTCTATTCATACACAAAATGTTTCACCACCAAATAATTCAACAAATACAAATTCGAATTTTAATTTCAATCGCCTTCAAGCTACTATTGATAATCTGGTGCAAACTATAAATAATTTTACAACAAATATGACTAGCATGATTCAAGAAATGCTGCGAATTCAGAATACATTGCTTCAAGGTATAGTTAAGAAGCCATGAACACGTTAAAAATATGTTTCTGAAACGCATTTGTCCATACAAAACGTTCTTACGCACTGGCGGCCTTCGGCCGGGCTTAAGGATTTTCTCCACCATGGTGCATCCCGACACGGCGCTGCCTAAAATATTTTTTGCCTTGCAAAGTCTTCCTTCGTAAGAACGTTTTCTTGCCTTCAAATTAATTTGATTTCTTTTATTTACAAAAAATAATAAGAAAAAATATAAAGTTTAGTTCAAAAATGGAATGTTTATAAATTTTTAAGAATTAGCAATATATAAAGGTGCCATTCTTAATAATGGCACGACAAATTGGGCACAATATTTGTGTTCCTTTTTTCTCAGCACTTTCTATTAGTTGTTGGTAACATGGTTGACAAAGTTTGAAATGTTTGCATGGATCAAACAGTATTTGCCTTTCCCTTTCACAACAAATAATAGACGTTGTTGTTCTTCCACTTTTGCGTCAGTGCTGTCTTCTCCACTGCTATTTGTATCTGATTCGTCGTCATTGCTGTCAATTGTATTAACGAAACTTTCCTCAATCATACAGTTCTTCATTTTAGAGAACTGTCCGAGTAAAGTATTCAGTGTTATTTTCTTCTCCCTTAGTAGCTGATACTGGTTCTGTATAAATTTATTTCGCTTTTCAAGGTAACTGTTTTTCTTTGTGTACAAAGATGTGCATCCGGAAATGGATTTTAAAAAATCACTTGACTTAACCGCATCTAAATCGCATAAACAATCAAGAAATCTGTAAAAATTACCATGTTTTGGAATCTTCATATTAAGCTGGCTATGAAAGCCTTCTGCGGCGTTACTTGTTCGGATCGGTTCTTTGTACACAGAGAAGTTCGTTACTTTTTCCTAAAATAAAAAGAAAAGAGATATTTTTAAAATAAAATAAACTGCATAATTGGTCATATACCTTTTTCATCCAGTAAGAATCAAAATATTGGATGAAAGGTTGAAAATAGCTTTCTGACATATTTCTTTTAATATATTTTACATCCACTGCATCTGCTTTCAAAACTTGGTATGCTGCTGTTATATCGTTTGGTTTTAACAATGGCAAATATAAAAATTTATTAAAGAAAACTTTAGCCTGATTATTCTTATTTAACTCATTTATGAATCCAGGAATTTTCAAAGCCTTTCGCCGCAATGCTTGTGTGTAATGAAACCAACAACCAACCAGTTTCACTGTTGGGTATAACTTGTGAATAGCATTTCGAAGCCCATTTTCATAATCAGTTATAACTCTGTTTGGTTGCAAATCTAATATATTAGACTTTAAATAATGCAACATGTGCGTATATGCATCTTCTGTTTTCTTGGACATCAACACATATATAAATGGAAACGTCTAAAAGCAGAAAAAAAGTAATTTATTTTAATAAATTTATTTCTAGTCATATTGATAAATATATTTAAGAACATTATTATAACTTACATGTTCGCCGTGAACGAAATGAATAATGAGCAGGGAAACCGCAAATATGCAATTGCATGTTTTTTCTTGTGCGACGTATTCATGCGGGGACAAGATATTTATCCGTTTCAGAACTTTTTATTAATTTTGGCATCGATTTGTTAGTGCATATTTTTGCATATTTTGCCCTTTAAAGCATATTTTTGCATATTTTACCCTTTGAAGCATGTTTTTGCATTTATCACTCTAACACGCATATTTTTAGCATATTTTCTTTCTTTTTTAGAGCATAATTTACGCTTTTAGGGCATATTTTGAAATTAAATAAATAAAATAAAATAAATAAAAATTTAAGAAATTTATTATTCGACATATTGTCATAAGTTTATTTTAATTTGAAATTTATTTGCTGGTGGTTCAGCATTTCATTGTTGCTGTAACAAATCGTCAGTAGACTTCAACCACAGATTTTGAACAGTCACAAACCTCTTATCTTATGTACAGACTTTCAAAAACTATTTGAGAATTCACAAATCACAAATTTTCGTAGTTATTACGAACGTTAGTTTCAATAAAAAATTCGGTTTTTCTATTTGTGACGGACTCTACCCCGAGTAGACAGACGTTGAAGGAACATTGTCAATATATAAAAGTTTATTTAGATGTGGCATGCAACGATTTTATTTGAAAATCTATATTGACCTAGATTGTTGTTTATTGCAATAAATATTATACATACAAATTTTGTCTTATTTATCGAAAATATAGTTTCAAAGTTTTAATTCTGATTAGTGATCTGTTTTGAACTTGAAGTTAAATTTTTACGAGATTATCAAAAAAAAAAATTATTTGTATTATTTGCTTTAGTCAAAATATGTATGGCAATTTTGTTTCAATACGGCAGTTATTCTTTGTTAATTTTTTATTGTTTGCTTTTTTGCTTATTTTATATGCAAATGTTGTTGAATTTTTTAATTAAAAATATATTTTCATTTAAAATAAACCAATTTATTTTATTTTAAGAGCATATTTTTTGAGTTTTTTGTGCATATTTTCAAGTTTTTAGTGCATATTGAATGAGCATAAAACACTTTTTTTACTTTTGTTGGTCAAAAATATCACGTACACTTGATCTTTTAATGGACGCTTCTTTAACTTTACATTTAATTGCATTGATAACGTCCAATTTTCTAAAAAGTTCACCTTGTGATCCATGATTATGAGTTTGGAATTTTCCACTTTTTCGGCAATATATTGTGTTATTTAAGTCAACCGCAACACCAACGTTACAGTTTTTTTTATAGCAATAATAATATTTAATATTATGCTTGCTATATTTATATTTAAATATTTGTTCTTCGTCTTTTATGTATAATAATTTGCTGGATGCCCTAAATCCAGGTACTAATTCATATTCGTATATTTGGTCCTCTTCCATTTTATTATTTGATTTAATTTTTTGATGATGTTTGCTTGTAAATAGCGGATAGTACACTGAATTCATAATGTCATGTAATAATAAAAAAACGAGCTGATATAAACTAACATTTCTTCTTCACACATAGTCAGTACCGTTACTTTCTCTTTTTATAAGTTCTTAACTAAGTACAGTATCGAAGAAAACTTAAAATGTTCATTATAGCAACAGACGAAAAATGCTTTCAATATATTGAAGAACGGCTGTTAAAATGCAAATAGCCCACCGCGATAGCCCGCTGGACGTGCTCCCCCCTCCCCCTTCCAGCTCCTCTACCATATTTTTTCAACACTTGACAATGGCAATGCATTCTTTTGGCAATTTGTAATCGTAACAATTGCACTGTTATGGCGTTATTTCCACTTTAGTTACTAAACGGTTATGGTGATATTGCACTTGGGTGTAGGCAATAAAGCCATATGGTTTTATTTCTCAATTAAATGAGAAATAAGGATATATGGCTTTATTGCCTATGGCTTTATTACACTGCACCTCTTCAGCAACATATTACTCAGCTAGAACTATGGTTAAACATGTGGAGAATAAAGGTAAACGAACAGAAGTGTGCTCAAGTAACATTTACCTTAAGAAAAGACACTTGTTCCCCCATTACAATCAATAATCAAATTGTTCCTCAAAATTTACATGTGAAATACCTTGGTATACATCTTTATCGAAGGCTCACATGGAAATACCACATTGACCCTAAGCTAACGCAAATGAAACTTAAACTAACTCAGATACATTGGCTGGTTGGTAGAAATTCAACCCTCACCCTAGATTGTAAACTTTTAATATACAAATCACTCTTAAAACCTATATGGTGCTACGGAATTCAGCTATGGGGTACTGCTTCAGCTTCTAATGTCGAGAGAATCCAACGAAGGCAAAACAAAATTTTACGGTTAATAACATCGGCTCCATGGTATATAAAAAATTCAAATATACATCGTGACTTAAATATGCCACTAGTGACTGAAGAAATTGCAAAATACGCTGGCAAATATTTAACAAAACTCGAGTCACGTCCTAATCCGCTTGCCCGTAATATTTTGAACTTTACTGGATACATCCGCCTAAAAAAGAGGTACACAAGGGCTCTTATTCTCAACACTCCAGATGGGACTTCTTGAAAATACTTTTATTACTTATTTTTTCTTTTTGATTATCACTACTTATGTATTATATATAGCTATTACTAAGATTATGTCCGACACTAGTCGGGCCTAATTATATTTTTAGATTTAAGATTTGAATACTTATTGTTAGTTCATATATGAAGATACAATAAATAAAAATCATGCATTAAAAAAAATTAAACATGGATGAGAAAATTTTAAAACAGTTGGTGTTGACAAGTAAATATCTAATGAAATTTAATGGAATTTCATAATATTGTGAAATTCAATTCCTCTTGTGTAGAACCTCTCAAAGGTAACAAGACTGACCATGTTTAAGCGATATGAAAACAAAAAAGAAAACCTTTTGATCTAGCCCAGTAAAGCCAATAGCGAAACAAAATATAAAAATGTAGACATTTGTAGTTACAATTTATATTTAGTAAATTTAAGCTGAAATAAAAACCATTTACATATTTTAATATTTTTTCAATATTTTATTTAAAATTTTTTCTTAAAAATCTGAGTACTAATACAAATTTAACTCTATGTATAAATAAAAATATATAGATATAAAGAGAAAAAATATCATTAATCTAATATTTAATTTTTATTTACAAATAATTTAGTTATATGTAAACAGATAAAAGTCTTAAACCATTCAATTTTTACATGCTTTTGTGTGAATAAAATACTAACATTAATAGATGAATTCATAAACAAATATATGTATAAACAATAAATAAATAAATAAATAAATAAATTAATAAATATATTAATAAACAAATAAATAAATACATACATTATTTATTTGACAAATAAGTAAATAATATATAAATAAATAAATAATTAAAGAAATAAATTAATAAATTAATTAATAAATAGATTAATAAACAAAGAAATAAATAATAAATAAATAAATAAATTAAATAATAAACAAATAATAAATAATTAAAGAAATACATTAATAAATACAATTAGTACAAAATTAAATTTTCGTTGCCATCTTACATGCAGGTCAGGTTAGGTTAGGTTAGTCTGGGTGGTCAAAGGACCTAGTTCGCGGTGCCTGTATCGAATGACTCCCACACAGATTTAGCAAACCTTAGCAGCCTACACATTTCTATTCCCGATACAAGATCAAGACTACGAAAAGTGTGATCACCAAGGCAGTCACATCTAGTGCGGTTTAGAGCCGGACAGTGGCACAGTAGATGTTCTACTGTCTCAATTACCTCAGGTTCCTTACATTTCCTGCAGGTGCTGTCAAGTATTTGTCCTATTTTGACGGCATATGAAGCCGTCCAACAGTGTCCAGTTAATATTCCCACTAGAAGTCTACAGTTTCTTCTGGTTAGTGATAAAAGGAATTTAGTCGATTTAGGATCATAGGAACTCCACATGATTTTAGAAGTTTTACAAGTTTTCGTCGCACGCCAATTTTCCTCCGCTTCTTCCTTCATCTTAGAGTCTAAGATCCCTTTCAAGTGCTGAATTGGTTTCCAAACATATACCATTTCTTCCACAGGTAATTGGATTCCCCTTTTGGCCAGTGTATCTGCCATTTCGTTTCCCTCAATCCCCATGTGTCCTCGTACCCAAAAAACATGTACTTGTCTGTCAGCACATAGCCTATTTAGGGCATTCCTACACATGAGCACAGCCGAGGAGTAGTTACAGTCTGCTGAAATAGCCTAAATTGCTGCTTGACTATCTATATATATATTCACACGCGCATTCATGGTTTGAGGGGTAAAAGCTAATTCTGCAGCCATTTTGGCTGCATAGATTTCCGCCTGGAATATGCTACAGTAATCAGGAAGTTTATAAGATTCCTCTATACTGAGCTCTAGGCAGTAAACCGCAGCTCCTACCCCTTCATCCATCTTTGAACCATCAGTGAATAAATTGAAACTATGCCCCCTATAGTTAAGACCTTCGAGATAGCCTTCTTCCCTTATAGTGATCTGTGGTTTTTCAAGAAAGTTAATTTCTGGAATGATGTAGTCCGAGTTACACTCCATGTCTTCCAGCAATTTACCGTGACCAAATGGTTTGTACGACATCTGTCCTGTTATTCTCAGTCGGATTACGGACTTGCATGCCGCGTTCACAGCGGTTAGTTTTATTGGTTTAAGGTCCAACATAACATCTAAGGCTGCAGTAGGTGTACTTTTCAGAGCTCCAGTGATGCAGAGTTCTGCCAGTCTCTGGGTGTTTTCTAACTTTTTTAGGTATGCTTTCGTCTCAGTCGCCCTCCACCATACAAGTATTCCGTAGAGTAGAATTGGTCTAGCTACCGCTGTGTAGGTCCAATATGTAAGATTAGGTGAAAGTCCCCATGTCTTTCCCAGCATCTTTTTACATGCGTACAGAGCAGTGGTGGCCTTTTTGACTCTATCCTCTATATTGGGTTTCCACGTCAGTTTACTATCCAAAATAACTCCCAGGTACTTTGTCTGTGTTTTGGGCGAGAGTGATATACCGTCCAATTTTGGTGTTCTCCATTCCGTAACTTTCCTTCTGGTGAAAAGTACGAGATCTGTTTTTTCAGGGTTCAAGTTCAGACCTACCCTGGCTGCCCATCTATGAATATCCTTTAAGGAGGACTCCATAATGGAGCTAATTGTGTCGAGGAACTTACCAGTTATGATAATGGCTATGTCGTCCGCATATGCCGTAATCCTAGCTGTTTTATCCTCGAATTCCATGAGAGTGTCATTCACGACAAGCGTCCAAAGAAGAGGTGAAAGAACTCCTCCTTGGGGAGTTCCTCTATGAGCTTCCTTGTTTATAGTGGCATTGCCTAATTCTGCAGATATAATTCTACATTTTAAGAGATTGCCAATCCATTTCTTGACTAATATGTGAGCACCAGACCGATTAACGCTTTCCATAATTGCGTCCGTAGAGACATTATTGAAAGCGCCTTCAATGTCTAGGAAGACCCCCATAGCATAATCCTTATAGTGTAATGATTTTTCAATCAGCTCGACAACATTATGGAGTGCTGTTTCTACTGATCTACCCTTTGTATAGGCATGTTGTTTAGAAGACAGAATATTTGGGTATACATTTTCTTATATGTGTATATCCAAGATTCTCTCTAGTGTTTTCAGCAGAAAGGATGTTAGACTGATAGGCCTAAAGTCTTTTGGATACGTATGGTTACTCCTACCTGCTTTTGGTATGAACACAACCTTAGCTGTCCTCCATGACCTTGGCACATAATTTAGTCGAAGACAGCCATTGAATATTCCCGTTAGCCAGAGAATTATCCTATGTCCACCATATTGAAGTAGGCCCGGAAAGATGCCGTCTGGCCCTGGTGATTTATAAGGTTCGAAAGAATTAATCGCCCATTCCAATCTACTAATGGAAATGACGTCACAGTTCTCAGTATCCAGTTCATTTGTAGTTTCAGAGCGAGAGGAGATCTCCGTGCAGCCTGGGAAATGTGTGTTCAAGAGAACTTCCAACGTTTCCCGGCTGCAACTAGTCCAATCACCATTCACTTTACAGATCATGCTAGGCAAAGATGGGTTGCTAGCCAACAGCTTCCTCATTCTAGCCGTATCCGTAGTTTTTTCCATGTTACCACAAAAATTCTTCCATGAATTTCTTTTGGCCTTTCTCACCTCTTTCTTAAAAGATTTCAGTGCTTTTTTGTAGTCCCTCCAGCACTCAGTTTGTTCTATGTATTTAGCCAATCTGAAGAATCCACGCAGTTCACGTCTCCGAACGCCTAATTTACTACTCCACCATGGAGGTTTAGACTTACGTTTAATGCACGAAAGGGGACAAGCTGATTCATATGACCTGGGCCCAAATCGTTACATCCGTGATCGTATCGACAATCGTACGAAAGATAATTACGTCATAGGTTAATCGTACGCACGTATTGTCATCATGGCATACGTTTGCAATCGTATCGTAATTTTCTTTAAAATTCACAATAGTTTTTGAGTTCCACAGCACTTTCAATAGTACATTGAATTCACAATAGATGTAGAACTGTCAAATAATTAAACAATTTAATTTAAATTTGCAAACGCAAATATGGATACGGCATTATTATTTTACTTAAGTTCAAGTGATAGCGAAGAAAATGAAAGAATAATACGGAGACAGCTGAGAGAACGGAGCAATCCATTGGCACTGTCGAGCATAGCGTAATATTTTAAAAATATTTTTAGCAAGATTCGTTAAGAAATTCTTCATTGCAGGTTTGTAAAACGGTTTCGTTTGAGCAAAGAAGCTTTTGTGTATGTCTTAGATGAACTCAATTTAAATCAATCGGATGCCAAAGCCGTTCCTCCCGTACTGCAATTGGCGACCACTTTATCTATTTTGGCAACGGGAGGTTACCAACACTCAATAGGAAGTGACTACCTTCTTGGAATGTGCCAAAGCACAGTTTCTAAAATAACGTCTATGGTTTTGGAAGTCATGGAAAACAAGTTATGCGCTCAACATATCAAATTTATGCCAAATGAGTCTTCTGACTGCAAGGAATGGTTTTATGAAAACCATAGAATACCTGGAGGTATTTTTAAGAAATTTTTCACGATATATACATATGTATATATACAATATTATTTAAAGTTGTAGGATGCATTGACGGCACCCATATTGGACTGCAAAAACCAACAGACAATGAGCACATGTAATTCAACAGGAAAGGCTTTCATAGTTTGAATGCAATGCTGGTAAGTAGTGAGTTAATAATATAAAAAAGTAATAATAACAATTTGTAAGATATGTGACCACAAATACAAAATTATTGCAATTAACTGTCGATATGGAGGAGCAGCTCACGATTCCTTTGTATGGAAGCAATCGGATCAAAGGATTGCCTTGGAAAACCTATTTCAATCGAATAGAAATGGAAACAATTGGCTTTTAGGTATATTTTTTTCTATTCAAACAGAGAATACTAAAATAAATCATTTTGTTTTTATTTTATCAGGGGACTCCGGCTATCCTCTCGAGCCGTGGTGTATTACGCCATACAGAAATGATCGAGATGAATCTACTGAAGCTCATTTCAATGAAATCCACTCTAAAACAAGATGCATCATTGAGAGGACTATAGGCATTTTAAAAGGCCGATGGAGAATTTTAGGATATGCCAATAGAGGAAGGTATAACCCTACAAAAGTGGTTCGGTTTGCAAACGTATGCGCTGCACTTCATAATATATGTATAAAGTTTAATATCAGTTATAACTACCAAAACATTGCCAATGATATAAACGATATACATATTGCTGAAGAAAATCATCTTTCCAGAATTGGATGTAGAATCAGAGACCAAATAAAACATTCCCTATTAAATACAAATAATTGAAATTATGAATAACGATATGTTGTGTTTCATTTAATTCATATGTAGATATAAACATACATATGTATGTATGTATATATTTTTATAAAAATTTTATTTTTCCGATATTCACTGCTACATACATATACATATGTATAAATACGAATGTATTTATGTATATTATATTGAAATAAAAAGGTACATTTCAGTCACATTAGTTGCGATTTAGTTAGTAAAAATTCTTAAAATTAAATTGTTGTTAAAGAAATTAAAAAAAGATAAATATTTAAAATAAAAATCTAGTTAGGTATTTTTCTACGTCTAGCATATTTATGTATCGTCACCTAAAATCCAAAAGGCCGTAAGTAACCTTTTTACTTTTTTACAGGAGAAGCAAAAAACCTTATACATTTAAGACTATTTTATGTTAGGTGACAAATTGAATAATGTATAAAATCAGCATTTTTGAACATATACATATATGTGAGTCAAATCAAAAAGTCTATGTTACGGCCTTTTGGATTTTAGGTGACGATATGTAATTTGTAAACTATAATTTACTTTTCGGTTTGCAAGTTTTTAAGTTGCAGATTTTTTATTTTTAAATCTAAGGCAGCTATCGCCATATCGTTGTGGTGCTTTTCAATTTTCATTTGAAGCAGTTGTTCTTGAATTTGCAGCAAACGATCAAGTTTGGTATCCATATTTGTTTGAAAATCTGTTGCAACTTTAATATTTTTTTCCAGTAACTGCAATTTTTGGTTGGCACCCTGTTTACTTTTGTTCCTTTTAGGCTTTTCAAAAGTCTTTTCTAAAGAAGTTTTACTACAGTTCGACTCATTGCTTTCCAAATTGCTGCCACTGGAAAGGTCAATCCGTTGTACAGAATTTGAAAGTTCTGTATTGCCAAATGTTAATACGGATTTGTTGCCTTCAACACTTGCCTCTAAGCCAGCTGCTTCAATTAAAAGCTCATCGTTCTGCGTCAGAAGCTTTTCCTCATAAGGACCTCCACCAGTCTGTTTTTTGGAAAATTTATTATACGATAGTTTCTTCTTTGCCTGATACTTCTGGTCAGCATAGGCCTAAAGTACAGATACGTAAAATCAAGAAACAAATTTCAAGATATTTACTATGCCTACCTTCTTCCACATCTTCACATCTTTAACTGGAGGCCCTACTGCATTCAGACGCTTAGCCAGCTCATCCCATAGCCGGTTGGCTGTAGCTTTTCCTTGTGCGCAATTAGGAAGCAAATTTTTGGCCAAGTTTTGGTGTTCACTCATGAACTCTGCCATCACTTCTTTTTGACGTGGGTTCAGTTTATTGTAATTAGTCCTAGAAGTAAAATAATGGTATAAAAACATACTATATCCATTGAAATTTTAGTTTACTTACATTTTTTACAAAATTTAGACAAGAAATTGTGTACACTCGTATTGAATTTTGCTAACGGATGAGATTTCGTAAAAATCGTATGTTCAGTTATGCGAACACGTATGTCATAATCTCAAATTTTATTTCGTACAGTACGTTCACGTATGTCATAATACGAAAAATGAATTTTAACGTGACGAATGGCACGTTCACGGATGTAACGATTTGGGCCCTGGTTATAACTTTCGTTAAGCAGTTAACAGATCTTTCAATATCAGCTTCACTCCTAATTGGTTTAGCCTGATATAAGTTGTTTTCAATGTCCTTAGTATGGCACTCCCACCTGGTACTACGTGGGTTTCTATACAATTTCCTAAGCTTTGAAACTTTAGACAAAATTTTAAACGCTATATAGCAATGATGAGAGAAGGACGGCCTTCTAAGCACCTTCCAGTCATTTACAAATATTTCTTCATTATTAACAAGTGTTAAGTCCAAGATGTTAGATGAGGTAGGACCTATATAAGTAGGCTCCTCACCTCTGTTCACAATCATAAGGTTAGTTTGAAGTATGAATTGAATAAGTGACTCACCTCTATCATTGATGTCCTTACTTCCCCATACTGTATGGTGCGCATTTGCATCTGTGCCTATTACCAGTTTTAGCTTCTTGCCATAGGCTTCTTTAACGAGCCGTTGGAACTCCGCTGGGGGTGCATCATCAGCGTGTGGCATATAGCACGATGCAAGGAGTATACGCCCTCATCTACTGCCACAACCACTAAATCGTCAGTGCTGTAATTGTACAAAATATATGAATTCAAGTTCTTCTTAATTAGGATAGCTGATCGTATCTTGCTTACCAATTTTGAGAAGTATGTGTGGTAATTTCGTGACCTTAGCCCAGCAACCCTGTTTCCAGATGAGATCCATGGCTCCTGGACTAATGCCACGTCATAGTCGCCCTCCTCTAGAGTGAGGAGAAGCTCATTGGACGCTATTTTACTGTGTTGGAGGTTTACCTGAAGGATCTTTAGCTCCATTGTCTAAATTCTCCTTTCTCCAATTCACTCTCCAATTCTTCGGCTTCTATAGTGTTTACGTTTTTGTCCTGCGGGTGTCTTTTCTTCAAACGGAGAAAAACACTACCCACGCCCCATGACATCTTGCCATTCCGCTTGTACAGAATGTCCTCAGCATTCTTGTTAATTTGCAGGATATAGCTTTGGCTCTCTGGTTTCTGTTTCGCAACATGCAACACCCTCCAGTCCTTCGTCGGAATATCCGGGTTTTGGTTTTGCAAAAGGCGAAGAGTGACATCCGGCTTGACCACTCGCGGAATTATGACCTTCGCCTTTGGTATGATGGGTATATTGTCCCTACTCACAATCTCGAGTTGTGCACCAGGCGAAAGGTTTTTGAGCGTCGGAACAACTCCTTTTAACCAATCCATCGACTGTGTGTCTCTGCACTTGATGAGTTTAGCTCCATTGAACCAACTGGATCTTTCAAAAGAAGGCAGTGGTTTCTCCGGTTCCGTCTCCATCAGTGCAACAATTGCGTTGAAGATAGCCGTTTCGACAACCTTGCACTGCTCCATTGTCACTTCTCCAAACGGTGCACTTCTGTCGAGGAGTCCCACGATCAAGTGTCGTTTTGCAACCTCATTGACATTGGTGACCGCAGATGGTGCTTTGGATGCAGCTTGGGAAGTGGACGGTTTCTCTCCAAAGCTGGGTTTAGACTTTTTTGCAGTCGATTGTGAACCATCCACTGACCTGTGTCTCTTATCCGTTATCCGCCTCTTACCGGGCTTATCGGTATTCTCTTCCAACCTTTTGAGCACGCCCCCCTCCATACTGTTCTGGTATTGGGAGTCAGTGGCCTCAAAGCGTTTTTTGTTGGCGAAATGTTCTCGGCTTTTAGCCACTGCTACCTTAGCCCACTTAAGTCTGTCTGACTGTTCAGAAGACAGATCTTTTTGTGAGCCAAGTAGGTGTGCAATCCGGACCGCTGCCTTGTATTCTGAGAGAGCCTTAATAGCCTCTTTGTTCCTCGGTGCTCTCTCATTTTTAATAGGAGTTGAGGCAGAAGGACCTGGAGACTTTAAGAGCTCGATCTCTGTTTGCAAATTGACACAGGTAATACTTTCAAGGTCCGATTCTGAGTCGATCGAGGCACTTGAGTGTTCCGCGTGCTTAGCCGTTTTTGATGTTTCTTCAGTAGCACTACAACTACTGTGACCTGTTACCATCACAGTAGAGGCTTGACCGCTGCCGACACGCAGAGGAACATTATTTCCCCCGTGCCCACCGGTGGACGCAGTCAATTCAGCCACCGACGTTTGGGCGTATATTACCACCCGCTTTTTATCTTCATTATTACTCATTCTCATCAATTTTGTTTTTTTTTGCGTTTTTTACATACCGCCATGTAGGAAAACCGCCGACCCCCTGCGTAACAGGCGCGGACCAGGACGCCGCCCAATATGGAACAGACGCGCCTGGATTTTAATCGTCATTCCAATTCCAGCTATGGTCTACCCCTTATGAGAGAAAAACTCACAGATAGAATTGGAACCACGATTACCTCCTACCTATGATCAGAGCTCATTCCAATAATGTACGTAATAGGCATTACATTACGACACTATGTTCAAAACCCTGATCTTATCCGTGCACACACTAGTACACGTTACCAGCCAGCACCCACGAGGAGGACTCAGTAGAAGGATTTCTTAGGCCGGGCCATCTTACATGCAATTTAGTAGGAAGCATTCTATTCTACATCCATTGTTTCATTGTTTCGGTCTGTGTAATGTCCCCAAGCGCGCGTTTTAATTTTATCTTTCATTATATTTCTTTTATCATCAGAAATGCTAAGTGCTATTTTATGTAGTTTTTGGGTATATAGTTGATTTGTTTTAGATCTAAACAAAAACATTTCATCCGAGATAATTTTGGATTCGAATAAGCAACTTTTGTAATCATTAATGGACAACTTTTTAATTACAGACTTTTTGACCCCTTTTGATTTTTTAACAGCTTCCGAGCAAAGAGTCCACAGAGAATACATTTTTGCTCTTAAACCAACAAACTCTGTCATTATATCCCCATTGTTTTCATCTTTCATCATTCCCAAAACGGGAAACGAAATTGATTATCTAAATAATTATTTTTCGAACTGTATTTGTTTCTATATTCTTATGAATTGAATAGGCTAAAGTTCGTAACGCTTTTTAAGCCAAATTACATGTGATAATTATTAATGAACAAATAACATTAAAGTTAGTTGTAAATATTCTGACAACAACACATAGTTGAACGGAACAGCCAGCCGTTTTCGAAGGCCACTAAACCTTCCTCATCAGCGTTCTTCTGTGTTTTGGTCCACTGTGTGTGGTGTCAGTTGATGTAGATGTCTGCTTTATATACGTAACTTTATTGCAAATGGAACGCTGATGAGGAAGGTTTAGTGGCCTTCGAAAACGGCTGGCTGTTCCGCTCAACTATGTGTTGTTGTCAGAATATTTACAACTAACTTTAATGTTATTTGTTCATTAATAATTATCACATGTAATTTGGCTTAAAAAGCGTTATGAACTTTAGCCTATTCAATTCATAAGAATATAGAAACAAATACAGTTCGAAAAATAATAATTAAATTAACTAATTAATAGTCATTGGCTTGTGGCAAAAATTAAAAAAAATATACTTAATAGTAACAAACCAAAAAAGTTTGTCTTAAGTAGAACAAAAATAAGCAAATTAACAAACATGTGTATAGTTAGTAAGGAACAAAACGACAATGGTAAGACTGTTGTAATATATATAGAAGATGGTAATATATATAGAAGATGGTATATATATATATAGATGGTAACTTGCGTATACATTACGAAAAACATTAGCAAATTGAAATGCAATGAATCAAACCAATTCACATATTCCATTTGCAATAAAGTTACGTATATAAGGCAGACATCTACATCAACTGACACCACACACAGTGGACCAAAACACAGAAGAACGCTGATGAGGAAGGTTTAGTGGCCTTCGAAAACGGCTGGCTGTTCCGTTCAACTATGTGTTGTTGTCAGAATATTTACAACTAACTTTAATGTTATTTGTTCATTAATAATTATCACATGTAATTTGGCTTAAAAAGCGTTACGAACTTTAGCCTATTCAATTCATAAGAATATAGAAATTGATTATCTATAGGATATTCTGACGTATCAAAATTCAAACTAATGTCATTACGGATGTCATCGTAAAAATCATCAGTTTTAATTGAATAAATAAATGAGTCAGTATCCATATAATTGAGAGAAATGTTCTCTCCAAATTTAGGCTTCATGAAGCCATAATGGAAGGCATACATTCTCCACTTGGATAACTCCAGTACTGTGAAACCAACATATATACTATATATACTATAAAATAAAGTGGTTCCATTTTTTCTAACTCTACCGCATACATATCGTCAGAAAATTTTGTTAACTGCTTAAAATTTGGTTTCGCAATTAATGCTCTGAGACCTAAATGATTCCTGTTTGTTGTTTCCCAAGATGAAGTAATTCTAATGTACCTACGTTTTTCGATGTTTTCCACTATCTTCCCGTAAACAGCATTGTTTAAAAGTTTGAAGAAATCTTTTTCAAAATTATTTTTAGCTTTTGTCCTATAAAATGTGTTTAAGTCAATATATTTTTTAAGTCAAGGAGATTGCTTAAATCTGAATTTGTTTTAAGATGAGTCCATTTGAAATGGCTTGTTTTAAAACTCTATAGTGTATGGTGTAATTTGTTTTTGAGTGTAAGTCTGCAACTAATTTTTTGATTTTGGATCCCCCACGGGCTAATTTTGAGGACAAAATGGTAAATCATTATGTAGATCATGCACTGAATCGGGATAATCTATATCCACTTCCAAAATGTTTTCATACTCTGCAGTATCAGAAATTTTTTTAATATCAAAATCAGTATCACATACCCACTCAAATTTGCCGCAAGGAAGATATTCCGACATCACCCAACCAAACAAATTGTTAGCGTCTAAGTATACAAGAAATTTCGATGGTTTTGATGCATCAAAATCTTCTAAATACTTATTATTCGCTTTCAAATATCTTTGCGAGCATTGAACTAGTCCATCTCTTATTCCGTTTTGCATAAACATATACATTTCGGCATCAGTGAACAGTTCGAGTGAAACTTCTGTGGTTTTCAACATTGCATCCCAAGATAAGGCTGGTGCTGTATAATAGTGGCAGGGGTCCGAATCGTATATATCTCTACAAATTTTCCTAAAATTTTCAAACACGTCGGTTAAAAGAAGAACATCTGTCTTTAAATAGAGTTCAGTATAGTCAAGGAGGGTCTTACAGTTAAAATCCCTCCATATTTTTTGAGCATGTTCATACTCGACTACATCACATTCTTCATTCGTTAGAATATTGAAGAACTCTTCTCTACTAGGGAGTTTAATTTCCTTAAACTTAGTCATGGAATCCATGTAAGAGTACGGAAATACACCCTTTCTTCTAATCAGCTTGAAATGATCTTCATAAACGAAACATGATCGAATAGTATTAAAATCATTGCTATCAAGATTTTTCGCTAGCGTATCTAAACTCGAAGCCATAAATCTAAACGAGTCTATAAATCTTATTTCGAATCCATGTTTTTCATCTAATCTGATGAAAATTGAAAGAGAAATATAACGCTCTGTGTTCTGGGGAATCATTTTTATCGTGGAATATTTTATAGTAGAAAGTTCTTTGAAAAATAAGTGTATATCATATGCAGAAAGATTATACAAGATAACCGGTATAAAATGAGGTGTTTTATAATTCAAATTACAGTCGCTATGAGCTGCCCCACGATAATTACCCGTAAGATGACAATAATCTCTAACTTTATCGTTATTTAACATTTTCTTACATATATGACAATTTTGTGCATTATTATATTGAGCTATTTCTATTGGGGGCATGAACATTTTCTTAACTTTAAGTAAATAATTTAGATAAATATCTGTACAATCTTCAACTATTTTTTTTATAAATATATTCGCCGAATCTTCACCAAAATAATGTCTATATAAATTATTTTCTCCCTTAAAGCTACAATTAATAGAATAAGCGAATGCACACGCATGATATTTCTGTACATTTGTAGTGCTTTTACTTACAGGACCATCAACTTTTTCCAAAATAGATACGAAGTCTGCGTAGATTACAAACGGTACATCTAACTTTTTGTAGTAATTTTCAAACTTGATGATAGATTCATCTTCGGGCATTCTGATGACTTTTTTCCCACAAACATTTTTATGATGATTATACACATAATCATCATGTGTATGATAAAGGCAGGTATTGCAAATATGGATCTTACTTCTGTGTGATGTCATCTTGGAACGAAGAAGTCTGAAGAAAATATAGAAAATACCAATAAGAAATAAATAAATATAACATTAAGAAGTAACTTTTTAAATAGAGATGAAAACACATTTTGCATAAATGCACAAATGAAACTTACTTTGATATATCCGTGATGAGCACATAGTGGAAGTTTTCATTGGACTGGAGCAATAACAAATTAATACGAACATGTTGTTCTCCTTTTGTTATGTAGTATGGTCCTATAAGCGATGTTCCATTGTGACCAAATACATTGATGCTCATATTATTTTGACGCTCGAATTGTTTTATCTGCTTCAATGGGAGTGGAAACTCTAGGCCTTCGAAATTTAATACAATTGCCCCTATATTAATATTCTCATCAGAAATGTTTGTTATATTATAGTTTCTATAGTTTTGCTGTTCTCTTCGATCTAAAGTACTATTGGTATACAAAGCCGCAATGAGACACCATTTAAAGCAATAAATATCATTGTTCTCGACATTTATGCATGCACGTTTCATTGCAATATTTTTTGGGAGCGGGATAAAGATCGATCCTCTTATTATGGACGCCTTGTTTATATCAACTTCAAGGGAATTTATTGAAATTAAGGTCCATCCGCTATCCCTCTCTTGAAATTCTTCCATTTTACCTCTTAGCTCCTCGGTCTGTTTCTTGTACATATCCTCTATGTCATCAGACAAAGTCACCAACATAATTTTTGAAATATGTACAAGTTGGGAAACATTCATCTCATCATTCACCGTCTTCATATAATCACATGTGATCTCCATATTAAATTTAAATGTGGTATGTATCCTACTACATTCATTTAGTTGTTGTAGTATGGAGCTCTTGGCAGATTTCAGAAACTCCTCCGGAAACATAACACCCCCATTTTTGTTGAGAAGGGTCTATGTCTCGATCCTCCCATTGAAGTTGCTTGCTTTTTTAATGAGAAAATCTCCAATCCGTTGTAAGTGACAACTGTTTTTGTGTTTTGTGGTTCTGACATGAGCCATATAACTATTTGATGCGATCATCCTCACAATATTTGAGTTTAAAATTTTTTAAACGCACTAATAATCCCAAATTATTATTTTACTTATTAAGTAAAATATTTTTTATTAAAAATACATTGAAATTGATTATTGAGGGGTTTAGCTGGATCCTTATAATCAATTTCAATGTATTTTTAATAAAAAATATTTTACTTAATAAGTAAAATAATAATTTGGAATTATTAGTGCGTTTAAAAAATTTTAAACTTAAATTTTAATAATTCCCATAAAAACACTAATTATTAACTTCACTGCACCCGGCCACAATACTTGTTTTGAAGAGTTATCTTACTAGTTCCAAAGTAAGCCTTTGTTTGGTTAGCATATGAGTGCGTTTCCATATGTTGATTTAGTTTTGTTTGAGTCATAAAGACTTTATTGCAGATTGCACAACTTGTAGTATTCATTTTGTACGAGGGCGGTTCGGAAACTTCTTAGCCTATCAATTAAAGATAATAGTTAGTTTTTCAAAAATATTTTTATTTTTCAATATAATCTCCTGAAACTTCAATACACTTAGTCCAACGCTTTTCTAGCAATTATATCCCTTGATTAAAATAGTTTTCCTCAAGGTCTTCAAAATAGTGGTTTACAACTGTAATTGCATCTTCATTTGAGGTAAAACGCTTGCCAGCAAGGAATTTTCTTAGATTTGGGAACAGGTAAAAGTCACTGGGAGCCAAATCAGGAGAATAAGGTGGGTGGTCAAGCAACTCGTACTTTAATTCGTTGATTTTAGCCATTGTTAAAACACTCTTGTGCGCTGGTGCATTGTCTTGATGAAAAATGATTTTTTTGTGTTGTAAGCCAGGACGTTTTTCTCGAATTTGTACATTTAATTGATCCAAAAGGTTGCAATAGTACTCTGAATTTATTGTTTTACCCTTTTGCAGATAGTCAATCAATCAAATACCTTTGAAGTCCCAAAAAACCGTTGCCATAACCTTACCAGCCGATTGAATTGTTTTTGCCTTCTTTGGGGCACTTCCTCCAGCTTCAGTCCATTGTTTGGATTGTTCTTTTGTCTCTGGAGTATAGTGGTGGATCCATGCCTCATCAACAGTTATGAAACGACGCTTAAAATCCATTTTATTTCGCTTAAAACGATCCAAACAAGCTTGAGAAATGTTCATTCCTATGCGTTTTTGGTCGAATGTTAACAAATGCGGCACCCATCTTGCAGAAAGCTTTTTCATCTGTAGTTCTTCATGCAAAATTAAGTGGACTCGATCATTTGAGATGCCCATGATATTAGCTATTTCACGCACTTTTATTCGTCGATCATTTAACACCATATCATGCACTTTGGTTACAATTTCTGTTATTGTTGCAGTTTTTGGACGTCCACTACTTGTACGACCACGTTTAAATTCAGCAACCCAATTTTTTACTGTTGCATATGAAGGAGCACTTTCACCTAACACATTCACCATACCATTATGAGTTTCTTGTCCCGATAAACGTTTTTTATGTAAATATTTAATGACACCACGCATTTCTAATTTTCCATTGTTAAAAAATCGCGGATGCGTCTTTTGTGAACACCTGTTTCTATATGAAGGAGTTGCCAGATCGAAACAAAATTTAACATGTGTTCAGAGCAGAGATGGAAGTTTCCAAAACACTTAACTTTTTTCTGTTTATACCGCGCTTTTTGTGCTAGGCTAAGAAGTTTCCGAACCACCCTCGTATATTTGTTTATTAATTAATATAAATATTTTATTTATAAACAATTTATTTAATTATTATACCCTTTACCAAACATGGAAAAGGGTATATATAGGTTTGTCATTCCGTGTGTAATTTCCATAATATTCATATGTGACCCATAAAATATATATATATTCTGGGTCCTTATGAATAGGGAACACGAATAAGCGATGTCCGTCTAGTGTACGTGAAATCGGTTTTCCGAAGCTCCCAGAAAAGCTAGAGACTTCGTTCTTAGACTGGTGTGTCAGAACTGGTCCAACTTAGATTGGTATTGAAAATCAGCAAAATCGAGCGGACGGTTTCAGAGCTGGAAAACTTAAACTTGATTTTGCCATATAAAAGTAACTAGAAAACACAATTTTTTTTATTTTTTTAATTTTTTTTTAAATAAACTTATTTTATATTTCAGTACGAATAAAATTTTTATTAAAAATATGAAAAAACTTAAAAAAATCAAAAAGGCGTTTCCAGGGCTGGGAACTTTAACTTGTTTGTTATATAAAAATAACCTACTAAAACTAATTTTTCCTTTTTATATATAAATTTAAAATATCTTACATTCTTAAAAGATAAATATTGATGTAGGAAATCAGAAAAATTTTAAATTATGATTCCAGGGTTGGGAAACATACACTGTTTGTGATATATAAAATTAACTAGGTCTAATATTTTTTTTTATATTTTCATTTATAAATATATTTTATGTTTTGGAAAGAAAAGTTGGGTATAAAAAATTTGAAAAATAATAACCACAGCTCCACAGCTGGAAAATTTAACCTTTTTAGGGTTCCGTACACCAAAGGTGAAAATGAACCCTATTATTTTTTATCACAGGGTATTTTCTTGGGAACCGTAAGAGCTACGGACCTGAAATTTGGACACAGTGTGTAGACCTTTGGCCGCTACAACAACAAATACATGAGTGTTAAAAATTAAAGGGTGCTCCAAAACGAGCAACGAAAATTTTTAAAATCCCATGTAATATAAATACATTCAATTGTATGTATATACACTTGAAATTTGTAAGGTTAGTGTATTTTTATACAGACTACCGCAAGTAACACTAAAATTTCAAAAAATTTAAATTATAGGGTCTTCCATCAGTTTATCCAATTTGGACTATGTAATTTTGAGAACTTGCTGTATATTGGAAACCGTAAGAGCAAAACTCTTGAAATTTTCAAAATTGGTAAAACTAAAAAATTTTAAAATTATAAAATTGCCAAAGCGAAAAAAAAATCTCCAAAAACAAAAAAAATCGCCAAAACAAAAAAAAACACCAAACTAAAAAAAATTTCTAAGACTAAAATAAATCGCGAAAAACCGGAAAAATCGCCAAAATAAAAAAAATCGCCGAAATGAAAAAACCCAAAAATAGAAAAAAATCGCCAAAATGAAAAAAACCTTGAAACAGAAAAAAATCGCCAAATAAAAAAATCGCCAAAATAAAAAAAAACCCAACAACAGAAAAAAATCGTCAAAATGAAAAAAAAATTGCCAAAATTAATAATAAATCCCTAAAAACAGAAAAAAATTGCCAAAACGAGAAAAAAGCGACAAAACTAAAAAAAATCGTTTAAACTGAAAAAAAACTTGAAAAAAGCAAAATCCCCACAGTAATAAAAATCGTGCGCGAGTCAAAGTCGCCCTTTACTGAATTAATTTTGATATTAAAGTAACTATATAAAACTAGTATTTTCCTTATTTATTTTTTCTTTGTTCACTTAACATATTTTATATATTTTTTAAAGAACAAGATTGGTATGAGGAACCAAAAAAATCTAAAAGGATGATTCCAGGGTTGGGAAAAGTACAATTTTTTATATTTAAAACTAATTAAATTATTTCTTTGGTAATTAAATATGTTCAATATTTTAAAAGGAAATAAGTTAGTACTCGTATTAAAACCAGAAAAAATTAAATTATGGTTCCAGGGTTGGAAATTAAAAAAAATAATTGGGTAAAAAAATAACCAAAAATATTTATTTTTTCAGTTAAACATATTTCATATTTTAGGAAGATCTTTACTCAAGCAATTTCTTTAGTCGAAAAAAAACCAAGAGGTCACTTACTAAAAATTGCACTATAACAAAAAATTATACATTTTATCACAAAACAAATATGTACATACGTATGTACTTATGTATGCATCTGTATACTACACATTAGGGATGAGCAAAAAATATCGATATATCGAAATATCGATATTTGAGAAAATAAATATCGATATATATCGCCGATATTTCAAAAACCGATGTATCGATACATCGATTCTTATTTACGAGTATCGGGTTTCGATACTTTTAAAGGCTATGGACGTTTTTTAGCTGTACGATATTGGCATCACTGCTATTGATGCGAAGAAAACAAGAGAAATTTCATAATAACAGCCGTTCTGGTCAGAAACACCTAATTTATTACAGAAAAAGTATATATTAAAATTTCGAAACGGCACAGCACAGAACAGCAAAAGTAAAACCTAAGGAAGCGTTAAGGGGCTACAGTAGGTTACGTATAACTTAACATACGTAGTTCCTTTGTATTAAATTTCTTAAAGTGAGTAATTGTGCATTCGAAATGAATGCAGTTTTTCAGAAATTATCTTATAATACAAATTAAAAATACAGATGTATGGATAAATTTATTTCCTTTTTCGATACCAATATCAATTTGAGTTTTCTCCACTCATGGAGCTCATTAAGTTTCGCGATTTCCTTAAATATTATTGTTTGGATGCAAAGTGGATATTTCTCGTATCCCGCAATGATTAAGTGTTAAACACGGGCATTCACTAATCAATGAATTGCATTCTTATTTATAAAAATGATTAAGGCTTGCTAAAGGCTTAATCAGCAAAATTTTTTATGGACATCTTTTTTAAAAATCTTTGAAAACCCATAAGGTCTCAATAGTTGTTCAAAATTGATGTCGCTTAAACTTTTTTTGGCGGTTATGGCACTATATGTTAGTATGTGTATTTATTTTAGATTTGGAATATTTTGGCAACATTTGTAGGCAAAAAATACCGATATATCGAAATATCGATGTTTTCAAAAAATATATATCGATACTGTTCAAAAATATCGATACTATATATATCGATACATTTTATTCATTTGCCCATCCCTACTACACATACATACGTTGGTAGAGGGTATAAGTTAAGGAGTATTTAAAATATTGATCATATTTCTATACTTTTGCTATCTTGTTTCTTCTACTTTTTCTCTTTTTTGTGTTCTCTCAATATCTATGTAATTTATGCTTAAGTCTATATCTAAGTAAGGTTTGGTTCACTCTATTTTTGACTTTCGTTGATTAAGCAATCCTCATGAGGAAGGAAAGCAAATTTGATTTTTTAAGTTTATAAAGCGACTCTAAAATTAAATATTAATATTTGTAATAAACCTATTAAATGAACAATAAATGTGTTTTATTTTAAACAACAAAAAAATAAAGAATAAATTAACTGGCGCCCAACGTGGGGCAGCTGAGGCAAAAATAAATGTTTTAATCTAAAACTGTAACTAAACCAATTGGTGTAATAAAATTCTAAAAAATAATTATAAAATTGAATGTGAATCAATAACTATTTTGGTTAATTAAAAATTCTTAAAATTATTATATTCTAAGCTATGCTGCACGTGAAAAAAACATGTGCTTTAAAATTTATGTGAAAGAAACGATCATACCAATAAAAAAATCTTAGGTGATAACAAGAACATATTAAAAAAATCAGGTCTACCCGACACATGACATGCGCTACAAAAAAAAAACCATAAAAAATTTTCAACTTATAAGTTTTATTATAAAAGCGGATTATGAAAATAAATTTAAATCAAACTTAAAGCTATAAAAATCAAAATTTTAGAAGAAGACAAATTTGTGGAACAAATCAAGACACACATTTTTTAAATCATTTGGCAAGAAAGCCAAGCAAGTGTTAAATAACTTCTACTATAATGAAGCAATTGCAAATGTTAATAAACGTATGCTAAAATTAAAAAAAAAAAAAAAAGCTTACAAAACTGATTTATTAAAATTTATTCGTATTAATATCTACAAAAACAACAAAAAACTTAAATAAAAAAGAAACGGTATTGAAACTCTTAAAAAAATTTTACGACTACGCATTAAAAGAAAACAAAAATCGAAGCTAAACTCAAAGCAAGTAAAACCAACATTTAGAAAAAATAAAAATTAATAAAAGAAAATAACAATAGAAATTGATGAGTGAAAAATTTAAATTTGGAATTTTCGAGAAGACCTAATTCTTAAGAGAGCTGCAAGAGATGCTATTAAAAAAAGAGCTGCCTACTAGATTCCGAAATAATTTAAGTATCAATTAAATAGTGGTAGTTAAAAAGTAATAACCCCATAAAAGGTCACAGCTGAAATGTTTCTACAACTATAAAATATAAAATTTATTTAAATTTAATAATTATAATTGTCTATAATATCTAAATAAATTCTTCAAATTTTATTATTATATATTTTTTTTTCTTTTCAAAATTTAGAAATTATTACTTACATACATATTTTTTATGTATTTAAATTGAATTTTGGTAACACTGAATTAAAATTATTTACCTTTAGCTTTGCAATTGCAATTACCTTTTTTATTTATTATTAGTTCGAAACCTAATGAGTATTAGAGACAAAAAATCACAATTAACAATTAAAAAATCGCAATTATCTTAATCGTTAATAGATTTAAGTTTACCAGTAAGATTGATTAACAGTACAAGATTGATATTTAATAAAAAATTTATATCCTTATGAGCATTGATCAATTAATATCAGACATACAGAACTTTAGTATTGGCTCAGAAAACACTTCGCCAAACATGGATACCACGACGGTAGAAGCTTTACTAAATACCGCTTTGAGACGGGCAACTGATCAAGCACGCCAAAATTTTCAGAATACAATTGACGATCTAACTAGAAGATTATCCGTCTTAGAAAATCCTATACAAGTTGAAGAATATCAGCCTATAACTGTCAGGCCAGGTGTTAGATGCAGCGAATCTCTGGATATAGTAAAATCTATTCCAGAATTCAGTGGAGATACCAGCAAGTATATGTATTGGCGTCAAGCCGCAATAACTGCTCATAAATTGTATGAACCCTATGAGGGCAGCTCCACATATTATCAGGTTGTAGGTATTATAAGAAATAAGGTTGTAGGAGCAGCTGATACAGTACTTAGCTCGTACAATACAGTGTTAAATTTCAAGGCAATTCTATCTAGGTTAGATTTTTCGTTTGGAGATAAGAGATCCATATTTACACTTGAGCAAGAACTATCGACTTTAAAGCAAGGTTCTCAAGGAATTATCGAGTTCTATAATGCAGTTGAGAAAAAATTGGCACTGATTTTAAACAAAGTGATAATGACCAATGAAGGCAACTCAGCATTAATTGAAGCACTCAGTCAAAAATATAGAGAAAATTCACTGCGCGTATTTATTTCTGGATTGCGGCGTCCAATGTCTGATGTATTATTTTCATGTAGACCTCCAGACATGCCTTCTGCTCTCGCTCTTGCTCAGGAACTTGAAACTAACCAGGCAAGATATAATTTTGCAACAACTTTTTGGAATAATGCGGCCCAAAATGTTATTTATAATTCACCACATTATCAAGCAGCTCGACAACCAAATTTTCATAATAGGCCAATACAACATGGCTTTTTTTCTAGGAATCAATCTGTTGAGAAAAATGTTCTGATCGGTGCTATATATCTGAGTTAAAAGGCCACAAAATTTATTTTAAATTCAAGTTTATTATTACTAAATATATTGCTTATATTATGCGGTAAGTTTAACAAACGATTCTACTGCAAGAAACTGACTGACTAGAGAAAATAAAATTGCAGTCAGAATTAACAAGAGCAACGTTATGATATTTACAGTAGAGGACAAAAAAGTTCGAACATTCCGCCCGCCTCGTTACCGTAGGGACGTAATTTTAATAATTCCAAAAATTATTTAAAAAATATTTTTAATTTTGATTAATTAATTGATTATAGATGTAATCAGTTAAATAAAATATAGTACATTCGTAGATAAAAAAGATTACATACATTGTTGATCACTATTGAGATCATTGGGGTTACCAACTGGAAGTGGGCAGAGCTTTACTAAAGGGCGCTTCAAAATTGATGTAGCGGTCTGCACAGTTGCAACTCTTATGAGTCCATCAGGCCCAGGATGAACTTCTACAATGCGACCTAATGGCCATTTAGTAGGGGGGTATCTTTCATCAGCAATTAGAACCAAAGACCCCCTTTTTATTGAGTTTTCTTGTTGCTTCCATTTGGACATAGACTTAAATCGCTGCAAGTACTCACGAGACCAACGCTTCCAAAAGCTTTCCATCATTTGTTGAATGAGTTGAAGACGGGACAATCTTGAAAGAGATAAATCAAGAACTGATGGTTCAGGAACGGCATTTAACGTCGAGCCAATTAAGAAATGAGCTGGTGTAATTGCGTTGACGTCTGTAGGATCATCAGATAATGCACACAAAGGTCTTGAATTGAGAACCGCTTCGATCTGTGCTAAAAGTGTTGAAAGCTCCTCAAAAGTTAACGTATTGTCCCCGATTATTCTGCGAATGTGAAATTTTACAGATTTGACACTAGATTCCCACTTTCCGCCAAAATGTGGTGCGGAAGGTGGATTGAACTTACATTGAGTGCCATCATTCGCCAAAATTGTTGAGAGTTCTGAGAATTCCGCAGAAGATTGATTGAAAAGACGTTTTAGTTCTGCATCAGCGCCTATAAAATTGGTGCCACAATCACTAGTTAGCGTAGAACAAATTCCGCGGCGAGCCACAAATCTTTTGAAGGCTGCAAGAAACCCATCAACTGAATAATCTGAAGCAACTTCAAGATGTACGGCTGACGTTGATAAACAAACAAAAAGTGCAATATAGCCTTTATATTGCTTGGCTCCACGACCACGCCACGTCTTAATGGACAATGGACCTGCATAATCAACACCGGAGTGCAGAAACGGCCTTGCAGGCTTGTTGTTCGATTTGCTGGGAGCTGACCCATAAGCTGTCGAGCCGTTTCTCCTCTGATTCTTGCACAACGGACGCAGCGGCGGTTATATGCTTTGATCGACGAACGGCCTCCTAGTATCCAATAATATTGCCATAGATATACGCACATAACTTGAGTGCCACCATAAAGAGTCTTCTCATGAGCTTCCGCAATTATAAGGTAAGTTATTGCCGATTTGGATGGCAAAAGAATGGGGTGTTTTGCATCTGCATCAATAAAGGCATTACGTAACCGCCCGCCAACACGAAGTAAGCCTAATGAGTCAATGAATGGTGTAAATTTGCTGAGAGGATGATAATTTGGCAAATAGTGTCCTCCTTGAAGAGCCTTTATTTCGGTCTGAAAATATGAATTTTGAGTTAACTTAATCCAAAACTTACGCTCACAGTCTAATTCTGTTGGACTAAATGGTTGCTGAAAAATAGATTTTTTCTCGTTTTTTGAACAAAATCGACGGCAGATAGCAGTAACTCTCAGCAGACGAGATAATTTTGAGAATTTTGTAATCAAGTCCCAGATTGGTTTTTCTTGACAACGACGCACTAAATTGATGACGCGATTGCCAGCTCTTTCCTCTAGATTAATGTCGGGAGTCTTGAGTGCTGAAGCCGGCCAAGAAGACGAATGATGCAATAACCATTTTGGACCGTGCCACCACAAGGGGTGGTCGTTAAGTTGCTGAACTGAAAGCCCTCGTGAAGCGCAATCAGAAGGGTTACACTTGCCTGGAACGTGATGCCATTTGGCGTGGGGTAAAGCATCCTGAATTTTTTGAACACGATTGGAAACGTAATCCTTCCAGCGAGAGGCATGTCCTTTTATCCAACTTAGTGCCACTGACGAGTCGGTCCATAGGTGCGCAGAAACATTCTTGTGATTTAAAATTGTCCTTAAATGAGCTACTCTTTTGGTAAGAATGACTGCGGCATTGAGTTCAAGGCGAGGAATGGACATCCGCTTTATTGGAGCCACTTTTGTTTTTGATTCGATGAGATGAACGGATACACTGTCGAACTCAGTCATTATTCGTAAGTATATGACGGCTGCCATTGCTTACTCAGAGGCGTCTGAGAAACCATGGATTTCAAGGCCAAGAATTGTCGATGATGTGTCCACCCAACGAGGTATTGAGATATTGTTGATGTTTTCCAAATCGCTGATAAAATTTGACCACCTATCCGCCATGTCGTCGCTGAGCACATCATCCCAGTCTAATTTCGAGAGCCAAATATCTTGCATTAATATTTTAGCTCTGATAGTGACAGGAGATATCCAAGCAAGGGGGTCGAAAAGGCGCGCTATATTAGACAGAATTGAGCGTTTTGTAGGTTTAATCGATGATATGCTTGAAAATGGTGATGAAAAAATGAATGCATCTTTTACGGGTTGCCAAGAGATACCTAGTGTAGAAATCGATGGATTTTCTGAAAATTTTATCATATCTTTGATTGTGCAGCGATCTGGCGAAATACTGGAAAGAACATTAGGGTTATTGGAAATCCATTTTTGAAGACGAAAACCGCCCGCCATACAGAGCTTGTCCAATTGAATAGCAGCATCTTGAGCCTCTTCTAATGAATCGGCACCCCCAAATGTATCATCTACATACGTTGTATTATGCAAAATTTGTACTGCCAAAGGATAGTTAGAACCTTCGTCAGCTGCAAGTTGTCTTATCACCCGATTTGATAAATATGGCGCGGGTCCGAGGCCGTAAGTAACTGTTGTGAGGTAATAAGGTATAAAATTCGATGATGAGGATGTCTTCCAGAGAATCTGTTGATAAATCCAGTCACGTGGATCGACCATCACTTGCCGAAACATTTTTTCAATGTCGGCTTAAAAAACAAACTTAAATTGGCGCCACTTTGTAATTACGTCGGAGATTTCTAGCTGAAGCTTAGGTCCAGTGTACAAGATATCGTTCAGTGAAACACCGCTTGAAGTCTTGTATGAACCATTAAATACAACCCGTAACTTAGTTGTAGTACTGGATTCTTTAATAACTCCATGATGTGGGAGAAAATATCCCGCTACAGGATTTACGTCAATTGATGCCGGCATCATATGGCCTAGCGTCTCATACTCTTCAAGAAAATCAGAATACAGTTGATAAAACTGGGGGTTTTATTCAGATTTTTTAAGCATATTTACAAGCATACGTTCTGCAGATTTATAAGAGTCACCAAGCTCACTGGGGGATCGTTTGAAGGGCAATCTAACAATGTATCTGCCAGATGAATGCCTACAATGAGTAGCTTGAAAATGAGCCTCGCACTCTTGCTCTTCGGGGGACAAAATTGCAGAATTGGCATCACCCTCTTCTTGTGTCCAAAAACGCTGCAACAACTCATCAAGGGTGTTATCTATATGACACTGAAATACTTGAACTCTGTGGGGTGAAGTTACATTGGACTGTGGGTGGACGCTCCCTGATAATATCCATCCCAGAGATGTTAACTGTGCAACTGGAGAGTCAATGCCACCCTTAAGGATTTTTCCTTCTAAAAGATAGCCATATAAGTCAGCTCCAATTATAAGGTCAATTTTGCTAGTGGCCATAAAGTTAGGATCAGCTAGTTGAATGCCTTCAAGATATCTAGTGTTGCAGAGCTTAACGGCACATGATGGCAACTTGGTAGTTAGTTTTGGCAAGACGTACGCAGATACTTCACATTGAAAACTTGATTCAAAATGTGGACAAAGCTTGAAATGGACTAATCCTTTCGTCATACCAGATTGAAATGCACCGATGCCTATAAGATTCAACTTTCCTTTGTGTCTTTGTAGATAAAGCTTTTTAACTAACTCTTCACTAATGAGAGTTACTTCTGATCCTTGATCGAGCAAGGCACGAGCAGTAACATACCCTCCTTTAGATGATGTGATGCGTACTAATGCTGTAGCAAGCAAGATTTTGGACTCACACTTTAAAACTCCAGAAGATGCACGATTACTGACAGCTGTTGAATTAATCGTAGCCGTAGTTAAATTTTGAGAACTAGAGGGTTGAGGTTGACTCTTGTAACCGTGAATAGAAGAATGATGATGACCGTTGCAGTATTTGCAACGCTTTTGGCTCTTACATTGAGAAACCTGATGAGGACCAAGACAATTAAAGCAGAGTTTTTTTGAGATGAGAACAGCATGTTTTTGATCGAGTGTCTTACGAATATATGCATCACAGCCCGAAATATAATGATTTGAGCTGCAAAGAGAACAAGAAATATTATTTGATTGATATGAAAAGTTATTTGAAACCTCAACAGGACGATTTTGATTTGCAGAGGTAGCCACATGTGAACTTGCGGTTGATTTCTTCGGAGCCTTTGATGAAATTTTTCTTGATTCAACGCTTTCTAAGGCTTGAATGCGACCAATATAGCATCCAAATGCGAGTTAACTAACATTCGCGTATTTTCATATTGAGTGCACAAAAGATTCCATGCCGGAGCAAAATTCTCTGATGATACAGGCATATTGGCAATGCACTGTAACGCTTCGCCATTCAGACTGTTTTTAAGATAATAAAATTTTTCAACAGCGGATAAGTCGCTATTTCCATATATCATGGAAGTAAACAAATCATGAAATGGCCTCCAATCATGATAATTTCCCGAAAACTTTGGTAAGGTAATTTTTGGCAAAGATCGCAAGTGTGACGAGTTGCTTATAGATTGGTTTATAATACTGTTACTGGCATCAACAGAATTACTTCGGATTTCTTCTAAGGATGTAAGCATTTTTGACTTGGCATTAACGTATGTTTCTTCGCATGTTGAATACATATCCAATGTAAAATACTTGTTTTTCTTTATCTCCTCTGTTAACCTACTGCGAGTCAGTTTGTCATGAACGGCTTTAAACTTAGTCCAATGAACTTCTAGAGTCGACAATCGTGTTTCCACTTGAGCTCTGGTACACTCTTCTTTTGGAAGCGCGTCAAATTTCGACAAGGCCGATACTATATGAGAAAATGTCAATTCTTGACTTACGATGAGCGATTCTTGACTTTCACTCATTTTAATTTAGTTGTCACTATTTTACACTACGATTTAAGTAAATATGTATGCATATTAATTGACGACTTTGTTCCTTTTCCAAAGGTTACAACTTCCTATATTCATTTACATACACACATATGTATGTATGCATTTTTTATTTAATTTTTTGTTATATGTTTGTTCAGAGTGATATTATAATTTTGGTTTTACAAGAAATTGCATTAAAAATGCAGTCGAGAGAAATAATTAACTGTGATAGTTACGCTAGCAGCGAATCGACGTGATGATAAGCAGCACACTTTAGTAATGATGATATACAGAAATGCAGCCAGATTAGCAGTAGGCAAACAGCAGCAAATTATGATTATGATGATGATGATTAAAAAACCGCTAGCAGCAACAATTTTATTGTTTTGTGTACACAAAATTCCTTTTATTACATTTAAAAATGCAAATTTTAAGTATTTCAGAAAACTGTTCTTTATGAACTTTGTTTTTGTATTTTTGCACTTCACAATGTCATTCAGTTTAAATGTTCATTAGGCATTTAAAAATCTTCATGAAAAAATTATACATTACAAAATTATATTACGAAATTATATTTAAATGGTTATATAGACCGATCCGGCTCGAAGGACCAGAAATATGTTGAGAAAAATGTTCTGATCGGTGCTATATATCTGAGTTAAAAGGCCACAAAATTTATTTTAAATTCAAGTTTATTATTACTAAATATATTGCTTATATTATGCGGTAAGTTTAACAAACGATTCTACAGCAAGAAACTGACTGACTAGAGAAAATAAAATTGCAGTCAGAATTAACAAGAGCAACGTTATGATATTTACAGTAGAGGACAAAAAAGTTCGAACACAATCAAATAATAGATATGAATCACCCCAAAATCAAATCTTAAATATCAATAAAAACAGCAATAGATTCTCTAATCCATTTTCCAATTTGCACCAAAACGTTACATTTAATAGAAATAATAATCGAATGCAACTTTATGATAACAACTATCGTCAAAACCCTGAACCAATGGATGTTGATACTAGTAATCGTTTTAATCAACAGCATCACAAACGATCAGCTGATAGCGTGCGTCAAAATATTTCAAAAACCTAGAGAGTCAATTATTTAAACCATCATTGTCCTGAGGGAAAGCATTTTGAATATGATTATAGTGAACCTCCAAACTCTAACGTAGATTACATTTCATACGAGCCTCAGCCATATAATGTCCCACAATGTGAACTTCATGAACACGATATACACGATGAAATTAATTTTTTAGAACCGGGTCCCTCCTGCCGTACATAGAAAGAATGCATGGAGGAAGGACGTTAAAAATATTAATCGACACCGGCACGTCAAAAAATTACATTAAAAATTTGGAATCTTTGAAATCAGTCAACCTACTTGTGAAACCCTTTTTAGTAAAGTCAGTCAATGGCAATTCAAAAGTTTTTTCAAAATGCTTATCATATTTACTAGGTAGAACTGCTCAGTTTTTCATTTTAGCAGATTTGACCACTTTTGATGCGATAGTTGGCTTTGACTTTTTAAATGAAATAAAAGCGAAAATTTACTGCGAAACAGGTATTCTAAAATATGAAAATTGAGAAGAAAAATTATCATTTCTTCAATGCAATACAGTAAATAATTTAATCAGTCCTAAAACATGCGATGCCCCAGCTTATTTAATTGAAAAACTCGAAAATACTCTCAATGCTAACAAAGCAGTTTTTGCTGATCCCATAGAATCCCTCCCTTTTGCCACTAAAGTTATAGCCACTATTAGAACTTAAGACCAAGAGCCAGTATACTCAAAGTCATATCCGTATCCGCTAGCACTAAATGATTTTTGAATAAAGAAGTAACTGATTTGTTGAAAAATGGCATAATCAGACCTTCTCGCTCTCCATATAACAATCCTATAGGGATAGTTGATAAGAAAGGTTTTGATGAATCGGGGAAGCCGAAAAAGAGACTTGTCATTGATTTTAGGAAGCTAAATTCAAAAACTACAAGCGATCGATACCCAATACCAGATACATCCATCATTTTGTCAAATTTAGGAAAATCTTCTTATTTTACTACCCTGGACCTAAAATCCGGATTCCATCAAATCAGCCTAGCAGAGAATGACAGGGAAAAGACAGCTTTTAGTGTGAATAATGGAAAATTTGAGTTTTGTCGCCTTCCCTTTGGATTAAAAAACGCCCCTAGCATTTTTCAGCGTGCAATAGACGATGTTTTGCGTGAAGAGATAGGAAAATCTTGTCAGTTCTCGTGGTACCTTCATAGCGAACAGCCGAATAGCGGAATTTTACTTACTTACCAAACAAACAAAAATTACATATACAAAAAAAAAATATTAGTAGTACATATTATTCGTAATAGGTACATACATACTGTCTTTAATAAATAAGCTTTCTGCTTTGCTAATATTTTTTACATTGTAAAAATAACAAAAACAAAAAAACCGCAAAAAAACTTAAACAAGTGATATTGAGGAATACCTCAAAGTCAAACAAACAATCATAAATAACAAAAAATACCGAAAATAAAAAAAAAACATAAACGAATAACCCTTGAGGAATTCTTTGTATGAATTCCTCAAATACAGAAAAACTTGAAGTGAGTTCTAACGGCAGAAATGCTTATTTTACTGTGAGTTCTGAAACTCTGAATGAAAAAAATATAAAAAATAAATCTGATGAAAATCTTTTGTTAACGGCAACGCCAATTTTTCGTCAGCGATCAACTTCGCTTTGTCCAATGCCAAATAGTAATGATGCATTAACATTACAGTTGCCCAGTACTTCTTCATTTAAGTCAGTAATATCATCCCCTTCAGGCTCGTGTTTATCACTTAACAAAGTTATCACTACAGATAACAGCGGCTCGAAACTCAAGGTACAAGTTGGAATGGACAGATACATTACAATTTTAAAGCGCGGGCGAAGCCCGAATTCTTCAAAAATCTCATCTGCTCCAAAAGTGTCTAGGGATAACAGCGCAGCCTCAACTAATCGCCAAAACCGCTTTAAAATTTTTCAAGATGACAACGACAAACCCGAGGTATCCTCGAACAAAACATCCAAGCCGCCACCAATCTATTTGAGACAAAAAAATTCAAATGCCCTTATTAAAAAATTAATTTCGGTCATTGGTGAGAATAAATTTCACATTGTTCCAATAAAACGTGGTAATATTGATGAAACGAAAATTCAAATTTATGAAGAAAAAGATTTTCGCACAATGGTTTCTGAACTTGAAAAAAGTAAAACAAATTTCTACACATATCAGTTCAAGAGTGCTAAAGGTATGCAGATTGTGTTGAAGGGCATAGATTCCTATGTTGCTCCCGAAGAAGTAAAAGATGCTCTCGTCCTCCAGGGCTTTAAAGTAAAAAATGTATCGAACATAATAAATAGGGAAAAGATCCCTCAACCTCTATTTCGCGTTGAACTTGAGCCAAATGATATAAAATTGAAAAAGAGTGAGACCCATCCAATATATAATTTAAGATATCTCTTATATCGAAAAATAACCGTTGAAGAACCACACAAGCGTTCAGGACCCGTACAGTGCCATAATTGTCAAGAATATGGCCATACTAAAACTTACTGCAAATTACCTACTGTTTGTGTCGTGTGCGGCGAGTTGCACGGCACTGCTAGTTGCAATAAACCGAAAGATCAAAGTAACAAAAAATGCAGTAATTGTGGAGAAAATCACACTGCTAACTACAGAGGTTGTCGTGTGTACTCTTTGGTAAAGAAGACTATGGTGCAAAAACCTAAATTAGCTCCAGCTCAATCAGCAAACGTTTACTCTGCCACTTTTCAGCAAATGAGCCAACCAGTTACTTCCCGTGTATCGTATGCAGATGCTGCTAAGGCTAGTTCTATTCCGACACAAAATGTTTCACCGCAAAATAATTCTACAAATACACACTCAAACTTTAATTATAATCGCCTTGAAGCCACTATTGAAAATCTTGTGCAAACTATAAACAATTTTACAACAAATATGACTACCATGATGCAAGAAATGTTGCGAATGCAGAATACTCTGCTTCAAGCAATACTTAATAAGCCATGAACACGTTAACAATATGTTTCTGGAACGCAAACGGCATTCGCCAACATAAAAATGAACTTGAGCACTTCCTCACGGAAAAAAATATTGATATAATGTTAGTATCTGAGACTCATTTGACTTCGAGAAGTCTTTTTAAAATTTATGGCTACACTATATATGATACAAAGGACCCTAGAGGAAGGGCTTGCGGTGGATCAGCAATTCTAATAAAGTCAAGACTCAAGCACTATGTTCTTGATAACATTTGTGAAGAATACCTACAAGCAACAAATATTGGCATTGAAAGTTTTTGTTCAAATTTCGTTATATCATCAATTTACTCCCCTCCCAGATTTTCAATCACTGAGAATCAATATGAGGATTTCTACAAATCTCTTGGACCTTGTTTTGTAGCAGCTGGAGACTACAATGCGAAACATACGTTCTGGGGTTCGCGCCTTGTTACACCCAGAGGTCGAGCATTGTTCAACACTATTTCAAAAATGGGCTTGGATGTCATTTCGAGTGGGGAGCCCACTTATTGGCCTACTGACATACAAAAAATTCCGGACGTTATAGATTTTGGCGTCATAAAAAATATCTCTAGGGATTTAATTCAAGTTCAAGCTTCTCTTGATCTCTCGTCCGATCACTCCCCGACGATCATCACAATTTGTAGCCCATTAAGAAGTAACTTACCTGACCCATATGTGAAGATGATCAATCGTGTAAATTGGCTGGGGTTCAAAAAATATCTCAGCAGTCATTGTACGGAAAACATTACGCTTAGAACACCCGATGATATTGAATCGAACATTGCCAATCTCAGCGAGAATATTAAACAGGCTGCTGAACATGCCACTATCTCCCATCCGCAGATTGGGTTTAATAAAATTTATTCTACAGACATTGAACGTCTCGTACGTGAAAAAAGAAGGGCTAGAAGGGAATGGCAACAGCACAGATCACCACAAAATAAAATCAGATTTAAAGAGTGCACTAAACGACTCCAAGAGTTGCTTGCATCTGAAAAAATTGCATCTCTTAAAAATTATCTGGAGGGTCTTGATGTTACACCGGCGTCTAATTACTCCTTGTGGCGCGCTGCCAGAAAGCTTAAAACACCCGTTGAGTATAAGCCACCTCTACGCACATCTACCGGAGGTTGGGCAAGAAGCGATACTGAAAAAGGTAAAATATTTGCTGAGCACTTAAAATCCGTTTTTACGCCAAATATATGTACTGGTGTTGCTGATTTGCCGAATATAGTCGCTCTACCCCCTCAACACATAAAGTTTAAGACGCGTGATTTACAAAAATTAATTGCCGAACTCAACCCGAAGAAAGCTCCGGGTATTGATGGAATTAGTAATCAGATGCTGATGAACTTGCCTCGTATTGCAATGAGAAACCTGTTATTCATATTTAATGCTATCTTACGACTGGAGTATTATCCACACAACTGGAAACTTGCCAAGGTTAAAATGATTCCAAAGCCGGGCAAAGATATAACAAAGGCTGAGTTATATAGGCCAATAAGTCTACTATCTACAATGTCAAAGCTTTTCGAAAAACTGCTCAAAACAAAATTGTCCCCAATTCTAATTAGTAGTGGGTGCATACCAGACCATCAATTTGGTTTTAGAAGTCAGCATAGCACCATTGAACAAACTCACAGATTAGTTCAATTTATAAGAAGAACTTTTGAGGGAAAAAAGTATTGTTCTGCGCTGTTTATTGACGTTTCCCAGGCATTTGATAAAGTGTGGCATGAAGGCCTTATTTTAAAATTGAAGACTTACTTACCAATAAACATTTTAAATCTTTTGGAAAGTTACATTATTTCCCGTAAGTTCACTGTTGCGGAAGGAGACTTTACAAGTAGGCCTGAAACAATTTCATCTGGTGTGCCACAGGGGAGTATACTGGGACCAGTTTTATATTTAATTTATACTTGTGATATGCCTGTGAGCAGTAGTATCCATACTTCCACATTTGCCGACGATACAGCCTGCCTTAGTATGCATGAAAACCCTGATGAGGCATCCCGCAAACTCCAGGAACACATTAGCCAGATGGAGCTTTGGTTAAACTTATGGAGAATCAAGGTAAATGAACAAAAGTGTGTTCAAGTAACATTTACTTTACGAAGAGATACTTGTTCCCCCATTCGGATTAACAATCAAGTTGTTTCTCAACATTCACATGTGAAATATCTTGGTATACACCTTGATCGACGACTTACATGGAAACACCACATTGATTCTAAGTTAACTCAAATGAAACTTAAACTAACTCAGGTACATTGGCTGATTGGTCGAAATTCAACACTTAGCCTAGACTGTAAACTTTTAATATACAAGTCGCTTTTAAAGCCAATATGGTGCTACGGAATTCAACTATGGGGCACTGCTTCAGCTTCAAATGTAGAGAAAATTCAACGCAGGCAAAATAAAATTTTACGCATGATAACATCGGCTCCATGGTACATCAAAAATTCAAATATACATCGTGATTTGAATATGCCACTAGTGACTGAAGAAATTGCAAAATACGCTGGCAAATATTTAACAAAGCTCGAGTCACATCCTAATCCGCTTGCCCGTAATATTTTGAACTTTACTGGACACATCCGCCTAAAAAAGAGGGACACAATGGCTCTTATTCACAGCACTCCAGATGGGACTTCTTGAAAATACTTTTATTTTTTTTTTTTTTCCTTTTGATTATCACTACTTACATATGTATTATATATAACTACTACTAAGCTTATGTCCGACATTGGTCGGGCCTAATTATATTTTTTAGATTTAAGATTTGAATACTTATTGTTAGTTCATATATGAAGATACAATAAATAAAAATTCATGCATTAAAAAAAAAAAAAAAAAAAAAAACGTTTATATGGACGACATTATCATCTTTTCGTCATCAGCTGAAAACCATATATCTGACATTGATAGAGTTCTTCAAAAACTGTATAGCTCAAATATGCGAATTTCAAGTGAGAAGTCAAAGTTCTTCAAAAATTCTGTAGAGTTCTTAGGATTTTCTATTTCAAAGGATGGTATCAGTACCTGTCCCGAAAAAATCAATGATATTATTAATTATCAGGTCCCTGAAACACTGCGGAGCCTGAGGTCGATTTTAGGGTTAGCGGGTTATTACCGTCGGTTTGTCAGGGAGTACGCATTTATAACAAAACCGCTTACGAAATATCTTCGAGGAGAAAACGGCAATGTATCAGCAAAGTGTTCTCGAAATATTAAAATTTGTCTTGACGAAGAAGCACTTGCCTCATTTCAAAAAGTAAAAAATATATTGGCATCAGAAGACGTCTTGTTGCTTCATCCAAATTTTAATGAGCCATTTGAGCTTACTACGGATGCATCGTCTACTGCAATCGGTGCAGTATTGACGCAAAATGGGAGACCCATAACCATGATCTCAAGAACCTTATCTACAACAGAGGAAAACTATTCTACAAATGAGCGTGAACTCTTGGCCATAGTTTGGTCTCTTAAAAAGCTTAGGAATTATTTGTATGGTGCGAAAAATGTAAACATTTACACAGATCACCAGCCCCTCGCATTTTCTCTCAGAAAAAAATCCAAATACAAAAATTAGAAGGTGGAGGGCATTTATCGAAGAATTTTCACCAAAGTTTCACTATAAGCCCGGCAAAGACAATATAGTTGCAGATGCTTTATCTCGACAATATATGTATTATACGGAGAGTGATTCAATGAGTCTGAACGCCACAATTGGCTCTGAGAATTTGTCTGCAACTGAGGGAGCTGCAGATTCTAATACCTTAACAGCGTCAGAGTCATCGACCATTGCAACCATACATAGCGAAGAGTCTTCTACGGAAATTATCAAGTCTGTCGTAAATCCAATCAATTGCTTTAAAAATCAAATTATTCTAATCGAAGCACCAAAACCAGCTTTGATTTCAAAACGCATGTTTGTTAATCAAATGAGACACTTAATAAATTTCAATAAAGTAACAGATATAATAAGCTTGCTGAAAAAAGCTGTGAATCCAAATGTTGTAAATTGCATTCATTCTGATCGTCACACGTTAGGGCAAATCCAAAGTGATATAATAAAGGATTTCCCGTCTGTGAAATTTGTGTTTAGTAACAATATGGTGATAGATATTCAAAATCCTGATGATCAGCTTGAAATCGTATTAAGTGAACACAACAGAGCGCATCGCAATATTCGCGAAAATTGTAATCAAATTCTTAGAGAGTACTATTTTCCAGGCATCCGAAAAAAACTTGAAGAAATAACCTCAACTTGTAAAACTTGTAGGGAAGCGAAGTATGTCAGGCATCCTCATAAAACTCAAATCGGTAAAACCCCTATCCCTGAAAATCCGGGCGAACTGTTACATATAGACATCTTTTCCACTGATAAATCGCATTTTGTTACGTGTGTTGACAAATTTAGCAAATTCGCCCTCGCTTTTCCTGTCACATCTCGATCGATTGTAGATATCAAAATTCCATTATTGTCAATAATGAACTTTTTCCCAAAGGCTAAGACTATGGTATGTGATAATGAAAAAGCTTTTAATTCAGAGACAATTAAATCCATTCTAACAAACCAATTTGGTGTAAAAATTTTCACAGTTCCACCAGCACATAGCACAAGCAATGGCCAAATCGAACGCTTCCATAGTACTTTGGCCGAAATCGCAAGATGCTTGAAATTGGAAGAAAGATATGTCGACACAAATGAACTTGTTCTAATTGCTGTTTCTAAATATAATCGAACAATACATTCGGTAACCGAACTCAGACCAATTGATGTCATTCACAGCATTCCTGAAAAGCTAAGACTATCCTTGAAGAAAAAACTCCATATAACTCAAAACAAGGACTTAAATTATCATAATAGACATAGAGTTACGAAAAACTTTACTCCCGGCGACAAAGTGTTTGTAAAAACCAACAGAAGAATAGGCAATAAATTCAGTAAACGCTTTGTAGAAAAAATAGTTCAAAGAGACATGGGAAGTTATGTTCTGATAGATAATCGACCTGTCCATAAGGATAATTTGCAATAGAGTTTTGTTAGCTCTAAATGAATCAATTACGAATTATCTTATAGTAAGCCGAAAAATCAATTTTGTATCATTTAATAAGATTAATTTAATTTAATTAAGAAATAGTTTAACCATCGTGGACGACTGGTTTTAAAGAGGGAGGGTAGTTAAGGAGTATTTAAAATATTGATCATATTTCTATACTTTTGTTATCTTGTTTCTTCTACTTTTTCTCTTTTTTGTGTTCTCTCAATATCTATGTAATTTATGCTTAAGTCTATATCTAAGTAAGGTTTGGTTCACTCTATTTTTGACTTTCGTTGATTAAGCAATCCTCATGAGGAAGGAAAGCAAATTTGATTTTTTAAGTTTATAAAGCGACTCTAAAATTAAATATTAATATTTGTAATAAACCTATTAAATGAACAATAAATGTGTTTTATTTTAAACAACAAAAAAATAAAGAATAAATTAACTTATATAACACTCTTACTTGTTTTATTTATAAACAACTTATTTAATTATTTTTATACACTATAAACTTGTTTAACAAACAGTAATTAGTTCTAGCACTTTTATAGTTTTTGGATTTTAAACACTTTAGAAATTTTGGTTGGGAAAATAGGTTGTCACTTGTTGAGATATCAGAGCAGACTGATAACAATCTACATTATTTCTTCTACTTATATACTTTATATGAAAATCGCGTAGTAGTCATCAAATCTAATCTATTACGACATATGATGAAATTCATACATACACACACACACACATACGCATTTCCACAATTCTCTGTTGGTATTACGACATATGATGAAACTCATATACACAGCAACACCCAGAACAAATTCTCTAGCATCAGTTTGTAATACAAAGATACGAGAAACATTTTTGCTGTATTTCTCCAAAAGCTAATTCCTATAATTATTACATTAAAGTGTAATTTACTGAAACAAAAATATCATTACCCATATTCAAAAGCTCTGCTCATAAACCTGATTTGATTCAAAACATTTAACATCTGAAATTCACTTGTGCATATAAAACCTATGCCAACACAATATTTTCTATCTCTATAAGAATAGCAACGTCAATAGCCTAGAAAACATATATATACATTCATTTGTAAATATGTATGAAAAACTCTCGAAGGCCTAACAATACAAACAAGCAATGATATTCTTCAAAGTAAAAATAGATACAATCACATACATTAATACAACAACATATACATACATTACCAAACACATTCCCTATCCACTTCCATTCACAACAAGGTTGCCACTCTCTGCAGCTGTTAAATTATTTCTCCAGAGATCGCAAACATAAATGAATACATACAATAACCCTACATAAGCATATCAACGATAACTCAAAACAGCAACTCAAAGTCTATCAAATAACAATCACTACCCTGCAGTCAGACTGGGGCCAAATATCTCTATGTCAACACTAAATTTCTAGTAGTAGGTACATTGTCTACAATTTATTTTCTATTCGTCAGTATAAAAGAAAGAGAGACAACAAATGTGGACTATTTCTGGTGGCTTTTGCAACAACTTGTCAATATTCATATAATTGTATGTACGTAAGGTATAGAAATGTACCACTAAATGTCTGGTTGGTATGTCTCCATGTTCCCATAAGAACTATGTATTCACTACCTAGTCAATTGTTTTAGTGTTACTAGTAGATTTTCAATGACAAGCACATGCTAAATGTCTATAGCACAAAGTATTGTATGGGGATTAATTAGAGAGTAGTACTGGTGACAAAGTCAAAAGCGACTCAGTACATTTTCACCATCGACATTTCCTTCAGGGTACATACACACCAATACACAGATCCCTTGTAACTACCCTGCAGTCAGACTGGGAGCAAGTGTCTTTGTGTCAAAACTAAAATTCTAGTTACAACTTTGGTATAATAAGTTTTCTTCTATCCGTCAGTATAAAAGAAGGAGAGAGGTGGAATTGTCAATATACATACATTTGTATGTACGTAAATTATAGAAATGTACCAGTAAATAACTGTCTGGTTAGTATGTCTCCATATTCCCATAAGAACTACGTAGTCACTACATAGTGAATTGTATTTTATTAATAGGGTTTCAAAGTATTGTTTGGGGAATAATTATAGAGTAGTACTGGTGACAAGATAGTCAAAAGCTAGTCAGCACATTTTCAATATCGACACATCCTACTGGGTATAATGATTGTCTGCCACTACAACAAAAGTATCAGACACCATCAAAACTATAAGTAAATACAAACACACACACACTCATATACACACACACACACACACTCACGTACACCCATGCAAACACCCACTGTAAGCACAACGCTTCTCTACAATAACAACAGAAGCTGTACACACAAGTATACATACATGCACATAAATAAAGAATTAAAGTCACACACACACATAGCCAAGAAAATCGCAGCATAAAATTCCCCAAAATCCCCCCATTTGTAACAGGGTTGCCACCGTTTTTTATTTTTCCCGGCTTTGAATTCGTAAAACATGTCTAACGTCCCCATTACTAATCTACTAATAAACCAAGACGTATTTTTGTGTACCACCGTTCAGACTCGCTACAATTATGGTTCAAAAATTTTGCAAGTGTGAAATCAATTTGTACAACAACAAAACGACACCAACTTGTACTCTAGAGAAGACTACAACTAAATGGATACCACTGAACAAGGGAAATTAGTGGATATATGCCACGTCATCACCATCTCGGGCAACAGTCGTCTGCAACAGAGAAATTTCTCACCTTTCGTTAAAAGGATCCGGTCTACTTTCGCTGGATCCGGAATGTATACTAAAACATGAATCCGTCACTATGAATGGACGACAAACTATCTTGAGCACAATAAAGTCATCATACACTAGCCTCGACACGAGTTCCGATTTATCCTCGCAAAAGATTATTGCACCATCTATAAGCAATAATCAATCAACTTCAACAAACGTCGATAGTTTATATGACAATAACATCAAGGAACTATTAACTTTACAAGAATCACTAAAGGAACAACACATACTGGACCTGCCCAATAAAATCAATTCCCATTAACAGCATAACCATACGATTGACTACCTTGCACTTTTTCTAAGCTTAATATCATTGACTATTACTTTTCTTCGAAATAAAACGTGCAGAATCGGTCAAAACCTACACACAACAAGGCCTGTTGAAGTCACCAACGAAAATATCGAACTGCAATCGGTAGAACCCTACACCAACACCACGTCAGCAACCACTTAAGTTCGTCCTAAACGTTTAGGCTATATGGTAACTCCTGGTCGACTCACCTAAGACGACACGATTTGTTGAACATCTGTTCAACGTGGGGGAGAATGTTAAAACACACCTATTATTAATATTAATTGAATTTGTTCAACCAAAGCAAAATATTAAACGTATTAAATTGAATTAATTACAACTTTGTTCTGATTGGTTAATTTTCCATAAATTTTAAGTTTCTGTAGACATTAGCTCAGCAATTTTTTTATTATTAATTTAGTATGAGTATTTGTCAGTCAATCACAAAGTAAATCTTGAGTGTTTAATTTTCTGATTCATTGTCTTCAAGTTACAAGTGCTTGAAGATAAAACAATAAAAAAATAATAAAAAAATACGTGTGGCAAATTTATTTTTTTAAATAAAAATCCTACGAATTGTATGTTTGTTTGTGTTTATCATTTTTTGTCAACCACAATTGCTCTTAAGTACGCCACATTGTGTTTTCCTACATGTAAAAGTCTTTTCTAGCAATACTGTATGTGAATGAAATAAATATCATACTTTTAGGCGATTCAAATAAAAATAGACTTAGGTTTTATTTTCGTTACGGAATTTCTTGATTCGGTCGATACCCTCAAAACCTGCGATAAAAGCTTTACATTAGCTTAAAAACCTATGAATTGTCTATTTGTTTGTGTTTATCATTTTTTGTCAACCACAATTGCTCTTAAGTACGTCACATTGTTTTTTCCTACATGTAAAAGTCTTTTCTAGCAATACTGTATGTTAATGAAATCAATAGCATACTTCAGGGGCTAACAAACACTGGGCGATTCAAATAAAAACAATCTTAGGTTATTTTTCGCTACGGAATTTCTTGATTCGGTCGACACCCTCAAAGCCTGTGATAAAAGCTATGCAATAACTTAAAAACAATTAGTACGGTTCCAATTCATGTGCTGGAATTGAGTAATACTAATAATTAGCAATTTTTGTCATATTTCTTTCATTATATTAAATATAAGGACTATAATTTTTAAAAGTTTTTATATACTTTGATTCAACACGCAACAACACACAGATGTACAAAAAATAATATACTTATATTTGAGTTTCTAATTTTTTACTCAAATATATTTCCATTTTAATTCACTCTCTTTATATATTTATGTAAATCTGTATAGTATTTGGATATATATTAGGGTATTCATTCGGTTAACCGATTAACGGTTAACCGGTTAATTAATACCCGATTAACTGATCGGTTAATTTAAAATTGGCTTTTTTCGATTAACGCAGTAACAAATTTTTAAATATTTTGAAGTATTATAGTTATAATGTATATGAAAGAGTTCAGTAAATTGAGGACTGGATTAGACGAATTCAATTATTTTATACCTACGCTTTGAAATATTTTCTTCTAGCAACAGTGTTTTAAAGTACAAAAACGAAAACTAAGAAATTCAGAAATAAACTTATTTGTAGAATATTCGTCGCTGAGCTCTGCTAGTATGAGTCAGATGATGACTCGACAACAAAAAAAAACTATCGATAGTAATACAAGAAATGTTCTAACAAAATTAACCGAAACAACTAGAAGTGTTTGGAGTTAAAAAAGAAAAAATAAATTAAGACTCTAATAGACTCTAAAGAAATCCAAAAGGACTGACAAACTTGATATTCTGTATAATATATATGTATATAATTATATATATATTATATAATAGAAAGGATTTTTCCAAGTCAAGTTTTATCTTAAACACTTAAACCAAATTATTTTTCTGAAAGATTTAGTTTAAGAATTCTTATGTGTGGTTTTATAGTTTTACAAACAGATATACTCAAATTAATAAATAATTTATGCACTTTTATCTGTTCAAATTACTTGATTTAAGAAAAACCTTTATTAATCGGTTAACCAGTTAATACCTACATTAACCGATTATTAACCGATCAAGCCAAACCCTCGATTAATTAATCGTGCGATTAACCGATTAAAGCAAAAACCCGATTAAATGAATACCCTAATATATGTATATGTATGTATGCATATTGCTATTTTATGCTTTTGATATATTAAATTAATTTTTCTTTAATTTGTATTTTATTTGTTTTTCGTTATTTTTTGTGCTTTGAATTCTCCAGGATATCATACCGGCCGAGATATGGAAGGTATCGAATATCATAGCCCCTAGGCTACTAAGAATTTACACCAGTTGTCTAGGACTGAGTCATATTCCTAATAAGTGGAGGGAAGCGAGAATGATTTTCATACCGAAGGGTGGTAAAAGCTCTCACACCACACCGAAGGACTTCATACCAATAAGTCTATCATCCTTTCTTCTGAAAAATTTAGAAAGGATGGTTGATCATTATATCCGCAAAACCATCAATGGTAAACCACTTTCCTCGCATCAGCATGCATGTCAAAGGGGAAAGTCAACCGATTCGGCTCTACACGAGCTGGTTGACACGATAGAGAAATCTCTCTATGTGGGTGAATACATCTTTGTGGCCTTCGTAGATATTGAGGGTGCTTTTAATAATATTTCTCCAGATGCGATAATTGATGCATTGTCAAATTTGGGGGTTAATGTAGGATTGTGTAAGTGTATTCAAAATCTACTAACTCACCGCAGGATAACTTCGGCTCCAGGAGCTTCTAGGCAGACCCGCTTTGTAAATAGGGGTACACCACAGGGAGGAGTTCTTTCGCCACTGCTGTGGAATATACCTCTAAATCCTGTGCTGCTATCTCTAGAATCGCGAGGGTGCAAAATCGTGGCTTATGCTGATGATGTGGCAATAGCTGTAAGAGGAAAATTCCTCACTACTATAAGTGATATCCTACAGGATGGTCTTTCACATTTAACAAGATGGGCGGATAAACGAGGGCTCGCCGTTAATCCTAGTAAAACGGAACTAATCATTTTCTCCAGGAAGTATAAGATACCTGTTTTCCGACCTATCACTCTTAATAATACGGATATAAAGGTCCAACAATCAAAAATATCTCGGTGTTATTCTTGATTCAAAGCTAAGTTTCAAAACTAATGTTCTAGAGAGAGTGAAAAAAGCAACAATTTAACTCTATCTATGCAAAAAATCTATTGTATATAACCAGTGCTCTTCGCACTAGTCCTACGGATGCACTGGGGATGCTCCTTCATCTGCTGCCATTGGACCTAGTAGGGAAGGAGATGGCAACGTCCTCGGTAATCCGTCTTCGATGTAACTCTCTGTGGAACGGAAATGGAACCGGTGATGTGACCAAACCTCCCCTGCTCTACTACACGAACGTCTTTGTAAAACCTGGATACCATCCACAGAATTGTGGTAGAAGAAAAAGTGTTGAATTTTATACGGACGGCTCCAAAACACAAGAAGGTGTTGGTTATGGAGTCTTTTTGGGGGCTTTAGGTCTTCCAGATCACTGCAGTGTCTTTCAGGCAGAGATCCTTGCTATAAGAGAAGTTGTGGATTGGCTGAAAGTGAATGTCACTTCAACGACTTTGATTAACATATACACCGATAGTCGAGCAGCTATTATGGCCCTCGAATCCCCGATTCTAAGAACAACAACAACCCTCGACTGCGGATTATCTCTAAATGAGATGGCTGAGCAGTTTGATATTAGGATCATCTGGATCCCGGGGCATAGAGACTTTCAGGAAAACTCTAGGGCTGATGAGCTTGCTAGGATTGGGACAATCTAACAGGTTCCACCGGATTTGGAATGTGTGGGTTTACCCTTACTATCTTGTAAATTTAGGCGCAGGACAGAGGATGAAACAAATAGAAGATGGGTCACAAGAAATGATTGCGTGATCACAAGGCAGTTATAAGCTCACCTAAACAGGAAAAATACGGATTCTTTAATTTTGAAGAATAGGAAACAATCTCGGTTCTAGTGTCCGTGCTAACCGGACACTGTCTCATAGGTAGGCATGCAAAAAGGCTAAGGGTTGAACACAATGATTTTTGCTGTAGCTGCCACGATATCGACGAAGTAGAAAGCATAGAACATTTTCTTTGTCAGTGTCCTGAACTTGCAAGAAAGAGAATGGCTACAATGGCCGCTCTTGAGTTCAGGGAACTTTCTGACGTTGCTAGTGTTGAACTCCAACGTATTAGTAGATTTATAGTGAGCACTGCATAAGCAGGGTCTCCGTGGTGTCACAATGGACCAAAATGGTCTAAGTGAGTCCGGGTTTCTGACTGCCATCCCTACCTAACTTTACCTAAAGGTCTGCCAGAGAATAGCTGTCAATCGAAAAAGAAATCGAAATGATACTGGACGGAACACGCAAAATATCAACGTTGATAAAAGGGGAAATTTTTAATTCGAACCAAAATTCAGAATTGTCCTGATTATGCCAACTTCTTGGGTAAGCGAATGAGCATTTGAAGAAAAAAAAGGATAGTGTTTGGCCAAAACAAAGCAAGGGTCCACATATTTGCCGTTTACAATGTAAAAATCCATGAATTGGGCTACAAATTCTATCTTCATTCGACTTATTCTCCCGACTTAACCCAAACCTGAAGAAATGTTTTGGCGGATAGAGATTTGATTCCAACGATGCATCGCGATGTAATCATCTCACAAACAAAGAACTTCTGATGGAAAACGTTCTATAGAGTTCAAAGGAGACTACGTTGAAAAGTAAAATTATTTTTTATACAAAAACGAAGTTCGAATGTTCAACGTGGGGAGAATGTTAAAACACACCTATTATTAATATTAATTGAATTTGTTCAACCAACTTTGTTCTGATTGGTTAATTTTCCATAAATTTTAAGTTTCTGTAGACATTAGCTCAGCAATTTTTTTATTATTAATTTAGTATGAGTATTTGTCAGTCAATCACAAAGTAAATCTTGAGTGTTTAATTTTCTGATTCATTGTCTTCAAGTTACAAGTGCTTGAAGATAAAACAATAAAAAAATAATAAAAAAATACGTGTGGCAAATTTATTTTTTTAAATAAAAATCCTACGAATTGTATGTTTGTTTGTGTTTATCATTTTTTGTCAGCCACAATTGCTCTTAAGTACGCCACATTGTGTTTTCCTACATGTAAAAGTCTTTTCTAGCAATACTGTATGTGAATGAAATAAATAGCATACTTTTAGGCGATTCAAATAAAAATAGACTTAGGTTTTATTTTCGTTACGGAATTTCTTGATTCGGTCGATACCCTCAAAACCTGCGATAAAAGCTTTACATTAGCTTAAAAACCTATGAATTGTCTATTTGTTTGTGTTTATCATTTTTTGTCAACCACAATTGCTCTTAAGTACGTCACATTGTTTTTTCCTACATGTAAAAGTCTTTTCTAGCAATACTGTATGTTAATGAAATCAATAGCATACTTCAGGGGCTAACAAACACTGGGCGATTCAAATAAAAACAATCTTAGGTTATTTTTCGCTACGGAATTTCTTGATTCGGTCGACACCCTCAAAGCCTGTGATAAAAGCTATGCAATAACTTAAAAACAATTAGTACGGTTCCAATTCATGTGTTGGAATTGAGTAATACTAATAATTAGCAATTTTTGTCATATTTCTTTCATTATATTAAATATAAGGACTATAATTTTTAAAAGTTTTTATATACTTTGATTCAACACGCAACAACACACAGATGTACAAAAAATAATATACTTATATTTGAGTTTCTAATTTTTTACTCAAATATATTTCCATTTTAATTCACTCTCTTTATATATTTATGTAAATCTGTATAGTATTTGGATATATATTAGGGTATTCATTCGGTTAACCGATTAACGGTTAACCGGTTAATTAATACCCGATTAACTGATCGGTTAATTTAAAATTGGCTTTTTTCGATTAACGAAGTAACAAATTTTTAAATATTTTGAAGTATTATAGTTATAATGTATATGAAAGAGTTCAGTAAATTGAGGACTGGATTAGACGAATTCAATTATTTTATACCTACGCTTTGAAATATTTTCTTCTAGCAACAGTGTTTTAAAGTACAAAAACGAAAACTAAGAAATTCAGAAATAAACTTATTTGTAGAATATTCGTCGCTGAGCTCTGCTAGTATGAGTCAGATGATGACTCGACAACAAAAAAAAACTATCGATAGTAATACAAGAAATGTTCTAACAAAATTAACCGAAACAACTAGAAGTGTTTGGAGTTAAAAAAGAAAAAATAAATTAAGACTCTAATAGACTCTAAAGAAATCCAAAAGGACTGACAAACTTGATATTCTGTATAATATATATGTATATAATTATATATATATTATATAATAGAAAGGATTTTTCCAAGTCAAGTTTTATCTTAAACACTTAAACCAAATTATTTTTCTGAAAGATTTAGTTTAAGAATTCTTATGTGTGGTTTTATAGTTTTACAAACAGATATACTCAAATTAATAAATAATTTATGCACTTTTATCTGTTCAAATTACTTGATTTAAGAAAAACCTTTATTAATCGGTTAACCAGTTAATACCTACATTAACCGATTATTAACCGATCAAGCCAAACCCTCGATTAATTAATCGTGCGATTAACCGATTAAAGCAAAACCCCGATTAAATGAATACCCTAATATATGTATATGTATGTATGCATATTGCTATTTTATGCTTTTGATATATTAAATTAATTTTTCTTTAATTTGTATTTTATTTGTTTTTCGTTATTTTTTGTGCTTTGAATTCTCCAGGATATCATACCGGCCGAGATATGGAAGGTATCGAATATCATAGCCCCTAGGCTACTAAGAATTTACACCAGTTGTCTAGGACTGAGTCATATTCCTAATAAGTGGAGGGAAGCGAGAATGATTTTCATACCGAAGGGTGGTAAAAGCTCTCACACCACACCGAAGGACTTCATACCAATAAGTCTATCATCCTTTCTTCTGAAAAATTTAGAAAGGATGGTTGATCATTATATCCGCAAAACCATCAATGGTAAACCACTTTCCTCGCATCAGCATGCATGTCAAAGGGGAAAGTCAACCGATTCGGCTCTACACGAGCTGGTTGACACGATAGAGAAATCTCTCTATGTGGGTGAATACATCTTTGTGGCCTTCGTAGATATTGAGGGTGCTTTTAATAATATTTCTCCAGATGCGATAATTGATGCATTGTCAAATTTGGGGGTTAATGTAGGATTGTGTAAGTGTATTCAAAATCTACTAACTCACCGCAGGATAACTTCGGCTCCAGGAGCTTCTAGGCAGACCCGCTTTGTAAATAGGGGTACACCACAGGGAGGAGTTCTTTCGCCACTGCTGTGGAATATACCTCTAAATCCTGTGCTGCTATCTCTAGAATCGCGAGGGTGCAAAATCGTGGCTTATGCTGATGATGTGGCAATAGCTGTAAGAGGAAAATTCCTCACTACTATAAGTGATATCCTACAGGATGGTCTTTCACATTTAACAAGATGGGCGGATAAACGAGGGCTCGCCGTTAATCCTAGTAAAACGGAACTAATCATTTTCTCCAGGAAGTATAAGATACCTGTTTTCCGACCTATCACTCTTAATAATACGGATATAAAGGTCCAACAATCAAAAATATCTCGGTGTTATTCTTGATTCAAAGCTAAGTTTCAAAACTAATGTTCTAGAGAGAGTGAAAAAAGCAACAATTTCACTCTATCTATGCAAAAAATCTATTGTATATAACCAGTGCTCTTCGCACTAGTCCTACGGATGCACTGGGGATGCTCCTTCATCTGCTGCCATTGGACCTAGTAGGGAAGGAGATGGCAACGTCCTCGGTAATCCGTCTTCGATGTAACTCTCTGTGGAACGGAAATGGAACCGGTGATGTGACCAAACCTACCCTGCTCTACTACACGAACGTCTTTGTAAAACCTGGATACCATCCACAGAATTGTGGTAGAAGAAAAAGTGTTGAATTTTATACGGACGGCTCCAAAACACAAGAAGGTGTTGGTTATGGAGTCTTTTTGGGGGCTTTAGGTCTTCCGGATCACTGCAGTGTCTTTCAGGCAGAGATCCTTGCTATAAGAGAAGTTGTGGATTGGCTGAAAGTGAATGTCACTTCAACGACTTTGATTAACATATACACCGATAGTCGAGCAGCTATTATGGCCCTCGAATCCCCGATTCTAAGAACAACAACAACCCTCGACTGCGGATTATCTCTAAATGAGATGGCTGAGCAGTTTGATATTAGGATCATCTGGATCCCGGGGCATAGAGACTTTCAGGAAAACTCTAGGGCTGATGAGCTTGCTAGGATTGGGACAATCTAACAGGTTCCACCGGATTTGGAATGTGTGGGTTTACCCTTACTATCTTGTAAATTTAGGCGCAGGACAGAGGATGAAACAAATAGAAGATGGGTCACAAGAAATGATTGCGTGATCACAAGGCAGTTATAAGCTCACCTAAACAGGAAAAATACGGATTCTTTAATTTTGAAGAATAGGAAACAATCTCGGTTCTAGTGTCCGTGCTAACCGGACACTGTCTCATAGGTAGGCATGCAAAAAGGCTAAGGGTTGAACACAATGATTTTTGCTGTAGCTGCCACGATATCGACGAAGTAGAAAGCATAGAACATTTTCTTTGTCAGTGTCCTGAACTTGCAAGAAAGAGAATGGCTACAATGGCCGCTCTTGAGTTCAGGGAACTTTCTGACGTTGCTAGTGTTGAACTCCAACGTATTAGTAGATTTATAGTGAGCACTGCATAAGCAGGGTCTCCGTGGTGTCACAATGGACCAAAATGGTCTAAGTGAGTCCGGGTTTCTGACTGCCATCCCTACCTAACTTTACCTAAAGGTCTGCCAGAGAATAGCTGTCAATCGAAAAAGAAATCGAAATGATACTGGACGGAACACGCAAAATATCAACGTTGATAAAAGGGGAAATTTTTAATTCGAACCAAAATTCAGAATTGTCCTGATTATGCCAACTTCTTGGGTAAGCGAATGAGCATTTGAAGAAAAAAAAGGATAGTGTTTGGCCAAAACAAAGCAAGGGTCCACATATTTGCCGTTTACAATGTAAAAATCCATGAATTGGGCTACAAATTCTATCTTCATTCGACTTATTCTCCCGACTTAACCCAAACCTGAAGAAATGTTTTGGCGGATAGAGATTTGATTCCAACGATGCATCGCGATGTAATCATCTCACAAACAAAGAACTTCTGATGGAAAACGTTCTATAGAGTTCAAAGGAGACTACGTTGAAAAGTAAAATTATTTCTTATACAAAAACGAAGTTCGAATTCATAGAAAATATTATAATGAAATTGTATACTTATGTATGTATAATTGAAATATTATTTAAAAGGAAACTTACATTTGTGTGTCTTAAAACTTTCAGATTAAAACAAAATTTTATTAAGTTCTGATTTATTATTTTATTTTTATAATTATGAAATTTAGTATATATGAATGTCTGTTTTATAATCATGAGCGAAATAATTTTTAATAAATATTATATATGTTCTTCTACTAATACATATATTCATCTATATAAGTACATACATTCCAAAACGCACATTTGTTTATGTTAATAAATTTTATATATTCATATGCAGGCCCGATTAATAAGGTCAAGTTGAAAACACAGCTGATCTACTTTTTTTGGCTAATTCAAGGCGAATACATATAAATGTTGGCTCTTATGTCAAAATTTGTTTATGTAAAGAGACCTGCACCGATAACATGAAAATCTAATTTAAGATAAAAAATAATTAAAAAATAAATAAAAAAATATTAGTTTATATTTTACATAAAGAATCGGAGGCTGTCTTTCAGGCGACATAAGCCAAACTTTTATCGGCGGCGGCGCGGCTGAATTAAATGATCGGATCTTCGGCTGTGAGTCATCACGGCGTAGGTTTCTGGCGGTCTACTCTGTAATTCAAAACGAAAGAAAACACTTTCGAATTTGTATCTTAATAGCCTTTTTTTCGTTTCGAATTACAGACTAGACCCCCTGCTTTAGTATCTTCAATCAGCTGCTTTTGACATACAGGTTATCCAAAGTAACAACAAAATACCATATTGTTTTTATTGTTTGTACTTTTTTGTAGTATTAATTTTACCTGTTATGAATTTGCCGTGTGCATATAAAAATGCATTGCATGTAAATATATACATGAATATGAGATTTTTATAAATTTATATAAGAGATAAATGATATATGATATTTTTAATTATTTAGTTCTCATTATTTGTTTTCATTAAAAAATTACTATTATTTTCAGTATAATTTATATAATCATTTTAATATATACAGTAATGTAAATATTATTTAATAATATATTCGATATATCTATATATATATGTATATACATATTTATATATATATTTACATATGTGTAGAGGGCAATCGCTATAGAGTGAACACTGACTAATATGAACTATTGAGTTCGTAATCATAATTTTTTACTTTAAAGAGTGAACAATGTTAACCTCTATCGAGTGAAGATGATTTTTTTATGCAAAAAGTAAACAAGGTACATAAAGTTCATTAATTCCCTGCAACACCTTTTTTCTCTTTGGTTTACACACAATAAATTTTATGATGGTGCACCGCGGTGGTATACTAAAGAATTTTTTCCCACTGCAGCTAGAGTATTTAAAAACACAAATTTACAGTTAAAAAAATTCATTTGGAACCTAAAATTTGTGTATTCGTTTCTTGGTAAAAATTTTTCACGAAAGATTCACGATTGCATTTTCCATTCGAGGGGAATAAAAATTTGATGGGCACAATAATTCCACTTGTTATTCACGATAGGTGTGATTAAATAATTTTTGCATGAGAAACGTTTTTATTCTTTCCTTAGATTAAACTTTTTAAACAATAGTGAACAGGTGTTGCACGAATTAGTTCACTCTATTCCAATTCCACCGTATATGTATGAATGCATATGTGGTATATGCATATAATACACTCAAGCACATATATAATATATATGTAGATATGGTATAGACATATATATACACACATATATATGTATATATGTATATATTTTTTTCATATAGAAGACTATAAATTACACAATATCAATACATAAATAATTTCTTATTCGTTATATTCTATGCGAACACAATGTGGTTTCATCCGTTTTATCACACTGTGTGTTGCAGGATATTATAGGTTAGTGCTTGCTGCAAGTATCAAACACCCTTAATTTGAATTTTATTGATCTATTATAAGTATTTTTTGCTTCATATGATGTTATAATTGTAATTAATTATAAAAGTATAAAACTTGTGATGAGTTAGCAAATTTAGAGTTTTAACCATAAAATTAGGGAATTTTCGATGTCGACGAGAATGATGTCATATTAATTGGATAACTGAGATTTATGTTGGCGGCGTTCCGTGTATTTCTTTTAATTTTTTTTTAATCAATAATTTCGTAATTTCATATTTGCAGAGTACTGCTACTTCTATTGCTTTGTATTTGCTATCGGTTCTATCTAACAATGATTTTTATCGAGGGCCGCACTGTCCCTGCTACTATTATTCTGTCTTTATATCCCTTCAAAATGCCATAAATTTACCCTTTATGTAGATATAGTGCTGCCGTAAATGGAATATTCTTCTGTATTTTGCGAAACTTCATGCAAGAAATCGTAGTTTGGTTATTGGTTTGCCGCAGTAATAATGTATTTTTAATATACTGTGCGGCAAAGCAGTAACCACCCGACGTCAATTTGTAATAACACTTTTTAATTTGTGTTACTTTGTCTACCCTACAATCTTCCCTGCACCTCTTCTCTCCCACAAAACATCATCGCTTGGCTTTTGTCCTAGAGTCAAAATACTCATACAATGGAAGAATATGTATGTTGAATGTGTAGGAACGGGAACAAGTTCATATTCTTTGCTTTCATAAAACCAAAATTTTGTGGCCAGTTAACGAAGTTGTTTTAATAACTCATTTAAAAAAAGCCATTCCCAAGAAGTCATGAAAATGAAGAATTCGTGATCCGAAAGTAGTGCAAATTTGGATAATCTCTAATGCTTTTTACATAGGCTTGTCATTGCAAGCAGTTCGCCTTTAAGATACATAAATATCTAATCACCAAATAGGAAGCGATGATGTTAAGAAAAGAAAATTTCCTTTTTGGCATAGCATATTTCCCTTCGGAAAAATTTCGCATTTTTGCAACACGTTTCTTTTTATGCGAATTGAAACGCAAAATATTGTTTTCAAAATTACATAAGTTTCATAAATTTATTTAAAAAGCATTGTGAGTACTTTCGAAAACTATAATGGAATTACAAATTTTTGTATGACTTCTATAAATTCTTACTTGCTTTTCTACTCATCCATCCTTATTACAGTTGTCGATATGGACGTCACATCGAAAGCAACTGACTGCTGTTGGTAGATTTATGCTATTTTCTAGACCTTTGGGAACGGAAGTAGATTGTCAGTAGCACAAAATTGTTCTTGAGAGCGAGTACGGAAGCCCCAATTTTTTGGTATTGTGTTAAAGTGACGTCGATGTCGACAACTGAAATAAGGGTGATTATATGCATATATTTAATATATGTATGTATGTAGATTAGACCATTTCACAAAAAAAAATTTTGTTTAATGTCAATGGCACAAGTTGTTTTCTAATTGTATTTAATAAAAGACAAATTTTGGTATATTGAACATGACAATTTATCAAGGTTTAGGGGTCGCTCAAAATCGATAAAAGTTTCTGGCTAAAAAATGGCATGTTTCAAAAATACGTTTTTACTTGGTTGATAACAGCTTTTGATACGCTTAACCGATTTTGATCGGAGTAGACTTGTTTTAAAGGAAACAATATTTCACTTATTTTTTGTAAAGACATTGAAGCATTTAAGACAGAAGTTTCAGTTCTATAACCTTTCAAACCTAATAATTTAAATAAAATTCTTCAAAATTTACTTACTTTCGTCCACTTAAATTTTTTTTTTTTAATTTTGGCTCAAATTTTTGTGCATCTTTAAATGTACTTTCAACGACGGGTTCTTTACAAAACTTCTGATGTATTACAGTACCATTTAAATGGCATGTGTTCAGTAGCAGCAATAATATACAATAAAGATAAAAATGAAACAAGAACTGTGTTATATATATTTTTGGTAAAGAAAACCATTTATTAAGTTTAGAAGAAGATTTTATTTCAAATTGGACACAATAACACCTTTATTGTTGTTTTTGCACGTTTGATTGCGTTGTTCATTTCAAAATATTAATTAAATTAATTAAAATGATTAGCTGCATAGGGATTTTCGTAGGGAAAAGTTTTTAAGTAGGTATTTTTCTAAAATCTACTGAGAGCACGGATTGAAGGCAACAAATAAAACATCTGTTTTTTAGGCGGTATTTTGAAATCTATGCACAATCTGCACGATCTGAGTATAAATATGTACCTACATTTTGGTCAAAAGAAAATATCTTTCCTAAAATTCCTACATGTATTTTGGTTTCTGTTAAATTTTTTTCAATTGAATTTTTTTTTATATTGCCTTTATTGAACTCCCAGCAAAAATAAATTTGGTAGAAGTAAGCACTAGGACAAACAGACGAGCTTCGGAAGCTCCTAAAAGCACACAGTACATCCCCTCTGCCTTACGAGGATGCAATAATGTAAGCGAATGACGAAATTTAACACAAACACTACGAAGTTGGTCGGCTGTTTATGCTCAAATTCTCAGTTTTTTATGGTAACTACACCCTGTCTCGCTTACCTGGATACAAATTTGGATGCGAATTTTTACTTCGAGTTTTGATTTTTTAATTGAATTGTAGACGAAAATAAATATGTACTTTCGGCAGGTCAGTGGGTAGTGTTCTAACCTAAAATACGGAGATCCTGGGATCGACTCCTGATTCAAAATATAAAGAGTAAATTTTTTTTATCAGATACATATAAAAAAGACATGAGGTATGGACTTCTTCCTGCACATCCTAGATGCATTCAGAAGCTCATACCTGAAAAGCTACCAAGTGGAACATCACGAACAAAAATCATGTGATACCGAATCATATGATATCTCCCCCTTAGCAACCTGCTTCCAAGTAGACGAATATTTTTGCTGAGAATTGTTATGACAAGTTACACACATTTAACATAGTGCCCACACCTGATGATTTTATATCATAACTCGTAATATGACGCCAGCAGAGCAACTGTCATTTTTTCATTAATATCCGCATATATCCGGGTATACGTTGATGATTTTATATTATGATGAATCAAACAAATATTTGTAAAATACTTGCCAAAAATATCTAATTTGCGTGCTGTTTAATTTTTTGGTCACAAACAATTGTTGTGCCTCCTTTTTTAAACGAATAGTTTAAAAAATCAACGTCAAATGCACAGTAATACATAAAATGACATTTTATATCAAGATGAATTCATCAGGCCGTGAGCTCTGATGATTATATCATAACGCTGATATAATATTAATAAATTGAGTCTATACGTGATGAATTTTCATCATGATATCAATTTTACATTCATCATGATATAAATTCATCAGGTGTGGACATTATGTAAAGCATCCGCTTGTTTGCCAGCAATTTCTAAACATTTTGACTGAACCTCATTTTGTACCTTTTGGTGGTAGTGGGAGTTTAGAAACGTCAGTTTTAATTTCAGAGGGTTTTTATTTTTTGTTTGTTTTTAACACTGAAAAATTGTCATGTATGTATATACATATCGTCGGTTGCTTATTGGTTTGCTGCAGTCATAATGTATTTTGAATATACTGTGCCTTAAACTAATAACCAACCGACGATATATGTACATAAACAATTTTTGTCTTTATGCTGTAGTGAATTTTTAACGAAATGGTAGGTGTGTTTCTTTACTCTACATTGGGATCTACGCGGGATCCCAATTTGCACGAAAAGCGTTCCCGTACTCGAAAATTGGGTAAATGAGAGAGGTTTTGTGAGAGTAAGGTTCTTCTTCTTCTTCTTGCACGAAACAGCCCGTACTTTTTCTTCGTGCTAGTTTGGGCAAACACAAAATCAATCAGATGTTTGAAAAATAAACAATTACAAAGAAAAATTACATTTACCTAAAAACTAAACAAATGAACAAATGTATGAAAAAATGTTTAGAAACTAGTGGTGAACAATGTTTTATAAGTTTTGATATGAAATTAAGATAAAAAACCTGTATAAGTATGCTGAATCATGTAAGTAAATACGTGAGCAGTGTTGTTAGATTTGACGTTTTTACGTCATTTTGACGATTTTTTATAACTTGGCCTGGCGCACTCCGGCCAATGCAAGCAGTGTGTATATTTATAAGAAGCCATTCGTCGTGTTTTTACCCTCCTGATAACTTTGTTCCCAGCCATCGTAATCTAAAATTTAATTAATAATTACAATTAATTCATCTCAACTCATATGCGAAAGCTTTACAACAAAAGCTTCCTGAGATATGGAAGTGCAAAACTGCATATTTTAAGACACACTCACTGACTCACTGACGGACTGATTCACTCATCAATATTATGAAGCACTTCCGCTACACCTAGAGAGCTAAAATTTGATAAACAAGTAGGTCTACTAACTAACTAGAAAAATCTTAAAATCCGGAAATTATACCAAGCAGGGCGGGGCTATGCCCATAAAGCTTAGAATTAAAAAAACAAATCTTAAGGCGTTTAACTCAAGCGATTTTATTGAAATTTGGCATACATGTTGCAATAATGCAAGGCTATAAATTTTTGTTAAAAGAAGTGGGCGTTAACACACCAACGCCCTTACGACTACAAATTAATATAATGCATAGCATATTTCAGTGATAGTTATTGTGCCAAACAAGAACCTGGTCAACATTTTTATCTCACTAGTGTTTCTTCAATTACGACACTATTCGTGTAAATGAGCGAAATATGAAACTTGTGGCAGATGACACACAAGATTGTCAAGTTGGTCATGTAAAATAGACTTTGAAATATAATATGCAATTTAAATCATAAGTTGTTTTGTAATTTTTTTCCTTTGATTTAATAAAAGTTGGTGAAAGAGCAAAAAGCTTTTTTTTTAAATTCCATTTAATCCAAACGTTTATTTGTTTGTTCATTCGCTTCTACAATTAAGTTACTTTCGATCTCTTAAATAGCCTGCTCAAGAGCAATACAATTTTTTATATTATCGTCTACCTGGACGGAATATATGTATGTATTTTAGGCTAAGATAATGGCCATAAAGGAAGCAGGTATAAAACTGAGCGAGAGAAGTGCTCTGTTATTTCGCTAAAAATCAAACAAAATCTCTTCAACTCTAGTTAGATAATGTAAGAATATGCTATGGAGATTGACACTGCTCTTATGTGGGTTCCCGCACATAGAAAATTTATAGTGAATGTATTGTGAATACTTGAATAACCTATTTGTATAAGTAGTCTGTAAGTTAACATCAATATGAATACTTGATTGTTTGAATAAAACGCTTTTCTAAGTTTTCTTTTATCTACCAACTAAACAGGTTATGGGCCGCATGACGCGCAAATAGAAAAATAAAATTTTTTTTCAAGCGAATTTTATAAAATTGAAGGTTTAAAATCGGTCTATACAAATATAATTTGTGTAATAACAATGGCCTCAAATAATTTGTCGTACCCATTCGACAAGTTGCGTGGACGTGAGAATTTCGACGTATGGAAACGCCACGCAAAGTCTTATTTGGTAATAAAGGGCTGTTGGCAAATTGTAGTGGCCGGATTGGGTGTAACCCCCACGGACAAGGATGTTCAATTAAACGAACGTGCGCTGGCTGAACTAACGCTAATGTTAGAGCCGTCAAATTTTGCCCACATAGCGACGGCAGTCACTGCAAAAGCCGCATGGGAAGCCTTGTTAAGTGCATTTGAAGACACAGGACTAACCAGAAAGGTTGAGCTTCTCAAACGCTTAGTTCAACTAAAGTTGTCAGATTTCAACGGCGTACAGGAATATATAAGCGAAATGGTAATGATGTCATTGAAGGTACAGCAGACCGGTCTAAAACTCGAGGATGAATTGGTAGCATCACTCATGCTTGCTGGACTGCCAGATGAGTTCACACCGCTCGTTATGGCAGTGGAAAATTCAAAAACTAAACTGAAGGTTGATATGGTGAAAAATTTACTGCTACAAGACTCGAAATTTGATTGCCCAAAAGCAGAAGAAAAGGCCTTGGTTTCCAACAAAAAACAAACTACCCGTAGACCAAAGTGCTATGCATGTAAAAAAGAGGGGCATATTGCAAAATATTGTACCCAAAAAGCTAAACCTAGCACGGCAAAAAATAAGTATAAAGATGAAAAAAGTTCGTATGCTGCTTCATTGTTCTCGTCGTCTTCTTTATTTGCAACAGAAAACAACAGAGTTGACGAGTGGTTTATAGATTCCGGGGCAACATCGCACATGACGAATACGAAAAGTATATTGCACAATTCAAAGCAAGTGAATAATAAACATGTCATAGTCGCTAATAACGAAAAAATGCAAATTGTGTGTGCTGGAGACGTTGATATTATTTTAAACTCAGGCAAAAAAGAGACGAACGCAGTTTTAAGAGACGTGGAATACGTTCCAGAAATGTCAGCCAATTTGTTATCCGTTCGGCAGATGACTTCAAGAGGAAATAAAATAGTTTTTGAAGGCGATAATTGTAAAATTTTCAACAAAAGTGGCGAACTGCTTGCAATGGCAAAGGCTTTTAACAATTTATACAAATTGAATTGTGTTATAAATGAAGAAAAAAGTGAAAGCGCGTTAATTGCTTCGAAAGATTTTGAATTGTGGCACAGAAGACTTGCTCATATTTGCGATAACAATTTAAGAAAGGTAATAAGTTCATCTTATGAGACACGTTGTAGCGCAAGTGCTTTAAGCGAAAAATGTGTAGTCTGCATAAAAGGCAAACAGACGCGTGCTTCATTTAATGATTCTGGCCACCGAGCAACAAGTTTACTACAAATTGTGCACTCAGATGTTATGGGTCCCCTACGTACGAAATCTTTTTCTGGGAATCGATTTCTCCTAACTTTTGTCGATGACTATTCACGAAAAGTATTTGTGGTTCCAATCAAACACAAATCAGACGTTTTGAACGAGTTTATTCGTTTCAAAAAATTTGTCGAAAAGCAGAGTGATAGTAGCATCAAAATTTTACGCACCGATAATGGCACAGAGTATACCGGAAAACAGTTTGAAGATTATTTAGCAAACTGTGGCATAAAACATCAAAAAACGGCGCCATATACTCCGGAACAGAACGGGGTGGCAGAACGCATCAACCGCACAATAGCAGAGCGCATTAGATGCATGTTATTAGACGCAGACCTACCTGACGTTTATTGGGCAGAGGCAGCAACAACGTCAGCATATTTAATCAACCTTGTACCGTGTCGTGGCAACGAAAAAAGTCCAGAAGAAATATGGTCAGGTAGAAAAGCCAGCCTGAAACATTTACGTGTTTTTGGCAGCCGAGCGTTTGCACATATACCTAAGCAAAAACGTACCAAATTAAATGCGAAATCTGTAGAATACATTTTAGAAGGATATAGCAACGAAAGTAAGGCGTATAGGCTGCAAGATCCAGTTTCCAAAAATATTATTATAAGCCGCGATGTAATTTTCATAGAAAATAGAAATAATAAGGTAGGTGCCACCAAAAACATATCTATTAACAACAACTTTCCCGTAGTTGGTATCGAACATGAAGCTGTCAATTCAGGGGAAGATGAAGACAAAGAATCGTCAGCTGAAGAAGATTTAATTGGTTTCGAAAGTGACGAGTATGAAGACGCATTTGGCAGCAGCGGTGATGAAAGCGTACATAGTCATACTGAAAACCTGAATATTCGTCGCTCGGAACGTATAGCTAGCAAACCTCTACGTAGATATAATTTATGTGTGACACAAATTGATGCCGAAGACAAACAACACAACCCTGAAACATTTGAAGAGGCCATTTCGTCTGAGAAATCTGAGCTATGGGAAGAGGCAATGATCTCTGAAATGGAATCCCTGAAAGCAAACCATACATGGACTTTGGCTGAACTACCACGAGGTAGAAAAACACTTAAGTGTAAGTGGGTTTTCAGAACAAAGGTAGATGCAAACGGGGACGAGATATGCCATAAGGCAAGATTGGTTGTAAAAGGTTGTAGTCAGCAGAAAGGTATCGACTACGAAGAAACCTTTGCACCTGTAGTGCGCTACTCATCCTTGCGTTATTTATTTGCTTTGGCAGCGAAACATAAACTAATGATACATCAATTGGATGCTGTTACGGCTTTCCTTAATGGCGACCTGAAAGAACAAATTTATATGTCGCAGCCGGAAGGTTTTGACGACGGTAGCGGGCGTGTGTGTTATTTAAAGAAATCACTCTATGGATCAAAACAATCCAGTCGTATATGGAACAAAAAACTTAATGAAGTGCTGTTAAAGTTTGGTCTGCAGCGTAGCGAAGTCGATCAGTGTGTGTACTACTGTATCAAAGGTGAAGTAATGCTATATGTGGCAATTTACGTAGATGATGTTCTGGTTATTTGCAACGAAATGAACTTGATAAATCAGCTAAAATTTGCACTAAGCACTCACTTCAAAATGAAGGATTTGGGTGAAGTGTTTTCAGTCTTGGGCGTAAGAATCACTCGTAATTGTGAAAGTGGTGCAATTAGGATTGACCAGACAAAATACATTGAAGACATTTTGGATCGTTTTTCAATGTCTGAATGCAAGCCGGTATCGACTCCCATGGACGTAGGTCAAAAATTAACATCAGAAATGAGTCCTACAAATGAAACCGAGAAGCAAGAAATGGCGAAGATTCCGTATATACAGGCTGTTGGATATCTTTTGTTTGTATCTCAAATTACACGTCCGGATATAAGTTATGCAGTAAATATGTTGAGCCGATTTAATGTCAACCCTGGCAAATTCCATTGGGCTGCTGTAAAACGAGTTATGAGGTTTCTTAAGGGCACTATCCATAAGGGGATAACGTATGAATGTGAACCAAAAAGTCTTGTTGGTTTTTGCGATGCAGACTGGGCAGGCGATATCGACGATAGGCGCTCAACTACTGGATACATGTTTACGCTGCAAGGCGGTGCAATTTCTTGGTGTACCAGACGCCAACGCACAATTGCCCTATCTTCAACAGAAGCGGAATATATGGCTATGGTATCAGCCATACAGGAGTGTATTTGGTTACAACGTTTGCAACGAGAACTTGTCCAAGGTCCACAGGAACCGATAACATTATATTGCGACAACAAAAGCGCAATACTTATTGCACAAAATAATTCATTTTCGAACAGAACTAAGCATGTCGATTTGAAAGTTAAATTCGTTAGAGAAAAACTGGAAAATAAGGAGGTCATTCTGAAATATGTGGACACTGGTAACATGGTTGCAGATTTCCTCACTAAAGCTATTCGTTCTGATAAAGTCAATGCCTTAGGTGCCAAATCTGGATTGAAATAACATTTATGTATTAATAGTTTGTATAAATAATTTATTCAGGTGGAATATTGTGAATGTATTGTGAATACTTGAATAACCTATTTGTACAAGTAGTCTGTAAGTTAACATCAATATGAATACTTGATTGTTTGAATAAAACGCTTTTCTAAGTTTTCTTTTATCTACCAACTCAACAAAATTCCTAGAGAATGAGCGGGTGCATAAGCTGGTCGGCTGTGCTCAATCACTATCTTCAGACATTAGCAGATAAATGGAACAGGCTGTAAACTTGTAATGTCGCCATAGAAAGAATATATCACGGCCGACCCTGGTGTTAACAGGCCACTAAAAAAACAGTAAACATGCTACTAGGACATGTCTTCCTTACAATACAGAATAATTATGTAGTAGCTGTCAATAACAACCCAAAAACGAAGCAGTTTTGCAGTTATAAGAGATTGGTATATTAATAAATGGAATGTTGAAAACAAAATAAGACGCGAAAATTATGACTCTCTTTCATTATGTTCTGCAAAAAACCAAGCAAATCATATTACGATTGTCGAATGGACTTCGGTTGTAGTTTGTACCAGCTTTAAGAAACACAAAATTGGTCTTTAATTTAATACAAACTGTCTAGTCGATTCAAAAACCGATGTAAAACAAAATTGGTGCAGTAATCCATCCATTCGATGAAATTTTATTCGGTACGATAGCCTATTCGATCTCCTCATTTCTCATTCTGGCTGTCTATTCAGTTTCATAAGTTTTGACTCTTGAGAGTCGACATTGAAGTAAATTATAGTTTCATTCAAAGGCAAGGACGTGTCTTGGAATTCTTTATTTGCTTACAGGTTTTAATATAGCAGAACGTTAATGAGTTTGTGCTATTAAACACAAGTTTAGATAGTTATTTTTACGAGTATAAATTAGTAAATATTTGCATGTATAATAATTGCAACACTGAAGAACTCGGATTTACAATTCTCAGTTAATTGTTAACATTCGTTGTTACTACTATAGTATAATATAGTATATATAATAAAATAAATACATCGTCAGCTATAATGCAAAAAGGCATAACTATCAAAAAATTCAAAATCGAGTTTTTTATTGATTACTATGAATGCCATTAAACTACATGTCTTGACAAAATATTACACTTCTGCGATCAAAAATTACGCTTTTATTAACAAATAACAAGGGGACTTAACTACACGTTTGTTCAGTTTTTTGTTTAGTTTTTTGTTTCTCCTGTAAAATTATATTTTTGTTATTTACGCCTTTTTGCATTTTAGCTAACGACATATAATAATTATACACAAACTTTATGCTTCTATGCACAGTATTAAATAAATAGAAATGCCTACATATACATACATATACTGTGCATGTAAACCGCATATGTCCATATATAAATAAGTGAATATATATTTGACTTTTGCTGGCAAAGATTCGCGCAGATGTTAACAGTTTTTTCTCTTTCAAAATTTTTAGAATTTTACAACAGAATTGTTTACTCCTGTGTTTGAAACCATGCCATTTATAATTACATACAATATTTTTGTCATATTTCTTTCATTATATTAAATATAAGGACTATAATATTTAAAAGTTTTTATATACTTTGATTCAACACGCAACAACACTCATACAACCACACACATGTACAAAAAATAATATACTTATATTTGAGTTTCTAATTTTTTACTTATATATATTTCCATTTTAATTCACTCTCTTTATATATTTATGTAAATCTTTATAATATTTGGATATATGTATGTATGCATATTTTTATTTTATGCTTTTGATATATTAAATTAATTTTTCTTTATTTTATATTTTATTTATTTTTCGTTATTTTTTGTGCTTTGAATTCTTCTCACTCTTTAAGGTTGTTATATAATAAAAAAAAATTATTATCAAAATAAGAAAGTAGTAAAAATTGGAGTTTAAAACCAATAATTATTATATATGTATATGTGTGATTTTTAATTTTTTTTTTGTGATCTTATTAACATTTGGCAGTTTAATATAATATATACAATTTTCTTTTTCTTTGTCACTCTCTATATGAAATATTCGAAATAAAAAAAAATTTGCAGACTAAAAAATTTACAAGTTTTATTAACTAACATATGTATATATACCATTAATTAAAAAAAATATATATTTCACTTAAAATTTATTAGATATACATACATACATATGTATGTATATGTATATCGCTCATTTACTACGACAACGTCATAACTGAAGAAATGCAGAATTAATTAATCCTCATATCGTCATTCATATTTATATTTATTAATACCTTTTATACCCAACTCTTGAGGGAAAAATAAAAATTTTCTTTTCCCATTAAGTTTTGTGTAATTTGAGAAGTTTAACTTTTTTTTGAGTTGTAACGTTCTTATAGTAAATGAGCGATATGTACATACATTCATATATACATATGTATGTCAATAGTTTTGGACTTCTTTGCCATAGTCACTAGTACAATTTACGGTATACGACTTCAAAATAGTTTTTGGATGAAAAATAAAATTTTTGAATGTCTATAAACTTCTATAGTTTAATTAAATGGTTAATTAAATACTAAAATAATTCATACAAAATTTACCAATGTGATGACAGTGCGTATATGCAAATAATAAATAAGTTTAAAACATTAAAAACTGCGATCTGAAAAGTACAAAACAAGAAAGTTTCTTGTTCAATATTCTTATTAGGGATAGGATGTTCATGTAAATACATGTTTTCTGTCGTTGGTCGTAGTTTAACATAAATAAAATGGGCCATAACCATAGTCACAGAATAAAGTCGGCTCGTTTTAGAAACAACTTAAAATTAAAAACCTGTTTCTAAATATTTTTCTACTATAGTCAAAAACAAAGCGTGTGTTAATTTGAACCGACTTTAACTGGGTGTCACAACAAATATGGTAAATATTTCATACGATCGAAAACAAAATATAAGAAAGTGGCATCTCTCTCTCTCATCTGATACTGTGTTATGAAAAAGGGTTAAATTTAATAAAAAGATAAAATAAAACAACCGAACATAAAAACAACTTAACAAATAAATAATATAGAGAAAATTTAAAAGGTATTGGTATTTTGTATTATTTTAATACAACAAACTATTCAATAATTGGATTATAAATTATTTATAGGAACAAAAGAAGCCAAGAGATGGAAATTCATACATACATACAAATGTGTACATACATACATACATATTTTCTCTTTTATTTTAATGCGTTTTGTCTTGAACTAAAGAGCCAAAGTCGATGCTAATCTAGTTAAAAACAGCTTCAGCATGTTTTAACTTTAGAACCAACTTTTTCCTTTAAAGTGCAGTTTTTCTCGTCTATGGTAGGTCGAAAGTTCATTTTTTAAAAAAGTGCATTCTAAAACTAAAAAAGTATACTTTTTTGTTGACCATGGTTATGGGCCATAACCATAACTTATGGCCCAATATCTTTGCGAATCAACAAATTTGCGACAAAATGGCATCGATTTGTTAGTGCATATTTTTGCATATTTTAGCATATTTTAAAATAAATACATATTTTTGCACATTTCATTATAAATGTATATTTTAAATACAATTTTTAGTTTTTTCATGCTCTGAAACAAATTTAGGTGTTTTTTGATTAGGTGCAAATTATTTAAAAGCTGCAGTTTTTACGACTGTGTAAGAACAAAAAAAAAAAAAAGGAAAACGAAAATAATTTCAACAGCGATGGAAAATTTACGATCGCAATTTTTGTGATATTATTCGATATTCAAAAATACCATAGGACCCTTGAACTCATTTGAAAAAGTCAAGGCCAAGAATACCAAGACCGTTGAAAATTAAAAAAGGCAAATGCATGGGATAATAGTCCTTTCAAAGTCAAAAATGTTTGTTATAATTTTTTTGAGCGCTTCTACTGGTTCCGTATTAATTTCATGTGGATAGAAAGTGTTTTTGAAAGCTTCTTTGCGTGTTACATCCTTTAAAGAAAAATATCCAGGGATATGACTACCCCCCCATCTTATAGTAACTAGATGGGGAACAGCGCTAATTTAGCACCTAGCTATGCTGTAGGAGTAGTAGTCTCCTCTCGGGCGGCGGATAGGGGAGGGAATCATCAGCGACCCTCCTGAGACACTGCTCAATTGGTCATTTATGTCGCTGTCATTTATCGGGTCTAGATCGTTGTCATGAACAGGCTGGTGCTGGTGAAAACGAACCGCTGGTATCTCACTGACAATGGGGTATCCTGAGAGAGGCGCCAGGATTGGGAGAACCATGGGAGAGGTACCCACGTGTGGAGACTCCCGATCATGATAAACATTCCACCTATATATGTGATCGTGATGGGGAGAAGCTATTTAACACGATCAACCTTCCAACTTTGAAGGGGATTGTGTTGAGCAGTTATTTCTAATGAATCTAAGAGGGTCACATGATAATTATATAGGCGGTCACGAGTCCAGCTTAGAATTTCATGTTGTGGCTCCTCTTTACAGTGCAGCTTCCTCTATGCATGGAGCCCGCGGACCAAAACTAAACCACTTGTAAGGTTAAGGTAGTTGGTAGCAGTGTCGAGAACCTGAATGGCTAGTGGTTAAAGAAGACTAGTCGCTAACAGTTCCACGCCGACGCTAGAGCACGGGTCGGTTAAAACGTGACTGCCTAGCCCATGTACACCCTGCATGGGTGATCCAACCCCTTACGCGCATACTCGTGGGAAAAAAATTGATAAAAAATATTTAAAAAAACAAAAACCAAACCCAGCCATTCCGTTAGGAAAGGCAAGGTTAACTCGCAGCGTGTCCTTGCACTTTAGTCCAAGCACATCTGCTGTAGCCAAATTCAGAGCTGAGAAATCAGCCAAAATAACTTTGGGTGTGCCAACCGGGAAATCCTCGGCAGTGCCAACTGCGCCCAAAAAACAAATGGAAGGTGTGCCAGCTGAAGTAATACCAGCCGTGACAACTGCACCTATAACTACAAATGAACTCGAGAAAAATGCGCCAGTCCGCGTAAAGCCGACAGTGCCTACTGCATCTGGATCGAACGCACAGAATTCGCGTGAGCGTAGCTTTCTGACGCGCAAAGCTGCTGCTCGACGCTATATCGAGCAGTTTGGCAAAAAGCCGTCTAAGCATTTAACTAGCAAGAACAATTCCTCGCTGGCATAGGCAAAGGTCACTTACCCGCACACGACGGCTCCAACCATGAAGCAGCTGCAAAAACACCTGCAGCTACTGCGCCTAAAAGGCAACGCTCAAGGGAGGAACCATTGCCGCAGCTAAGAGCACAGCCATCCAGTAAAGCGTCAAAAGCAGGCAGATCCAAGGTTATAAACAAACCTTACAGTGCAGTTGCAAGAAACCCACTGGTAAGGGCTGTTCTTGACCGCATTAACTGACTGGAACTGGTCCCGGTCAGTGGGATACCTCGCAGGCCGAGAGCAACTGCTGTTATTCCGGCGGAACCACGTGACCCAGCGAAGATACTGGACATCTTTCGGATGGCCCCCACACCAAAGGTGAAAAGGAACCCTATTATTTTCGCTACGATGCACACAGGAGTATTTGAGCCAAAAAGCTGACCATTACTTTTTTTTAGTTTATATTGGGTGTGAAAAGTTATTGAGTGCCCCTAATTCAATGAAACTTGGCAGAAATTTGTCTTATATTTATAGGCTTAAAGATTGAATATATGAAAAATCGGACAAAGAGGAAAAAAGTTACCCGTAGAGAAACTAACCTACCTCTAAAAATGAATGCCCTTATGCAAAAACGATTGTTAAAGTTAAAGCATGCTTTAAAATCGGTTTTGCCATACAAAATTAATTTTTAAACCAACTTTAAGTTTAACAATCGTTTTTGCATAAGGGGAGAAAGCAAATGCAACTTTTATGGATTGATTATGGATGGCAACCGAACTTCGGTTGCCGAGTTAACTAGCAACGCAACTGAAATTAAAATTCTTATTATGTATGGCAACTTCCTTCAGTTGCCGAAAAGTTATCAAAAATACAATTATGACAGATTGGCAACTGCAAATAATGTAAACAATTCAAAATATAAGTGCTAAAAACCATTAAGTAAAAGTGCTTAAAACATAACTGATCATAAAAATTATTAATTAAGTGGAATTCATTTTTGATGAAGAGAAGGAAGTAAAAGGTTGAATCTATTAGACGGCTCTTAAGAATTACCACCTCTACTGTGAGTATGTATGTATGTATATGATATTGCCTGAAATAAGTTTTAACAATCTCTTTTTTAGCTGTAAAGAATATTTTCTTGAAATATGCAAAGAAGAAATTCAATAATAAAAATAATATTGCAATTACTGTTTAATTTTTCCAAATTAAATTCCTGGTTGCCAATATGGTAACTGAAATTACCAGCTGTTAGTTGCTATACATAATAACATTTCCGCAACTAGCAACGCAACCAAAGTCCGGTTACCATCCATAATCAATAGTCGGCGAAATTTCAAAACCGTAAACTTGGAGCAAGGAGACTGTAAAATTCCATTTTCGTCCCCGCCTCCTTTTGTGTGCGGTGACAAAAATATTAGTTGCAAAAATAATCTAAAAAAAATGTACTTATTGTGCTTTAATGTTAAAAAATTTTACTTTTGTGGGCAGCGGGAAGTTAACCTCCCCCGAAAAGCCCCTGTCAAAAAATTTCCTACTCATATTTACCTATGCAAGATGAGCAAAGATAGGAAAAAGGTGAGATTTTCAAAAAATCACCAAAAAAAATGGCACAAACTTGCGCAAACTTTTTTTGAGCCTAAAATTTGAGAATCTGAATTTTATTGTGGTGTAAAACATATTTTTTCACTTTTAAAACTTTTTTTTTGCAAAAAGTGTATACCGTTTTAAATTTTTAAACGAATTGTTTCAAAGATATTCAAGATATTTTTTGTTTTAATAATGAATGAAAAAATATCTTGTAAACATGTTAAAACCGAAAAACAATTCAAAACTCATGTAATTTTCTTCACTTTCCTGACTTTAGCAGTATCTCAGAGCTACAAATCACAACTTCAAAATGTACAATATGATATAAAATTTTGTTGTGTATCGACGTGAGTACTTAATTATTATGATTTCTTTCAATTAATTTTTGCCTTTTTGGCCAGCCTTTTGGCTCAAATACTCCTCTGCGATGTCCGCCGCCACATGTTGTTTTCTCTGAAATTCTGAAAATTTCACAGAATATGTAAAACTTTGGCCGCTACAACAACAAATACATGACAGTTAAAAAATTAAGTGGAGTTCTACGAAAAGTGTTGAAATCCTAATGTAATATATGTATATGCACATACAATTATAAGTATATAGACACTTGAAATTTGCAAAGTTGGTATATTTGCATGCAACACTGAAATTTAAAAAATTAATATTAAAGGGTATTCTATCAGTTAATGTAATTTTTAGGGTTTCGTACACCAGAGATGAAAAGAAACCCTATTGTTTTCGCTACGCTGTCCGTCTGTCACAGGGTATTTTCTCGAGAACCGTAAGAGATACGGACCTGAAATTTGGACAGAGTGTGTAGACCCTTGGCCGCTACAACAACAAATACATGAGAGTTGGAAATTAAAGGGTGTGCCAAAACGAGCAACTAAAAATGTTAAAATCCCATGTAATATACATACAATTGTATGTATATGCACTTGAAATTTGTAAAGTTAGTGTATTTTTATACCGACTACAACAATTAACACTAAAGTTTAAAAAATTTTAATTAAAGGGTGTACCATCAGTTAATGTAATTTTAACTATGTAATTTTGATAACTTGCTGTATCTTGGAAACCGTAAGAGCAAACCTCTTGAAATTTTCAAAAACGATAAAAAAAAAATCCCAAAATTATAAAATCGCCAAACCGAAAAAAATCGCTAAAAGAAACAAAAAATCGCCAAAACGAAAAAAAGCACCAAATTAAACAAAAATTCTAAAACGAAAATAATTTGAGAAAAAGCGGAAAAATCGCAAGAATGAAAAAATCGGCAAAAATTAAAGAATCGCCAAAATTAAAAAAATAGCCAAACACTATTAAAAAATGCTCAGAGCCCAACGTACGGAACCCTTCGTGCGCGATTCAAAGTCACACTTTACTGAATTTATTACTATGTAATTTTGACAACTTACTGTATCTGGGAAACCCTAAGGCTGATGACAGAGTGACCGCTAGAAGCGATAATAGTTTGAGCTATATCATGATAGAAGGTGCCAGAGTTGACGCTATATTGAACAAAGCGATTTCTATTGTTGATATTAATTTGTTTGTGTTTTATAAGCGCTTTTGTATGAAAAATGGATTAATTAATGCATACATGCTTTCAATATATTTTTGTGTAAAAATTAAGGATAAACAAATTTAAACAATTTTATAAAAAACCCCATGCAAAAAGGAAACAAATTTAACCTTTAACTGCTGAGGTGGTGGTAAATTTTATCCTGACGTTAAATTTTTTTCAATTGTGCTCTAGTAATTTATCCTTTTTAGTATCTTCCTATATCGTCGTCCTTCATACTCAGTTCTATTTTGGTAGATGTTGTAATAGCTTGATCCAAAATATCCATATCCTGGGGTAAAAATGACCAGACGTGTGTATTTACGTAGTCTTTTTCAAAGAAAATATTTCAAAATATTCCTTTTTTTTTAATATTTTTAATAAAACTTTTTAAAGTCTATTTCTATAGGCTACGTAACAGGCAATTTGTAAGGAAATTCGGTGGTTGAGCAATAATAGAATTATTTTAAAAAAGTTGAAGTCGGAGTGAAATTTACTATTTTATGTTATATCGAAGTCAGCTAAATCGATAGCTATCGACCTAAAATAAAAATGTATGCCCTGAAAATGTTGATATAAAGGCTAAAATGTAAAACTACGCACCAAATTTACTTGTAATATAGTAAGCTAATGTACGTACACTTTGCAAATACAGATTTAAATTAATAAAAAAGCCAGTAACAGGTTGACCCGCAGTTCCTACAACTTATTTTCCTTCTGTGGGCTCTTCTTATTTTACTAAACTGTATACATTTGGCTATGAAAAAATTACATTTAAGTTTTTGACTAATTTTAAATTCATGTTTTTTCTTTCAATTCAGGAAGTGATATTTTTAGGATTAACAAAACTTTGTTGCACTTTATAAGACTTTTTGTTTTTATCAAAAGCTTATTTGTTTCTGAATTAAGAATGCTGCCTCTTATATTATTTTAAAAAAAATTATCTAAATAAACTGATTTTTTATTAAATATTTTTGCGAAAATTAAAAGGGGTAAAATTTACCACCACATCCCAAGGTATGTCCAAAAATTTCACCTCAGTAGTTAAAAGTTAAGTGTCATGACAAAAAAAAACAAAAGGGAAGAAGGTACAACGTGCTAGAAACCATTACACAACCTGCTTTGTAGCACAAACTCGCATCTAGCTTCGCTCGCACCCTGACATCTTTTGAACGATCACATAACAAATCACAGGCGGTGGTTTGTAGCGCATTGTAGCACCATCTTATATTGTAGCTTCTAGCGGCCACTCTGTCATCAGCCTAAGAGACAAACTCTTGAAATTTTCAAAAACGATAAAACTAAAAAATCGGAAAAAACCGAAAGAAATGTCCAAACCAAAAAAAATCGCCAAAGACAAAAAACGAAAAAACCGTAAAAGATCCAAAAAGAAGAAAAAAAAACACCGAAGCTAAGAAAATCGCCATAAAAAACCGAAAAAGTGTACTAAATTTTTTTTAAATGTCTACATCAGGTAAGATATTCGATTATATAGGCTAAAGTTCGCATTGTATTACATATGTAGTATCCGTACGGAATCCTTCGTGAGCTAGTCAAAGTCGCACTTTACTGAATTTATTTAATACAGGCGATGGAACCAAACACGTACCATAAGTTCTATGCAGAGCTCGCAAAATATGCTCAACCAAATTTCTGTGAGGTCTTCTCACTCAAAAGACCTAAAAAAAGGTTGAGCGTAACACACGAATCGGTATCTTACTGACCGCATGATACGAACAGAATCGTTCGTTGCTCAGCTACTGAGGGTCAGTAAGTGAGCAAAACAAGCAAGTGTTATGTAAATGTTTACCTATCCACAGTCGCAACACACATACATGCTCAAGAGACCATTTGCCGAGATTTTACGAAATAAAGGGTCTCGAGCAGTGATGGTATTTTGGTGCGTTTCGGGTATTTTTTGGTGCTTTTTGCCTCTTCATAAACGCGAAATTTTGGTCAGTACCCTTTTTTAAAAAGGGGGTATTTACAGTGGTTTTTAAAAATTTCTTACAGTGCTTTTGGTGCTTTTTTGAAAAATAAAAATATTTTTAATTTACAAACCTAATGTACTTTTAAGAGCTAATAGCAGCATCTTTTGACTGAGCCTTCTTAAATTGTTTTTAATGACAATAACGGAAACTATGTTAAAAAAAGTAAGAAAATAAAAAAAACATGTTGATTATTGAGTAATCAAGGGGTAAAATTTACCACCACATCCCAAGGTATGTCCAAAAATTTCACCTCAGTAGTTAAAAGTTAAGTGTCATGACAAAAAAAAAACAAAAGGGAAGAAGGTACAACGTGCTAGAAACCATTACACAACCTGCTTTGTAGCACAAACTCGCATCTAGCTTCGCTCGCACCCTGACATCTTTTGAACGATCACATAACAAATCACAGGCGGTGGTTTGTAGCGCATTGTAGCACCATCTTATATTGTAGCTTCTAGCGGCCACTCTGTCATCAGCCTAAGAGACAAACTCTTGAAATTTTCAAAAACGATAAAACTAAAAAATCGGAAAAAAACGAAAGAAATGTCCAAACCAAAAAAAATCGCCAAAGACAAAAAACGAAAAAACCGTAAAAGATCCAAAAAGAAGAAAAAAAAACACCGAAGCTAAGAAAATCGCCATAAAAAACCGAAAAAGTGTACTAAATTTTTTTTAAATGTCTACATCAGGTAAGATATTCGATTATATAGGCTAAAGTTCGCATTGTATTACATATGTAGTATCCGTACGGAATCCTTCGTGAGCTAGTCAAAGTCGCACTTTACTGAATTTATTTAATACAGGCGATGGAACCAAACACGTACCATAAGTTCTATGCAGAGCTCGCAAAATATGCTCAACCAAATTTCTGTGAGGTCTTCTCACTCAAAAGACCTAAAAAAAGGTTGAGCGTAACACACGAATCGGTATCTTACTGACCGCATGATACGAACAGAATCGTTCGTTGCTCAGCTACTGAGGGTCAGTAAGTGAGCAAAACAAGCAAGTGTTATGTAAATGTTTACCTATCCACAGTCGCAACACACATACATGCTCAAGAGACCATTTGCCGAGATTTTACGAAATAAAGGGTCTCGAGCAGTGATGGTATTTTGGTGCGTTTCGGGTATTTTTTGGTGCTTTTTGCCTCTTCATAAACGCGAAATTTTGGTCAGTACCCTTTTTTAAAAAGGGGGTATTTACAGTGGTTTTTAAAAATTTCTTACAGTGCTTTTGGTGCTTTTTTGAAAAATAAAAATATTTTTAATTTACAAACCTAATGTACTTTTAAGAGCTAATAGCAGCATCTTTTGACTGAGCCTTCTTAAATTGTTTTTAATGACAATAACGGAAACTATGTTAAAAAAAGTAAGAAAATAAAAAAAACATGTTGATTATTGAGTTCTTGTTTCAACTTTGTTATTTGTTGTTAGGATTCTCATTTGTTTAAATGAAAGTTTATAATATAATAACTCTAGTTGTTCTAAGATATTTGGGTAAAGGTTCCCTGATAATCTGCATTAGCAACAGTGAAATGCGCATAGGATCCAGCTAAACCCCTCAATAATCAATTTCAATGTATTTTTAATAAAAAAAAAATATTTTACTTAATAAGTAAAATAATAATTTGGGATTATTAGTGCGTTTAAAAATTTTAAACTAAAAAAAAAGAACGTTGGTGCTTTTTTACCCTCTTTTTCGTATTTTTTTGCGCTTTTTACCCTTTTCGCAACAGCTTAATGTGCGTTTGCTCTTCGTAGAGATACCAACACTGCTCTCGAGTGAACACATAAGCCGAGCGATCGAACAAAAACGGTCGTTGGTTGAGTGAAGAGCAAGCCAAAGAACGAAGTTTGAGGGTTTTTTCGCGACAGTGTCGCATCGTGTCAGTGGACGATTGTTTTTTTTTTTTCTGACAACAAGCACGAGAGAGACCAATTATTGCAAGCTTGGTTCTATATGTTTATCGAATTAATCACAAGAGATAGGTGATCCGTGTTATTTAATAATGTTGTTCCCTTAAGAGAAGTAACACTCAGGCAATGAGTGCCTTCTACTATTACTAGGGATAGTGATAGAGAAAACAAGTGGTGAAGAAAGAGATGGAGGAAGCTTCTTTTACAGCTATGTATTTTGCACGTTTTTAATAAGACAGTGTTGTAGAGACTCTGGTGTCAATGAGGGGTATTTAATTTTCGAATGTGTGTTTAGTAGCCATTTTATTCGATGATTCTACTACATAATACCGATGAAGGAGAGGGATCTGATGTTACATTAGGATTAGTATCCGCTGAAGGTGGTATACATAGTTAAGTGGCCAGAGACTATCCCCCATATGCAAAAAAAAACAACATGTGCTTGAGGTGTACTTTAAAACAAAATTTCAATACAAAAATCGGTTTTAACATACACTTGAAGCATACGTTATTTTTTGCATATGGGGGTATGCCTTCATCACTTGAACTTTCCTACAACAACAAACACAAAGAGACGCTAGTGAACATCAGAAAAACACGTGGTGTTGTAATTTATTGACTTTGTCGGTGGCCGGGCTATAACCCAGAAGCTTCGGTTTTGTAGTAAACGTACTAAATACTTTGTAAGACTTTTTTATCATTTTTTAATTTTGTTGCGAATTTGTACCATTTTTTGCAAAGTTTCTCAGAAAAAACATTAATTCGCACTAAATTAAAAATTTTCTATTATTTTTATAAAAAAAATCGTCAAAACAGCGTCGTCAAGGCTACCAACCAATTCACAGATTATTGCTCATTAGGAAACACTTTTATCTTTTTTGCAACCTTGTCATGTATACGCTAGTCTTAAAACTACATGTTATTTAATTTTTGTTTGCGAGTTATTAAATTTTTTTGGGAATTATTTCATTTATCTTATTATTGGTTTCTTCAAATTTATTCAGGGCAATTATGTAAAAAATTCCGCAGAAAATTTCTCCCTTATCCAATTATAATTTTTTGTTTTCCCTATCCCTATTTGCTATTAGTTGGAATTGTTCCCTGGGAGAAATTTCTACTTAATATTTCTTTCAGCCTACCCGAAGAAAAATAGCGCTGTGTCGGGATATTCCACCATTGAGAAAATCCATACGAACGGCTAAAGGGCGTATATGCAAGAAACCTTTAGTAGTAGGCGCCGAGTTGGGTAATACCATAGTGGAAACAATTCTTTAGCCTGGACAAAAACTTCAGATGGCAATGTCGTTATGTGATTCCATCTAATGAGAAGGGCCGCTGATGCAAACAAGAGAGCTTTAGATCGAGATGCAGGTTTTTGGAAAAATTCAAAGGCAATTGCTAGTTATCCCGCTAATAATGTGTGGTTTTATTTTTGTTTGTATTTATTTGCCTTGGGAGTTATTTAATTTTTCTAGGGACTTATTTCATAAAAGTCCATTTAATTTTGTGGAAATAATTACTCGTATCGTGGTATCGTGGTTGGCAAAAACGCCAGTAAATGCGACACTTTTATGAAATCTATTATAAACAAGTCGATTAAATAATACAGCGTTTGGCGTTTTTGCTTGTCAAAAGTGGCGAAAACAGTCAAGTTTTTTGTTACCGCCATTACACTGGGTCTTCACGTAGCAATTTCATTGCTGAGAACAAGCAATAACGTCGGCAGAGTAATTAAATTTTTTTCTTCTTCTTGCTTGAGGCGGAGAACACGTACGGCAATTTTTTCACAAATTTTACACATACATAGGGCAGGTATTGCCTAAAACATATATTTCCAATATAGAAATACGAACAATTTATATTTATTTCTTTTTATATTATGTTTTCGCACAATGTCTTTTTATATTTTGCTTGAATTTACTGTTTTTCCAAAATTAATTAAAAAATATAACAAAAGTGACAGCAGATTGCTTGGCAATAATTGCTCGAGCAATCAGCACAGTAATCATTGCTCAATGGATTGACACTTATGACAATCACTGTCTACACGTAGGAAATTTCATGGACGCAATCAAATATGACAATTGCCGCAATCTTTATTGCTACGTGAAGACCCAGTGTTATAGAAAAAATAAACAACATCAAAAGTCCTAATTTACACTCAGCAAGTCTTATTGCTAAGCTGATTAGTGCTTTAGGAGAGAGAGACGAGGGGAAAATAAAAATGTATGTTCCCCTCGTCTCTCTCTCCAACAAACTAATCAGCTTAGCAATAAGACTTGCTTTATGCAAATTAGATGGAAATAAATTGTGAGTATTAATTAATTTAAATTTTTTTTTTGCATATTTTGTCGTTTATATGTACATATATACATTTCAGTATGAAAATAACTACGCCAGCACAATTTGCAATAATGGTCGAAATGATGGAAAAAAACCATACTTATTCAGGGCAATTATGAATAAAATTCCGCGAGAAATGTCTCCCTTTTCCAATTAGAATTTTTTGTTTTCCCTATTACTTATCATTAGTTGGAATTATTCCCCGGGAAATATTTCTCGCGGAATTTTATTCATAATTGCCCTCATCAAAGGGGTATTACAAAAGTTTAAATAAAATAAACAAGAATAGAACGAAACTCCTGATGATTTAATTAAATAGTATTAGTATTAATAGTATTGGACCTCCATTCCACAATGATAAGGGTTGGGTGAAAGTTTGGGAAATCCATCTCGGACAAAGCTCATTGTACATGGGTTCAATACCAGTGCTGCCACAACCAAAAAATATTTACAACCAAAATTCGCTTTAAAAGTTACCAAATGAGAAAAAAAATAACCAAATTTCAATATGTAGTATTTTTATTAAATAACATTTAAAAAGCATACACTTTGTGGCGCACTACAACAAGAAATCAAGGTACATGAAGCTGACTTGCAAGCAATAGATCAATGCTCATTTGTAAGGTATATGCCAGTCGGCAGCTGATTAATTTTTTCTCGTATAGTTTTCCGTTTTATTGTTTTTTTTTCACAACAACTTGCGTGCATATTCTTTATATAAATTTACTCTGTAAAATCTTTTAATTGAATGTTGCCGCCATTACAGAAGACATGTCATTTCTGTAGTACAGAGTTGCGATCATTTAGTAAAATTAAAAGCTGTTGACAGTGTTGTAAAAGTATTGTAAACAAGTGAGTAGCAATCAAGGCGAATTCATAACAGGTGGCTGTACTAGCGATTTTAGTCACAGCTGTTTTATTTTCCGTTGACTTTTTTTTTTTTAAAGAGAAGTAACACTCAGGCAATTAATGCCTACTACTATTACTAGGTGTTACCTTCTTTAGGAAAGGGATAGTGATAGAGAAGACAGGTGGTGAAGGGAGAGATAGAGGAAAGCTTCATTCTTTTACAACTCTGCTTTTTTGCACGTTTTTGATAATGCAGTGTTTCTGCGCCATCTGGTGTCAAATGAGGCATATTAAATTTTTGTAGCCATTTTATTGATTATTTTACTTCGCCGATGATTCTGCTACACAACGAAGGAGGGCGCTCTGATGTTACATTAGGACTAGTAGCTGCTGAAGTCGGTATAGTTCAGTGACCAGTGACTATGCCTTCATCACTTGAACTTTCCTACAACAACTGATACAAAGGGACACTAATGCACATCAGAAAAATGCGTGGTGTTGTTATTCAATGACTGTTGGATACAGGGATTGAACCCAGGACCTTCGGTTTTGTAGTCAACGTGCTAACTACTTCAGCCAACGCCACCCTCGACTTGGTAGCAATACTAAAAATTTAAGAACATAAAAGCTTAAAAAGTATAACATAAAAAATATGTACATGTGTATCATTATTTTGGCAAAAAAAAATAACCAAAATGAGACAAATATTCACATCTCCACATTAAAGAAAAAATTTATCACTTTTGGTTAGAAATAACCAAAAACGACAGCCCTGTTCAATACATTCATGAAACGCATAACTCACCGAGGACTGACAAACAAAAATGTCATTTCCAGCACCGTTTTAGTAACTGCCTTCGGCAAGTGTCCTCATTGTTGCTGTTCGTTTCAACAATTTTGAGGGTTTTTTTAATTTGGGTGAAATACTTTTAATTCATAATCAAAACCATTCTTATTTAATATAAGTAATGAATCTTTGAAAAAGTATTTATGTATGTACTAAATTAAAAAAAAATATGTAAGCTTACTTTCTGTTTGATAGGGAAAATATTTAAGTATGTACATATCTTGTTTTCTTAAAAGATTAATTTCTTTTGTATCACATATTTCTTCGTCTTCAGAAGACGAATAAAAGCACACACGTAATATTATTTATTATAAAAACTAACTATTAATCAGAAAGTAAAATCAACTGTAGAAAGCAAAAACAATGTAACATAATACCCACTACAATAATACTTACATGTACTATGTACCGACGGTACATCGAATAAGTAAAAATAATTAATGTGATTATCGTAAAAGATAAGTAAGAATATTTAAACATACTTAGGTAGAGTGATATAACTTCGTCCTAACCAAAATAGAAAATGGAAAAACAGAAAATGAAAAGTGATACTTACAAATGTATTTACCAAAGGTAAATCAATAATTGTACATACAATAATCATTTCTCATATTCCATTTCATTGAAAATTTGCGTTAAATAGCTGATGTTAATAACAATCTCAACACCAGTAGATAGACATAGGTGCTGATGAAGTGCGTGGCTGCACAGAAAAATATCGGTATTCCCCCAGCTAATAAAGTCTAGTTTAATTTTTCTTAGCTTCTTTAGAAAACCATATTAATTAATAAAGATATTTCATTAAATAAGAATTGAAATTACTGAACTTAAGCTTGATTAAGAAATTATTTCTGATTAAAATTCACTACAGTTCAATTAAATCTAAAAATGTCTTACTAAAAACTAACTATTTTCAAAAATTAACAAATTAATTTATTTATTGTTTTCAATAGACTTGTGCCATTTAGTTCATTTCAGTGACCGGTCATTTTAGTTCATTATTTATAAATGAACTAGTTCGTTCATTTAGTTCAATCGGTCTTTTTAGTTCAATGAATTAGTTAGGTCTTTTTAGTTCAATGATTTTACATCTACCATTCTACATGCATATGTATGTTTGTGTGGTCTTTGGAAAAATTTAAAACACAGACTCTGTGATTAAAAAACTACGAAAACTAATTAATTAATAATAAATTTGCTTTATAATGAGTTTATAAAACATATTTAGTGTGAAAACCTTTAAATATTTTAAAATTTAAAATATTTTTAAGTGTTTACTTGTGTTTTCTTGTTTATGGCATTTGTTGTAGTAGCCATCGATAAAAAGAACTAAATATACATGCATACATACATACATATGGATGAGTATAGAAGTAAAGCACACAAACAGTAAAAAAGTAAAGCAAAACGTTGAAAACATTTAGTTCATATCCTCTGTGTTAGTTCATTTTGTGTCTTAGTTCTTAGTTCAAAAATTGAACTAGATCAAAAATTGAACTAGTGATCGTAAAACAATTGAACTAGTTCACATAGTTCAAAGTACTGAATCGTTCATTTGAACTAGTTCGTTCATGAACTACACAAGACTAGTTTTCAACCTTCATCGACAGGGGGATAGGGGATCTTTTTCTTTTTTTTTCATAATCAAATAAAATAGAGCTATTTATTACAATATGACTCCTTTACAAAGTGGTTTTAGGTGAAAATTTTACACGGTACCACTATAGCCCTACGTCTACACCTGATATATTTTTATCATAACAAAAGTCAAACTTTATATTGAAAAATTGTTTTTTTATGGTAGCACTTTTTTCTACATAGAATTTGACATTTGTGATGATAAAAATATATCAGGTGTAGACGTAGAGTAATAAAAAATCTACTATAAATACGCCAGTCGTCGAAATATGTACGCCTACGCCAAACACGATAAGGGTGATGAAATTTTTTTGATACTTTTTTCATTTGGAGTTATTTATTTTTTTATGATTGGGACTTACGGTACCCAAAATTCGTCCTCTAAAGGGAAATGAGTTGTTTTTTGCTTTATTTTATGTATTTAAAAAATTTATTTGTTGTTGGCTTAGCACCTCTAGATGCATTTCGTAGTTGCTGAAAATTTTTTTAATTCATATTAATTTTGATCTTTAGATAAGAATAGTTTTACAAAAACTTTTGGTAAATACGTTGCGATATATCGAAATATCGATGTTTTAAAAAACATATATATCGATACTGAATAAAATTTTCGATAAAATATATGTATATGATACATTTTCCCCCATTTGCCCATCTCTATGAGGTATGATTTGCATGATTAAGCAATAACATATCACAAGTAGCAAATTTTAGCTTGTTATATTTATTGCAAACCTCAACCGACTTCAAGTCTTTATAAAAAAAATCGCTCAGTCAACTCATCAGTACACTTCAACCACAAAAGGGTGAAAAAACTCTCACAGAATTTTTGTTTACGATTGGGACAATAGGGTACACTTTTATAAAATAAATAAAAGAAAAACAAAGTAGTAGTTTAAAGTGTTATTTTAATAACACAAAAATTAAAATATTAAAAAAAAGTTTATTTTCGGTATTTTTGTTCAAGATTTATCGACCAAAAATATGTTTAAACCTTTCAAGACATTAAAAGAAAAATTTAGTATCTACTTTGGACCAAGAAATAATACTTTGTCGATGACTTTCGACTTGAAAGTTTTAGTCGAATTTCGACTAATTCAATTATCCATACAACCTATTAAGTACAAGTATAACATGATTTAGAAAATAATTATTCGTTAATTATGAAATTAGGCATGGATAGATACTTATATTCCAAAAGTGAACGCTTTCAATAACGTACTTATGTAAATAAAAAACCTTAATGTTTGAAATATATTTCGATATTCAATATATAAAATTAGCAAATTATTTTTCTTTTAAAAATAAATTTATGTACAACGCGTGCAATTTACACCTACTTAAATATCTACTTAATTAACTTTGCATAAAATTAAATTCAATTCAAACAATTGAAACAATACATTAAATAACAAATATAAATAAAAAGAACGTAAATAATATTTATAAATTAAAACACAAATTTAAGGTCATGACTCACTATCTTACACAATCGCACGTCTTATTGTCTTTTGAAAATTTTCATAGACTCTATCATACCAGAGTTGTATTTTCTCAAAAATAGCACGATTGTGTAGGATAATGAATCCTAGCCTTTAATAATATCGTGTAAGTCTTTCATTTGTTCTTCAAGTCTTAGTGTTAAAAAAACTGAGAAAATTTACATATTTATATATCTATATACATACATATGTATATGTTTGTCTTTATAAATATAAAATCCTTATGTATAACAAATACTGACATGAAGTTAGCATGAAGTTTAGTGTAGTAATACGGTTACATGCAACAGCGTTCGTGGAAATAATGTTAATCAAAAATTAGATATCACGTCGACAGACGTTTTTTAAAAACAGAAGCTACTACATGAATTCTTAAGACCGGCAAAGGCCGACAAGATAGAAAATCTTTACTTAACGAAGCCGCTATTCGTCCTAATGAGAAGAAAATTTTTAAATCGAATTTACTACACTTGTCCATATTGTCGACAAATACTAAAAAGTACTCTTAAAGTTCATTAGTAAAAAAAATATATATATATATATAGTTTGTTGCCAAAAAAAGTAATGATGTCCATGGTAATGCCCATGGATATTATTGCGTTCATGGAACCAGTAACATACATACATATGTACGTAGTACATAACCTATTGCTAGATTTTTGTTATACATAAGGCTGATATTACATAAATATGTATATAAACATATATATAACTATATATATATATGTATATATTGCTTTAATATAATTATATATCTTACATAAACGTTTTAATTTATATTTTCATTGTAATGATTTTGATTATCTGACTAGTAATTATGTATGTTAATAATGCATGCACGAAATCTTATGGTTTTAATAATTGATAAGTTAAGTTAGTATATTTTTATTTTATTTAAATGCATATTCCTGGAAGATTCCGCCTGTAGCAGGTTTTCTAAATTTATAAATTTAATATAATTTGTTTTACTTTTATTTTTTCATTATGAAAAATTTTATATTCATACTTTTTATTTTCAGATAATTATAACCTAGATTTGTCTTAATGATTTCAACATTACTGAACACATTTAATTATTTTATACATATAATTGGCTAAAACACTTTTGAATGGTTACATAATTTATATATGTAGATACATGCACACATATCTGCCTATGATTGATTTTGAAAGTGGTCTAAGTCATAAGCATTTTGCTGGGAAATGTTAAATGCATCTTAAAAGAACTTCAATATATATTAAATAAATTTGTATTTATAGAAACTAGCACAAATCTAAATTAAAATGTTGCATAATATAAAAATATATTTTTTTTGGTTTGTTCAAATACAATCTACTAGATATCTCGACCAAAGAAATATATGACTTACCCCTAGTTTTTAACTTAATATTTAAATATGTAATTAGCTAATTTTTACTTACATTTAAATTGTATTTAAATACGATTACATTTTTCAGTGCTTAATTAAAGTTCTTATTAATTTACGTTGAAAGTACGCAGCACTAAAAAATTTACAAATATTATGGAAAGCTTTCCAAACAACAGCTGTTTCACATAAACAAAAAAAGTTAAGTTATCAACATGTTGAAAATTAAAATTGCATAAAAACACATTTTATGAAACCAAACGAGCATCAAAATGCCTTTTTCTATTTAGTTATTCCATGATATTTAATATATATATATATATATATATATATATATATATATATATATATATATATATGTTATAAATTTTTTCATGAAACGAAATTCTTTTTAATACGATCCAATAAGCACACACACGGACAAAAACATATGGTACGCTCATAAAACTTAAATAGAATTAAAACAAACATGGCATTTTAGTATTATTTAATTATGCACTGAAAACCCCAATTTCGTATTAAATAGAACTTCAAAATAATTACAATTTGAGTCCAAGGTCAAAAATTTACCCTTAGACAACTTTCATAATTAAGGCATATATCGTTGGTCTCAAGTAGAAAAGCCCTAACTCAAATAATTGTAACTTTACAGAAGAAGATAAAACATAACAGAAATTGCAATATTCACAATGTAATTTTATTTTGTAAAACTGCTTGTAAAAGCGTAATTTTTTACACTATTGCAATATATATTTGTGAAAAGGTGTATTTCTGTGAAATGTATTGGAATCACAGAAAAAATCAATTTCGTATAAAACACGAGTTAGGATCTTTCTACTTGAGACCATCGATATACAACTTTCGTCATCGTCCTTTGAGTGGCTTTAATGTAAGTAGCTCTTCAAACAAATATACAAACTATATACTTATGTATATAAATATGTATTCGATTATAGCATTGTCAATTTTGAACACCATGGTAAAATGAACATTTGTTTTGGGTCCTCACCATGAGTTCTTGCTAAAGACATCAATATATGAGTGACGATTCAACAGTTTTAAAATTTAATTTAAACAGTAAACAACATTTAAAACCAAATCATGGTATTGATCCGTAAATTACTAAGAAAAATTTCTAGATTTCGTAACACGCATACATTGGTGCAGGACCAAATTAACAGCCTGTTCTATGATGTAGAAAGAATTTGCTCATTCGAGTTCTTGGCGATAAAAAAGCAGATTTGAATTTTTCTAACTATACTTATGTCAAACGAAAGATGAATAAAAACGTAGATGTTTCCATACAAAATTTGGCTTTCTCATCACTATTTATTCGAAGGGAAAAGGAAATCGCAAAATTGCCGCTTCGATTCCAACTAGAAAAATATATTTGCGAAACGATCAATAAAATTTGCAGAAGGCTCGATATACCACCGCTTTATTATTTTTCTTTAAAACACCTAGTCATACTAAGAAAATTATTTTCCCCAACATATAAAAAAATCACTCATGGTAATCTCTACGAAGGAAAATTGAAAGAAAGGCAGTATTTGTAGGAAATTAATTTTAAATAATAGCTAAAACCGGTGTTTGTTAACTAAATTTAACGAAGAATGACAGAAAATTTTTCCCAACTAAAGTAAGCCCTATCGGAAGAAAATTACATCACTCGATTTAATCTTTTTCGTACACATTAAAGGCCTTATTCATAGAAAAAAATTTTGGAATTGCAACTAAATTTCCAGAAAAAAATTATTTTGTAAACCTTTTCAAAACCAACATTAAAACATTTGTACTTATTCGAAAATTCGGAGTATACTGTTTTGTTTTGGTTCGAAAATCAGTTGATATTGAACAAAATATTTCTTCATCGACTTGCTTAAGTTAAAATTATCAAAATATTCTTCATTTAGATCATCAGCAACACTTTCGTGAGATAATTGAGATTAAAGTTAAATTGTTTAGACAGTAGTACAAGTTCGTTCTCGTCTCCAAAAAGTAAACAGTGTTTTAGAAACAATAATATAAGGATACTACCCTACTTATGGCAACACTGAAAGATTCATACAATTTAGCTCAAGGTGTATTTAAACAGGTGGCAGCGTTATTTCAGCTGATAATTATTTGCTCTATGTGCTTTGTAACTAACGAATGTCAAAAATTTCGTTTTGTTTTGGTTTTGGTGCAATTATTTTTGTGCTTTTGACATTCTTCGGTTCTTTACACAGCTATGGTTGCCGTATTTTTGTATAACAAGTCCTTACGCAGTCACCTGTATAATTACACCATGATTTAGCTTTTATTGAATAATTTTTGAGTTCATAAGAGAGAAAGAACATAATGAAAAGTGGAAGCGTGTGAACAAGGACCAAGCCGTATCAGGTGGCATCACTAGTCACATTAGATATTGATGCCACCTGATACGGCATGGTCCTTGTTCACACGCTTTCACTTTTCATTATGTTCTTTCTCATATATATATGTATGTACAAAGTAAATTTGTAGAATTTGGTTGCACAAAAATGGACGGTTGACTAACACCATATGTCCATGATGTTATTAACAGTATTCTTAAAAAAGTTTTTGTGACTCACTATACCCGACTTATGCCTTCATATAGGAAGTAGCAACGTGGTTGTCAATGAAATTCCACAAAAGAACCGCAAGAATATATGGTTATCCGTGGCAGATAGGTCAATCAGTGCAAGCGAGACGAAAAACTGTCGAGGGCCAAACAACACACACAAGCCTGACCGCACTTAAGAAATAATTACGATGACGCGAGAAATGTTCTCCAACCCAGAGCTGCTTAACGACTGTATATATATGTATATACATATATATATATGTATATACATATATATACATATACATATGTATATACATATATATATGTATATATATGTATGTATATGTACATAATGCCTTCAAATAGGAACGTCCTGCAGAAGCTAAAATTCGACCTAAACATTCCTATAGGAAGAAGTTCTGAAATCTTCAATCTCAAATTTTTGTGTAGTTGTATGTTAATCTTTAACATTTCTCCACGATTATGAGTTTTATATTTAAATAAATTTCAAATTAAAATAAACTTATGACAATATGTCGAATAATAAATTTCTTAAATGTTAAATTTAGATTTTATTTTTCATTTTGCCTTATAATTACTTTTATTGTTATCCAAAGGATTTCTAATTGTATAAAGGTGTAGAAAAATAGAATACATTCATATCGAATATAAATTATTTGCTGGGTTTTCTATAAGTTTATAAGCCTACTATGCTTATTTTTCTTTTGTGATTTTAAAAAATATTATTATTTGTGAATTCTCAAATAGTTTTTGAAAGTCTGTACATAAGATAAGAGGTTTGTGACTGTTCAAAACGTGTGTTTGAAGTCTACTGACGATTTGTTACAGTAACAATATAGCATATAGACATCGCTGAACCACCAGCAAATAAATTTCAAATTAAAATAAACTTATGACAATATGTCGAATAATAAATTTCTTAAACATTTCTAATAAGATTTATCTGAGGCAGAATATAAAAACTTTAGAAGTGGATCTTGGAAACTGCTACTATCTACCTAAAGGGAGCTCCTAGGGATACCCTGGCTCTTTAGCTACATGCTTTTGGCGTTTTTTTTTTAGTCTAATCGAAACACGGATATTGTATAGAAAACAGTGGAACATAACCATATTACCTCCTCATTTCTCTGCGACCTGTAAACCTAACATAGAGCATGTGTGTGTGAAGCGAACTAAGGCCATCGAAGCAAATCAACCAATTTGGCTTGAATTGGACAGACTGTGCTTAAATTTTCCTTCGACATCGAGAAACAGACTGTCAATATGTGACCAATTTTTTTACAGTAAAGCTGCTTTTAAATGAAAAATTTGTATACTTAATCCCAGCATTATTTTATATATCAGCTTTGTCATACATTCCTCTTGTTAAGATATTAATTCCGATTATAATATCTTCTTCAAGTTTCATATATTTTAAGTTTATTTTGTAAAAATAAAAATAAATTTTTTAATACGGAGAGTCCATCTGATCCTTGATTTTAAGGTTCTTGCAAATTAACAAACTCTAAAAAACTCTACGAAAAAAAAATAAATGAGCGAAATTCACCTTCAATGGGAACAGAATTTTGTTGACATGGCTGTATGTATGCATATACATAGATGTGGATTTTGCGTAGATCAATAAATAAATAAATTTATATTTAATATAAAATAACAATATATGTAAAAGTTTAAGTTTAAAACAAAATCTATATGAAAAAATTAGTCTTAATTCAAATATCGCATATATATGTAAAAAAATTACATTAACATTATGTAATTTTAAAACGTATAAATATTTTTTTTAATTTTTGGGACATTTAATAAATATAAGTATAAACTAGAAACGAGTATGAGTATGTTCTTTGTTTAAAAATTAAAACAAAATCTACACACATACATATATACATTAAGTATTTATAATATGCATGCAAAATTGTTTTAAACACTTTTGGGAGTATTCAAAAATAAAATTTTAAAAAATATTTAAAACATAATTTGAAAATTAATATTTTTATCAAGTCCACTGCTACGTATGTATATATAGTACGACCTAGATGGGCTTTAAATGCTTTTGTCTTGTTATTAATTAATAATGCAGATTCTGCTATAAACAATTTGTGTATTATTATTTAGTGAACTTTCATGGCTTGATATATTTGTGTGGAGCAAACTGGACAACTTGCATCGTTTTGTTGACATAAACGATTAGCACACAGGAAACAAAATATTGTATGGCCACATGGTATTAAAGTAGCAACAATATCTTTTTCGTGGCACATCCAACAATTTTTACGTTTTAGTTTTTCTAATAACTTTGTTTTTGCTGAAATTTTTAGTTGTTGCTGTTGCTGCAATATTGTTATTTTATTATTACCGTTGTCTCCAAAAAGTGAATCAGTTGGACTTAAGGATGTCGATGTTGGAGAACAATAAGAATTGTTAAGAGCTGCCATGGTATTAGGTATTCCCCAACTATATAAAGGAGATTCACCGATACCTTCATCTATATCAATGTTATCATTATTACCCGTACCACTGCTTGTACTGTTAGTAGCTGCTCCTAAAGATGATGATCCAGCATGTAGCGATTTCCAGAACTGTGTATTAGTGTTATTATTGAAGCTTTTAGAAGACGAAGCTGTAGATGAGGCCGAAGAACAGGAACGTGTAAATAAAGCATTTGTATTCAAATTATTTTGCTGATGTAAGAGTACGTTTGAGCCAGTGTTTGTATTCTCCATCATATTAAGAGAATTCATAACTGATTTAAAATTTCTTACAGCATTGGAATTATTTGTTTGGGGAAAATTTGAATTTTGCTCATTAGATAATTGTGCTGCTGTCGCAGTATTAGCTTCCAAAATATTTATTAAATCACTGCAGTTCAATGGCATATTACCACTAGTTGTGTTATCCGAATTTATTGTCACTTGTCGATGTATATCATTTACAGATATGTTCTGACTTATCTCACTGTTAATAAAATTGTTAAATGAATTTGAAGTGCCGCATTTATTCGCCGAATTTAAGATGCTGCCACCGATTTGATTGTATTCCAATGCTGAGCCTATTCCGTTTTTGTAAATTGATGACAAAATTTCTGAATGCAAATCATCATTCAGTATTTGGTTTAAGGAGTTTAGTGAGTGAAACCCTGCAGTTTGATTCGAGGATAAAGTCTCATTTAAGCGATTAAGGTCACCAGCTGGTGCTGGAGGTGGTGGTGGCGGCGGTGGTGGAGCTGGTACAGCCAATGAATTACCTGTTCGCGTAGCTATGTGTGCTTCAATCTGCTTTTTAGCCAATTGCACGTTTTCTTGCATTCCAGTCACTTCAAAAATTGGTTCCTTATCTCGTGATGGTGTTACTATATAAGTTTGGGTCTCGTGCTGAATATGCTTAATAGTGTTACCCTTCGGACCCACAACCAAGCCAACAACTCTGTATGGTACTCGTACTTGAATTGTTATTTGTCCTGGTAAAGGTGTATTCGATGACAATGAACTTTTATTTAATGTCACTAAATGTCCTCCACTGCTACCACTACCAGCCAAGCCCGCTGAACAATTGTTCATACCATCATTTGTACGCCTTGTTGCCCGTATAAGTGTGAAATGTTCAGCTGCTGACAAAATCTCACGTTTAGCTTTAGCAACATCCTCTTTGCGACCAGTTACTACAAATACGGGCTCCTCATTTCGAACTGGAGTCTTAATATAAGTGTTGGTTTTAGCACGAAGTGCTTTTATTTTGCAACCTACAATAAAATCAAGCGTTAAGTTAAATTGAAAAATATTTTAATTACATAGATAGCACATATTAGCATGTACAATTAGCAAAAGAAAAGCTTGTACAGCATACGCTCTGCTCTTCTAATCAAAGTATCTCTGTTGCTTTTTAATATTTTTAATAAGCTTTCTTTGAAAATCTTTCATTTTATTAACAAATTTATTTTAAAGCTTACAAATAATATAACATAAAATAGCACTATTTTCATGAGCACAAAAAAACGTGTACACTAACTTTTCCTTTAGGAAGGAATTATGAATGAAATGCATTAATTAAAAATACTATCAGGAAGGAGAAGATTAAATACATACTTCGCTCAAATGTTTGGAAGATTAAACTGCTCAGGTATTTGGAAAGTTTTAAATAATGCAGGATGTAGAGAGTCTCATGAAAGTATTTTTGAAGGAGATGTTGATAACGTTAATGGGTACTTTACTAGTGGTGTGGACACTACTGATGCTGATAACGATGTAATTGATTTTGAAAGGTTAGTGAACTTGATGTGTTTAATGCACTAAATAAGATTAAATCGAAGGCAGTAGGTGTTGATAATGTTACAATCCAATTTATAAAACTTATTTATCCCCATGTTTCCCACGTTCTCTTGTACCTAATAAACACTATTCTAACATCAATTTTCCCTTATTAGTTCTCGTTGTACCTTCATAGTGAACAAACGTATTAGCGGAATTTTTTTTACATACAAAGAAAACAAAACCCTACAAAAAATATTTGTAGTACATAGTATTCGTTGTACATTAACTTTGATAAACAAGCTTTTTTGCTTTGCTAATATTTTTTACATAGACAGTAATAACTAAAACAACAACAAAACAAAAACAACCGTAAAAAAAATAACTCAAAGTGCCCTTGAGGAATACACTAACAAAGTGCCCTTGAGGAATACTCTATATGAGTACCTCAAAAACAAATAATTGTGAAGTGAGTTATAACGGTAGAAATGCCTATCTTACAGTGAGCTCTGATGATCTTAATGATAACAATAAAAATAAAAAATCTGATGATAGACTTACTGTGAGTTCTCATGCTCTTAATATAAACAAAATAAATAAAAAACCTGATGACAGACTTTTTTTAACGGCAAAGCCAATTTTTCGTCAGCGATCAACTTCGCTTTGTCCAATGCCAACTAGCGATTCGTTAACATTACAGTTGCCTACTACTTCATCATTTAAATCAGCGATATCATCCGATTCATCACTTACCCAATCTGTCACTATAAATAAGAGTAGCCCAAAACCAAAGGTCCAAGTCGGAATGGACCGATATATAATTGTTGGAAAGCGCGGGCGAAGCCCAAATTCTACTAAAATTGCATCTGCTTCAAAGGTATCTAGGGATAACAGCGCATCCTCCACTAATCGTTTTCAAATATTGCAAGATGACGACACACCTGATATATCCGCGAACAAAACCTCCAAGCCGCCACCAATCTATTTGAGAGAAAAAAATTCAAACGCTCTTATTAAGAAACTAATTTCGGTCATTGGTGAGAATAAATTTCACATTGTTCCAATAAAACGTGGCAATATCGATGAAACGAAAATTCAAATTTATGACGAAACAGATTTCCGCAAAATGGTTTCTGAATTTGAAAAAAATAAAACAAGTTTCTACACATACCAGCTCAAGAGTCCTAAAGGCCTGCAGATCGTATTGAAGGGCATATATTCTTATGTTGTTCCCGAAGAAATAAAAGACGCACTCGTCCTCCAGGGATTCAAGGTAAAAAATGTTTCAAATATAATAAATAGGGAGAAGATTCCCCAGCCTCTATTTCACGTTGAACTTGAGCCGAATGATATAAAATTGAGAAAAAATGAGACGCACCCAATTTATAATTTAAAATATCTTTTATACCGAAAAATAACAGTTGAAGAACCACACAAGCGTTCTGGACCCGTACAGTGCCATAATTGTCAAGAATATGGCGACACAAAAACTTACTGCAAATTACCTACAGTTTGTGTTATTTGCGGTGAATTGCACGGTACTGCTAGTTGTACTAAACCAAAAGATCAAGCAGAAAAAAATGCAGTAATTGTGGAGGTAATCACACCGCTAACTATAGAGGATGTCCTGTATATTCCTTCGTTAAAAATACTATGGGCCGAAAACCTAAAGTAGCTCCAGCACAAACAGCAAACACTTACTCCGCCACTCTTGCCCAAGTGAGCCAACCAGTTAATTCACGTGTATCGTATGCCGATGCTGCGAAGACAAGCTCTATTCCCACACAAAATGTTTCACGGCCAAATACTTCAACAAATACAAACTCAGGCTTTAATTTTAATAGCCTTGAAACTACTATTGAAAATCTGGTGCAAACTATAAACAATTTTACAACAAATATGACTAGCATGATGCAAGAAATGCTGCGAATGCAGAATACATTGCTTCAAGCTTTAGTTAACAAACCATGGGGTCGATTCTGGTTCTGTGATAGTGTGAAATGAAAAAAAAAATTTCATATTCATTTTCACAACCCTTTTTCATAATACTTTTCACAATTACATAAAATGCGATTCTCGTTGCTATTATGAAAACATTGTTTTATTCCGTTGTGCCTATGAAACTTTTGTTTTTATGCTATTGAAATATGTCATGTAAATAAATAATATTAATTATTATTTATAAAAATATTGCAAGGAACTCGGTATGAGCATAGGTAAAGGTGTTAAAAAGGTTATCGCTACTTAATTAAACTTAATATTTTCTCTTCTTTATTATAGATTGTGCAAAATTTACGCTTCCAACTGCAAGGTCTGTTCTTTGTTACGAGTTAGCGTCATAAGCAGAATTTCAGACAAAATTTATTTCAACCCCTAGGTGTTATTATTAGCTTCTTCTGCAGGAATAGGGAAATGTGCACGTCTTCTGTCGGGCTTGAATATCGAACAGTGGCTGTGTCGAGTAAAGGTTTCCTTTTTATCTTGCCGATAGCCTTTAATGAAGAACATCTTTGTCAGCCATTAAGTTCTGCAGAAGGCTGGATAAGGATAAGTATTTACTCAACAAAGCCGTTATTCGATATACTTAGGGGAGAAACCCCTTTAGTTCGGCCGACAGCTTTGAAGGCAAAAAACATCTTGATGCTACTGTTTTTGGTATGCTCGTAAAATGTTATGTCCTTGCAAAAAGCAAATGATGCCCATCGTCAAAAATGAAAGCAACTTCATGGACATTATTATTTAATTTTTTAAATGCTACCACCCACATCTGAAACCACCCCAATTCATTTTCCACATTCTAGCATCTTAAATTTTAGGATGACCCAAAGGAATGACCTATTTGTACCTCTCTGCACTTTTCTTCTCTGAACTTGGCACTCACTGTCTGCAGACTCATCTGTTATTTTATTTTATTTTATTTTATTAACTGAATTTCTGACTTGTCGCTTGCAATTTCGACATCCACCCCTAAATAATTCATAAGATATTATTTTTGATTATGTACTTAAATTTTGGACTTGTTGTTAACAATTTCGACATCCTCTAAATAATTTACAATCAAAAAGATTTGATTTTCGCTGTTACGCGTGTTTTTCCTAGATTCTCTACTGTTTTCACCTAAATATTTTTTGTGTAAAATAATTGATCATATGAAAAGTTTTTTAAGTTTTTTTTCACAGTTACACTAAACAAGAATCGACAGAGTTATGTAACTGTGAAGAGTTTTGTTCCGTTCCCCATTTTTTTCATATATGAAAATGTATTTAAATTCTTTTAATTTTTCACTGAACGGGAATCAGAAATGCTATGAAATCGTGAAAAAACTTTTCATTTCATAGTTTCACAGAACGAGAATCGACCCCCATGAACACGTTAAAAATATGTTTCTGGAACGCAAACGGCATTCGCCAACATAAAAATGAGCTTGAGCACTTCCTCACGGAAAAAATATTGATATAATGTTGGTCTCTGAGACTCATTTGACTTCGAGAAGCCTTTTTAAAATTTATGGCTACACCTTATATGATTCAAAGGACCCGAGAGGAAGAGCATGCGGTGGATCAGCAATTTTAATAAAGTCAAGACTCAAGCATTATATTATTGACAACATTTGCGAAGAACATTTACAAGCAACGAATATTTGTGTCGAAAATTTTTGCACTAATTTTGTCATATCATCAATTTACTTCCCTCCTAGATTCGCAATTACTGAGGACCAATACGAGGATTTCTACAAATCCCTTAGCCCTTGCTTCGTAGCAGCTGGCGACTACAATGCAAAACGTACGTTCTGGGGTTCGCGTCTTATTACACCTAGAGGTCGGGCATTGTTCAACACAATTTCAAAAATGGGCTTGGACGTCATTTCGAGTGGGGAGCCCACTTACTGGCCTACGGACATACAAAAAATTCCGGATGTTATAGATTTTGGAGTCATGAAAAATATTTCTAGGGAATTAGTTCATGTTGAACCGTCTCAAGATCTTTCCTCCGATCACTCTCCCACGATCGTTACAATTTGTAGCCCAATAAGTAGTGACTTAACTCACCCGTATGTCAAGACGATCAACCGTGTTAATTGGCTGGGGTTCAGAAAATATCTCAGTACTCATTGTACGGAAAACATTACGCTAGGAACACCTGATGATGTTGAATCTAATATTGCCAATCTTAACGAAAATATTAAGCAGGCTGCTAAACATGCCACTACCTCCCATCCGCAGATTAGGTTAAATAGAAGTTATTCTACGGATATTGAACGTCTCGTAAGTGAAAAAAGAAGAGCTAGAAAGGAATGGCAACAGCACAGATCGCCCCAACATAAAATCAGATTTAAAGAGTGCACTAAACGACTCCAAGACTTGCTTGCATTTGAAAAAACTGCATCTTTTAAAAACTATCTGGAAGGTCTTGATGCCACACCAGCATCTAATTACTCTTTGTGGCGCGCTGCTAGAAAGCTTAAAACACCTGTTGCGTTTAAACCACCTCAGCGTACATCTACAGGGGGTTGGGCAAGAAGCGATACTGAAAAAGGTAAAATATTTGCTGAGCATTTAAAATCAGTATTTACCCCTAACTCATGTACTGCTGTTATTGATTTGCCGAATGTAGTGGCGCTACCCCCTCAACCCATAAAATTTAGAACGTGTGATGTACAAAAACTAATTGCTGAACTTAACACGAAGAAAGCTCCGGGTATTGATGGAATTAGTAACCAGATGCTAATAAAGTTGCCTCGTATTGCAATTAGAATCCTGTTATTTATTTTTAACGCCATTTTACGACTGGAGTATTATCCAAATAGCTGGAAGCTTGCCAAAGTTAAAATGATTCCAAAGCCGGGCAAAGACCTTACCAAGGCTGAGTCATACAGGCCAATAAGTCTCCTATCAACAATGTCAAAACTTTTCGAAAAACTTCTCATGACAAAATTGTCCCCAATTCTAGTTAGTAGTGGGTGCATACCGGACCATCAATTTGGTTTTAGAAGTCAGCATAGCACTATCGAACAAACTCATAGATTGGTTCAATTTATATGAAGAACATTTGAAGAGAAGAAGTATTGTTCTGCGCTGTTTATCGACGTTTCTCAGGCATTTGATAAAGTGTGGCATGAAGGTCTTATTTTAAAATTGAAATCATATTTACCAATAAATTTTCTGAAACTATTAGAAAGTTATATTACTACCCGGAAGTTTACGGTTGTGGAAGGAGAATTCATGAGTGTGCCTGAATCTATATCATACGGTGTGCCACAGGGGAGCATACTGGGGCCAGTTTTGTATTTGATTTACACTTGTGATATGCCTTTGAGCAGCAATATCCATACATCTACGTTTGCCGATGATACAGCCTGCCTTAGTATGCACGATAACCCTCACAAGGCTTCCCGATATCTACAAGAACATATTACACAACTGGAACTATGTTAAATTTATGGAGAATCAAAGTAAACGAGCAAAAGTGTGTCCAGGTAACATTTACCCTGCGAAGAGATACTTGTTCGCCAATTCGAATCAACAATCAAGTTGTTCTTCAACATTCACACGTAAAATACCTTGGTATACACCTTGATCGACGGCTTACATGGAAGCCCCATATTGACTCAAAGCTAACACAAATGAAACTGAAATTAACTCAAATACATTGGCTGATTGGTAAAAATTCAACACTCAGTCTAGATTGTAAACTTTTAATATACAAGTCGATTTTGAAACCAATATGGTGCTACGGAATACAGTTATGGGGCACTGCTTCAGCTTCTAATGTCGAGAGAATCCAACGAAGGCAAAACAAAATTTTACGGTTAATAACATTGGCTCCATGGTATATAATTCATGTAAATTCAAATATACATCGTGATTTAAATATGCCACTAGTGACTGAAGAAATTGCAAAATACGCTGGCAAATATTTAACAAAACTCGAGTCACATCCTAATCCGCTTGCCCTTAATATTTTGAACTTTACTGGACACATCCGCCTAAAAAAGAGGGACACAAGGGCTCTTATTCATAGCACTCCAGATGGGACTTCTTGAAAATACTTTTATTTTTTTCCTTATGACTATCACTACTTATGTATTATATATAACTATTACTAAGCTTATGTCCGACACTGGTCGGGCCTAATTATATTTTTTAGATTTAAGATTTGAATACTCATTGTTAGTTCATATATGAAGATACAATAAATAAAAATCATGCATTAACAAAAAAAAAATTCCCTTATTCTTGGAAAACTGCCAGGGTTGTACCTATACCAAAAACTAAGAATGTTACCTGTCCAGCTGACTTAAGACACATCTCGATACTATTATCACTGTGGAAAGAAGTTGAACACTTTACAGAATTAGTGACTCTCAATATGCTTTTCGTAAGGGTTATAATACTACCTCGCTTCTTTTGACCTTAACGGATAGTATTAGAAATAATATAAACGATGGAAAACTAAGTGTGTTAGTATCTTTGGATCTAACTAAAGTCTTTAAATCTATATGTTTTTCCGCTATGGTTACTATACTCAGGGATACATTTAACTTCTCTAGATCTGCATGTAATCTTATTATGTCGTACCTTTCAGAGAGAAAGCAATTTGTTGATATTCTTGGTACCCGCTCAGACTAATTGCCTCTAAATTCTGATGTCCCACAAGGTTCAGTTTTAGGTCCATTGTTATTCTTACTTTATATTAATAACCTGCCTAATGCAATTATTTCTAATATATGTACGCCCTTTTTGTTTGCTGATGACATTTTTATATTGTTCACCTCAGATCGTTACTACCCTGATGTATTGGAGTCCAATATTAACTATAGTCTTAATAGAATTTCGCAATGGTTGGGCGATAACTACCTCTCTGTAAATCCTTCTAAGTCTAAAGCAATGATCTTTGACCCTCTTGATACCCAATTACCACATTTTAATGTACTCATCTGTAATTCACGCATTGAATTTGTTTGTCATCATAAATGCCTAGGTGTTATGATTGACAATCGCTTGAGTTTTGAAGGACACTTTGATCTTATATTTCGTAGAATAAGTAATACGCTTCGTGGAATTTATTCTATGCGAATCTTCTTGCCTGCCGATGTCAAGAGACGAATAGCTCACTCACTAATGGTGCCTCATACCTTATATGGCATAGAAGTTATCTCTGGCTCAATTGCTAAGAATTTTAAAATATTAGGATATTCTCTAAATTCTATAGTTAGGTTCGTTTTTAATCTACGACGTCGCGAACTTGTCTCTGAATTTGTTAAAAAATTTCTAGGTTGCTCCTTTAATCAGTTTGTGAGTATGCGTAACTTAGTCTTTTTCCATCGTATCATAAAGAGCGGCGTACCTCAACTCTTGCGTAGTATGTTTACCTTCTCTAGGTCTATTAGAAACAAACAAGTAATAATACCGAGAATTAAATGTTCTTTATTTGAAAGGTCATTTACTGTGAGAGTGGCGCGATATCCGAACATCCTTCCGTAAGAATTACGTATATTTTCTCATAGCAATAATGTTATTCGTCTTAAACTCCTAAGCTTTTTTCTTATGAATGATGGTAGGAATTAACGTTTGCATATACTATATATTAACATAATCTATCTGTTCAATTTGAAACTAATGACTAGATATTATTCTTATGGTATTATTGCCTTATCCGGACATCTACCTCTTTTTTTATAATTAAATATAGCTAATCTTAAATGGCTGGGGAGCCCTTAAATGGTTATAATAGTTTACGTTTAAGTTTATATATATTTTTTCTTTTATTGTTATTGTATTTACTCAGTACACATTAATTAAATGCTTTGTAATACATATTTTTTTGGCCTAAAAGGCTTAGTATTACTGTGGATGAAATAAATAAATATATAAATAAAAGAATTTAGCACAGTTAGCTACCAAGTCAAATATAACTTGAGATGATTGATTAGTTCAATAATAAGAGAATGGTTTAAGTCCAGCGTAAAAAAATTGCAGGCACATCCTCCCTAGAGCCTTGGCGTTAGAACGAGTATTAACGAGATTCTATGGGCGTATGTGGAGAAAACATTGCCAGAAAACAACGAAAATATTTTTATTGACCTCCTGGAAGTGAAAATTGACGATATGACTCGACATATGCCGATAAAAAGGTTTAGCTTATAATGTATTTGTGCATTTTTTTATATACAATAACTTGATTTCCAAGCACTTCTTCACTTTGTGTAAGTAGTTCCATAATTTTAAAATGCTTATTTACAAAATATAAAATCACTTCCATTTTAGAGCGTATTGTGAAATTTCTGAGTTTTTCACACAAACAAAATCAGTTGTTGTTCAGTTTGTCAAATAAGTGTTATAAAAAGCAGAAAAAATACAGCAACAAATACACGCATTTCTACAGTATATTTATTTTATTTTGGAAACTTTATTAGACAACCTGGGACCAAATTACGGATTACCAAATTATCTAACGAAATCACGCAATATTTCAATAGAGTATATATGGAAATATTTTTAAATTTCGAGTCGTATCTAATGCCGTAATTTGCCGTCTGTTGTTTAAAAGCTGAATTTATCAAACTTGCAGTGGGAACGGAAATCAGCTGTTTATGGCAAGGTGGGAAACCGAAACGAATAACGGTATCGGTTTTGATACCAACTTATTTTTTTTTTTTAATTTCAGTATCGGTAAAGGTATCTTCTTTATTTCGGTCTCGGTATTACCGGTACATATCGTTATCGATTTTAAAATACCGGTATACGGATATTACTGTTAAATTTATTAATTCGGACAAAGCAAAAAATCTCTTTTTATCAAATTATTTTCTTAGCATATAAATATTTTTACTCATGCATGTAAATTAAAAAATAATTTATTAAATAAAGTAAATTAAAGAAACTGCAGTACAAACTTTGCATATATTTTTTTAATACATATATTTATTTACTGTATCTTCAAATATGAACTAACAGTAAGTATTGAAATCTTAAATCTAAATGTAATTAATTAGGCCCGACCAGTGTTGGATATAAACTTAGTGATAGTTATTAATAATACATAAGTCGTGATATGCGAAAGCAAAAGTATTTTCAAGCAGTTTCTTCTGGAGTGATAAGTATTATAGCCCTTGTGTCCCTCTTTTTAAGCGGATGTGTAGGTAAAATTCAAAATATTACGAGCAAGCGGATTAGGATCTGACTCGAGTTTTGTTAAATATTTGCCTTCGTATTTTGCAATTTTTTCAGTTACTTGTGGCATATTCAAATCACGATGTAAATTTGAATTTTTTATGTACAATGGAACCGATGTTATTAATCGTAAAATTTTGTTTTGCCTTCGTTGAATTTCAACATTTGAAGCTGAAGCAGTACCCCATAGCTGAATTCCGTAGCACCATATAGGTTTCAAAAGCGACTTGTATATTAAAAGTTTAGAATCTAGATTGAGGGTTGAATTTCTACCAATCAGCCAATGTATCTGAGTTAGTTTAAGTTTCATTTGTGTTAGCTTATAGTTAATGTGGTGTTTCCATGTAAGCCTTCGATCAAGGTGTATACCAAGGTATTTCACATCTGAATGCTGAGGAACAATTTGATTATTGATTCTAATGGGGAAACAAGTATCTTTTCGTAGGGTAAATGTTACCTGAGCACATTTCTGTTCGTTTACCTTTATTCCCAATAAATTTAACAATAGTTATAGCTAGGTAATATGTTCCTGAAGATATTTGAAAGCCTCGTGAGGGTTTCCGTGTATACTTTTTTTTATAAAGAGAAGTAACACTCAGGCAATTAATGCCTACTACTATTACTAGGTGTTACCTTCTTTTAGGAAAGGGATAGTGATAGAGAAGACAGGTGGTGAAGGAAGAGATAGCGGAAAGCTGCATTCTTTTACAACTCTGCTTTTTGCACGTTTTTAATAATGCAGTGTTGCAGCGCCTCTGATGTTAAATGCGGCGTATTAGTGTTTTGTAGCCATTTTATTGATTATTTTACTTCGCCGATGATTCTGCTACACAACGAAGAAGGGCGGTCTGATGTTACATTAGGATTAGTATCTGCTGAAGTCGGTATAGTTCAGTGACCAGTGACTATGCCTTCATCACTTGAACTTTCCTAAAACAACTGATACTAATGCATATGTATACTAAGGCTTACATTATAATCGCCAAATGTAGATGTGTGGATATTACAGCTGAAAGGCATATCACAAGTATAAATCAAATACAAAACTGGCCCCAGTAGACTCCCTTGTGGCACACCGGATGAGATAGTTGCGGGAGTACTCATGAAGTCTCCCTCCACAACAATGAACTTTCGGGCAACGATGTCACTTTTCAAAAGATTTAGAAAGATTATTGGTAGGTATGTCTTCAATTTAAAAATTAGGCCTTCGTGCAATACTATCAAATGCCTGAGAAACACCGATAAACAGGCCAGAACAATACTTCATTTCTTCAAATGTCCTCCTTATAACTTGATTCAATCTATGCGGTTGATCAATTGTGCTATGCTGACTTCTAAAGCCAAATTGATTGTACGGGATGCACCCATTATCATACAAAATTTTGGACAATTTAGTCATGAGCAGCTTTTCGACAAACTTTGAGATTATTGATACGAGTAGTAAGCTTATAGGCCTATATGAATCAGTCTTGGCAAGTTTCCAGTTATGTGGAAAATACTGCCTTCATAAAATGGAATTAAAAATAAATAGCAGGATTCTTATTGCAATATATGGCAAGCTCATCAGCATCTTGTTACAAGTTCCATCAATACCTGGGGGGTTACTCTCTATTGCGATGCGAAAGCAATTACGATGCGAAAGCTAAATGCGTTGATATGCAAATTTGGTACTCTCTATTACTTTCGCAAAACCTTACGCAAAATTGTTTGAAAAAGTGGCACCACGGACATTGCAAAAGAAAATATGGCAAAGGTTGGCAGTACTGAAATGTCAAAATATGTATAAAAAAACGACAGTTAAAATCAAAATTTAAGAAAAAGTGAAGTGTAACAGCTTTTAATTGAAAATAAAGTGATGGATTCTTTAGCATTATGGTTTTATGAAGAAAACGTCCATGTATAACGAGTTGCAAAACGAGTCTTAAAGGTTCAATTGGACGTTACATAACCATAGCCATAGAAAACAACCTTAACGCCATAACTCTCACCATAGAAACCAATTGAATTTTGGTTTGGTTATGGCTATGGCATTATGGGTATGTAATTTAATTTAAGCTTAAGAGATAGTTCCGGTATACTTTCCTTAAATGACCGCAGGTAAGAAAAAATCTGTAGCGGTATGTTATTAAATACATATTGCTTTATTTTAACTTTGTACAAAATTTGCGTTTCTGTATGTTCTAAACACTGTTCAACACCAGCTAAAAGTTTATAAAACTAGCCGCTGCCTTAAAATTACTTGGCCAAGCTGGATACCAACATCAAATTGGCCAGGACCATACCTTACGAATATAGCAGCAGTTAATGTCCCGTCGCTTAAAAGAGCTCTACGTAGCGATTGAGAAAATACAAAACTGTGCTGGAAATGCTTTTTATTTTTACGCATTTTCACTTGGTGTGATTTTTAAAATCAAATATGAATACATACATACATGTGTAATATTATAAGTACTATAAGTATGAGTACTATAAGTGTCACATTTCATTATAAACAACCAGCTATATCCCTTACAGGAGGTCCATTAGAATTTAGGTCGTCTGTCAATTTTGTCCACAAATTATTTGCCATTTGCTCACATGCAATCCATTAAAATTTCAAACTACCGTTGTTTTGTTTTTAATTTTTTGGCTTTTTCCCTAAAAACTACGATTTAAATATAAATATTTTGGTTTTAAAAAAGGTTTATTAATCAAATTTCCATAGAAAATTAGTTTAATAAGCCTTTTATAAAACAAAAATATTTTTTATGAATACGACAGTCAATATATAAAAATGTTTTTCAACGTACTTACATGTTTTTCTCACTTTGCGTTTGGTATTTAGCTAACGCAAGATTTTTGCGCTTATCGAGCGATTTTGACAGGAGCTTTCGCATTGTAGAGTACGGTGATACCAGACTTGCGAAACGGAAAATAAAAGATGCGAAAGGTAAATGCGCAAACGCATTAGAGAGTACCAATCGTGCGATTTCGTACCATTTTTCTTTCGCATCGTAATAGAGAGTAACCCCCCTGGATCTTTCTTCGGATTGAGTTCAGCGTCTTAAACTTTATGGGTCGAGGGGGTAGAGCAAATACACTCGGCAAATCAACAAAACCAGTACATATGTTTGGGGTAAATACGTATTTTAAATGCTCAGCAAATATGTTACCTTTTTCAGTATCGCTTCTTGCCCAACCTCCGGTAGATGTACGCAGCGGTGGTTTAAACTCAACGGGTATTTTAAGCTTTCTAGCAGCGCGCCACAAAGACTAATTAGATGCTCGTTTAGTGCACTCTTTAAATCTGATTTTAAGTTGGGGTGATCTTTGCTGTTGCCATTCTCTTCTAGCTCTTCTTCTTTCACATACGAGTCGTTTAATATCCGTAGAATAAATTCTATCAAACCCAGTCTGCGGATGGGAGGTAGTGGCATGTTCAGTAGCCTGTTTAATATTTTTGATAAGATTGGCAATGTTAAATTCAATATCTTCGGATGTTCTTAGCGAGAGGTTTTCCGTACAATGACTACTGAGATATTTTCTGAACCCCAGCCAATTAACACGATTGAAGATGTGAAGATGAACATATGGGTGAGGTACGTCACTTCATAGTGGGCTACAAATTGTAACGATCGTGGGACTGATCGCTTCTTGGCCAGCCTCCGGTCAAAGTGCGCAGTGTCGAGTTAAGCTCAACGGGTATTTTAAGATTTATAACAGCGCGCCATAAAGATACCTTCTAGATATTTTTCTAGTATTCCAGTTTTTCACGACGATAGCAACTCTGAATCATTTAGTACATTCTTTAAATCTGATTTTATTTAGGGGTGATCTGTGTTGTTGCCATTCTCTTCTAGCCCACCTTTTTTCACATATTGAACGGATTCAATATCCGTAAAATAAATTCCAATAAATCCAGTCTGCGGATAGGAAGTAGTGGAATATTCAATAGCCCTTCTAATATTTTCGTTAAGGTTGGAAATGTTAGATTCAATATCATTGGATGATCTTAGCTCAATGTTTTCTACGCAGTGACTACTAATATATTTTTTTAATCCTAGCCAGTTCACCCCATTAATCATCTTCACGTATGAGTTAGTTAAATCACTCCTTAGTGGGTTAAAAATTTTAACTATTGTGGGAGAGCGATCGGAGGAAAGATCTAGAGAAGCATCTACATGAATTAAATCCCTAGATATATTTTTCATGACGCCAAAATCTGTAACACCCGGAATTTTATGTATGTCTGTAGGCCAGTAAGTGGGCTCCCCACTCGAAATGACGTCCAAGCTCATTTTTGAAAATGTGTTGAACAACGCCGGACTTTGCATATATGTATGTATAAAGTATACTTTTTGGTTAATTAAACAAAATAATAAAAATATGTACATACATATATTATCTATTGAATTAGGTATTAACGAGTTCCTCCACGCAATTTGACCTTTAAAATATACGCATTACGTAGTTTTAACCCACTGCTAAGTCCTAGCGTAATTTTTAATGTGAAGTTTTATGGCGAAACTCTTTAAGATCATGTTTAATTTTGCCACTAATGCTAACTCATGTTAGTTTTTTCTTATACATAAGGCCGTAAGTATACAGGTAACCCTCGATTTACGCGGTATAGCATAATAATAGCAACAATTTTTTTAACTAAGCGATTTTTTACGGGAATTTAATATAACACGTTAGCCAGAAACTTCAAAATTTGTGTACGAAAAAGAAATTACAAAATTTTTTAGAAAATTTAAAATGAATATTTTATTAAAAAAATCTTTGTAAACAAATTTAATAATATGAAAACAAATTTTTAAAAATTGTGAAAGTTCCTAACGTTAGTGATAGTCGCAGTGGAGAATGTTTTGCAACTTAGTGTGATTTATTTTTATTTTGTTATACAAATTCTATTGTTGACGTTTTGGTTCAAGTAAACAGTCATAATGTGTTTTGTTGTTGTTGTATTTTTGTAATCTTGCTATTACCTGGAAGTGAATGTGTCTTGTGTGTCTTCTACGAAAATATTCGTTGCTTGTATATATTCTTCACTAACGTTGTCAAGGATATAGTGCTTGAGTCTTGACTTAATTCGAATTGCTGAACCAATTCCTTTGAATCATATAAAGTGTAGCCATTTACTTTAAAGAAACTTCTCGAAGTTAAATTAGTCTCAGAAACCAACATTATATCAATATTTTTTTCCATGACGAAGTGCTCAAGTTCATTTTTATGTTGGCGAATGCCGTTTGCGTTCCAGAAACATATTTTTAACGGTTCATGGTTTGTTAACTAATGCTTGAAGCAGTGTCTTCTGCATTCGCAGCCTTTCTTGCATCATGCCAGTCATATTTGTTGTAAAATTATTTATAGTTTTCAGTAGATTAGCTTCAAGGCGATTAAAATTAAAGCTTGAGTTTGTATTTGTTGAATTATTTGGCGGTGAAATTTTTGTGTGGGATTAGAACTAGTCTTAGCAGCATCGTCATACGATACACGTGAAGTAACTGGTTGGCTCATTTGTGCAAAAGTGGCGGAGTAAGCGTTTGCTGATTGAGCTGGAGCTAATTTAGGTTTGTGTCCCATAGTCTGTTTAACGGAAGAATACACAATTACTACATTTATTTCGGCTTCATCTTTTGGTTTAGTACAACAAGCAGTACCGTGCAATTCACCGCAGATGACACACACTGTAGGTAAATTGGAGTAAGTTTTTGTATGGCCATATTCTTGGCAGTTATGACACTGTACGGGACCTATACGAATATGTGGCTCTGCACCTGTGATTTTTTGATGTAAGAGAAACCTTACGCTATAAATTGGATGGGTTTAATTTGTTTTCAATTGTATATCGGGTTGCGGAACCTTTTCTCTGTTTATTATATTAGTTAAATTTTTCGCCCTAAGTCCTTGGTCGATGAGTGCCCATTTTATTTCTTCGGGTTCAACATATGAATATATGCCCTTCAATACTATCTGCAGGACTTTAGCACTCTTAAGTTGGTGTGTATAAACACTTTTTTTAATTTTTGTTTCGTCAATTGGACTGATGGGAAAAGTGTTCTCACCAATGACCGACAGTAGCGTTTTAAGAAGTGCGTTAGAATTTTTTCTCTCAGATAGATAGGTGGTGGCTTAAAAAACTTTTGCGATGATGCAGCGGCCTTGTCGTTATTGACTTTAAATAATATGATTTTGACGATTAATAGAGGATGAGCTGTTATCTCTAGATATCTTTGGATCAGATGAAATTTTTACCACAGTTATATATCTGTCCATTCCGACTTGGACCTTGAGTTTTGGGCTGATAACTTGATTAAGTGATGAACACGAGCCTGAAGCGGATGATATCGCTGACTAAATTACGAAGTACTAGGCAAATGTAATTTTAACGAATCACTATTTGGCATTGGACAAAGTGAAGTTGATCGCTGACGAAAAAGTGGCTTTGCCGTTAGAAAAAGTCAATCATCAGATTTTTTTATTTTATTTGTTTTCATTAAGAGTTTCAGAACTCACAGTAAAATAGGCATTTATGCCATTAATTTAACTAAAATTTATTTAGTTTATATTTTCTTCAGAAAAGTAAAAATTTTAGATATTTTGTAGTAATTGTAATAACTTTTTTCTTACCAATCTTGTTGAAGTGGTTAAAAGTAAGTCTGGCAGCATTGTAGTGCCTACAATACGAAGGTGTGTCTAAAGATAGAAGAACATAACACGCGTTAGTTCGTCTACGAGTATCGGCGTTTGAAAACTTTAGTCCATGAAAAATGGCAAGTTACACAGCATGCGTTGTAAACGTCTTTTCTATCACATTTTTTATTTATTTGTACATTCAAAAATGGACTTGGCAACTTTTCAATTCCTATTTTATGTACAGCAAACGCTACGCTCTTCTAATCAAAGTATCTATGTTACTTTTTAAGATTTTAAGCTAAAACCAAAAGAAATTTAAAGGCAACTTAATCAGCTTTCTATGAATATCTTATTAACAAATTTATTTTCATTTCATTAAAAAATTTATTTTAATGTTAAAAAATTCACATAACATAAAATAACACTATTTTCAAGAGCAAAATCTCATATTTTCGTAATGACAAAAAATTGTTTGTAAATAAACCATCTACTATTACCCGAATTTTATAGATTTTGATCCGCTTTTTAAGCAGTATTTATTTCAAAAACTGCCAATCTTCAATATAATTTTAATACTTCTTTATATAATAGGTGATAATATTTAATGGCGCTCTAGTGGGAAATATCGTAAAAATTCTGGGAGTTTCCATTACGTTTATAGTAGGATCCAAGATTTCCTAGCAAATCTTCTAAACATGGTTAATATAATTTGGGCCTTATTAAAAATATTATTAGACTTTTATTAAGACTTACAGGAATATTGGTTTGTTTATATCTTTATAATAAACTTTGTTAGAGACATGGGGATTTCCCGCAGCCATGAAATTTCGTCTGTAGAATTTTGTAGCACATATAACTCGATTTTGTCTTAAGTCGACTTATGCTGTTATCGCTTTAAAAATATAAATGTAAATTACAAATAGTGTAGCATAAGAATGTGTGTTAACGCAGAAAACATTGAATGCCCTTATTACAAAATAGTTCACAATAATTAAATTGCTGACACAAATTGCAGACAGGTAAATGAAATTCTAAATAACCAATATTGCAAAATAACAACAGCGCGTGTCATTTCGATTACCATGCAAATTAATATTTAGTTTTAAGTTATTGTATGAGTAAAATTAATTTTATAAGTTCAGTTGTATTTTGAAATTGAATTAATAAAGTTATAATTAAAAAAGTGATTAAATAAAGTTATATTTTTTTATGAAATAAAATTTATAAATACATAATTGGCGCCCAACGTAAAAGGATATCCATCTAAATAAACACCCCATAGGCTGTAATAAGCAGGAGACTCCAACAACAACAAATAAAAAACACCCCACAGGCTGTTAACTGAAGAAAGCTTCATCTCAAAGACACCCCATAGGCTGCAGCTAGAAGAAGGCTTTTTTTAAAAAAAAAAAATCAACACCCCACAGGCTGTAATAAATACAATCATCTGCCAAATAAGGACGTTTGGAGTGAGGAACTTGGAGTAGTGCGGTAACCCCAGTATATTTGAGAAAAGGATAAAATACCCTCTACCAGCTTCATAAGGATGATTGTAAGATTAGTCATGTAAGATATTTTTTATTTTTAAAAAAGTGAAAAGTTTAAAAAAAAAATAATAATAAATAGTGAATTACTTAAAGCTCTTAAAGCAATAAAAATTTATTAATATTGAGAAATTTTAAACAAATTATTATCAAATTAATCAAAAACTTAATTTTTAAAATAGTGAATTATTTGAGGCTCTTAAAGCAATAAATATTTATTGAAAAATTCTAAACAAATGAATCAAACATTTTTTACAAAAATTTAATTTTTAAAATAGTGAAGTTTTGAAAGTTTATAAAGCAATTGTTCAAAATATTATAGATAAATTAATCAGAAAATCTTACCAAAAAACTATTTTACTTAATTAAAGAGAGAAGTAATAGTAAAAAAAGGGAAGGAATATATAACTATAATAAATAAAACTATTGCGATTCCTACGGGACCCTCCAATAGAAATAACAAAATAAAAAAGAAACCTTCTTAGTTAAAGAAAAAATTTTACAAAAAGCTTTAATAAGAATAAAGACTTACTTTTAAAGAATCATGTCAAACCCAAACAATTTGATCAGGCCTGCAGTCCTGCAAACCTTCCAAACCTGGCACCCATAGCTGAGGGAAATAGGGAAAATGAAGAAGAAAGGATAGCTAGAATCTGCGCACAGCAGTGTGAACTTGCATTCAGACAATTTTTAGATCCGAATATGAACATAGGTGGTGAAGACCAAGTTATAGAAGAAAGATTCAGGAACAATTTAACTGACCTGGACAAAGTCCCTGACGTTGTCCGGAGCTTAAGGGAATTCTCCGGAAACCTTTCAGAGTTTAGCTCTTGGAAAAAGAGCGTAGATAGAATACTTATAATTTACGAAAATATGAAAGGAACACCAAAATATTATGCCATTTTAACCACTATCAGAAACAAGATTGTGGGTAGTGCAGACGCTGCACTGGAGTCTTATAATACGCCACTAAACTGGGAAAGTATTACAAAATGTCTTGCATTACATTATGCAGACAAAAGGGACCTTACAACGTTGGAGTACTCTTGTGCAAGGTAACAATAAAATTCAAGAATTCTACCAACAGGTATACTCTCACCTTTCTTTAATTATGAATAAATTATCCTGCATGGATATAGGAAGAGTGGCACTCGATCTACTTACACAAACGTACCGAGATAAAGCCTTAGACACCTTTGTTAGAGGCCTTAGAGGAAATATGTCCTTACATCTAGGAATGAAGGAACCAAGGGACTTGCCACAAGCACTTCACCTGTGCCTAAAAATGGAAAATCAGTTTGTGAGAACGCAATTTGCGAACTCACATAACCATCCCAAGCCTACCAATAATAAGCAGAACAACCGTGGTAATTACCAACAAGGATTTTTTCCACAGTTGGGGCACATGCCACAACCTTCATCTCACCAAAGACCCTTTCATGTACCCGCTCCGATCTACCATGGGAACAATTTCAATCGAATGCGTCCGCAGGGTTACATAAATCCAAATTTTCCTCCACCAAGACCAACCGAACCTAAACCTCAACCAAGACCCGAACCAATGGACGTAGACCCGTCAGTTAGAACCAGGGCCATTAATTATATGAATAGACCTGCTCAAAACGATAGATTTTTCGGAAAAAGACCAAACGTACAACAATCTGAACAAAGAAGACTTCCTCCAAAAATCCAAAGAAATTTCCATATAGAAGCTCAGCAAAATGAAGACTTAGACGAACAATATTACGAACAGCAATTACTTAGTTATGAAAATCAGGAAGGACTACCAACGTTAAACGAATATTTACAAAATGAACCAGAATCTTCAAATCAATTAGAAGTTAATGACTTTGTTGACATCCATTTTTTAGACTAACTAATTCGTCCTTGCCTTATATTGAATGCAGGACGAAAACCGGACAGATTTTAAATTTCTTGATTGACACTGGATCAAACAAGAACTATATTCAGCCAAGTCTAGTGCAGAATCCTTTACCAAATCAAGAATCCTTCTCAGCCAACTCGGTAGGAGGGCATACTAAAATTACTGAACATACTTTTATAAATTTATTCGATGATCATACTAAAAAATAAAAAATTCTTCTTATTACCAACACTTAAGTCATTTCATGGCATTATAGGAAACGACAGCCTTAAAGAACTGTCGGCAGTAATTTATTCAGCCGGAAATTACATGATAATAAATGGCAAATTAAAAGTAAGAATAAAACAAAAAACATCTCATTCAGTGAACAATATCGACATTAGAACGGAACACTTGACCAAAGAACAGAAAGACAATTTACAAGAAATCATTTTAAGAAACAGATTACTTTTCAGTGAACCAAATGAGAGCTTAACATATACTTCGGCTGTAGTGGCCGAAATTCATACAAAAACAGACGAACCAGTATATTCTCGTTATTATCCTTACCCTATGCATTTAAAAAAAGAGGTAGAAAAACAAATACAAGAGCTCTTGCAACAAGGGATTATTCGGCCTTCCAAATCGGCCTACAACTCCCCGATTTGGATAGTTCCAAAGAAAGCTGACGCATCAGGACAAAAGAAATTTAGGATGGTAATTGACTATAGAAAACTAAACGAACAAACAACACCAGACCGATACCCAATTCCGGAAATAAACGACGTACTTCCGCAACTTGGTCAAAATAAGTTCTTCTCAGTCTTGGACCTTAAAAGTGGTTTCCACCAAATACCACTCAGAGAAATAGATAGGCAAAAAACAGCGTTTTCAGTGAATAACGGGAAATACGAGTTTACGCGACTCCCGTTTGGATTAAAAAACGCACCATCCATATCCCAACGTACTTTAGATGATATTCTGAGGGAGTATATTGGAAAGATATGCTTTGTTTATATGGATGATATAATTATATTTGCAGAAAACGAAAAGAAACACTATGAAAATTTAGATATTGTATTTAAAACCTTAGAGCGTGCAAACATGAAAGTCTAATTAGACAAATGTGAATTTTTGAAGGAAGAAGTAGAATTTTTAGGCTTTATAATTTCAAACAAAGGAATAAAAACTAACCCAAAGAAAGTGGAAGCAATTTTAAACTTCCCAAGACCCAAAACACTTAAGGAGTTAAGATCATTTCTGGGAATTTCAAATTATTATAGGCGCTTTATTAGGGACTACGCTAAAATTGCTAAGCCCCTGACAATGCTTTTGAGAGGGGAGGCAGGACGTTCGTCTAAGCACACCTCCAAAAAGATACCAATAGAACTGGGACAAGACGCTATAGATGCCTTTAATAAACTGAAAACAGCATTAACTTCTGAAGATGTAATGTTGGCGTACCCAAACTTCAATAAAGAGTTTTGTCTAACGACAGATGCCTCGAATTATGCTCTCGGAGCTGTCCTATCACAGGACAATAGGCCAATTGTATTTCTGTCTAGAACACTTAGCAGAGCAGAGGAGCAATACGCTACTAATGAAAAAGAAATGCTCGCAATCGTATGGTCATTAAAGTCGCTTCGAAACTATTTATATGGGTCTCCAAAGTTAAAAATTTATACTGATTACCTTCCACTCACATATGCCTTAAATTGCAAAAATTCAAATTTCAAACTGAAAAGATGGAAGGCATTTATTGAAGATTATAACTATGAGTTGCATTATAAACCAGGTAGTACTAATGTTGTCGCCGACGCTTTATCAAGACCTTCGCAGGAAAACTCTCAAATAAATACATTAACTGCCACTCAACATAGCGACGAAAGCTCATCTCATAATCTTATACAATTTACAGACGCACCGCTCAATGCCTTTAAAAATCAAATAATAATTTCCAATGAAGAAATGCAATCAGCTTATAGTTTTGAAATCGTATTCCCAACTTTTCATAGGCATACCATTAATGAACCCCATATTACAGAAGATTTTCTCATTCAACTTTTAAAAAAATACTTGAATCCCTCTGTGACAAATTGTATAAAAACTACTGATGACATCTTGGGAAAATTGCAGGAGATTTATAGAGATAATTTTACACAATACAGAGCAAAATATACTCGAACCATGGTAACAGATCTAAAGAACGAAGAAGAACAGGAAAGCGAAATAATAAAAGAACACAATAGGGCACACAGGAATAGCAGAGAAAATAGAACACAACTTATAACCAAATTTTATTTTCCCCAAATGCACTGTAAGGAAAACAAATACGATAGGCACCCTAATAAAATCACACTCCAAGAGACACCAATACCATCATATCCTGGCCAGATCATACATATAGACATTTTCATCACAGAAAAAAAAGCAATATTAACTGCTATAGATAAATTTTCCAAATTTGCGCAAACAAGAATATTGAGGTCCCGAGCCATTGAGGATGTTAAAGAACCTCTAAGAGAACTCGTACTTTCCTTTGGTATACCGGAAACAATCGTTATGGATAACGAAAAATCCTTCAATTCTACAACTATCGTTTTTATGCTAGAAAATGAATATAATATAAAGGTATTTAAGATTCCACCATATAGTAGTAGTGTGAATGGACAAATAGAAAGATTTCATTCAACGATCGCAGAATTAATGCGTTGTTTAAAAACCGAAAACTCACACAAAACATTTCCAGAACTATTGCATAAAGCGATCTACGAATACAATAATTCCGTACATTCAACCATAAAAAGAAAGCCAATAGAGTTATTTTTTTTTAGGTAGAGTAAGTACCAATCCGCAAGAAATAGAAAAGGTTAAATTAGATACAATCAAGAGACTTCAAGAGAAGCAGTTAGAAGACATAAATTACCATAACAAGAGAAAAACAGTACCCAAGACTTATAAACCTGGAGAAACCATTTATGTAAAAGAAAATAAAAGATTAGGAACGAAACTTAGCAGAACATACCGAAAGGAAACAGTTAAAGAAAATAGAAACACTACAGTCTTAACAGAATCAGGAAAAATAGTACACAAAAATAATATCAAGAACTAAAAAAAAGCTTTAATTTTCAGGTCATTTCTAACACTGGTTTCGGCCGAGGTAAAAATATTGGACTCTTCTAATTCAAAAATAGTAGCATGGAACTCCGGACTAGCAAAATTACAGACTGGGACATTTAAATTAATCCACGTCATCGACACAAATGTATATCAGAACTTAATAAATAAACTGCAAGAAACATTAAACCATGATATTAGCTCTTCTCACCTTCTGCAACCCTTTTTAAATCATGAAGTTACAGAACTTCAATCATATCTGGACAGATTGAAACCAAGGTCAAAAAGATCCCTAGATTTTATAGGCTCTGCCTGGAAGTGGATTGCAGGAAATCCTGATCATGAAGATTTCGAAATACTAACTAAAAAGACAAATAAACTACTAAGAAATAACAACAAATAAGTTGTTATTAACAAAGTAACATTGGAAAAATTGATGAACTAACTCATATAACAAACAGCATAATTGAAACATTTAATTATAAGAACAATTATAATAAAAGTGAAAATTTAAAAGAACAATTAATAACAATACTAAAATATAAACTAGACAGTGTTAAGGAAGAATTGACTAACATTCAACATGCCATGCATTGGGCAAAAGTAGGTGTAGTTAATTCCTTCTTATTAACAGCTGAAGAAATTGGTATTTATTATGTGCTTTACGGTATGTAAAGCACATAATAAATACAGATTCCATACCTTTTATAAACCTAGAACAAGCTTTTGAATTTTCTGAAATAAAAATAGCGTCTAATCATGATTCTATTATTTATATATTAAGTATAACTACCACACATATAAATTCATGTAATAAAATGTTAATAAGACCCATTAAGTTCGGAAAATATGTAAACAAAATAATATATCGAAATATTTTCATTTGCGATAATGTAATGTATGGTATGAAAAATGAATGCAAAGGTTATAATAATATTACAATATGCAATAGAAATAATTTGGATTATATTGAAAGCGATATGTGTCTAGCGAACTTAATTAAAAGTAAAGTAGCAAACTGCAGCTTAATAGACAATCGAAGCATCCCCACTCTTGAAGAAATTGCACCAGGAACAATTCTTCTGAACCAATTCAATGGAACAATTCTTATCGATAATGAACCACAGAATCTTACGGGAACCTATGTGGTACAGTTCTGTGACTATAACCAATAGAACTTATGATTTTTTTGAAACAATACGACTACAACCTTTACCAGCTATCTTACAAACTAAGTATTTCCACCAAAATATAGAAGAAACTTTATCATTGGAAATGGTGAAAGAATTACGGGCAAATAACACAGAAGCAATTGATCTGCTTGATGATAAAAACAAAAAAGGATTTGCAGATAATATCAGTCTCTCTCTAATGACGATAGTATTCATGGTTATTCTACTGGTTAAAACAAAGATACTAAAAAGAAGCGGTAAAACAATCATTATTCCAACGACGCTAGAAGCAATCCCATCGGTACATACATCCATGCCAGAATTATCGGACATCAGCAAACCTGAAAAACCCAGCATAACAAGAATCTCTAATATTCCATATTTTTAATCGAACGGGACGCTCGAAATTAAAAGGGGAGGTGTTAACGCAGAAAACATTGAATGCCCTTATTACAAAATATTTCACAATAATTAAATTGCTGACACAAATTGCAGACAGGTAAATGAAATTCTAAATAACCAATATTGCAAAATAACAACAGCGCGTGTCATTTCGATTACCATGCAAATTAATATTTAGTTTTAAGTTATTGTATGAGTAAAATTAATTTTATAAGTTCAGTTGTATTTTGAAATTGAATTAATAAAGTTATAATTAAAAAAGTGATTAAATAAAGTTATATTTTTTTATGAAATAAAATTTATAAATACATAATTTGTGTAAGTAAATTGAAAGTGTAAGTTAATTGAAATATATTTTTTCAATTTTATTTTACATTGTATTTTTTGTGGAAATCGGTATACCGGTATAGACGTAAACGGTATTCTCGATAACGGTATTTTCTAACCGAAATGGATTACGGTATCGGTAATGATACCGGTATCTCATTTTAACGGCATTTGGCATACGGTATTTTTACGATACCGTATGCCAACCTTGGTTTATGGTTTTAACGTTAAACCAGGTTTTAACTTTCGGTGTGAAAAGTTAGAGCACATTTTTTTTGCTCTTGAAAATAGTGTTATTTTATGTTATGTGAATTTTTTAACATTAAAATAAATTTTTTAATGAAATGAAAATAAATTTGTTAATAAGATATTCATAGAAAGCTGATTAAGTTGCCTTTAAATTTCTTTTGGTTTTAGCTTAAAATCTTAAAAAGCAACATAGATACTTTGATTAGAAGAGCATAGCGTTTGCTGTACATAAAATAGGAATTGAAAAGTTGCCAAGTCCATTTTTGAATGTACAAATAAATAAAAAAGGTGATAGAAAAGACGTTTACAACGCATGCTGTGTAACTTCATGAACTAAAGTTTTCAAACGCCGATACTCGTAGTCGAACTAACGCGTGTTATGTTCTTCTATCTTTAGACACACCTTCGTATTGTAGGCACTACAATGCTGCCAGACTTACTTTTAACCACTTCAACAAGATTGGTAAGAAAAAAGTTATTACAATTACTACAAAATATCTAAAATTTCTACTTTTCTGAAGAAAATATAAACTAAATAAGTTTTAGTTAAATTAATGGCATAAATGCCTATTTTACTGTGAGTTCTGAAACTCTTAATGAAAACAAATAAAATAAAAAAATCTGATGATTGACTTTTTCTAACGGCAAAGCCACTTTTTCGTCAGCGATCAACTTCACTTTGTCCAATGCCAAATAGTGATTCGTTAAAATTACATTTGCCTAGTACTTCGTAATTTAGGTCAGCGATATCATCTGCTTCAGGCTCGTGTTCATCACTTAATCAAGTTATCAGCCCAAAACTCAAGGTCCAAGTCGGAATGGACAGATATATAACTGTGGTAAAAATTTCATCTGATCCAAAGATATCTAGAGATAACAGCGCATCCTCTATTAATCGTCCAAATCATATTATTTAAAGTCAATAACGACAAGGCCGCTGCATCATCGCAAAAGTTTTTTAAGCCACCACCTATCTATCTGAGAGAAACAATTCTAACGTACTTCTTAAAACACTACTGTCGGTCATTGGTGAGAACACTTTTCACATCATTCCAATTAAACGAGGTAATATTGACGAAACAAAAATTCATAAAAGTGTTTATACACAACAACTTAAGAGTGCTAAAGGCCTGCAGATAGTATTGAAAGGCATAGATTCATATGTTGAACCCGAAGAAATAAAATGGGCACTCATCGACCAAGGACTTAGGGTGGCAAATTTTAATAATATAATAAACAGAGAAAAGGTCCCCCAACACGACATACAATTGAAAACAAATTAAAGCCATTCAATTTATAGCGTAAGGTTTCTCTTACACCAAAAAATCACAGGTGAAGAGCCACATATTCGTATAGGTCCCGTATAGTGTCATAACTGCCAAGAATATGGCCATACAAAAACTTATGGTAGAATTAGTAGATTCGTATCGTGAGTTGACGGATCAGCTGACAAAATCTGTAACATAAATAAAACATGTTGGTGTTTATTTAATATGTATAGTAACGTATGTGAGGTAGAAATCTGCAGAAAATAGATTTCTACGTCAACTTCTCTCTTACATACATACACACACTACATGTGTGTGTGAGAAATACAATAACAGCTGACACGTTAAACGATACGACCACTTAAAAAGTAACACGATACGAATCGACTAATTCTACCATTACTCCAATTTACCTACAGTGTGTGTCATCTGCGGTGAATTGCACGGTACTGCTTGTTGTACTAAACCAAAAGATGAAGCCGAAATAAATGTAGTAATTGTGTATTCTTCCGTTAAACAGACTATGGAACACAAAGGTTTCTCTTACATCAAAAAATCACAGGTGAAGAGCCACATATTCGTATAGGTCCCGTACAGTGTCATAACTGCCAAGAATATCGCCATACAAAAACTTACTCCAATTTACCTACAGTGTGTGTCATCTGCGGTGAATTGCACGGTACTGCTTGTTGTACTAAACCAAAAGATGAAGCCGAAATAAATGCAGTAATTGTGTATTCTTTCGTTAAACAGACTATGGGACACAAACCTAAATTAGCTCCAGCTCAATCAGCAAGCTTTTGCACAAATGAGCCAACCAGTTACTTCACGTGTATCGTATACCGATGGTGGTAAGACTAGTTCTATTCCCACACAAAATATTTCACCGCCAAATAATTCAACAAACACAAACTCAAGCTTTAATTTTAATCGCCTTGAAGCTAATATTGATAATCTACTGAAAACTATAAATAAATTTACAACAAATATGACTGGCATGATGCAAGAAAGGCTGCGAATGCAGAATACACTGCTTCAAGCATTAGTTAACAAACCATGAACACGTTAAAAATATGTTTCTGGAACGCAAACGGCATTCGCCAACATAAAAATGAACTCGAGCACTTCCTCATGGAAAAAAATGTTGATATGTTGGTTTCTGAGACTAATTTAACTTCGAGAAGTTTCTTTAAAGTAAATGGCTATACTTTATATGATTCAAAGGAATTGGTTCAGCATTGGTTCATGAGTTAGCATTAGTGGCAAAATTAAACATGATCTTAAAGAGTTTCGCCATAAAACTTCACATTAAAAATTACGCTAGGACATAGCAGTGGGTTAAAACTACGTAATGCGTATAGTTTTAAGGTCAAATTGCGTGGAGGAACTCGTTAATACCTAATTCAATAGATAATATATGTATGTACATATTTTTATTATTTTGTTTAATTAACCAAAAAGTATACTTTATACATATATGCAAAGTCCGGCGTTGTTCAACACAATTTCAAAAATGAGCTTCGACGTCATTTCGAGTGGGGAGCCCACTTACTGGCCTACAGACATACATAAAATTCCGGGTGTTACAGATTTTGGCGTCATGAAAAATATATCTAGGGATTTAATTCATGTAGAAACTTCTCTAGATCTTTCCTCCGACCGCTCTCCCACAATAGTTAAAAATTTTTAACCCACTAAGGAGTGATTTAACTAACTCATACGTGAAGATGATTAATGGGGTGAACTGGCTAGGATTCAAAAAATATCTTAGTAGTCACTGCGTAGAAAACATTGAGCTAAGATCATCCGATGATATTGAATCTAACCTTTTCAACTTTAACGAAAATATTAGAAGGGCTATTGAATGTGCCACTACTTCCTATCCGCAGACTGGCTTTATTGGAATTTATTATACGGATATTGAATGCGTTCAATATGTAAAAAAAAAGCTGGACTAGAAGAGAATGGCAACAACACAGATCACCCCTAAATAAAATCAGACTTAAAGAATGTACTAAACGACTCAGAATTGCTAAAAAAAGTTAGAAAAACTGCATTACTGGAAAAATATCTACAAGATATCGATGTCACGTCAGCATGTAGTTATTCTCAGTGATGCCAACTATTTACAACCAAAAACGCGCTATTCGCCTTCTCAAAACGCGCTAGAACGCGCTGAGTTACAGCATTGTCAATTATTTATAGCTAAAACGCGCTATTTTTCTGCGCGCTAAATTAAATTTTAATAAAAATCGATGTATGTATTAGTAAATATACTTTTTTAAGCAACTCTTTTTCAGATTTTGCAATATTGCTTCTTCGAAATTATATCCTAAATAACTAAAATAATTTAATACAGAATCAGAATCACAAAATAATCGAAATCTTTAGTTTTTATTTCAATTTTCTTTAACAAACTTTGTACCAGTAACAACATACTCGTATAAAATGTCGAATACTTTTGCGATTCAAATGATTTTTGTACTTCAGCTATAATAGATGCTTTATAAGTTATATATAATTTTTTGGTCACGAGTACGACTACATATTTATTGTTGTGAAATTTAAAGATATTTGCCATTTACAGTATTAAAATGCGTTTTTAATTCTAATCACAGGCAAGGGATTTTAATTTGCAACAGCTGAATCATTAACGAAATTAAAAAATAATTTATCAGAGTTTTGGATACTAGAAAATTGGTAAATTTATGCAAAAGATGAGCAGCTTTTCGAAAAGTTTTGAAACTGTTGATAGTAAGCTTATAAATAAATACTGCATTCGCAAAATGGCATTAAAAATAAATAGCAGGATTCTTATTGCAATATGAGGCAAGTTCATCAGCATCTTGTTGCTAATTCTATCAATACCTGGAGCTTTCTTCGGATTAAGTTCAGCAATTAGTTTATGTACATCGCGCATCTTAAACTTTATGGGTCGCGGAGGTAGAGCAACTACACTCGGCAAATCAGCAACACCAGTACATGTGTTTGGGGTAAATACGTATTTTAAATGATTTGCAAATATGTTACCTTTTTCAGTATCACTTCTTGCCCAACCTCCGGTAGATGTGCGCAGAGGTGGTTTAAACTCAACGGGGGTTTTCAGCTTTCTAGCAGCGCGCCACAAAGAGTAATTAGATGCTGGAGTGACATCAAGACCTTCCAGATAATTTTTAAGAGATGCAGTTTTTTCAATTTAAAGTAACTCTTGGAGTCGTTTAGTGCACTCTTTAAATCTGATTTTAAGTTGTGGTGATCTGTGCTGTTGCCATTCCCTTCTAGCTCTTCTTTTTTCACACACGACACGTTCAATATCGGTAGAATAAATTTTATTAAATCCAGTCTGCGGATGGGAGGTAGTAGCATGTTCAGCAGCCTGTGCAATCATTTCGTTAAGGTTGGCGATGTTAGCTTCAATATCCTCGGGTGTTCTTAGCGTAATGTTTTCCGTGCAATGACTACTAAGATATTTTTTGAATCGCAGCCAATTTACACGATTGATCATCTTCACATACGAGTGAGGTAAATCGCTTCTCTGTGGGCTACAGATTGTAACGATCGTGGGAGAGTAATCGGACGAGAGATCTAAAGAAGCTTCAATTTGAATTAAATCCCTAGAGATATTTTTCATAACGCCAAAATCTATAACATCCGGAATTTTATTTATGTCAGTAGGCCAGTAAGTAGGCTCCCCACTCGAAATGACGTCCAAGCCCATTTTTGAAATTGTGTTGAACAATGCTCGACCTCTGGGTGTAATATGACGCGAACCCCAGAACGTATGTTTAGCATTATAGTCGCCAGCTGCCACGAAACAAGGGCCAAGAGATCTATAGAAATCCTCGTATTGATTCTCAGTAATTCCGAATCTGGGAGGGGAGTAAATTGATGATATCACAAAATTTGTGCAAAAATTTTCAACACAAATATTCGTTGCTTGTAGATATTCCTCACAAATGTTGTCAATAATATAATGTTTAAGTCTAGACTTTATTAGAAATGCTGATCCACCGCATGCTCTTCCTCTCGGGTCCTTTGAATCATATAAGGTGTAGCCAGAAATTTTAAAAAGGCTTCTCGAAGTCAAATGAGTCTCTGAGACCAACATTATGTCAATATTTTTTTCCGTGAGGAAGTGCTCAAGTTCATTTTTATATTGGCGAATGCCGTTTGCGTTCTGGAACGCAAACCCATAACAAATAAACGTATTTTTGTATTATATATAATAAGATATATTTATATGTGGAAGAGAAAAAACTGAGCGAGGCAGTATTAGCAACGATGCCGTGCGGTTATGACGTGCTTTAGATTTTTTCCAATTGAATAAATAATTATTCACTAGGTTAGGTTAGGTTAGTTAGGAAGGGTGGTGCTATACCGCACCTCCACTCGGAGATCCAATTAGGTCAATTTTGAATCCCTTCTATTGCCCATTAAAGTACTCGTAATATTTACCCCCATTTGTACCCAGAAGTGACCCTATTATCCGCCATTAAGCCACTGATTTCCCATGATGAAGCCCCTGATGTCCTTAGGTTTACACTTCCTGATATCAGTAATGCTCTCATGGAAACGTCTGCTCAGCTATTTAAGCCTATGACGTTGCAGCTTCAGGTAGTGACAGATAATATGTTCAAAGATTCCTCTTCCTGCTCTGATCAGTTAACGCGGGCAGTTTGGATCTTCCTGAGTCAAGTTTGGCCACATATCCCTCGATACTCTACAATCCTCCCTACTTCGCCATGAACTGTTGGTCCTGCTTTCTACTCAATTACTGAGTTCCCTATATATAATGACCTATCGGTAATTTCACCAATCTGTCACACATTCTCTTATCTAATGCCAAGCCTATTCTTGCCAGCTCATTGGCAGTTTCATTTCCCTCAACACTGCTGCGGTTAGGAACCTAACATAATCTGACACTATCTTTAGCCTTAAGCAATTAGAAGGCACTAACAAGTTTCGATTTGACATTGTGTCCCTTCAAAGCTTTTAGCGCTGTCTGGCTGTCGACGTAGAAGGTTATTTTCTCACCTTTAGCTACATTCCAGGCCACCAGTTCCGTGGCCCTGGGTATCGCCAAGATCTCAGCTTGGAAAACGCTGTATTCATGCGGCAGTCTGGAAGAACTATGAATGCTCGTTCCCAAGATATAGACACCAGCCCCTGAACCTTCCCCCATTTTTGATCCGTCGGTAAAGACCGCACTACCCTCATATGGTTTATCGGATTTGACCCAACAGTCCCTATCTAGAATTACTATCTAGATTTGACCAATAGTCTCTATCTTGATTTACTAAAATCCTGATCACTAAAACTGATCTCATTTAAGATTGATGTGTGACCTGTCCTCACCAAACCTGTTTCCACAAGTCTAAGGAGACTTCTAGTCACCGTTCCCACCACAAAGTCCTCTATAGGAAGTAGATGAAGAATGATATCCAAGGCAGCTTGAGTTGAGCTCCCCTGAGCACTTGTGATGCCCAGTGAAGCACACCTCTGAGCCTTAGCTAGTAATCTCGTGATTTTCCTTAAATAACCCGTCTGACAACCGATGTGTAAATCCAGTTTACTATCTTCGGTTGCAGAAACCAGTTCCTTCTTATGAAGTACCTGCATGGGTAGTAGGTATTGAGCCCTTTAGCATTTCCTACGTGTTCTTTTTCCAAGAAAGCTTGCTATCTAAGAAAACACCCAGGTATTTCGCTCCCTTTGCTAGTCTCAGATCTACCCCTCCCATCCTGGGCAGTACAAAGCTTTCTAATTTAAATCTCCTGGTAAAGAGGACTAGCTCAACACTTCACTAAATGTTCAATAAATACATAACTTTTTATTGTTACCTGAATAAACTTCACATATACATTATTGACCTGCACAAGACCATTTATAAGACCTTTCAAGACATGCGACATTTTTCAAACGCTTTACTATAGCGAAATATTCTAAAATAAACGCTAAACAACACTGTTGGAAATATTTTTTTTGAGTTCTTTGTCTTGCCAACAGTGTTTTTTAGCGTTTGTTTTAGAATATTTCGCTGTAGTAAAGCGTTTAAAAAATGTCGCATGTCTTGAAAGGTCTTATAAATAGTATTGTGCAGGATTTTAATATACATACAAATATTTAAATTTTAATAAGCAAATAATATTTTGTATACAACCTTCTCTACACAAGTCTATCCAATTATTTTTCCGTGTAGAGTTTAATGTATATTTCAATTTAAATTTTAGAATAATTTTATAATTTATTTACAACAGTTTTTTTGAAATGTGTATACAAAGTTCTCTACACAATTCTATCCAATTATTTTTCCGTGTAGAATTTAATGTATATTTCTATTTTAATTTTAGAATAATTTTATAATTTATTTACACCGGTTTTTTTCTAATGTGCTCACTTAACCGAAAGTATTGTAACAATCAACAAGCCATTAAGCTAACTAAAGAATTATTATATTGTATTTATTATAATATATTATTTTTACCTTGTCGTCCAACAATTTCCGCAACGTGCTCTGAACTCGGTACCGGAACACATTCTGTCATGTTTTGCGATTTTTTTGAGCGTTCATCTGCTGTTGTTGTTGGTGTCACAGTAGCCGAATTTTGATTGACATTCGACGACAGTGGAATGTTACCTTGGTTGGGTTCAGATAAAAATTTTTTATTCAATAATGTAGATGCGGATTGTGATTGCGTTTGTAAAAAGACCTTTGTTGTCATATGATACGGATTACCAACGGAAGCATACGATGAAGGAGAAGAATATGGTGGTTGACTGTGTTCCAGTGCAGAATGTTGTAGGTGATGAGAATGTATCTGCTGATAGTGATTTGCTGTTGGTGTGGGTGATAGAGTTGGTGGCACTCCCGACGTAGGCGATGACATTTGATTTAAATTCATCATGGTTAGCTCAACAGCAAGCTGAAGTGTTCGTGCATCTTCATTATTTAAACTAGAACTATCTACAGTTGGCTGTTGAGTATGTTGATTGTGCATATTTTCCACCAAAAGTATTTGCCCATTCTCACTATTATCGTTATGATTTTGTATAGATTCCGATGAATGGAGATTTGTTTCAGTTTGATTTAAGGTATCTGTTAATGATTTTGGCATAACATGATCATCCTCCAATTCACCATTAACCGCAGCTAATAGAGAAGCATTTAATTGGCAAGTAGCTGAGGCAAATGAATCGTCTAAGTTTGTTGATGAATTTAAACACATTTGATTTCCGTTAGTCGCTGAGAATTTGTTATTACAATTATTTTCTAACGATTGTGAAGTCAAATATGAGTTTGATGACGTGGATGAGGATGGAGAATTCGATAATGAGCAACACCCAGAACTGCCACTCAAAACTACACCGCTTTCGAAGGAGAACAGTGATGATGAACCAATATAGTTGGCAGCAATGGGAGATGTTGATAAGGAAGCCTTAATAGAAGTTGGTAGTGGCGATAATTGCTGCTGCAAACAATTTACTGCAGCTTGAGGTGGCGATGCTACTGCGTGATTGGAATTTGTATTACTGTTGTTGTTAGGTTGAGGTGCATTATTACAAGTTTGTTGTACCGTGTCATGTTGATGTTGCTGCTGCTGTTGCGGCCTTGCTGTAGATCCAGCTACACCTGTTGTTAAAGACATTTCTTACTTGTTTCCAAAATCTTGTCTGCTTCACTATATTTTATTAAATTTGTTTCTTATATTTAAACATAAGTCTTGTTTACTTTCGCATATCTTCAGACAACATTTAAGTTGACAACCTGTAACAAATGAAAATAAAACATGCATCAATTGAGAAGTCAAAACGTACAAACAAAACGTACTTCTTGTGGTTTAAACCAAATGAATTTTTTACTGACGAATAATAAAAAACTTTCACTTAAATAAAAATAATAAAATTTTCGACTGGGGAAAATAAGGAAATTTTGGAGTAATTCTTTCAGATTAACACACACCCGACTACTACAGATATATAAAGGTATCTGAATTTCTGAAGATTCCTACACAATTCACAGCCTTTGTTTGTACCTATTTTGCGGAGGAGAGAAACTCTTCGGCTCTTCATGTTTGAGATAGTTTTAATACATGAATCAAGAAAACAAGATTGCGCACTCAGACGTACAAAATATTTTCTACTGCGCATGTACGTCAATATAGAATACTCACGTGTGTTTGTTGTAAAAAGTGTGTGATTGAGAGAGCAAATTCCACAAACAAATGTATGTATTTTGTTTACAACAAAATTCTACATGTACGACACAGGCAGAAAATAAAATAACGGACCTGCGCAATGCGCAATCTTGTTTTCTTGATTCATGGTTTTAATACATAGATAATTAATTCATTCACTAATACCCCGTTTCCACACGCAAAGTTTACTTTGCAAAGTCTTAATTCAGCTGTGTGAAAGACAGGTAGTAGTACAGTCTCTTTCTGTCTTTCTTTCAGGTGAATTCAGACTTTGCAAACTAAACTTTCCGTGTGGAAAAGGGGTGTAACTTACAAGATTTTGATACAACTGCTGCAGTAACACCGTAGTGTCCTTTAAGGCTCAGTTACCCGACTGTAATGTAAAGTAACTGTAACAGTAGGAACCAGCTGATCGATATTGTTATGTGAAAAGTAATGCAAATGGTTATAGAGATGTAATGTAACGTAACCTACTTTTCATATAAAAATATCGATCAGTTGTTTCCTACGTTGCAGTTATTTACATTACTGTCGGGTAATAATATAAAAAGCGTATTTTTCCAATGAACCTAACTTGCAACACTTTCTGAATTACAGCAATAAACAATATATACACATTAGGGAAGCCAATCCCGAAAATCCAGATTTTTGGGATTCAGGAAATGCCGGGATTTAAATTTTTTAATCCCGAAATTGTTTTATAAAAATAAGTTTATCATGACTTTCGCCCATGTGAAGATAGTAACCGTGGCAACACAATATTGATCTTTTGTATTTGGCTGATTCATCCTGTTAATATTTCCAATGAAAGTGTGTTTCAAACAGAGCTCGCAATAATTGGTCTCTCTCGTTATTGTTGTCAGAAAAAGAAAACAATCGTCCACTGACACGATGCGACACTGTCGTGAAAAAACCCTCAAAATTCGTTCTTCTTTGGCTTGCTCTTCGCTCAACCAACGACCGTTTTTGTTCGATCGCTCGGCTCATGTGTTCACTCGAGACCCTTTATTTCGTAAAATCTCGGCAAACGGTATTTTGAGAATGTATGTGTGTTGCGAGTGTGGATAGGTAAACATTTACATACATGAAGATTAATTTTGTTTTTGTTGTACACATATCTGTCTTTTATTTTACATTTACACTTCGTTGACAAATAGTTTGATTTACAGATATTTTTATTATTATTTATTATTATATTCTCCCTTCCTCTTTAATGCTTTGTCTGTGACGAAATATTTAAGGCAACAACAAAAAGCAAACGCAACAATAAAAATAAAGACTTTTTTGCAAACACTTTGCTTGTTTTGTTCACTTACTGACCCTCAGTAGCTGAGCAACGAACGATTGTGTTCGTATCATGCGGTCAGTAAGAGACCGATTCGTGTGTTACGCTCAACTCATAACCCGGGAGCGAGAACACGATTGAAACGAAAAAGAGGGTTGCTCTTCAGACAATGAGTGTTTCCGTCTCATTTTTTTAGGTCTTTTGAGTGAGAAGACCGCACAAAGAAATTTGGTTGAGCATATTTTGCGAGCTCTGTTTTCAAACGATATTTTTTCTCCTTTCCTTTATTAATTGCAATCTATTTGATTAACAGCTTTAATAATAATATATTAAATAATAAAGGTATTCACTTTTTAATTGCACTTTCTAATAACATATTTAAACCATAGGTTTTTTGAAAATAATAAAATTACGTGTTTGTTATCCTAAAATCGATTTTGAAAATTACTTCCTATATGTACATAGTATGTATTTTCACTAGTTAATAATTTTTTTCAATTTCATGAATTTTATAATTTTTAATTAATTTATTTGTATAGAACGCATCTTTTTTCATTTTAAAGAGAAACATATACCTTAAACAGGGATTTCTGCATTATAATTTCGTGTATAGCTGTTTTTATAAGTACTTTTTGTCCATTTTTTGGGGTTGACAATGCCATTACGAGTTGCACAATTTTGCAAAATTTACGCGATAAGTAGTAGGGAATTGTTCATCCTGCGACAATTAAACTTTTGAAATTTTGAAATTTTAATTACCCAAATTTCAAAATTCTTGGAAATTTGTGAAATTTGATACCCTTGAGTTTTCGGCGGCACGCTTTGATGTTTTTTTGTTTACATAAGGAATTTTTTGTTTACATTAGGAGTTTTTTTTTTTTTTTTTTGTTTACATTAACCCTTGTGGGAACGGGTGATTTTTTTTTGGGGGGTTACATTAATTGTGTGAACGGGTGATTTTGTTTTTTGTGGGAATACGTTAAGTGGGTTCATAGGTTGGAGGTTTTTCTTTTTGTAATGTATGTATGTATATGACGACGGGAAAATCATGAATATGATTTTTCCTAGTACCAACGGGAAAATCATGAATATGATTTTTCCTATTACTAATGGGGGTGAAATAGTGAAAATTATTTTTTCCTAATGCCGACGGTAATGCATGAATATTTTTCCTAATGCCGACGGCAAAACATGATTATTATTTTTTTCAAATGCCGACGGGAAAATGATTTTTCATAATTCCGACGGGAATTATTATTGCTAATGCTAATATAGGAGTTGAAGACAGGCCGTGATTTGGGTGGGTGGAGTTGTTGTTGTAATATATAACCGAGGGAGTTTATTGATGTGTCTGTCTGTCTGTCTGTTGTGCGAGGCTGTGATTAGCCGGGGGAGCGTGGTGTAGTTGAGGTAGATAGATTCGGTGTATGTGTGTATACCTGTCTGTTGGAATTTGTGTGAGGGTATGATTGACAGGGGGCGGGGTGTAGTTGAGGTAGATCGACTGCGTGTATGCAGGTGTTGCAAGTCTGTAGGAATTTAAGGCTTATAGTGATTTGGGGTAGGTGAGGATGTTGTTGTACGAGTAGTATGTATCCATGGGAATTTGTGGATGTGTCTGTCCGGAGGAATTTAAGCGAGGCTGTTATTGGGAGTGGGTGTGGTGTAGTTGAGGTTGATCAACTGCATGTATGTATGTCTATATGTTTGTAGGAGCTTAAGGCTGATCGTGATTTGGGAGAGGTGAGGGTGTTGTTGTAATATGTATACGTAGGAATCTGTATGTATGTATGTCTGTAAAAAATTAAGGCTGATCATGATTTAGGGTAGGTGAGGTTGGTGTAGTAATATGTCTGTGTGTATGTACATATGTTTGTAGAAGTTTAATGCTATTAGTGATTTGAGGATAGGCGAGGGTGTTGTCGTACGAGTGATATGTACCCGTGGGAATCTGTATGCATGTTCGTAGGAGTTTAAGGCTGATCGTGATTTGTGTTGTTGTCAGTGTTGTTTGTAGGAATGACCGTGAGAATTTTTGTATGCATATCTGTAGGAATTTAAGGTTGGCCGTGTTTTGTGAGGGGTGGTGTGTTGTTGAAATAATTTGAATTTTTCTTAGATGAAATCTGGTATATATGTGTGTGTGTGTGTGTGCGTATGATTTTCTCACGCTAGTAGTTTTATGTACGTAGAAATAAATTGTATTCAATATCGAGATTTGGTTCTATAAAATATTTTCATATATCTGATACATATACATAAGTATATTTTCATACTCAAGGTTGCTGGGTATTTTGTCATGCTTAAAATTGTCCAGCTTTAAAGTCTGCCTACGAGAAATTTGTTTATATTACAGATTTTGTTTATTTAACTACGTCCGGCTTCTTTCCCTGAACTTCTTTTCATACGATCATGGGAATTTATAGTTTCTCTGTCCATAATAAGGTCGTTTAGCTTGGGCATGTGCTCTGACTGAATGGTTTGCGTTATTCATATATTTTTATGATGTAGATATGTAAGTGTGATTGTCAAGTTCTAATAAATATTTGAGTATTGATAAGAAATTTGATATTATGTGTACATACATATCTACAAATTGATTTTATGTATGTATGTACATATGTATGTACATACAAATAAGTGTTTGCCTCCGTGTTTGAATACATTTTTTTTTTTTTTTTTTTGTTGTTGTTCTAAATATTCGCCTGGTCTTTTATATATAGATGTCAAATATCTTCATAGTTTTTTTTTTTTTTTATTTGAAATTAAAAAACGTTGATTTAATTTTTATATGTATTTACTTCAAAGTTTGTGAGGATTTGCTGTTTTAAGTAAAACTAAATTCCTTAAGATACATACTTTAGAATAATAGTAACTATAATAGAAATATTTCCTATATTTAATTTACATTTGTTTAAAGTTGATGCAGCTTATCTTCATTCTTAGAAATATTTTGATACAAAATTTTTTCCAGCCGTAGGCTTTTTTCATCACCTTTTACATTTATTTTAGAATATCTTGCATTGCCTTTTATACATTTATAAACATTTTTAAATGAAACTGATCCAGCAGTCCAGCTTATGTAATGATAGTTTTTTGTTAGCCAGCTTGCTTCTTTTTTTTATTTTTTATTGATTATTGAGTTTTATAATGAAATTATTATATTCGTAATTGTTGAAAACAATCGCTACTTCTTTTGCGATGAAATCATTTGAATTACTTTTGAAACCTTGTACGTATATAAAAATTATGTTGTTTTCCATATTACTCAATTTATAAGACTTTTCGAATTTGACCTTTGATAGGTATATATATTCTAGTATATGATCATGAATAAGAATACAGTAAGCTGATTTCTTTGCTTACTATTTCAAATTAAAATTTTATTCAATTAGCCCGATATTGAATAAAAGGAGCTTTTTTATCTTAAACTCTGGTACAGGTAGAAACGCATGAGATTCTTTCATATACTACCTTTGCTGGAATCTTAGATACATGTAATAACTATATAGAATTGCATTACGTTTATTTTTAAATTTTATGTTAGGATTATCATCATATGGATATGAGACTGAACTTAAATGTACTTTTAAATTAGTTAATTCATAATGAATAATCTTATTTTCTTCTTGAATAGCGAACAACAGAAAACGAAGTCGTTTTCTTACAATTTAGGTCTAACCTCTCAACTGGTCCTCTAGTATACAATATGACTTTATATGTCAACATTTCTGACTCCTCTTTGTCAGCGTTAGGGATAATTAATTTTAAACTTTTTATTCTTCAAATTGTGTTACTTCATACTGATAATATGTTTAAGTACATTAATAATGTACGAGTATATGTTTATTTTATGACGGGTCCCTATAGCTTTTATTTGATGTTCTAGATGAAGTGTTTTTTTTTTCTAATTTTATTAAAGTTTTGCGTATTGCGTATATATTTCTAATATATTTAAGTGAGCTTTTTGTACCTGTCAGACAGAGTGTACGTATCAGTTGATCAGTCAGTCTCTCTTTTTATTTTATTAATTTTTTCTTCTAATGTGTCACTACTATTTTTTCAGATTTTACTACTTGAAATAGAAAATATTTATATAATTTTAAAAGTATTAATATATACATACATATAGGTAAATATATGTATGTATGTAAAAATTAGTTCATATACAAAGAAATACATCTTTAATAATCAACTATTCTAGAAAATCGATCTAAAATAACACATTTACCTCCATCATCATTTCACCGTCAGTGTTTTCATAAAGTGTTAGAAACATTGGAATATCTATGTTTAGGAGAATTTTTACTTCAAGTGTTTCTATATAAGATTTGGTGTTTGACCCCTTGACGTTATTGTGGTTAACGTAGGCTGCGTTGTATCGCATTCAGATGTAATAATTTCTCACTTAGAAAAGGTCCTCATTACCATCAATCATACCTGTATATAATACATTCATGAGTTGAGTTGATTTAGATACAATTGCTGTCTACAAATTAATGATTAGAAAAAAGCTTTCTCATCACATTCTAACAGGTTTTAATATTTTGCTAGCATGCATGCTTTAGCATGCTATTCTATCAATAGTGAGGCGAGAGTCCGACATATAGTGGTGTTTCAATTAAAAATCTATACAATTAGAATTACGAATTCACTCTTTTGAATTTTTGACAAAGTAGATACATATGTATGTATGTATTTCACTTGCCACAAACTCTTAAAATTTCTGTACTTATAAAAATATGATGTCAGGAATTTTTTTAAATCATACATGCTTCGGCATGCTTCCAATATTTTTCTCGGTAAATTTATTTCATACTCATACAGATACAGATATAAAGTAAGATCTGTTTACATTCCATTTTACAATTTATGCATGCTTCAGCATGATTCTAGTTTAAGTCTGTATTTATTTAGTAAGTTTGTTTGATACCCATTCATACACATATACATTGTTAAAGATTGGATATCAAAATCCAATTTTCTTAGTTTATCTAGAAATGAACAAAGTGAATATCTTTTATAATAACCATATTCACACTTTAAAATTTTGTGTGCTAGAGCTTTCGAAATGGAAAATGTACACCTTTTACTACAAAAATTGATAATATGATGTGTTGCTGAATATTTTGAACTCTTAAGTTTTCACAATATTTCATACAGACCATCAAGTTTAGAGAATTGTAGTATATTAAGCTATTTATCTTCCCTGAGACCTAACATTCCTAATCAATCCTTCAAAAAACCAATACAAACTAGATTTTTCCTTTTTAATTTTATTTATATTTTCATTGAATTTCAACATTTTGTACCTCTTCAAATTACTGTATACTGTATTTTGCACCTTTTTCTCATTCGTTGAGTTAACTTTAATCGCAAATATTTCAATGATGAGATGAACTTTTCTATTGTAGGCATTAAGTAAATCTTTGTGTATATCAATCCACTTATATGAACCATTATACCTAAATTCTTAACACATAATTCCTTTTAATGATCTATTAATTTATTCTACTATTGATGCTTTCATATTATGAAATTTTTAATCCTCTGTTTATGCATGAATTTTGCAGTGTTTATTAAAAATTCTTTACCAACATCTATATGTATTTTTTTGTTTTGATACTCATATCATTTCAAAAATATTTTCCATTGCCTTGGGTTTTTTTCGAGTGCAGCTTTTATTTTCAACGATACTCACAATATAAATTTTGAGAATGTCTCAGTTACAGTCAGCAAAAAATCAATAATTTCTATTTTCTCTAGAATAGCTACCCAGTTCACCTAAATCAGCTCCATAAAAGATCATCTATTCCATTCATTACATCACTACAATACACAAACAATTTTATAAATTTATTATGGATTACGTTTACTAAATTTCTTTTTAAGGACATTGAGTTGTTTTACAGTTTTTTGGCGAGTGTTGTGATCTACTTGATACATTTTCAGCTATTTATACTAAAATGTAGTTAATTTTCCAATCTATAAATTTTATCGCTCAGCTGTTCAATTTGTTTGTCAAAAGATGATTTAATTTTTAGAATGTCTTTTTCAATTTTATACCTATCTTCTATCGTTAATTTTATTTCGCACTCCACTCCATTAATTTGCATTTGAATATATCCTTGAATTATATTAATGCCTTAAGCTTTATTATTAATTCATCCTTTAGTTTCTAGATTTGAGTTTCCAGAAACAATTTACTGATAACATTATTCTCCGTCAGTGAATGATGATGATTCTCTATGTATGCATTGGTAGAAATTATATATTTTATTTAGTTTTCAAAATCAAACTTGTCATAGTATTTTCACGTTTTATCAATCACTAAAGAAAATAAACCCACTTTTAAACTCCATATTTGACCATCAACTTGTATTTTGTCTTTATTCAGTTTTAGATTTCTATCACCAAATTCCCATTCATTATTGAAATCTTTAGGTGAGTCATAGTTTGTATCTAATTCATTTCTTCCTTTCAAGACTAATAAGTTAATATAAGTATCTTCGGTGTTGGAAAACTGTGGGTAAAAATCATCTTCTTCATCATCATAATCATTCACAGTATTAGCATCATTAAATAAGATGGTATTATCAAAATATTCTTCCTTTTGAAAGTTTCTTTAACTTCTTTCTATCTTGACTGATGGTTTCTGAGGCTTTCATACTTATACTATTTTCAGATTCTATATTGTTTTTACTTTGTTCTTTCTTGTGTATTCTTTCAATATTTTTAGAACTATTCATGAATTCTTTGAGAGGTTCTGTTTTAGGATCAAATATACATATCTCTTAGTTGTTCACGTGTATCTATTTCACCAGTTTTTATACTACGAAGCTTTTTCTTCAAGACGCTTCTTATCAACACCAACTGTTTAAAATTTTCTCATACATGTTTAATAATAGCAAATAAGAGGTATCAGCTATTAGATCAGATACCACCTATTAGATCAGCTATCAGCTATCAGATCAGCTTATCAGGAGCTGGTCTGGTTTTCAGATCAGCTTATCAGGAGCTGGTCTAGTTTTCAGATCAGCTTATCAGGACCTGATCTGGTTTTCAGATCAGCTTATCAGGACCTGATCTGGTTTTCAGATCAGCTTATCAGGACCTGATCTGGTTTTCAGATCAGCTTATCAGGAGCTGGTCTGGTTTTCAGATCAGCTTATCAGGACCTGATCTGGTTTTCAGATCAGCTTATCAGGAGCTGGTCTGGTTTTCAGATCAGCTTATCAGGACCTGATCTGGTTTTCAGATCAGCTTATCAGGAGCTGGTCTGGTTTTCAGATCAGCTTATCAGGACCTGATCTGGTTTTCAGATCAGCTTATCAGGACCTGATCTGGGTTTCAGATCAGCTTATCAGGAGCTGGTCTGGTTTTACGATCAGCTTATCAGGAGCTGGTCTAGTTTTCAGATCAGGTTATCAGGTATCAAATCAGATTATCTGTTTCAGATTGGGTTATCAGTTTACAAGTAGCTGAACACTTATAACATCTAGATGAAGGAAGTTTAAGGTCAGATAAAATGTGAAAAACTATACTGTTATGTAGTCAAGTTATTTTCTAAGACGATCGTCACTTAATTCAGTATCTTTGCTTATAATCAAAATTCCATATTTTTAATACCAACAAGATTTATATTTTTCTCACATTACTTAAACATTCTAACTACATTATGATTATTTCCTATCAAATGTATGGTGATTCTGGTATAAATTTGACATTAGTAGAATGCATCAATATTCTTATCTTACCCCATACAAAAATATGCTTCTCACAACATGGTTAAATATCATATTGGTATTACTTCTAGCTTTCTTAAAAGAAATAACAGATTCATTATCTCTAAATGTGTAATACCTATGACTTTCATTAATGAAATTAATTTCTACAGCAATTCATATTTAGATTGTCTTTGAGTATAAATATGAAGATGATTTCAAGTTTTACTCCATCAAAACTTTCTAGCCAGCCAATCATAACATTATTATTATTTTTTTATTTATTTTTTTTTTCGCAATTTGACAGACCAACTATTCTTGCACGAATAGAAATTGATAGAAGGGAACTATGATTTATTTTTGAGCTATCGTTTGATGACTCATCAAAATTTCATACCAAGGTATTTTTATGTTGTTTTGACTATGAGTATGGGTCAATATTTATGAAATCCCTTTCCTAAATATTAGTGCATGCACATAGTCAAAACAAAGTATGCTTTAAGTGTTTAAAACCAGTATTACCATAAAAATGGTGGTTTTAAACTCTTAAAATATACTTTGTTTTACTAACCTCATTTTGTAACTAAATGCATTTCATAAATATTGAAGCATACTCATACTCAAAATATCCTTTGTTTTGAGTATGAGTATGGCTCATTATCTCTTATTATAGAAAAAATAGTATGATTATATGATATCAGAAATTATGTTTTCTGTTATCATATGACCATACTATTTTTTCTATAGTAATATATAATATTTATAAAATGCATTTAGTTACAAAATGCGGTTAGTAAAACAACATAAATATACCTTGGTATGAAATTTTGATGATTCATCAATATTTCGTACCATCCTATTTTTAGGTTGTTTTGACTATGAGTATGTACCAATATTTATGAAATGTATTTCATAAATATTATCTCTTATTATAGAAAAAATAAAATAATGTAGCTATACGATATCGGAAAATATTTTCTGATATCATATGGCTATATTATTTTATTTTTCCTATAATAAGAGATAATGGTTCCTACTCATAGTAAAAACAAAGTATATTTTAAGAGTTTAAAACCAGTATTGTCGTACAAAATACTGATTTTAAACTGTTAAAATATACTTTGTTTTACTAACCACATTTTGTAACTAAATGCATTTTATAAATATTATATATTACTATAGAAAAAATAGTATGGTCATATGATAACAAAAAACATAATTTCTGATATCATATAATCATACTATTTTTTCTATAATAAGAGATAATGAGCCATACTCATACTCAAAACAAAGGATATTTTGAGTATGAGTATGCTTCAATATTTATGAAATGCATTTAGTTACAAAATGAGGTTAGTAAAACAAAGTATATTTTAAGAGTTTAAAACCACCATTTTTATGGTAATACTGGTTTTAAACACTTAAAGCATACTTTGTTTTGACTATGTGCATGCACTAATATTTAGGAAAGGGATTTCATAAATATTGACCCATACTCATAGTCAAAACAACATAAAAATACCTTGGTATGAAATTTTGATGAGTCATCAAACGATAGCTCAAAAATAAATCATAGTTCCCTTCTATCAATTTCTATTCGTGCAAGAATAGTTGGTCTGTCAAATTGCGAAAAAAAAAATAAATAAAAAAATAATAATAATGTTATGATTGGCTGGCTAGAAAGTTTTGATGGAGTAAAACTTGAAATCATCTTCATATTTATACTCAAAGACAATCTAAATATGAATTGCTGTAGAAATTAATTTCATTAATGAAAGTCATAGGTATTACACATTTAGAGATAATGAATCTGTTATTTCTTTTAAGAAAGCTAGAAGTAATACCAATATGATATTTAACCATGTTGTGAGAAGCATATTTTTGTATGGGGTAAGATAAGAATGTTGATGCATTCTACTAATGTCAAATTTATACCAGAATCACCATACATTTGATAGGAAATAATCATAATGTAGTTAGAATGTTTAAGTAATGTGAGAAAAATATAAATCTTGTTGGTATTAAAAATATGGAATTTTGATTATAAGCAAAGATACTGAATTAAGTGACGATCGTCTTAGAAAATAACTTGACTACATAACAGTATAGTTTTTCACATTTTATCTGACCTTAAACTTCCTTCATCTAGATGTTATAAGTGTTCAGCTACTTGTAAACTGATAACCCAATCTGAAACAGATAATCTGATTTGATACCTGATAACCTGATCTGAAAACTAGACCAGCTCCTGATAAGCTGATCGTAAAACCAGACCAGCTCCTGATAAGCTGATCTGAAACCCAGATCAGGTCCTGATAAGCTGATCTGAAAACCAGATCAGGTCCTGATAAGCTGATCTGAAAACCAGACCAGCTCCTGATAAGCTGATCTGAAAACCAGATCAGGTCCTGATAAGCTGATCTGAAAACCAGACCAGCTCCTGATAAGCTGATCTGAAAACCAGATCAGGTCCTGATAAGCTGATCTGAAAACCAGACCAGCTCCTGATAAGCTGATCTGAAAACCAGATCAGGTCCTGATAAGCTGATCTGAAAACCAGATCAGGTCCTGATAAGCTGATCTGAAAACCAGATCAGGTCCTGATAAGCTGATCTGAAAACTAGACCAGCTCCTGATAAGCTGATCTGAAAACCAGACCAGCTCCTGATAAGCTGATCTGATAGCTGATAGCTGATCTAATAGGTGGTATCTGATCTAATAGCTGATACCTCTTATTTGCTATTATTAAACATGTATGAGAAAATTTTAAACAGTTGGTGTTGATAAGAAGCGTCTTGAAGAAAAAGCTTCGTAGTATAAAAACTGGTGAAATAGATACACGTGAACAACTAAGAGATATGTATATTTGATCCTAAAACAGAACCTCTCAAAGAATTCATGAATAGTTCTAAAAATATTGAAAGAATACACAAGAAAGAACAAAGTAAAAACAATATAGAATCTGAAAATAGTATAAGTATGAAAGCCTCAGAAACCATCAGTCAAGATAGAAAGAAGTTAAAGAAACTTTCAAAAGGAAGAATATTTTGATAATACCATCTTATTTAATGATGCTAATACTGTGAATGATTATGATGATGAAGAAGATGATTTTTACCCACAGTTTTCCAACACCGAAGATACTTATATTAACTTATTAGTCTTGAAAGGAAGAAATGAATTAGATACAAACTATGACTCACCTAAAGATTTCAATAATGAATGGGAATTTGGTGATAGAAATCTAAAACTGAATAAAGACAAAATACAAGTTGATGGTCAAATATGGAGTTTAAAAGTGGGTTTATTTTCTTTAGTGATTGATAAAACGTGAAAATACTATGACAAGTTTGATTTTGAAAACTAAATAAAATATATAATTTCTACCAATGCATACATAGAGAATCATCATCATTCACTGACGGAGAATAATGTTATCAGTAAATTGTTTCTGGAAACTCAAATCTAGAAACTAAAGGATGAATTAATAATAAAGCTTAAGGCATTAATATAATTCAAGGATATATTCAAATGCAAATTAATGGAGTGGAGTGCGAAATAAAATTAACGATAGAAGATAGGTATAAAATTGAAAAAGACATTCTAAAAATTAAATCATCTTTTGACAAACAAATTGAACAGCTGAGCGATAAAATTTATAGATTGGAAAATTAACTACATTTTAGTATAAATAGCTGAAAATGTATCAAGTAGATCACAACACTCGCCAAAAAACTGTAAAACAACTCAATGTCCTTAAAAAGAAATTTAGTAAACGTAATCCATAATAAATTTATAAAATTGTTTGTGTATTGTAGTGATGTAATGAATGGAATAGATGATCTTTTATGGAGCTGATTTAGGTGAACTGGGTAGCTATTCTAGAGAAAATAGAAATTATTGATTTTTTGCTGACTGTAACTGAGACATTCTCAAAATTTATATTGTGAGTATCGTTGAAAATAAAAGCTGCACTCGAAAAAAACCCAAGGCAATGGAAAATATTTTTGAAATGATATGAGTATCAAAACAAAAAAATACATATAGATGTTGGTAAAGAATTTTTAATAAACACTGCAAAATTCATGCATAAACAGAGGATTAAAAATTTCATAATATGAAAGCATCAATAGTAGAATAAATTAATAGATCATTAAAAGGAATTATGTGTTAAGAATTTAGGTATAATGGTTCATATAAGTGGATTGATATACACAAAGATTTACTTAATGCCTACAATAGAAAAGTTCATCTCATCATTGAAATATTTGCGATTAAAGTTAACTCAACGAATGAGAAAAAGGTGCAAAATACAGTATACAGTAATTTGAAGAGGTACAAAATGTTGAAATTCAATGAAAATATAAATAAAATTAAAAAGGAAAAATCTAGTTTGTATTGGTTTTTTGAAGGATTGATTAGGAATGTTAGGTCTCAGGGAAGATAAATAGCTTAATATACTACAATTCTCTAAACTTGATGGTCTGTATGAAATATTGTGAAAACTTAAGAGTTCAAAATATTCAGCAACACATCATATTATCAATTTTTGTAGTAAAAGGTGTACATTTTCCATTTCGAAAGCTCTAGCACACAAAATTTTAAAGTGTGAATATGGTTATTATAAAAGATATTCACTTTGTTCATTTCTAGATAAACTAAGAAAATTGGATTTTGATATCCAATCTTTAACAATGTATATGTGTATGAATGGGTATCAAACAAACTTACTAAATAAATACAGACTTAAACTAGAATCATGCTGAAGCATGCATAAATTGTAAAATGGAATGTAAACAGATCTTACTTTATATCTGTATCTGTATGAGTATGAAATAAATTTACCGAGAAAAATATTGGAAGCATGCCGAAGCATGTATGATTTAAAAAAATTCCTGACATCATATTTTTATAAGTACAGAAATTTTAAGAGTTTGTGGCAAGTGAAATACATACATACATATGTATCTACTTTGTCAAAAATTCAAAAGAGTGAATTCGTAATTCTAATTGTATAGATTTTTAATTGAAACACCACTATATGTCGGACTCTCGCCTCACTATTGATAGAATAGCATGCTAAAGCATGCATGCTAGCAAAATATTAAAACCTGTTAGAATGTGATGAGAAAGCTTTTTTCTAATCATTAATTTGTAGACAGCAATTGTATCTAAATCAACTCAACTCATGAATGTATTATATACAGGTATGATTGATGGTAATGAGGACCTTTTCTAAGTGAGAAATTATTACATCTGAATGCGATACAACGCAGCCTACGTTAACCACAATAACGTCAAGGGGTCAAACACCAAATCTTATATAGAAACACTTGAAGTAAAAATTCTCCTAAACATAGATATTCCAATGTTTCTAACACTTTATGAAAACACTGACGGTGAAATGATGATGGAGGTAAATGTGTTATTTTAGATCGATTTTCTAGAATAGTTGATTATTAAAGATGTATTTCTTTGTATATGAACTAATTTTTACATACATACATATATTTACCTATATGTATGTATATATTAATACTTTTAAAATTATATAAATATTTTCTATTTCAAGTAGTAAAATCTGAAAAAATAGTAGTGACACATTAGAAGAAAAAATTAATAAAATAAAAAGAGAGACTGACTGATCAACTGATACGTACACTCTGTCTGACAGGTACAAAAAGCTCACTTAAATATATTAGAAATATATACGCAATACGCAAAACTTTAATAAAATTAGAAAAAAAAAACACTTCATCTAGAACATCAAATAAAAGCTATAGGGACCCGTCATAAAATAAACATATACTCGTACATTATTAATGTACTGAAACATATTATCAGTATGAAGTAACACAATTTGAAGAATAAAAAGTTTAAAATTAATTATCCCTAACGCTGACAAAGAGGAGTCAGAAATGTTGACATATAAAGTCATATTGTATACTAGAGGACCAGTTGAGAGGTTAGACCTAAATTGTAAGAAAACGACTTCGTTTTCTGTTGTTCGCTATTCAAGAAGAAAATAAGATTATTCATTATGAATTAACTAATTTAAAAGTACATTTAAGTTCAGTCTCATATCCATATGATGATAATCCTAACATAAAATTTAAAAATAAACGTAATGCAATTCTATATAGTTATTACATGTATCTAAGATTCCAGCAAAGGTAGTATATGAAAGAATCTCATGCGTTTCTACCTGTACCAGAGTTTAAGATAAAAAAGCTCCTTTTATTCAATATCGGGCTAATTGAATAAAATTTTAATTTGAAATAGTAAGCAAAGAAATCAGCTTACTGTATTCTTATTCATGATCATATACTAGAATATATATACCTATCAAAGGTCAAATTCGAAAAGTCTTATAAATTGAGTAATATGGAAAACAACATAATTTTTATATACGTACAAGGTTTCAAAAGTAATTCAAATGATTTCATCGCAAAAGAAGTAGCGATTGTTTTCAACAATTACGAATATAATAATTTCATTATAAAACTCAATAATCAATAAAAAATAAAAAAAAGAAGCAAGCTGGCTAACAAAAAACTATCATTACATAAGCTGGACTGCTGGATCAGTTTCATTTAAAAATGTTTATAAATGTATAAAAGGCAATGCAAGATATTCTAAAATAAATGTAAAAGGTGATGAAAAAAGCCTACGGCTGGAAAAAATTTTGTATCAAAATATTTCTAAGAATGAAGATAAGCTGCATCAACTTTAAACAAATGTAAATTAAATATAGGAAATATTTCTATTATAGTTACTATTATTCTAAAGTATGTATCTTAAGGAATTTAGTTTTACTTAAAACAGCAAATCCTCACAAACTTTGAAGTAAATACAGATAAAAATTAAATCAACGTTTTTTAATTTCAAATAAAAAAAAAAAAAACTATGAAGATATTTGACATCTATATATAAAAGACCAGGCGAATATTTAGAACAACAACAAAAACAAAAAAAATGTATTCAAACACGGAGGCAAACACTTATTTGTATGTACATACATATGTACATACATACATAAAATCAATTTGTAGATATGTATGTACACATAATATCAAATTTCTTATCAATACTCAAATATTTATTAGAACTTGACAATCACACTTACATATCTACATCATAAAAATATATGAATAACGCAAACCATTCAGTCAGAGCACATGCCCAAGCTAAACGACCTTATTATGGACAGAGAAACTATAAATTCCCATGATCGTATGAAAAGAAGTTCAGGGAAAGAAGCCGGACGTAGTTAAATAAACAAAATCTGTAATATAAACAAATTTCTCGTAGGCAGACTTTAAAGCTGGACAATTTTAAGCATGACAAAATACCCAGCAACCTTGAGTATGAAAATATACTTATGTATATGTATCAGATATATGAAAATATTTTATAGAACCAAATCTCGATATTGAATACAATTTATTTCTACGTACATAAAACTACTAGCGTGAGAAAATCATACGCACACACACACACACACATATATACCAGATTTCATCTAAGAAAAATTCAAATTATTTCAACAACACACCACCCCTCACAAAACACGGCCAACCTTAAATTCCTACAGATATGCATACAAAAATTCTCACGGTCATTCCTACAAACAACACTGACAACAACACAAATCACGATCAGCCTTAAACTCCTACGAACATGCATACAGATTCCCACGGGTACATATCACTCGTACGACAACACCCTCGCCTATCCTCAAATCACTAATAGCATTAAACTTCTACAAACATATGTACATACACACAGACATATTACTACACCAACCTCACCTACCCTAAATCATGATCAGCCTTAATTTTTTACAGACATACATACATACAGATTCCTACGTATACATATTACAACAACACCCTCACCTCTCCCAAATCACGATCAGCCTTAAGCTCCTACAAACATATAGACATACATACATGCAGTTGATCAACCTCAACTACACCACACCCACTCCCAATAACAGCCTCGCTTAAATTCCTCCGGACAGACACATCCACAAATTCCCATGGATACATACTACTCGTACAACAACATCCTCACCTACCCCAAATCACTATAAGCCTTAAATTCCTACAGACTTGCAACACCTGCATACACGCAGTCGATCTACCTCAACTACACCCCGCCCCCTGTCAATCATACCCTCACACAAATTCCAACAGACAGGTATACACACATACACCGAATCTATCTACCTCAACTACACCACGCTCCCCCGGCTAATCACAGCCTCGCACAACAGACAGACAGACAGACACATCAATAAACTCCCTCGGTTATATATTACAACAACAACTCCACCCACCCAAATCACGGCCTGTCTTCAACTCCTATATTAGCATTAGCAATAATAATTCCCGTCGGAATTATGAAAAATCATTTTCCCGTCGGCATTTGAAAAAAATAATAATCATGTTTTGCCGTCGGCATTAGGAAAAATATTCATGCATTGCCGTCGGCATTAGGAAAAAATAATTTTCACTATTTCACCCCCATTAGTAATAGGAAAAATCATATTCATGATTTTCCCGTTGGTACTAGGAAAAATCATATTCATGATTTTCCCGTCGTCATATACATACATACATTACAAAAAGAAAAACCTCCAACCTATGAACCCACTTAACGTATTCCCACAAAAAACAAAATCACCCGTTCACACAATTAATGTAACCCCCCAAAAAAAAATCACCCGTTCCCACAAGGGTTAATGTAAACAAAAAAAAAAAAAAAAAAACTCCTAATGTAAACAAAAAATTCCTTATGTAAACAAAAAAACATCAAAGCGTGCCGCCGAAAACTCAAGGGTATCAAATTTCACAAATTTCCAAGAATTTTGAAATTTGGGTAATTAAAATTTCAAAATTTCAAAAGTTTAATTGTCGCAGGATGAACAATTCCCTACTACTGCGATAGTCTTGCACTTACTCAGACCCTCATAATTTTGCATCATTTTTGTAAAATAATTTTTTATGAGGTTGCTGTGATAATTCTTTTTTTAAATTTTGCAATTTTGGTTTTCCACAATAGCGCAACTTTGAGTAGGTTTAATATTCAAATAATTTTGTTTTGTACCTTTGTCTTTTTATGAATAATAAATATTTTTGTTATATTTAAATATCTTTATAAGATAATTATACTTAACTATGTAATATGAAATTAATTATAAAACTTTTCTTTGTGAACCTCTTTCAATGACGTTTTTTAATAAATTCCTATAAAAAGCATAATCTTTTAATGTTCAAAAAAACTCGAGTCGCGAAAAATCCCTGTATCTCAAAAAATTTCGGGATCCCGAAATCCCGGGATTTGATTTTTTGAAATCCCGAATTCCGGGATCGTAAAAATCAGTCCCGGTTGGCATCCCCAATACACACACATATATGTATATATATACGCATGTATATGTATATATATGTACTCACTCGTATATGAAAAAAATATTATATAACAGGGATGGCAAAGTTGGTACAATTGAACCTTTTTTGGTATTATTCAAACTCCGAAAGTACAATAGTACACCAATGACTAATTTAGTACATTTAAGGAATCTCCCCAGTTTCACTCCGGATTTCTTTTCAAACGATTGCATATGTCAATTTTCACTTTTGAACCATGAACCTCATATTCTTCTCACTTGAAAACAGCCTTTGAGAGCAAATAAATAAGAAAAATCAATGTGAGTCCGATCACAGGGGAGATGTGTGAACATCTAGTAATGAATTTTTTTTTTATTTTGGCTTATGGTAACTAAAATAAGATATATAAATTTTTAACTCTACTGTACTTAAAAATCTATGGAAAACTGCATCTATAGTAGTGGAATTATGAGTTGTGGGGGTTTGTGGAGAATTGCTTATATGCAAGTGGAAAACGTCAAATAAAAATTTTGATAAAGCTTGCCACTGTAGGTTTGCAAAATTTGTATTAAAATCTGCACCTATAATAATTGGCATGAGATGGAGATTGTTACCCAATTTTCGTGCACCCGCTTCAGTGTAAGGCGACAGTACGTAATGAAGATATGTTACAATATAATATCATAAATTCTTTATAAAGACTGCTATATATCTTTTAAATAAATATTTGACATTTAAAACGCTCTTTTATTTAAAAGTTTATATTTATTTTATATTTTTCAACTTTTTAACAAAATTATCCCCACTGGCAACACTATTACACTTCACAAGCAATTGCTATTAAAATTAACATTGCTCCTGAAGGTATGCTTTAAAATCCGGTTGAGTGTATTTCTATGCAGCTGTTAAGTTTCTCTGTACTTTTTGTCCGTATGATTAAACTAATCCACTCATACATAGCTCACACCAATTTGATAACGCATCGTACATCTTACTCAAAATTTGTGATTGTATTGTGAAAAAGGTTTTTACCCCCTAGCGTATAGATGTTTACCAATCAAAAATGTGAACTCGTCATTTTCCAAATAATTTTTCTTCTGGATTCAGATGCTAGATCGCATGCTACTAACTTTTATATTTTAATTTTCAATTTAAACAGGTGTAATCATATGCTTTAACATTCCAACTTATATCCAAATTTGTGAAAACGATTCGACAACCAGAGCAAAATCTATTATTTTAATAAAAACAAATAAATATATGTAATTTTAACTAAAAAAATCATTTAGTACAATTAAGGTCAAAAAAGTACAATTTTTAAAAGTTGCTGGTACAATTTTAGAATTCTCAATGCCATCTTTGTTATATACCCTACAAGAAATGAATGACCGAAACTAGCCGAAACGACATTTTTTCACTAATACATTTGCAATAATTTTATAGTGAATTTGAGAGTGCCAGTCTATTGACTGGTCATTTCACTGGTAGCGATGACCGACATATTTACCAATTATAGTTGCTCCTCTCTAACGTGTATGTTAGAGTGAAACATCTAATGTACATAACCCAAAGTTTTAAGAAATAGCATTTTATTCGTTCGGTCGATAAAGTTAAAATTTATAAAAGCGTTAAGAAAGTTAAGTAACAACAATACTCCATAAAAGAAATTGAAAAGTTTAATTTAATTTATACATTTATGTATTTTGTTATTAAATTTTAGATATTTACAAAAAGAAATGTGTTGGAGCTGAAAAAAGCGCGAAGAAGACTAGATTGGTGCCACCTACGTTATTTTGGCTTGTTTTTGTTTGCTTTTATATATGTATATTACTTATTTCTCTATTTTATTATAATAAAAAACAATTAAAATAACATGCAAATTATTTTTATTTATTTAAAAGTTACATTTTACCAGTTTTTATGTAACAATTTACTAGTAATAGTTGGCCAGATGCCTTGTAAACACTGACTACTCATACTTTACCAATGCTTATGTAATCTGTGACTGGCAAAAAAGTAGCAGAGTGAGCAGTTCAGATATGTGTTTTAATTAGGTGAAATTAATAAGTTAGAGAGAGAGCAAAAATCACACGTACACAAATGTTTTAGTCATTTTTTTTCACCAAGCCCCTAATAAACTAACTGGGGACTGTGACCGAAGTTGTGGTCGTCGCTACTAGTCAAATGACTAGTCAATTGACTAGTAGCCTTCTTGTAGGGTATACATCCAAATTATGAGTTTTCCCGTGGAGTTTTTTTGTCCCCAATCATTTGATCCCGGGGGGGAATTTAGTGTGTTTTAGTATTTTTTCTGAAGGCAGAAATAGTTCATATTTTTGAAGTGCATGGCTGACTTCCAAAACGTACAAAGTGTATATACTTTTCTGATGCGAAGGAGTGTAACCACGACTATCAGCTTTGAAACACATGAGCTGATTGACGGTTTGCGGCGATCTTAATACATCTTGACGACGTTTTGAAAAGGTGAGTATTCTAAATAAATGCTTATGACATTGTGTTACTAAAATTATTAATCCTCTATGTGTGTATAGTTCGGTCATTAGGTTATATGTTTATTTAGTAAAATTAATAAAAATTAAGAGATTTTTTGGACATTTTAAATTTATTAAATTTTATTTCATTTAACTTCCAATATTTCGAATATCTTCGCTATTCATCTTCAGGGGACAAATACTGTTTAAATACACAATAAAAACAATTATTGAGATCACACAAAAATTATTATAATTTAATGATGTACATTACATGTAAATTTAATAAAAATGTAAGTATTAAACTATTGTTAAAATATTGACCGTATATTTACTAATGTTATATTTTGTGTCTGTTACAATACTTCTATAAATTTGAGCTAATTTTTCTGTGTCTTGTTTATAATTTAATATTTTATCTGGAGGAACGTCAAGTATGTGTAATTACTCTGCAGTGAATCTCCTAGAATAGCGTTGCTTTTCTTGTTATACTTTTACATCATCAAAATTTGGAACGTGATTTTCCCTTGCACAATGGACTGCAAGAGCAGTTTTTTGATCTATAGGTTTGTCGGTTATTCTTAAATCTGACTTATGAAAAGCTAGTCTAGTTTTTAGTTTTGTTATCTTTTATTGCTCTTCCTGAACCATAGTCATTGCAGTTAATGCTGTATATAACATTGCACTTATCTTCTTTTTTCAGTTTCGTATTTGTGTTGCTGTATAAACTTAAGTGTTGTTGTTTGATTTAAAGACTAATTGGAACTTGTCGGTGTCATACAGGTCTCAGCTTTTTAGTATTTCAGATAATCCGGCTATGTATGCTAGTCCTTTATAATATTGCGACTTTCTTTCTTTTTCTTCTCCTCGAACATTCCTTTCTAAAAAATGTTTTATTGTTACTTTTAGAAAATCATTCATCACTAAAACTTTTTCTATTTTACGTTTATTTTGTTCGTGAGATGTCTCATCGCTGATGTTGAGTACCCGTCTGATGAAATTATTTGCTGTTTATTATAATTATTCTAGGGTGTTTTGAATGGAAATTTATTAAACGGCCAGACGCAGTAGGTTTTTGGTACCAATTGACCTTCAATTTATTGTTGTGTTTGATGACAATTTCATCCAAATATGGTAAATTATTGTCAACTTGTCAAAGGCCAACTATTCAACATATAGTAAGCAAATTCCCGGGAAATTATTATTCACAATAGGGGAAATGGGAGGGAAAAAATTCCCTCGGAACTGTTGTTCATAACAGAGCTGATAGCATTTTTCTAAATATCCCATCGACTTTCTACACAACAAATTTAATTACAAAGTAGATACACTCGTTTGCCAATAATCTGACGCAATGAAAAATTCGGACTGTATAATTTTAAAACAATAATAAATGCATTAAACAATCACTGAGAATCTTTCAATTCAAAATTCTCATAGTTAACAAGTTTTTGTGACAACATTTTGTCAATAATAACAGATTCTTTATTCAATTATTACCAGGGAAACCGCAAATATGCAATTGCATGTTTTTTCTTGTATCACGTATTAATGCGGGGACAATATATTTATCCGTTTCAGAACTTTTAATGAATTTTGGCATCGATTTGTTGGTGCATATTTTTGCATATTTTACCCTTTAAAGCATGTTTATGCATATATCAGTTTTACACGCATATTTTTAGCATATTTTCGAATTTTTAGAGCATAATTTACGCTTTTAGGGCATATTTTCATACTTTATAGAATTTATTTTATTTCAACCCGCTTGGCACCACCATCCTTTAAAAAAACTCTCAATTCCGAAAAAAAATTTATGAAATTTTTTTTTAGCAACGCATTAAAATTTCATTTTCGAAATAAAAATTTAAGTTTTAAAGAAAATTTTTTTCCTGTGCTATCTGGGTTAATATGCTTACAAATTATTTTTAATTTTCGCCATCTAAATCTCTGTTCCAATGTTCCATGTAGTGTATAATTTTTTTTATATATAACCCAGTTTTACGGACGTTAGTTGCAATACAAATTTAGCTATGTGTGATTTAGCTGTGTGTGATTTACTCTGCCCCGAAAAGACCTTGAAGGAACATTGTAAATGTATGCAAGTTCATTAAGACGGGACAGAAAAGATTTTTATTTGAAATTCTAGGTCAATATTTTGTTATTTATTGCAATAAAAATTATAAATTAAAATCTTGTCTTATTTATCCAAAATACAGTTCCAAAGCCTTAATTCTGATATCGTGATCTTTTGAAAATAAAGTTAAATTCTTATGCATCCAATAAAAATTAATTTGTTTTAGTAAAAATTTTTATAGTAATTTTGTTTTAACCTGCACTTCAAACCCAGTTATTCTTTGTTAATTATGTTTCCGTTTTTTGGTTATTTATTTTTTTCTTATTTTATATGCAAATGGTGTTGAATTTTTGATTAAAAAATATATTTTCATTTACAAATAAACCAATTTATTCTATTTTTAAGAGCATATTTTTTTACTTTTAAGCGCATATTTACAAGTTTTTAGTGCATATTGAATGCGCATAAAACACTTTTTTTAGAGCATATTTGTGGTTTCCCTGATTATTACACTTAATTGTTGTACATACTTAGTACTTTTAATAAAAAAAAAGTTGTCGAACTGCTGATATATTGCAGTTTTAAGTGAAATAAGAGAAGCATATACACATTGATTTTTTGCCAACACTGTATGGGTATATACAGGGTGTTTGGTAGTAGATTTATATTTTCAAACTTAAATAAAAAAGGTAATAATTGAAACTAAGTTTTATTAAGAGCATTGAACTATAGAATTTAAATGCGGATTCAATTTTTTAAAGAGTATGTCATCCAGATGTCTTCGTCGAGTTGAACATACAGTTCAAAACGGAGCCTTGTGTTCTGCGCCACACGCTGCAGTAAACTTGGTTCAATTGAGCTGATTTCTCGACGAATATTTTCCTTTAAAGTCACAAGAGATTTGGATTGTCATTATAAACCCTCTCTTTGAGGTAGCCCTATAAAAAAATCCATGGGAGTTAGATCGGGCGACTTCGGTGGCCAGGTTTGGCAAACATAATTCCGTAATCATGCGTCCATATTTTTCACCGCTGACATTCGTCGCCTGGCCTCGAGAATTTTCGAAAAAAAAATTGTCCAATTATCGCATGCGTGGATAAGGCACACCAGTAACGGCACTTTTACTTGTTGACGTGGCCGTTTAAGTGAAAATGAGCCTCGTCGCTCCAAAAAATGGGATTTAAAGTGCGAAAACGCTCCAAAATCGTTTCACAAAAATGTTTGCGTAAATCAAAGTCACTTTCTTTCAGTTCTTGAACGATTTGAATTTTAAAAGGATGGAACTTCAGATCCTTTTTTAAAATTTGATGAATAGTCGCTCTTGGAAGTCCCAGTGAAGCTGCTCTTTTCCGTATTGAAAGTCGCGGATTTTCACGTAAACCAAATCAATGTTTTCGGGAGTCCTTGAAGATCGACTGGGCCCAGGTCGTGGGACATTCTTAGCCGAAGCAGTTGCGTGGAATATCTGCGCCCACGAACGAATTAAATTTACACTCGCTCCATCACGTATTCGACGAGCAATTACGTAAGAATCATTACTCTTAAAAGATGTCTCCACAGCGACCCGCTTTTTGAAGTATTCGTATTTAAAAATAGAAATTTGCCACCAGACACCCTGTACATACATATCGCTCATTTACTCAAACAACGCACAGAGGAGTATTTGAGCCAAAAAGGCAAAAGTTAATTTAAAGAAATAAAGAACTAATTACACAGCTCGATACACAACAATATTTTTCATCATATTGTATATTTTGAGGACTTTAAGCTTTGATTTGTGGCTCTGGGATACTGCCAAAGTCAAGAAAGTGAAAAAAATTACATGAAGTTTTATTGTTTTTTCGCTTTCAACATGTTTATGTTATTTTTTGTGGCTAAGCGAATAAAGGTATTACGTTGATTTTTTTTTCGCTGAAGGATTTGATCACAAGCAATTTTTAGTATTAAAACAAAAAAATTATCTTAAATATTAATTTGATTTCCTTTTAAGCTAATTGGGTCTAATATTTCAATGCAAATAAAAATCCATTTATTTACAGTTTTCCCGACGTTTCGTAGATTTTTTGTCTACTTTTTCAAGGGATCGTCTATTTAAATAATAAAAACAATTATAAAAAACAATTTTGCTTTGAGTCATTTTAACTTACAATTCATGGAATAATTAATTACATAGGTACATATACATATTTTACATATTGAATAACAATACTCAACATTAAAACATATATAAACAAATATAACATTTTTTAAACACAACTTAACTTAATATCACAGATCTGTTTCGTTTAAAGCTACTTTGTAGTTTGTGTTTATGTTTGCTGTATCTTCTTTTAGATTCATTGTTTTGTTTATTTTTTGCTGTATTCTTAATGTTTCAATAGTGTATCTTTTTCTTTCCATTTTTTTCTATATCCAAAATTTTAACTCCTTCGAAGTCAGCTGAGTGTCCAGTTTGTAATACATGTTGTGCTAGTGCTGTTGTTTCCTTCTTTTTTACTATGTCCATTTTGTGTTCTCCCATTCTTGTATCTAAACTTCTCTTTGTTGTATATTAGATCCCAGTTTTCGACGTTTTTCCCTTTACATTGTATTTCGTATATGACATTGTTTTGTTTATTTTTCTCAACCCGCGTTTTTGTTTTTGTAAATATTGAGTTTAAAGTTCTGTTTGGTTTTTCTTAAGTTATTGTTGTCAGTAAGGTTGGGGACATATGATACACTGAAAAATTTTTTGTCTTCTTTTGGTGAGGTATTTGTTTGTTGTGAGTAGTAGATTAGTAATGGGGACGGGCGACATGTTTTGGGAATTCAAAACCGGGAAAAATCAAAAAGGGTGGCAACCCTGTTACAAATGGGGGATTTTGGGGATTTCATGCGGAGATTTTTTTGGTTGTGTGTGTGTGACTTTGATTCTTTTTTTATGTGTATGTATGTATACTTGTGTGTACAGCTTTTGTTGTTATTGAGGAGAAGCGTTGTGCTTACAGTGTATGGATGTATGCATATATGTATATATATATGTGGGTGTGTGTGAGTGTGTGTGTGTGTGTGTGTATGAGTATGTCTTTTGTATTTAGTTGTATGTCTGCCGGTGTCCGATACTTTTGTTGTAGTGGCAGACAATCATTATACCCAGTAGGAAATGTTGATGGTGAAAATGTGCTATATAATTATACCCCATACAATACTTTGAAACCCTACTAATAAAAATACAATTCACTAGGTAGTGACTAGGTAGTTCTTAGGGGGTCATGAGACATACTAACCAGACAGTTATTTACTGGTACATTTCTATAATTTACGTACATACAAATGTATGTATATTGATAAGTTATTGTCAATTCCACCTCTCTCCTTCTTTTATACTGACGGATAGAAGAAAACTTATTATACCAAACTTGTAACTAGAATTTTAGTGTTGACACAAAGACACTTGCTCCCAGTCTGACTGCAGGGTAGTGACAAGGGATCTGTGTATTTGTGTGTATGTAGTGATTGTTATTTGATAGACTTTGGGTTGATGTTTTGAGTTATCGTTGGTATGCTTATGTAGGGTTATTGTATGTATGCATTTATGTTTGCGATCTCTAGGGAAATAATCTAATAGAGACAGAGAGTGGCAACCCTGTTGTGAATGGAAGTGGATAGGGAATGTATTTGGTAATGTATATGTTGTTGTATTAATGTATGTGATCATATTTGTTTTTACTTTGAAGAATATCATTGCTTGTATGTATTCTTTGGCCTTCGAGAGTTTTTCATACATATTTACAAATCAATGTGGATATGTTTTCTAGGCTATTGACGTTGCTATTCTTATGGAGATTGTGTTGGCATAGATTTTATATGTACAAGTGAATTTCAGATGTTAAATGTTTTGAATAAAATCAGGTTGATAAGCAGAGCTTTTGAATAGGGGTAATGATATTTTTATTTCAGTATATTACACTTTAATTTAACGATTATAGGAAGTAGCTTTTGGAGAAATACAGCAAAAATTTTTCTCATACCTTTGTATTACAAACTGATGCTAGAGATTTTGTTCTGGGTGTTGCGGTGTATATTAATTTCATCATATATCGTAATACCAACAGAGAATTGTGGAAATGTGTGTGTGTGTGTGTGTGTGTATTTATGTGTGTGTGTGGCTATGAATTTCATCATATGTCGTAATACCAACAGAGAATTGTGGAAATGTGTATGTGTGAGTGTGTGTGTGTGTGTATGTGTGTGTATTTGTGTGTGTGTGTGTGTGTGTGTGTGTGTGTGTGTATCTATGAATTTCATCATATGTCGTAATAAATTAGATTTTGATGACTACTACGCGATTCTCATATAAAGTATATAAGTAGAAGAAATAATGTAGATTGTCATCAGTCTGCTTTGATATCTCAACAAGTGACAACCTATTTTCTCATCCAAAATTTCTAAAGTGTTTGAAATCCAAAAACTATAAAAGTGCTAGTACTAATTAAATAAATTGTTTATAACTAAAATAAATTGTTTATAACTAAAATAAATTGTTTATAAATAAAATAATTAAATAAGCTATTTATAAATAAAATAATTATATTAATTAATAAACAAAAATATATAAAATGAATACTAGAAGTTGTGCAATCTGCAATAAAGTCTTTATGACTCAAACAAAACTAAATCAGCATATGGAAACGCACTCATATGGAACTAGTACGCGTCAATAACTCATTAATCACGTGATATACGCGTGATCGTTGTTATATTTATATATATTAATGATTTAAAAAAATAATGTGTGTGACTTTAGCAATTTTTCTAAGGCTTGTTAAATAATCTATTTTTGGATAATTCGTATCATGCTGGGAGGTAATTCATCAGGAGCGTGAGTGAATATAACAAATCAGGAATTTTTGTTGGTTAAGCACCGTTTATATGCATTTCGTTCCTGCTTCGGTATTTCTTATATAAAAAATAACATTTATTAAGTAATTAATTATTCCCCAATATTTTGGTGGAATATGTAGTTTGTCCTAAGAATTATCCACATCAAATTTAGTGTTCCTCACTATTGTAGTTCTGTATAGGAATAATAATAATTACTTTGTATGGGGGGTACTCGTGCCCCCCCCCCCCCTTCTATACCATCAAATATTCTTAATGCCTAAATTAATATTGATTTTGTTGTTATTTGAATAAAAAAAAACAATATTTGTCTTCTTTTACACAAAAGTTCAAATCTGCTGTTAAAAGTGTTTATTTTTAAGTAAAGTGTGCTTAAAATACAGCCACATATCGTCGGGTGCTTACTGGTTTGCCGCATAGTAAATAAAAAATACATCATTACTGCGGCAAACCAATAACCACCCGACGACATGTCGTTAAAATGTTTAAAATCAGGCATATATGCGTAAACAACAGAAATGTGTTTAACAAAATAATTAAAAATACAAAAGTGAACAAGTTGCAATAGAAGCACATCATAATTTTTATTAAATTGATTTAAATTAAATTTCTACGGCCTTATCAAAAACTGGCAATGAAGTTAGCATAAGTGGCAAAATTGAACATGGTCTTAACGTGTTTTGCATACAATTTTACATTAAAAATCATGCTAGGATGTAATCGTGTGTTAAAACTACGTTATGCGGCGATTTTTAATGTCAAATTGATTATACATAGGGCCGCTAGTGTTTAAAGCAGTTTATATGTAAATAACACTTGTAGTATGTTCTTTATGTGAGTAGTGATAAGTAAATATTGTTAAAATGTAAAAATGTATATCTGCAAAATAAAGGAATCTATCATTTACATTTATACGTATTCAAAATGCGGGAAATTATTTAAGAATTATAATAATTAAGTAGTGCATTTCACGGAGTCACTCTAATAAAACCCGTGTTTTTTAAAATAATTTGCGTTATGATATTCTGATGAGTTGTTTGGTGAATGTTTGCAATTCTATTGCAAAGGGCGTTAATGAAATTTACTCTCACCCATGATTAAACATATTTTATTCAAAATTAAACATATTGTGCTCAAAAATCAACAAAAGGGTTTAAAAATATAGTTGTGCAATTTTTTTTAGGTCCAAAATATCCTGTAAAGTGTTGCCTAATGTTATCGACCTAATTTTCAACAAGCGTTTTAGAGTGTATTAGGGTTTGCACAGCGATTATAATCGTAATCGCGATTAATCGCACCTTGTAATCGTAATCGTAATCGAACCCATTAATCGCTGGATTACGATTAAAATTTTTTCCCTTTTTTAAGCAAAAAATTTGTGCGAAATCTGTATACAGTGAAAATTCAACTGATAAAAAATTAAAATTAAAATTTTTAATATAAAATATGTACAATGCATTGTACTGTACATAATTTTGCAATGTACATAATTATTCGACATATTGTCATATGTTTATTTTAATTGAAATTTATGTAGAAAAATAAATTTCTTAAATGTAAAATTTAAATTTTATTTTTCATTTTGCCTTATAAATTCTTTTATGGTTCTCCAATGGATTTCTAATTGTATAAAGTTGTAGAAAAATAAAATACATTCCTATCGAATATAAATTATCTGCTGGGTTTGTTAAAGTTTTTATGCCTACTACGCTTATTTTGTGATTTTCAAACATATTATTATTTGTAAATTCTCAAATAGTTTTTAAAAGTCTGTGCATAAGATAAGAGGTTTGTGACTATGCAAAATATCTGGTTGAAGTCTACTGATGTTTTGGCTAAGCACCAATGAGACAATTTTATTATATTCAGCCAATTTTATTTCAAAAACGTCGTAACATCTCAAAAATATCATTCCAACTGACACAAAAATGTTTTTAATTCGGTTGGTAGATACGTAGGCTTCTTCGTATAAGAAACAGTACAAAAAATATGTTTTTATATGAACTTGTTCATTCATTGTGATAATAAATTCATCAAGTGTGTATACAGAATTGAATAAAAAATAAATTAAGAAAATAGAAATATACTTCGTCCTAGAAAATGTTCCTATCAAAAGATTGGTTTCCCATAATTTGTATTGTTTTTGATACTCATAAGTTCTGATTTAAGAACTTCGTTTTACATGCTTTAAAATTTTTTCAAAATGTAAATATAATTTAATCGAAAAATTCAATTAAAACGTGAACTCAAGACAAAACAATTAAATTTCTTTGGTTAAACCCATAGGCGCATAGTCATAGTCAAAACAAAATACACTTTAAGAAATTAAAACCAGTATTTGTATGGTAATACTGTTTTTAACTTATTAAAGTGTACTTTGTTTTCACTATGACTAATTGGCGCGTAGTCATTGTCAAAGCAAAGTACACTTTAAGAAATTAAAACCAATATTTTGTATGGTAATACTGGGTTTAACTTCTTAAAGTGTACTTTGTTTTGACTATGACTACGCGCCATACAGTTCGACTAAAACTCATGACGCAATTTATTTTGGCTTTAGAAAAAAATATAATAGTATATTTTCTTGATTAATCGAGATTAACCGATAATCGCGATTAATCGCATATTTTTTAATCGTAATCGCGATTATGGAAATCTGCGATTATTTGCAAACCCTAGAGTGTACCCTTATTAAATTTTGTGGCCCTCACTATTTTAGTTGTGGAGATATAAATTTATCGTCGAAAAAAGGCCATTTGGCCCCATTGTGCGGGTCTTCAAGCTGCCTGATCGCACTTAAGAAATAACTGCAATGACGCGAAAGCTCCAGGTATTGATGGAACTACGTAGTAACAAGATGTTGATGAACTTGCCATATATTGCAATAAGAATCCTGCTATTTATTTTTAATGCCATTTTATGAATGCAGTATTTTCCACATAACTGGAAACTTGCCAAGATCAAATTGATTCCGAAGCCGGGCAAAGATCTTACCCAGGCTAAGTCATATAGGCCTATAAGCTTACTACTCGTATCAACAATCTCAAAGCTTTTCGAAAAGCTGCTCATGACTAAATTGTCCAAAATTTTATCTGATAATGGGTGCATTTTCGGACCATCAATTTGGGTTTAGAAGTCAGCATAGCACAATTGAGCAACCGCATAGATTTGTTCAAGTTATAAGGAGGACATTTGAAGAACAGAAGTATTGGTCTGCCCTTTTTATTGATGTTTCTCTCTCTATTTGATAAAGTATGGCACGACGGCCTTTTTTTTAAATTGAAGACATATCTGCCAATAAACATACAACAACTTTTGGGAAGTTATATATACACAGAGAAAAAACTGCCTCATGGAATCAAGAAGATTTTCTCTATGAAACGTTTTTAGGCTAAGGGGTATCACAGCAGAAAGAAGCGAAGGTTTTTTCATAGAGATTCCTTATTGTTTTTATGTGGTAAATCTTATTAATTTTATCAAGAAGAAAACCACATAAAATCAAGAAGAAATCTTATTATTCACAACTTTTTTTACTCAATTTCCGTTATTTTTGGCACCAAAAAAAAAACAATCCATAGAGAAAAACTTCTTGATTCTATTAGGTTTTCTTATAAATTGTAAACTATAGGGATATCTTATTGATTTTATTAGGTTACCTTATTGATTTTTTAAAAATGGTTGTCTTCTTGATTTTATAATGCTATCTTATTGATTTTTTCAATAAGGTTTTCTTCTCGATTTTAGTAGGTTCCTATATGATTATGTGTACAGCATCTTATAGATTTTTTTAATAAGGAAATCTTGTTGATTTTATGAGGTGTCTTGGTATTTCATATCTATGAATAGACATAAAGACAATTTTTTTACGATCTTTTTAATTTTTGTATAAGAATGTTTGCACAATAATTTCAATTGTTATTAAGGCTGTTTGTTAGCATATTGGTTAGAGTGCTTGTCTATCAGTCAGAAGTTTGCTGGATCAATACTTGGTGAGTAAGTTAGTTAAGAATATAACATAATGTCTATGTATGTATATATAAATAACATCTACAATATACATATGTATATGGTATAGAATTTAAATGAAAATTCATAAGTACAGAGAATAAAGACGCAATTTTTTTTATTTTTTATGAGGTCGCCTAATAAAAACAAGAAGAAACCCTTATTGAAAAAATCAATAAGATAACCTCCTAAAAACAAGATTTCTTCTTGATTTTTTAAAAAAGGTTTTCCCTATGAAATTATTAATATTTCCTTATTGAAAAAAAACCACAGAGATTTCTTATTAATTTTTTTCTATTTGATGAGGTATTTAGTAGGCACTGTTTTCTCTGTGTATTACTGATAGGAAGTTCACTGTTCTGGAAGGAGACTTCTTGAGAGTGCCCGAATCTACATCTTCCGGTGAACCACAGGGTAGTATTCTGGGCACTGTCTTGTATTTAATATATACACTTCTACATTTGCCGATGATATAGCCTGTATGAGTATGCACAAAAACCCTGATGAGGCATCCCGCAATCTGCAGGAACATATGACCCAGCTGGAAATATGGTTGAACTTATGGAGAATTAAAGTAAATGAACAGAGGTGTCCATATAATGTTTACCCTAAGAAGAGATACTTATTCCCCCATTCGAAGCAACAATCAAAATATTCCTCACCATATTCAAGTGAAATACCTTCGTATACACCTTGATCGAAGGCTTATATGGAAACATCATATTGACTCTAAGTTAACTCAAATGAAACTTAAGTTAACTCAAATACATTGGTTGATTGGCAGATATTCAACACTCAGCCTAGACTGCAAACTTTTACTATACAAGTCGCTTTTGAAGCCATATGGTGCTACGGAATTCAGTTATGGGGCACTGCTTCAGCTTCAAATGTTGAAGACAAAATCTAACGAAGACAAAACAAAATTTTACCTTTGATAACATCGGCTCCATGGTACATAAAAAATTCAAATTAAATTTAAGTGGCACTTAAATTTAGCTTAATTTTTTCAGTGATTAATTAAAGTTCTTATTAAATTACGTTGAAAGTACGGCAGCACTACAAATTATGGAAGTATCCCAGTATTATGTAAGGTTTTTCAAACAAAAGCTGCTTATTATAAATAAAAAAGTTAGGTTATCAAAATGATGAAAATTAAAATTGCATTAAAACACATTTTATGAAAAAGGAGCATCAGAATTAATTTTTTTGTTTATTTTTCCATGATATATTATATATATTATATATTCATGAAATTTAATACGGGCACATGATGTTAATGTACGTGTTTTCAATAAACACACACAAGTACAATAACATATGGTATGCTCGTGAAACTTAAGTGTTATTTAAATACACAAGGTTGAGCACTTAAATGTCTCTCAACTTTGAACAGAAAAAATGAATTCGGTACTTAAGTCAATTTTTGGGCTTAAGGATCTAATACGAAATATCGCAGATGAAACTTTTTGAGAATATTTTTGTGCAAGTACAGCATTCTTGTATGTATTAATACTTACTATCACTAAATTTGTGTTCGACATTGGTCGGGTTCATTAATTATATTAATTATATATAAGATTTGATTACTTATGGTTAGTTTATTTATTTATGAAGATACAATAAATAAATATACAGTAAAAAATTTTAAGCAAAGCTAATTTAGAAAAAATTCTTTCTGCACAAGCACTACTGTGAGGCAGAGTTAATATATTTACGGCCAGTTTGTATAAATTAGGAAACATTGTTTTGTCTGACAATTTCTTTAAATTAATAATTTTATGGTAAAATTTTTCAAGATTTCTAATTTGAAAAAATTGGTCATAATGTTTATTATTTGCTTTACTATAACAAAACTAAATTATAAAGCGAGCTCATTGTAGTTAACGTCTTCATAAGTGGTAAAAATTATAAGAACATTTTTAATTTACTGCAAATTAAATGTGTTTTGTGAGAAACTTAAAAAAAGGTAAAAAGTCAGTGATAAAAAAAAGTTTCACAAAAAGTTGCAGACCTCTAAAAAAAAAGCTCAAATTGTCATTTTAGTCGAGCGAGCGGTAGTTCAGGATATATTTATTTTGGAGTCATTTACTATTTCTAGTTCGATATTTTTGAAGTAGGACTAGCTACCCGAAGAGAATATATCACAAACCTACAGATATGCATCGGTATTTTTGTTTGTCTTTTTCAATACAAATAAATATGTATGTCTGTATGTAGATACACATGTATATTATATTATCATGAAACCGGTAGATATGTACTTATGTATGTTTGTATGGGTAGGCATGTGCATACATATGTATATATTTTTAAGGTGCCGGTAAAATACAACATTTTTGGAGTATGATATTGTACCTAGTTGTTCGTATCTTTTTTTTATTTTTTTAATAAATAAAACTTACATACGATAAACAAGCTACCACCATTAGAGTGTTGTTTTCATCCCTTATTAATTGTTTAAATATAGTTACATATAGTAAAAAAAAATACTTCCCTATCTTATTTGTATTCAAAACTGAAAAACATTTGCCATTCAGCAAGTCTGAAAACATTCTTAGTGGTAGAACACGTTTTTAATATCACTTAATTTCTTTTTTTCCAGCGGGCTTAAACAAATTCAACGAACTCACAAAATAATTTCAATTCAATTAATTTTTTTTGCACTTTATACCACAGGCTCTCTTAGTTTACTTTGCCGGTTTCATTAAAAAGCAGCTACTTTTATCATTACCAAATTTTATAATTTAAGTTAAACATTTTTTATTGAGGCTAGTAACAAATAAATCAATAAAAAGCAAACAACTTTGTTTTCCTTTTTGTTGTTTGGCAAGTAGCGGGGCACAATTCCTACAAAATATTTACATATGAGCTGACAGGAAAATTCCGGAAGTTAAAGTGGGAGGAAACCTGAGAGAGAAAAACAAGACATACATATACTCTCTTTACCACCAGGCAGGGTTGTCAGATATGGCGATTTCTCGCCAAACGTGGCGAGTTTTTAACTTGTTTGGCGCCAGTGTTACCAAATAGGAAGATTTATCTTATTTTTGAAGTTTTTAAACTTGTTAAAACGACAAAAAAAAAGATTTCTTATATGAAAATAAAATTTTTAAAAATGTAACTTTTGCTACTTTAAATATGTAAATATGACTAAACTACTTCCATATATTCTGATTTACTTCATAATAATCTTACACATATTCAATAGTGTAAATATTTTGTGTTATTTGGCTTTACGTTTATTAGTTCAATGGAAACAAAATAAATTTTAACTTATTTTCAAGCAATAAAATAACAAAAAAAGATTTTTAGTAATAAAAAAAGATTTTTTTCCTCGATTAAAAAAATAAATATGGCAACACTGTTTGGCGCCCAAATATTTGGTTCGGCGACATGGCGATTTTTTTTGGCGATAAATAAATTGTTTGCCGTTTTATGGCTAGAAATAAAAACAATTTGATTTTAAGTATTAATTTTTGAATTTGGATGAGAAAAATTTACAAGAAATAATTTCTAGAGATTTTATTTCTGCCTTCGACGATTTTCTGCTAAATAAAAGTGTTATATAAAAACAAATTTTCTATCAAATATATACTCGTATTAAGAAAAACTACATAAAACTGATTTTGGCGATTTTTAAAATCAATTTATCGAAATAGGGCGAAAAAAAATCTGACAACCCTGCCACCAGGTTATTTACAGTTTCAGGCATCGTTGCCATTTTACAATTTCACAGCTAGATTTGGTATATTCTTTCGTAAAAAAGCATTAAAGTTTTGCAAAAACATGCTAGAAAGCCTATGTAAATTTACCCTACTACGTATAATGAAAAACTGGCGTGAAGTTAGTTATAAGTGACAAAATTGAATATGGTCTTAGCAAGTTTCTCCGTACAATTTTACGATAAAAATTGGCGCTTAATGTAGATTTAACTTACGACCATATCCTAAAGTGATTTTTTATATCAATTTTTTACTTATGCTAGTTTCATGATAGTTTTTCATTGCACACAGTGCCGTTAAAATCTAGCAATTTAATTTTTCTCCTAAAGAACGTTTTAGCAAAAAAGTTTAACAGATTTAGCTTTCTCCCATCATTATCATTTTCTGGCAACACTGATTTTAGAGTATTTTCACAAATCCTCGCGCACTTACTCTACTCCTGATGACGTGCAAAGCTACCAAAAAAAGAATATATTTTTTGTAGCCTGCTCTCAGCGTTGCCAAATTTGCAGTTTTTTGCTTAAGAAATAAGTTTTACCGTAAATTGTGCAGTTTTTCCATCTCAATTTTGTTATTTTAATTCCGATGTTTGAAGCCAGAGTTTTATCCATTTACCCAACATTTGCAAAGGTTTACTAGTACTTTTTCAAACATCAAGAGCGAATTCACACACATTTAGGTCTACGAAAGTTGTGTTTTTTATATGGAGTTTGGTCTTGATGTTTGTTTGCAAGTTGAGTTTATACGTACTATGTCCTGTATTAATATTAATTCGTTTTGTCTTATTACATTTGCTTCATTAAAATAATTCGATGTCTTGTAGAATGAATATGAGATAAAACTAGACGAAATACATGCATACATATGTACAAAATTAAAGGGTAGAACCTAGGGATGGGCAAATGAATAAAATGTATCGATATACATATGTATATCGTATCGATATTTTTGAATAGTATCGATATATATTTTTTGAAAACATCGATATTTCGATATATCGATATTTTTTGCCTACAAATGTTGCCAAAATATTCCAAATCTAAAATAAATACACATACTAACATATAGTGCCATAACCGCCAAAAAAAGTTTAAGCGATATAAATTTTTAACAACTATTGAGACCTTATGGGTTTTTAAGGATTTTTAAAAAAGATTTCCATAAAAAGTTTTGCTGATTGAGCCTTTAGAAAGCCTTAATAATTTTTATAAATAAGGATGTAATTCATTAAATAATGAATGCCCGTGTTTAACACTTCAAAGTTCATCATTGCGGGATACGAGAAACATCCACTTTGCATCCAAACAATAATATTTAAAGAAATCGCGAAACTTAATGAACTCCATGAGTGGAGAAAACTCAAATTGATATTGGTATCGAAAAAGGAAATAAATTTATACATACATCTGTATTTTTAATTTGTATTATAAGATAATTTCTGAAAAACTGCATTCACAGAAAAAATTATTCCCAAAAAAATTTCAAACAAACGTGTGTTTTGAAATAAAATTTAGTTTCGGTAAATATTTTTACTGTTCCAGTAAATTATTTGTTTCAATTTTGTTTTATATAAAAAACTGTATCATTAATTTCATTTGCTTGTGTTGGTGTTTTCCTTGCTTGTTGATTGACTGAACGTGGTCATGTGCTGATGTTGTTGTTTTCTATAAATGCTCGTGTTGTATACGTGTGAATTCGGACAAGAAACGTCGTGGATTGTTTTTTTACTCAACAAAGTTATTTTTTAAACAAATTATTAAAACATTTTGTATTTGAATTTACAAATTTCTTTGTAGGACCTAAATTGAAAAAATTAATATTTGATTCAGAGAATTTTGTGTTTGAAATGGAAAATTAGTTTTTTCTGTGTTCATTTCGAATGCACAATTAGTCACTTGAAGAAATTTAATAATTACAAAGGAACTACGTATGTTAAGTTATAAGTAACCTACTGTAGCCCCTTAACGCTGCCTGAGTTTTTACTTTACGTTGCTGTTCTGTGCTGTGCCGTTCTATTTCTAAATTTTAATATTTACTTTTTGTGTAATAAATTAGGTGTTTCTGACTAGAACGGTCACAGTTTTCCACTAAATTGATGAGATTTGCATCGTTCATTGCTATGTTTCAATATAATTTTATGTTTCTTTTTAAAAATGCAATTTTTCAAATCACAGTTTATTTCGAAATGATTTTATTTTATTTATGCTGCCACGTATAATTAGTTAACATTTTTTTTAATTTTCACAGATTGAAGCGAAACAGTACACAATGAAAGAGAAAAACTAACGGCTTGTATAAGATATATATAAACCAAAAAGAGTCAGCTGATTCGTAACAGAACAGAAAGTAAAAGCTAATTCTGCCTTTAGGCTTATACGCACACAATCCAAATTTGGCATTTAGCTTAGTTAACAAATAAAAGTCACCTGGCTTAGTGGGGTCACCTTATAGATGCGCCTGGGCTGTTATTATGAAATTTCTCTTTTTTTAATGTAAATTACAAATTACCTTACTGCATACTTAATAAAACCCAAGTTTTTTACTTTCATATAAAAAAAGTTATCTATGCAAGCTTAGTGAATCACCCTATTGCGTATATCGAGTCGAATATTCATCTACGAGAATTTTGTCATAGAATAAAGAAAACTTATACAAGTTTTGATTAATCAAATACAAAATACGACATATGCAATACGGGTGAATATTGCCTCTTATATTTTTTGTGTGTAACAGAACAGAAAGTAAAAACAAATTCACAATCCACACAATCCAAAAAGTCACCTCGCTTAGTTGGGTCACCTTATAAATACGCCTGGGCTGTTATTATGAAATTTCTCTTGTTTTTCTTCGCATCAATAGAAGTGATGCCAATATCGTACAGTTAAAAAACGGCTATAGCTCTTAAAAGTATCGAAACCCGATACTCGTAAATAAGAATCCATGTATCGATATATCGGTTTTGGAAATATCGGCAATATATATCATTTATTTTCGATATTTCGATATATCGATATTTTTTGCCCATCCCTAGTGTATTTAATATATAAATGATTGTGCATTTCAAATAAAACAAAATCTCAAAAACAAAAGCAAAAATTTTTGTTACCTAATATATTGAATTTTGCTCCCTTTACGTCTTTAGGTTGATTCGGAAAAAATCCATTTCCCTGTGTAATATTAGTAATTAATGCGAAATATCCTATAGTGCAACTCAAACACTTCCTTTTCAATTTATATATTTGGAGAACCTTATTTTCTCACCTGAAAATCAGTTTTTTCTTCTAAATTTGAAGTTTTTCAAAACAATATTATGGCAACGCTGAGCTTGCTGGATGTAGAAAAAAAAAACAATGAAACCGGAAATGCCGCTTCCACATGCCAGGGATATATTAAATATATTTATTTTCAAGATCTTCTGTGATTTATTTTTTTTAAATAAAGAAAATATTTTATGATTTACAACAAAACTAAATTAGCTACGAAAATATTGATACATCCAGCCTGATTGTGTAAGGCGTTGACGATGGAAATGCTGTTGGTTTTTGTAATAGATTAAAGGAAAGTAGTAATAGATTAAAGGAAAATTGTACCTTTCCTTTTAACTATTACATAAACGCCAAGATTTCCATCGCCAACGCCTTAGGGTACGGTCAGACTTAGCAAATAAGCATAGCGAGTAAATTCTTATGAAAAACGTTTTGATTTATACATGTGTTTATTAAGTCAAACAGTTTCATACATACATACACACACAAAAATATAAGAGGTATTATTAACTAAGCTTGCAGCCCGCACTACTACATTCCCTTAGAACAGCAGCAGTCTCCGCCATTGGCCGCCGTTCCTTCAATCATGGTTCCGGCTGATTAGGTCAACTGTTTCTCAAACACAAAATATAAAAATTTTTTGAAAACCGTCGAGCCAAACTAATAAACACGAATTTCCCCTATTGCACTAGTATGATGGTGAGTCACTTATTCAATTCATACTGCAAACTGACCTTGTAATTGTAAATAGAGGGAAGGAACCTATTTATATAGGTCCTACCTCATCGAATGTATTGGACTTAGCACTTGTTAACAATGAAGATATTGTAGTCAAGGATTGGATGGTGCTTAGACAGCCGTCCTTCTCTGACCATTGCTACATAGCTTTTAAAATTTTATCTGAAGTTTCAAAGCTTAGGAAATTATATAGGAACCCACGCAATACTAGGTGGCATTATTACAGAAAGAAGATCGAAAATAATCTATATAATGCCAAACCGATTAAGAGTGAGGCTGATATTGAAAAGTCTGTTAATTGCTTAACGAAAGCCATAACAAAATCGTATGAATCAGCATGTCCTCTCTCGCGCGTAAAACGTAAGTCTAGATCACCATGGTGGAGTAGTGATCTAGACGCACAAAGACGTGACCTGCGTGAGTTCTTCAGATTGGCTAGATACATAGACCAATTTGAATGCTGGAGGGACTACAAAAAAGCACTGAAATCTTTTAAAAAAGAGATGAGAAAGGCCAAGAAAAATTCATGGAGGAATTTTTGTGGCAATATAGAAAAAACTACGGATACGGCCAGAATGAGGAAGCTGCTTGCAAGCAATCCATCAGTGCCTAGCACAATTTGTAAAATTAACGGCGATTGGACTAGCTGCAGACGAGAAACGCTGGAAGTTCTCCTGGACACACATTTCCCAGGTTGCACGGAGATCTCCCCTCGCTCAGAAATTACAATTGAATTGAATACTGAGAATTGTGACGGCATTTCCTTTAGTAAAGTGGAATGGGCAATCGATTCCTTTAAACCATATAAATCACCAGGACCAGATGGTATTTTTCCGGTTTTCTACAATGTGGTAAACAGAGGATAATTCCCTGACTAGTAGGAATATTTAGAGGATGTCTCAGACTGAATTATGCGCCGAAATCATGGAGGATAGCCAAGGTTGTATTCATACCAAAGGCAGGTAGGAGCAACCACATGTATCCAAAAGACTTTAGGCCTATCAGTTTGACGTCCTTTCTACTGAAAACGTTAGAGAGAATTTAGGATATACACATCAAAGAATTTGTATATCCAAATATCCTGTCCTCCAACCAACATGCATACACAAAGGGCAAATCGGTTGAAACAGCACTTCATAATGTTGTTGAACAAATCGAAAAATCGTTACACTATAAGGACTTTGCTATAGGGGTCTTTTTGGACATCGAAGGCGCTTTCAATAATGTCTCTACGGACGCAATTATGGAAAGTGTAAATCGTTCCGGTGCTCACTTGCAAGTCAAAAACTGGATAGGCAACCTATTAAAATGTAGAATAGTATCTGCGGAATTAGCCAATGCCAATGTAAACAAAGAAGCTCAGAGAGGAACTCCCAAAGGTGGTGTTCTATCGCCACTTCTTTGGACCCTGGTTGTAAATGAAATTCTCATGGAATTCGAGGGTAAAGCAGCTAGGATTACAGCATATGCGGACGACATAGCTATCATCATAACTGGTAAGCTCCTCGACACAATTAGCTCCCTAATGGAATTCTCGTTGAGGGATATTCATAGATGGGCAACGCGGGTAGGTTTGAACTTAAACCCAGGAAAAACTGACATTGTGCTTTTTACTAATAGGAAAGTCAAGGAATGGAGAACACCAAAATTAGACGGTACATCGCTCTCGCCTAAAACACACACAAAGTACCTGGGGGTTATTTTGGATAGTAAGCTGACGTGGAGGTCCAATATAGAAGATAGAGTTAACTCTATTGCTCTATATGCATGTAAAAAAATTCTGGGCAAGACATGGGGCCTTTCACCTACACAGCGGTGGCTAGACCAATTTTACTCTACGGAATAGTTGTATGCTGGAGGGCGACTGAGACAAAATCATACCTGAAAAAGTTGGAAAGTATCCAGAGGCTAGCAGAGCTCTGCATCACTGGAGCTTTAAAGAGTACACCTACTGCAGCTTTAGACGTTATATTGGACCTTAAACAAATAAAACTAATCGCAGTGAACGTGGCATGCAAATCAGCTATCCGACTCAGGACAACAGGTCAGATGTCGTAGAGACCATTTGGTCACAGCAAATTACTAGAAAACATGGAGTGTAGCTCGGACTACATCATTCCAGTGACGAACTTTTTTTACCCAACCACAGATCACTATAAGTGAAGAAGGCTACCTGGAAAATCTTAATCATAGCATCTTCCAGGCGGAAATCTATGCTGTCAAAATGGCAGCAGAGTTAGCCTTCGACTCTCTAACTATGAATGCGCGTGTAAATCTGTATATAGACAGTCAAGCGGCTATAAAAACAATTTCAGCTGATTGCAACTACTCCTCGGTTGTGCTCCTGTGTAGAAAGGCCCTGGATATGTTATGTACTGGTAGACAAGTACATATATTCTGGATCCGGGGACACATGGGGATTGAGGGAAATGAAATGGCCGATACACTGGCCAAAAGGGGAATTCAATTACCGGCTGAGGTAACGGTATATATTCGAAAACCAATTCAATACCTTAAAGAGATCATAGACTCCAATATGAGGGAAGAAGCGGAGAAATGTTGGCGCGCGACGAAAACTTGCAAAACTTCTAAAATCATGTGGATCTCCTATGATCCCAAATTGACTAAGTTCCTTTAATCATTAAATAGAAGCAACTGTAAACTTCTAGTGGGAGTATTAACTGGGCACTGCTGGACGGCTTCGTACGCTGTCAAAATAGGTCGAATACCCGACGGTACCTGCAGGAAATGTAAGGAACCCGGAGATATGGAAACAATGGAACATCTACTGTGTCACTGCCCGGCTTTAAGCCGCACTAGATATAACTATCTTGGTGCTGCCGTACTAACAGGTTCTCTTTTCATCTGCTGGTATCGCTAAGGATCAATCCCGGTCTATGCGAGGTCTTTGGACCAACCAGATAAACCTAACCTAACCTAGTATGATGCTATGTCATCACACTATTTTGAAAATTTCAGCTCGTCATATTTATATATATATATATATGTATGTAGATAAATTAATAAAGAATACTAATTTATTAAGAAATGCAAAAAGTATTTAATTATTATTCGATAAAGCGAAGATAGCCAAATCTTCCAAAAACCATGGCAATTATCGAATAATAAATAGTTAATTCAACTAAAATCCATGATAATTTGCCCCATTACATGTGTATAAATTTACTTTGATATTTAGATAATTAACAGAAAATATAAATATGAGTTTATCTAGTCGTTAAGGAGTTTTAACTGAAATTTTAATTGATTTTTCGAACATAGAAATCAACTAAAATTTTTGTTAAATTATCTAAAAAAAACATTTTTTAAATGGCCTTCTACGCTTTTACTTAGTTAAAATTATAGCATAATTTTAGGAAATATAACCTATGAATTTTTTAGTGTGTATGTCAGGTATGGCATAATGTTATATGAGAATCCTTAGTAACGAGATTTCGACTTGCAAGGACCCCTCATTTTGTGAGGTTCAGAAAAAAAAGCGGTGAGATGGAGGCAAAGGTCGCCTCATCGTGCTCAAAGTTGAGGGTAAAAGCAAATAAATTTACAAAAGATCATGTATGACCAACACCCATTAATTTTTTCCGCCCAACATCTTTTTTAAATACACCGACTGACTAACTCCTCTCCTTAATGAGGCTCCCTTACAAAGGGGAAATTTTTATACAATTTACTCGCAGGGCTCTAACGGCCCCTAGCGCATACCTATCGAAGTCAAATGTATGACCGACCTCCAATATTTTTTCAAAAGGAAGATTTTCTCTGAACATACTTATCTACTATATTCAACCATTAGGGTATTCCCCATACAAAAAAGGAATTCTTTGTTAAATCATTAATTTATTTTTGGCATGTGTTTATCCAACACATTGTCAATCATTAATTTTTATTTTTTTTAGAGAAGTAACACAGGCAATTAATGCCTACTACTATTACTAGGTGTTTGTTACCTTCTTTAGGAAAGGGATAGTGATAGAGAAAACAGGTGGTGAAGGAAGAGATAGAGGAAAGCTTCATTCTTTTACAACTCTGCTTTTTGCACGTTTTTAATAATGCAGTGTTGTAACGCCTCTGATGTTAAATGAAGCGTATTAGTTTTTTGAAGCTGTGTTTTGTAGCCATTTTATTGATTATTTTACTTCTCCGGTGATTCTGCTACACAACGAAGGAGGGCGCTCTGATGTAACATTAGGAAGTCGGCGTAGATGATGAGGCAGAAGATGACAAAATAAATAGCAGCGCCAGTGGAGAGGAATATCGTTCTAGCCCAGTCATTGGCTTCACAGGTGTGAAGCGAATTACCATAACTGCCACAGAAGTACACCAATAAATAATGAAGGATTTGAGCCACTACGTACAGAAAACTTTTTTCACGCTTTGGATTACCAATAAGTTTTTTAAATAGCGATCCAAAAATCTGGGACAACGTGAAGACTATAACCAAGCGCTAGAGATATTGCATAAACTGCAAATTGTCAACAACGCTGCAGAAGGAGGCGTAAAATTATAAGAAGATTACAGCAGTGCGTTGTACCGCGACAAGGAAGAAAAAGTATTTTTACTTCAAGTCGTTGCCCAAAAAAAAGATATATCCAACACATGCCAAAAATAAATTAATGATTTAACAAAGAATTCTTTTTTTGTATGGGGACAACCTTAATTGTTGAAGATGGACGATAAGTATGTTTATAAAAAATCTTAGTATTGAAAAAACATTCCAGGTCGATCATACATTTGACTTCGTTAGGTACGCCCTAGGGGAAGTTAGAGCCCGCGCGTAAATTTTATAAAAATTTCGCCTTTGTATGGGAGCCCCCTTAAGGAGTAGGGATAGGGCATAGTTATGTTCGGAGGAAATGTTGGAGATAAAAAATTACTGTGGGTCGGTCCTGCAGTTTACCCCCCTGGGAGGCACCACAAAAGCAGAAAAACCGGATTTCTTAAAAAAAATTATTCAACAAATTCTTTTTTTTGTATGGGACAACGTTAATGGTTGAAGATAGGCGATAAGTATGTTCAGAGAAAATCTTCGTATTGAAAAAAATATTGGAACTCGGTTATACATTTGACTTCGATAGGTACACGCTAGGGGCAGTTAGAGCCCTGAAAATAAATTTTATTAAAATTTCCATTTTATATGGGAGCCCCCTTAGGGAGTCCAGATAGGGCATTGGTATGTTCGGAGGAAATGTTGAAGATAAAAAATTATTGTGGGACGGTCATACATTTTGCCCCCTTGGGCAGAAAAATCTTCGTATTGAAAACATATTGGAGGTCGGTCATACATTTGACTTCGACGGTACGCCCTAGGGGCAGCTAGAGCCCTGCGAGTAAATTTTATAAAAATTTCCCCTTTGTAAGGGAGCCCCTTAAGGAGAGGAATTAGGCGGTCGGTGTGTTTAAGAAAGATGTTGGGCGGAGAAAATTGCTGGGTCCTGGTCATACATTTGACCCTTGTAGCGGTGACCCCGGGAAAGTTATATGATTTTTGTAAATTTGTTTGCTTTTACCCTCAACTTTTAGCACGACCTTTACCCCCATCTGAACTTCACCATTTTTTGGCTCAAATATTTTTTTCCGAACCTCACAAAATGAGGGGTCCTTGCATATCGAAATCGAAAAGTCGTCCACTATGCCATACGTAATGTTCATATCTATACAACAACGCCATACTAAAAAAATTGGATTTTTGAGTTAATGATGCAGAATTAATCCTCATGTCGCTATTCATATTGTATATGTGTATATTAATATATTATTTGATTAACTCTTGAGAAATAAACACAATTTTATTTTTCCATTGAGGTGTGTGTATGCTGGAAACTTTAAACTAGGGATGTAACGATACGCCGTTTTGGTAATCCGATACCGATACTCAAAAAAGAAATATCGCCGATACCGATACGCATATTGAAACTGAACTCAAGTTAAAATTAACAAAACTCAAGTAGAGTAATTCTTTTATTATACAAATTTACAGTGTAAGAGATTATTAATATTTAAAATTGATATTTGAATTTATTCTGAAATTAACGAAAAACTAATTTTTTTTAAATACATACATGATTTAGCATTGAGAGGATTTCACTACTATGGTGCAAAGCAAAACAAAAGAAACATTTAATTTTTCTGTTTAGACTTTATGTTCTGCGTTTAATATGTTATTTCTCTTAGTTGTTACGCAAAAACAAAGCGTTGAAAATTGAAAAAAAAAAATTAAGAAGTATCGGCTTATCGACAGTAAAATATCGCCGATAGCGATATATCGGCAAATCAGAAATATTGCCGATATAGCAATATATCGGCAAATCAGAAATATTGCCGATATATCGGAAGCGGTATCGGTATTCGTTACATCCTTACTTTAAATTCCTTTTCTGGCAAACTAGTTTTTTGAGTTATGGCGTTGTTATAGTAAATGAGAGATACGTATAATAAAAATGTGTAAAAGGAAACTTTGCGTGTGCAGAAGTGAAATAAAGTTTATACTATGTTCACATTTCTGTTTTTAAACGTGTTTAACGCCTCATTCGTGTTTAAGAGCTTAAACACGACGATTTTGAGATGTTTTACCATACACAGACTTGTTTTGTTAAACATGTCAAAAACGGTGTTTTAAATTTAAACACTTCCTTAAACACGTAAATGGAGTATGTTCAGTCCGTTTTTTGATAACTTTGGCAACATTGTGTTGTTATTAAATGTCGTCACGTGAAAAATTATGTGGTAAACAAGCAATTAGTTAAAAAATACTCAATTATTTACAAATATGTACATTTGTTGTTTGAAAATAATAAACCAATAAAAAAGCATAATTGTTCGTAATTGTTTACAAATACAATAATTTACTCATGTCCTTAAACATCTCAAATGTAATGTGAACGGTTTTGGTTAGTTTTTTAAAACAGTTGCCTTAAACACGTTTAAGCCCATAAGTGTGAACATGGTATTAAAAGTAAATTTAATACTTTGCCAAAGCATACATACTTACAAATGTATAGATATGCATATATATATATAATTATTTGTGCATTTTGCTAAATAAATTTATATCTATACATACATACATTAAATTAATCAGTCCGCTTTCAAATTTCGGAAATTAATAGACAGACAGACGAAGTTTGTTCGTGAGGGAACGAAGATGTAAAATGTTTACAGTATGACTGTCTGTACCGGAAATTTTTTGTTTCTGTTTCTAACTTTCGAAATTTTCAACTTGTTGCTTAACAAAATTGTTCCCACTACATACTTCATCGCCTTCGCACAGTGTAACTTTTGGATATTTTAGGTGGCCAAAATTAATAACTACTCGTTCCGGTGCAGATAACACAAGTGAATTTGGTACGAGTATAATGTCTATGCATAAGAGAAATTTTGTAGAAAAAATGGGCGGACTACTTTTATTAGTAGCCCCTATACAAGGTGGTGCATCTGGTCAAATGTACAGACCTCTGTTTATTATTGTGTGACTTTTCGCAACTTTCGGTGGTCAAAATCAGCAACAATATATACAATAACAACCAAAAAGCCTGAACTCGCTGATACAATTTAGTTATACTCCATTACAAATTGTATATACTTTTTTGCTTCCTTCCTTTTAGTGGACTTTTACTTCAACGAGATTTTGGCTAAAGTATACATAATACCAACCGACACTATTTAAAATAAATCCAATTTTAAGACAAATATAATAATATAAATGATAACACTGTGTGAGAAAAATTAATGAAATCGACATACCTCGGACTAGGGGTGGGCAAAAAATATCGATATATCGAAATATCGATATTTGAGAAAATAAATATCGATATATGTCGCCGATATTTCAAAAACCTATATATCGATACATCGATTCTTATTTACGAGTATCGGGTTTCGATACTTTTAAGAGCTATAGCCGTTTTTTAACTTTGACCCAACTAAGGCAGGTGACTTTTTTGATTGTGTGGGTATAAGCCTAAAGGCAGAATTTGTTTTTACTTTCCGTTCTGTTACGAATCAGTTGACTTTTTTTGGTTTATAAAAATCATACATTAGTTTTTCTCTCCTTAATTCTGTTATGTTGCGTACACATTCCTCGATGCATGTCGTTATTCACTTTATGAATTCGATGGTAGAACTATAGCTAAAACTTTATAAACGTTAAAAACCGAAAAGTTGTTCCCACTTTCCCGGGAAATGAAAAAGTCCGGGAAAAGAAAAACTCTAATAACAATGGGCGATGCAAAACTCATCACTTTAGTGGAAAACTGTGACCATTCTGGTCCGAAACAGCTGCTTATTTATTACAGAAAAACTAACTATTAAAATTTAGAAACAGAACGGCACAGCACAGAGCAGCAATAGAAAGTAAAGACTAATGAAGTCTTAAGGAGCTACAGTAGGTTACGTATTACTTAACATAAATAGTTCTTTTGTATTAAATTTCTTAAAGTAATTGTGCATTCGAAATTAATGCAGGAAAAAATATCGATATATCGAAATATCGATGTTTTAAAAAAATATATATCGATACTGTTCAAAAACATCGATACGATATATATCGATACATTTTCTTCATTTGCCCATCCCTACCTCGGACGTGTTAATATGGCAGGTATTGTCGCGCATAGCAACAATCTGTATTTGAAATTTACCAAGCACCCCCAAAATCTAAGGTTACGGGTAAACAAAACCGGTTTTTCGTACCCGTAGGCACTTATCAACCTCTAACTAAGCTGAATATAAGTAAGTTAAATTTATAAACGGATTTAGAAAGAAGAGGCTAAGACGTTTCGAAAAATATACATACATAGTTTTTATTGCAGTAAACTTCAAAAATTTTTTACCAAATATAATTCTTTCGGTTTTTGTCATAGCATTCGTTACATTCCTAATATTAAGATACAATGCAAACACAATACCAGTTATTTTCTATTGCAGTATTTCAAACAATGATACCTACACCGAAATAAATTTGAATTTGGTGTAATTTAGCGGAATGTATGGTTGGTGTATATGAAAAATGTGGCTCTCAAGGAAAAAAGTTTGGCGATCACTGTTTTACCAATTTTATACTTTGTGTTGACAACGTCAATTTGATTGTACTTTCATCATTCTGGAAGCTTAAATACACAGAAAGTGCATAAATAGTATTTGTGAAGGTTTTTGGCATGAACTGTTATGCCCCTATCACGGTTTCCAACTTTTAAAATAGTTTGGTTGGGATTGATAAATTTGCATTGCCATTCTCCACTAAATTAACAGCTGACTTTTCAGTTGTGTTTTGGTACTGTCATTTACAACTATGCGTAAGTTTGGTTGAGAAAAACGTTGAGCGTACAAAACTGTTTTCTAGTAGTTGAGTCGGTGGTTGGGTTTTTCTAGTTACAGGTTGGTGCGATTTAAAAAGCAGAAAATATGGAAAAATCGTAACTAGAAATATTGATTATGCTTAATAAAAAAATTTTCTTAACAGTTTCAGTATCGGCACATGTAAAGATATAATAAAACGTTTCTTTGTTTTGCCGGAAATAACTAAAAAAATATTCCAAAATTATTTTTTAAAGAATTCGTTAGAATTCTTCAGAATTCAGAAGATCCTCAATAATAGCATTTTATACCCATGTTTATACTTCGCCGCTCAGAAATCAACTAAAAATTATAACAAGTTCTATTCCTGAGCGTCGCCGCTTACCCGCTCAGAAATGCCGCTCATTGCGTGGCCACTTCAGTAGTATTCCATATGTTTTAATTTTTTGCCGCTCATTGCGTGGGCTCGGCCTTAGGCGACCAAACTGAATTTAGTTGAAAACCGTGATATGGGCATTAAATTTTGGTTGGCGTGGTTCATTTAACAAATGGGGACATAAACGCATTTGATTTGATTGACAGATTTCAATATATTACTGTCATGGGAGATTTTAACTGCAACCTCTTTGACGTTACTAAAGCGAGCAACTTTCCATCACTACCATCTAGATGCGGTCTAGGTTGTGTCCATTTTTTTATTTATGGCCCTTTCCACAATTTACAATTAAAAGCTAACAGGGACTTTAAAGGCAAGTTTTGTATGGAGTTAAAGGTCACGTTAACTCTTAATTATACATTGTGAAAAGGGACGTTAGTGATTAGTCAATGGATATAATCCTTAAAGACTAATGGCTGATAAATCAATGAATATTTAAATATTGTTTAAGTTAATTTTCATAAAATATTAAAATATATTTCAATACACTTTAATTTTTTCAGTGGCTAATTAAAGTTATTATCAAATTACGTTGAAAGTACGGTAGCGCTACAAGATTTCCAAATGTTATGGAAAGCTTTCCAAAGAACAGCTGTTCAATATAAATAAGAAAGTTGATTTATCAATTTGAGGAAAAGTGAAATAGCAAAAAACACAATTTATTATACAAAAAGAGCATCAGAATGCATTTTTCTATTTACAGTTACTCACAGAAATATTTTGCTTATGTAAATCTCAACAAATTTGCAAGAAGAATGCTATATAAAATGTCTTCTTTGAAAAATTCATGTTTATTTTTTTTACATATTAAATAGGAGAAGTCTTAACTACAAATATTTTAATTAAAATTTAAAAACAAAAAATTATTTTATGAAATTTTAAAAAAATAATGAAAAAATCGCTTATTTATCAGGTCACAAAAGTATTTTGCTTTTTGATTTTTTACACAGATTTTTCATTATTGAAGCAGCGTATTATGTTTTAATGTTTTGTGTGATATTCATTGTTAGATATGACCACTTGCAGACGTCCTAGCATAGATTACAATAAATTTCGGCAATTTTTAAGTACTTTTTTTATACATTTCTTCTTCCAATACTCGTCCTAAGCATGCTTTTGACAAAATGCTATTTTCCCGGATTTTTTTTTAAATAAGCCCAAAGTTTTTCAATAGGACTCATGTCGAGAATTTGTGGTTTTATTGGCAGATGTTTGGTATTATAAAATAGCCATAATTTAATGTCCAGGGATATATGTTTTAGGTCGTTGTCATGTTGAAAGTAATACCCATTGATATATTGATCCATTTGTTCAGCACTGGCATGTAGGTTTTCTCTAATAATGGACAACTATAGATGTTTATCCATTGTGCTTTATATAAACAGCAACTTTCCCACTCCTAGTGCCGACGTACAGCCCCACACCATGAGAGAACCACCACCCACCCTGTTTTACTGTTGGCCTTATATTCTTAATAGTTATTTTTATTTGGCTTGCGCCGCACCATAAGCTGTCTATCTTTTTTTTTTTTTTTTTTTTCATATACATTTTTATTTATTGTATCTTCAAAAATGAACTAACAATAAGTAATCAAATCTTAAATCTAAATATAATTATTAGGCCCGACCAATATCGGACATAAGCTTAGTGATAGTTATAAATAATACATAAGTAGTGATAATCAAAAAGAAGTATTTTTAAGCAGTCCCATCTGGAGTGTTGGGTATAAGAGCCCTTCTGTCCCTTTTTTTAAGCGGATGTGTCCAGTAAAGCTCAAAATATTACGGGCAAGCGGATTAGGATGTGACTCGAGTTTAGTTAAATATTTGCCTGCGTATTTTGCAATTTCTTCACTCACTAGTGGCATATTTAAATCACGATGAATATTTGAATTTTTAACGTACCATGGAGCAGATGTTATCAAACGTAAAATTTTGTTTTGCCTTCGTTGGATTCTCTCGACATTTGAAGCTGAAGCAGTGCCCCACAGCTGAATTCCATAGCACCATATTGGCTTCAAAAGCGACTTGTATATCAAAAGTTTGCAGTCTAGGCTGAGTGTTGAATTTCTGCCAATTAACCAATATATTTGAGTCAATTTAAGTTTCATTTGGGTTAACTTAGAGTCAATATGATATTTCCATGTAAGCCTTCGATCAAGGTGTATGCCAAGGTATTTGACTTGAGAATGTTGAGGAATATTTTGATTGTTGATTCGAATGGGGGAACAGGTATCTTTTCTTAGGGTAAACGTTATATGAACACACTTTTGTTCATTGACTCTAATTCTCCATAAGTTCAACCATATTTCAAGCTGGGTAATGTGTGCTTGGAGATTGCGGGATGCCTCATCAGGATTTTTGTGAATACTCAAACAGGCTGTATCATCGGCAAATGTAGAAGTGTGGATGTTATTGCTCACAGGCATATCACAAGTATAAATTAGATACAAGACTGGCCCCAGAATACTACCCTGTGGCACACCAGAAGATATAGACTCGGGTACACTCATGAAGTCTCCTTCCACAACAGTAAATTTCCTATCAAGGATATAACTTTCCAAAAGCTTTTGTATGTTTATTGGTAGGTATGTCTTCAGTTTTAAAACCAGGCCTTCGTGCCATACTTTATCAAATGCCTGAGAAACATCAATAAAAAGGGCAGAACAATACTTTTTTTCTTCAAATGTCCTCCTTAAAACTTGAACCAATCTATGCGTTTGCTCAATAGTGCTATGCTGACTTCTAAAGCCAAATTGATGGTCCGGGATGCACCCACTATCAGCTAAAATTGTGGACAATTTAGTCATGAGCAGCTTTTCGAAAAGCTTTGAAATTGTTGAAAGTAAGCTTATAGGCCTATATGACTCAGCCTTGGTAACATCTTTGCCTGGCTTTGGAATCATTTTAATCTTGGCAAGTTTCCAGTTATGTGGAAAATACTGCATTCGTAAAATTGCATTAAAAATAAATAGCAAGATTCTTATTGCAATATGAGGCAAATTCATCAGCATCTTGTTACTAATGCCATCAATACCTGGAGCTTTCTTCGGGTCGAGTTCTGCAACTATTTTTTGTAGTTCACGCATCTTAAACCTTAAGGGACGAGGGGGTAGAGAGACTACACTCGGTAAATCGGCAGCACCCGTACATGAATTGGGAGTGAATACAGATTTTAAATGCTCAGAAAATAAGTTACCTTTCTCACTATCGCTTCTTGCCCAGCCTCCAGTCGAAGTACGCAATGGTGATTTGAGATCAACGGGTCTTTTAAGATTTCTAGTAGCGCGCCATAAAGAGTAATTAGATGTTGACGTTACATCAAGACCTTCTAAATACTTTTCCAGTAATGCAGTCTTTTCCGACGATAGCAGCTCTTTGAGTCGTTTAGTACATTCTTTAAGTCTGATTTTATTTAGGGGTGATCGGTGTTGTTGCCATTCTCTTCTAGCTCTCCTTTTTTCACATACAAGACGTTCAATTTCCGTAGAATAAATTCTATTAAAGCCAGTCTGCGGATAGGAAGTAGTGGCATGTTCAGCAGCCTGTTTAATGTATTCGTTAAGATTGGCAATAATAAATTCAATATCATCAGGTGATCTTAGCTGAATGTTTTCTACGCAGTGACTACTAATATATTTTTTGAATCCTAGCCAGTTGACCCTGTTAATCGTTTTCGCATATGAGTTAGTTAAATCACTCCTTAGTGGGTTGAAAATTGTAACTATTGTGGGAGAGTGATCGGAGGACAGATCTACAGACCCCTCTACGTGAATTAAGTCCCTATGGATATTTTTCGTGACGCCAAAATCTATAACATCTGGAATTTTTCTTACGTCAGTAGGCCAGTAAGTAGGCTCCCCACTCGAAATGACATCTAAGCCCATTTTTGAAATTGTATTAAACAACGCTCTACCTCTAGGTGTAACAAGACGCGAGCCCCAGTACGTATGTTTTGCATTGTAGTCACCAGCTGCCACGAAACAAGATCCAAGCGATTTATAGAACTTCTCATACTGATCTTCGGTAACTGAAAATCTGGGAGGTGAGTAAATTGATGATATCACGAAGTTCGCACAAAAATTTTCTACGAAAATATTCGTAGCTTGCATATATTCTTCACTAACGTTCTCAAGGATATAGTGCTTGAGTCTTGACTTAATTAGAATTGCTGATCCACCGCATGCTCTCCCTCTCGGGTCCTTTGAATCATATAGAGTGTAACCATTTATTTTAAAGCAGCTTCTCGAAGTCAAGTGAGTCTCAGAGACCATCATTATATCAATATTTTTTTCCGTGAGGAAGTGCTCAAGTTCATTTTTATGTTGGCGAATGCCGTTTGCGTTCCAGAAACATAGTTTTAACGTGTTCATGGTTTGTTGACTAATGCTTGAAGCAGAGTATTCTGCATTCTCAGCATTTCTTGCATCATGCTAGTCATATTTGTTGTAAAGTTGTTTATAGTTAGCACCAGATTCTCAATAGTAGCTTCAAGACGACTAAAGTTAAAGCTAGAGTTTGCAGCTGTCTATCTGACCCAAAAATTATAAATTTACTTTCGTTGCTAAATATTATCGTGTTCCCGAAATTAGAAGTCTGAAATTTATGTAGGTCAGCATATAACTAACGCTTCTGTCTATTAACTTCCGAAATCAAAGTTTTTTTCTAGCTACGCTGCCGTTAGTATTGTTGGTTTTTAGAACTTTGCGGATGGACTTGCCACTTAGGTGTGTCCGTAGTATGCCCGTAGGGTCACCTTTAGCATTTCTTTAAGATTTGGAACATATAAATGGTGGTTTTTCCTATTTTTTTTTTATAGTTTTCCTTGTGTTTCTCACCGTTAACAACTTTCCTCGACTTTTTCGTGGAATATTTTCAATATATCTGCGCTTTTTTGCACCTTTGAAAGTATTTTCTCTTGTTTGTCTACATCGACTAAACATATCACAAACATATTGGATTGATTTGTTCTATTATACAGATATAGAACGATCTTATTCGCAGATCAATTTAATTCCTTTACTTTAGGCATTTTTTTAAACAAAAACATCACGTGTTGCACTCAATAAGAAAAGATTGGAACCAATTATGACAAAAAAATCATAACAATTACTATTACAAACAAATAGCAAAAAAACACATTTAACAACACAAATATTTAAGAAATAACGGGAACGCTAAAAGAAGCAAAATACTTTTGTGATGTTGAAATTGCGTAGTTGATACAAGAAAAGGCAAAAAAGTATAACAATTAAATCAGTGTCCCGCAAAATAAAATAGTTTGTATTGGTGAGAAAAATGAGAGTAAAATAAAGTGCCACTTGAAGAAAAGTTTTGTAATTTGAAATACATGCTGTGGTTATTAATTCTTTGAATATTTTTTTTAAATAAGCAGTTTAATAAAAATTTAAGTAAAAAGTAAAAAATCTAATAATCCATTTAATAATGTATTGTATAAATTCCAAATTAAATTTATTCGCAGCGCTGCGAAAATTATTAAAATGCCTTTTTAAACTATCTTTCTTATTATTTTTCAATGTTTCATAGCATAAAATACATTGCATATTGCCAAAGGCATTTTTTATACAAAATATTTCTTAGCTTCCATAATTATTTTTAGTTTTTTTTTGCTGTAGAAATTTATTAAATTTGAACTTTAATTTCGTTCCGTGTGCTCAATAAACTAAACAAAAAACTAGGAAAAAATTAATACATGCGTGCACAACTTAATTCGTCGCTTGCTCAGTGACGACTAGGGATGAAACGATACGAGTAAATACAAGTAAGTACTCGATACTTTTTCTTAAAAACCAAGTACTTTTGGTATCGATACTTAGCTACCGAGTACCAAGTAGGTATCGGTAAAAAGTACTCGTATCGGTCAAAAATACTCATTTCTTTTTGGCCGCAACAATGTTGAACATCACGCCAACTTAACAAAATTTAATTTTTTCGTATTAAAGTAAACTTATATTTAATATACATACATACAAATGTACACATAAGTAAAGTGAGTTCGTGAAAATGGGACCTCCCAAATCAAGTGTGTGGTTATACTATATAAAAAAGGATGATAAAACTGCCAGCTGCAAAAAATGTTTTAAGAGTGTGCGTTATTGCGGCAACACATCGAATTTGCACAAACATTTAAAATGCCATCCCGACTATACCGCTCCTGTCGATGAAAATATTTCAAAGTAAGTACATATGTATATACATACATACATACATATGTATTGTACGTATACTTCTTATTAAGTAAAAATCTGAATGGATTCTCAATTTAAGGAGAAAGCAAAAGGAAAATGATTCCGATGTCGCAACAGGTAGTCCGTCTTCTACAATAAAATCTGCGTTCCAAAAAATATCTTCACAGAAAGGTAAGTACCACAATATCTTACAAAAAATACTATTTTCTACATACATACATATGTATGTAATCATTGTCATTGTTTCAGAAGGTGGCATAATATGTAATAACATAAATATGTGCATTTTATATTTTATATGCAGAGACATGAGGCCATTTAATGTCGTTGAAGGGGAAGGTTTTTTGAAATTGATGAGGGAACTAGCACTCTGTTATAAAGTTCCTTCTTCAACGCATTTTAAAAAGTTGCTCGGTATCAAATACGACAGTGTGAAAATAGAGTATGCTAAACGAATTGCAAACGCAACTGCATTTTGTGTCACGCTCGATATATAGACTGAAACTATGAATGAAAAAAGTTTTCTAGGTGTTACAATACATTTTTTAGAAAAAACAACATTTACAAGCGCCAATATTGCAACAAGAGAACTGGCATCTAATCATACAGCGGAGTATGTTTCTACTATATTTGCTGGTATTTTAGAAGATTGGGGAATCCCATTGAATGCAGTTACATGTGCTGTGACAGACAACGGCTCTAATATGGTTGCAGCGGTAAAGAAAATTCTAGGAGACACAAAGCATTTGCCTTGTTTTGCTCACACTATTAATTTAATAGTTGAATCAGCAATAATTAATTCTTCGTCTCCAGTTACAGATGTTATTAAAAAAGTTAGAGAAATTGTGAAATGGATTAAAAACAGTGTAATTCAATCAGACAAGCTTAGAAAAATTCAGATAGATAGGGGGGTACCAGAAGGATGCACAAAAAAATTCATTTTGGACGTTAAGACCCGCTGCAACTCCCTATATTACATGTTGGATAGATTTATAGAAATGTCGAAAATTGGTTCAGAGCTTCTGCTGGAAGCTAGCAGAGGTAGTCCTGAAATGGTGACTGGCCACGAGCTCGAAATACTAAAACAAATAATCCAGTTGTTAAAACCATTTGAGTATGTCACTAAGGAGTCTTCAGGCCAGAATTATGTGACTTTATCGAAGATCATACCAATGATAAATTGTCTTACAACAAAGCTACAAAATTTTTCTTCATCGATAGAATGTGTCACACAGTTACAAAACAAACTTTTAAGTGAATGCAGCAGAAGATTTGGTATGATAGAATACAATACATACGCAGCGTTTGCGACCATTTTAGATGTCCGCTTTAAAAATCTCCACTTTCGGGATCCAAATGCGTGTGGGAGAGCAATACAAAAATTGAAAAATATTATTAGGGAAGACACTACATTATCTGCCAGTGAATCAGAAGAAGAAGCACCCAACGAAGACTTTGATTTTTGGTTACACCACAAAAATCTTGCAACTGGCCAAAAGCGGAATCGCGCTAATCCAAAAACAGATGAGGTGTCAATATATTTGTCTAGTCCTGTTTACGCATTAAAAGCCAATCCTCTAGAAGAATGGGAAGATTTAAAATCTGTTTTTCCAATGTTATATAAGCAGCCACGTTTGTATTTACACATTGTTGGCACCTCCGTGCCATGTGAAAGATTTTTCTCGAAAGCTGGTGCAACAATCACTGTCTCAAGAAACCGTCTGTCTGGAAAACATATCGACAAATTATTATTTTTGGGAAGCACATCTAAAACTGATTTTTTTTCTTAAATCTGTTATGTACATATGTACTTGATTACAACGATCTCATAATATGAATTTTGTTGCTGTGTTTTATGAAAACGATTTTCTTACCTTAATTTTTGAGATATTATATAGTATAGATTATACTTAGTTATTTTTCGTTTGTTTTGTTTTTGTTTTAAAAATTTGGATTAAAGCTCTTACATATTCTATGTAAGAAGATGAAGATATGTACATAAATTTGTGTTTTTAATGATTTCGAAAAATCAAGTTTTTTCCTTTTTCATGGTTTTTTTTTCGAAAATATCATTTGTCGACAAAATTAAAAAAGTGGGAAATAATAACTTTGCTATGTGATTTTAATGTGCTGAATCCAAAACCAAATTTTTGCCCGTCTAATGTACATACATGTGTGTTAGTTATATTGTCTGTATTTGCTTTCAGTAGTAGTGAATTACCAATTCGGCCGCAATTAAAATTTTGAAATTTTAAAATTTTAATTACCCAAATTTTAAAATTCTTGGAAATTTGTGAAATTTGATACCCTACGAGGGTGGATCAATAAGTCCGTCCAACTTTTTGTTTACATAAGGAATTTTTTGTTTACATAAGGAGTTTTTTTGTTTACATTAACTTTGTGTGAACGGGTGATTTTTTTGAGGTGGCATTAATTATGTGAATAGGTGATTTTTGGGGGGGTGGATTAAGGGGTTTCATAAAATTAGTATTTCATAAGTATATATGCCGACGGGAAAATCATGCAATGATTTTTCCTAATACTAATGGGTGTGAAATAGTGAAAATTAATTTTTCCTAATGCCTAAGGGTATGCATTAATATTTTTCCTAATGCCTACGGCAATATATGAATATTTTTCCTAATGCCTACGGCAATATATAAATATTTTTTTCAAATGCCGACGGCAAAACATGATTATTATTTTTTTCAAATGCCGACGGCAAAACATGATTATTATATTTTCCAAATGCCGACGGCAAAACATGATTATTATTTTCTAATACCAAAGGGAAAATTGCCAGTGTTGCCAGACTGTAGAAATTTGTTATCGTAATACTATATCAGTAATATCAGAGAAAATATTTATTTATGTATTCACATGTATGTGAACACCCATACTTGTGTTCACATGTATGTGAACACCCATACTTGTGTTCACATGTATGTGAACACCCATACTTGTGTGTGGGGGGTCCAGCTTGATAGTCGCGGGTAATTTAATATTTTGTGTATTTGTTTAAGAGATATGTATGTATGTGTATGTATGTATGTATGTGTATGTATGTATGTATGTATGTGTATGTATGTATGTATGTATGTGTATGTATGTATATGTATGTGTGCATGTATGTGTGCATGTATGAATGTGCGATCGTGGGTACTTGTGTGTGGAATATTTTGTAGAATACATATATATTTTGCAAGGTAATCATTTTCTTTGTCTACGATTATTTTAAAGCAGCAAACTAAGTACAGTCAGCAGCAGAGAAACAAAAAGTAAAATTTTTGAATGCTGCAAGGATACTGCTTCTAATTTTAGTATAAATACGCCAACATTTCTAACCAACACATCAGTACGTTATTGTATTTACAAGAAGTATCATCAGCAAGTGTGTTAAAGTGAAATAATAATAAAATAATTAAAAATGAGTTCATCAGGTTATCAGTGTAATACATGTAATAAGGTATACAAATACCAAAAGTCCTTTTTGGAGCATGTTAAAAACCATAGTGTGCAGGATCAAGTGGTCGTAAGCCGGGGCATAAATCAAGAGCTACCGCAGACATCTCTTCAAAATCACCAAACTTCATCATCATCATTCATTCATCAACAATATCCTTCTCTTCAGTATCCTCAATATCAGTTACCATTAAATTTTCAACAATACGGTATGCCATGGAATAATCAGTTTTTGGGATACAATTATAATCCCAATGTGATGCAATGGCAGCCTCTTAATTATCATCAACAAGAGTACCAGCATCAACAACAAGATCATCAACATCAAGCTCAACAACAACAACAACAACAAGCTCAACAACAACAACAACAATCTCAACAACAGGGTGTGGGTATCCTTGGAGGTAATTTATTCGACAATGCTATGGACATAAGCTTACCGGAAAGTGATGGAGAAGTAGAAGAAAGAAGAGAGAAAACTCTGCCAACTCCAATGAATACTTCGCATGCTAGAACAGATGAAGTAGAAGCGAATGTGCGATATTATAAAATATCGAAAGCATTCAAAAACCATATTGCCACTTATGCAATTTTAAATAAAAAAGATCAACTTCTCTTGGAAGAATTTGTTGAAGAAAATAAAAATGTTTTTATGGAGAGACTTCAAGTGAATTTAAGTAAGCATTCAATAATTAAATTTCATGTGAGTATTGTGGCGGAGTATATTAAAATTGTTGGAGAAGAATTGGAGTTGTGCATAATATCACATGTAGCCAAAATGAGTTTTCTGACGAAGGCAGATAGCATTGAAGAGTTATTCCGTAAGCAGGTTGCGGAGATTTCAACCAAAATGTCCGAATTTGAAGAGCGAGATTCTGGCTGGACTTTGTCACGCATAGTCCGAGCAGAAATTAACATCAACAAATCTTCGCTCGTCAAAGGATCGAACTGGATATCCACACCTGAAAAATTAGAAAGAAAAAAAGCTTGCATCAACATTGAAAATAATGATGACTACTGCTTCAAGTGGTGCCTAATCGCTGCCATGGATACAACCAAATATAATGATACAAGACGCTGCAGTTCTTATAATATTCAGGACATTGCTGCAGAGACGATTGTTACGCGAAATGGTGTAGCGTTAAATTTCAAAAATTTACGCTTCCCATTAGGATTAAACAAAATAAAAGAGTTTGAGGTGAACAATCCAGCAATAAGTATTAACGTATTCGGCTATGATGAGGGGGCCAATCAGATTATTGGTCCTTATTATGTCACCAAGGACGAAAAAAATAGTCATGTAAACTTGTTGCTTTTGGAAAATGGTGAAGTTCATCACTACATTTTGATAAAGAACATATCAAAGTAAGTTAAAAAATTATACTACACTTTAATTTAATGATACATATACTTCTTTTATATATTTTATAATATATACGTTTTACTCATAATCTTTTATTTTATTTTTTTATCATTCACAGACTTTTGCAGAATCAGACTACCACACATAAACAAAAACTACACTTCTGCAATAGCTGTCTCCAATATACCCATAGGGAGAACGTGATGAGCACACATAAGGAGGAATGTGGGAAGATAGTCACAACTATGCCATCAGGTGAGGATGCCATTCTTAGTTTTAAGGGACATCAACGAAAAATGGATGTCCCGTTTGTTGTTTACGCGGACTTCGAATGCGTATTAGAGGATATAAGTAATAGTGTAAGTAGTAAAACAAATTTAATAAAAAGGCACACACCTTGTGCCTTTAGTTATTTTATTAAGTGTCTCCATAGTAATAATTTAGATAAGCTTAGAATATATACGGGGGAAGATGCCTCCAAAAAATTTGTAGAATATTTAATTAAGGATTGTGAAGATATATATAATAACTATTTAGTTAACAATAGACAAATGGATACTTTATCCCCTTCAGATACTTATAATTTTTATAGTGCGGTGAATTGCCATATTTGCCAAAAATTTTTAGGCAAAGATCGTGTTAGAGATCACTGCCACATTAGTGGCAAATTTAGAGGCGCAGCCCACAATAAATGTAATTTAAATTACCAAATTCCCAAATTTATACCAGTTTACTTCCACAATTATTCAAATTATGACTCACATCTTTTCATTAAAGAATTAGGTGAAATTTCATTGCAACTGAAAGTACTCCCTCTCAATAAGGAACTTTATATATCCCTCTCCCAATTCACAGAAATGAGTGATGGCCATAAGCTTGAAATAAGATTTCTTGATACTATACGCTTTATGGCTGAGAGTTTGGAATCATTAGCCTGCAATTTGTCGGATAATGATTTCAGCACTATAAGGTCCTTATTTCAGTCAGAAAAAGAATTTCAGCTTATTAAGAAAAAAGGTATTTTCCCATATGAGTACCTAAATTCATTCGAAAAATTAGATGAATGCCAGCTGCCTTCACGCAGTGATTTTTTTAATAAGTTGAATAATAAAGAGTGTTCTTTAGAGGAATACTCACATGCTGTAGAGGTATGGAATACTTTTGGTTGTGAAACAATGAAAGATTACATGGAACTTTACTTAAAAACAGACGTCCTCTTACTGACAGATATTTTCGAGAACTTTAGAAAAGTTTGTAAGGGTATTTATGAGCTCGATCCTTGCCAGTATTATACAGCACCTGGCCTTTCCTGGGATACAATGCTCAAATATACAAAAATTGAATTAGAATTATTGACAGACATAGACATGTACAATTTTATGAAAAAAGGTATACGTGGGGGAATAGTACAGTGTAGTCAAAGATATTCGAAAGCAAATAATAAATATTTGCAAGATTTCGACAAAGAAAAGCCCTCAGAATTTCTCGTCTATTTAGACGCTAACAATTTGTATGGATGGGCGATGTCGGAATATCTTCCTCATGGTGGGTTCAGATGGTTATCACAAGACGAGTTGAATCTGGATCCAAACAGCATAGCTGATAATGGAACAGACGGTTATATTTATGAGGTTACGTTGGATTATCCCTCTCATTTACACGACTTGCATAATGATCTTCCTTTTTGCGCTGAAAATAAGAAACCTATGCAAGCGAAGTATAGCAAGTTGATAACCGATTTCTCTACAAAGCAATCATATGTGATACACTTTAGAGTTCTCAAACAGTGCTTAGAATATGGCTTAGTTTTAAAGAAAACTCATCGTATTCTAGCATTTAAACAATCTCCATGGTTAAAAGGCTATATTGACCTAAATACCAGACATAGAGCCACTGCTAAAAATGCTTTTGAAAAAAATTTTTTCAAACTACTTAATAATGCAGTGTATGGTAAAACCATGGAAAATGTGGATAAGAGGAGAGATGTTAAAATTGTTAATAATTGGGAGAGGACGAATTGCAATCATTTAGGTGCCCAAGATTGGATATCAAAACCAAATTTTCATAGTTTATCTATATTTTCTGAAGATCTTGTAGCAATCGAAATGACTAGAGTCAAAACCTGCTACAATAAACCAATTTACTTAGGATTTTGTGTACTCGAGCTGTCAAAATGGAAAATGTATAATTTCCATTACGGGTACATGCAACCTAAGTTTAAGACAAACCTCTCATTAAACTATATGGATACTGACTCTTTTATATATTCAATAAAGACTGATGACTTTTACGCTGACATAAAAAATGACATTCATGAACAATTTGACACATCGGACTATCCTACAGACAATATTTATAATTTCCCAATAGTAAATAAAAAAGTAATTGGTATGATGAAGGATGAAAATTGCGGTAAGATAATGACAGAGTTTGTTGGGCTGCGCTCAAAAATGTATTCATTTAGTGTAGAAAATCAAGATGATATTAAAAAATCGAAGGGGGTAAAGAGAGCCATATTAGATAAATATAGTTTAGCTACATATAAGAATTGTTTATTTAATAAGATTAATGTATATGATAGTATGTTAACATTTAAATCTAAGCTACATCAATTATATACTAGCGAATTAAATAAGGTAGTATTAAGCTATGGAGATGATAAGAGAAAAATTAGATCAAATAATATTAATACTTATGCATGGTATCATTTTCGTATTAAGGAAACTAACCCTGAATACGAACTTGATATGTTGCTAGATGAGATTGCTAAAATGCAAGAAAATCTTAGTTAATTAGTTAATTTTTAAATTGTATATAAAATCCTATTTATTAAGAATAATTGTTGTATTTAAATCTTAGTTATTAAGAAAAAATATTGTATTTATATCCTATTTAATCAGAATAATTGTTGTATTTAAATCTTAGTTATTAAGAAAAAATATTGTATTTATATCCTATTTATTAAGAAAAATTGATGTATATAAAATCTTATTTATTAAGAAAAAATATTGTATTTATATCCTATTTAATCAGAATAATTGTTGTATTTAAATCTTAGTTATTAAGAAAAAATATTGTATTTATATCCTATTTAATAAGAAAAGTTATTGTAAATAAAATATTGAAAAAAGAATGAAAAATGTGAACAGTTTTTTTATTTCTTTATTGGCTTTACTTCGTTGGATCAAAAATTTTTGTTTTTTGCTTATTTGCAAATTCTTATTTTCATGTTGCTTAAACATGCACAGTCTTGTTTTCAGGTTAATTAAACATGCACAGTCTTGTTTTCTTTAAGAGGTTCTGCACAAGAGAAATTGAATTTCACAATATTATGAAATTCAATTAGATATTTTCATAAAGAGAAATAATTTAGATAATCGGATAAAATCCTCATATTTTTTCACTACATACAAGTTTCTTGAATCTCGTTGTACCTTCATAGTGAACAGACGTAATAGCGGAATTTTTCTTATATACAAACTAAACAAAAAAAAAAGCATACAAAAAATATTCGTAGTACATATTAACTGTGATAAATAAGCATTTTTTTGCTTTGATAATATTTTTACATATAGAAATAACAAAAACAAAAAAAAACCGTAAACAAAAAAACATACAAAATACCCTTGAGGAATACTCTTTATGAGTACCCCAGAGGAAAAAAATAGTGAAGTGAGTTCTAACGGCAGAAATGCCTATTTTACTGTGAGTTTTGATGCTCATAATGATAACAATAAAAATAAAAAATCTGATAATAATCTTGCTGTGAGTTCTGAAGCTCTTAATAAAAATCAAAAATCTGATAATAGACTTTTTCTAACGACAAAACCACAGTTTCGTCAGCGATCAACTTCGCTTTGTCCAATGCCAACTAGTGAATCGTTGACATTATTGCCTAGTACTTCTACATTTAACTCAGCGATATCATCCGCTTCCGACTCGTGGTCAACAATTAAACAAGTTGTTACTGAAGACAACAGTAGTACAAAACCAAAGGTACAAGTAGGAATGGACAGATATATAACCATTTTAAAGCGCGGGCGAAGCCCAAATTCTACTAAAATTGGATCCGCCCCAAAGATGTCTAGGGATAACAGCACATCTTCTATCAATCGTCAAAATCGTTTTTCATTATTGCAAGACAAAAACGACAAGCCCGCCGCATCATCGCAAAAGTCTTTCAAGCCACCACCTATTTATCTGAGAGAAAAAAATTCAAACGCGCTTCTAAAAAATCTACTGTCGACCATTGGTGAAAATACTTTTCACATCATTCCAATTAAACGAGGTAATATTGATGAAACTAAAATCCAAATATATGATGAAAAAGATTTCCGAAAAATTGTTAGTGAGTTTGAAAAAAATAAAACAAATTTTTATACATATCAACTTAAGAGTGCTAAAGGCCTACAAATAGTATTAAAGGGCATAGATTCATATGTTGAGCCTGAAGAAGTAAAATGTGCACTTATCGAACAAGGATTTAAGGTAAAAAATGTTACCAATATAATCAATAGAGAGAAGATTCCCCAGCCTCTATTTCGTGTTGAACTGGAGCCGAATGATATACAGTTAAAAAAAAATGAGACGCACCCAATTTATAGTCTAAAATACCTTTTACACCGAAAAATCACAGTTGAAGAGCCACGTAAGCGTTCAGGTCCCGTACAGTGCCATAATTGCCAAGAATATGGCCACACAAAAACCTACTGCAAATTACCTACAGTTTGTGTTATCTGCGGTGAATTGCATGGTACTGCTAACTGTACCAAGCCAAAAGTACAAGCTGAAAAAAAATGCAGTAATTGTGGAGAAAATCACACCGCTAATTACAGAGGATGCCGTGTATATTCTTTCGTTAAACAGGCTATGGGTCAAAAATCTAAATTAGCTCCAGTTCAATCAGCAAATGCTTACTCCGCCACTCTTCCTCAAACTAGCCAACTAGTAACTTCACGTGTATCGTATGCCGATGCTGCTAAGACTAGTTCTATTCCCACACAAAATGTTCCACCGCCAAGTAATTCAACGAATGCAAACTCTAGCTTTAACTTTAGTCGTCTTGAAGCTACTATTGAGAATCTGGTGCTAACTATAAACAACTTTACAACAAATATGACTAGCATGATGCAAGAAATGCTGAGAATGCAGAATACTCTGCTTCAAGCATTAGTCAACAAACCATGAACACGTTAAAATTATGTTTCTGGAACGCAAACGGCATTCGCCAACATAAAAATGAACTTGAGCACTTCCTCACGGAAAAAAATATTGATATAATGATGGTCTCTGAGACTCACTTGACTTCGAGAAGCTGCTTTAAGATAAATGGTTACACTCTATATGATTCAAAGGACCCGAGGGGGAGAGCATGCGGTGGATCAGCAATTCTAATTAAGTCAAGACTCAAGCACTATATCCTTGAGAACGTTAGTGAAGAATATATGCAAGCTACGAATATTTTCGTAGAAAATTTTTGTTCGAATTTCGTGATATCATCAATTTACTCACCTCCCAGATTTTCAGTTACCGAAGATCAGTATGAGAAGTTCTACAAATCGCTTGGATCTTGTTTCGTGGCAGCTGGTGACTACAATGCAAAACATACGTACTGGGGCTCGCGTCTTGTTACACCTAGAGGTAGAGCGTTGTTTAATACAATTTCAAAAATGGGCTTAGATGTCATTTCGAGTGGGGAGCCTACTTACTGGCCTACTGACGTAAGAAAAATTCCAGATGTTATAGATTTTGGCGTCACGAAAAATATCCATAGGGACTTAATTCCCGTAGAGGGCTCTGTAGATCTGTCCTCCGATCACTCTCCCACAATAGTTACAATTTTCAACCCACTAAGGAGTGATTTAACTAAATCATATGCGAAAACGATTAATAGGGTCAACTGGCTAGGATTCAAAAAATATATTAGTAGTCACTGCGTAGAAAACATTCAGCTAAGATCACCTGATGATATTGAATTTAATATTGCCAATCTTACCGAATATATTAAACAGGCTGCTGAACATGCCACTACTTCCTATCCGCAGACTGGCTTTAATAGAATTTATTCTACGGAAATTGAACGTCTTGTATGTGAAAAAAGGAGAGCTAGAAGAGAATGGCAACAACACCGATCACCCCTAAATAAAATCAGACTTAAAGAATGTACTAAACGACTCAAAGAGCTGCTATCGTCGGAAAAGACTGCATTACTGGAAAAGTATTTAGAAGGTCTTGATGTAACGTCAACATCTAATTACTCTTTATGGCGCGCTACTAGAAATCTTAAAAGACCCGTTGATCTCAAATCACCATTGCGTACTTCGACTGGAGGCTGGGCAAGAAGCGATAGTGAGAAAGGTAACTTATTTTCTGAGCATTTAAAATCTGTATTCACTCCCAATTCATGTACGGGTGCTGCCGATTTACCGAGTGTAGTCTCTCTACCCCCTCGTCCCTTAAGGTTTAAGATGCGTGAACTACAAAAAATAGTTGCAGAACTCGACCCGAAGAAAGCTCCAGGTATTGATGGCATTAGTAACAAGATGCTGATGAATTTGCCTCATATTGCAATAAGAATCTTGCTATTTATTTTTAATGCAATTTTACGAATGCAGTATTTTCCACATAACTGGAAACTTGCCAAGATTAAAATGATTCCAAAGCCAGGCAAAGATGTTACCAAGGCTGAGTCATATAGGCCTATAAGCTTACTTTCAACAATTTCAAAGCTTTTCGAAAAGCTGCTCATGACTAAATTGTCCACAATTTTAGCTGATAGTGGGTGCATCCCGGACCATCAATTTGGCTTTAGAAGTCAGCATAGCACTATTGAGCAAACGCATAGATTGGTTCAAGTTTTAAGGAGGACATTTGAAGAAAAAAAGTATTGTTCTGCCCTTTTTATTGATGTTTCTCAGGCATTTGATAAAGTATGGCACGAAGGCCTGGTTTTAAAACTGAAGACATACCTACCAATAAACATACAAAAGCTTTTGGAAAGTTATATCCTTGATAGGAAATTTACTGTTGTGGAAGGAGACTTCATGAGTGTACCCGAGTCTATATCTTCTGGTGTGCCACAGGGTAGTATTCTGGGGCCAGTCTTGTATCTAATTTATACTTGTGATATGCCTGTGAGCAATAACATCCACACTTCTACATTTGCCGATGATACAGCCTGTTTGAGTATTCACAAAAATCCTGATGAGGCATCCCGCAATCTCCAAGCACACATTACCCAGCTTGAAATATGGTTGAACTTATGGAGAATTAAAGTCAATGAACAAAAGTGTGTTCATATAACGTTTACCCTAAGAAAAGATACCTGTTCCCCCATTCGAATCAACAATCAAAATATTCCTCAACATTCTCAAGTCAAATACCTTGGCATACACCTTGATCGAAGGCTTACATGGAAATATCATATTGACTCTAAGTTAACCCAAATGAAACTTAAATTGACTCAAATATATTGGTTAATTGGCAGAAATTCAACACTCAGCCTAGACTGCAAACTCTTGATATACAAGTCGCTTTTGAAGCCAATATGGTGCTATGGAATTCAGCTGTGGGGCACTGCTTCAGCTTCAAATGTCGAGAGAATCCAACGAAGGCAAAACAAAATTTTACGTTTGATAACATCTGCTCCATGGTACGTTAAAAACTCAAATATTCATCGTGATTTAAATATGCCACTAGTGAGTGAAGAAATTGCAAAATACGCAGGCAAATATTTAACTAAACTCGAGTCACATCCTAATCCGCTTGCCCGTAATATTTTGAGCTTTACTGGACACATCCGCTTAAAAAAGAGGGACACAAGGGCTCTTATACCCAACACTCCAGATGGGACTGCTTAAAAATACTTCTTTTTGATTATCACTACTTATGTATTATTTATAACTATCACTAAGCTTATGTCCGATATTGGTCGGGCCTAATAATTATATTTAGATTTAAGATTTGATTACTTATTGTTAGTTCATTTTTGAAGATACAATAAATAAAGATGTATATGAAAAAAAAAAAAAAAAAAAAAAAAAAATACAAGTTTCTGTTATTTTATATTCGAACAGATGATTCCTAGTTTTCCTTTAGAAAAAAATAATACAAATCAAGGAATATTTTTATAATTCAATTTTATTTTATTATTTATACAATTTTATTTCATTTCTATTTAATTTATTTATAATGATGGAAACATTTCGTAATAGCCAATTATTAAATGTTCTAGTATATTTTTTCGTAAAAAATATATGGTACATCTGCAAGTATCAGGTCCCTCCTCACACTCAGGATGATACCAAGGACAGCTGGGGAAGTGTCCTTCAGTGTTGTCTTCATCTTCCATGACCCCATATTCTTCGTTCTCATCCAGCATATTTTGGAAACATTTTATCATCTCCCAATGATCAAAAAGCCTGAAGCTTTCAAAATCTCTTATAAATTGATTAAGAGTACGTCTAATTTGGCTCATTTTATTTGCTGATGAATGAATGATGATGAATGTTGGAAGGTTCCTTTAAGACTAATTTGTTCTGTAAATTTTTAAAATATCTATATGGTCTTTAAAATATCTATACTATCATCTCTATGTCATATTTCTTTTTAGCAGTCTATCTCTCTCTAACCCTTTTCTCTCTATTCCATATTTCTTTTTTACTACTCTATCTCTCTCTAACCGTTTTCTCTCTATAACTATCTCTTTCTGTCTATCACTATCCCCCACTTATTTACTATTTCACCACACTTATTTTCGATTAGCCTTTTTGAAGTCATCATCGCTACTTTTAAGATCATTTCCAGTTAAACATTCAGAGTGACAAGAAGTATCTAAATAAAAAATAAAAAATGGACTCCACAACAAATCTAATTGCAAAATTTAATGCTCTAAATAACAAAACTTTAATCCACGTAAAGGAGCTTGATTCTTCAACGAAATATACTATTAGAAATGTGGTACGTGTAACAACTAAATATGGACCAACCCTAAAAGTTGAAATGAATAAACACATAATGTTCCTGCCGAAACGATATAATATTTTAACTGATGACGATATCAAAGATCTTTCGAGCGGATCATATTGCCTAAGTAGAGAAGGTGAAGAAAACCTAATTGTCGAGAGTGAGCTGAGTGAATTTCTAATTCAAAATTCCCAATTTCCTGTTTGGCAATAATATATTAATTATGTATTTTAAATTATGAATAAAAAGACATTAAAGAGTTTTGTAAAATATAAATTTTTGTGTTTTATTTAATATTTTCAGTTATTTCATAAAGAAATTTAAGACATAAATGTCCACAGGTAAATGTATTGAAATTCTGATGCTGATTATAGTTGTATTTTATATTTGCACCAAGATATTTGACTACTTCCCAAGGAGGTTGTAAGTTTCCAAAGCTGTCGAAATATTCTTTTTCATTGTTGTTTTTATAGTATGCTACCCAATGTGTACCAGGTCCTGTTGATACATCTAAGTTGATTATTCCACATTCAATTTTCTTTGTTCGTTTTGGTAGAGTATTCAACATGAAAACTCCTCTAAAATATGGAATTTTTATAGAGAAACGGTTTAGGTCCACATCAGATAGTGGTCTGTTGGGCAGCATCTTTAAGAGTTTTTTGATTCCTCTTTGTGAACTAAACCATAACCTTTTTTATATGGTTTTAAGTAAAGTCCTTTTCCCACTGCTATAGATTCCATCGCTTTATTATGTCTAGTTGCTTCATCAAGTTGATTTTTTGCATTCTTTGTTGCATTTACAGCTTTAGCTATGGCAGCACCCCCAGTTGTTAGACTACCAATTGCACCCAGAGCAGTTAAAATCGGTATTAGAGGTAAAAAACCACCGATTTTTGGAACACGTATTACACGTGGAACTACAATTTGAGACTTTCTTCCTTTTAATGATTTGTTAATAGTTTTTCGAGCAATTTTAATAGCTGAGTTAATATCTAATGGTTTTTCCTTCTTTAGTATTTTTGTTGCAGCTATAATTGATGTTCTAAACAGTTTTTTATCATTTGGCTTGTTCTTTTTAACATTTTTCTTTTTCTCCACACCCATACCAAATTTAGTTTTGGTTTTCATTGCGTTAGTAACCATATATGCAAATGATTTTTCTGCAAGACTACTGTCTTTTGCTAAAACTCGATTCCAAGCTGAATTTTCAAGTATTTTATCAGCTTTATGTCTAGTACTTAAATCTTTATTTTTTGAATACGCAATATCGTGATTTTTACAAGCAGAGTCCAATAAGTTAATACCTTTGTCACCTCGATTTAAACGTTTTTGTAGTTTTGTTCCAGGTCCACAGTACTGATACCCCGGAAGATGAAGCTCAACAGGTAGAGAGTTTATTATTTTATCTACTATACCTCCTCCAACGAAGGTGTTTTTATGACTAAACGTTTTCTGATATCGTATAACCATATTATCTAATTTTTTCTATAATAAGAGGTAACATTTATAAAATGTATTTAGTTACAAAAATGCAGTTAGTGAAACAACATAAAAATATTTTAGTTCGTAATATTGACGATTCAGTCAACATCACTTCAAAAATAAAGCATAGCCCCCTCTTACCAAATTCTATTCGTGCTCTAATAGTTGGACCATCCAATTGTGGAAAGACTAATGTTATGATTGGCTTACTAGAAAGTCCTAATGGACTCAAGTTTGAAAACATCTATTTATACTCAAAATCTCTATATCAACCCAAATATGAATACCTGAAGAAACTAATTTCACCAATTAAAGGAATGGGATATTATACATTTACAGATAATGAATCAGTTATTCCACCTGACGAAGCTAAAACTAATTCAATTATGATATTTGATGATGTTGCATGTGAAAAGCAGAATAATATACGTACATATTTTTGTATGGGGCGACATAGGGATGTCGATTCATTCTACTTGTGTCAAACTTATACTAGAATTCCCAAGCATTTAATAAGAGACAATGCCAATGTTATTATAATGTTTAAACAAGATGAGACAAATATGAAGCATGTTTATAGAGATCATGTTGGTGGCGATATGAGTTATGAAAAGTTTCATGAGATTTGTCGAGAGTGTTGGAAGGATAAATATGGATTTTTGGTGATTAGCAAAGATAATGAATTAAATGATGGACGCTACAGAAAGCAATTTGACTATTTCATAACTATATAAACTACTCTTCATAAACATTTACTTTAGTTATTAATCTAACTTTAAGCTTGATACATCTATTTGCTATAACCTCATCTGATACCTGATAAGCTGATCTGAAAACCAGACCAGCTACCTAATAACCTGATTTGATACCTGATAACCTGATCTGAAAACCAGACCAGGTCCTGAAAAGCTGATCTGAAAACCAGACCAGGTCCTGAAAAGCTGATCTGAAAACCAGACCAGGTCCTGAAAAGCTGATCTGAAAACCAGACCAGGTCCTGAAAAGCTGATCTGAAAACCAGACCAGGTCCTGAAAAGCTGATCTGAAAACCAGACCAGGTCCTGAAAAGCTGATCTGAAAACCAGACCAGGTCCTGAAAAGCTGATCTGAAAACCAGACCAGGTCCTGAAAAGCTGATCTGAAAACCAGACCAGGTCCTGAAAAGCTGATCTGAAAACCAGACCAGGTCCTAAAAAGCTGATCTGAAAACCAGACCAGGTCCTGGAAAGCTGATCTGAAAACCAGACCAGGTCCTGAAAAGCTGATCTGAAAACCAGACCAGGTCCTGAAAAGCTGATCTGAAAACCAGACCAGGTCCTGAAAAGCTGATCTGAAAACCAGACCAGGTCCTAAAAAGCTGATCTGAAAACCAGACCAGGTCCTGAAAAGCTGATCTGATACCTTTTATTTATTAAACATGGATGAGAAAATTTTAAAACAGTTGGTGTTGACAAGAAATGTCTTGAAGAAAAAGCTTCGTAGTATAAAAACTGGTGAAATAGATACACGTGAACAACTAAGAGATACATTTAAACCTATAACAGAACCACTGAAAGAATTCATAAATAGTTCTAAAAAAATTCAAAGAATTCCCATTAAAGAAGAAAATAAAATGAAGACAGAATTTGAAAATAATACAAGTTTAAAGTCTGAAAAACCATCACTCAAGATAGAGTCAAGTACACCAAAGAAACTAGCAGAAGGAACAATATCTGATAATACCATATTATTTAACGAAACTAATACTAAAAATGATGATGATGATGATGAAGATGATTTTTACTCACAAACTTCCAATACAGAAGATATTTATACTGATTTATCAGTCTTGGAAGGAAATAATGAATTAGATACAAACTATGGTCCACATAAAGATTTCAATAATGAATGGAAATTCGGTGATAGTAAACTTACACTTAGTGAACATAAAATACAAGTTGGTGGCCAAATATGGGCTCTAACACCTGGACTATTTTCTCTAATGTTTTATAAAATACCAAAAAATTATGATAAATTTGAACTCGAAATCTATAAAAAGATTTTAATTACTACTAATGCATATAGAAGAGACTATAAACCTGATGGTCAAATTAAGGGTACTAGAGGATATAAATATAAACATATTATTAAGAAATTTATTGACGAGAAAAACCAGGATAATTTACCCGAATCAACAGGATCTAAGCCAAAAGGTAGCTACTTAGGTGATGGAATGATGGAATTTAACATCCATAAGCCCCACTATATATACTGGGATAATCCAAATGAGCTAGTAGATCGACTTCGACTACTGCTCGCATCACAAGCTGCAGGTCATAATAATCACAATAACGAGATTATATCAATTATTGAAGAACTACGTGAAGCTAATATAATACATTAACTTTAATAAAGTATATAAAGCATGTCTGTTGATAAATTTGGACATTATTTAAACGATACTAGCAACATAGTTTCTTTGAAAAATGCACCTAAACTGCTGGGGTTCTTTGTGGATACGAACAACAACATTGATGTCCAAAACAAAAGGATCAAAAATGTTGCAAAAGCTGTGGAGGAAAACGATGTTATCAATAAATTGTTTCTGCAAACTCAAATCGAAAAACTAGAAGAGAAATTATTAGCATACTTTAAGAGAGACAGTACTATAATTCAAGAAAATATTCAAATGCAAATTGAGGATCTACATCGCGAAACAAAATTAGATATAGAAGAAAATTATAAAATTGAAAAAGATATTCTAAAAATTAAAACATCCTTTGAAGAACAAATTGAACAGCTTAATGAGAAAATTTATAGATTAGAAAATTACATGTTTGTATCAATAGCTGAAAGTGCTTCAACTAGATCACAACACTCTTCAAAAAATCTCTAAAAATAACTTAATGTCTTCAAAAAGAAATTTAGTAAACGAACTCCATAAGCAAGCACGAAAACATTTTGTGCGTCGCAGAGTTATAATGAAAGGAATAGATGATCTTTGGCAAGCTGATTTAGTTGAAATGGGGAACTATTCTAAAGAAAATAGAAATTATCGATTTTTGCTGACTGTAATTGACACATTCTCAAAATTTGCATGGGCAGTACCACTAAAAACAAAAACTGCACTTGAAACAACTAACGCAATGGAAAATATTTTTGAATTGGGGCGAATACCAAAAAACATACAAACAGATGATGGTAAAGAATTTTTCAACAAACACTTTGAAAAATTAATGCATAAATACAACATTAATCACTACTCAACATATAGCATTATGAAAGCATCAATAGTAGAACGATTTAATAGAACACTGAAAGGAATGATGTGGAAAGAATTTAGCTTTAATGGTTCTTATAAGTGGATTGATATATACAAAGATTTACTTAATACCTACAATAGAAAAGTTCATCGTACCATTAAAATGCCTCCAATTAAAGTCAACTCAACAAATGAGGAAAAGCTGTTAAATACAGTATACAGTCATATGAAAATGTATAAAATGTCAAAATTTAATGTAGGAGATCATGTACGCATAAGCAAATATAAGCATACATTTGAAAAAGGTTATACTCCAAATTGGACTACAGAAATTTTCACAATTACAAGAGTTCAAAATACAAATCCTGCAACATACATATTAGAAGACTATCTTGGTAATCCTATTAAAGGTGGATTCTATACTGACGAACTTTCAAAAACCAGATTTCCAAATACATATCTAGTTGAAAAGGTGCTTAAAATTAAAGGGAAGGAGGTATATGTTAAATGGCTGGGATTTTCTAATCAACACAATTCTTGGATAAGTAAAGATGAAATATTATAGATGGAAGAAAAACTAAATCAACAACAACATCATAGCAAAACAATAATAGCATTAATATTAAGAAACTAATGTTAATTTTAAAATAAGAAAATGAAATAAATATGTAAATTATGCTTATAAACCATACTGTCTACTAAACTTTATTTAATTGTAATCAGTCTGTTATAATGTCAATAACACTTACTCTGAGCTCTAACTCATCAGAATTATCTGCTAGTTACTTTCCTCCTATTGAATTACATGGTGCATATGAGTGTGCTCTAACTGATTTTCATTCATACAACAGTATTCCAAATGTAGACACCTACAACAATATGTTTCATATAGGAGAACATACAATAGAAATACCAATTGGATCTTACGAACTAAATGATATAGTTGATTTTATAGAAGAGCAATACAATATACTCTGTCCAGCAAATAAGATTTTTATTGAAGCCAATAACAATACAATGCAAGTTAAAGTTAATAGTTCCAAGGATACTGTATATTTTAATAAAGACAATACAATTGGAAAACTTTTAGGATTCAATAGCAAAATCCTAACACCAAACCAATATTATTATTCAGATCTTCCAGTTAATATTTTTAAAGTAAATCTCTTGCGAGTTGAAAGTAGTATCGCTATTAACACATATATGAATAGCTCCAAATCGCATACACTTCATGAATTTCCGATTAATGTGCCTCCAGGCTATAAAATAGATGAGGTTCCAAGAAATCTCATCTATTTACCTGTGAACACCAGAGAGATAAGTTCACTAGCGCTGCGCGTAGTTGATCAACACGGTGATTTAATTAATTTCCGAGGAGAGGAAATTACAATAAGAATACATTTAAGGCCAACTAAATAATGCTAATATACAACACAAATACATTGAAAAATATAGCAGCAAGAACAACATCAACATTAAAGCGACCAGTACAACAAAAAGCACTAACAACATCAAATAAAAATTTTCTAAAGTCCTTGAATTTTAAATTGAAGACAAAATGAGTTCAATAATAGATGTCTTAGATAAGCCCTTGTCTGATGAGAATATAATCAAAAAGGACTATCATACATATGTACCATACTTACAATCTTACAACAATAATGATGAAATTAGAATTTCAATACAAAATCAAGATTTGTACGTGCTACCCAGTGAAAGCTACATTTATGTAGAAGGTTTTGTTGCTGATGATAATAACTCTAAATCTACTTCATCATCGGACAACTTTATATTAAAAAACAACTTTGTGGCATATCTATTTGATGAAATTCGCTATGAGCTCAATGGAATTGAAATTGATCATACAAGATATTTAGGAGCCACAAGCACCATAAAAAATTTGGTGTCTATGTCACCAACAGAAAGCAACGTGATGCAAAATGCTGGATGGAACAAAATTGACGATGTCACCCTTGTAAATGGCTTTTTCAATTTCTATGTACCTCTAAAAATGCTTCTAGGATTCGCTGAAGACTACAACAAAGTTATACTAAATGGAAAACATGAATTGATACTCTTGCGCAATAAGAACGACGAAGATCTTGTACGCTCGAGTGTTTCTACTAAAAAAGCTAAACTTACAATTTCACTAATCTCATGGAGAATCCCACATGTACAATTATCTGACTTTAGCAAATTGAATATGATTAAAATTATTAACAATGGTGCTTCTATACCTATGGCATTTCGCAGTTGGGATTGTCATGTCAATCCACAATTAAATATGGGAACTAGCCATATTTGGAATGTTAAACTAGCTGCAAATAGAGAACGCCCTCGTTTTGTATTGATTGCTTTTCAACAAGAAAATAAGTTTGTTCATTGTGATTTGACTAATTTAAAAGTACATTTAAATTCAGTCTCATATCCATATGATGACCTTAACATAAAGTTCAAAAATGAACGATATGCAATTCTATATGATATGTATCTAAGATTCCAACAAAGCTACTATATGAAAGAATCTCAACCACTTCTAACTGCACCAGAGTTTAAGACAAAAGCTCCTATTATTGTAGTAGATGTCAGTCATCAGAATGAATCACTCAATAATGGACCGATTGATATAAAAATAGAATTTGAAACAGCAACTAATATTGGAGCAAAAACATCAGCTTACTGCATTCTTATTCATGAACGTATAATAGAATATGTACCCATCAAAGGACAAGTGCGAAAAGTCTTATGAATTGACTAATATGGAAAACAACATAATTTTCATAGACGTACAAGGTTTCAAAAATAATTCAAATGATTTCATCGCAAAAGAAGTAGCAATTGTTTTCAACAATTATGAATATAACAATTTCATTATAAAACCCCCATTTGATATCAAATGCTTATCAATAGAAAAGCAAAGAGAAGCAAAGTGGCTAACAAAAAACTATCATCACCTAAGCTGGACTGCTGGATCAGTTTCATTTCAAAGCGTTTGCAATTTTATAAAAGCCAACGCAAGATGTTCTAAAATTTATGTAAAAGGTGAAGAAAAAAGATGCTGGTTGGAAAAAATTTTATGTCGAAAAATTTTTAACGTTGAGGATATAGGCTGCATCAACTTTAAACAAATGGAAATCAAGTATCCCGAATATTTTTATTGTAATTATCATAAATTTGGTGCTTGCGCACTAAAAAATGCTATTTTACTAACAAAAGAAATGTCTTGCTTTAATTAAACTTTTTCACTTTTTAAAATATGAATGTATGTATTATTATAAAATTTTATAAAATTTTAAACAATAAATGTATCAAAAATAAAATAATATACAAGTGTTTTCTTATTTCAAATACAAACTACATAAAGGAAAGAGAAGGAAGTGGGGAGAAGGAGAAATTAACTTTTTTGCTTACTTGCAAATTCTTGGTTTTTGTTTCTCTGCTGTTGAGTGTACTTAGTTTGCTGCTTTAAAATAATCGTGGACAAAGAAAATGATTACCTTGCAAAATATATATGTATTCTACAAAATATTCCACACACAAGTACCCACGATCACACATTCATACATGTACACATACATATACATACATGCACACATACATATACATACATACATACATACATACATACATACATACATACATACACATACATACATATCTCTTAAACAAATACACAAAATATTAAATTACCCGCGACTATCAAGCTGGACCCCCACACACAAGTATGGGTGTTCACATACATGTGAACACAAGTATGGGTGTTCACATACATGTGAACACATAAATAAATATTTTCTCTGATATTACTGATATAGTATTACGATAACAAATTTCTACAGTCTGGCAACACTGGCAATTTTCCCTTTGGTATTAGAAAAAAATAATAATCATGTTTTGCCGTCGGCATTTGGAAAAATAATTACGTTTTGCCGTCGGCATTTGGAAAAATAATCATATATTGCCGTAGGCATTAGGAAAAATATTCATATATTGCCGTAGGCATTAGGAAAATCATGTATTGCCGTAGGCATTAAGAAAAATATTCATATATTGCCGTAGGCATTAGGAAAATCATGTATTGCCGTAGGCATTAGGAAAATCATGTATTGCCGTAGGCATTAAGAAAAATATTCATATATTGCCGTAGGCATTAGGAAAAATATTCATATATTGCCGTAGGCATTAGGAAAAATATTCATATATTGCCGTAGGCATTAGGAAAAATTAATTTTCACAATTTCCCCATTGGTATTAAAAAAAATCATATTCATGATTTTTCCGTTGGTACTAGGAAAAATCATTTTCATGATTTTCCCGTCGGCGTATATACTTATGAAATACTAATCTTATGAAACCCCTTAATCCACCCCACAAAAAAAAAATAATGAGTTAGGCCCTTTCTATATTAAGGTAACCTCAAAAAAAAAAAAAAAAAAAAAAAAAAAAAAAAAAAACACCCGTTCACACAATTAATGTAACCTCAAAAAAAAATCACCCGTTCCCACATGGGTTAATGTAAACAAAACTCCTTATGTAAACAAAAAATTCCTTATGTAAACAAAAAGTTGGACGGACTTATTGATCCACCCTCGTAGGGTATCAAATTTCACAAATTTCCAAGAATTTTAAAATTTTAAAATTTTAATTACCCAAATTTTAAAATTTTGTACTGAAATTCTCAAATTTCAAATTTTAATTACCCAAATTTCACAATTTTAATCGGCGCCAGTATGAACAATTCCCTACTACTGCTTTCGTTTTCACTACTTAAAATCATATGAAGAACTTGACCGATACAAGTAAGTATCGATGCTTTTTATTCGATACTGAGTAGGTATCGATACTTTTGAACCGATACCGTAACAAGTAAAAGTATCGATACCTTAGTGGTATCGTTTCATCCCTAGTGACGACTAGAGCTGTGTCGTTCATGAACGAACGAGTACAATTGAACAAATCAGTGAAATGAACGAAGTGAGTCGGTCACTTTACTGCAGGCTTGCCATTTTAGCACTTTTAGTGCTAGATTTAGCACTTTTTTTCTTCGTTTAGCACTAAAGATTTTGAAAATAGTGCTAAGTGCTAGTTTAGCACTTTCTTAAAACTATTTTGCACTTTCTTATTTAATTAAATTTATAAATTTTCCAAAGTTATTTATCTTCATTAAGTGTTTAGTATGACAGTAGTCATGTAACTGAACCGCTCAGATATACACATATGGGTAAAATTATATTAAAGTACACGATTTGAAATACTAAAGTAACAAAACTTGTTTTAAGTTTTATTCTTTTTAAGAGCTTGTAGTGTTCGTAAGGTTTTTGGTCAGCTTAAACAAAAGTATAGTCAAAGCTAAAGTGATCCGAAATCCATTTCGGTTAGAAAATACCGGTATCCAGACTACCGTCTACGTTTATACCGGTACGTACCGGTATACCGATTCCGGCCAAAACATAAATGATAGTTGCCAAATTTTTATTATGTATTACAACTTTTTTCACCATGAGACAACTGCTTTTTATCAGTTATATTTTGGTTTTTATTTCGACCATTGTGTTCGTTTTGCTGTACTATTCCAGACGCCAACCAATCCCATTTGTCAACCAATATTATTGCCATGTTCATAAAACAGAATCTCAAGAAAAAATACCAAGGCCAAAACTAAAAATATTTAAAATGTTTTGTAATGGATACTATGGTTTCAAAAAATAGAGCATAGATAAGAACCTTTGTTTTTCGTACATTGTTTCGAAGTCAACTAAAATTAGCAGTTTCAATCCAACTTAGTTGAGCTGTAAACCATAATATGGGCAATATATATAATATATTTCAATTAACTTTCTTTCTTTGGTGTTGGTCTTGTTTATACACTTTACCGTAATATATAAGGTTGGTAGAGAAGAAACTTCTAAACTTTTATATTTGAAGTTAAAGATTCCTCTCTTGAGGTGAAGAAAAGTACTTTTTTGTACCAATTTTGTACTCTGTAGCTCGTTTCTGCATCCCTCGCATCGTAAAATTTCCCGCATGAAACGAGGGAATCGTAACAAAAACATTGTAAATTGAAACAAAAAATGGCTTTTCTCACATAAGGGTTTCTGTATATTTACTTTGCGAGAACTATCTGTCATTTGAATAAATTTCCAGCAATTATTGGAAGGATGTGAAAAAGAGTTTCTGTAATATTTTGTGAAAACTTTCTCGCAAGAACTGTCAAAACAACTCGTATTTTGAATTGGTGCGAGAACAACAAAATGTGAACAAAAACATATGAATTTTTGAATTTGTATGTAAAAATATGAAAAATAATTTAGTCGAAAAGATATGCAACGAATTGTTGAACTAAAATAATTATTAACGAGTCGATATGATAATGTTTATTTAGAATTTATTTTGTATTATATTCTTCTGTAGAGACAATTGATAGAAAAAACTTATTTCAAGCACTTTACATTCACTTTATATTCATTTTCATTATATTATTTTCATTTTCTTGTAAATTATTTAATTTTTTTGTTATTAAATAATATATTTGTTACATTTTGTTTTCATTTGACACTTGATTACTGGAAATATTCCAGTGAAAACAGATTCAGTGTTGTCTGTTTTCACATTCAAATACAGAAACACTTTTTTCTCACAAATCGAGAAGCGATGAAATTTTGTGCTTCACACTTCATGTGAGAAATTTTGCTATGCGAGAAATACAGAAACGAGCTACTGTGTTGATATAGATCTATTAAATTGTACTTTCATCATCCTGGAAGCTTAAATACACCGAAAACGTATAAATAGAACGCGAAATACATCATACAGGTAGTTCTTTAACAAAAAGTCTCCTTAAAAAATATTTAAAACAGTCCTGCGAATTACTCTTATTCAATTATGTTTTATAAACAAAGTTGTAAACAATATAGGTCCAGTACAAAAATATTGCCTAAGAACGTGTCCAAAGTAGAAAAGTGTCGAAAAAAACCGAAAAAATTATATTTGGTGAAAAAATAAAGACATATATTTTAAATTTACTGAAACAAGATATATATGCTTCAAAAGGTCTTAGTCTCTTCTTTCTGTATCCGTTTATAAATTTAAAATCGGTTGATATTTAACTTAGTTAGAGGCTGATAAGTGTCTACGGTTACGAAAAACCGGGTTTTTACCTGTAATTGAAGATTTTGGAGGTGTCTGGAATATTTCAAATACAATTTGTATTGTTATACTCGACAATACCTAGCAGAAAAATAGTAACACGTCCCAGGTATTTCGATTTCATCAAAATTTGTCACACAGTGACAGTATAGGCAAAACTTTTATTTTTACTATTTTGTTTAATTAACCAAAATGTATACTTTTTATATGTAAAGTTTGAACTGCAGTCTCCTTGTTTCATTTTTTTAATAAATTATTTTCTAATAATAGTAATAGTATAAAAACATATATACAAACAAATAAGTTTATACGCTTTTATACGAGTACATACATACATATGTATGTTAATGTAAAAATACTCCCTTTTTGAAGTAATTTAATAAAAAAAAGATTTTTTGTTATGTCCAATGCCTGAAATAATAAATTTATCAGTAATATCGGTATACCGGTATTATAAACTCGATAACGGTATGTACCGGTAATACCGATACCGAAATAAAAAAAATACCGATACCGCTACCGATACCGAAATTTAAAAAAGAATTGTACCGGTATCAATACCGATACCGTTATTTTTTCGGTTTCCAACCTTGGTATTTTTAATAAAAAATATTTTACTGAATAAGCGAAATAATAATTTGGGATCATTAGTGCGTTAACAAATGTTAAAATTTACATATCTAGTCTATATAACACTATTAAAGATTTGTTCTTCCGTGGTATTCCATTGGAAGCTGGATTCAAAATTTATGAATTAAATATGTCAAGATACAATACCATTAAATATGTTATTGTTCACATCGTTGGGGTTACGTAAAAAGGTCAAAACTCACACGATTTGCTATGGAATGATTGATACAAATCTTTCAAAAAATATGAAATTTTTCTCACAGTAAAAAACTTAACATAATAATACTATATAATTTTGCCCACACATATTTTTTTTTTTTTTTTATGCATGATTTTTATTTATTGTATCTTCATATATGAACTAACAATAAGTATCCAAATCTTAAATCTAAAAAATATAATTAGACCCGACCAATGTCGGACATAAGCTTAGTAGTAGTTATATATAATACATATGTATGTAAGTAGTGATAATCAAAAGAAAAAAAATAAAAGTATTTTCAAGAAGTCCCATCTGGAGTGCTGTGAATAAGAGCCATTGTGTCCCTCTTTTTTAGGCGGATGTGTCCAGTAAAGTTCAAAATATTACGGGCAAGCGGATTAGGATGTGACTCGAGTTTTGTTAAATATTTGCCAGCGTATTTTGCAATTTCTTCAGTCACTAGTGGCATATTCAAATCACGATGTATATTTGAATTTTTGATGTACCATGGAGCCGATGTTATCATGCGTAAAATTTTATTTTGCCTGCGTTGAATTTTCTCTACATTTGAAGCTGAAGCAGTGCCCCATAGTTGAATTCCGTAGCACCATATTGGCTTTAAAAGCGACTTGTATATTAAAAGTTTACAGTCTAGGCTAAGTGTTGAATTTCGACCAATCAGCCAATGTACCTGAGTTAGTTTAAGTTTCATTTGAGTTAACTTAGAATCAATGTGGTGTTTCCATGTAAGTCGTCGATCAAGGTGTATACCAAGATATTTCACATGTGAATGTTGAGAAACAACTTGATTGTTAATCCGAATGGGGGAACAAGTATCTCTTCGTAAAGTAAATGTTACTTGAACACACTTTTGTTCATTTACCTTGATTCTCCATAAGTTTAACCAAAGTTCCATCTGGCCAATGTGTTCCTGGAGTTTGCGAGATGCCTCATCAGGGTTTTCATGCATACTAAGGCAGGCTGTATCGTCGGCAAATGTGGAAGTATGGATACTACTGCTCACATTCATATCACAAGTATAAATTAAATATAAAACTGGTCCCAGTATACTCCCCTGTGGCACACCAGATGAAATTGTTTCAGGCCTACTTATAAAGTCTCCTTCCGCAACAGTGAACTTACGGGAAATAATGTAACTTTCCAAAAGATTTAAAATGTTTATTGGTAAGTAAGTCTTCAATTTTAAAATTAGGCCTTCATGCCACACTTTATCAAATGCCTGGGAAACGTCAATAAACAGCGCAGAACAATACTTTTTTCCTCAAAAGTTCTTCTTATAAATTGAACCAATCTGTGAGTTTGTTCAATGGTGCTATGCTGACTTCTAAAACCAAATTGATGGTCTGGTATGCACCCACTACTAATTAGAATTGGGGACAATTTTGTTTTGAGCAGTTTTTCGAAAAGCTTTGACATTGTAGATAGTAGACTTATTGGCCTTTATGACTCAGCCTTGGTTATATCTTTGCCCGGCTTTGGAATCATTTTAACCTTGGCAAGTTTCCAGTTGTGTGGATAATACTCCAGTCGTAAAATAGCATTAAATATGAATAACAGGATTCTCATTGCAATACGAGGCAAGTTCATCAGCATCTGATTACTAATTCCATCAATACCCGGAGCTTTCTTTGGGTTGAGTTCGGCAATTAATTTTTGTAAATCACGCATCTTAAACTTTATGTGTTGAGGGGGTAGAGCGACTATATTCGGCAAATCAGCAACACCAGTACATATATTTGGCGTAAAAACGGATTTTAAGTGCTCAGCAAATATTTTACCTTTTTCAGTATCGCTTCTTGCCCAACCTCCGGTAGATGTGCGTAGAGGTGGCTTATACTCAACGGGTGTTTTAAGCTTTCTGGCAGCGCGCCACAAGGAGTAATTAGACGCCGGTGTAACATCAAGACCCTCCAGATAATTTTTAAGAGATGCAATTTTATCAGATGCAAGCAACTCTTGGAGTCGTTTAGTGCACTCTTTAAATCTGATTTTATTTTGTGGTGATCTGTGCTGTTGCCATTCCCTTCTAGCCCTTCTTTTTTCACGTACGAGACGTTCAATGTCTGTAGAATAAATTTTATTAAACCCAATCTGCGGATGGGAGATAGTGGCATGTTCAGCAGCCTGTTTAATATTCTCGCTGAGATTGGCAATGTTCGATTCAATATCATCGGGTGTTCTAAGCGTAATGTTTTCCGTACAATGACTGCTGAGATATTTTTTGAACCCCAGCCAATTAACACGATTGATCATCTTCACATATGGGTCAGGTAAGTTACTTCTTAATGAGCTACAAATTGTAATGATCGTCGGGGAGTGATCGGACGAGAGATCAAGAGAAGCTTGAACTTGAATTAAATCCCTAGAGATATTTTTTATGACGCCAAAATCTATAACATCCGGAATTTTTTGTATGTCAGTAGGCCAATAAGTGGGCTCCCCACTCGAAATGACATCCAAGCCCATTTTTGAAATAGTGTTGAACAATGCTCGACCTCTGGGTGTAACAAGGCGCGAACCCCAGAACGTATGTTTCGCATTGTAGTCTCCAGCTGCTACAAAACAAAGTCCAAGAGATTTGTAGAAATCCTCATATTGATTCTCAGTGATTGAAAATCTGGGAGGGGAGTAAATTGATGATATAACGAAATTTGAACAAAAACTTTCAATGCCAATCTTTGTTGCTTGTAGGTATTCTTCACAAATGTTATCAAGAACATAGTGCTTGAGTCTTGACTTTATTAGAATTGCTGATCCACCGCAAGCCCTTCCTCTAGGGTCCTTTGTATCATATATAGTGTAGCCATAAATTTTAAAGACTTCTCGAAGTCAAATGAGTCTCAGATACTAACACTATATCAATATTTTTTTCCGTGAGGAAGTGCTCAAGTTCATTTTTATGTTGGCGAATGCCGTTTGCGTTCCAGAAACATATTGTTAACGTGTTCATGGCTTATTAAGTATTGCTTGAAGCAGAGTGTTCTGCATTCGCAACATTTCTTGCATCATGCTAGTCATATTTGTTGTAAAATTGTTTATAGTTTGCACAAGATTTTCAATAGTGGCTTCAAGGCGATTATAATTAAAGTTTGAGTTTGTATTTGTAGAATTATTTTGCGGTGAAACATTTTGTGTCGGAATAGAACTAGCCTTAGCAGCATCTGCATACGATACACGGGAAGTAACTGGTTGGCTCATTTGCTGAAAAGTGGCAGAGTAAGCGTTTGCTGATTGAGCTGGAGCTAATTTAGGTTTTTGCACCATAGTCTTCTTTACAAAAGAGTACACAGGACAACCTCTGTAGTTAGCGGTGTGATTACGTCCACAATTACTAAATTTTTTATCACTTTGATCTTTTGGTTTGTTGCAGCTAGCGGTGCCGTGTAATTCGCCACACACAACACAAACAGAGGGTAAATTGCAGTATGTTTTTGTATGGCCATATTCTTGGCAATTATGGCACTGTACAGGACCTGAATGCTTATGTGGCTCTTCAACAGTGATTTTTCGGTACAAGAGGTATTTTAAATTATAAATTGGATGCGTCTCATTTTTTTTCAATTTTATATCATTAAGCTCAAGTTCAACACGAAATAGGGGTTGGGGAATCTTTTCTCTATTTATTATATTGGACACATTTTTTACCTTGAACCCCTGGAGGACAAGTGCATCTTTTATTTCTTCGGGGACAACATAAGAATCTATGCCCTTCAATACGATCTGCATGCCTTTAGCGCTCTTAAGCTGGTATGTGTAGAAGCTTGTTTTATTTTTTTCAAATTCAGCAACCATTTTGCGGAAATCTTTTTCGTCATAAATTTGGATTTTAGTTTCATCGATGTTGCCACGTTTTATTGGAACAATGTGAAATTTGTTCTCACCAATGTCCGAAATTAATTTTTTTATAAGGGCATTTGAATTTTTTTGTCTCAAATAGATTGGTGGCGGCTTGGATGTTTTGTTCGAGGATACCTCGGGTTTGTCGTTGTCATCTTGAAAAATTTTAAAGCGGTTTTGGCGATTAATTGAGGCTGCGCTGTTATCCCTATACACTTTTGGAGCAGATGAGATTTTTGAAGAATTTGGGCTTCGCCCACGCTTTACTATGGTTATATATCTGTCCATTCCAACTTGTACCTTGAGTTTCGAGCCGCTGTTATCTGTAGTGATAACTTTGTTAAGTGATAAACACGAGCCTGAAGGGGATGATATTACTGACTTATATGAAGAAGTACTGGGCAACTGTAATGTTAATGCATCATTACTATTTGGCATTGGACAAAGCGAAGTTGATCGCTGACGAAAAATTGGCGTTGCCGTTAACAAAAGATTTTCATCAGATTTATTTTTTATATTTTTTTCATTCAGAGTTTCAGAACTCACTGTAAAATAAGCATTTCTGCCGTTAGAACTCACTTCAAGTTTTTCTGTATTTGAGGAATTCATACAAGACTTCCTAAAGGGTTATTCGTTTATGTTTTTTTTTTATTTTCGGTATTTTTTGTTTTTGTTATTTATGATTGTTTGTTTGACTTTGAGGTATTCCTCAATATCACTTGTTTAAGTTTTTTTTGCGGTTTTTTTGTTTTTGTTATTTTTACTATGTAAAAAATATTAGCAAAGCATAAAGCTTATTTATTAAAGACAGTATGTATGTACCTATTACGAATAATATGTACTACAAATATTTTTTTGTATATGTAATTTTTGTTTGTTTGGTAAGTAAGTAAAATTCCGCTATTCGACTGTTCGCTATGAAGGTACCACGAGAACTGACACATAATAATATATAATTCTATTTTCTTAGTTATGAAAAAATTTGTTGTGCTGCCTAAGAATATGATATACACATTAGCGATGATATAGAATACAAAAAATTCACTATTTTATTGCAAGTGTATATGCCACTTAAGAAATAAGGGAAACTAAAACTGTTAACTGATTTTAGCACTTTGTTGTGTATGCTGTAGAACATTTTAGCACTTTTATTTCAGCAATCTAGCACTTTTCTTCTTACATCTTATGGCAACACTGCTTTACTGAGCTGTTTTGGCTCAGCAGTACTGATAAAAAGTACAATCTCAAAACTTTGGTACAATTGAACGAAATGAACGACCGAGCACCAGAGACCTGCGCCGAGTGATTTTGTCGGCGGCGGCTGGCTCATAAAAAATCATTGGCGGCGGCTGAAAATCGGCTGTCAGCCGGCTGAGACAACTTCAGGTATAAACATGATACAATAATATAAAAGTAGAGAAATTCCAAAATAATAGAAAAGAATATAGTATAAACAAAATAATATAATAGGAAAGAAGTAAAAATTAATTCAAGCTTCAAATAGTAAAATGAGTGAACTAAATATGTTTTAAATATTTCCTTTCAATCATGCATTGATACCTCTAGTGCATTCGATGCTAAAATGTCAAATTCAATAGATAAAAATTGTGAAGTAGCAATTATTTCTTTCCATTAACGCACAGGGGTCGAATCGCCAAATTCGTGAACGAATTTTTCACGTAAAGGCACAATTTTCGGATTATGACATACGTACTGAAATCCCATTCCGATTATATAATTGACGTATCACTTAATTTGTTTTCGTACGATTGTCGATACGATCACGGATGTGACGATTTGAGCCCAGAACTGATGTTTCATTATTGGTTACTTCGTCTTTATTAAAAAATAAAACAGTAGAAACATATGTTTCTTAACAAGTTCCTTCGTCTGTGGCCAGATATAAGATATCCATCTCAAAATATTATGATGCCCATACACGAAGGAACATGTTAAAGGAAATGTGTTCATGTGTCTACTCATTTCTGTCAAGCAAAGCAAAACGATCTAAAATTTTTAGCACTAACATAGATATGTATATGCAAAGCAACTCTGCAGAGTTGCACATCGAGGCGAAAATTTACATACTGAATAAATACAAAACTATAAATTATATCCAAGGTATGTAAAAACAGTTTTTCTGCCGAAAAAACATTAAAAAAATATTTCAATCGGCGGCTAATTTCCAGCCGCTTGTTAGCCGAAAAATAATCGGCGGCGGCGGCTGGTCAAAACCATTCGGCGGCTCGGCTAAGCCGGCTCTCAGCCGATCGGCGCAGGTCTCTGCCGAGCACACTTGGCTCTTTTTTTGTTTTGTTTGGCTTTTTCTTTGTTCATGTGAGATTTGTTGTCATATTCTTGTTTTCATTTGGCTTTTTACATACTTTTAGCAACACCATTATGGCCATTATGAAATTAATTAAATTGCCATTCATATTTATTAAGTTTTTAGAACATATGTAGGTATTAATAGTTTTTTAACAAAATTAGTTTAGATATATATAGTTTATTTTCATTGACATTACTGTGTATAAATATATGTGACGCGCAAAATAGAAAGGGACCTAAGGGTAAAACCCGGTTTTGTTCAGGAGAGCCATTTTAAAAATTTAAATACGTGTATCTTTGGCGTACCATCACTGTGCGTGTTGGCATTGGTTTCATTTGAAAGCGACACATCTCATGACATCAGGAACCTGTTGGTCAACCTTGAAAACGCGCGTAGGTCGTCCCTACCTCTTGTTTTGTGTAGTTGGTTTTTACTGTTTTCTACCTAGCGCGCTGTTTCCGTCAGTTTGATATCAATTTTGCTCGCGTTTTTTCGAATCCAGGTTTATTTTCTGAAATTATTATTTGTGAATTATAATAAATACTCATTTATAATTCTTTTAAATCGTGAATATCACTCTGTTAGTACGAAAAAATTTTCACACAACCTTAGAATCGTCGACTTCAATTTCATAAAACGCGCATATCTCTGGGAGGGAACACTTTTGGGGCATGGGATCGGCCTCATTCGATGCTCAGATGTTGTCCACATAAAAAAAAAGTGAAAATTGATTTTTTTTACCTTTAGGTCCCTTTCTCTATGCGCTGTCACATATGGCTCTTTTGGCGATATGAATCTTTTTTAATTTCTTTACTTTCAATTCAAAACAAAATGCATTGTGCATCTTTCTCTTTTTATGTACTGAATCAACTGCTTCGTTTGTTTTCACTTCGTTCTATTTCTTGAAAAGAGCGGATGAACGAAATGAACGAACTCGTTCTTTTTTAGAAAATGAACGAAAATGAGCGGTCACTTGAATGAACGATTTGGCACAGCTCTAGTGACGACTAAATGAAAGAGCATAAGCATGTATGTGATTTTCATCTGCACAATTGTGCTATGGCTTGCGGGTTACTGAATTAAATTCAAAGTTGTTTTTTTTTTGTATTTTCCATTCTATAGGCTTTGCTTTCTCAGTTAGAAAAGAAATAAATTTAACATGTTGCCTAAATTTTCTATTTTTAATAAATTTATTTAAATTTTTTTCGTAAAGAATGTAGGCAAAATATTTCTGAGAGTAACTGTATATATTTCATGATATGGAAATATGTATGTTACATTTGTTGTATATTTGAGAAAATAAGACGAAATTCTTTTTAATACGACCACATGATATTCATGTACGTGCCTTCAAAAAACACACACATGCACAAAATATATGGTATGTTTGTAAAACTTAAACAACACTTAAATGCACATTGTTGGCTATTTAAGTTTAATTTAATTGTGCGGTGAGAAACAAGTTTTTTTTTGTTTAAGTAAGATTTAAAAATAAAATACAAATAATCATTGACTGATTTATTAGCCCTAATAATAAGAGACTTAAAATTAGTTTGTGTAACGTGAGTTACATATATAATAAAAGTTATAACGCAATACCAATGTTGCCAATATAGTGAAATCATGGAATTTTTTTTATGCGTCGCACTTGTGTAATAGGTTCCACTTTTAAATTAAAGTTTTAACTTTTACACATACATACATAACTAAGTACATATATCCCATCCAACCTGAGTTTCGAAAATAAACGAATGTTCGCTATAGCCAACAATTCTGGAAACATTCTCGTTAAAAAAAAGTTTAGCAACAAGAAACAATTTGTTTCTCTCAATTTTTTATTTATTTTTGCATGTACAACAAAAGAGGAATAACGTTTTTTGCTATTTAGAAGCAATGAAATCGATTGCTAATGATATTGCTAAAGGTTCGCTATTGATTCGAGAGCGAAACATCGAAATCAAAAGATTTGCTGCTAGGGATGGGCAAAAAATATCGATATATCGAAATATCGATATTTGAGAAAATAAATATCGATATATATCGCCGATATTTCAAAATCCGATATATCGATACATCGATTCTTATTTACGAGTATCGGGTTTCGATATTTTGAGGAGCTCTATAAATTTTAGCCGCTTTTAACTGTATGCATCATTACTAGTTATGCGAAGATAAAAAAGAGAAATTTCCTAATAACAGCCAATGCGCAACTATAAGGTGATCCCACTAAATCAGGTGACTTTTATTTGTTGACTAAGCTAAATGTGAAATTTGGTTTGTGTGGGTTTAAAGCATAAGGGCAGAATTTGTTTTTACTTTCTGTTCATCTGACTCCTTTTATTCATAAAAATTCTGTTTCGTTCAAACTGTAAAAGTCAAAAAACTGTTAAGTAATTGTAAGCGACAGCATAAATAAAATAAATAAATTTTGAAATAAATTGGGATTGTGGTTTAAGAATTTAAAATATTTAATTTTTACCACAAAAACCTAAAACACTATATTGAAATATAACAATGGACGATGCTAAACTTATCACTTTAGTGACCGTTCTGGTCAGAAACAGCTGATAATTTATTACAGAAAAAGTAACTATTAAAATTTAGAAACAGAACGGCAACAGAAAGTAAAGACTAATGAAGCCTTAAGGAACTACAGTAGGTTACGTATAACTTAACGTCTTTGATATGTGCTATGAAAAATATGTCAAAATACTTATGCCACATACTGAACTCTTCCATTTTCAGTTTCAATCAAAAAAGATTAACAAAACACATTTGAAATCTGTAAAATGTTTTATTTGCCAATATTATACAATAGTTATTTCTAACTAATTTAAGCAGTTTTAATATCAAAATATATATGCCGACTAGTATAAATGTTTCTAGTTTCTGTTTCTTTAAATTAAAATGATTAATTACATAGGGATTTTCGTAGGGGAAAGTTTTTACGTGGTATTTTTCTAAAAATCTACTGACAGCACTGGCTGATTTAATTTTTAAAGCAAAAAAATAAAACGTCACAATTATTGTCTGTACAAATTACTTTTTTAAGCGGTTTTGACCAAAAATATAGATATTTTGAAATTTGTACGCAATAAATGCGATTTGAGTATAAAAACATTTACATATGTATGTATGTATGTGATGCTTTTTTTGCTAAATTTTTTATTTCTATTTGTATGCAAAATATATCGATATATCGAAATATCGATGTTTTCAAAATATATATATCGATACTGCTCATAAATATCGATACGATATATATCGATACATTTTACTCATTTGCCCATCCCTATTTGCTGCCACAAACTGAGCGACGAGTGAGCTCTAGCAGCACTTTCTCTTTCCGTTTACGATAGTCGTTCTCGAGTGTTTTGCCCGAGAAATGTTTACGCAACATTCGAATGCGATATTATTTACGAATGTTTTGGTTGCTGGGATACCGTACATATTAGTACCCTGCAAATAACCCGACTAACCCATACAAGCATGAAAGGACTACTACATAAAAGACCAGGACTATTACAAAACTAGTCCAAATGTATCGATTTAACATTGCGATGTCCTAGGGATGGACCTCATGGTCCAACTTTGCATTACATAGGACCACTCCCAAAACTACCCCATATGGAATAGTTATAGACTAGTCGCATACAATTTGTAAGTGCCTAAGAAGAACAGTCATAATCGTTTAAACACGAACACATATCGTTGAGCATTGAATACTTGTGTGAAAACGACATGATACATGGCTGCATTACATGGGACCATGATGTAAGTAGTCTGTTTCTTGTAGATTGGACCACGTAGTCCAATATTATTTGCAGGGTAATACATATTTTAATTTGTCATTTGTATTTTTAAATAATATAAATCTTTAAACCATTTTAATATATTATTTATTCTTGTAATGAATTGCACACAATCCTGAAATGAAATGGTATGGAAAGAAACACACACTTTTAAATGAATAAAAAGGAATTGGTTTATGAGAAATGAATATGTTCTTAAGCAAATTTGATTATTATTGGTTTTGGTCACGTGCTTGTTTTTTTTTTAATTTCATATGATATAAAAAAATTGAAAGTGAATGTAAGTAAATAAAATTAATAGGTTTTATTTGATTAATTGTTACCGCTGACCGAAAAAATAATTGAATCACTCATTTCGAAAAGAACACATCTCATCTTTGACAAATACATTTTCTCATATAAATGATTCGTAAATGCTTCCCTGCGCTACTATGTTTGAAATAGGAACATTTCTGGCAATCGTTTTATTGTCGTCGTCTTGGCATGTACAGAAAAAGGCCACAACTCTAAGAGATATGCCCTTTTCGAAATTATTGTTTAAGCACAGAGTACGTACAAACGCAGCGACGCTCTCATTGCTCTTTTTGCGCTTTCATCATTTTACTGCATTCTTAACTATTGAGTATTCATTGTTCTTGTTTCATATTCATCTGTATGAAATAGAAACGAATAAAAAGATTATACCGAAAGTTTCATGAACATCATTATTTAGTTTTATGCATATGTCTAGTATATAAGCAAGGTTTACGATGTTTGGCAGATCATTTATAAACAAAAACAGAATAGACAGATGGCTATGAATGAAACATATATGTATGAATGAAGCATATATGTACTTAGAAGTACTATTATTAAAACGAATGGTTTGCTTTCTGCCAATCAAAAATTAACTTAACCAGTTTAAGCTCCGACGAGTTACTCCCAATTGATCCAGTTTAGCAAGAAGATCATGGTTTACTTTATCAAATGCTTTGCTAAAATCCGTATAAATAACATCAGTTTGTTTCTTTAGTGTAAAAGTAGAATTGACTAAAGATGTTAAATGGAGAATATTAGTCGTAGTTGAGCAGCCCTTTTTAAAACCATGTTGGTAAGGTGCATTACAGTACGAATATACGAGCAATTTTTATTTCTGAACATAACAAATAACGTCGGCAGAATGACGTCACAAAAAAGTTTGTGTTCAAACTTATATTAAGGGGTGGATAGACGTATAATGTTAAAAATCAAAATTTAAGTTCTCGTTTGCATGCAAAGTGTGCGTTTTAAGTTTTGATTTTTTAATACTTCTGCCACAGAGCATATATTTAGTGCTTCTGCTTGATTTGTTTTGTAATAAACTTATTATTTCCAGTTTCCCGCAATTATTTTCTACGAAAAAGGTGAATTTGACAGCTTGTGTCCTAACATAATTGCTCAGACTTGTGTTTGAGCAATTATTTCCAAACATGTGTTCGAACATTAACATTTACGGTTTACCCAGTCATTTTTTGTGTTATCAACAGATTTTGACAATTGCCAACAAAAAATTTCCAAACTTATGTCTCGTGTACTCTCACTGTTAACGATGCTGTCTGGTGACAGAGAAAAACAGCAATTAATTTTTCAAACAGTTTCGGAATCGCGCTTAATTTACCTATGCCTCTATAGGTTGTAATATCAATTTTGTTACCAGTCTTATATCCATATTTTATCGATGTGTTAAATAATAAAGTTAAGGGTGTAGCTTATGATTCTGCACATTGAATTAAAACGCAGCTTGGAACTCCATCAGGACCATGACTAATTGACATTTTGAGTTTTTTTAAGTTAAACAAGATGTCTTTACTATTCAGTGTAGGAAAAGAGGTTGCTTGATTTGATACAACCACGTAACCACCATTTCTGTCATCATAAACAGGTTCAGAATAAGTACTGGCGAAAAAATCGGCAAAGATATCACATATGACATCAACGTTACTGGATTCTTGATCACAAAATTTCATAACTATGAATAACCACTAGATCTTCTCTTAGAATTAACAAATGAATAAAAAGATTTTGAGTCACGAATAAAATTATTTTTTTAGTGTTTTATTTTTGGGAATTGTAACAATTTAAGTTTAATATTTATTAATGCACTAATAATCCCAAATTATTATTTTGCTTATTCAGTAAAATAATTGTTCATTAAAAATACATTGAAATTGAAATAAAGTAAAGTAACAAAATAAAAAAAACATGTTGATTAGATCCCCAACCTCTATTTCGCGTTGAACTTGAGCCGAATGATATAAAATTTAAAAAAAAAATGAGACCCATCCAATATATAATTTAAAATATCTCTTGTATCGAAAAACAACACTTGAAGAACTACACAAGCGTTCAGGACCCATATAGTGCCATAATTGTCAAGAATATGTCCATATTAAAACTTACTGCAATTTACCTACTGTTTGTGTTGTGTACGGCGAATTACACGATACTGCTAGTTGCAATAAGCCAAAAGATCAAAGTGACAAAAAAATGCAGTAATTGTGGAGGTAATCACACCGCTAACTACAGAGGCTGTCCTGTGTACTCTTTCGTCAAACAGACTATGGGGCAAAAACCTAAATTAGCCCCAGCCCAATCAGCAAACGCTTTATCCGCCACTATTGCGCAAGTGAGCCAACCAGTTACTTCCCGTGTATCGTATGCCGATGCTGCTAAGACAAATTTTATTCCCACACAAAATATTTCACCGCCAAATAATTCAACGAATTCAAACTCAAGCTTTAACTTTAGTCGCCTTGAAGCTACCACAGGGTATACCACAGATGACACGAGACGGAAGATAATTTGTGTTTTCGGATTTCTCGCTCACTCTGTCACTGCGTCTTCTTTAACTTTCTTTCGTGGTGGAATTTTGTAGCTTAATTTCAATTTATACTTTGTAACCTCATTCGCTTGACGATTTTTGTAAATAAATGATAAAAATTAATATTTTTTAATGAAAATGCTTCAAATGAAATCTGCAATCATCTTAAAACAATTTTTAATTGCCTTTTTAATAGTTATAAGATATTTCGCACTTTGTTTCTTAATTCAACACAACAAATTCGTTCATCTAATTTTGTAAAATTGTTTACTTGTTGAAATGTTTTTCGTTTAACACTTTGTGATCTTATTTGCTGAGTAATTTTTGTAAATAAAAGGTAAAAATTAAAATTTTTCAATGAAAATGCTTAAAGTTAAATAAGGAATCATTTGCAAACAAATTTTAATAACTTTTTAATACAAATAATCTTTTTCACATTCGGTTTTTTTAATTAAATGCAACAAATTCTTCAATTTAATTTTGTTAATGTGTATGTACGCGTTTTTATTTCACGAAGTACACATTTTCTCCTGTTTGTTTTGATTTTTTTGGCAACATTTTAATAATAAATATACTGCAGTTGTCCCTTTCTCGCAGAATCTGCGCCACAAATGATTTTAGCTTTTTTCATAAGTCACTTTCTTCAACTCTGGTCTACTTTGTCAAGTTACTATTGAGAATCTGGTGCTAACTATAAACAACCTTACAACAAATATGACTAGCATGATGCAAGAACTGCTGCGAATGCAAAATACACTGCTTCAAGCATTAGTTAACAAACCATGAACACGTTAAAAATATGTTTCTGGAACGCAAACGGCATTCGCCAACATAAAAAGGAACTTGAGCTCTTGGACCTTGTTTTGTAGCAGCTGGTGACTACAATACAAAACATACGTTCTGGGGTTCGCGTCTTATTACACAAAGAGGTCGTGCGTTGTTCAACACAATTTCAAAAATGGGCTTGGATGTCATTTCGAGTGGGGAGCCCACTTATTGGCCTGCTGACATACATAAAATTCCGGATGTTATAGATTTTGGCGTCATGAAAGATATCTCTAGGGATTTAATTCAAATTGATCAGATCAGATCAGCACAGATCACCCCAACTTAAAATCAGATTTAAAGAGTGTACTAAACGACTCCAAGAGTTCCTTGGATTTGAAAAAACTGTATCTCTTAAAAACTATTTGGAAGGTCTTGATGTCACACCAGCATCTAATTACTCTTTGTGGCGCGCTGCTTGAAAGCTTAAAACACCCGTTGAGTTTAAACCTCCTCTGCGCACATCTACAGGAGGTTGGGCAAGGAGCGATACTGAAAAAAGTAAAATATTTGGTGAGCATTTAAAATCCGTATTTACCCCAAACACATGTTCTGGTGCTGTTGATTTGCCAAATGTAGTTGCGCTACCCCCTCGACCAATAAAATTTAAGACGCGTGATGTACCAAAAACTAATTGCAGAACTCAACCCGAAAAAAGCTCCGGGTATTGATGAAATTAGTAACCAGATGCTGTTGAAGTTGTGTCGTATTCATTTTTAATGCCATTTTACGACTGGAGTATTATCCAAGCAGCTGGAAGCTTGTCAAGGTTAAAATGATTCCAAAGCCGTACAAAGATCTTACCAACGCTGAGTCATATAGGCCAATAAGTTTACAGTCAACAATGTCAAGCTCTTTGAGAAGTTACTCATGATAAAATTGTCCCCAATTCTAACTGATAATGAGTGCATACGGGATCAATTTGGATTTAGAAGTCAGCATAGCACCATTGAACAAACTCATAGATTGGTTCAATGTATAAGAAAAACTTTTGAAGAAAAGAAGTATTGCTCTGCGCTGTTCATTGACGTTTTTCAGGCATTTGATAAAGTGTGGCATGAAGGCCTAATTTTAAAATTGAAGACTTACCTACCAATAAACATTATAAATATTTTGAAAAGTTACATTATTGCCCGGAAATTCACTGTTGTAGAAGGAGACTATGAGTATTCCTGAAACTATCTCATCCGGTGTGCCACAGGGGAGTATACTGGGGCCAGTTTTGTATTTGATTTATACTTGTGATATGCATTTGAGCAGTAATATCCACACATCTACATTTGCCGATGATACAGTCTGCCTTAGTATGCACGAAAGCCCTCACGGGGCTTACCTATATCTTCAGGAACATATTACCCAGCTGGAACTATGGTTAAACTTATGGCGAACAAAGGTAAACGAACAGAAGTGTGCTCAGGTAACATTTACCCTACGAAAATATACTTGTTCCCCCTTAGAATCAATAATCAAATTGTTCCTCAACATTCACATGTGAAACACCTTGGTATACACCCTGATAGAAGGCTTACATTGAAACACCACATTGACTCTAAGCTAATACAAATGAAACTAAAATTAACTCAGGTACATTGGCTGATTGGTAGAAATTCATCACTCAGTCTAGATTGCAATGGAATTCAACTATGGGGCACTGCTTCAGCTTCCAATGCCGAGAGAATCCACCGAAGGAAAAACAAAATTTTACGGTTAATAACATCGGATCCATGGTATATAAAAAATTCAAATATACATCGTGCTTTAAATATGCCACTAGTGATTGAAGAAATTGCAAAATACGCAGGAAAATATTTAACAAAACTCGAGAAATATCCGCCTAAAAAAGAGGGATACAAGGGCTCTTATACTCAATACTCCAGATGGGACTTCTTGAAAATACTTTTTTTTTTTTCCTTTTGATTATCAATAGTTATGTATTATATATAACTATTACTAAGTTTATGTCCGACACTGGTCGGGCCAAATTGTATTTCAGATTTAAGATTGGAATACTTATTATTAGTTCATATATGAAGATACAATAAATAAAAATCATGTACTAATAAAAAAACAAATATTAATTTTTACCATTTAATTACAAAAATCACGCAGCAAATGAGACCACAAAGAAAAAATTAAATTGCGTTAAAATAATACCACGCGGAAGAAAAAGTGTAGAGGATTTGATAACTGTGTGTGAGACAACCAAAATATACTGGTGGATACACACTATGCAACGTGTACACGCAACACTTTTATACTACAAGTTGCAAATTTTGACACAGACACTGCAATCTACAATGCAACCATCATTCATTATATTTTAATGATAGGTGATTGGAGTAATTCACGGTGATGATGAGATGGAAAATTTGGTTTTAGTATATGAAACTGAATGTATAATTGTAAACATTTTTAATTAGGAGTTTTATTTTTATATGAGTTGAATTTTTTATATGATTTTAATACAGTATTTAGTATTGGCCAAAAGGCAATAAGTATTATAAATCGATACATAAAATAATAATAATAACAATGCAACCTATAAACATCAAAAAATTTTGATATTTTTGACACTTCGAGCGCAACCATAAACAAGACTACACACTATGCGACCGACAATGCAATCTGCCTGGTTGCATAAATTAAGGTGACCATATATTCTCTTTTTAGAGAACAATCATCCACCATGAATCAAAGAATACAAGATTACGCATTCAGCTTTTGAAAAAATTCTTTTTCTGCGCATGTACGTCACATCAGCCGATAAACACAAACACAATCACACAAACCCGCGTATTTACGAGTAGTATAGGGCAATTTTGCTTATATATCAATTTCTACGTCATTTTGACGTCACACCAACGCACTCAAGTTAACAAACATGCGCAATGCGTAATCTTGTATTCTTTGATTCATGGTCATCTATTTTAACTCTCTGTCATCTATAAAATTTGTGTCCTCTTTTTATTATCAGTCATCTTTTGTCATCTTTAATATTAAAAGAATAATTTATATTTGTTTTTATCGATGAAACAATGTATCGTCACTTTCATTTGCATTATCTATCAACAAAGCTCCATATATAGTTTTTTTGGTTTTATAAGGAGGTTAATGACAGTTGAAATAAACAGCTGCCTTATGGCCTTACCTGGTTCGAGTGTACCCTGGTAGGATTAATGCGTATGTGAGATGTGATATTGTTGAGTTTTTTTTCTGTTTATTTGTTTAATTTTTATTATTGAATGTATATGAATGTAAATTTTTATACAGGACAATTATGAAATTTTCTTAATAATTGCCCTCATAATGTATATAAAAAATGTAGACATTGAATTCTAATAAATTTTTTGTTGATGTCATCTTTTTCTTTCTCCGAAATCTGGTCACCTTACATAAAAATGTCGCAAAGTCTGTACCTACCATACAATTATCTTCCGTCTCGTGAAATCTCTGTAAAAGCCCAGGCACATAGAATCCGTCAAACGTTAAATTTCGAATTTTTTAACTGACATTAACGCAGCGACGGAGAAGGTTGGCACAATGAGTACTTTATTGCTGGAAGCATTTGAACAGCTTAAAAAGGTGCTCCCCCATTTATTTATTTATGTATTTATTTCAATCCGATACATAAGAAGCCTAAAAGGCCAATTACACATGTATCTATAGAATTATATTAATAGTCACTTAAAGCTATATATATATATGTTATATTATTTATTATTATATATATTATATTATATATATTATATTATATAAAAAATATAAAAAAAATTTATATTAATAAAATGACTAAATCTCAGTGTCAGTGACTCCCTATCCACACAAAATTAGTGAAAAGGAAATAAAAATGTTGATAATAGTAAAAAAGATCCAAAAATTGCCGCCGATGTATTAAATGTTATGCAATCATATTATATTCGCGAGCAAAACCAGTTCAAAAGCATTTTTTGTAGATAAAAATTTTATATGAGAATAGTTTCAAAGGTGATGGTAAGCTATTCCAAACCCTGCAGACTCTTACTTTAAATGACCGTTCAAAAATAGAGAGGAATATACGAGGAATTTTAATTTGAATATTACGTGTAGAGTTAATGAAAGAAAATTTATTTGTAAGAAGTGTAGGCTGTCCCATTTTAATAACTTTGTAGAAATAAAGAAGCAAACGCATGTCAAGGTAGTCGAGGAAACTACAGCCTAGGAATTCAGATACAACTGTTGTAACACGATCATGCTCACGTGCTCTAAATTGAAATACATATCTAACAATTTTTCTAACAACTCTCTCCTCTTAATGAACCGGAGTATAACTCGAGACAGTAGTTAGCCTTAGTCATAAGCAATGCATGGGCCAATCGATATCTAATATCTTTAGGTGTATATGATTTTAATGCATACAATCTTCTTAAGGTCATAGAAACTTGGCGTGATATTGAATTTATATAATTTTCAAAGTTTAGTTTAGAATCAACAACTATAACTACCAAGACATTTGAGAGAGTCTGCGTAGGTAACTGGCTGATTTATTTACATTCAAATTTGTTTATATATTTCCTTTGTTTTTATTTTATTTTTGATACCACAAAACACAAAAACCCAAATCAAAACATACCAAAAACCCCAACCAATATCTGTCAAACTACTCAACATACGGAAAAAGTTAAAAGTTGACCAAAATTGCGTCAAAATTTTGTACTTTGCGTTGACGGACACGTACCGAATATAACATGTATGTACTTCAATTAGCTGTTAGTTGAATAAGGTGAAGTTTAAAGCATTAAACCCATTCACAGCAGCAGGCTACACGACTTCAAATGCCGCTGGCTGCATTTGTCGTAAGATTTTTGGAGAAGGCAGCAGCATAATCAAAACCTGATATTGAAGTATAAATACATATATACATATTTCAGTGGTGCCGATTTTAAATATTTCACATTTATAAAAATAAAATAGTTTATTCAAAAATATAAAAAGAAATCTTTATATTTTTTTGCTAATTTTACTATTTACGGGTTTAGTAATTTCTTCAATAAATTTAGCAATTTGCCGCTAAATTGCAAACTTTTAATAGCTTTCGCGATTTCTAATCAAGTTTAGGGCTTGCTTTCAATTTTGCAACTTCTCGCAAATTTTTGCAAAGTTCGCGTTAAAAGCGCATTTGCATGTTTTCAGCTTCTTGGCTTGGCAGTTTTGCCGATTTTTAAACAATAGGTGTGTTTTTTTACTTTTGTAGTAAAATGCAGTAAATGAGTAGTTACTGCAAAAATTTGAAGATTTTTATTTTTTTTTATTTTATTTTTTTATGCATTAAACACATTCACCATAGCAGCCTACACGAACACACGACTTCAAATGCCGCTAGCAGCATTTGTCGCCTCGTAGCCAGTTACTTAATTATTTTGCAGACGGCAGCAGCACCATCTGCAGCTGAAATTCGATTACAAATACATAGTTCATTATTGCCACTTTCATATATTTTGCATTTATAAAAATTAATTACTCTTTAAAATGTACTTATTTCACATAAAAGTACAATAATGAATCCATTTATTCTTTATATAAATTTTTAGATATTGTTTCTGGTAAATATTATGAAATAATTGTACGATATCATTCATTCACCATTTTGTATTATACTGGCAACACTGCATTTGCTCATTGTAGCCACAGAAATAGAAATTAGTTTAACTGGAGTACAACCACAGGGTATACCAGAGGTGACACGAGACGGAAGAAAATTGCGTTTTCTTTACGTCTCGCTCACACAGTCATCAAATCCTCTTTAATGATTTTCGTATGCCATTTTTGTAAAATATTTTCGTGTTGTGCTTTGTTGCCTCATTCGCGGTGTGATTTTGGTAAGTAATAGGTGAAAATTTTTTATTTTTGAAGAAATATGTTTTAAATTTAATTTATTTGCAGATTTTTGTGAGAAAAACACAATCTTGGTTGAAATTAAAGGTGAGTAGTTTCTGAAATTGATAATTTGTGTCTGTATATTGTCATAATAACTAGTTTTTTCTCTATATTTTCAGAAGCACATTTTTGGCAAAGCTGAAAAACACTTATGTGAGTAAAAAACTATAATTTTATCTAATATATGCATATTAATTTAAATACTTTTAATTTCTTAGGACCAACAAATGCATAAAAGGCTGCCCGCCTGGGGAGAAGTTGCACAACTGCCAACTGGCTGAAAAGTTTTCTCAACCAATTTTGCAAGCCACATTTTGTACCTACACACACCTGTCTTGTGCTGCGCGGCAGCATGAGATGCCATGGCCAAAACGCCTTTAATCAATTGCACATCCAATTGGATGTGAACTCACGTGTTCGGCGCAGACCGAGAAAACCATGGGTCTCGTCGCATTCCGGCAGCGGTAAAATTACCCTTACGACTTGTTCCATGGATGTACAAAAATCAACAAACTGTCGTTTCTTCCACATCAACTTCTACTTCAAATGCGGTTGCAAACTCCGTAACGTGCAAACGTCAATTGAAGGAGGATGGAGACGAATATAAACCCGATAAGTATGTTTTTAAAACAAAAGCTAAGCCACCATCAGAGAACGGCGATGAGTGATGACTAAACGCATATACGACAATTTCAGCTATAATGAAGATGATGTCTTAGCTGAATATGAAATTAACGATTAGGACGATGAAAAATTGGCCAAAATGAAAATGTAACGCAAAATCGAACAAAAACGTTTGGAAGCCCAACAGCAGAGGCAGCAACAAGTCCAATCGTTTGAAACTGCATTTATACAGGCTTTTGCCAAAATTAGAGATGCACCTACTATATCATCAAAGACAAGTAAAAAAAATTGTAAGTATATTGGAACTACATACTTAGGCTCATGTGAAAATAATTTTAATTTAATTGCAGCAGCAGCAAGAGTATCATTCACCCTCACCAACTTTGACCATCAAATACACTGTGAATTCCACCAGTACCAGACCCGCTCGCAGAGCTTCAAAGCGAATTAAAAATCAGGAAGAACAAATTACAGGCGATGAATGATTTTAATGAAAACAGTTACTATGTAGCCCATTACGAAAATGTTGATGCAAGTCAATTTTCCAAAAATATCGAACCACAAATGCACGTCAATGGCAAATCTAAATATAGATGTGTTACAAATAACACGGCTTATGCAAGGCGGAAGTCAGTCTGTATAAAAACGGTCAGTATCCATATGAAGCCTGCATATTTTGTAAGAAGAAGTCAGGTTTTATGTTTCCCTCTTGGTATCAACATTTTATTATGCATACACACTTATATAACGAATTGTACACTTTTTTACTAGTTTTACATTTTTTAAATAAACAACATTTTGACAACACATAAATCAATTTCATTATTTTTCCGAAGTTGAAAAGTTAGATTAAGTAATATATGTATGACCACAGTGGACATAGCATAACATCCGGATGTTTAGAATACCATGTTTCAAGCGCACTGAATGATGAAAAGAAACCAAATTATTATTTTCTTTAAATAAATAAAATACTGGTTCATTACCTTCGCAATAGGTATCGTATTATCATCATCAGATGAATGTCTGGCAGCCATCAACCCCAATTCCAAATAAGACACATGACGTACGCCGGAGCAAGTATTTGTCTTTCAATGATTGAGTATATCCATTTGCTACTCATTTTCACCTTTATTTTCTATAAATTTCGTGTTTTTTTATATATTGGCCACTGTTTTCTTATAGACAGGGACTTATTGTGGCATTTTAACTTTTTATACACACACACACACCATTTACCATTCACAAACAAATCTGATACGTATGTACACATTTTAGTTCCAATAATCTTTTTCACATTATATTTTCCCAATAAATACTTTTAATTTGAATTAATTTAATTTAATATTGTAAAACTAAAATGCTAAAATTTCTTTATTATATTTTCTTTTGTTTGTTTTGATTATTTTGCTAAGCAATTTTCATAACAAACATACACTATTTGTCCCTTTTTAACAGTGATCAAATCAGATGATTTTAGCTTTTTGCATAAGTCAGTTTCTTCAACTCTGGTCTACTTTGTGGTACAACGACAAAATCAGCATAGACAACAACCTGTCGGCCTGTTGCCATTCTGTCTTCGAAATAATTATTCACATATAAACATGTGTATTCTATCCTTGACATTTGGTAATCGGTAGCTTGCTGTGGTGAATGTGTTTAATGCATTACTCTCAAAAAGAGCTGTTGCCCAAAAAAGTAGGAAAAATAGTAAAAATTAGTAAGATTAAAGAAACAGCTGACTCCAACTCCAAATAGTAGGTGTGTTTCTTTTCTCTACATTGGGATCCCGCGGGAACTGCGAAAGTGATCGTTTTAAGATATGTTCGATGTTTATAGAAATTTTTGGACATGATTATTAAGTTGTAGTCGGGGTGGTGTATCTACCAACAGGAAATATGAACGTTTTTGAAGAGGTTAATTCTGATTTATTTGACAAGCATATAAATATTGTAATAATGGGAGATTTTAATTGTAATCTCTTCAATCCTACCTTATCTGCTAGAGTACGTGATTTAAGTATGACATGTGGACTTCATAACTGCTTACCCACTCATTTATGCCTACGAAATAGCTCTACATCCTTACTTGACTACTTCATGCTTAGTCAACCGTCCATTATTGATTATAAGGGCCAATTTATGTTTCCCTTTTTCTCTTCACATCATAGTCTAATTTTTTATTTCACTCAGGTTCTCCACTCAAACACAAATGAATGAGTTTTTAGTCAAAGATTATAGTAAAATAAATTATGAAGAATTTGCACAACATGTTCATAGGTTTGATATACATATCTCCAATTTATGCTACAAATAATACTGACTTGCAACTACCCTACAAGAAATGAATGACCGAAACTAATGCAAACAAAACTTTTTTACTAACACACATGCAACAATTTTGTATTGAATTTTTGCTACCGGAGCTGCCACTGTTTCTTTTTTTCAATAAAATTTTAAGGATTGTTTTTATAATACTTATTGCATATTTTTGTACAGTAATTTGTGTATACAGTATTTTTCGGTTAATTGCACATCAAAATTTGCACAACTTTTTGTTCAATTAACCGGGGAACCAATTAGCCGATACCCGCTTAATTGAACAATTCGTTCAATTACAAGAATCCCGTTTAATTGAACAGTTTGTTCAATTACAGAAATCACGCATAATGGGAACTACTAATGAATTAAAAGAAATCGCATATGTGCACTTTAAGTTTTCCAAAATAATTTTTTTTTACCTTAAACGAAAAAAATGCAAGTAACAGAAAAAAATTTACATATATGTGTATACGCAGGCATTTATTATTACTTCAATTAGTAGAGATACCACCCAGTGTTTTTCACAAATGATGTCAAATATGTATGTGCAAAAATGCTAGATTATTATTCAATAATAATGCAATTAACCGGGTAAAAGTAAGAGGAAATTTATTTTTGATGACATGAATTTTGAACCAATTAAGCGGGAAAATCAATTAACCGGGTTCAATTATCCGAGGAAATTTACATGTGCTTTCGTATGCAATATTTTTTGCCCGATCATATGGTTCAATTAAGCGTGGAAACCAATTAACCGTAGGGTCAATTAACCGAAAAATACTGTATATTTATTTAAGTGAGACATTATTAGATTTAATTGAACTATAGTGAATTTTTAATCAGAAATAATTTCTTAATCAGGCTTGAGTTCAGTAATTTCAATTCTTATGAATGAAATATTTTTTTATTAATTAATGTGAGTATCTAAAGAATAGAAGAAAAATTAAACTAGACACTATTAGCTGGGGGAAATACCGATATTTTTCTGTGCAGCCACGCACTTCATCAGCACCCATGTCTATCTACTGGTGTAGAGATTATTATTAACATCAGCTATTAAACTTAAATTTCTATGAAATGGAATATGAGAATTGATTGTGTATACAATTATTGATTTGCCTTTGGCAAACTTACAAATGTACTTACAAATGTGTTTGCCAAAGGCAAATCAATAATTGTATACACAATCAATTCTCATATTCCATTTCATAGAAATTTAAGTTTAATAGCTGATGTTAATAATAATCTCTACCCCAGTAGATAGACATGGGTGCTGATGAAGTGCGTGGCTGCACAGAAAAATATCGGTATTTCCCCCAGCTAATAGTGCCTAGTTTAATTTTTCTTCTATTCTTTAGATACTCACATTAATTAATAAAAAAAATATTTCATTCATAAGAATTGAAATTACTGAACTCAAGCCTGATTAAGAAATTATTTCTGATTAAAAAATATTTATTTAAGTTTTATTTTAATTAAAGTTTTATAAAAATTTATTGATAATGTTTCCATAAATTATAATTATTTGATTATATATTGTCAAAAATATATAATTAGTACACTAATAGGTTTTGGAAATTGTGGAGGTTCTTAGAAAAGAAAACGTATTGAACAAAAATGTTTGCTAGTGGCAGTTCAGACAAATATTGCATTAGTTGTTTCACTCTAACATATATCTTACATGTATATATGCAATAATTCTTGATAATGCTTTTTGCATGTATAAAAAGCAATAGCTATACATAAATTTTGTGAACACATGCTTGTGAAAAACCACAAAATAAAAATTTCTGAAAGTTGTTTTACACGCATTTGGAATAAAAATTAAATAATTGCGCAATATAGTTGTAATTTTTGTATTTTGAATGGTTTAATAAAAGGCCAATGGTGTTCCCCAACTTCCGACTGTAAAATGAAGCCTAAATAATGGGAGAGTGAAAAAAATATTTGTGAAAACATCGTCAAGAATTTTTATTTATAAAATAATTTTATTTTAAATATTTTTACGCTTAATGCTCTTTAAATACAATCAATTTTGGATACAATCGGTGATAAACATAGGAACAAATCTAGTTTAGGGGCACCTCCCCAAAATTAAAAAAAAAGTATCCCATCCTATAGTAAATTCAAAAATAAGAAAAAAAAATTAAATAAAAATATTGGCGGCGAGGCTTAGTTTCCGAGTTATGGGGCTCTGAAATTCTAGTACAATATTTTGATTATACGGTGTTTTTCAACGAATATGACCAATATTTATATTTCAAAAATTAAAAAAAAATTGCTATCCTATAATGCAAAGTTTTCATGCCTAATAGCTTATTTCTGCGATGCCGGCCTTTGGCCGGGCTTAAGGATTATTACCACCATGGTGTTTCCCGAGACGGCGTAGCCTAGTAATGATTTTCTGCCTTGCAAAGTTTTCTTGCAAATAATGTGTTCCTGCACTGCCGGCCTTCGGCCGGGCTTAACGATTTTCTCCACCATGGTGTTTCCCGAGACGGCGAAGCCTAGTAATGATTTTCTGGATTGCAAAGTTTTCTTGCTTAATGACATTTTTCTGCATTGCCGGCCTTCGGCCGGGCTTAAGGATTTTCTCCACCATGATGTTTCCCGAGACCGCGCAGCCTAGTAATGATTTTCTGGATTGCAAAGTTTTCTTGCTTAATAATATTTTTCTGCATTGCCGGCCTTTGGCCGGGCTTAAGGATTTTCTCCACCATGGTGTTTCCCGAGACGGCGCAGTCTAGTAATGATTTTCTGCCTTGCAAAGTTTTCTTGCTTAATAAGGTCTTCCTGCACTGCCGGCCTTTGGCCAGGCTTAACGATTTTCTCCACCATGGTGTTTCCCGAGACGGCTCAGCCTAGTAATGATTTTCTGGATTGCAAAGTTTTCCTGCTAAATAACATTTTTCTGCATTGCCGGCCTTTGGCCAGGAATAAGGATTTTCTCCACCATGGTGTTTCCCGAGACGGCGCAGCCTAGTAATGATTTTCTGGATTGGAAAGTTGTTTTTTGAATTTTCTATAGGATAGCATACCTTTTTTTAATTTTTGAAATACCAATATTGGTCATATTCGTTGAAAAACACCGTATAATCACAATATTGCACTAGAATTTCAGAGGCCTATAACTCGGAAACTAAGCTTCGGCGCCAATATTTTTATTTAATTTTTTTTTCTTATTTTTCAATTTACTATAGGATTAGGATACTTTTTCTCATTTTTGGGAGGTGCCCCTAAACTAGATTTAAGCCTAAACATGTTTGTTCTATATGTTCTCAACAATATCCGTCATTCCGGCACAGTTGGAATGCACATGCAACAACTTGGCCAACTATTCCCACTTAATACCGCTTGTGGTTTCAATGTGGACGCACCTTTAGAGATCAACAAATTCAAGCAAATCTGGCTGTTCCGGAAATGCATCAAAACGGTAAGATTGTGTTTAAATAATAATTTTGTTTTATAAATTTTAATTGTTCTCACCATCATTTAAGGAGCTGAAAATAATCTTGTGTCTCTTTGGTGGTAAATGCGAAACCTAAAGATCAGAAACAATTACTGGGCGAAGCTTTATACCAAATGATAGAACGTACGCCTACATCTTTGGCTAATAAGACGGAAGATCATAAAGAGCAAATTCTGGACGGACGTTTACACACAATGACCGAAAGCATGCATCCATCTTTGGCTAGTAAGATGAAGGTCATGTTGCTTAAATTAGATCTTAAATCTATTAAATATTGTTTGTTTTTTTATTAATAAAAATTTTAATTTGAAATGTAAATGGGAACAAATTTAACATTTACTTTATGGTTAGAGCTGACCAACATTTACGTTTGCCTAACTGGTTAGAGCTTACTAGTATTTACGTTTGCCTAACTGGTTTGAGCTAACCAATATTTACGTTTGCCTAACTGGTTAGAGCTAACCCATATTTTGGTAGTCATAACCTTTAAAAGGAAGGAAGAGTGAGCAGCACAGATATATGTTGCGTAGTCGGGAGGAATTAATGAGATAGAAAGAAATGCAAAATCACATGTACACAAGAGTTTCGGTCATTTTTTTCATATTGCCCTTAAGAAACTAATAGAAACTTTAACAGACATATCAGTAAGGAGAACCGGTTAAATGACCGGTCATTTAACTGGTAGTGTTCTTGTAGGGTATCTACACTGAATGAAATAGTAAATGAACTAGTAGTAGTTTGTTGCATAGTGTTATTAGTTTGGTGGAGTGGCTTGCTTTTATCCTCAACACATGGCTTTGCTTAAAGTTTATTGTTTGTGATTGAAAGTCAATATTTTGTTTAAAGCTTCTTGTTAGTGATCAAAAAATCATTATTGGGCCTAATTACGGTTCTCGAATTTTTAGATTCGACTTCAACTTGCTGTACTAGATTAAAGAAGCTTGCAAAATTTTTCTTTAATCTGGTACAAACTCTCGAAGTCGAACAGAAAAATTCGAGAACCGTAATAAGGCCCATTGTTTTGTTTAACGGCTAAAAATGTATTCAGCGAGTGATTTCTCAAATGATGATGAGTCGGTGGATCCTACATATTCTGTTCCACAAATAACACGAAAAGGATTGTTTAATTCGGATGATAGAAATGAAGACGGACCATCTTCCTTTTTTAAAGTATTCAAATTAGTTTTTGTACGTAAATTGTCGCTTACGATAAAATTGTACAGTCTGTATCTTAAAAGTTAACAACAATTTTGGCATTTTGATAGTTCTAAGCTAAGGGCTAGACCCATTTTTAATTTCAATTAAAAGTTATATTTTCTATAACATGTCGCTTACGATAAAATTGAAAACACAATTGTGTTTTGAAACACATATGTACATTGTAATTTTTTTTAGATTTGTGTTTATTTGTGAAAGATAGTTTTATTTTTTTGAAATAAATATAAAATAAATATTACCAAAAAGTTTGTTGTTGGGTGGTCGTGGTTCACAAAATTTCAAAAATTATTAATTGCTACTGGAATATTAAATGTGTTTTGTCGTTTGTTTTCTTTGATCAAGCGCAGATCCAGGACAAGGTTTTTAAATTTTTGTACTGAATATTTTAATTTTGGTAGAAGAAATTTCCATTTTTCATTCCAATAGATCTGCTTTTGAATTTGATTGATTGCAACTCATTTTTGATTTCATTCATTTGAATTGCAATTCATTTTTCAAATTCATTTGAATTGAATTGATTTTGAATTCATTAAAATGAATTATAAAAATGAATTGCAATTCAAATGAATGAAATCAAAAATGAGTTGCAATCAATCAAATTCAAATTGCAATTCATTTTGAGAAACTCATTTGAATTAGAAACGAATTGCAATTCATTTTTCTAATTCATTTTAATGAATTCAAAATCAATTCAATTCAAATGAATTTGAAAAATGAATTGCAATTCATTTTGAGAAACTCATTTGAATTAGAAACGAATTGCAATTCATTTTTCTAATTCATTTGAATTAAAAACGAATTGCAATTCATTTTTACCAAATTCATTTGAATTGACTCAAATTTAATTCAATTCATTTTTTGTTTGAAAAGAATTAATTCAAAATTTGCTAATTCAGTGCATGAATGATTCGCGAATTAATTCAAAAATGAGTGATTCATTTACAGCTCTGTGAACTACATGATTTGGTTCCCACCAGCGTTACCGTTGAAATTTTTCAAAAAGGGGCACAAAAAGGGGATTTTCAAATATAAATTGGCACAAAAAGGGGATTTCAAAGAAAAAAGAGGCAACTTCAAAGTCAAGAAAAATTAAAGAAACAATCATATCAGTTTCTCATGTATAAGAAGTATGAAAACTCATATACTACGTTTATACGCACGTGTTAAGTATGTATACAGAAAAATAAATTTTTAGTTTTATAATTGCTTATTTTACTCACAGTCTTCATATATGCTTCCGTTTGCAAATAAGACCAGTATAAACGTAGTAAAGATAGCTTTATATAAAAAAAATCATAAAATCTATGTTAATAATAAAACAGTAGTCAAATTGCTGCATTTGATATCCATCGAAATTCCAACAGAAAATAAATGAAAATTTCGTTCGATATCGAATGCAGTAATTGGCCCCACTTCTTAAGATATAGAAAAAATTAAAGAATACATAAATAATTTATTTTTTCATTTTTGGGACATTGTTAGGGTTTGGGAAACGGGAATTCCCGGGCGGGAAATTCCGGAAAATGTCTGTCTAATATTTTTGAGATTTTCCCGGGAAAACGGGAAATTAAAAGTGCATGTTATTTCATAAATATATAGAATTTATAATCCAATTTTACTTTAATATAAAAACTTATTATTGTTTTATATATTACAAAAGTTCGTTTGAATGATTGTATGACTAAATTTACACGAACGTTGACACGTTTTTCATTGTCTGTTTAAACACTTACATATACCTTGTTCGAAGGAAATTTTTTAATCTTAAAATTTAAATTGAGTTTTTGTTTTAAATGTAACTGTAAGAAAGAAAGAATTCTTTCGACTCCGATAAACAAGAAGTAAAATGTCCATGTTTTTTAATATAAAATAAAAATGTGAGCTATTCAAATCTAGTCTGAAATTTCATAAAAATTCCATTAAATTGAGGTCATACCATATCTCCTAAAAAAAGTGGAATAAATTGTATAAGTATCAATGATTGCAATGATATAATCGTTTCCTAAAGTAAATAATTCGATGCTAAGCGAACTTGAAGTGATTTTAGTGAACAAATTTTTAAAAGTGTAGTGAAAATTTTAAGCTGTAAAAACTCTGAGTTGACGAAACTTAAATTGATTACAAGTAGATGCTATTATGGAAACCCTGCAGAAAATATTTTAGGAGAAATAAAATGAAAGACACTTAGACATACTGTGGCTCAGGGTATTCAAAATTCGGCGCAGCGCAGTATAGTACTGTAACCTGCTTGTACTTAACGATAAGAAACCGCCTGAAACTTTTTCAAAAATAATGAGAAACAAGCAAGGCAAATTCTTATTAAAATGAAGGTAGGTCTTATTAGAAAATTGTCTACTAATTGTGGTAACAGTCGTCAATTGGTTTTTATATGATCTTTTGCTGTGTAATAACTTTATTCCATTTGCTTAAATTTAATTAAAAATTCTTAAAAATTTGTCTTAGAACTGCTTTTTTATTAACTTTTATTTCAAAAGAAGGCTTACATTAATAAAACAATCGAAATTTCACCAACTTTGATTTAATAAATGTATTTAATTTATAAAATTAGCTTTTCCCGGGAACTTGATTTTTTAATTCCCGTTTCCCGGGAAGTGGAAAAGTCCGGGAAATCCCAAACCCTAGACATGCTTCATATCACTTATTTATTTAAAAACCAGCATAATTCAAACAATTTATTTAACCATATAAAGTTTTGATACAAATTTGAAAATTCGATTCTGAAGAGGACAATATTATTATTTTTAGGCATTATGAATAGTTATTAAATACCTTAAATAACCTTTCTTTTGAAATTGTACATTTGTATTTATTAATAATTTTTTTACTTGGAATCCATTCTTCCAAATCGTCTTGAAATAAATGTAAAGCAGACAGCATGTACTGACAAGTGTCTACTTTTAGTCTATTTGATAATTTTTTAGTAATACGAGTACTTATTTATGTTTATGCATTATGTTTTTTTTAATTTTACTTTATATAGATAAAGAAATAAGGTGTAACTCGCAGACTTTGCAATTGGCGAATCTGGATATATTTTTGCCCATTTGTCCATTTGCTTAAACGGGTTCATCTTATCATCCTTAAAATAAGCTTCATTCATTCATATTTTCAGCAATATAAACTTTCCTCCGAAAATCGGTATTTTCTTGTGTCGGATATTTTTACATCATTTGTTTTTTGGAATTGGCCACGTGTTTGGCTGTTTAAACATGACATTCGATGATTCATTCGGCAGATGAGCAACTGATTGCAGAAAACACAAATGGGTTTTTTTGGTATCTGCATCCATCTGAACCCACTTATGCCGTCTCTCGTAATCATTGGAATACTTTCGTGTTGCTTTTTTCTTTTTTATTAGTTTTTCCAAGATAATACGCTCACATGATGAACTAATTTCATTAAATCAAAAGCATTATTTGATGATAGCAATTCAGTGTGGTATTTTCATACAATATTATTTCCCTTAGCATACGTTTTTCACCTTTTAAAATTATGTACTTTTATCAAATTTGGCTTTCAAATCAAATTTGGCTGCGGAAAATACAGATAGAATTATCTATGTATGTAATTTCATATTTAAAAATCTTAAACAAATGAAAAGATTCATACCAATGCTTTTTAACACCATATACTCCCACAGAAAATAATATTGCGCCATACTGTCAATTTCCCAAAAAAAAATTTATTTTTTCATATATACACATAGGAAATAAAATTTTGTTGTCGAATGCGGTAGAAAATAAAAATTAAAGTTGACTTTGAACAAAAAGGGGCAAAAAGGGGCACAAAATAATGCAAATGATACTAAAAGGGGATTTAAAAGTAAGGGGCATAAAAAGTGGCAAGGCATTCGAAAAAGGGGCAAAATGTGACTTTAGTCGCACAGCGGTAACGCTGGTTCCCACCTTTAGACCTAAGCCTAACTCCAATGAAATAATTCGAGCTAGGAAAATGCGTGATATTGAATATGAAGTTTACCTCAGTAATTCTAGTGAAACAAATTGGAAAATATTTTGCAAGCTTAGAAATAAAACAAAATCTATTATAATTACGTAAGGCCAGAAGAAATTTTGGTAACACACTATTTAATGGAACTATTAGCTCGCATATATGGAATAATTTACGTAGAGTTGGATGCATTGGTCGTGAACGTCCTGAGATTGATGAAGCAGAAGTAGAATTTATTGCCACTGGGTTTTTAAATAATCTATGTCCAAATAGTCTGGGTAACTACAATTTTGATCATTTAACTGAACATTCTAATTCTTTTTACTTCAATACCATCACTGAATATGACATTATTGTTGCAATAAATTCTATTAAGTCAAACGCCTTAGGATATGATTTGGTCCCAATTAAATTTTTAAGAATTATATTTCCACTAATTTCTAACTTTCTACGGTATCTGATTAATAATATTTTTACTGTTGCCAAATATCCGCTTGCATGGAAATTAGGGCGTATAGTTCCAGTTTCTAAGAAAAATAACTATGATCTTAATAATTTAAAACCTTTAAGCATATTACCAGCTATGTCTAAAATTGTTGCACACATTATGAAAGCACAAATATTGTCTCATTGTGAGCGTTTTTTACTACTTCATCCTAATCAATGTGCGTACAGACGGAATCATAATACTAATTCATTATTGATCTCTCTTACTGATTCTGTTAGAACACAATTTAACAGACGTGAAAAATCTATTATGATATCTCTTGACTTAACTAAGGCCTTTGATCGAGTAAATCATAATATTCTAATTACTAAACTGCATAATAGTTTCTACTTTTCCAAGTCTGCATGTAAATTGATATATTCTTATGTGAGCGTTCCCAGTTTGTGACTATTGGTGGATATAGTTCTAGTATCGGACAGGTTACCTCTGGTGTACCACAGGAGTCAGTATTTGACCTTTGATTTTCCTTGCTTACTTAAATGATTGCATTCCTCTCATGGACTCATCTTTTGTAAATCGTATGTGTTTGCGGATGATATTCTTCTTGTCTATAACATTAATCCTGGTATTTCTAATAATTTTGAAACATGTGTTAATAATCATTTGGACACCATTCTAAACTGGATGCGTCTCAATCATCTTGATATTAATTCATCAAAAACTAAAGCCATGTACTTTCACTTAAACTCTCAACATATAATTTATCCCCGACTTTGTATCGGAAATCAGCCAATTAGCTATGCAGACTCTCTCAAATGTCTTGTTATAGTTGTTGATTCTAAACTAAACTTTGAAAATCACATAAATTCAATATCACGCCAAGTTTCTACGACCTTAAGAAGATTGTATGCATTAAAATCATATACACATAAACATATTAAATATCAATTGGCCCATGCATTGCTTATGACTAAGGTAAACTACTTTCTTGAGTTATACTCCGGTTCATTAAGAGGCAATATTGATCTTCTTGAGAGAGTTGTTAGAAAAATTGTTAGATATGTATTTCAAGTTAGAGTACGTGAGCATGATCGTGTTACAACACTTGTGTCTGAATTTATAGGCTGTAATTTCCTTGTCTACATTGACCTGCGTTTGCTTCTTTATTTCTTCTCCTTTATTTCACTTCTTACAAATAACTTTTCTTTCATTAACTCTACACGTAATGTTCAGATTGAAATTCCTCGTATATTCTTCTCTATTTTTGAACGGTCAATTAAAATAAGAGTCTGCAGGGTTTGGAATAGCTTACCATCACCTTTGAAACTATTCTCATATTAAATTTTTATCTACAAAAAATGCTTTTGAACTGGTTTTGCTCGCGAATATAATATGATTGCATAACATTTAATACATCGGCGGCAATTTTTGGACCTTTTTTACTATTATTAAAATTTTTATTTCCTTCTTACTAATTTTGTGTGGCTGGGGAGTCACTAACGCTGAGACTTATTAATTTCATCAATATACATATATAAATTTTTTTAAATAATATAACATATAATTTATATTCTGTAGCTTTAAGTGACTATTAATATAATACTATAGATACATATATAATTGGCCTTTTAGGCTTCCTATGTATTGGAATGAAATAAATAAATAAATAAATATTTGTAATTTATTTTTGATTTCCTTGTTTTTTTTTTTTTGTTGGTTAAATTAATAAAAATTAGATAACTATTTGTTAATGTTACCGATTACCTTAACAGCAAGTGCAATACCAAGTAACCATATACTTTACAGTTTTACAACTCTGAGTAATTAGAATATTTTGCAAAACAAAAGAATTAATAAAATAAATTACAAAATATGTATATTAACTGCTTTTATTATTATTCTTCATAAATTAATTATTTTTTTTAATATTTTCGCAATTTTTATTTAATTTTTTCTAAAATGTTTACACTTTTCGTTTGCCTACTTTTCATGTGTTTACATTTTGAATCATATATTTTTATCTTACTAAACTTTACTACGACAAATTTCTGCAGTAAAAATTTGCAAACCACTCAGGCAAGAACTGTCACTTTACTCTCTCAATTTGTGTTCTCATTAACTGTATTTTGGCTAAACGAACGCAATTTAGTAAAATACAGTAAAGTTCAGTAAAAATTTGTAAAAACTTTTGAATACGCGAACGCAATTAATATTAGACTTTGTTATCATCCCGCTATTAATAAGATTTTTTTGCATTCCTTAAAGTTTTACTGATTTTTAATCAATATTATATGCCGCTTCGATGGATCCTTGAGCAGGATAATAACCGGAAGCACACATCACTCCATGTGAAGGATTGGTTTCAAGCCAATTGTGTTAACCTGCTGGACTTGCAAATTCACTCCCCGAACATAAACCCTATTGAAAACATTTGGGGACAGCTAAAGCAAAGGGTTTCAAAGCATACTTTTCAAAATAAAGAAAATCTTTGGACTTTTGTTCAAAGCATTTGGTATGAAATCCTATTAGACCCCTGCCCCAATTTTTTGACAGTATGCCAAAACGAATAGAAAATTTGTTTCTAAATAAGGGAATATATACTGGATATTAAGCAAATATCCAAAATATAGCAATGTAACTCTGAATTTAAACTTATTATTTAATCATTTTCAGAATATACTTATTATTTTGACCACTAATTTTTACCCATATACACTTAGTCGCAAAACTCTACATACGACTTAATATTTAAAAAAAAGTGTACTTTTTAAAGGAAAATCATTTATTTTGTCAACTTTTTTTATTTTAAAGTAGAAGTAATTTAAATTAAATAAAAATACCACATTTGATTTTACTAAACAATATTAAACAAGCAAAAAATAATAAAATTCAATATTTTATCCGATTGCAAAAGTGTACATACGATGTATTGTTGAGTATATTGTGTAAAATTTTTTTTAAAATTTTAAAAGTTTGTGTGTCCGTTTTTTGATCAAAAGTTTCTCTAAGCCTTTTAGGTATCGAAGAAACCAGATCTTTAGTTGTTTTCGCCGATACATTTTCCCATGTTTCCTTTAAAATTGTAATTATTTGAGATAAGAGACTATGACCGCTATTTTGACGCCTCTACTTCAAGGAAGCCCATAAATAATCGATCAGATTTAAATCTGGGGACTGTGGAAGATGTGGAAGCTTCGCTTTTACTTTATAAAACAGCCATTCCTTAACCAGCCTTAAGTTATTCTTGGGGTCATTATCATGCATAAATATATATTTATCTTTAAGGTGCAATTTTTTCACATTCTGTAAAAAAATATATTTTTAAATATATAAGATAACCACGACGATCCATAATTCCATCAAAAAATTTAAATTCTCCAAACCCATCAGTACTTATGCACTCCAACACCATTACGGAGTCCCAACCATGTTTGACAGCACTGCATACGTTTTATTATCCAAGTCAATATTATATTTTATCCATGTTTTCGGTAGTCCGTCGTTTCGAAATAGGTTGAATTTACGGACACTTAAGTTCTCACATGACGATATGTATATCGTTTAATTTTGTTTATGTGACTTATGTATGGCCTTTTTCGGGCTATACAATTCTATAATCCAACTTTATTTAAGCAGCGGCGAATTGTGGTAGCATCGACAAGAATTCCATAATTATTTTTAAGGTCCGCTTTCAGTTTTGTGCTACTTCCGTTTGTATTTTTCGCAATTTCTCTCACAATTTTGCGCCTTAGTCTTTCATCATGCCTTTCTATTCGTCCCAATCGTGAAAAACTTTAATTCTTTTGTAATTTTAATGATAGTTATGATTGTAAACTTACAACAATTCAAGGTTTGTCCGGTTTTTCTCATTTAATTCCCTTCATTTGAAAGATTGATGACGAATTTTCGAACGTTGGTTGATATAAATATTTAAATATTTTTCCTTATTTTTCCCCATTTTTTCCAACTACTGCTAATATTCAAAGCAAAATTTAAGCAAAATCTAACACATATTGTTAAAACAAGATTAAATGAACACAAAATTATAAAATAAAACGTGCTACTATATCTGTAGTTAATACAATTCAAACGCGTATGTACACTTTTGCGACGTTGGCTAAGCGTAATTTTTCAGCAATTTTTACTTTATCAAAAATAATACTCAAGATACAATATTTTCAAAAATTAAACATTAAATAAAAATTAAGAATAAAAGATATGAAATACCTAAAATCGTATGTAGAGTTTTGCGACTAAGTATAGATATTTTCTTTCATACTGCAAATATGTCAATTTATGCTTTTAGCTTATAAATACTGATGTTACATTTGATTTGGGTTAGAAAAAAAAAAGTTTAAAATTTTTTCTGTTGCTAAAATATTTTTTTTCCTTATTTATGTTAAAGAGTAAAACATCGTCGTGTGCTTATTATTTTGACCATATGTGTACATCTGTACCTGTGCCCATGTTCAGTAACTCCCGCGTCGAGAAAGTTTTCAATGGAAATGAAACAAAAATGCTATAAATTGAAACAAACAGCTGTTTTTTTCACTAGACTGTGTCTGTAACTTTTTTGGCGCGTAAAAGCTGTGACGTAAGGAAATTACTAGACAATTTACAGAAAGTGTCAGTAAAATTTTCGTGAGAAAAGTTTCCGCTCTATACTGTCAAATATACTCACAAATAAAAACGGGGTGAGATAGGATTTTAACCAAAAAAAGACATGTTCAAAATGCAAAATGCAATGAATAATAAATGGAAAAAAGTTAAGAATTTTGTTCTGAAGTGATACTTGCACTATTAAATTATTTTAACAACATATTTTATTTATTTTTTTTCAACAATTTTGTAAACAACAATCATCAAAGTCGCACTATACATTATTTGGTATAGCAGACGATTGTATTTTCGCTGTCGTCGTTGAAATTTTTCGAATTTTAGTGAATTTTGGAAGCCGTCAAATACATTTTTGATAAGCGTTCACAAATTCCGCGATTTTAAGTCGGCTTTGAGTTGTATATTATGACATTTCTAACGTAATGACGTAATCACTTTTGATGGTTTTCGACCTGACTTACAGACACACTTTTCGAGAAAGAAGAAAGAACTTTTCGACGCAAGAAGTTCTCGCCAAAGTTACAGAGCATGGGCACTGGAATCACTAGCTTTTCTTACGATAATCGTATTACTACAATAAATATAACGAAAGTTTATCGACTTGGTTATTCAGTAACATATTTTAACGATATTCGCTGTCGGTTGAAGTGAAAAAAGTAAAATCCAAAGCTCAAATTAATTTAATTTTTCTTTAATTAATTTTTGTGCTTTTCGCTTATTTTGACATTTTGTAAGTAGAGATGCCGCATTATATACAATCACCGTTTGACCAACTAAAGTGGCAAATTGCCACTTTTTCGACTGCTCTTCCACTTTTTCGACTGCCTGGCCACTTTTCGTTCCCCATTTTATAGGGTGAGTTATAAATATAAAAATACATTAAAAATAAAAAGTTTAGTGTATTTTTCTCGTTTTTTTTCATTTTTCATTTCATTTCATTTATTTTCAATTCAGTAATAATAAAGCCTATAATGCCGAACAATTTATTACATTAGGGTGGCACACAGAAAAACTACATCTTATTAAAATTAAAGAATGATATATAAAGAATGATTTTTTATATTAATTATTTATTTATTTATTAATATTTAAAATATAATTTAAAAATGCCAATGTTTCACTATATGGTAACATTAATTTTGCCTGTTGTCTTTAATTTGTTTGTGTATTTTATTTTAGACGGTGCATAGCTTAACATAACAGGCCTGTTAATAAGCGAAATTTTGTAAAATAACCGATCTCTAACAAGTATAATCTACGAAAGTACCCTTATGAATGCAATATTTAATATTTTTTATGTTATTTTTTATTCTGAATTTTTATACACATTTTTGTTAAGTATCTGCTTTTTATTATTTAGTTCTGAATTTTTACACATTTTTTACGTTTCCGTTCTTATTAATAAATATTTAAAAAAAATAGTACCGCCATGGACCAAAAAGTACATTTTGTTTTCACAGTTGGTACAAAATCCAAGAAGTCATTTTCCTTCCCTGATAACAATATAAGAGGGGTAGCAGCACAAGCTACTAATGCCGGCCATACACTACATAAGTTCAATGCTCAAGTCTGGCACTGCGTAAAGTAAGCTTGTGACACACAATATACAAGCAAACTGTGCATTTTTTTATTTCAATTCGCCATAATGCTGGTGATTATTTCTATATTTCTAGGAACTCTGTCCAAAATATTTGTTCTGCGCTCATTTCTTGTTGTGAACTCTTAAAAAATCACGCAAAAAACTGAGCGTTTGCAACATACAATACACAAGTTCCCTGTACAGTTTTCAAACTTGAGCAAATATCAACATCATTTTGATATTTACAGTGCCAGACTTGTGCAGTGAACTTGTGTAGTGTATGGCCGGCATAAGGTCACCGGCTATTTATTTTTTAATTTTGCAACTTTTTTTTATAAATTCCCTATTTGGTGCCATTTTTTGAAAAATGTCATGTCACCCTGTATTCAATTAATTTGTGAGTAAGACACAGATGTACGCTTTCGTAAGAATGAAATTACAGCATGACGTTATCGTTACTGCAAAGGAATAATTGCGTCTGATAAGAAAAAGATAATTATTTATCTTTTAAATTAGTTTAGTTAGTTATTTCAGTCTTTACGTCCTTTAGAAATACATACATAAATGAACATTAACTGCCAACATTTATATTATATTAAAAGTGGTTTGGCACTATTCGAGCGATTTTGGCACTATCTAGGAAGAGATTCGGCTCGAAAGCAAAATTTTCAATTCAATTCCCATCACTGATGGATACCATATATAATTTTTATACAAACAGTCATGTACGCAACATTTTACATCTTCGTAACCACACCGGTAGACTTTGAATGCAAATCAGATTCTGGTAATCACTGTGAAAGGATTATTATAAAGGAAACTATTTTCCGATTAAATTTCACGCGTTCGATATTTGTTTGGCAGCACAGTTGGCGGGAGTTAATCTCATCAGGAAACACAAACCGGTTGACAAACAACAATGCTTCCAATTGCATGGACTGCATGTTGTGGTTTTTCTATTTTTCTATTACTAATCTACAGTAATATGCTCTTTAAATACATGTGTGCAACAGAATTCATCTCTAGCACTTCAATGTTTTTTCTTTTCAATTTTAATAAAAGAGTTTTTCACTATAGCCTGAAGGATTTTTATACAATAAAAATTCGATCAAAACCCATTCAAATAAACATGAAGCCGGTCATGCATTCAATGATATATGTATATATATAACTAATTACGTGCATTTATAAGTACATATGTATGTATGTATATCTTGACGAAAAGTGGAAATTAAGGCGTTGAGCTACGCACTTTTACTTGAATAAAATACATACATATGTATGTATGATTTGACCGGGATGGATGAGTTTACCGACAATGCACTTTGCTCTTGCTGCCACACTCCTTTAATTGCAATGAAAACAGCTTATATACATACATACATATGTATATGTACATATGTATACTTGTTCAAAAAGGAAATGTAATAAATACATACATACATATGTATATGCAAATTTTGTACTTTAAACATATTTATATTTAATCTGAACCTATAATAAAATTCACTTCACTTTTACCTATGCATTTTGAAGGATTCTAGATTAACAAACAACACAAGCTACTGCATCTTACATTTTTATCAAACACTTCTTTAGCGCTTTAAGACATGCCGACACACCTTCTCCCAACAAAACTTAAACGTTCGCTTCCCGCTCAATGTCCAGGACAAACTGAAAGAATTGGCAGAATCTTTTATTGAAAGCCAGAGAATGTTTACATGCGTGTGTATGCTGTGGAAATAACCCGGTAACAATGGCTTTAAAAAGTGGCGCCCATGGGGTTGTAGTTAACAGTGCTGCCAGATTTTTTCTTGAGATAATCACCAATTTTTGATTTGTCATCCCCAAAAATCCCCAAATAGAGTTCAAAGAAAATTTAGTTTTTAACATTCAACAACTCCCACAAAACTAAGAAAAATATAATAAAAAATAAAATATCCATGATATTATTATACTAGGTAAACGCACTACTACAACAAAATTCCAACACCAAAAAACACATGTATTTTGTTGGTATAAACAAACGTAAAATTGTCAGAAACAAATGTCTTTTGTTTATAAAAATAACAATTACAGGGTAACTAAAGTACAATTGCAGACGCGGCATTCCTGCATGATTATAGTTATTCAGTGTTGCCAATCTGTGTGTACTTAAATAGTGTGTAGTTTCTACTCACATGTGTAGGCCATGGAATTAAATTCTTGTATAATATGTGTGTAATTCTACTTTGGGTTCTATTTTTATTTATTTTTCTTTTAATTTTAACCTACACAAAAGATGTGTAGTGTAATTTTCTTCAATTTGTAATTGCAGACACATACACTCAAGTCGAATTCAGTATCAGGTGACCTTATCGCTACAACAATTTTACAACACAAAAAACAACACGTAGTTTGCTATGCTACAAAACCAATCTGTCAGAAGATTTCTAAGCAAATTTTGACGTTTTGGTTCAAAATGCTCAATTTGGTAGCAACAGCTGATAATCAGCTGGGCTGATAAGGTCACCTGATACTGAATTCGCCTTGCATACACTAACATTTTTGCAGCTTGTAAACAAAGTTAGACAATTATCTGCAATGTATACAGTAACAGGCTGGGCTTGTGCATGTACCTGTTATAATTGTATTATGGGTTAATCTGCCTTTATACTTCTTCTTTATTAGAAATCATTCACTATGAATTGTAACAGACATTTTTAAACTTGCCAGACGCATATTTCTTAGTTCTAAAATCATTCTTGTTAACATAAGTTATAAAAAAATCCACTAAAATGTGGTTATCATACCCAACATATCACCAGATCACCAAAACGAAATTTTCATCCCCAACCACGAAAAAATATTCTAATTTGGACACAAATAGCCTAAGCTGGCAGCACTGGTTGTTAAATATTGTTTAAAAAAATTATACCAGATGATATTTGCAACAGTGATGCAAAATGTGGCACAATTGGGCCATTTGTGGCACTTTTGGTTGTTTGATGGCCCTGTGGTACTCCCTAGGCTATTTTGGCCATTTCAACTCAAAATTCAACTAATTCCTTCAAACCTTTGAGTACACTTTTTAATTGAGTTATTTCCGTTTTAAAAACTACTTTTATTTTTTGAAAATTTTTATTTTAACTGGCTTCAGTTAAACTTTTTCAAAAGGAAACAGAACAAGTAAATAACGAACATAGGGCAGTATCGCAAGTTCCAGAATTTAAAAACCTTAAAGATTTATGTAGAAGTAAATTTTGCAAAACGATTTCTACCATTAAAAATCGTTTAGGTGAACCTTTGCATAGATGTGTATACAGAATTATTCAAGCAACTCTTTCTATCCTCATTCCTCAGCATGTGTGGAAATTATCTTTTCTTTCGGCTGAAAATTTATATTGAAATCAACAATAAAATATGAAAATTCTCTTTTTTCAATATAAATTTTTAGTCGAGAGATTTTTTTCGATATCTTCAAGCAGGCCATTAAAAAAAATAAAAGATTTATTGAAATCTAATTCTAATAATTGTTATGATGACTTAACACAAAAAATGCTTCTAAACAGGAGTAAATTGAGGAACTATTGAACTAATAATTTAGAGTTTATGTGTAATAAAATTAGAATTACATATAGATTGTTTTTAAACTAAAATTTAATTTTTTAAGCAACATACATACATACATATAAAATATGTAGTTACTTTAATTTAACAAAATAATACCTTAATATATTTGAATTTATGTCTCTAATTTCTGTTTTTGCTCTAAACAAAATAAATCACATGTATTATATTATTAATACATACTTTTGTTTTTATTTAAATTAAAATATAGTCAAGTACATTGAAAAACTTTTTTGGCCCTATCAAAGGTATTTTGGCCATTTTAAATCGTTCATTTGGCTCTAAAGCAAAAAACTCAAAATGCATCACTGATTTGCAACGATGGTAAACATGATAATTGTAATATAATTGTATTATGTTTACCATCGTTGCAAATATCATCTGGTAGAATTTTTTTAAACAATATTATAATTGTAATATAATTGTATCATGTGCCTCGTTGCCAGTGTGACCAGATTTTAAAATAATATTAAGCTAAATCACGTTTGAAAAAAAGCTAAAATAAGCTAAAAAGTTACATTTTAGGCTAGAAAATAAAGCTAAACTTTTTTCCACTTCTTTGATCACTTTTCAATAGTTTTTTTATTGCCAAACTAACGTTAAATATTACACAAACATATTTTTTTATTATACGTATAGAATATTTGTTTAATGAAATTATTTATCAATTATTATATTTTAGATTTAATGAAGAACAAAACAAAAACTTCCCCAAAATAACCTTAAAAAGTTTTTAAAAATGTAAAAACATTTATACTAAAATACGAAAGCTTTTTAAGTGAATTAATGCTATTTAAGGTAAAGCATGGATCACACTATCTGCACAATGTACCGAGTTTCGTCAGATCAGTGAAATAAAGTCGTAAGTAAAGATTTTGCTCTAATTTATCGACTAATTGAAATACAAGGACATAATTGCGCCACACTGCATTGGTAATAAGCCCATATAGACTTATTCCAGAATTAATTGAGTAATAATGCCATTTTGGCTTATTACTTATGACTTTATTGAGGTGGCCCGACGAAAATCGGTACATAGTGTTATCCAGGCTTAAGGCTATTTCAGGTTTTTGTTTTAAGTTAATTAATGCCGCTGAATGAACGTTCAACTCAAGTCAAATAATTTTATACCCAAAAAACTCAAAAAGTGTTTTGGCCACTAATATGAATTTAACTTTTTCCATTGGAATTCTAACCATTCTGCGATTATCTACTATTTTTCAACTTTCCATTTCTGTTATAAAATTGTCGTATAATTTACGGCTCCATGAAAAATCGCCTAAAACCAAATCGCCCAAAAATGAAAATGAAAAATCGCCCAAAATTTCAAAATGAAAAATCACCCAAAAAAAATGAAAAATCGCCAAAAAAAAAAATGAAATATCGCCCAAAATTAAAAAACGCCAGAAAAAAATTAAAATTATAGTAATTCCCGGCCTGCCTAATAAATATCTTCAGCCTTGCAAAGTTTTCCTGCTTAAGAAAGTGTTTTTGCACTGCCGGCCTTCGGCCGGGAATAAGGATTTTCTCCACCATGGTGTATCCCGACACGGCGCTGCCTAAAATATTTTCTGCCTTGCAAAGTTTTCCTGTGTTAGAAAGTTTTCTTGCACTACCGGCCTACGGCCGGGCTTAAGGATTTTCTCCACCATAGTGTATCCCGACACGGCGCTGCCTAAAATGATTTCTGCCTTGCAAAGTTTTCCTGCGTAAAAACGTTTTCTTGCACTTGGGCTTAAGGATTTTCTCCACCATGGTGTATCCCGACAATGCGCTGCCTAAAATGTTTTCTGCCTTGCAAAGTGTTCCTGCGTAAGAACGTTTTCTTGCACTGCCGCCCTTCGGCCGGGCTTAATGATTTTCTCCACTATGGTGTTTCCCGGCAGGACGCTGCCTAATAAATATCTTCAGCCTTGCAAAGTTTTCCTGTTTAAGAAAGTGTTCTTGTACTACCGGCCTTCGGTCGGGCTTAAGGATTTTCTCCACGATGGTGTATCCCGACACGGCGCTGCCTAAAATGTTTTCTGCCTTGCAAAGTTTTCCTGCGTAAAAACGTTTTCTTGCACTTGGGCTTAAGGATTTTCTCCACCATGGTGTATCCCGACAAGGCGCTGCCTAAAATGTTTTCTGCCTTGCAGTGTTCCTGCGTAAGAACGTTTTCTTGCACTGCCGGCCTTCGGCCGGGCTTAAGGATTTTCTCCACCATGGTGTATCCCGACACGTCGCTGCCTAAAATGTTTTCTGCCTTGCAAAGTTTTCCTGCGTAAAAACGTTTTCTTGCACTTGGGCTTAAGGATTTTCTCCACCATGGTGTATCCCGACACGGCACTGCCTAAAATGTTTTCTGCCTTGCAAAGTGTTCCTGCGTAAGAACGTTTTCTTGCACTGCCGGCCTTCGGCCGGGCTTAAGGATTTTCTCCACCATGGTGTATCCCGACACGGCACTGCCTAAAATGTTTTCTGCCTTGCAAAGCGTTCCTGCGTAAGAACGTTTTCTTGCACTGCCGGCCTTCGGCCGGGCTTAAGGATTTTCTCCACCATGGTGTATCCCGACACGGCGCTGATTAATAAAGATTTTCTGCTTTGCCAAGTGTTTTTGTTTAATAACATTTTCCTGCACTGCCGGCCTTAAGAATTTTCTCCACCATGGTATTTGGGTGTATTTTTTCCTTTAATTTTTAAATGTTTGAACAATTTTGGGCGATTTTTCAATTGAATAATTACTTAAAATTTGTATGAAAAAATTTTTGGCCGATTTTTCATTTTTGTTTTTGGCGCTTTGGTTTTGGGTGATTTTTCATGGAAACATTTTTCATATGAAAAATCGCCCACAATTTCAAAATGAAAAATCACCCAAAAAAAATGAAAAATTGCCCAAAATTGTTGGGCGTTTTTTCATATGAAAAATCACCCAAATTTTGTATGGAAAAATTTTGGGCGATACATTTTGTATTTTTTGTAAACTATTTTACAATATTAAAAAATTATAATTTTTATAAGTTGTTTATGTTTTTAATATATTTTTAGAGAACACGAAATTTAGACTAAAAAAAGGCTAAAAAAGCTAAATGAGTTTTTAAAAAAAGCTAAAAAATAAGCTAAGAGCTAAATGAAAATTTTAAAGCTAAATCTGAAATAAATAAGCTAAATTTAGCTCAAAATAAGCTAATATGGTCACGCTGCTCGTTGCTGTCATAGACTATATTCTGTGGTTGCTGTAGGGAATGTGGGAACTTTTCGAGTCGAAAAAATTGTTATCATCCTGTGAAACACAGGGTGAGAAAGAAGAAAACTGTATTTGTCGACATTTTTTGTAAGTTTATAAAAGTTTTTATGTGAGTAACCCTGTGTAAAATAGGACAACCAATATAATTATTTAATTTTTCTAAATGCGAGAACTTCTCACAAGTTATGCTAGGAACACAATTGGGACGAACGACGAATTTCGTCCACGTCGACGAATTCGTCGATAAGAGTTCGCTGCGTACATTCGTCGTGTGAAGCACAGAATATGAACCAGAAGACCCACCAGTGAGTGATGAAAAATCGCGATAACAGCTGATTGGTGTGAATTTTTAATTTTTACTAAGTTGTTGCAAGTGAGAGAAAAAATTGTTTTCTACATGCATAAAAAGCAAAAGCTATATATTGCATTTGCAAACATATGTTCTTAAAAAAGTAGAAAATAAAATTGTTCAAAAGTGAAAAATTTTAAGTAAAAATTAAATTTTTGTTGAAAATAGATGTGTTTTTGATATAATAAGTTGTGTAATTGATGGTCAGTGGGCTTCCTCAACTACTGATTGTAAATTGTTGCCCAAATAATGTAACAAACTTTCGTAATTACAAAGTTTTTACAAAAAAAGTGGATAAGGGCATTGTGATAATTTCCCGAAATTTGGAAATATGGGTATGTAGCCACAAAGTTACTACCGATGATGGAGACTCATCTAAAGCAAACGGTTTTGTGCACTTCGGAAGATGTAGAAAATGAAACAATTGCTAAAGTTGTGCATGTTGTTTATACATATATGGAGAAAGGATACGTTTGCAAGTTCCTTCCCCATAAGAAAATTGGCATTTGCTCAACGAAAATAAGTTTGGAAAGCTCATCTGGACTCACAATATGTGCATCACATGGGCGTTAAGCGACCTATGCAACAATTTGGCCAAGTATTCTAATATAATGCAACTGGAAGTTTCTGTGTGTCTAACATGGGGCCCGGCCAACTTTTTTTGGATCCGCAAGTGCCTACGCAAATGCGTATATCACTTTCACTGTGCTGTGCATGGACGCTTGTGATATAACTGGCCAGCAAAATATTCCAGTACCTTATATTACTTTTGCCGGACCACCTTTAACAGCTGGTGCTACTCAAGAGCGTGCTACCAAATAAAAATGCACGCGTGCTTCCACGCCTAATGTACCCGGACACATTTTTCTGATCTGTAAGTGCCTACATAAATGTGTAATACTCTACCCTGGGCTGCAAACTATTCCAGCACCTTATATTACTTTGGCCGGGCCACCTCTAACGCTGCTCAACAGCGTGCTACCAAAAAAGGTGTACGCAAACAGTTCAAAAGGTTCCAGCAAGTCAGCTTTTGTCGCAAATACATCAAAACGGTAAGTTTTATTTGAATAATATTTCACTATTTGAAACATTAATTGTTCTCACCGTTTATTCCAGAAAATCGTTAGTACTCTTTGTTACTATACTGGTCGAACGTTTATACCCAGACAGACATTTATATACATTTTTGGCTAGTAAGATCAATGGTATGTTGCTTGAAATAATAGCTGGCCGAGAAACTATTGACAAAACACAATCAGCATTAGCTCCACGAAAATAAATCTCGTCTGGACTCACAATATGTGTATCACAAATGCGGTATACGCCGATGCAACAACTTGGCCAAGTAATAGAACATAATGCTGTTGGGAGTTTCTTTGTGCCTTACATGGGGCCGGGTCAACTTTTTTTGGATCCGCAAGTGTATACACAAATACGTGTCTTATACGCTGACCTGCACATGTGCGGATATGATATAACTGACCAGCAAACTATTCCAGCACCTTATATTGCTTTGGCCGGGCCACCTGTAAAATCTGGTGCTATGCATAAAACAGTAAGTTTTATTTGAACAATAATTATTACATCCATTGAATAAATAAATAAATAATTCATTATTTGAAATATTAATTGTCATCGTTTATTTCAGATAATCGTTAGGCCTCTTTGTTGGTAAATGCAACAAGATCAGAAACAAATACTGGTCGAACATTTATAAATAGAGAAATTAGAAATTGAATAACATGATTACAAAATCATAAGGGTCAATTGAAATCAGAAGTACACGATATTAATTTGAGAAACTTTTTCGAGATCAAGGTATTTTTTACTTTAATATACATGAATGTACATTTATTAATTAACTTGTTTTCTTACAGGTGCACACATCATTAAAGAAAGTTACATCGCAAAAGTGTATTTGATTAGTTTATTTATTTTATCAGTTATACAGTGGATCTATTCCAATTTTTAATAATGCTCATAATTAGCTTAATCGAATCATGTTTTTTTGTGTCAGTAGTTTTTTAGAAAGAAAGGGATATTTATAAAATAGTTATAATCATAAATAATGTAAAAAAGTTTACGTACACACTACTTTTTTATGGCTATGACTGCACTATTATAAATCTCTTTTCTTTCTAAAAACTACTGATACAAAAAGATCTGATTCGATTAAGCTAATTATGATAGTTATTAGCATTATTAAAAAATTGGAAGGTGTACTGAAATTTTAGAGGTCCACTGTAGATCTAATTTAAAAGTTGTTTTTTGCATTAAAGTAATTTTATATTGAACATTTTAAATATTTTTTCTGAATCTTAGTACCTTATACCTGTCCGAATTGCTTACCAATTTCTTAAGAGTGGAACAATCGTAGAATTGTGTTACCAAACAAAAAAGTATTAACTTTTTTATAAAAATAAACGATTTTTTAAACTTTTGTATTAACTATATTCAGTATAGAAATAAGTTATTTTAATAGGAGATCCAAACCAAAAGAGGTCTTCGTTTCTTGAGCGTATACTAACCTCAATTTGCAGAAATAAAATCTTAAAAAAACTAAATAAAATTTTGGAATTGTTTTCTTATTTTTATTTTAAAATTTTTTTAGTAATTGCATAAATATATAATTTTTAATAATTTGAAATTGTTACAAAAAGAACTCCACTACACACATTGTAAACAAAAACAAAATATAAATATTTACTAATGTAATTAATTAAATTTTTTGTTAAATATCTTGAAATAAAAATACTTTTACTTATGCAACCAAAGCCTAAAGTTGTTTTCCTTTCAAACATTCGTCCTAGTTTTTTTCCAGTTTAGTTCTTAGGCGTCGAATGGGTTTTGTAGCAGCGATATTTCGTTTAGTTTCTTCCAGGTTTCTTGCCGTTCATATATGTAAATGAAATAAAAATTAAAAAAATAGAATTATTAAAATAGTATTTTTAGTTTAAAAAAATTATCTTTTTTGGAAAAAGTAAAAGGGCTTTTTATTTATAGAACTAAGGTTATATATCTATAAAACAAAAGTTGAATGTCTTTTATAAAGTATTCTGTAGCCCGTAAAAGTTCTTTTAATTTAATGAAAAATACTTTCTTTTTTGTCTCAAGTATTTGTAAAGAAGGATACAAAATTAACACTATTGCGTTCCAATTGATTGGAAAACTTATTTTTCTAGCGACTTACAAACTGGTGCTATTGTACATTCGACCAGACTATCATTGTCCTTTCCAATGTACAAAATTCCACGTTGTCAATTCACTTTATAGGCACACATTAGTCTTATTTCTGTCAAGTAGTTAAAAAAAAGATCACAAATCAAACATATTTGGATTCCAATTAATCCGAAGACTTCACTTTTTTGCGGCTTGTTAACCTGTGTCATTGTACATTGGACAATAACATGAATGTCCTTTCCAATGTACAAGATTCCACAACACTTCACTTATATGTACACATTAGTCATAAAAACTAGTTATTTGTGAACAAATTTTGAATCCAATTGTTCCAAGCACTTCTTTCTTAAACGGTTTGTTAACCAAAGTATTTGTACATTGGAAAAGAGCATCATTGCTCCTTCCAATGTGCAAAATTCCACACAAACAACGCACTCTACGTAGACACAATTCACTTATTTTTGTTAAGAACTTGTGAAAAACAAAAAGAACTTGGAACACTTGGAATCCAAAAGATCTGGACACTACATTTTTAACAATAACATGAATGTCCTTTCCAATGCACAAGATTCCACACATACACTTCACTTTATCTGTCCACATTAACCATATAAACTTGTTTGCGTAAGGCACTTGCAAAAAGCGAACAAAATTGGATTCCAATTGATCCCAACACTTCATTTCATGTCGGCATGTTAAACAAAGTTTTTGTACAATGGACAAGACAAACATCGTCTTTTCCAATGTACATAATTTCACACTTTCAATTCACTTTAGTCGTGTAGTTTACATTCCTTAGCTCCTTCTAAAAGTAATACAAAGTGAGCGTATTTTGGATCTTATTGATCGGAACACATCTTCTCTTCACTACATGTTAAGCAAAGGAGTTGTACATTGGAACGGACAAGAACACCATTGTCTCTTCCAATGTACACAATCGCACACTTAAATTTCGCTTTAAAAAATTCACTTTTCACAGACGTTTTTATATAAATTACTTACTTAGTTGGCTCTGTCGGGAACAAATTCAGCTTCTATCCTGTGGGTCAACCCATAGTGCATCTGTGGCTACTGGAAATTAAGTATATATTGTTAGAATCTATTATATATAAGTAAAAGAAACAATAAATATATACTTACATTTTTACTTTTGCTGTGTGATGCTCCCAGTAATCCGTGTTTTTTTCACCATCACTTTTGTTTTATTCACTTTTCTCACTGTTGGTAATATGTAGACAAGATAATCTACCAATTTTTGTCCACATATTACCAACTTTGGCAAGGAGTTTGGCGCAAAATCATTTTTTATCCAATTTGCGCCAATTCCTGCCAAGAAAATTTTTATTTTGTAAATAAATAAATGTCATTTTACTAAGATGGTGCGATAGAGAAAGGCATAGAAATTAGTCATATTTGCTGTCTCTACCGCAAGAACTTAGTAAAGCGAATTCTCTTCAATTCGCCGGTGTCGCCTCTAGTTAGTACTCTATGGTGTGAAGCACAACAACGACGAATTTACGCAGCGAATTCCTCTCTTATATTTGATAAAGTTGGTTGTTTTGTGTACAAAGCAGCGATGCCAATTTAGCGCCTTCCGTTTTAACTATGACAAACGCGCTTTTTTTCGTCTTAGCGCGTTTAATAAAAAAGCGCTAAATTAGCGCGTTTTGATTAATGCTATGTTTAGACGACGGTTGAATCACCTGCTTCGCTCTCTGAATCATGTTTATGAATCATGCTGTTTAGACTACGCATTCGTGCTTCGTGTGCATCGTGTCATTTAGTGCTTTTCGTACTAGATTTAGAGTTTTTTAATTCATAACAGTGCGGAATTTTTCAAATTGTTGCTTTAAAAAGAAATTAGTGCCTTTTTTTGGTGCTTTTCACCTTTGATTTTAGTGCGTTTTACAAATCTACTAAATATTAATTTGTTAAAGTGTGGTGGCTTTATTTTCACTTTCAAAAACTATCCCTTTTAGACATGCAAAGTTTCCTTTGCAGAATGTTAATTCAGCATGATGAAATATGAAGGAAGAAAAACTTTATCTTTCATAGTGAGAAAAAATAATATATTTCTAGCAATTACAGAGGATACCATACACGTTATAAAATAACTTAATTACAATAATCTAATTACTAACCACTGAGGGAAGCAATGTATTACTTTCTTGATAACGAAAGCTTTCAAAAATGCTTCTGAAAAGTACTAACGTAAGGCTCTCTAACAAAGTGGACAAAAGTAAAAAAAATGTACACCAGTAACTTTTGCATCTGAGTACACAAAAACTACACATTATTGCTTCTGTAAAACGAATTAGTAAAGCAAAAAATTAACGGCTTTTTGGAAACTGAATGCATTGCTTCTAGCTAACTTACAAAAACTCTTCTGGGAAAGGGTAATTTTTGCTGGGATGGTAAAATTGAAGAAATAGAACGAAGTATCAGAAATTTAAGGATACATAAATGGAAAAATTTGCTCAAAACTGATCAATTTTGGATTGAAGTTTATAATTATAGAAATTCAACTAATCATAATCCATTTCTAATACTGTCAATATTTTCTCTAAGACTATTGACATTACAATGTTCAAATGTTGTAGTAGAAATGACTTTTAGCGCTTATAAATATTTTAAAAGTAAGTTAGAAATATAATAATGATTTTATAAATCAAATTGTTTCATTCGTATAAAATACGGTCTAAAAAGAAAAGGCTTATGTTGTTCAGAATGTAACATACTGAACCATGTTCATTTAAAAATTAGTTCAGACGAAACACCTAAAAATCTAATTGTTTTATTAAAACAGTTTTATGGCCAGAGGAAAAAGATGAAACTGCATTTCTTGAAACGAGGAGTATAATTCTCGTTGATCATCTTTTGTTAAAATAGTACACCATAATTGGAGTGTCTTCCCAAATGAACTTCAATTATTTTCCTACTCATATTCTACTTATAAGCAAAATCGAAATATGGCTCGATATAATTGAAATTATTACAAAAACCTATGAAATGTAGTAAATTTAAAATTGTAGTTAACTTAAATTTTTACAATACATTTATAATTAGCCACATGGGCTTTCTCTGTATTGCAAATAAATAGATAAATATAAAAAAATAAATATAAATATATTTATGTACATACATACATATGTACATATATACGAGTACTTATTTCATTTAGTGCTTTTTTATGAACACACAGTGGTTTTTGCTCTGAAAAAGTTGGCATCACTGTTCGCGTGGCATTTTTTTTATGTATATTCACACAAACATACGTATCATACGCACGTATATACATGCATACACATAAGCATACATACTTTACGCTACAGTTACACGACCAAGATTTACATTCAAGTTTTTCACACATACTGGTTGTCAAAAGTAATTTAAATTGAAAGCTGTGACGTAGGCTGCACGCAATTTTCAAGCAAATTTATTTTCAATATGCCGTTGATAAGAAAACAGCTTAAACACACATTTTCATGGCTTCTATTTAGGTCTATAAACCGCAATTTTTGTTCCTAATAATATTTATTTAAAGTTAATTAAAGTTTTTAGGAGGAACATAACATTATGTGTAATAAAAGAACATAAAAATACTTTGCCGGCAGAATATTTGAAAACAAAAATGAAAAGTGTGCTCATTGAAATTGGTGTCAGTTGTTTTTTGCCTATAAATTTGAATACACAATTGAAAAGAAAATTTGAAGTCAAGGTCGCATCAAATTCTAAAAGTGTGAATGTATTAGTGAAAAAGTGTGAATGCATTGAAATTTGAAAGGCAAAACTTGATCGTGTAACCCTCAAGTTACATAAATTCCACTCATGCGAAATCTTGTTTTTGAAGGCATCTCTATATTTTCTTCTTATTTTTCCTTTTTATGTTATTCATAACTTAATTAAATTTATTTATATTAAACTCACATCCATGTTTTTTGGTTTGTTTTTATTTGTTTACAAACACACACATACACATATACCTATTTTGTTTTGATAGCTAGTTCAGATAAAGTGGCGATTAACTGCGATAAAAGTTAGAGAAGATACCAATTTTACGTGCTTCGCAAGTAGATTCATATTGAATCTACTAGATTCGCTCTCATAATTTTGTATGGCGAAGCAAGTGGATTCGGTCATGATTGGGGCGTGAAGCATGAATAGAGAGCGAAGCACGTACCGTCTAAACACAATATAAAGTCAAAAATATCCTTTGAGTTCAATATCCTTTTACTTTTTTGTATAAATTTAACAAAATTTAACTTTTTGATTAAATTCGTTACTGACTCAGATGTTGCAAATACAATTCCCTTGACTGTGGTTAGAATTAAAAACGCATTTTCATATTGTAAATGGCAAATATTTTGAAATTTCTCAGTTAAAAATATGTACTCGTACTCGTGGCCCCAAAAATGTATATAACTTATTAAGCATATTTCTATTCTTTTTGTATGTACTTCAAAAAGCATTTTAATCGCAACACTATTCGACAATTTATATAAGTTGTTACAAAGTTTGACAAATAAAATTAAAATCAAAACTAAGAATTTCGAATATTTGGAAGGCGAGACTGACTCCGTATTAAATGATTTTAGTTATTTATTATATAATTTCGAAGAAACAATATGTATGTTTTATTCGATCTTTATATAAATATTCCGAACAAATTTAAGTGTGTATAAACATATTAAGTAGCTATAGCTACAGCTGCTTAAAAATTAAATGGGTATACGTTTCGAATAAAACATACCTAATATTGCATAATCTGAAAAAGAGTTACTTAAAAATTAATTGTACTCGTATTTACTAATACATACATCGACCTTTATTAAAATTTAATTTAGCGCGTAGGAAAATAGCGCGTTTTGACTATAAATTGTTGATAATAATGTAACTTAGCGCGTTCTAGCGCGTTTTGAGAAAGGGTATAGCGCGTTTGGGTTATAAATAGTTGGCATCGCTGGTACAAAGACAGAGAGTGAGAGAGAGAAAATTGTTTTTTCGTCGTTCGTCGGCGTACAAATTATATCAGCCCAGCTGATTATCAGCTGTTGCTACCAAATTGAGCATTTTGAACCAAAACGTCAAAATTTGCTTAGAAATCTTCTGACAGATTGGTTTTGTAGCATAGCAAACCACGTGTTGTTTTTTGTGTTGTAAAATTGTTGTAGCGATAAGGTCACCTGATACTGAATTCGCCTTGATGTAAAATAATGCCAGGTACCAGCGTTGCCACAACCAAAATATTTTTGTAGCCAAAATATGAAAAAGAAGTAACCAAAGGGGACAAAAAGTAACCAAAGTTTCTATATATTTTATATATGCACTATTTTATTAGTACTTCAGTTGAGAATTATATCTGTGGCAACATGGAATAATCGATGAGGTGTTGTGTTATTGCTATATTCTTTGCATATAAAGCTTTGTAACCAATGCAGCTATCAACTAGGGCATAATTTTTAGGGTTTCGTACACCAAAGGTTAAAAGAAACCCTATTGCTTTCGCTACACTGTCCGTCTGTCACAGTGTATTTTCTCGAGAACCGTAATATGGACACAGTGTGCAGACCAAGGTACATCAATCAGGTACCAGCATTTCTACAACAAATATTACAATAGCAATAACCACATGCACTTTGTTGCTATAAATTACCATCTTACTTTTCAAAACAGGGTAGCATAGTTAGATTGTATGTCTGTTATAAGAAATGTCAAATACCATACAAAACTGAATATTCGTTAGGTGTTTATGGATATACAAATAAAAGCATGTTCTTAGGCTTATGCCTATACACAATCCAAATTTGACATTTGGCTTGGTATAATGACATTAGTCACCTGGTGTACTGCTGCCACCTAATAAATGCGCCTTGGACCTTTGGTCGCTACAACAACAAATACATGAGAGTTGGAAATTAAAAGGTGTTCCAAGACGAGCAACAAAAAATGTTAAAATCCCATGTAATATATATACAATTGTATGTACATACACTTAAAATTTGTAAGAATAGTGTATTTTTATACAGACTACAACAATTAACACTAAAATTTAAAAAAATTTTAATTAAAGGGTGTATCATCAATTAATGAAATTTTGACTATGCAATTTTGATAACTTGCTGTATCTTGGAAACCGTAAGAGCAAAACTCTTGAAATTTTCAAAAACGGTAAACAAAAAAACCCCAAGAGTATAAAATCGACAAACCCAAAGAAAAAATCGCCAAAAAAAAAATCGCCAAAACAAAAAAAAATCACCAAACAAAAAAAAGCAACAAATTAAAAAAAATTCTGAAACGAAAATATATCGCGAAAATCCGGAAAAATCGGAAAAAAATGAAGAAAATCGCCAAAATGAAAAAAGTTTCCAAAATGAAAAAATTCGCCAAGCTGAAAATAATCGCCAAAACGAGAAAAAAGCGAAAGAAACAAAAAAAATTATTTTACTTGAAAAAACGTCAAAAACGCTGTATTAAAAACGCTCAAGGCCTAACACACGGAACCCTCCGTACGCGAGTCAAAGTCGCACTGAATTTATTAAAAGTACTTGAGCGATTATTCCATGTTGCCAAAGATATAATTATTATAAAATCGTATAATATAAATTAACCATTACATTTAAATTTGATTTTAGTTTTATAAATTAGGTGCTATATCAAAAAATTCGTTGTACCTTCATAGTGAACAGACGTAATAGCGGAATTTTTCTTACATACAAACTAAACAAAAAAATTATACAAAAAATATTCGTAGTACATATTAACGTTGATAAATAAGCCTTTTTTTTGCTTTGCTAATATTTTTACATATTGAAATAACAAAACCAAAAAAAAACCGTAAACAAAAAAACATACAAACATACCCTTGAGGAATACTCTATATGAGTACCCCAAAGGAAAAAAATAGTGAAGTGAGTTCTAACGGCAGAAATGCCTATTTTACTGTGAGTTTTGATGCTCATAATGATAACAATAAAAATAAAATATCTGATAATATACTTGCTGTGAGTTCTGAAGCTCTTAATAAAAATCAAAAATCTGATAATAGACTTTTTCTAACGGCAAAACCACAGATTCGTCAGCGATCAACTTCGCTTTGTCCAATGCCAACTAGTGAATCGTTGACAATATTGCCTAGTACTTCCACATTTAACTCAGCGATATCACCCGCCTCGGGCTCGGGGTCATCACTTAACCAAGTTGTCACTGAAAATAAGAGTAGCCCAAAACCCAAGGTCCAAGTCGGAATAGACAGATACATTACAATTTTAAAGCGCGGGCGAAGCCCAAATTCTACTAAAATTGCATCTGCTCCAAAGATGTCTAGGGATAACAGCGCATCCTCTACTAATCGGCAAAACCGTTTCAAAATATTGCAAGATGACAATGACAAACCCGCTGAATCTGCGAACAAAACCTCCAAGCCGCCACCAGTCTATTTAAGAGAAAAAAAAGATTTTCGAAAAATGGTTTCTGAATTTGAAAAAAGTAAAACAAATTTCTACACATATCAGCTCAAGAGTGCTAAAGGTATGCAGATTGTGTTGAAGGGCATAGATTCCTATGTTGCTCCTGAAGAAGTAAAAGATGCTCTCGTCCTCCAGGGTTTTAAAGTAAAAAATGTATCTAACATAATAAATAGGGAAAAGATCCCTCAACCTCTATTTCGCGTTGAACTTGAGCCAAATGATATACAATTGAAAAAAAATGAGACCCATCCAATATATAATTTAAGATATCTCTTGTATCGAAAAATAACCGTTGAAGAACCACACAAGCGTTCAGGACCCGTACAGTGCCATAATTGTCAAGAATATGGCCACACTAAAACTTACTGCAAATTACCTACTGTTTGTGTTGTGTGCGGCGAATTACACGGCACTGCTAGTTGCAATAAACCAAAAGATCAAAGTGGCAAAAAATGTAGTGATTGTGGAGAAAATCACACCGATAACTACAGAGGTTGTCCTGTGTACTCTTTCGTCAAACAGACTATGAGGCAAACACCTAAATTGGCCCCAGCCCAATCACCAAACGCTTTATCAGCCACTATTGCGCAAGTGAGCCAACCAGTTAGTTCCCGTGTATCGTATGCAGATGCTGCTAAGACAAATGCTATTCATACACAAAATGTTTCACCACCAAATAATTCAACAAATACAAACTCGAACTTTAATTTCAATCGCCTTGAAGCTACTATTGATAATCTGGTGCAAACTATAAATAATTTTACAACAAATAAATTGCATGATGCAAGAAATGCTGCGAATGCAGAATACATTGCTTCAAGCTTTAGTTAACAAACCATGAACACGTTAAAAATATGTTTCTGCAACGCAAACGGCATTCGCCAACATAAAATGACAAAGACAAATGCTATTCATACACAAAATGTTTCACCACCAAATAATTCAACAAATACAAACTCGAACTTTAATTTCAATCGCCTTGAAGCTACTATTGATAATCTGGTGCAAACTATAAATAATTTTACAACAAATAAATTGCATGATGCAAGAAATGCTGCGAATGCAGAATACATTGCTTCAAGCTTTAGTTAACAAACCATGAACACGTTAAAAATATGTTTCTGCAACGCAAACGGCATTCGCCAACATAAAAATGAACTTGAGCACTTCCTCACGGAAAAAAATATTAACATAATGTTGGTCTCTGAGACTCATTTGACTTCGAGAAGCCTTTTTAAAATTTATGGCTACACCTTATATGATTCAAAGGACCCGAGAGGAAGAGCACGCGGTGGATCAGCAATTTTAATAAAATCAAGACTCAAGCATTATTTTATTGACAACATTTGTGAAGAACATTTACAAGCAACGAATATTTGTGTCGAAAATTTTTGCACTAATTTTGTCATATCATCAATTTACTCTCCTCCTAGATTCGCAATTACTGAGGATCAATACGAGGATTTTTACAAATCTCTGGGCCCTTGTTTCGTAGCAGCTGGCGACTATAATGCTAAACACACGTTCTGGGGTTCGCGTCTTATTACACCCAGAGGTCGAGCGTTGTTCAATACAATTTCCAAAATGGGCTTGGATGTCATTTCGAGTGGGGAGCCCACTTATTGGCCTACTGACATACGTAAAATTCCGGATGTAATAGATTTTGGCGTTATGAAAAATATCTCTAAGGATTTAATTCAAATTGAAGCTTCTCTAGATCTCTCGTCCAATCACGATCTCCCACAATCGTTACAATTTGTAGCCCGTTAGGAACTGATTTACCTCACCCATATGCGAATTTGATAAATCGTGTTAATTGGCTGCGATTTAAAAAATATCTTAGTAATCATTGCACGGAAAATATTACGCTAAGAACACATGATGATATTGAATCTAACATTGCCATCCTTAATGAAAATATTAAACAGGCTGCTGAGCATGCCACTACCGCCCATCCGCAGACTAGGATAAATAAAATTTATTCTACGGATATTGAACGTCTCGTAAGTGAAAAAAGAAGAGCTAGAAGAGAGTGGCAACAGTACAGATCACCCCAACTTAAAATCAGATTTAAAGAGTGTACTAAACGACTCCAAGAGTTGCTTGCATTTGAAAAAACTGCATCTCTTAAAAATTATTTGGAAGGTCTTGATGTCACATCAGCATCTAATTACTCTTTGTGGCGCGCTGCTAGAAAGCTTAAAACACCAGTTGAGTTTAAACCACCTCTGCGCACATCTACAGGAAGTTGGGCAAGAAGCGATACTGAAAAAGGTAAAATATTTGGTGAGCATTTAAAATCCGTATTCACCCCAAACACGTGTTCTGGTGCTGTTGATTTGCCAAATGTAGTTGCGCTACCCCCTCGACCAATAGAATTTAAGACGCGTGATGTACAAAAAATAATTGCAGAACTCAACCCGAAGAAAGCCCCGGGTATTGATGGAATTAGTAACCAGATGTTGATGAAGTTGCCTCGTATAGATATTAGAATACTGTTATTCATTTTTAACGCTATTTTACGACTGGAGTATTATCCAAACAGCTGGAAGCTTGCCAAGGTTAAAATGATTCCAAAGCCGGGCAAAGATCTTACCAAAGCTGAGTCATATAGGCCAATAAGTTTACTGTCAACAATGTCAAAGCTCTTTGAAAAGTTACTCATGATAAAATTGTCCCCAATTCTAACTGATAATGAGTGCATACCGGATCATCAATTTGGATTTAGAAGTCAGCATAGCACCATTGAAGAAACTCATAGATTGGTTCAATTTATAAGAAAAACTTTTGAAGAAAAAAAGTATTGCTCTGCGCTGTTCATTGACGTTTCTCATGCATTTGATAAAGTGTGGCATGAAGGCCTAATTTTAAAATTAAAGACTTACCTACCAATAAATATTCTAAATCTGCTGGAAAGTTACACTATTGCCCGGAAGTTCACTGTTGTGGAAGGAGACTTTATGAGTACGCCTGAAATAATCTCATCCGGTGTGCCACAGGGGAGTATACTGGGGCCAGTTTTATATTTGATTTATACTTGTGATATGCCCTTGAGCAGCAATATCCATACATCTACGTTTGCCGATGATACAGCCTGCCTTAGTATGCACGAAAACCCACACGAGGCTTCAAGATATCTTCAGCAACATATTACTCAGCTAGAACTACGGTTAAACATGTGGAGAATAAAGGTAAACGAACAGAAGTGTGGTGAGGTAACATTTACCTTAAGAAAAGACAGTTGTTCCCCCGTTACAATGATATACAGTTAAAGAAAAATGAGACGCACCCAATTTATAGTCTAAAATACCTTTTACACCGAAAAATCACAGTTGAAGAGCCACGTAAGCGTTCAGGTCCCGTACAGTGCCATAATTGCCAAGAATATGGCCACACAAAAACCTACTGCAAATTACCTACAGTTTGTGTTATCTGCGGTGAATTGCATGTTACTGCTAGCTGTACCAACCCAAAAGTACAAGCAGAAAAAAATGCAGTAATTGTGGAGGTAATCACACCGCTAACTACAGAGGATGCCCTGTATACTCTTTCGTTAAACAGGCTATGGGTCAAAAATCTAAATTACCTCCAGTTCATTCAGCAAATGCTTACTCCGCCACTCTGCCTCAAACTAGCCAAATAGTTACTTCACGTGTATCGTATGCCGATGCTGCTAAGACTAGTTCTATTCCCACACAAAATGTTCCACCGCCAAGTAATTCAACGAGTGCCAACTCTAGCTTTAACTTTAGTAGTCTTGAAGCTACTATTGAGAATCTGGTGCTAACTATAAACAACTTTACAACAAATATGACTAGCATGATGCAAGAAATGCTGAGAATGCAGAATACTCTGCTTCAAGCATTAGTCAACAACCCATGAACACGTTAAAACTATGTTTCTGGAACGCAAACGGAATTCGCCAACATAAAAATGAACTTGAGCACTTCCTCACGGAAAAAAATATTGATATAATGTTGGTCTCTGAGACTCACTTGACTTCGAGAAGCTGCTTTAAAATAAATTGTTACACTCTATATGATTCAAAGGACCCGAGAGGGAGAGCATGCGGTGGATCAGCAATTCTAATTAAGTCAAGACTCAAGCACTATATCCTTGAGAACGTTAGTGAAGAATATATGCAAGCTACGAATATTTTCGTAGAAAATTTTTGTGCGAACTTCGTGATATCATCAATTTACTCACCTCCCAGATTTTCAGTTACCGAAGATCAGTATGAGAAGTTCTACAAATCGCTTGGATCTTGTTTCGTGGCAGCTGGTGACTACAATGCAAAACATACGTACTGGGGCTCGCGTCTTGTTACACCTAGAGGTAGAGCGTTGTTTAATACAATTTCAAAAATGGGCTTAGATGTCATTTCGAGTGGGGAGCCTACTTACTGGCCTACTGACGTAAGAAAAATTCCAGATGTTATAGATTTTGGCGTCACGAAAAATATCCATAGGGGCTTAATTCACGTAGAGGGCTCTGTAGATCTGTCCTCCGATCACTCTCCCACAATAGTTACAATTTTCAACCCACTAAGGAGTGATTTAACTAACTCATATGCGAAAACGATTAATAGGGTCAACTGGCTAGGATTCAAAAAATATATTAGTAGTCACTGCGTAGAAAACATTCAGCTAAGATCACCTGATGATATTGAATTTAATATTGCCAATCTTAACGAATATGTATATTAAACAGGCTGCTGAACATGCCACTACTTTTTCCGCATACTGGCTTTAATAGAATTTATTCTACGGAAATTGAACGTCTTGTATGTGAAAAAAGGAGAGCTAGAAGAGAATGGCAACAACACCGATCACCCCTAAATAAAATCAGACTTAAAGAATGTACTAAACGACTCAAAGAGCTGCTATCGTCGGAAAAAAATGCATTACTGGAAAAGTATTTAGAAGGTCTTGATGTAACGTCAACATCTAATTACTCTTTATGGCGCGCTACTAGAAATCTTAAAAGACCCGTTGATCTCAAATCACCTTTGCGTACTTCGACTGGAGGCTGGGCAAGAAGCGATAGTGAGAAAGGTAACTTATTTTCTGAGCATTTAAAATCTGTATTCACTCCCAATTCATGTACGGGTGCTGCCGATTTACCGAGTGTAGTCTCTCTACCCCCTCGTCCCTTAAGGTTTAAGATGCGTGAACTACAAAAAATAGTTGCTGAACTCGACCCTAAGAAAGCTCCAGGTATTGATGGCATTAGTAACAAGATGCTGATGAACTTGCCTCATATTGCAATAAGAATTTTGCTATTTATTTTTAATGCCATTTTACGAATGCAGTATTTTCCACATAACTGGAAACTTGCCAAGATTAAAATGATTCCAAAGCCAGGCAAATATCTTACCAAGGCTGAGTCATATAGGCCTATAAGCTTACTTCAACAATTTCAAAGCTTTTCGAAAAGCTACTCATGACTAAATTGTCCACAATTTTAGCTGATACTGGGTGCATCCCGGACCATCAATTTGGCTTTAGAAGTCAGCATAGCACTATTGAGCAAACGCATAGATTGGTTCAAATTATAAGGAGGACTTTTGAAGAAAAGAAGTATTGTTCTGCCCTTTTTATTGATGTTTCTCAGGCATTTGACAAAGTATGGCACAAAGGCCTAGTTTTAAAATTGAAGACATACCTACCAATAAATATACAAAAGCTTTTGGAAAGTTATATTCTTGATAGAAAGTTTACTGTTGTGGAAGGAGACTTCATGAGTGTACCCGAATCTATATCTTCTGGTGTGCCACAGGGTAGTATTCTGGGGCCAGTCTTGTATCTAATATATACTTGTGATATGCCTGTGAGCAATAACATCCACACTTCTACATTTGCCGATGATACAGCCTGTTTGAGTATTCACAAAAATCCTGATGAGGCATCCCGCAATCTCCAAGCACACATTACCCAGCTTGAAATATGGTTGAACTTATGGAGAATTAAAGTCAATGAACAAAAGTGTGTTCATATAACGTTTACCCTAAGAAAAGATACCTGTTCCCCCATTCGAATCAACAATCAAAATATTCCTCAACATTCTCAAGTCAAATACCTTGGCATACACCTTGATCGAAGGCTTACATGGAAATATCATATTGACTCTAAGTTAACCCAAATGAAACTTAAATTGACTCAAATATATTGGTTAATTGGCAGAAATTCAACACTCAGCCTAGACTGCAAACTTTTGATATACAAGTCGCTTTTGAAGCCAATATGGTGCTATGGAATTCAGCTATGGGGCACTGCTTCAGCTTCAAATGTCGAGAGAATCCAACGAAGGCAAAACAAAATTTTACGTTTGATAACATCTGCTCCATGGTACGTTAAAAATTCAAATATTCATCGTGATTTAAATATGCCACTAGTGAGTGAAGAAATTGCAAAATACGCAGGCAAATATTACTAAACTCCTAATCCGCTTGCCCGTAATATTTTGAGCTTTACTGGAAACATCCGCCTAAAAAAGAGGGACATAAGGGCTGTTATACTCAACACTCCAGATGGGACTGCTTAAAAATACTTCTTTTTTTTCCTTTTTGATTATCACTACTTATGTATTATTTATAACTATCACTAAGCTTATGTCCGATATTGGTCGGGCCTAATAATTATATTTAGATTTAAGATTTGATTACTTATTGTTAGTTCATTTTTGAAGATACAATAAATAAATATGTATATGATAAAAAAAAAAGGTAACATTTACCTTAAGAAAAGACAGTTGTTCCCCTGTTACAATCAATAATCAAATTGTTCCTCAAAACTTACATGTGAAATACCTTGGTATACATCTTGATCGAAGGCTCACATGGAAATACCGCATTGACTCCAAGCTAACGCAAATAAAACTTAAACTAACTCAGATGCATTGGCTGGTTGGTAGAAACTCAACCCTCACCCTAGATTGTAAACTTTTAATATACAAGTCGCTCTTAAAACCTATATGGTGCTACGGAATTCAGCTATGGGGTACTGCTTCAGCTTCTAATGTCGAGAGAATCCAACGAAGGCAAAACAAAATTTTACGGTTAATAACATCGGCTCCATGGTATATAAAAAATTCAAATATACATCGTGACTTAAATATGCCACTAGTGACTGAAGAAATTGCAAAAAACGCTGGCAAATATTTAACAAAACTCGAGTCACATCCTAATCCGCTTGCCCGTAATATTTTGAACTTTACTGGACACATCCGCCTAAAAAAGAGGGATACAAGGGCTCTTATTCACAGCACTCCAGATAGGACTTCCTGAAAATACTTTTATTTTTTTTTATATATTTTTTTTCCTTTTGATTATCACTACTTATGTATTATATATAACTATTACTAAGCTTATGTCCGACACTGGTCGGGCCTAATTATATTTTTAAATTTAAGATTTGAATACTTATTGTTAGTTCATATATGAAGATACAATAAATAAAAAATCATGTATTAAAAAAAAAACAAAAAAAAGTGCTATTTTTATCTGTTAAAGTAAAAATATATAATTTTTTACAAAAAATACTTTATGTATTAATATTACTAGAAATAAAAAACAAAAAAAGTTATCCTTACTTATACTTACTAATATTACGCTGAAACCATTAAACCGATTTTAAAAACTCTTTCACAAGTAGAAAGCTACATTACCATATTGGACATATAGGATATTTTTTTTATCCGATTCAGAACCAGTTTTTTATATTTGTTACCGGTTTTAAGACGGGTTTTTTTTTGTATTTTTAGACAGATTAACGCGAACGGAGCCGCGGGTAAAAACTAATAAGTAATAAAAATAAAATGTAATTTAATTACATTCCTTATCCAAACACATGACCGAATAGATTAAGTATTAAAATATACATACTAAGTATTTTGTATTTTAAATACATAGCCTGAAAGTATTTTTTATTTTATACTTTAAATACATGACCAGCAAGTATTTTGTATTTTTATTTTAAATACCGCAACCCATGTATTTTGGCCAACTCTATCATTCGTTATGTTAATGTCAGTTGAAAAAGGCGAAGTTTAACGTATGACGGGTTCATTGTGCCCCGGCCTTTATTTGCATGTGGTACTAATGGGTGTTTTTTATTGAGGTATAGAACTTTAAGTTGGCATCACTTTTTTAACTGGCGGCCATTTTGTCAGCTGTCAAGTGATTAATATTTAGTTTGGTTTGCCATTTCATCATGAACAGGTTGACAAAAGAACAACGCTTGCAAATCGTGCAAATTTATTTCGAAAATAATGGTTCAGTTCGCGAAGTTTACCGCAAGCTCCGTCCATTTTATGGTCGACATAATCGTCCATCAGAGCAATTAATTCGGTTAACCATGGATCGTTTTCGCACTACGTTTACTCTATGTAATAATACGCATCCGCAGAGACGTCGAACAGTGCGCACCGAAGAAACAATTGCCGCTGTAGAGCAAAGTGTTGAAGAGGACCCGAATGAATCGATTCGCCACCGTGCACAGCAATTGGAGCTTTGTCCATCAACTTTATGGAAGATTTTGAAGATGTTGAATGTGGATGAGTTGTGGTTCCAACAAGACGGCGCTACATGCCACACAGCGCACGTCACAATCGATTTATTGAAGGAAACATTCGATGAGCGCATAATTTCGCGGAATGGACCTGTCAATTGGCCACCAAGATCGTGTGATTTGACACCATTGGATTATTTTCTTTGGGGATATGTGAAGTCGCTCGTCTACGCCAACAAACCAGAAACGTTAGGGGACTTGGAAGCCAACATTCGTGGCGTTATTGCCAACATACGGCCCCATATGCTCGAAAAAGTGGTTGAAAATTGGACCTGTAGAATTGGCTTTTTTCGAGCCAGCCGCGGCGGCCACATGCCCGAAATCATATTTAAACATTAATGGCATAAAATTATCCTTCCAATAAAGCCAAATTGATGGACATTAAAACGATTTTCTTGTGTTTTATTTCAATTCGAAGTTCTATACCTCTAAAAAAAACACCCTGTACTACAAGAATTATAACAATACAAAAACAACATGGTTGCTTCTGTTTTTGCCGGCCATACACTACACAAGTTCAGTGCTCAAGTCTGGCACTGCGTAAACTAAGTTTGTGACACACACTATACAAGTAAACTGTGCATTTTTTATTTTAATTCGCCATAATGCTGGTGATTATTTGTATAATTCTAGGAATTCTGTCCAGAATATTTATTCTGCACTCATTTCTTGTTGTGGACTCTTAAAAAATCACGAAACAACTGAGCGTTTGCAACATACACTACACAAGTTAACTGTACAGTTTTCAAACTTGAGCAAATATAACAATCATTTTGATATTTAATTAGTGCAGACATGTGCAGTGAACTTGTGTAGTGTATGTCCAGCATTTTTCCTAATTTACATTTCAGACATTTCTTGCCGGACATTTTTTCAATTTCGTTTTGTTCTTGCCCAAAGCTTTTACATTACGGAAATTAATAGACACACAGAAATTGTTCTAGTTTGTTTACTTCTTCTTCGCGTTTGCTACTTACATACATACATATGCCTTCATAATACACATCAAGTATCCATACAGCCATTGAAATGAGAAAAATCATATGAAGCAACAACAATAAATTGAGAAAAGTAGAAAAGAGAAAGAAAAAATTTCCGGTACAGACGGTTGTGTACTACACACTCTGCATCTTCGCCTCTTCTTCTACAAACTTCGTCTGTCTGTCTTTCAATTTCCCAAATGTAAAAGGGTACTTTGGGAGATTGTGTTGTCAAGTCCTCGTCCAGACTTGCAATTTTATAAAATTCTGCTTTAAAATTGCATAAGTGTCCACATTAGGAAATTCTAGTTTTGCAGTTAAGTATTAAAAAATTTTATTTCACAACAAATTTGCCTAAAAAATTAACAATTATTTTTACTTTTTGTTACATTTTGTGTGTTTTCATACAACTGAACAAATAAAATAAAATAAAACCTCAAATACACCTACAAACTTCAAATTAACAACTGCGAATTTCAAAACAAGAGAGAATTGCGAGCACATGAAACTCTGTACCCCTCCCCAATTTTCTCACCCCTCTCACCAATACACTCAAGAATTGCTGCAACAAAAATTGCAAGTATGGGCGAGAACCAACATACGCACGTGTGTACGTGCTTCTAAAGGCCGTTTCACACTATAATTAATGTGACCATCCGTCCCGCTTTTGGCGGGACAGTCCCGATTTTCGGTTCACCGTCCCGGTGTCCCGGAAGGAAAATGGGAATTTGTCCCATAATATAATAGCATAATATACATGTTTGAAAATGTAAAAAAGTTAAAAATTTTTCTTCCGTACGTTACTATTGCGGTGTACCGGTGTGTGTCTCGCTTTGAGTTACTAAAAAAATGGTCACGTTAACTATAATACAAGTATTAATACTTTTGTGGAAAATGCAACTCTGATATGTTGAGTTTTTATTGTCTTTTGAAACAGAAATTAGATTAGGGATGCATTTTCGTCAAAAGTATTAATACTTGTATTATAGTGTGAAACGGCCTTAACCAAGAATGATAAAATACAAGATTACGCCTTGCGCATGAGTTACCGTTTGATGACTTAAGCAGTCTAGACACGGTCAAAATGCTTGCTGAGATTGGTTATAGTATGAGTAAAAATTTGTTAGTATGTGTGACACCAACGACGCTTCATGGAAAATCAAAAAATTTTGATTTTTGGCATGCTTGCTGTCACTTTTTATATACGTGTATGTGTTAACCCCTCAAGCACGAACAAATTTTCATTATAATTTTATTTCCATTGTGAACGGTTGCTAACAAATCGGAATTAAAAGAAGAAAAACATAGATTTGACTGGTGAAGAAGTGTTGGCACTTTTTATTGCACTTTTCTCTTTCTTTTGTAAATAGTGCTGCCATTATTTTTATTAAATTTCTTTATTTAGACATTTTTATATATTTTTTAATCCAAACGAACAGCACAAAAGATGTTACCATGCTTGATAGGCCAATGATTTTCTGGATTGCAAAGTTGTTTTTTGAATTTTCTAGCCTTGCAAAGTTTTCTTGCTTAATAACATTTTTCTGCATTGTCGGCCTTCGGCCGGGCTTAAGGATTTTCTCCACCATGGTGTTTCCCGAGACGGCGCAGTCTAGTAATGATTTTCTGCCTTGCAAAGTTTTCTTGCTTAATAAGGTCTTCCTGCACTGCCGGCCTTTGGCCGGGCTTAACGGTTTTCTCCACCATGATGTTTCCCGAGACGGCTCAGCCTAGTAATGATTTTCTGGATTGCAAAGTTTTCCTGCTTAATAACATTTTGCTGCATTGCCGGCCTTTGGCCGGGCTTAAGGATTTTCTCCACTGTGGTGTTTCCCGAGACGGCGCAGCCTAGTAATGATTTTCTGGATTGCAAAGTTGTTTTTTGAATTTTCTATAGGATAGCATACCTTTTTTTAATTTTTGAAATACCAATATTGGTCATATTCGTTGAAAAACACCGTATAATCACAATATTGTACTAGAATTTCAGAGGCCTATAACTCGGAAACAAAGCCTCGCCGCCAATATTTTTATTTATTATTTTTCAATTTACTATAGGATAGGATACTTTTTTTTTTCATTTTTGGGAGGTGACCCTAAACTCGATTTAAGCCTAAAGTTTTTGTGCACTGCCGGCCTTTGGCCGGACTTAAGGATTTTCTCTAGTAAATATGTTATGCCTTGTAAAGTTTTCCTGCTTAATAACGTTTTCCTGCACATATGGCCTTTGGCCAGGCTTAAGGATTTTCTCCACTATGATGTTGCCCAACACGACCTAACTAATAAAGATTTTTAAATTGCAAAACAGTAACTACATAATATGTATAATATATATAATACATTAACAAACGTGGACATAAAATGTAAATATAAACAAAACTTTTGACATAAGAGTAGACAAATAATGTAGAACAAAAAAACTGTCATCTGGCGTAGTAATGCCACCTGTTATTTCATCATGCATTGTGCATGTACCTCAAGGTGTATTTAACTAGGTGGCAGCGTTACTTCAGCTAATAATTTTTTGCTCTATGTGCTTTGTAGCTGAAGAATGTCAAAAACTTCGATTTTGTTTTTGTTTTAGTACAATTGTTTTTATGCTTTTAGCATTCTTCGGTTCTTTACATAGCTATGGTTGCTGTATTTTTGTATAAAAAATCCTTACGCAGTCACCTGTATAATTACACCATGATGTACCTGTTATAATTGTATCATGCTTTCGTTAATATAACATAGCGTCTATACCTGATATTAACTTTGATATAATATGAGAGAGAACGTCGGCAGAATAAGGAGAAAAATATATTTATAATAATATATATGTAGGGGAAAGCGTACTATTTTAAATATCATGATATTTCATAATTATTATGCAGCCGTGTAGTAAACACCTTCGTTTATTGTAATAGTAATGTGTGTTTCATAAAAATTTTGGCATTTCCTTAATACATCGTGTATAATTAAAACATTTCCGCATTATTTTTAACAAAAAATATTAATTTTTACTTTAATACACAAAATTCTCTTCACGTATTTATGTATATATGCGTTTTTTGACACTTGATATCATAATATTGTTTTCTAAATATATATTATGACAACTCTATTATAATATCTGATATAATATTACTATAATACTAATATTGCAGTCCACACGTCATATGATTCTCTCTGCTATGAAATTTGACGTTTGCTGATAGAAATATATTTGATATTATATCAGGTATAGACGCTATGTAAGCAAACAAATAAATGTCAGAAACACAGAGGATCCTTTGTGATTACACGTTAGTTGAAGCCTTACATGACACATCAACCTTCAACTTTTACATAACGATCTTGCCGTTCAACTTTTACAATATGCAAAATGTATGGTAAATAATGTATAAATTAACATGACCTGCACAAATCATGACCTGTCTAAATCATGCCAGTGGAAACATACTATAAGGGTGCCTTTACATGGTAATACAAAGTATTACGACTTTGGAGAGTCAAAATATTATGGAATCCTCTCCGTGCTTAAAAAAAGAGAACAAGTTTGTTACAGACAGAGTTGGGCAAAATACATGGCTCGCGGTATTTAAAATACAAAATACTTGCTGGTTATGTATATAAAATACAAAATACTTTCAGGCTATGAATTTAAAATACAAAATACTTGCTGGTCATGTATGTATTTAAAATACAAAATACTTCCACATAATTTATGTATATATGTATTTACGATTATAATTACAGGTGGTGTTACTAGTTCAGGCTCACTCTATTCTTGCTAGTTAAGGCCGGGGCACAATGAATTCGTCATGCGTTAAACTTCGCCTTTTTCAACTGACAGCTAAGTTGAAATACGTGGTTTCTTATGATGTCGGTTGCACTCAGTACGTGTCCGTCAATGCAAAGTACAACATTTGGTCAACTTTTAACTTTTTGCGTACGTTGAGTAGTTTGACAGATATTAGTCGGTTTTTTTGGTATGTTCTGATTTAGATTTTTGTGTTTTGTGGCAGCAAAAATAGAACTAAACAAAAGAAATAAATACAAAAAGTTGAATTTAATATACAAAATGGAGAATCGATCTATAGAAGCTGTTAAAATGCTTCCGTCAATAAAGTTGTCATTTTGCCAACCATAGAGTACTATTCATAATTCTGTGGTGCCAACCTTCTCCGTTGTTACGTTAATGTCAGATGAAAAGGGCGAAGTTTAACGCATGACGGATTCACAGTGATGCCAGAATTCATTCACCAATAATGGCTAAATGTAGACAAAAAAAATGGCTAAAAATTAGCTAAAAAATGGCTAAGTGCCACGAATGCAAAAATCATGAACTTTAAACAGAAACAAGAAGGTTTTTCATATATTTTTTTAAAAGCAAATTCGGAACATTTTTTCAAGTAAATAAAAATAATAAATTGAAGTAATAAATAAAAAAGTAACGTAATAATAAACAAATAATAAAGTAATGAAGAAACAAGGAAAAACTGCGCATTTAGTGCAAACTTGCAATACTTGCAGTACGCCTTCTATTCATTTGTGCACTCTGCTATTCAGTTTTTAAATTTTTGGGTTACTAATCATTCCTTGCGAAATTTTTGTTTATAATTTTTGTTAACTTTCTATTTTTTAAACTTTCTTTTAAGCTTTAATTTGTATTTTAATTTCACTCGTGTAAAACAAAAATTACCCTTGTTTGATTGATATCATAAACTACCAACTAGATCCGACAACTTATAAGAACGGAGTAGTAAATTTTATTGATACCAATTTAGCCATCTCCTTCATATTGCATTTTTTTGTTGCAGCAATTCTTGAATATGTGATAGAGTATTAAAATAGAAATACATATATACATATTGTATTCCTCTCTATATCTTTTACACACAAAAATGAAAAGTTGCTGCAAAAAAAATTGCAATTTTGAACCGGGATTTATTGACATTAATGCGAAAGTGTTGGAATATTGTCTGAAAAATTAACAATTTGTAACCTGCAGAGCCAAGAATAAAAACGCGCGTGGTTGATCTTTAAGAAAGCTTTATTTAAGTAAAAAAATATAAGGCAAGCCAAAGTAAAAATAGAGTTGTGTTTTCTGACACAAAACAATGTTGTCAATATTCAATTTCTATTTTCAACATCCTCACCTAAATTAATATTAAACCATTCCCATGCCCTTGAGACATGAAGATAATTTTTGATTCACCAACGGCTTCGTAAGAGCATCAGCTATCATATCATTAGAAGGAACCTTGTCTAAAACCACTTTCCCATCAGCCAGAGAGTCCCTTATAAAATGATGACGGACATCTATATGTTTTTGGTCCTGGAGTGATATGAACCATTCATCGCTAGTTGTACTGCTGCATGATTATCGCAAAATATTTTTATAGGCTCGGTCTCTTTTCCAAATAGTTCTTCTTCGAAACTTTTAAGCCATAAACACTCTTATACCGCTGTACACATTGACATATACTCCGCCTCACAAGTTGACAATGCCGTAGTTGCCTGTTTTTTCGATGCCCATGAGATTGCGGCTCCTTGCCTCATAAATACAAATCCGCTTACTGACTTTCTTTGGTCCATGTCACTTGCATAGTCAGCACCACAGTATCCCTCTAGTTTAGAGCATCCAGTCTTCTTAAAATGTAATTTGTAGTTTATAGTACCCTTTAAATAACGTAGGATACGTTTCGCTGCTACCCAGTGCTGTGTGTGCCATAATTGCTGTTGAAACGGCTTAAAAAGTTAACTGCATAACATATGTATGTCTGGCCTAGTAAGCTGCGCTGCGAATAATAGACTTCCAATAAGTTCTTGATATGGATAACAGGACATTTTAGATTTTTCAGCTTCATCGTTGGTGCAGTGTATACTGCTAAGTTTTACATTCACATCTACTGGAGTTGTTATTGGATTACAAGCTGACATTTCGAAACGTTCTAGCATCCTCTGAATGTAAGCAGATTGATCTATTGTCAATCCATCTTTCGTTTGTTCTATTTTTATTCCAAGAAATGATTTAGCATTTCCCAAATCTTTAAGTTTGAATTTTTCTTTCAAATCATTTATTAAAGACCACTTTTGTTCTTCATTATTCCAGAAAACTAAGATGTCATCGACATAAACGGCAAGAATAATAATATTTTGGTTATTTATTTTCGAGTAGATACACTGGTCACTTTTTAGTTGTATAAGGCCAAGGCTCTTTAAACAGTTATTTAGCTTTATGTTCCACATACGTGATGATTGCTTCAATCCATATATAGGTCTGTTCAACTTCAATATATTTCCTTCAGGAACTTTATAACCATCAGGTGTGCCGATAAAAATCGTTTCGTTTAAATCACCCTGTAAAAATGCGGTGCAAATATCTAAATGATTTATTTTTTAGTTGAACTGAACAGCTACTGATAACAAAAAACGCAATGATGAGTATCTCATAAGCGGCGAATAAGTGTCGTTGTAATCTATTTGTGATCGTTGAGCACAACCCCTGGCAACCAGACGAGCTTTGTAACGATTAATCTTGCCATATTCATCACATTTCATCTTGAACACCCATTTCGTAGAAAGCTGCTTTTCATTTCCAGTGCTATTGACGACACTCCACGTATTATTTTCAATTAATGATTCAATTTCTTCTTTTATCGCCTTTTTCCAAAAATCACTTTCATTACTATTTATGGCCTGAAAATAACTCTGTGGTTCTACTTTACTATAAACTGCGGAATACATTACGTAATCATCCATATTAGTTGGTCGTGGATTTCTTGATGAACGACGAGGAACTTGGACTTCATTAATCTCCTCACTTTCTGGTGAATTTTCTCTGGGTGTAAAACCTAACAGCTCATCTTCACTGTCAGCTGATTCATAACTGAATAAAGTTTCTAAATTGTTTTCACTCTCTTCATGTTCATGTCCAGACTCAAAATTATTGGAATTTTCCTCAATAATCATCCTCACCAAATTCCTATCATTTACACAAGCAAGCCGTTCTACTATTTCACAATTTTTAACAAAACCATAGTCTTTTTTATTCGTAAAGTACATTTGTTCTTATATAAACACCACATTTCTACTCACGTGCATCTTTTTTAAAACAGGATCAAAAACTCTATAGGTACGCCTTGGATCTTTCACTATACCCAAGCATTACGCATTTCTTCGACCTCGAGTCCCATTTCTTTCTTAACTGTTTTGGCGTCATTACCATCGCTATGCATCCAAAAACTCTGAAGTATGATATATTTTGTTTACTACCCTGCTATACTTCCTCAGGCGATTTTCCATCGAGTTTCTTATAAGGCGTTCTATTTAACAAATGTGTTGCAGTATTTACTGATTCAGCCCAAAAACATTTGTCCATATGTGCATATATCATCATAGTGCGTGCCTTCTCAACGATAGTACAGTTCATGCGTTCGGCCTTTCCGTTCTGTTGTGGGGTATATGGTGCTGATTTTTTATGTATAATACCGCTATTTTCATATATCTGATTCATCTGTTTGTTGCGAAATTCTAGACTGTTATCAGAACGCAAAATCTTTATCTTTCTATTGGTTTGATTTTCGACCAATTCCTTAAAAATTTTAAATTTACCTGGAACCTTAGACTTATTCCATAAAATATACGTAAATACCTTGTTAATTTATATTTTAAATTTGTCTGCTTACCAAGTAAACAAGGAATACATTTTCCGGTTTCGACATTCTGTGCATTGCAGTCGACTAACAATTCTTTATCCATGTTTACAGCGTGACCAAAACGTTTGTGTAAAAGTTCCCTTGTAATACCAGCAAAATTTTCCTGTGAATGTAAATTCAATCTATAAACGTCTCCATATAAATCGGCATTGGCTATTACATTTAAACCATTTTTAATCGTACACATTTGGCCTGAAAATCGGACATCATACCCCTTCTTAACAAGTTGGTTCACCAATATAAGGTTTGTACAAATTTGCGGTACATACAGCACATTTTCAATAGTGGCCACCACTAATTCGTTTTTCACACTCAAATTTATTGCAATATCGCCCTTGCCAATAGCTTTTAAATTTGTTTTGTCTGCCACCATTACGGTTTCATTTGATTCAAACTTCACAAAATTCTTGAATAGATCTTTCCTATTCGTCATATGAGCTGTAGCTCCTGAATCAATTAACCAGTGGACTGCATCGTAGCTGTATTGCAAATTGAATGCCGCTGTTAAAGTTGTTGCGTTATTATTGTGTGTGTGTTGGTTGTACGTTTTATTTTTACAATTTCTTGCCATGTGACCTTCTTTCTTGCACTTATGTATAACAAACTATACTTTTCTTTTTGGTGTTGCTGCTGCCAGAACTAAAATTTGTTTTCTGTTTGCTGTACATTACGGCATCTACAGACGAGTTAGAAACGGATGCATTATTGTAATTATCAAAATCTTGTATAAGCTTTGTTTTGATAGCATCCGCCGTAATCACAATCCCACTGCTCTCTATTGCCATAATCATGGGTGCGAAATGTTCCGGTAATCCGCTGAGTAAGAGGCAGCCGACCCATTCATCGCTCACGCTCATCCCAATCTCATTTAACTTCTGTGCGGTTGATATAATAGTGTCCACATAATCACCAATATTGTTGCAATTTACGAGATATGTTGTTGTTAATTTTCGCAGCAAGCCACAGCGCCTAGTCAATCCGAAGTCATCGTGTTTTTTAGTTTCTTCCACACATCCTCGGCCGTAGTCATCCCCTGAATGGGGATATACAGATGTGATGAGATCAGTGATGGTATTTTGGTGCGTTTCGGGTATTTTTTGGTGCTTTTTGCCTCTTCATAAACGTGAAATTTTGGTCAGTACCCTTTTTTAAAAAGCGGGTATTTACAGTGCTTTTTAACAATTTCTCACAATGCTTCTGGTGCTTTTTTGTAAAATAAAAATATTTTTAATTTACAAACCTAATGTAAAGTACATTAGGTAAGAGCTAATAGCAGCATCTTTTGACTGAGCCTTATTAAATTGTTTTTAATGACAATAACGGAAACTATGTTAAAAACAATTAAGAAAACTTTTCATAATTGGGATTAAAAAATTAAAATTCTTCTTGCAAAATAGAAAACGGAAGTAACTGGAAAGTACCACATAATTCTCTGCAGAATAATTTATTGATAGTAGTACGCAATAAGCATTTGTTAAAGTTTACACAAATATTTAATCATCCTAGAACAATTGACAGCATGAGGTTGTCAGTTGTTTTAGACAACGGGTAGCCAAGTCCCAATTTTTTGGTATCGTATTGACGTGCTGTCAATGTTGGCAACTGGAATAAGTGTGAATATCGCAAAAACAAAAGCTTTTAAGTTACTTAAGGAAAAAAGTGATGCTTTTAATGCTTTTGTATGTTTAAAATATTTTTCAGTAACATACATATGTATCTTAATCTAAGCCTATCAAATAACTAACACCGATCATATAACTACTAACATTTTGAAAAATTAATAATGGTTTTCATGAGAACTCTTAAAATTGTCATTTGTGCAATTGGGGAAATATGCGAGACTTGTTTCATGAAGCCCCTGTTAGGATTCTTTAAATAAAAGCTAATTGATATCCGAGCAATATGTACAAAGGATGTTTAATTTAACACGTATAAAAAGGAAGTAAGAGAAATAAGGAAAAGTAGCAAAAGATAAAGTTGCATAAAAGTGTAGTTAACATGTTGCCAGATTTTCATTTACCAACACCTCCACTAAAAGCTGGCTAGACGTTATTTAGACCGATCATCTTGGCAAATTTCAGGTGTTTCTCTTTTGTTACCGGTTTGGTGAGGAAGTCTGCAGCCATATCTTCGGATTTTCGGTATTCTAATTCAATATTTCCATGATTTATCTTGTCACGAATAAAATATGACGCACATCAATATGTTTAGAGCGACCGTGATATCCATAATTTTTTGCCAAATTCAAAGCACTTTTATTGTCGCACATAAGAGTAATCGCATCCTGAGAATTTTTCCAAAACTAATTTTTTAACTGACGAAGCCATTCTGACTCCTGGATGGCCGTGGACATCGCCATGTATTCGTCCTCAGTATTAGATAAAGCGACTGTTGCCTGTCACTTGCTGCACCAACTTATTGCACCTTGTTGTATAAAAACATAACCCGAACACGAGCGCCTATCAGCAACATCATTGGCGTAATCTGCATCGCAGAAACCACAAACTCTAAAATGTTCACTCTTTTTGTATGTAATTCTGGCATTCATTGTGCCCTTAAGGTACCTGAAGATACGTTTCACTGCTGTCCAGTGGGAACTGTCGAAATTATTATTAAATTTGCTCAAATAATTCACGGCATACGCAATGTCTGGACGAGTATCCTGTACCAAGTAGAGTAAACTGTCTATCGCCTCCTGGTATGGTATGTTATCCATAATATTTGATTTAGATTTTGGGTTTGTTTGTTGATATCAAAAGGTGTTGAAACTGGTTTACAATCTGCCATATTGAATCGCACCAAAATATGATGTATAAACAGACTGATCGATATGTATTTCATGTTGATTGCGATTTCTTGTTATTCGAAGACCAGTTTTAACTTGCGCCTTTAGTTCATCATTGTTTGAAAAAATTATTAAGTCGTCGACATACACAGCAACAAAGAACATTTTAGAATCACTGACATTGAAATATATACATGAATCAAGATTTGATTGTTGCAAACCCATACTCTTTAAAGCTTGATCTAATTTCTTATTCCATTGACGGCTAGCCTGTTTCAATCCATATAAAGATTTGTTGAGCTTACATACCTTGCCTTTGATATTGTTGCAAGACCCTTCGGGGGGGGGGGGGTTCCATAAAAATTTGTTCATTCAAATCACCTTGCAGAAATGCGGTAATTGCATCCATCTGTTCTACGCCAAGGTCAAATTGAGCAGCTATTGAAATCAAATATCGGATTGATGTATACAGCACAGCAGGAGAATATGTATCCTGATAATCGATACCCGGCTTCTGAGAACATCCCTTAATCACCAAACGAGCCTTGTATCTTTCCACTCCGCCATTATCATTGCGTTTGATTTTAAAACCCCATTTACATTTTATTGGTTTTGCTTCAACAGGTAAATCTACCAATGTCCAGGTGTTGTTATCTATCAACGATTTGTACTCGTCATCCATCGCCTGCTTCCATTGGGCAGCATCTTGGCGTTTCATAGCTGCTTCGACAGTTAAAGGATCTCCTAAGCCATTTGCCTCCACTAAATACAAATGACAATCCGGCATATCAATAGGTTTTGGTGCACGTTTGGAACGCCGTAGACTTTCACATTCATTCGCATCTACTATAGTAGCATCACCTGGTATTGTATCATCTGGTTCAAAATACTCACTGGAAACGTCACCCTCATTTTCGAAAGATTCATCCCCGTCATCCTTATCGATGAAATTTTTGTCAGCAATCATTGTATTGGAAACATTTGGCATGTCATCTATAAAACTAAACTCGATTTTATCTTGATGATTTTTAGTGGTGTGCTTAAACTCGTTCTCAAAAAATACCACATCCCGGCTCTTTACCACACGCCACCCATTTGGGTCTAACAAACGATAACCTTTTGTATCTTCACAATATCCAACGAATATAAGCTCTTGAGATTTAGCATCCCACTTTTTCCTCTTTTCTTTAGGAATGTACGAAAGTGCCCGGGAGCCAAAAACTTTTATATCTTTTAAATTTGGTTTAATACCTGTCCATACTTCTTGTGGTGTACACTCGGGTATGGCAGAGCAAGTAGATCGGTTTATGACATAAACAGCGTTTGTAACAGCTTCAGCCCAAAACTTTGTTTGTAAACCTGCGTGTAACAGCATGCATCGTGCGCGTTCAACTATAGAACGATTCATCCGTTCAGCGACGCCGTTCTGCTGGGGAGTGTACGGCACTGTGGTCTGATGTTGTATTCCATTTTCAGTTAAAATCTTAGACAGCTGATGATTGCAATATTCAGTGCCGTTGTCGGTACGTAAACATTTAATTTTTCGAGCAGTTTCATTTTCTACTCTGGCCTTAAATTTCAAAAAAACTGCTGATACCTCATATTTTAACTGTAAAATGTAAATAAAAGCTTTATGCGAAAAATCGTCTATAAAAGTGAGAAAATACTTAGCTCCTCCTATAGATAGCTCCTCCATTGGACCACAAAGATCGGAATGGACAAGCTGAAGTAGATCCGTTGTACGTGTTCTCGATGATTTAAATGAGCTCCGTACCATCTTGCCTTTGATGATCGACTCGCAATCCTGATTTGACTTTTGCTGAAAATCCATCCCATTTACCATGTTTTTAGTTCTTGTCAAATCAGCATAATTTAAATGGCCCATACGTGCATGCCATAGTTCGATGTTATTTTGTACTGCTACCATACATGTTTCGTTATATTTACGATTTAGTTTGAACATGTTGTCTTCGAGCTGAGCAGTTGCAACTATCTTACCATGCGCACATATCATGCACTTGTCACCTTAAAATTTTACGGAATGGCCCCTTTGTATTATTTGGCTCACTAACAAGAGGTTGACTGTTAAGTCCGGAATATACAACACATTGTGTATCATAACCCGTGTAGATGAGCAATTGCCATTCTTAACATGTACTGTGACATTGCCAACACCTTCCACTTTCAATTTTTCTTTGTTAGCGACAATAATTTCTTTTACTTGGGATTTTTTCATCTCGGTGAACCAATTTTTGCGTATGGACATATGCTGGCACCAGAGTCCACAAACCAATCTTCCTCATTGATCACACCAGCTACAAAAACAGTACAAAAACTAACTTCCCGATCTTTATTATTTTTAAATTTATTTACACGGCAATCAGCAGCTTTCTGTCCATGGCGGTTGCAATTAAAGCAACGAAACCCTTTTTTCGCATTATTTTTCTTCTTTCTCATTGTAGAATAAAGTGCACTGCCTTCAGTAGGTTTTTTGATCTCTTGCAGCAACTTTGTTTTTATTGAGTCACAAGAGATTTTAACTCCTGAGCTTTCTATGCCCATTATCATAGGAGCGTATTCATCAGGAAGGCCAGCCAATAGCAAGGTACCAATCCACTCGTCGCTTACAGGCATATCAACTTCCTTGAGCTTGTGTGCGGTGCTAACAATTTGGCTAACGTACTCTTCTATGTTTTCTGATGTGGTAAAACGCGTTGTAATTAGCTGTCGCAACAGTCCCACTCTTCGTGTCAAACCAGAGTCTTGAAAAGCCGCCTTCAACTTGTCCCATACCTCTTTAGAAGTCACAGCACTTTCAATATGGACGTAATTGATTTTATCAACCAATAAAATAATTTTTGTCCTGGCCTTTGTGTCCAACTTAACATCTATCCCTTTGTCCAAATAAATTCCCGATACAGTCTCCCATAGCTCTTCGTGTTGTAAATAATTTTTGACAGCAAACGCCCACGAGGTATAATTTTCTTTTCCTTTTAGCTTCTCTAGGCTTAAATTTGCAATCGACGCCATGTTAAATAAAAAAAAAAACTTTAATCCTTAAAGAACTGCTTTTCAACTATTGCTTATCAATTCCTGGGCCCATAACCTGTTAGGATTCTTTAAATAAAAGCCAATTGATATCCGAGCAATATGTACAAAGGATGTTTTATTTAACACGTATAAAAAGGAAGTAAGAGAAATAAGGAAAAGTAGCAAAAGATAAAGTTGCATAAAAGTGTAGTTAACATGTTGCCAGATTTTCATTTACCAACAGCCCCTTTGATTTTTTAAGGCAATTTGAATGAAATGTCAAAAAAAATTAATTTAATAAAAATAACACAAGAAAATTTCAAGCAGTTTTTAATTTCATATATTTCATATATTAAATATTTTGAGGCAAAAACTTGAAATTATATTATGGTGTTTTACACTCCAAACGCTCCTTTTTTAAGTGGCTTAATGTATTAAAATTAAAAAAAAATGTTGGTGCTTTTTTACCCTCTTTTTCGTATTTTTTTGCGCTTTTTACCCTTTTCGCAACAGCTTAATGTGCGTTTGCTCTTCGTAGAGATACCAACAATGGATAATATACAACACCAATCGTGACATCGCCTTTTCTTTGGTGTCCTCATTGGTTTCAGTACCAAGAACTGATTTCCAATATCCCTGAAGTTTTAAGGCATGTTCTGTTGCAAAGCGCCAACTATGATAGTTATCTCTGCCCGTTAATTTTTAATATCCATGACCCGCTCCATCTTTCAGCACTGGGTCCATAGCCTGTTGGAATATTGTCGGAAAAATTAACAATTTGTAACCTGCAGAGCCAAGAATAAAAACGCGCGTGGTTGATCTTTAAGAAAGCTTTATTTAAGTAAAAAAATATAAGGCAAGCCAAAGTAAAAATAGAGTTGTGTTTTCTAACACAAAACAATGTTGTCAATATTCAATTTCTATTTTCAACAGAAAGCAATAAGATATTACGTTTAACATAAGTGAGTAACTGTTCTTTTGTAGCGAGTTTAAATTTTTTATGAAAAATCACAAACAAGTTTCATGTTTGGAAAAATAACTAGATTAAAATAAAAACGGCTAAAAAATAGCTAAATTCACTTTTCTTCCGGGTAAATGGGATGAAAAATGGCTAAATTTAGCCAATTTAGCATCACTGCGGATTCATTGTGCCCCGGCCCTTACACTGGGTCTTCACGTAGCAATATCGATTGAGGCAATTGTCAAATTTGATTGCGTTCATAAATTTTCCTACGTGTAGACAGCGATTGCCATAAGTGTCAATCCATTGAGCAATGATTGCCGTGCTGATTGCTCGAGCAATTATTGCCAAGCAATATGATGTCTCTTTTGTTGTGTTTTTCATTAATTTTTGCAAAACAGTGAAATGGAAGAAAATATAAAAGTACATTATCCGAAAACATAATATAAGAAAAACTTAACATACGTTTTTCGTATTTTGCATTGGAAATATACATTTAAGGCAATACCTGCCCTAAGAATATGTAAGAATTGTGGAAAAATTTGCTGTACGTGTTCGCCGCTTCAAGCAAGAAGCAAAAAAAAATAGATTATTCTGCCGACGTTATTGCTTGTTCTCAGCAATGAAATTGCTACGTGAAGACCCAGTGCTAGAAGCAAGAATCATAAAATAAAGATTACGCCATCCCGCAAGAATAAAAAAACTTTTCTGCGCATGATGGAACTCTGACGTTACTCACCCTGTTTCTCATTGACTACTGAAATTCAGCGGTAAAAATACTACACACACACACGCACATTTCATATATATTATCTCTTCACTTTATTTTGATTTTTATTTTTTTAGTTTTGCACATCATACAATTATAACAGGTACATGCACAAGCCTAGCCTGTTACTGTATACTAGAGATCGACCGAAGGCGTTTTTTTTGGCCGAAGCCGAATCCGAACTTCGGCTAAAATCCTAAACTTCGGCCAAAACCGAAGCCGAAACCGAATGTTTTAAATTTTAAAAATGATACTTGTTTTATATGAATTAAGAAAAAAGTTTGCTTTTTTGAGATCAGTGAAATAGCTGTAATATCTATTGGATATATAACAAGAAAAATAAAACTATTTTGCAATTTCTAGATTGCTTTTTCATATGATCACTCACAAGAATGTCCAAGTAAAAGAAAATAGAAAGCAACAGGGTTGTATTTCAAAGTAACCCTTTCAAAACGTTAAACACAGTAGAAACTGTCGGCGAGCAACGACCAAAAATAATGTTATTTTTCAAGCTTGAAATGAAAAATGTTCGGCTTCGGCTAATCGGCCGATTTTTGCCATAGGCCGAATGTTGGCCGATTACCAATTTTTGGCCGAAGGCCGAAGTCGAAGCCGATTAATCGGTCGAACTCTACTGTATACATTGCAGATAAATGTCAAACTTTGCTTACAAGCTGCAAAAATGTTAGTGTATGTGTGTGAATAAAATGTTTATAGTGTTGCCAATGAATTTACACAAGGCTGTGTCTGCAATTACACATTGAAGAAAATTACACTACACATCTTTTGTGTAGGTTAAAATTAAAAGAAAAATAAATAAAAATAGAACCCAAAGTAGAATTACACACAGATTACACAAGAATTGAATTCCATGGCCTATACATGTGAGTAGAAATTACACACTATTTAACTACACACAGATTGGCAACACTGAATAACTATAATCATGCAGGAATGCCGCGTCTGCAATTATACTTTAGTTACCCTGTAATCATGATGAAATAAACAGGTGGCATTACTACGCCACATGACAGTTTTTTTGTTCTACATTATTTGTTCAATCTTATGTCAAAAGTTTTGTTTATGTTTACATTTTATGTCCACGTTTTTTAATAAGAAAATTTTTGTGGAAACAGTATATCGGTTCGTGAAAGTTTTATGTGTTTAAAATTAATTTTATTGCGAAAATATTAGTATCATTTAAAAGCTTTGGATAATATCTTTCAGGAGATAATCTTTATTAGGCTGCGCCGTCTCGGGAAACACCCATGGTGGAGAAAATCTTTAAGCCCGGCCGAAGGCCGTCAGTGCAGAAAATCGATATTAAACAAGAAAACTTTTCCAGGCAGAAAATCTTTATTAGGCTGCGCCGTGTAGGGAAACACCATGGAGGAGAAAATCCTTAAGCCCGGCCGAAGGCTGGCAGTGCAGGAAATCGTTATTAGACAGGAAAACTTTGCCAGGCAGAAAATCTTTATTAGGCTGCGCCGTGTAGGGAAACACCATGGTGGAGAAAATCCTTAATCCCGGCCAAAGGCCGACAGTGCAGAAAATCGATATTAGACAGGAAAACTTTTGCAGGCAGAAAATATTTATTAGGCTGCGCCGTGTAGGGAAACATCAAGGTGAAGAAAATCCTTAATCCCGGCCAAAGGCCGGCAGGGCAGAAAATCGATATTAGACAGGAAAACTTGCAGGCAGAAAATATTTATTAGGCTGCGCCGTGTAGGGAAACATCAAGGTGAAGAAAATCCTTAAGCCTGGCCGAAGGCTGGCAGTGCAGAAAAACCTTTTTATGTATGAATGCTACAAACACACACAGGTGTTAGTAAATACAAACCGAACTCCAAATTTAGTGTTTTATTAGAGTTGCTAAAAAGCTTTTAAATTTTAAATTAAATATTGGATAACATTTGTTGGAAAATACACCATGTAATCAGAATTTTGTACTACAATTTCAAAGGCCAATAACTCGGAAACTAAGCCTCGCCTACAATTTTTTAATTTAATATTTTTTCCTTATTTTTAAATTCTCAATCGGATAGCATTTTTTTAGAGTTGCCCTTAGCTTGATTTGTGCCAATTCCACCATATAATCACAATTTTATACCAGAACTTAAAAGGCTCATAACTCGGAAACTAAGGCTTGCCGCAATTTTTTTATTTAAGTTTTTGTTTTTATTTCTTAATTTTCATTCGGATGCCAAATTTTTATTAATTTTGGAGTTATGTCAATAAACTTAATTTGTTCCAACTTTTCCGTACTATGCCATTTTTACGATCGGAATAACGGCGAGTTCTTCCTTCGGCACGTTTCCTAGCTGCATTTTTAGCAGTACGCTTTTCGCGTCGCCTAGATGATGACTTTTTCTCTTCGCGTTTCTTTTTAATATTTTCTGTGAAACGTCTAGCCTTAACACAAAAGCGATAATTGAGCTTCTTTTGCTTGCAGATAAAGAAACCGAAATCGACCATTTTAAAAATGCGCATGGTTTATTGCGGTAAACCATTTTTTTGGGTGGCTCTTCGTTGAACGGTTAGAAATCTTCATTTGATTTTTTCATATTTGTTTGTTGTACCTTTTGGGAAGATTCTTTGTCACAACTAGTAAAATTTAAAACTGCATTATTTGTGTGAAGTTGAAGAATTTCAAAACTTTTCAATAGTTCTTCCGTATCATTTTCTTGAGAATTGCAATTCGGGACTTGAGTTTGCAATAGTTTTTCTTGGTCTTCGGGATATATAATGTTCTCTTCTTCAATAACGATATCATCATTGTCAGAGAAGTTTGGCCCAGCAGTGCACATATTAGACTCAACACTTTCCTTTGAGCCATGATGTGACGAGTTGCGAAAATTGTTATGCTTATGTTTGCTTTCAACTTGAAGGTTACGTTCTTGACCTGTTTCCCCTGGTTCCGCTACTTCAATGTCACTAAAATCAGTGTCAAAATTCGAAATCAAATCAGTGTAGTCTTCATCATCTGTAGAAAATTCTGTGTACATATCGGATTCTGTATCATAACAAGAACTATCATCCGATTGGGCAATCTTACGCCGGCGCCGAAACTTCGTTCCTTTCTTCTTACTTTTGTCATCATCCAAGCACATTTTTTCTAAACATCTCTTCTAGGATGGCTGCTCTCCAGGTTTGACCACAATACTTTCATAAGGCCATGGCATTATCAATGTGCCCTTTACGTATTTCATGAAATACACAACGCGATTAACTAATAGTATCCTCTTCATTTAATGAATTGTATTATTATTTATTTCACCACCACTAAAACGCGTCACTTTGGTTTTTGCTTATATTAATTTATGACATAAGCAAAGACATTACACAAACAAAAATTCCTTTTGTTGTTGTAATCGTACATTTGTTGCCCTAGTAATGCCACCTGTTTATTTCATCATGCCTGTAATTGATATTTTTATAAACAAAAGATATTTGTTTCTGACAATTTTTTGTTTGTTTATACCAACAATATACATGTGTTTTTTGGTGTTGGAATTTTTTTGTAGTCGTGCATGTACCTAGAATAATTGTATCATGGCTTTGCAGCTTTTAAACAACAACATTAAATTTTTTCTTGGAAATCTCTCTGAGTAAATTACTTACAGGGCTGCCAACTACAACAAAATTATTGAATTTTTTGCAAGAAATTATAAATTTCACATGTGATACAAACTTGGTAACCTTTGCGAGAGGAATACTAAGTCATCAAACGGTAACTCATTCGCAAGGCGTAATCTTGTATTTTATCATTCTTGGTTAAGGCCGTTTCACACTATAATACAAGTATTAATACTTTTGACGAAAATGCATCCCTAATCTAATTTCTGTTTCAAAAGACAATAAAAGCTCAACATGTCAGAGTTGCATTTTCCACAAAAGTATTAATACTTGTATTATAGTTAACGTGACCATTTTTTTAGTAACTCAAAGCGAGACACACACCGGTACACCGCAATAGTAACGTACGGAAGAAAAATTTTTAACTTTTTTACATTTTCAAACATGTATATTATGCTATTATATTATGGGACAAATTCCCATTTTCCTTCCGGGACACCGGGACGGTGAACCGAAAATCGGGACTGTCCCGCCAAAAGCGGGACGGATGGTCACATTAATTATAGTGTGAAACGGCCTTTAGAAGCACGTACACACGTGCGTATGTTGGTTCTCGCCCATACTTGCAATTTTTGTTGCAGCAATTCTTGAGTGTATTGGTGAGAGGGGTGAGAAGATTGGGGAGGGGTACAGAGTTTCATGTGCTCGCAATTCTCTCTTGTTTTGAAATTCGCAGTTGTTAATTTGAAGTTTGTAGGTGTATTTGAGGTTTTATTTTATTTTATTTGTTCAGTTGTATGAAAACACACAAAATGTAACAAAAAGTAAAAATAATTGTTAATTTTTTAGGCAAATTTGTTGTGAAATAAAATTTTTTAATACTTAACTGCAAAACTAGAATTTCCTAATGTGGACACTTATGCAATTTTAAAGCAGAATTTTATAAAATTGCAAGTCTGGACGAGGACTTGACAACACATTCTCCCAAAGTACCCTTTTACATTTGGGAAATTGAAAGACAGACAGACGAAGTTTGTAGAAGAAGAGGCGAAGATGCAGAGTGTGTAGTACACAACCGTCTGTACCGGAAATTTTTTCTTTCTCTTTTCTACTTTTCTCAATTTATTGTTGTTGCTTCATATGATTTTTCTCATTTCAATGGCTGTATGGATACTTGATGTGTATTATGAAGGCATATGTATGTATGTAAGTAGCAAACGCGAAGAAGAAGTAAACAAACTAGAACAATTTCTGTGTGTCTATTAATTTCCGTAATGTAAAAGCTTTGGGCAAGAACAAAACAAAATTGAAAAAATGTCCGCAAGAAATTTCTGAATGTAAATAAGAAAAATGCTGGACATACACTACACAAGTTCACTGCACATGTCTGGCACTGTACAGTGCGTTTGTGTAGTGTATGGGGGTGGTTGTGCTATATATGTATTTAAAATACAAAATACTTCCACATCATTTATGTGTATACGTATGATGTTTTTACAGGTGGTGTTAGTAGTTAATACTTGTATTATAGTCTGAGTGGCCCTTTAACAGCATGTTTATAGAACCTAATATGTCTAAAATACACGTATAAAACCTGACGTTTATCGAGTTTGCGGTTGTATATCGCGAATGACATTTTATTTTTGTAAAAAACGTAACAAGTGACAGTTTGTTTGGGTTTGTGTAACGCGTTTTCTGCTGTCAAAACAAAGAAAAAAGTGCATTAATGCAAAATTACATTCGTCGGTGGAAAAAATTACAAATTTTATAAAACATAATAAAAAAAAAATTGATATTTCCGCAAAAAAGTGAGTGTTGTTACAAATATTATATTTTTATTTGGTTTTTTTATTATTGTAGGTGGCAATTACAGCATAAAGTTGACAACAGCCGTGCAGTTATTATTTTTGGAAATTTATTTTCTTTTCTTGCAAGATAATATCTCATTTTACGCTATATCATTATTTGTACATGTGTATAAGGTTAAAGATTTCTTTTTTAAATAAAAAATGTTTATTTACATAAATACTTTCATCTTGCCGTCAAAAATAACAAAAATACTAATTTTACATGAATTAATGTTAACAAATAAAAATTATTTTCAGAAAGGCAACACTGTGATTTGACACCAAATTGCTAAAGGTATAAATACATAACACGAGTTTGTTCGTCGACGAATATCGTGCGCTTGAAAACTTTACCGCATGAAAAATGGCAAGTTACACAACACGCGTTACAAACACCTTTTCTTTCAGTTTTTTTTATTTTTACATTGAAAAATGATCTTGGAAGATTTTCAATTCCTTTTTTGTGCAGTATGGTATAGTTTTCAAACTCTGTATTAAGATTTTCCTTCATGATTCTAAATTTTTAAATTTTTCTTTATTATTTTCGGCCGATTAGTTTTCAAAACACCACAACGCGTTAAAAAGTTGAAAGTTCAGCTACTTTCTGCGGCAAACGCGTCAAGGAGTTTGTTATGTAACTTTTCGTATGCAAAAACAATATTTCAACTTTTTTTGGCAGATGCCTACAGTTCGCATTTTTTTATTGACAAATACAAATTTTATATGAAAAAATTTAAACAAATAAAAGTTATTTACAGAAAGGCAACACTGTGATTTGACACTAATTTGCTAATAGCTAATAAATCAGTGAATGTTTAAATATTGTTTGAGTTAATTTTCATTAAAAATTTAAATGTGTTTAAATACACTTTCATTTTTTCAGTGGTTAATTAAAGTTATTATCAAATTAAGTTGAAAGTACGGTAGCACTACAATATTATGGAAAGCTTTCCAAAAAACAGCTGTTCAATATAAACAAGAAAGTTGATTTATCAATTTGCAGAAAAGTGAAATAGCAAAATACACATTTTATGATACAAAAAAAGCATCAGAATGCATTTTTCTTTTTATATATTTCATGATATGAAAATATGTGTTACATTTGTTGTACATTTGCGATAATTAAACGAAATTCATTTTAATACGACCACATGATGTTCATGTACGTACCTTCAAAAAACACACACATGCACAAAACATATGGTGTGTTTGTAAAATATAAACAACACTTAAATCTACAGTGTTGGCTGTTTAAGTTTGATTTAATTGTGCAGTGAGAAACAAATTTTTCTGTTTAAATAAGATTTAAAAATAAAATTCAAATAATCATTGAGTGATTTATTAGCCCTAAGTTCGCCCACAAGACGTAAGACGGACAAAAAAAATTATCGTGTTCTACAAACGCATATTCATACATATTCATGCGTGTGCCATTCGTACGTCTCTTTATTGTGACCTGTTCTATTAACATGATGTTACATAAACCTACTTGATTTAAAGTCGGTTGAAACATACTATAAAATTGTTTAGAAATTAAACATTGACCGACCGCTTATCAAATTTTATATCCATATTCTCTCCTACTCGATACATTTTGCTTTTGTATCATAAATCGTATAATGACTACGGCAGCGCAACTGTAATTTTTTTTATTAATATCAGCAAAAAGGGGTAGACGGTGATGATTTTATATTATGATGAATCAAGCAAATATTTATAAAATTCTTGCCAACAATATCAAATTTGCATGTTTTTGAATTTTTTGACATAAACCTTTGTTGAGCCTTCTTTTTAAAACGAAATTTGCTTAAAAAATCAACGTTAAATGCACAGTAACACATAAAATGACATTTGATATCAAGATAAATTCATCAGTCCGTGAGCTCTGATGATTATATCATAACGCTGATATAATATTAATAAATTGAGTCAATACGGAATGAATTTTCATCATGATATCAATTTGACATTCATCATGATATTAATTCATCAGGTGTGGACACTATGTAAAGCATCCGCTTGTTGGCCAGCAATTTCTAAACATTTTGACTGAATGTCATTTTGTACCGTTTGATGGTAATGGGAGTTTAGAACCGTCAGTTTTAATTTCAGAGGGTTTTTATTTCTTGTTGCAGTCATAATGTATTTTGAATATACTGTGCTGGGAATATACTGGGATTTGTTTTAACACCTCTCTTTTTCTTTATCAGCTCTGTTTTCTTGTCTTCTTCCAACCGAAGATATTGTAGTGGAAATGTGAAAGCCAAATTGTCAAAACTTATCTTAACATAAATCTACGTCTACACATGATAATATAATAATATATTTATATCCTTTCTTTTGTTGTAACTTAAAGTTATAACTGAGTTGATAAAACAAATGCACCATCAACAGTGTTATAACTTAGACGCAATTTACACTGTGCATTTTCTGCTTGCAAGTGTAGGCAGGCTTTTTCAGTTCGTGGGTGAGAGGTGTTGAGAGGCATGAGGAGTAAAACAAAAGGCACGAAATGAAAATTCGAGGGGATTTTTCACATATCTCTTTGATTTTTCGTACTCTCAGCACTAAGAGTGTATACAAACGTCAAAAAGTCATGAAGAAAATGTGTAAATGTGCTTGACTTTTCGTAGGGGGTTTAAAAGAAAATTGTCGAAAGAAGGCAGGCTAAAAAGGCATAATGTGAATAGCCTCTTAAAAAAGTATTAACCTGAGCAGTCTACACTTAACATAAATTTGAAGTAAATGTTTAAGTTAATCCATATATGTCAGGTGGAGACTGGAAATAACATAAGCATAACACTAAAATATTTGGCTTAAAGCTATATATTGATATGAACTTGCCATCCCTGTTCTAATAACGTGCATATTTGGTCTTACACACCCTGTTGTTTTTTGTCAAACAAATTTAATTTAATTTAATATTTTGAATCGGAGTGGAACAGATTATATTTTATAGTTTTTTATTGTAATAACATTATAAATCTAGAATTATACTCGATTAATCATAGTAGCTTATTTGTGTGATTTCCTTGATAAATTGTTAAGCAATTGCAAATAATTGAGTCAAGTATCCGTCTACTTGACTGAGTGAACTCGATGTTTGCGGCGTGAATTAAAATTGGTGTATTGCAATAGTTCGAAAACATAAAAAGATATAAGTATGTACAATACATAGTATATGGTTTAAGTTGGATATAAAAAAATATTTTACATCGATGTATCCTGAATATGAGGAAATAGCAATACATGTAAGTTTTTTGGAACTCCAATTCCAATTGTTTAAAGGTTATACATACTTACATACATATATATGTATGTACCTCCGACTAAGTTATTATTGCTTCTGAAAAGAAACATTTGTTGTTTATCAATAATGTTGCTATCCAATTTACAAATTAAATCCGAATAGGCATGAAAATGATTAATTTGCTTGCATATAGGACATTAAAAATATTGCAAGAATTTAGTTCTTAGAAACAAATCTTTAACTATGTTTTGAAGTGGAGTAAATATGTAAGCATTAGTTTTGGTTTTGTTGTCAATGTCAATATTTCAATTTTTAAAAAGTTTAAAAGTTAATAAAATGAAAATTTTTAATATGGCCAGAATCCCATACTTTCCACCAGGAAAGAACTGCAATAAGATACACCTATGTACATATAACTTAGGTTAGGTACGGCATAAGGCAAAGTTAATCATAAATCGATAATTTTTTCACAGATCCTTTATTATCCAACCAAACGCTCTATTCCAGCGACCACAAGTTATTGAATAAAAGCCGTTTAGATTTATTTACATGATTATCCCATAGTAAGATATAATAGTATGTACATATATATGTTTGCACGTATGTAAGTATATATGTTTGTGCATGTACATATTTATAAATATTTATAGTTTGGTAAAATAATTTGCATTTGAGCGTAAGTTTAATAATCATTTATTTATTTAAGTCTATGGACGCAAAATCCTATGAGAGTAAGATAAAAATGCCTATACTTATGTTGTATAAATATGTATCTGAATGAAAAATGAAGTAAGAGTTTTAACGTATATGTATGTAAAGATAATAAAAAAATTAACTTGACAGTTCATAAGTCATAATTATTTTATTACACTAAATATTGGAGAACTTCTTGTAAATTAAAATTATTGGCTTAAATCAAGTTTAGGGGTACCTCTCAAAAATTAAAAAAATATCCTATCCTATAGAAAATTGAAAAATAAGAAATAAATGAAATAAAAAATTGGCGGCAAGGCTTAGTTTCCGAGTTATGTGCCTCTGAAATTCTAGCACAATATTGTTATTATGCGTTGATTTCCAACGAATATGAATTTGAGTATTATCAAAAGAGATAAGTTCCAAATTAACTTCTTGTTACTGTAAATAAAATAAAAAATTTTTGTTAATTGTTGAAACAACAATAAAACAAAACTCAAATGTGTTTTTGTCTTCAATTTTGAAGTCCGTAATGAAGATTTTCCTTAGGAAAGTGACTTTTATATTTTTTGAGTTCATTTATTCTTCAGATTTATCTTCACAACTTTCGCTTGATGATGACATAATTTTGTCATATGTTGCAGCGAAATCTGAGGATAGAATATACTTTTTTATTTCCTAAATTTTTGTTTTATATTTAACGTAGAGTTGTTCCTTTGTGAAGCTAAAAGTGGATCCGAAGATAAAAGTAAATATCGCATTAAGTCAGCATTAGTTACCTGTAACAGAAAATATTTGAAATTAGTATATTTTACTAGAAACTTTCATTTATTAATTCAAATACCTAATCAAAAACCATGAACTAATATTTTGGGCACACTAGTAGGCATATAATACCATCCATATTATATCAGATACATATTCCGTGTTATAGTAAGTAGTTCCCTGAAGGTTGAAATATTTTTTTTTTTTTTTTTTTATAAATTCATTTATTTCAAAAAATACAATTATATAACAATGTATGTGCCTCTGCGCCTTGAAGGCATTTTAGAGGCGAGTTGGCAATAATATATTGCATAACTTAAGAAATATTTTCTAATTGACCATAACTATAATGTATATATATATATATTATATTAATAAAAAAAAAAAATTAAAAAATGTAAGAAAAAATATTTTAATACTATAATTACATTAGAAGCTCCTCTATGTTTTGATGTAAAAAGTTCTTTAAACTACTTTTAAATAAAGAAATGCTATTTATGTTTTTCAAATTTGACGGTAAATCATTATATTTATTTGCAAAACCGCAAGATTTTTTTATTTTTTTACTTTTATTTCAAATAATAATTAGTATTTGGCATACTTTTAATTTATTTATTTATTTAGTTATTAACTTAAAGCTATACAATTTTAAGTTAATGAAGGGGAGCTTTGGCTGCGTAGGCCTTAAGCTAAGGTGTTTGTATCATTTGACTTTATTCTTTATTTATTAGTTAATGATCAGAGCTTATTGAGTTAATAAATGTACTTGCAGAGAAAAATATAATCTATATAATTAATAGGCGAACACGTTTTTTGTAATCCCTTTTACGCCGGAACTACTGCACCGATTTTGGAAAGATTTATATCATTTTAAAGGAATTTCTGCACAGATGTGCAGAATCTATATTTTATTGAAATCGGTTTAGTATTTTGGGACCTATAAGCGTTTAAAGTTGCTACTACTACATGCAAACATAGTACACACTCATTTGTTAGTTTACACTGTGTGTGTGTGTGTATTTGTGTACTATTTTTCATGCTATTCCATTTTTTTTCTTATTTGTTATTGTATAAAAGCCATAAAACCAGGGTGGCCGATGACATTTTTCAAAAAGTTGCACCAAATAGGGGATTTATCAAAAAAAAGGGGCAAAATTAAAAAAAGACGTGAAAACTACACTAAATTTTTTATTTTTAATGTATTATTATATAATTCACTCCAAAAAAAAGGGGGAAAAAGTGGCAAGGCAGTCGAAAAAGTGGCAATTTTCCCCTTTAGTCGGTCAAACGGTCACGCTGCATAAAACTTATAGGACGAGAGTTCAATAAATTGAATTAGGTTTAATAAAGAGATTTTGTTTCTGTTTAGAATGCGGACGATTGTGTCGTCCGTTTGGTATATCTAGTTATTTTTTATATGTCCTTAAGTATGTTAATACTTTTCAAAAATTTAATGATTTCTAGTGTATTTTCTAATAATGGGTTGGAAATGTAGTGCAATGGGTCAGTTTTAAATATTCTGTTTCTTTCGGAATCAAATTTAATGCAGTGTTTAAATATATGTTCAATGGAAGTGGGTTCTGTGTTGCAATGCTGACAGCTATTGGAAGAGTTGGGTTGAATTAAGTGTCTGTGTGTGAGATAGGTATGGCCAAGTCTTAGCTTGATAAATTTACAATAGTCAAAAGTGCTGATTGATTTACTATAATTATGGTTTAGGTAGTTTTTAATGTTGAGTTCGTCTTTGTTTATGGATTTATACCAGTTGGATGTTTTAGAAAATAAATTCGTTTGATTTTCTATAATGTTACTAATGTGTGATAATAAATCTTGAGTATTGTAGTTAGGTGTTAGGATAAGGGGTAAATTCAGAGAATTTTTTGCCACCGAATCGGCCAGTTCGTTCCCTTGGATTTGACAGTGACCAGGGATCCATAGTATTTTAATGTTTGGGTTTAGGATTAGGTATTCTCTTATATACGTTGAGTAGTAGTTTATATTGTGTAGGTTCAGAAGAGATTGGATGGCTGATAAAGAGTCTGTACAAATGATGGTTTTCATATTCGTGTTTTTTAAATATTTGATTGCTTCAAATATTGCTATTATTTCAGAGGTGAAAACTGTAGAGTATGGTGGTAATATTGAAGACTTTATAGTTGAGTCAGTGGATGTTACACGGTAGGCAACGTTTTTGTCGTTTTTTGAACCATCGGTGAAAATAAATTTATATTCCTTGTGTTCTGTTTTTATTTTATTGAAATATCTTCGGTAAATACTCGCTGATGTAAAGTTTTTAGGGTGTATAGACAAGGTTAAATCTATACTGTTAAAGGGGAAGTCCCATGGTGGTATTGCATTTGTCAAAGTTTTAGTATAAGCTTTATTAGGTAGGTCATTATTTTTTGCAAATTCGCTGATTCTACATAGTGATGATTTTATTTTATTGTGGTTAGGTCTCACAGACAGATTGTTACATATTTTGAAAATGGGGGAGTTGGCACTATTAAGCATGTTCTTAAGCAACTTGAAAGTTATAATGTCCCTATTTGTTTCTATTGGATTGATTCCAGCTTCAAAGAGCAAGTTGTGAATTGGTGTAGTTTTGAAAGCTTTAAATGTAATTCTTAGTGCAGAGTTGAGAATAGTTTTTATTTTGTTAAGAGAAGTTTTGGGCGAGAAGCCATACAAATATAAACCGTATTGGATTTTAGTTAAAAGAAGAGATTTTATAATGGATATCAGTGAGTATAGATTGCAATTAAATTTTCTGTTAGACAAACATTTTATAATGTTCAATCTTTGAATTAAATTTTTTGAGATATATTCAATGTGTCCGTTCCAATTGTATTTATTGTTAAATATAATGCCTAAAATTTTTAAGGATTGACAATTTTCTATGATAAATGAACCTGTTGCAACTTTTGGCTGGCATGATTTTTTCCTGCAAATGTGAAGATGTTTGCATTTATTTAACGATAATTTTGCTCCGGAGTAATTACACCAATTTTCTATAAGGGAAACCAATGAATTGATATGAATTGTACCGTTTTTTTCTTTACCTATTTTTTTTATTAAATAAAAGTCATCAGCGAACGCACAAAAATTATATTGTTTGAGGGATAAAAGATTTTTGCTAAGTTTGTTGCATGATATAAGAAACAGTATCACAGAAAGAGGCGATCCTTGTGGGATACCGTTGTACAATGGATATAGTTTCGAGTAATTGTTTTGTATCTTGATTCGGATTTGTCTATTTGATAGAAATTTTTTTATGTATGTTATTATTTTGGGTCCTAAGGCCCATTCGGATAATTGATGAATTATGGTGTGAATACCTATTTTATCAAATGCTTTTGAAAAGTCAAGAGATATAATTGAGGAGTGATTCTTGTGTGAAAGAGAATCTGTGATCAGGTGGTCCATGTAAAGCAGAGCGTCAGCGATAGATTTGCCTTTCCTAAAACCGATTTGATGGGGACAAATTAAATTGTTTGTGTTTACGTACCACCATAGGCGGTTGGCTATTATTTTATCGAGTAATTTCGAGGAACATAAGTTGAGGGATATAGGACGATATGATTATAATTTAGTTTTATCTGCGTTTGGTTTAGGAACTGGTGTAATTGTGCTGATTTTGAAAAATGATGGGATATAATTAGCTAAAATTAGGTTATAAAAACGGACGATTCTGTTTTTGGTGTTGTTGTCAAGATTTTTTATCATAGGATAAGAAATCCTGTCTACGCCTGGCGTTTTACCCTTCATTTTAGCGAGGGCAAAGTTAAGTGCTGTTAGTGTGATATCTCTGTCTATCATATTGGCTTTTATGGTTGGATGTGAGGATAATTGTGTATGTATAATCTGATTTTTGTTGAATCTGAATTCGTTTGAAAAATTATGATCGTCTGACTCAACTGACCAATATTTACCAAATTCTTCTGCAATTTCCTGTTTATCTGTTAAATTCTGGTTAGGGTTATCGAGAGATTGAATGGTGGTAATTGGTTGTTTTAATTTTAGACCACAAAATGTTCTTATATTTGCCCAAATTTTGTTTGTTGAAGTTTGTGGATTAATATCTGAGGTAAATTGTGTAATAGATTTGTTTTTTGAGATTTTTAATTCTTTTTTAAATTTTGCAGCTGCTTTTTTGTAGTTTATTATGTTTTCTTTGTTGATATTTCTTTTTAATTTGTTCCATTGCATATTTTTAATTGTTTTTAATTCATCTAGGTGTTTTGTCCACCAAGGGACAGTTTTTTTAATTTTTGGGTTTATTTGTGGAATGGAAGAGTTCGCACTTTGTAATATTATTTTTTGAATATTAGAGGCTTCTTTGTTAATGATATTGCTGAGTGGTCGTTCCCTATTGAGCTTCATGGATAGTGCCCGAAACTCAGTCCAATTAGCCCTGTCGGTAATAAATTTAGGTCTGGGTTTAGAGATCGTAGGGTGAGGTGTGATGAAGAGTCTGATAAGTATTGGAAAGTGATCGCTTCCATAAAGGTCACTATCAGTTTTCCATTTAGATTGAAGTTTTAAGTGTGGTGAGCCAAACGTGATATCGACGTGTGAAAATGACCCATGGGTGCTAAAATGTGTTGGAGAACCGTCGTTGTAGATAACATAGTTCGATTGTATTATATAGTTGGATAGAATGTTTCCTCTATGATTATTCGTAGGAGATCCCCAGGAGGAGTTCCAACTGTTAAAGTCACCTAATATGAGAACATTGTTTCCTAAGCCATCAAACATATTTTGAATGGAATTGTGATCAAAGTTTTTGGAAGGAGGAATATATGCATTGACTATTGTAAATTTATTTTTAGTTCGAATATTTATACCGATTGCATCAAAATTGTTTGCTAAATTGACTGGGGAAGTTTGAAGGGAGTTATGAATCAGGAGTGCAACACCTCCATAGGAGTGAGTTGCTGTATTTTTGAATATAATTCTATAGTTTAATGGTGTAGGCAGGCCTTCTATCGAGTGAAAATGGGTTTCTTGGAGTGCTATTATTTTTGGATTGTGTTTTTTTAATAATAATTGAAGTTCATTATAGTTGTTTAAGTACCCCCTAATGTTCCATTGAATAATGTTGAAGTCCATATTAAATGTTGGTAAATAGAAAATAAGATAATTAAATGAAAATATATATAAAGGAAAGAATTTTAAGTAATGTATATGATCTAAATAATTGTTATTGGGTACTTAAATTAACATACCCCTACAGCGCGAGACAACCCCCCCAGCCACAGGAAGTGAGCTACTGGTCTGTGGATTGAATCACCTACTCCACCGGTCCAGGCTACTAGATCGGTCGAGGAAACGATCCTTCCCACCAAACCCCCTCCCAATCCCCGCGGCTGAGGAGTGATAAATCCCGCGCTGCCGGGGAAGTTGATGATGTGTTTCGAGATGTAGTTTATTCTTCCATTAGATTATCTTGGTCTTCAATACAGTGGTAAATACTGTTGTTTGATTAGCCGTTAGCCTTAAACGTAGCTTTTAGTTGAGATTTTAATCTTTTCGATGTGTTCCTTGGTAAAATTTTTGTTGTCGAATTGGATTTACTGGATTCACTAGTTGTTGGTGATTGATCTATGCGATCAATTATGATCGATTTATGCTCAATTCTGGCTCGCTCTTTACAGGTGCTATTGGCTAGATTTGCGTTATTTAGTAATGGATCGTCATAGGAGACCAATTGAACACGATGTGACGAGGCTGGTACGTTGTTTAGTTTAGCTATTTCCGCAACAGTATTGTTATTTGGATGCCTATCATTATAGATTCTTTCAGCGTTTTTATGTGTCGTTTTTTCAAGAATTCTTATGTGTTGAATCTCTTTGTTCTTTAAAAATATAGGGCACTTCCTGTCTTTAGCTGAGTGTTTGAAGTCTTTGACGTTGTTCTCCTTACAGTTAATGCAACACAATTCGTCATAGCATTATTCGTTCTTTGCTGGGTCTGTGTGGTTGATTTTACCACAGTTGTAACATATTTTTGGGAGTTCACATATCTTCTGTGGATGTCCATAACGATGGCACTTGTTGCATTTTAGAGGGTTTGGTATGTATGGCCGGATATAAATTTTTTCCTAGCCCATATATACATGTTCAGGTAGATTCGATTGGGCAAATGTTAGGATAATTAAGCCCGTTTCTTTTAATTCTTCTTTTGTTTTTCTGAGTATTTTTTTTACTTCTGTTACCTTTTGGGGTGATAAGTTCTTAACAATTTCATCATCTGGTACTCCAAATAGATCTGATGAGTAGATTACTCCCTTAGAGAAATTTAGTGATTTGTGTTCTGTTACTTCGATCATGATGTTTTCGCTCATAGCAGTAAGTTTGATAAGCTTATTTGCTTGGGTAGAGTTTTTTGTTTTAATTAAAATGGAACCATTACGTAATTTTTTGCATTCTGAAACTTCACCATTACACGTGGAATCTATTACTTTTTTTATTAAAAATGGTGACACATTTGTTAAGTCTTTATCACTTTTTACACGTGTAATAACTAGGTAGATCGGATCATTAGAGTTTAATGAGATTTTTTTGCTAAAGTCGAATTTGAGTCCGGAGTTATATGAGTGATTTGTTAGTTCAGACACGTCAGGTGGTTTATTCATGTTTTTTTTTGATTATGTTTTATTGTAGAAAATTAGCTGTACTTTGTTTTAAGTTTTTTTGTTAAAAATAAAACAAATTGTTATTCGCTTATTGTTTTACTGTTAAAATATGAGAGACTTCTGTGAGAGATGTTGTTCAATTAACGATACGATTAGTACTGTACTTTTAATTTAATCATATTAATATAATATAAAAATTTCATTACAATATTATTTTGGTAATTAATTTAATATACATTCTGTGAAATATTCTTAACAAATTGAACACATTTTTTATTAAATATAAAATCATTCATTTCGTTTTTAATTTCTAAAGGGAGTCCATTATATAGATTAAGGCCCTTGTAAAAAAGAGATCTCTGCATTGCACTTGTAGTTGCATTTTCCAATCTAAAATCTTGAGCGTTTCGCAGCTGATAATGTTGTACTTGTCCCACTAAATTAAGTTGATCGCATAGGTATTTAGGTGCATTTCCCACTTTCATTTTTCGTATGAATTTTAGAGTGTTAAGATCTATTCTTTGTTGAATATTAAGCCATTTTAATGTATTTAGCATAAGTTGAATTGGTGTGTATCGGTTGTCTGTCCGTCACAGGGTATTTTCTCGAGAACCGTAAGAGCTACGGACCTGAAATTTGTACAGAGTGTGTAGACCCTTGGCCGCTACAACAACAAATACATGAGAGTTGGAAATTAAAGGGTGTGCCAAAACGAGCAACGAAAAATGTTAAAATCCCATGTAATATACATACAATTGTATGTATATGCACTTGAAATTTGTAAAGTTAGTGCATTTTTATACAGACTACAAAAATTAACACTAAAATTTAAAAAATTTTAATTAGAGGGTGTACCATCAGTTAATGTAATTTTGACTATGTAATTTTGATAACTTGCTGTATCTTGGAAACCGTAAGAGCAAACTTCTTGAAATTTTCAAAAACGGTAAAACAAAAAAATCTCAAAATTATAAAATCGCCAAACCGAAAAAAAATCGCCAAAATCAAAAAAAAAAATCGCCAAAACGAAAAAAAAGCATCAAATTAAAAAAAAATTTCTAAATCGAAAATAAATCGCGGAAAACCGGAAAAATCGCCAAAATGAAAAAAAATCGCCAAAATGAAAAAAAAATCGCCAAAATGAAAAAAAAATCGCCAAAATGAAAAAATCGCCAAAATTAAAAAAATCGCCAAAATTAAAAAAATTGCCAAAATGAAAAAAAATCGCCAAAATTAAAAAACTCGCAAAAAAATAACCAAAATGAAAAAAATCGCCAAAATTAAAAAAAAAAATCGCCAAAGTCTAACAAATCGCCAAAACGAGAAAAAAGCGAAAAACAATAAAAAAAATTATTTCAGCTGAAAAAACGTAACAAACACTGTATTAAAAAAAAATGCTCAAAGCCCAACGTACGGAACCCTTCGTGCGCGAGTCAAAGTCGCACTTTACTGAATTTATTTTACATTATTTTGACCCCTATTAATTTGGTTTTTGACAAATTTTCTAATTGTATTTTCCATACACAAATCAAAACATACAAATCAAAACATACATACACAAATCAATCATACATTCTATTAAAATTTATTTCTAGTTCTATTCTAAATTCGTTTCTTCTGTATTTGAATATTGTATCTTCAAAAATGAACTAACAATAAGTAATCAAATCTTAAATCTAAATATAATTATTAGGCCCGACCAGTATCGGACATAAACTTAGTGATAGTTATAAATAATACATAAGTAGTGATAATCAAAAAGGAAAAAAAGAAGTATTTTTAAGCAGTCCCATCTGGAGTGTTGAGTATAAGAGCCCTTGTGTCCCTCTTTTTTAGGCGGATGTGTCCAGTAAAGCTCAAAATATTACGGGCAAGCGGATTAGGATATGACTCGAGTTTTGTCAAATATTTGCCTGCGTATTTTTCAATTTCTTCACTCACTAGTGGCATATTTAAATCACGATGAATATTTGAATTTTTAATGTACCATGGAGCAGATGTTATCAAACGTAAAATTTTGTTTTGCTGGATTTTCTCAATATTTGAAGCTGAAGCAGTGCCCCATAGCTGAATTCCATAGCACCATATTGGCTTCAAAAGCGACTTGTATATCAAAAGATTGCAGTCTAGGCTGAGTGTTGAATTTCTGCCAATTAACCAATATATTTGAGTTAATTTAAGTTTCATTTGGGTTAACTTAGAGTCAATATGGTATTTCCATGTAAGCCTTCGATCAAGGTGTATGCCAAGGTATTTCACTTGAGAATGTTGAGGAATATTTTGATTGTTGATTCGAATGGGGGAACAGGTATCTTTTCTTAGGGTAAACGTTATATGAACACACTTTTGTTCATTTATTTTTATTCTCCATAAATTCAACCATATTTCAAGCTGGGTAATGTGTGCTTGGAGATTGCGGGATGCCTCATCAGGGTTGTTGTGAATACTCAAACAGGCTGTATCATCGGCAAATGTAGAAGTGTGTATGTTATTGCTCACAGGCATATCACAAGTATATATTAGATACAAGACTGGCCCCAGAATACTACCCTGTGGCACACCAGAAGATATAGGCTCGGGTACACTCATGAATTCTCCTTCCACAACGGTAGATTTCCTATCAAGGATATAACTTTCCAAAAGCTTTTGTATGTTTATTGGTAGGTATGTCTTCAGTTTTAAAACTAGGCCTTCGTGCCGTACTTTATCAAATGCCTGAGAAACATCAATAAAAAGGGCAGAACAATACTTTTTTTCTTCAAATGTCCTCCTTACAACTTGAACCAATCTATGCGTTTGCTCAATAGTGCTATGCTGACTTCTAAAGCCAAATTGATGGTCCGGGATGCACCCAGTATCAGCTAAAATTGTGGACAATTTAGTCATGAGCAGCTTTTCGAAAAGCTTTGAAATTGTTGAAAGTAAGCTTATAGGCCTATATGACTCAGCCTTGGTAAGATCTTTGCCTGGCTTTGGAATCATTTTAATCTTGGCAAGTTTCCAGTTATGTGGAAAATACTGCATTCGTAAAATGGCATTAAAAATAAATAGCAAAATTCTTATTGCAATATGCGGCAAGTTCATCAGCATCTTGTTACTAATGCCATCAATACCTGGAGCTTTCTTCGGGTCGAGTTCAACAACTATTTTTTGTAGTTCACGCATCTTAAACCTTAAGGGACCGGGGGGTAGAGATACTACACTCGGTAATTCGGCAGCATCCGTACATGAATTGGGAGTGAATACAGATTTTAAATGCTCAGAAAATAAGTTACCTTTCTCACTATCGCTTCTTGCCCAGCCTCCGGTCGAAGTACGCAGTGGTGATTTGAGATCAACGGGTCTTTTAAGATTTCTAGTAGCGCGCCATAAAGAGTAATTAGATGGTGACGTTACATCAAGACCTTCTAAATAATTTTCCAGTACTGCAGTCTTTTCCGACGATAGCAGCTCTTTGGGTCGTTTAGTACATTCTTTAAGTCTGATTTTATTTAGGGGTGATCTGTGTTGTTGCCATTCTCTTCTAGCTCTCCTTTTTTCACATACAAGACGTTCAATTTCCGTAGAATAAATTCTATTAAGCCAGTCTGCGGATAGGAAGTAGTGGCATGTTCAGCAGCCTGTTTAATATATTCGTTAAGATTGGCAATATTAAATTCAATATCATCAGGTGATCTTAGCTGAATGTTTTCTACGCAGTGACTACTAATATATTTTTTGAATCCTAGCCAGTTGACCCTATTAATCGTTTTCGTATATGAGTTAGTTAAATCACTCCTTAGTGGGTTGAAAATTGAACTATTGTGGGAGAGTGATCGGAGGACAGATCTAAAGAGCCCTCTACGTGAATTAAGTCCCTATGGATATTTTTCGTGACGCCAAAATCTATAACATCTGGAATTTTTCTTGCGTCAGTAGGCCAGTAAGTAGGCTCCCCACTCGAAATGACATCTAAGCCCATTTTTGAAATTGTATTAAACAATGCTCTACCTCTAGGTGTAATAAGACGGGAGCCCCAGTACGTATGTTTTGCATTGTAGTCACCAGCTGCCACGAAGCAAGAACCAAGCGATTTGTAGAACTTCTCATACTGATCTTCGGTAACTGAAAATCTGGGAGGTGAGTAAATTGATGATATCACGAAATTCGAACAAAAATTTTCTACGAAAATATTCGTAGCTTGCATATATTCTTCACTAACGTTCTCAAGGATATAGTGCTTGAGTCTTGACTTAATTAGAATTGCTGATCCACCGCATGCTCTCCCTCTCGGGTCCTTTGAATCATATAGAGTGTAACAATTTATTTTAAAGCAGCTTCTCGAAGTCAAGCGAGTCTCAGAGACCAACATTATATCAATATTTTTTTCCGTGAGGAAGTGCTCAAGTTAATTTTTATGTTGGCGAATGCCATTTGCGTTCCAGAAACATAGTTTTAACGTGTTCATGGTTTGTTGACTAATGTTTGAAGCAGAGTATTCTGCATTCTCAGCATTTCTTGCATCATGCTAGTCATATTTGTTGTAAAGTTGTTTATAGTTAGCACCAGATTCTCAATAGTAGCTTCAAGACGACTAAAGTTAAAGCTAGAGTTTGCACTCGTTGAATTACTTGGCGGTGGAACATTTTGTGTGGGAATAGAACTAATCTTAGCAGCATCGGCATACGATACACGTGAAGTAACTATTTGGCTAGTTTGAGGCAGAGTGGCGGAGTAAGCATTTGCTGAATGAACTGGAGCTAATTTAGATTTTTGACCCATAGCCTGTTTAACGAAAGAATATACAGGGCATCCTCTATAGTTAGCGGTGTGATTACCTCCACAATTACTGAATTTTTTTCTGCTTGTACTTTTGGCTTGGTACAGCTAGCAGTAACATGCAATTCACCGCAGATAACACAAACTGTAGGTAATTTGCAGTAAGTTTTTGTGTGGCCATATTCTTGGCAATTATGGCACTGTGCGGGACCTGAACGCTTACGTGGCTCTTCAACTGTGATTTTTCGGTGTAAAAGGTATTTTAGACTATAATTTGGGTGCGTCTCGTTTTTTTTTAACTGTATATCATTCGGCTCCAGTTCAACACGAAATAGAGGCTGGGGAATCTTCTCTCTATTGATTATATTGGTAACATTTTTTACCTTAAATCCTTGTTCGATAAGTGCACATTTTACTTCATCGGGCTCAACATATGAATCTATGCCCTTTAATACTATTTGTAGGCCTTTTGCACTCTTAAGTTGATATGTGTAAAAATTTGTTTTATTTTTTTTCAAACTCATTAACAATTTTTCGGAAATCTTTTTCATCATATGTTTGGATTTTAGTTTCATCAATGATTGGAATGATGTGAAAAGTATTTTCACCAATGGTCGACAGAAGATTTTTTAGAAGCGCGTTAGAATTTTTTTCTCTCAGATAAATAGGTGGTGGCTTAAAAGACTTTTGCGATGATGCAGCGGGCTTGTCGTTTTTGTCTTGCAATAATGAAAAACGATTTTGACGATTGATAGAAGATGTGCTGTTATCCCTAGACATCTTTGAGGCGGATCCAATTTTAGTAGAATTTGGGCTTCGCCCGCGCTTTAAAATTGTAATGTATCTGTCCATTCCGACTTGGACCTTGGGTTTTGGGCTGCTCTTGTCTTCAGTGACAACTTGTTTAAGTGATGACCACGAGCCCGAAGCGGATGATATCGCTGAGTTAAATGTAGAAGTACTAGGCAATAATGTCAACGATTCACTAGTTGGCATTGGACAAAGCGAAGTTGATCGCTGACGAAACTGTGGTTTTGCCGTTAGAAAAAGTCTATTATCAAATTTTTGATTTTTATTAAGAGCTTCAGAACTCACAGCAAGTCTATTATCAGATTTTTTATTTTTATTGTTATCATTATGAGCATCAAAACTCACAGTAAAATAGGCATTTCTGCCGTTAGAACTCACTTCACTATTTTTTTCCTTTGGGGTACTCATATAGAGTATTCCTCAAGGGTACTTTGTATGTTTTTTTGTTTACGGTTTTTTTTTGTTTTTGTTATTTCTATATGTAAAAATATTAGCAAAGCAAAAAAAATGCTTATTTATCAAAGTTAATATGTACTACGAATATTTTTTGTATGATTTTTTTTTTGTTTAGTTTGTATGTAAGAAAAATTCCGCTATTACGTCTGTTCACTATGAAGGTACAACGAGAACTTTTGATCTCGTTATATTGCATGTCTTTTTTTATTAATTACACTCAATATATATGTTTATTATTTCATGATCTGATATTTTGTTCTTAATACTGTTATTGACAGATACTTTCTTACTGTTAGTTATCACATAATCTATAATTGTCTTTGTATTTTCCGTAACTCTTGTATATTCTTTGACAATCTGTTTTATGCCGTTATCATTAAAAATACTTTCTAATTTTTTCTTGTAAAAATTATTCGTTGAACAATCAATGTTGAAGTCCCCGGAAACTATTAATTCGCTATTGTACTCGCTTAGTTCTTCAATAGAATTTTCAAATACTGTACAAAATTCTGCTTCACTATAACTTGGTGATCGATAAACTCCTGCTATTATAAGGTTATTCTTCCCATTCCTCATTTTAAATGCGCTTAACCAATATTTTAAGTTGTCTACTATTTCCAATATTAATTCCACGTTCCACTCTTTCTTAAAATATAATGAAGTACCTCCCGTTCTCGACGATTCCGAAATTGCTGAAATTAAACCATATCCCTCGATTGATATTTCCTCTTCTTCTACGTCTCCAGTCAAATGCGTTTCAGATAGAATTACGAATTCAGGTTTTTCTTCTTCAACCATAATCTCAAGTTGTGTAAAGTTATTTGTTAATCCTTGAATATTTGTGTATATACATTCCAATTTCTGTGGTTGTTATGCTGTTAAGCCTAAATTTTTCTTCTTCAAGTTAAGTTTATTCTGATATACCGGACACTCTCGGCTCATACCCAGTAAAAAAAGACACTCCAAAAAAGTCATGAAAATGTAGAGTTTGCGATCTGGAAGTAGTGCAAATTTCGATCCGATCTAATGATTTTTACATGGGGTTGTCATTGCAAGAAGTTCTCTTTTTCGCCGCCTGGTCACCGAATTGAAAGCGATTTTAAGAAAACTGTACTTTTTTGTGTTCTATGATAATATTTTCATCTAGGAAAAATGGCTAATAGTTACCTATTTTAACAATTAGTTTCTTTTTATAGGAATTTAAACGCGAAACATTAATTTAATGTAAATTTAAGCAAATAACTTTAAAATTTTAGACCAAAATTAGTTCATAAGTTTCTTAAAAAAAATCGATTTTTTAAAAATTCTGGTGAGTAATTTCTAAAACTAGAGAGGAATTACAAGGTTTTGTATGACTAAAATAAACTTCTACTTGGTTTTCTGCTAACTATTGGCAAATTAAAAATATCGATTTTTTGGAAGCAATGAAAATGTACTTCCTTTAGAATGACTTCCAATTTTTTTTACTGGGTAGTATTGTGGTTCTCATCAAGTCCCATATGTAATTTATTGTTGGCTCTTATGCAATTTATACATTTTTCTATCATTTTTATTTGACAGTCCTTTGATCTGTGGTTTGCATGGCATTTTAAACATGTTTCCTGACTTCTACATTCACTAGCATGATGATTGATGATAGTATACACAAAATAATTTAAAAATTATAAAGCAGTTCTTTATTAATGCCAATAATTTCGGCTGAAAGATCATTTGTGTTGCCGAATCCAGATTTAACTTGATTGATAATTAATCCGGTTGTTTTTCTAAATTCGTCTTGAATTTTTTTTGTTTATAAAAAACACTTCTATTTTCATTTCTAACTTGCCAAATTTTAAATGGAAGACAGCAGTATAGTGTCTTAAGTCCAAATTTGTAGGCATTAGTGATTGTGTTCGCGTACGCAAAAGTTTTTACAAATTTTTACTGAACTTTTCTGCATTTTACTAAATTGCGTTCGTTTACCCAAAATACAGTAAATGAGATCACAAATTGAGAGAGTAAAGTGAAAGTTCTTGACTGAGTGCTTTGCAAATTTTTACTGCAGAAATTCTTCTTAGTAAAGTTTGGTAAGATAAAAAAATATGATTCAAAATGTAAACAAACGAAAAATGTAAAAATTTTAGAAAATAAATAAAAATTGTGAAAGTCATTAAAAAATAATAATTTTTGTAAATTATGATAATAACTGTTAATATACGAGTACATATGTACATATTTTGTAATTTATGTACTTTATTAATCTCTTTGTTTTGCAAATAATTCTATTTACTCTAGAGTTTTAAAACTGTAAAGAGTTTGGTTACTTAGTACTGCACTTGATTTTAAGGTAATCAATAATATGAGACATTATTAGATTTAATTGAACTATAGTGAATTTTTAATCAGAAATAATTTCTTAATCAGGCTTGAGTTCAGTAATTTCAATTCTTATGAATGAAATATTTTTATTAATTAATGTGAGTATCTAAAGAATAGAAGAAAAATTAAACTAGACACTATTAGCTGGGGGAAATACCGATATTTTTCTGTGCAGCCACGCACTTCATCAGCACCCATGTCTATCTACTGGGGTAGAGATTATTATTAACATCAGCTATTAAACTTAAATTTCTATGAAATGGAATATGAGAATTGATTGTGTATACAATTATTGATTTGCCTTTGGCAAACACATTTGTAAGTATCACTATTCATTTTCTGTTTTTCCATTTTCTATTTAGGTTAGCACGAAGTTATATCACTCTACCTATGTATGTTTAACTATTCTTACTTATCTTTTACGATCATCACATTAATTATTTTTACTTATTCGATGCACCATCGGTACATACATATAAGTATTATTGTAGTGGCTTTATGTTACTTTGTTTTTGCTTTCTACAGTTGACTTAGCTTTCCAGCATTCTGAAGCAGTTCTGGCCAAGTGAACAGTGATCGCCAAGTGAACATATTTTTGTCACGTGCCCATGATGACTGGAAAGCTAAGTCAACTGTAGAAAGCAAAAACAAAGTAACATAAAGCCACTACAATAATACTTATATGTATGTACCGATGGTGCATCGAATAAGTAAAAATAATTAATGTGATTATCGTAAAAGATAAGTAAGAATAGTTAAACATACATAGGTAGAGTGATATAACTTCGTGCTAACCTAAATAGAAAATGGAAAACAGAAAATGAATAGTGATACTTACAAATGTGTTTGCCAAAGGCAAATCAATAATTGTATACACAATCAATTCTCATATTCCATTTCATAGAAATTTAAGTTTAATAGCTGATGTTAATAATAATCTCTACCCCAGTAGATAGACATGGGTGCTGATGAAGTGCGTGGCTGCACAGAAAAATATCGGTATTTCCCCCAGCTAATAGTGTCTAGTTTAATTTTTCTTCTATTCTTTAGATACTCACATTAATTAATAAAAATATTTCATTCATAAGAATTGAAATTACTGAACTCAAGCCTGATTAAGAAATTATTTCTGGTAATCAATAATATTAACAAATAGTAATGTAATTTTTATTAAATACGCAAAAAAAAATTTTTTTAATTATAATTGTTATTTGGCATACTTTTAATTTAATCATATTAATATAATATAAAATTTCATTACAACGTTATTTTAATAATTAATAATTTTTATAATTTATAATAATTTTTTTTTGTTAATAATTAAAAAAAGTACTTATAAATGTTAACTAGGTTCTACATTATTACGTATAAGATTATCGCATTCATCCAAATTATATACGACCTTATTTCCGTCAAGAAGTGTTAACGCCGCCTTATATTTGTCTTTATTCAATATTCTGAACTTAGTTATAATCTTTGCGCGAAGCAATTTGAGAAAAATTGCATTCAGGTTAGATGCAGCTGAAGAAAAGTGATCATTAAGGTAAACTCGGCTCACAATCTCTCCACCAAGAATGTCTTTAACTTTCAGCGATCGTGTCTTAAAGTATTCACTCATAATTATATCACGAATATCAGCATTATTAAATTTTATAAGAATCATTTTATCATTTATGTAGCAGACATGATTGAGGTTATATTCAGAAATGGTGATGTTATAGTATTTACTAAAGATATTGCAATGGATGTCATGTTCTTTAAACCAGACGGTAGTCCATTTATTTATTTATTTATTTATGTCAATATAAGGAATAAACATCAGGAAACAATTGGAAATAAGAAAATATTGAAATAAATTAAAGTGGTAACTAAATTAATAAAATGGCTGAGTGCAGTAAATGCAGATCAGCGATCAGGGGAGAAAGTGGCATACGATGTAATGGTGTGTGTGAAAAAATTTATCATTTCAATAAAAAATGCGCGGGTATTGACCAATATTCTGCTAAAATTTTTGATGAAAACAACAAAAACAAGCAAGCATTGAATGAATATAAAAATGAATTTGAGAGTTCACTTAAACAAAATGAAAATTAAATAAAAATATTACTAGAAGCCATCGAAAAAAGATATGATGCAAGATTTAAAAAAATGGATAACATGCAAAAAATGTGTGAAAAAAATGTTGAAGAAGTGAAAAGCCTGTATGATAATGTAAGCGAAGTAGAAAACAAAAATAAAGATATACATATATGAAAAAATTAGCAACAACAACATAAAGATGTGCGATGAGATAAAAAAATAGTTTCAGAAACTAATGTAATAACAACAAATAAAACTGTGATGTGTATCAAAAAATGTCCCATTAATTATAAAACCAAAAGAGAAACAAACGGTGAAAAAAACTAAAGAATTTTAAAATCGTAAATGTTGAAACCCGTCGAAAGGGCAATTTAGTTATTCAGAGCGAAAATATGGACGAACGAGAAAAAATAAAATTGGCAATTCATAACGAAATAAGTGAGAACTATGAAGTAAAAATTCCAAAACAGGCCGAAATGAGTATAAAAATAATAGACATGAATTTTAAAATGAATGAAAGTGAATTAATAGAAAAAATAAAAAAGCAAAATGATGTAATGAAGGACAGTAATTTCGAAATTGTAAAATGCTTTGAGACCAAAAGATTTAATAGGTCTGTATATAATGCAAAAATAAAAGTTGAAAATGAAACATATCATAAAATTATGGCAATACAACGATTAAATGTTGGATGGGAGAGGTGTAGAATATTTGATGGTACTGATATATTGCAATGTTTTAATTGTTAAGGGTATAATCATAAGGCAAATGAATGTCGGAATGAAGCAGTATGCTTTAAATGTCATTGTAATCACAAGAGTAAAGACTGTACAAAAGAGATATTGAGCAAATGTGTTAATTGCAACAAAGAAAATAAAATATTAAATCTTTGTCTTGATGAAAATCATGCAACAATTAGCAAAGAATGCCCAGTTTATAAAAATAAACTAAATCTAAAAAATAAAAGGTTTGGAATAGATATAGAAATATAACAACCAAAGAATATATATGGAATATACAATAACATTCAAGGGCTAACAAACAATTTCAACCAACTCGAAATAATAGTGGAATCTGTTAAACCTGATTTTATAATACTAACTCAAACGCATATGACTGAACAAATAGATGAAGCAGAAGTTGAAATAAATGAGTATAATCTATTTACTACAACATCTAAGTCTACAAAAACTGGAGGTGTCATTCTATATTTTAAAAAGCAATGGAAATGATCAAATATAAAGACATGTGTAAAAGATACAGAGTACTGGATTGGTGCATACATGGCAAAAAATGATAATGTTTCTTTTATTGTAATAGCGATATATAGATCTCCAAGTTATTCGAAGGCTGAATTTTGTGATGCATTTCAAGATTTTCTGGAAGAATTGTGTGAAAGGAATTGTGATATATTAATAGCTGGTGATTTTAATATTGACTGGAAGACTGATTTCTATAAACCAAGAGTACAAAGTATTCTGCATGATAATGGTTTGAAACGATAATGAACGAAGACACCAGAATAACACAGAATTCAAAAACAATAATAGATTATATTATAACAAATAATGAAAAAGTATCTGCTAGAACCAATATAAATAACAAAATATCAGATCACGAAGCAATAGACATTTTTATTGAATGCGAAAACAATACATCAGAGATAAAAAGAAAACAAATAGAAATTTTTAAATATAATAAAAACAATTTTAGATGTGAACTAAGAGCAATATTAAATTATAATGAAATGCTAAATGTTAATGAACAGACTGAAAAATTCGACAAATGTATGGAATGTACAATAGCAAAATTTGTAGTAAAAAGACAAATAAATGAAAGTAGTAACAATAAGTGGTTTAGTAACGAACTAAAAAATTTAAAAGTGGAAAAAATAAGAGCATACCAAAGAGCCGTTATTTGCTAACACAAATGAAGCATGGGCAAATTACAGAACAATGAGAAATAAATACAAAATTGAAAATGAAAAACGCCATTACATAAATAATAAAATTTCAATTTCTAAGGACCAAAAAGAAATGTGGAGTGTGGTAAAAGAACTTGTGATAAGAAAACCTATAAATGTTATAAAATCTGTGATATTTAATCAAGTAGAGTATAAAAACAACTTAGATATAGCCGAAAAATTCAACAGTTACTTTGTAGATAGTATTAAGGAAATAAGAGATTCAATCGAAAATGTGCAATACCAAAATCTGATACCTGTGATATATACCAGGTTTAAGTTTCGCGCAATATCTATATTGGAATTAAAAACCGTTTTGAAGAATATGAATAACAAACCTGACTATAAAAAAACCACAAAAAACATAATTTTAGATACATGGGACACAACTGGTAACATTTTACTGAACATTATTAATAAATCAATGGAAACTGGAAATTTTCCAAAAAATTGGAAAGAATCTATGGTTACACCAATACAAAGTTAAAAATACAGACAAATGTGAAGAATTTCGTCCAATAAATAGTCTAAAAATATGTGAAAAGGTGATAGAGAAAGTTGTGAAAAATCAATTAGAAGAATATATAGAAAATAATATTTTGCTATCTAAATATCAGTCAGGATTCAGAAAGAAACATTCATGTGAATCAGCAGTGAACTATCTAATAAACAGATGGAAATGCGTAAATAAAAATAATAAAATATTATCAGTTTTTCTTGATTTTAAACGTGCTTTCGAGACAATAGATAGGAATATTTTAATGCAAAAGCTTTACAAATATGGTATTCAAGATAATGAGTTGGATTGGTTTAAATCGTATTTAACAGACCGTAAGCAAAAAACAAAAGTAAATAATACGGAATCAACCGCGATAGAAAATAATTACGGGGTACCACAGGGCTCAATCTTGGGAGCCCTCCTATTTATTGTATATATAAATGATATTGAAAATACGTTGGAAAAGTGCGAAATAATTATGTAGGCAGACGATACACTAATTTTTTCGGAAGCAGAGACAGAGAATATGTGTTATGAAAATATAGCAAGTGATATGTGTAATATAAACAAATGGCTAAATATGAATAAATTAAAGTTAAATGAAAATAAAACAAAAATAATGGAAATTAATATGAAAACAGATAAATCATTTCAAATAAATAACGTTACAATTGAAAAAGTAAACAGTATTAAATATCTAGGCTTTGTAATAGACAAACATTTAAAATTCAATGAACATACTGAATATATTTGTAAAAAGATCGGGAAAAAATTGGATTTTTTAAACGTTTGCGAAATAAAGTATCTACACTAACATCAGTAAACATATATAAAACAGTTATTTAACCGCATTTCGAATACGGGTCAACAATCTTATATTCCAGCTGCAATGATCAACAAATTTCAAGACTACAGAAACTGCAAAATAAAGCTATGCGTACAATATTAAAATGTAATCGATTAACATCTATTAATTATATGCTCAATACATTGAAGTGGTTAAATATTAAACAAAGACTGCAACTGAACACAATAAACTTTATTCAGAAATTGAAAATGGGGGATGCACCTGATTATTTGACGGACCAGACAAGATACGTAAGAGAAGCTCAGCCATATAACCTCAGGAATGCAAATGACTTCAGACTACAACTGGCCCATACTAATGCGATGAAGAGAACATTTTTCTATAAAGGATTGAGACTATATAACCTGATGCCAAATGAAATTAAAAATGAACCAAATACTATAGCGTTTAGAAAAAAAGTTGTAAATTTCATCAGAAATAATTTAGTTCAGAACACTTAAAACTTTTATTTTACTTATTTATTTATTTTTATATATTTTATATTATGAAACTCTCAAAGTATTAAAAATACTACTCACTATTAAAAAAAAAAACAGTTATTTTATTACACTAAAAAGTAGGAGTTTAAACTCAGATTTCTCAGTGCCGAATTCAATAAAAGATTGCGATACTTTTTTTAAATTGAAGTTAATCTCATTGAGCTGATCAAAGGCACGTGTTAAAGTACTATTACGTGCATAATTAGTCCTATGGAAGGGTACATCAAATAGCTTGGCCAACCTAAGATTTCTAGGAGGTACCATATAAAGCAAATCAGGGCAAATCAATAATATCATACACAAAAAGTGACGACTGAACTATTCTACGTGCTTCTAGAGTACGTAAGCCTATAAACAAGCATTTAGACTCATACGGAACGGAAGATAAGTAAGGTAACGAGCGTGAGGCAAATTTGATAAAAATACGTTGAAGTCTTTCAACACGAGAAATCGGATTAAATACGTGAGGACTCCAAATAACAGAAGCATATTGTAACTTGGATCTTACGAACGATGTATAGATATGCTTGAGTGTATATGTGTCAACGAATTCACAACAACTTCTTTTCAAGAAACCAAACATTTTATATGCCTTGGAAGTATGTAATCAATATGAGCTGCAACAGACAACGAGCTGTCAAACATCACCCCTAAGTCCAACTTAGAGTTTGACGTGATCAAATTTATACCATTAATATTAAAGGCAACCACAGTGGGAGTCAGAGACCTATGGAAGGAGACATGTAAACATTTATTAATGTTTAGACTCAGACTATTAAGCCGGCACCAATCACTTACATTATTAATCTCAATTTGCAGAATATACGCATCGTTAATTGATTCAAATTTCATAACGAATTTCAAATCATCGGCATATAAAAGATACCTCAATTTCACGAAACAGCTACCAATGTCATTAATGAACAAGTTAAATAAAAATGGACCAAGTATGCTTGCCTGGTGTACGCCCGACGTTTGGAGATAAGGGTTAGATCTAAAACCTTCAATACTCACAGAGCAAATTCTATTGGATAAATAGGACTTAATCCATACCAGGCGCTTAATTCCCGCATTCGATGGCGAGCGAGTTATTACTCGAACGTGCGAGTTTTTTAACTTTTAGGATTCTCTCATTCTCAAATTTCTAATGACATCATTCGATCACGTGTAGCCATTCGAATGCAACCGTTCGTGTTTTTACTCGCAAGCAAAAAGGTATTCGAAATAGCGTTCAACATAGAAAAAGCGAAAGAAAATAAAATGTATGCTCAATAGTTTACTTATTTATTTACATATATGTATATGAATGTATGCACAAATGTACGTATAAGAAAATAAAAATCTAAAGAATTTTTAGTTGAATAAATATAACAAAACACACTGATTTGGTGAATAATGTTTTGTCCAACAGTTGTCATCAGCGAAAATAAAAAAAATCAACCAACTCTGGTAGCATCTAAATAACAAATTACCTGCTTCTGGTCAAACAATAAAATAATCGAAAATATGTCTATTGCTCTATTCTCTAACTTTACACTAATTAATTATTATCAAGTTAATAACACTAGTTTACAAAATAAAATTTTTTTCATGTAAATTTGATGAGATATAGAATTCCTTATGTATTTTATTCCGCTGAATTCGAAAATCAAGGTTAATTTTTTTTATGGGCCAGTTTTTGAGATATTGTGATTTTTTCAGTTTTTCGATATTTTTTCACTTGACCCATCATATCTCGAGCTAGAACTGTCCGATTGGGTCGTTCTTCAAATTCAAATGAAAGGTATTGAGATGACAAATAAATATGTATAATCGGATCTTTAATTGGTATATAGGTTCAAAATATATCGATGAAAATAGGGCACATTTTCAAAAAAATCATATTTTATAGTGATTATATGCTGACAGAAAAGTACAAATCGTTAAAAAAAACGTCTGGTTTCTGTACATGTACGTAAAGATAATACTTTTACGTAAGAACTAAGACCAACCAGAAGAAAATCGACTGAAAATTTACAAAGTTATAAGCAATGGATTGAATAAATCCAAAGTTAAAATACATAAAAATAACAAATAACACAGGTCAACAAAATGAAAATTATTATATAAGGTCAAAGGTTTCATAGTAAATTTGTATATACTAAGTACTGTGTATCAATCCCTTTAAATTAGTTTTTTGAATTGAAACTCCAATTCTTTAAGACTGAAGACTCGTAAATTTTTTTTTATTGGCTTACCGCGTTTTGGGGTTTTAACTATTTAAATTTAAGGCTCTTATTATGAGTTGCATTCGATTTTCGATCTTCGCTGGCTATCAAACATCGAAAATCGAATGTTCAATCAAAAAACACTTTGATATTCACAATAAGGACATTCTTTGTCGAATGTTCGTCAATACCAAATGAAAATTCGTTCGATCGGTGCTTTCGACTACAGTCGAAGATCGAAAGTTGCTCATAATAAGGGTCTAATTCATTTTCAGCAGTAAAAGTTTCATTTATAGGCACTGTGGGTAAATATTAGTGTTTTTTACATAATCTGCTGCAGTCGTACATATATGCAGTGGATTACAAATTACGGGTTCTTCCACATAACTTGATGATACTTCTAGCTGACTACAGTTATTACTTATAAAATTAAAGTGCTTCTGAAACTTACCTCATCATATTTTAAAAATGTTCAGTTTAACCAATTCGATTATTTATTTTCTAATCTACTTTTATTACTTCTACATTCTCTACAATATTTCGTCATATGAAAGTTAAAAAATCCAATGTTTAAAATTAAAGTTACAATAAATACGAATTGTCTACTTTTTGGTTAACAAAATGGGTAACAAATGGTAACATCTTATTATTTGCCGGTGCTAATATCCAGCAGTCAATTAAATCAGAATTTTTTAAAATACGCATCACGAAAATATAATAAGAAACTGATCTTTTATTTGTTGTTCTATTTATTTATTCTATAATAAATAATATATATATTTGAATTTCCGCGTGACAAAACTTTTTATTACTAATAATTATTTTCAAGTACTATATATTCCAAGTTATGCGCATAAAAATGCGCAATAAAACCTAAAATATGCATTAAAATATGCACTAAAATTAAAAATAAAATTAAATCAAAAGAAATCTTAACTTTTAATACTTCAAACTGTTTCAAACGCATTAGATAAGTAAATTCATAAGCAGGGAAACCACAAATATGCTCTAAAAAAAGTGTTTTATGCGCATTCAATATGCACTAAAAACTTGTAAATATGCGCTTAAAAGTAAAAAAATATGCTCTTAAAAATAGAATAAATTGGTTTATTTGTAAATGAAAATATATTTTTTAATCAAAAATTCAACAACATTTGCATATAAAATAAGAAAAAAATAAATAACCAAAAAACGGAAACATAATTAACAAAGATTAACTGGGTTTGAAGTGCAGGTTAAAACAAAATTACTATAAAAATTTTTACTAAAACAAATTAATTTTTATTGGATGCATAAGAATTTAACTTTAATTTCAAAAGATCACGATATCAGAATTAAGCCTTTGAAACTGTATTTTGGATAAATAAGACAAGATTTTAATTTATAATTTTTATTGCAATAAATAACAAAATATTGACCTAGAATTTCAAATAAAAATCTTTTCTGTCCCGTCTTAATGAACTTGCATACATTTACAATGTTCCTTCAAGGTCTTTTCGGGGCTGAGTAAATCACACACAGCTAAATCACACATAGCTAAATTTGTATTGCAACTAACGTCCGTAAAACTGGGTTATATATAAAAAAAATTATACACTACATGGAACATTGGAACAGAGATTTAGACGGCGAAAATTAAAAATAATTTGTAAGCATATTAACCCAGATAGCAAAAAAAAAAAATATTGAGAAAATCCAACGAAGGCAAAACAAAATTTTACGTTTGATAACATCTGCTCCATGGTACGTTAAAAATTCAAATATTCATCGTGATTTAAATATTCCACTAGTGAGTGAAGAAATTGAAAAATACGCAGGCAAATATTTAACAAAACTCGAGTCACATCCTAATCCGCTTGCCCGTAATATTTTGAGCTTTACTGGACACATCCGCTTAAAAAAGAGGGACACAAGGGCTCTTATACTCAACACTCCAGATGGGACTGCTTAAAAATACTTCTTTTTGATTATCACTACTTATGTATTATTTATAACTATCACTAAGCTTATGTCCCATATTGGTCGGGCCTAATAATTATATTTAGATTTTAGATTTGATTACTTATTGTTAGTTCATTTTTGAAGATACAATAAATAAAAATGTATATGAAAAAAAAAAAAAAAAAAAAAAAAAAGGAAAAAAATTTTCTTTAAAACTTAAATTTTTATTTCGAAAATGAAATTTTAATGCGTTGCTAAAAAAAAAATTTCATAAATTTTTTTTTCGGAATTGAGAGTTTTTTTTAAAGGATGGTGGTGCCAAGCGGGTTGAAATAAAATAAATTCTATAAAGTATGAAAATATGCCCTAAAAGCGTAAATTATGCTCTAAAAATTCGAAAATATGCTAAAAGTATGCGTGTAAAACTGATATATGCATAAACATGCTTTAAAGGGTAAAATATGCAAAAATATGCACCAACAAATCGATGCCAAAATTCATTAAAAGTTCTGAAACGGATAAATATATTGTCCCCGCATTAATACGTGATACAAGAAAAAACATGCAATTGCATATTTGCGGTTTCCCTGTTCATAAAGCAGGTCGTACACGACATGTTTTTTACGTCTGACATTTCAACTTTTCAACTCAGATGTAATTCTGCATGTCTGTCAAAATTGTTGTTTTACAGACGGTTTATAATATTTGCGTCACAAACGTGCATGTACAAATACGTCTGACATTGTCTGTGTTTGTTTTTTTTTTGCTTTTGCACAAACCTATGTCGGCCTCTGTTTCAAAATGGAGTGTTGCCGGCAAAATGTTTCTTTACGCCGTAAAAACTTCAGTCATTTTAAGGAATTTTTCTTTAAATTCGAAGAATCATGTTAGAATATAAAAATGCAACGCAATTTTATTGCATTATTGTTATTTAATAGTTAAAAAAAACATAAATATATAGGTGTTGTAATATATCAACTTCAGCCGGCTAATCCTTCCGTCAATAGCGGAACGCCGCTAAATGTTTCCTCACGGCATAGATTTTTGCCGACATATTTTGCATAACAAAAACAGCTGATGTCAGAGGCTTTGTCAGAAGAAAATAGAACACGCTCTAATTGAAATTTTGTCAGAAGACTTTGCGTCTGACTTTTACAGAAGCAAAGTTTTAAAGGTACCACACGACATGTACATGTTTTACACTGGGAAATTTGACAAGTCAGACGCAAAAAACATGTCGTCTACGGGGGGCTTAAGTAATACAACTACAAGATGTTATTCTGTTCAATTCTCAAACTCCGTATATAAAAAGGAACGAAATTCATGTTCTTATTAAGCTATTGCATAGCTTTTATCGCAGGCTTTGAGGGTGTCGACCGAATAAAGAAATTCCGTAACGAAAATAAAAACCTTAGACTATTTTTATTTGAATCGCCCTGTGTATGTTAATCCCTAAGGTATGCTATTAACTTCATTAACATACAGTATTGGTAGAACAGATTTTTACATGTAGGAAAACACAATATGACGTACTTAAGAGCAATCGTGGTTGATAAAAAATGATAAACACAAACAAAGGTTTTTTCTTTAAAAAAATAAATTTGCATAAGGCGGGGTTTCAATCTGTGTGCCATATGCCACACAAGCGTAAAAAAGAGTAACCACTAATTCCTAATGAAAAACTGTTTTATTCAGACATGTATTTATTAAGTTAAATAGTTCCATACATAACTAATATACAATTTTATAGAATCCAAAAATGATTGGAAACTGTTTAAATCAATAAATACATGTCTGAATCAAACAGTTTTTCATTAGTAGTTAGTTGGTTACGCTTTTTTGGGCAAATGACACATAAGAAATGCCAGATGTAAACTCAGCCTAAGTTGATAAAAAAATGCTAAGCAGTAGTAGCCTTACCGCGGCAGTCCCCGAGTGTCACACGTATTTTTTATTTTCAGTATCTTCATATACAGCTCAATCATGAATATTCCCCTGTGGCTAGTGTTTTCAATTTCGGTTAACCGATTAACCGTGTTTAAACCAAAACGCTATTCTTATATATATTTTGATAGTTTATAAAATTTCCCCTATTCAATTGAATAGTACTTAGTCAAGGTCCAAATTTATTCCTCCTTTAATCAGTCTTGATTTTTCGGAGTGTTTTCTTGGGCTTTGACTAGTAAAATATCTAACGGTTTGGTTTATTCGTTCGTTCGGTACTTTGATATCTTTTGTTTGTGCTTATTAAAATCACTCTTTTGTTGTGAGCCTTGAACAAGAGTTATCCCGTATTCACGCAAAGCGATATAATTTAAAGGTAAAAGACCGAAAATAAAATATCCTTAATTTTACCCAATTTAAACAATTGTTTTTTTATTTTCCTCCATCTCTACACGCAAACATTTGGTCCATTCGAGCCGGATTTGTATCAAAGGCGCTAATTATTTAATTTTCTTTGTACTATTTTAAAGCTACATACACATCAAATTTTCCGACGGAAAAAGTATCGTTATTCTTCCCTTTTTTTTTCAATTTCACTGGATAATAAAAGGTGCGTAAGTCATTTTATTATTTTTTATACATCAAAAATTAAAGTGAAATTAAATATAAAAACTGAAAAGTAAAATAAATAAGTATATAAAAGAAAAAAGTGTAAAGATAAAAAGGAGAACAATTGTTGTTGTTTTCATAATTACATTTGCACATACATACATACATGATTGATCGCTTTACAATAATATTACAAGGCATATTTGTGTTGAAAACGCCATCTGGCTTTCAAATATCCTTGCTAAATTATTAATTGTGACGTTTGCTTTGATTTATTTTCGCTTTCTATATTTGTGCTAAATAAATCAACAGTGCGTTTGTTTACGTGGACGGACAGAACTATTAGAAAAAAGTAAAATTTTATTGGAAATTTTCTAAATTTTCTCCATGGTGAATTTTTAAAGTGAAGAGTAAATTTTTCATTTTCATTTTCATTTATTCATTCAAAATAGAAAAACCTAGCCTAATGGCCATAATCGGTTTCACTTATACTACTACAAAGATCTACATCAATTATCACTAAAGTGTAATATGTATATAAAAAATAAAAAAATAACAATATTATGTAATAAATAATTTGTAACAATATTAAAATCTATATAAAATAATAAATTTAAAAATATTTAGTATCGAATAAAATAGATAACATTATAAATAATAAGAAATTTAAAATTCAACAGAATATTAAACAACTATAAGTTTACTAATATTGAGACCTGATACTCAACGTAGTGAAACACTACAAGGAAGAGCTACTCAGTCGTATCTCCTGAAATAGTTTCCTCTTGTATGTGTTAACAGAACAGTTAAATGCCCTTAAAACAACCGACAATTCGTTATAATCCCTTGCTACTCAAATTAAAATAAATAAAGTTAATTCGCGATTGCATAATTAAAGCATTAGTGTTATGCTACAAAGGATTTATTGTTGTGAGACATAAATACACGTAGCTTTTATTAACTCTTTGCTTCTTCATTTTAATTTCTACTTGATTAATGTGCACTCTATAGTCAGTCAAATTGGTCGAGATAGTGTTTGTAGAAAATTTTTTTGAAAAAATTGCAAAGATATATTAATAATCAAATTTAATTCGATCAAATTGTTGATACGAATATTTTATTTGAATTGAAGCGAAAGTTTTTATATATTTCAAATAAATTAAAGCAAATTTGTATCACAAACAGAAAATGTCTTCTGCAATTTTAAAGAAATTTATTCGTGTATCAGATGCTCTTATCAAATTTGAAGCAAAATTTAATGATATACGTGAAGATGTACATACTATATACACTTTAGAAATTCACCGTGACGAATTAAAGGAATTATGGGATAAAATAAAAGTTGTTTATGAGGATTGTCTTGAGGAGATGGACAATAATACAAAATCCGATCCTAACGATGCCGCTACACAATGGCTAAATATGATGCGTCTTATGCGGCTTATTTAAATTGCTTGTTGCAATTAATGAAAAAGTGCAACAATTTGAAAGGGCTCCAAAATCAAATGAATCGATGGTGGGAAATGCTACTGCTACCACAAGTAATTCTGATCATAATTTATCTTTACCCCCATGTGATGTAAACACATTTGAAGATGATTATGTTTCATGGCCAGCTTTTCGAGACCTTTTTACAGCTTTATATATAAATAGTTCTCGTCTAAGTAATATAGAGCGATTTTGTCATTTGTTAAGGAAAACTGCCGGTGAAGCGAAACAAATCGTATCAAAATACCCACTGAGTAATGAGGGTTTTGATATTGCCTGGCAACATTTAAAAACAGCATATGAAAATCCTTGTATGCTTGTAAATAATCAATTAAAAATTTTGTTCAAGCTTCCTTCAGTTGATAAAGAGTCTAGCGACGGTCTTAAAATTTTGCAACGAGGTATAAATAATTGTTTGACTTCGCTTGCAATATATAAGGTTTCAACCGAAAGTTGGGATCCAATCCTAATTTTTATGTGTATTCAACGTTTGCCCACGTCTACAGTCAGTTTATGGGAACAAAGTGTTAGAGAAAAATCGGAATTGTCTAAATGGAAAGATTTTGACGCCTTTCTGACAGAAAGGATTCAAACTTTAGAATGCGTGAACGAACTTAAAGACTTATCGGTTGGAAAACCTTCAATACAAAAGACCAAAGTTCATGTAGCGAATTCAAGTTCTAATTCAACTTCTTGTGTCCTTTGTCGTGCACCAGGACATTTCCTGAGAACGTGCAAGCGATTTAAGGGTCTTTCAATTTCAGAGAGGTATTCTATGGTTAAAAAATTCCGTTGTTGTGTAAATTGCTTGTCGCGGGAACATGAAGTGAAAAATTGTAAGAGTGCCTTCAATTGTAGTACATGCAATAAAAGGCATCACACCTTGTTGCATCGTGAAGCAACGATTTCTCAGGATGTGCGTTCCGCTACTCCAGCTTCGGTATCCACTACTGCTGCTCCAAGTGAGAATATGGAATTACCATCCACCTCCAGCGGCATACGTTCCAGTGGCACTTTCCATCGTCAGACTTTTCACGTTACTCCAAATCGTAAAGTGATTTTCGGAACTGCTATGGTGAATCTTATTCACCAGGGTATGACATATCCAGCCCGGGCTCTTATTGACCCGGCCTCGGAAACTTCATTTGTTTCACAAAATTGAAAAAATCGCTTGAAACTACCTGCACATTCGACGAATGTTACAGTTTCTGGTATTAACCAAACAGTTTCTGCCACAACTAGAAAGGTTTGTCCTTTAAAAATTAGTTCGCTGGTAGACCAAACTCTTGTCTTAGAGACAATGGCCTTTGTATTACCAAATATTTCCGGTGCATTGCCATCTTTCTTAATCGGTCCAGAGCTTCGCAAGAGGTTTTTGGATTTACAACTGGCCGATCCCAATTTTTATCAATCAAGACCAGTTGATATCTTATTAGGGGCTGATATATATCCGCAGTTGATTTTGAGCGGGATTCAACGATACGGTTTCGAATCTTTAATAGCTCAAAATACCATATTTGGATGGATAATCACAGGATCTGTGACAGAAACACCAGTTCAGGTGTATTCAACCACTATAGAAACTTCACAGGAAGATAATCTGAATAGGAATCTTCCTCGCTTTTGGGAGCTAGAAGAAACTCTGAAAAGGAAAATAGCTTCACCCAGTGACTAATTTTGCGAGGAAATTTATAGGAGAACTACGCGACGCAACTCTGACGGCCGCTATGTAGTGACGCTACCCTTTAAGCCGGAATTTCCTCATTCTATTAGCTTGGGCTCTTCAAGACAGAATGTGATGGCACAATTCTTGAGAAATGAGTCCTCCCTTTTGCGAAAAAGTGATGGAATTATATGATAAAGTGGTTAAAGAATATTTAACTCTAAATCATATGAGACCAATGACGAGTGATTCTGCTAAATCCTCAATTTCGTGTTATCTTCCTCATCATCCTGTGATTAAACCTGATAGTAAAACTACAAAATTGCGTGTTGTATTCAACGCATAAAATAAGACCTCGAACGGTAATAGTTTAAATGATTGCCTATATGTGGGCCCCACTTTGCAATCAGATTTAGTGCTGTTAATTCTTCGTTGGAGGCTATTTCGATATGTTTTTAATTGCGACATTACGCAAATGTATAGACAAATTTGTCTTGATCCTACGCAAACTTAGTATCAACGTATACTATTTCGGTCTTCTCCGACGGAGGAGGTAAAAGAGTATGAGTTACAGACTGTAACCTTCGGTGTAAATTGCGCTCCCTATCTAGCGATACGGACACTTTTACAATTAGCAGATGACTCTGAAGAAAATTACCCTCTTGCGGACAGTATTTTGCGCAAGTCTATGTATGTTGACGACGTACTAACGGGTGCTCATGATATTTCATCTGCTCTGAATCCGCGGGATCAACTTCGATCTGCTTTATCTTCGGCAAAATTTGAGCTTAGGAAATGGACTTCTAATACGATTGAAATTTTAAATGGTCTTCCTTCCGAGTACCTAGTAGATTCGAAACTTTTAACATTTGTTGAGTCCAGCAGCTCAAAAACATTAGGTATTCAATGGAATGCTCAATTAGATTCATTTTATTTTAAAGTGGAGCCTATTGTCGATAAATTGAATTATACCAAAAGAGAGGTGTTGTCTACCATAGCCAAATTATTTGATCCCGTAGGTTGGCTAGGACCTGTCATTATTATTGCCAAGATTATTATGCAAAAAATTTGGCGCGACAGTATTGAGTGGGATGATAAATTGCTTCCTTCCACGGACCATGAATGGAGAAAATTTGTAAGTTTTTACACGGAAGTAAACAATATACAAATACCAAGATGGGTAAAATATGGGCCTGGTACTTCTGCCGAACTTCATGTTTTTTCTGACGCCTCAGAAAAAGCATACGCGGGGGTAATTTATATTAGAATTGAGTCATTTGGAGAATATCATACATATTTGCTTTCCTGTAAAACAAAAGTTGCTCCTATAAAGACGATTTCTCTGCCACGCTTGGAACTTTGTGGTGCAGTGTTGGCTTCTGAACTGCTAAAAACTATTGTTAGAGAAATTGATATACCACTTAAGCAAGTATATTGTTGGACAGACTCAACTATTGTCCTTTGCTGGTTGAGAAAAACGCCTAGTAGCTGGACAACGTTTGTCGCTAATAGAGTTTGCAGAATTCAAGAAAATGTGGGAAAACACAACTGGTATCATGTTAGGTCGGAAAACAATCCGACCTAACATCCTAACACCGTCGGATTTGAGTAAAAGTGATCTCTGGTGGCATGGACCCAGCTATCTACGCGAGCCTAAATATAAGTGGAGCATAAAAGATCTTTCCCCTCTAGATACTGATGTTGAAGCCAGGGCTACCAGAACACACGCAAGTTTCTTTTCGAATTTCGAAGATATTCTCGATAGATTTTCTAAGCTTGATCGTGCTCTCAGAGTGATATCGTACGTGCTTCGATTCTATCATAGGACACATTCTTCGCACAAAGGGAAGCACTTGTTTGAATCTACAACCATTTCAAGCGAAGAAATAAAGGAGGTAAAATTACGGTTCGCAATTTTGGCTCAGAAGGTTCATTATCCTGAAGAAATACAATCTCTTTTGTTAGGGCGACCGATTTCGGGAAAAAGTTCGTTACAATCGCTTAATCCATTTTTGGATAACAAAGGAGTAATGATGCTGAATGGTCGTTTGGCGAAATCTCCATCTTTGTCTTATACTGAAAAACACCCCATCATTCTACTGTATTCCTGTCGTTTTACCCGTCTCTTAGCCAAGTTTGTACATGTACTTTCGATTCATGGTGGCAATCAACTAATGTTGAGAATTATTCGCATTGAGTATTGGGTTCCCCGTCTGAAAATTTTGGTACGTACTGTAGTAAATCGATGCAAACGTTGTATACTAGATCGGAAACGCTCCTGCACTCAAATTATGGCTGCTTTGCCTCCAGAAAGAACTATTTTAGATCGACCCTTTAACACCACTGGTGTAGAGCAAAGTCCATTTGATATGAAAAGTTTAAAGTTTTAAAAGTTTTTTTAAAATCACGAAAGCATACGTATGTATTTTCGTTTGTTTTTCGACAAAAGCAGTTCATTTAGAGGCGACCACTGACTTGTCAACGGACGCATTTTTAGCGGCTTTTCATCGTTTTATTTCTAGACGAGGTTGTCCACTAACAATATTTTCTGACAACGGTACGAATTTTGTGGGAGCTTCTAGAGATATTGAAAGAGATTTTCGTACTTTTCTAGCAGAATGTAAAGCCCGAATGTCTTCTACTTTCGGCCTACAAGGTCTTACTTGGCGCTTTATTCCCGCTGGTGCCCCACATATGGGGGGATTATGGGAAGCCGCTGTTAAAAGTTTTAAAATGCATTTTCGAAAAGAAGCTCTAGATTTAAAATATACATTTGAAGAACTTTCTACCATATTAGCCAGAATTGAAGCGTGTCTTAATTCTCGACCCTTGTGCCCCTTATCAGACAATCCTAATGAGCCTGTGGCGCTTACGCCTGGCCATTTTCTGATAGGATGTCCAATATTAGCTCCGCCAGAACCAACTATTTTGGAAACCCATGATAGTATAATAAATAGATACCGTAAACTTAAAGCCTTTTCACAAGACTACTGTCGCAGATGGAAAGAAGAATATTTGCAAAGTTTACAAAAACGATATAAATGGAAGTTTCCTGAGAGAAATATAGAGGTTGACGATCTGGTTGTTATTCGACACGAACACCTTCCTCCTACGTCTTGGAAATTAGGTAGGATAGTTAAGACTTATCCCGGGACTGACGCCCATATTCGAGTCGCGGACATACGTACTGCAAACGGCATTGTGAAGCGACCAATCACCAAATTGGTCATTCTGACCACATAATAAAGAACATTTTATTAACTTCCATTGTTTCCTAGTAATATGGATCCCCTATGTTCCTTGTTGGAAGAAGCTCTTTTGGAAGAGAACGAGGAGGCAATGGAAGTAGCCACTCCGGCTCCAGTAGCTTTAGACACCATCTCTCCCAAAGTTGACCCAACTGCTGTGGCGTCTTTACTTGGAAAGGAGTTACCTGAGACCTCGGAGGCGGCTAATTCCTCGGCAAGCCCAGTTATTTCCATTCAGGACACTGTGGCGGCCTAAAACCAATGCTCCGACGTGCAGCCTCTGCAAAAAAACGCATCCCCTGGTAGATTGCTTTCGCTTTAGACGCTTGCGGCATGAGGAGAAATTGCGACATTTGTTGATTTGGGGTCACTGCTCTCGATGCTTGGCCAGCAATCACAAAGTCAAAGACTGTGCCAGCGTTCGTAAATGTAGCAAATGCCAGGAGGACCACCATACGCTGATCCACTTTTCAAAAATAAACGACAATATTGCACAAAAACCGATTGATAAACTACCACTGAAAAAGAAGAAGAAACCAACGAAAGCAGGAACTGCTGCATATTAGCCTGAATCGAGAGCGATTCAGGCTAATATGACGCCTTTGCCACTTCGCCATGTGGTGACTTTCTCCCCGACGGTTCAGCTAATGTTGCAGGTGGGAGTTCGTGAGTTTCCAGTTCGGGCTATCGATGTCTGTTGCGACATTAGTTATGTTAGCGATCAACTAGTCCGTAAACTGGGGCTGACAACTGCCGGTGGATATTGTCGTTTGAGCGTACGGTCAATTTATGATTGCCATAAAAGAATTTCGCTTACGGCGAAAATTAAAGAAATGCATGGCATAAAGACGCCTCGCGTAAGTGTGGCAGAGGATGTAAAGAAACTGTTTCCGGGGTTGCAGCTGGCTGACCCCTCTTTCCATCATTCCGGACAGGTGGCTTTGGTCTTGGGTCCTGAGCTTAGCCCACATATTATGACGGGAAATGTATTTTCCTCTCCGGGTTCACCCTTAGCCCAATAAACCACCTTTGGTTGGGTGATATCCGGCCCATCGCCGCTGTAACATTTTTATTTTAAATTTGTTAAGCAATTACATATCTACATATCTCTGTATTTCAGAATGTTTGAATTTTTTTTCTAAATACAAGATATTAAACATTTTATTGAATAACATTGTTATTGCAAGGTGGCCGGCAATGTTTAAACCAAAACGCTATTCTTATATATATTTTGATAGTTTATAAAATTTCCCCTATTCAATTGAATAGTAATTACTTAGTCAAGGTCCAAATTTATTCCTCCTTTAATCAGTCTTGATTTTTCGGAGTGTTTTCTTGGGCTTTGACTAGTAAAATATCTAACGGTTTGGTTTATTCGTTCGTTCTGTACTTTGATATCTTTTGTTTGTGCTTATTAAAATCACTCTTTTGTTGTGAGCCTTGAACAAGAGTTATCACGTATTCACGCAAAGCGATATAATTTAAAGGTAAAAGACCGAAAATAAAATATCCTTAATTTTACCCAATTTAAACAATTGGTTTTTTATTTTCCTCCATCTCTACACGCAAACAAACCGAAAACACAGTTTTTGGGCACATTTCCGGTTTTTATGAAACCGGGTTTTCCTACCCTAGTTAACCAGTTTTTTATATCTGTAAAAATCGTAAATTTTCCTTATTTTATTGTTGTGTGTACCAGAGAATGACAATAAGTACTAAAAAAAATATACATAATTAAATAGTCTTAATTTTAGTAACTGCGTATAATTCTAATTGGAGCACAAACAATTTGTACGCTCACATATCGTGCCATAACCGCCAAAATAGCTTAAGCGACAAAATTTTCGAACTTCATTTTTTGACCAAAATTGATTATTTGCGATCACAAATAGTCAATTTTCGTCGAAAAAACACATTCCGAAAAATGTGTCGCTTAAGCTATTTTGGCGGTTATGGCACGATATTTTCTCTCAAACAATTATGACTTAAGCCATTTCCAACATAAAGGAGCATCTCCACTTTGTGTATGCAAAAAACGAAACTACGGTACAAATACAAATAAAAAAAGCAATGTGAGTCCGATCACAGGGGAGATGTGTAAACATCTAGTAATGAAAAATTTTTCTTTTAGTATATTTTTATTAATTAATCAATTAAAAGTATCAAAACTTTCAATATTGTAAATACATAGGAATTTGCTGGTTTTTGTTTGTTTTATTTAACTTATTTGGTTAGTAAATGGGCACACTGCAGTATATACATAGGTACTGCATTAAAAATTGCAGTAAGCAGTAAATTTACTGATTACTGAAAAAATTCAATAAATTTTTACTGACAATGAAATTTAATTTGCATCACCAGTAAAATCGTAGGGCCGTATTCATAATAAAATTTTAGCAAGTGGCAAAATTTTTTTCATTCAAATTTTGAAATTTTTGTATGAAAAAAATTTAGCCACTTGGTAGAATTTCATTATGAATACGGGCATTACTGATTACTGGAAATTCAATGCACCTCATCATATAATAAATCATTTAGGCACTTTATAAAAATTGTAGAAAACATTTTTAGTAATCAGTAAAAATTTACTGGTTAAAAAATTATTTTTACTGAAATTTTAGTAGTACTGCAAAGTGCACATCTATGGTAAATGCCTTTACTTTTAATTTTTAATTCCTGTTATTCATCGTAGAATTATTGCTGTTGTTGTGTACGCATTGCAATGAAAATAAAGCAATTATCAAGTTAAATAAAACAAACATAAACCAGCAAATTCCTATGTATTTACAATATTTTAAATAAGTTTCTATTGTTTCTTTCAAACACTAATGCACTCATACATAGCTCACACCGATTTGATAACGCATCGCACATCTTACTCAAAATTTGTGATTGTATTGTGAAAAAGATTTTTACACCCTAGATGTTTACACATCAAAAACCAGAACGTCTTAGCATGTATGCTGGCATTAACAAAAATTTGACAACGGCTCTGCCGACGTTTTGTTAGTTTTTATGATAAATTTTTATCAGGTATAGACGCTATATGTGAATCAAGGCACATTTACTACACGTACATGCATTAGAGAAAACACTGTGGCAACCCTGTGCTTCTCACATACTTTGATATGCCTTGGTATGAATGACAATCTCAAAGACCTTCTCACATAGTTTGATATGCCTTGGTATGAATGACAATCTCAAAGACCTTCTCACATAGTTTGATATGCCTTGGTATGAATGACAATCTCAAAGACGAAGAAGACTTTTAATTTAGTGTAAAGGATTATAAAATATATGTAACTTGAAAACGCGACGTGGTCTAATTTGTCTAGTTTCTGAACTACATATGAAGCCGATAAAATAAAAAATGATAATCAAATAATAACAGAAATGCAATTCATTCCTGTTTGTCTAAAGATATAATTCAGTTGGGATCTTCGGAACTAATACGAAGAAAAACAAATACACTGTGTATTTTTTCATCCAGTTGTTCAAAGCAATTAACAAGTTATATAAAACAAACAAAAACCAGCAAATTCCTATGTACTTACAATATTTTAAATAAGTTTGTATTGCTCAAGGTCTATTTATATAAATATTTTTAATAAATAGGACTTGTTATTGCTTCTTTCAAACACTAATGCACTCGTACATATGTATGTAGCTCACACTGATATGATAACGCGGTGTGCATCTTACTCAAAATGTGTGATTGTATTGTGAAAAAGATTTTTACCCCCTAGCGTATAGGTGTTTACACATCAAAAGGCACATGCGTATTAAACTAATTGACTCTCTCTCATACTTTCATTCTGAATATTTTCAAATACAGAATATTAATATTTATTCGTTAAAAAAAATACAGTCATACTCGGAATATTGATTGCTCATTCGCCATTGTATACAATCATTTGTATACATAAAATGGAATGGAAAATGTGTGGCTCTGTGTGACTGTTTAAAAGCATCCTTTATGTGTGTTTGTAAATAAAATAACTCTGTATTACGCATGTGTATTCGGTTTAATATTCAGAATATTTTTGTATTCAGATAATTTTTATATTCACACAGTCTATAAATTTTAGTTGTTTTCGTTTGTGCCGGGTAACTTAAAAAATGAGTATAAACATAGTTGTTGGATGTTTACAGTTACACGCATTCGGTTTACATAAAATTAATCCGTGTGTTTGTATTTTGCGTGTTTTTTTATTTTTAGCTACACGCATTCGTAATTGCTTGACGGCCAACACTCAAAAAGTACTTCAAACGATACTTTTGTCATTCTCTGGTGTGCACCTCACTGTTATAAGCTGTTGTTATTATTTCGCAGTGAGCAGTTTTAAAATTTATGTTCAACACAATTGGAAAATCATATAGCAGTTTCGCACAAACTCTAATACTTTGCCTATGTGAGAGAATTTCCCAAAGAAGAAATATGACCCTAAATACATTTTTATATTTACATAATGGCTGTTTTCCGAAATATTGCGAATATATAAAATATTCTCAAAGTCTACTACTAAAGACTTTGCTATGCAGCTCTACAAGAGACTCTTTTTTATTGTAGAAAATGAAACAATTGAAAGTGAATGAGACTCTGAAGATTTTGAAATTTTATCAAATTCCGAAAGTTTAGAGGAACAACTGAACTTGACGTTAAAATATATTCAAGACTTAAGTAATTAATGCAAGCGTGTTAATCTCAATAAAAATAAATAAATATCTCGGTATCATCTTTAATAAAAACTAAAGTTCATAAAGTTCACATTTGTTCTTTATAAATTCTTTTAGTCACTATTTTTGTTTTTTTTTTTACCACAAATTACACATTTTGTGTAACAAATGCTATTTTTTAAGTTATTTTTGTTGCTTTTTAAATTAAAATTAATTCTTTTTTACATTTAATTTATTTTATTATTAAATGGTCGGTTAACCGGTTTTTTCAGTTCGCTTAACCGAAAAACCGCTTTTTAAAAAAGTCGGTTTTTTGAAAACACCTGTTGCTGAGTGGTAGCGATGCTAGCCTCTCAGTCCAGGGTGTTGGGTTCGATTCCCGCCATAGACCCTGGGTGTTTTCCGCAAACAAGCTAATCGCTTCGCGGGTTGTGTTTGTTAAAAAAAAAAATAATTTCTCACAGAAAATAATTTTCTCGTGAAAAAATTCCTCCAATCATAAATTCCTTGGGAACAAAGACTAATACGTGGCATCACCGCAGTATGAAGCTCATTTTTTTGCTTGTCTGTTGACATTTTGTTTCTCACTTTTTGAGTGAGAGAGTAAACAAAATTACTAAAATTCACCAACTTGAAAAAAAAAACATGTAAAAAAGGTTTATAAATGATTTATTTGGGCATTATTTGTGTTTTTCCAAATCCAACAACTATAAAATACAAGTTTATGTATATAAATTGCGTTTTAATGGAGTATTAACTTGGTTTTTATGTAAACTCCTTTCTGGTTTCAAAGGGGAAGATTTTTAGTGAAAAAAGCCAATTCAACTGCGTTCATAATACCTACTTCTTTCCCGGGGGTTTTATTTCGCCAAATTTGTTAAAAAAAAGGGGAAAAATTCATAGTAGGAGAAAAGGGAACTCTTGTTCATGATTGGGCTGATAGTGCTTTACAGTTGGGCAGAAATCAGCTGAACTACACAGAACACTTGCATTAGCAAGATCTGCTTCATGCTTTTTTATGCTTTCTGTTTTTAGTTTTAAACATGGTTGCCCTAATATGGGATTTATTTTTAGTTTAATTGATTGGAGGCCTTGTCAACTATTTGTCGCAATGTAGTTTTACTTAAATACACTGCAAAAATAAGAGAAATACAAAATATAATAGTTTTCATTTGTATTGAAAAATAAAAAAACAAGTTTTATAAAAAAATATTCATCTTAAAAATATGTAGTTATTAAAAAATATGCACTAACAAATCGGTGTCATTTTTTTTGCAAATTCTTCAATTCGGAAAAATAGATTATCCAGATTAATTTTGATTTGAAGGCTACAAATATAGATTTGCATAAAAGTATTATTTATTTATTTCAGTCTATGGACAAAAAATCCTTACAGACTAAGATAACAGAATACCAGAATTACAGAATTATATTGTATAAATATCTAAATTAACAATAAAGTATGTATAAAACCTACATATATACAAAAAGCTTACAGTTTATAAATCACAGCTAATTTTATATTAAAATAGTTGTTTTATTACAGTAAAAAGTAGGAGTTTAAACTCAGATTTCTCAGTGCCGAATTCAATAAAATATTGAGATACTTTTTGTAAATTGAAGTTAATCTCATTGAGCTGAACAAAGGCACGTGTTAAAGTACCATTACGTGCATAATTAGTCCTATGGAAGGGTACATCAAATAGCTTGGCCAACCTAAGATTTCTAGGAGGTACCATATAAAGCAAATCAGGGCAAATCAATAATATCATACACAAAAAGTGACGACTGAACTATTCTACGTGCTTCTAGAGTACGTAAGCCTATAAACAAGCATTTAGACTCATACGGAACGGAAGATAAGTAAGGTAACGAGCGTGAGGCAAATTTGATCAAAATACGTTGAAGTCTTTCAACACGAGAAATCGGATTAAATACGTGAGGACTCCAAATAACAGAAGCATATTGTAACTTGGATCTTACGAACGATGTATAGATATGCTTGAGTGTATATGTGTCAACGAATTCACAACAACTTCTTTTCAAGAAACCAAACATTTTATATGCCTTGGGAAGTATGTAATCAATATGAGCTGCAAAAGACAACGAGCCCAACTTAGAGTTTGACGTGTTCAAATTTATACCATTAATATTAAAGGCAACCACAGTGGCAGTCAGAGACCTATGGAAGGAGTCATGTAAACATTTATTAATGTTTAGACTCAGACTATTAAGCCGGCACCAATCACTTAGATTATTAATCTGAATTTGCAGAATATACGCATCATTAATTGATTGCAATTTCATAAAGAATTTCAAATCATCGGCATATAAAACAGCTACCAATGTCATTAATGAGCAAGTTAAATAACAATGGACCAAGTATGCTTCCCTGGGGAACACCCGACATTTGCAGATAAGGGTTAGATCTAAAACCTTCAAAACTCACAGAGCAAATTCTATTGGATAAATAGGACTTAATGCATACCAGGAAATTACAATGGAAGCCCTTTAATCTCAACTTGGATATAAGCATGGAGTGCGATAACTTATCAAAAGCTTTTTAGAAGTCAGTATAAATTACTTCCACTTGGGAACTATGTTCAAGCGCGTCTAAGCAATATTCACTGAAAAGAGTAAAATTTTTTTTAATTTTCAATTTCAATTTATTTATTTTCATTGTAATACAAATAGCCATACGGCCAATAAATATATATTACAGGTAATTTTCAATTTTCTATGAGATAAAGATATCAGTATGTCTGCATACTAATAAAAAATAATAAAATACAATTTATTTAAATATAAATCAAATATAGGTGTGTATATTACATTTTTATCAATAAAAAAAAACAATTTATAAAACATTTATCGATATCTGTGTATACCAAATACCAATATCTTCCAGAATAAAAACCATGCTCATAGGGAGAAATCCATGGCTTGGAAAGGAAAAACAATTTTTTGTGAACAATGTATTAAAAAATTTTTTAAATACATGACAACTTAGAAATAGGCCTATAACAACTTACATCGTCTTTCTTACCTTCCTTAAAAATAGGAAGGTAAAAGAGACGATGTACACATAAAAATAATTCTTTTTTTTTCAAGAAAATTAATATTAAATATTAATTGTGGTTAAATTATAGTTATTGTGGAAGAACAATTGGACTAGACAAAATTTTTGATATTACAAATTGTTGGATTTTGATTTGGAAGTTGATTTGCTGTATAATTCTGATAATTGTGTTTGCCTGTTGCTGTGGTTGACCACCATCTTTCTTTCGTTTTAAGCACTTGTTGCATTTTTTTTCTTTAATACGAATACTAAAAAGAAAGAGTTTATTTGCCCGATATGTGCTAAGAAAATTACAAAAAGTGTAACAAGTATAAGTTGTGGAAGCTGTTACAAATATTTTCATCTGGAGTGTGATGGTGTTTCAGAGACACAAATAAAAATACTATCTGAACATAAAATGTTCAAATATTGTTGCAAAACTTGCTTAGCCAATCCAAAAAGCTTTGATAATGAGATATCCCCTGTGGAAGCACAGCTTAAACAAGGATTGGGTGAGATCTGTAAAAAGATGGATCAAATGTTTCTACACCAAGAAAAGCAGATGGAGCAACAGATGAAAAAATTAGTTGGAGTTTTTGAGACTAAGTTCGAGAAGGCACTTAGTGAGGTGTGCTCAGATATAAATCTGGTGAAATCTGACAGCGTGTCAGGATAAAGTTCGAAATGTGGAAGTGGCTTTAAATGAGAGAGGGCAGAAATTGTCAACCTTCAACAGTATTTTGCAAAGGCGTTCAAATAGAGCGGATATTCTTATCCGGGGATTGCCGTGTTCTGTTAAACACCTGAGAGATCCGATCATAAAGATAGCAGAATTTTATGATGTTTTGTTACAACACGCAGATATTCAGCATTGTTGCTACATCTCTGGTGGTAAAATAGTTTTAGTAAAATTCAATTCTGTTTATATTAGGGACACAATAATGGCAAATTATTTTAAATGCAATGCTAAGAAAACAAGTTTATTTTTAAAAGATGTATTGACCGATAGTGATGGTAATGAATTTGACATTGAAGAACGGATTACTCTTAGTGATCATCTTACTCGTGAGGCTAATATGCTTATTAATTTATGCAAAAATCTAAAACGTAATAAAAAAATTTTGAAATTTACTCACATTAATACAGATGTTCCAAAGGTCAGAATAACTTTAAATAATAACACCATTAAAGTCTGGAATTTTGAACAGTGTAACAACTTCGAACAGAATCTAGACAGTGAGGCTTAAGTTTTATTATATCTTTGTTTTTGTAAAATCCAATGTTTGTGATGATAATACAAAAGCTTTATTTATTATTTATTTTTCTTTGTAAAATGGCAACTATTACTCAAATACTCATCTAAATTTACATATTTCTGATTATTTTTAATATATTATTTTTTGATACACACCTTTTCGATTACTATTAATCTAATATTTTTATTTTTAAACTAAAATCAAATTATATTATTTACAGCTATTAATTTAAAATTTATTTACTGCTGATATGTCGGTGAACCCTAATTTAGGCACTATCGTTCACGATAATTCATTTTTGCGTTCAAAATTGGGGAGCTCTCATAATGATATAAAAATTGGTCATTTTAATGTAAGAAGTTTTGCAACAACTACTAGTAAGATAAATGAAATTCAGCATATTCTTAAAGATTGTTTATTGGATATTGTTGGTGTTAGCGAAACATGGTTGACATCAAATATATCTTCGAATGTTGTGAATATTCCTGGTTATAAGCTTTTCAGACAAGATAGACCAGATCGTAGGGGTGGAGGAGTTGGAATTTTTGTCTCAAACCAAATTAAAGCTAGAATAGTTTTTGCGTCAGTGGATTTTGGTGATTTTGAATCAATTTTTATAGAAACTCGTACATTTCATTCTACACTCCTGATTGGAGTGGTTTACCTTCCACATAGGAATCCAGTGAATATTGACATCATGGAAGAACGCATTGGACAATTGCTTGTGAAGTATTCTAACATCGTTATTATGGGAGATTTTAACTTTAATCTATTTGAATTACATTCGTCTCAGTTAGTTAGGTCGGCTTGTATGAGAATGGATCTGTCATGCGTACATAATAACTTGCCCACACACTTTGATATGGCTAATGCCTCTACCTCACTCTTAGATTTTTTTTTAATTAGTCCGGCTATTAATGTGATGCTTTCTGATCAAATGCAATGTCCATCCATTTCGGATCATTCCTTTATTTTTATTACAGTTTCAATGATGGTACATAGAGTAGATCAGTATGTGGAATACAAGGACTTCAATAATGTTGATACCACCTCTTTTGAGGATATAGTAAATCAATATGATTTTTCCGAATTCTATGGCAATCCTGATGTCAATAGTCAACTCGATTCTTTGATGGGTTGTATGAATATTTTGTATTCACATGTCCCACTGAAGAGATTTGTAGCTCGAGCCTCAGGTGATAATTGGTTTAATACAAACGAGATAAAATTTCACCTTTCCCTTAGAGATTTGGCTTATAGAGCTTATATTAGAAACCCTTCAGATCGTAACCGTAGGGTTTATTGTAAAACTAGGAATAGATGTAAGAAAGTTATTCGTAGGATTAAGAGAAATTATTTTTTGGCAAAGTTTAGAAGTCACAATACTAAAGATATGTGGAATATAATTAAAAAAAATGGTGGCATTGAATCTAGGCAGAGCGTGGGTGATTTCAATCCGGATGAGCTTAACAATGTATTTTTATCTTATAGAACTACTGATTCTGAGAATCCATTTGAATCTAATCTTAACTTTAATGAGTCTGGTTTTTCATTTCACACTATTGATGTTAATGAGTTATGTACTGCTATGGAGTCCATAAAGTCAAATGCGTGCGGGTTTGATAATTTTCCCTTAAAGTTTATAAAATTGATTTTTCCGATAATACATAGGCAATTGCTTTTTCTTATTAATAACATTTTAACATGCTCTATCTTTCCTAACGAATGGAAAGTGGCAAAGGTTGTTCCTATTGGGAAAAAAAACTTTATCAGTAGCATGGATGACTTGAGACCTATTTCCATGCTCCCCATTTTGTCAAAAATTGTGGAACATGTTGCTAAAAAACAAATTATCGAATACTTGGATAGTAATAATCTTATATGTTCGTATCAATGTGGCTTTAGGAAAAGTTATAATACGTCATCATTATTAGTGGGGCTTACTGATAATATTAGAAGTAATTTAAATAGTGGACAAGTTAGCATTTTAATTTCATTGGACTTATCTAAAGCATTTGATCGTGTTAGCCCTTTCAATCTTATTTCCAAACTCTGCAATTATTTTGGATTCTCCCGTATGGCGTGCAAGTTCGTTTATTCCTACCTAACTGGGCGAAGCCAGTTTGTTACCATTAACAATAATTCATCTGAGCGGAATACGGTTACAAGTGGGGTACCACAAGGTTCCGTATTAGGACCTTTACTATTTATTTTATATACTAACGATATATTTTCCATCATAGAAGGGTCTTGTAAAGCTTTTGTGTTTGCTGATGATTTTCAATTACTTTTCTCTGGTGAACCTCGATTTAGGGACTCATTAGAGGAAGAGATTAACGTCGTATTAAGGAATATTGATAACTGGATGTCAAATTCAAATCTCTGCATTAACCCTTCTAAAACGAAAGCATTGTTGTTTAAACCACCTAGGTCAATATTTAGCATTTCAGTTGCCATTCAAGGTCTTCAGATTCAATTTGTTGAAAAATTAAAATGCCTTGGGTTGATAATAGACTCCAATCTGAATTTTGGCGATCACATAAATTGTCTAAGTAGTAAAATTAATTTTACATTAAGACGCTTTTATTCTTTAAATCTATATTTACCAGTATTTTTCAGGAAGCGTATGGCTCATGCTTTGCTTTTATCTAATATGTTATATTGTGCAGAAGTTTTTACTGGTACAACTGCCTATATTATGAACAAATACCAACTTCTTCTGAACAAAGTAGTTCGATTTGTTTATAATCTGAATGTATGTACTCATATTACTAATTATGTGATAGAGTTTTTGGGATGCAATTTCAAGAATTTTATCCATATTCGTTTATTAATTAAATTTTATAAAATCATCAAAAACAATCTTCCCCAGTTTTTACGTCATCTTTTTGTTTTTTCACGCTCAATTAGGGGTCCACAGTTAATGTTCCCACGCATTAGAAATTCTATCCTTGATTTTTCTTTTCAAGTTAGAATCGTGAGGATTTGGAATAATTTACCACAACATTTAAAATCGTTTATATATTCGGTCTGTGTTTTTCGAAACAAACTTTTTGAATATGCTCGCCGGAATGATATTTGATATACATGAGTACATAAGTTTTTGATTGTGTTAAGAATTACATATGGAATAATAACATACATATATACATACATATATACATACATATATTATTAAATTAAATTCAATTGAAATATGTAATTTAAATCGTAGTTGGTATTTGTTGTTTGCTTTTTTACGTTTGATGGTTTGATATTTTAATCTCGTGGCCTTCATAACTTTCATAACTTTTACACACAGAAATACTGCTTTTGTGCTCTCATGTAAATAGTATCTATTTGAGATATATTATTATTAACTTCAACATGAATTGTATTTCTTAAATATAATCTAATTTCTTTTTTTAATTGTAATATAAAATTGTAAATCCTGTACTTTGTAACTTCGAGTTGCTATTCTCTTAAGCATCATAGACATAATAAACATAATTATTCTTTTATATGTAAATATTATTAATAATTTTTTAATATTAGTTTAATTTTATATTAAATTGAATTATTTTTTATATGCAATATTGTTTGCCTACTAACCATATATGGCCTTCATGGCTCGGTTAGTTAATTGAATTTAAATAAATAAATAAATAAAATAAACTGTAGCAACCTTAAACCTATCAATAAATTCACCCTCCTGAAGCGACAAATTGAAAATAAAAATAAGAGCTGGTGCAAGGGATTTTGAAGCTTTCTTTAATAGATGCGTACATAAGCCATCACAGTCAGACTTGAACGAGTTTTTTTTTCTTAGGAATTTCTTCCGATACATCAGCCTCGGACAGGACTAGAAAGCCCCAACTTAGCTTAGGAGACACCGCTGGAGTGGGGATATTATTTATAAACGGCTCAAAATTGGATTTAAAAAATGAAGCGAACAAATTAAAAGCATCATCACAAGATTCAGAAATTTTTATTTCATGAAGAAGTATTGAACTTTTGAGAAAGTACCTACCTGTTATAAGACAGGTAGCTCCAAAGAGCCTCAAAGTGGGAAACTGCGGGTGTCGAAATATTTTCGGAGCTTGTAACTTTTGTAAATATCGACCGATCTTAATATTTTTTTCAGCGGGACAATCAACGTTGCGTTCTAAAAAAAGGCCCAGATAAAGAATGAGTGCTAGCTAGTGCGTCGTCCACCGTAAAATGTTTATTATACTTTGGCGTTGGAATGCTTTCTACCATCCGTGTTAGTCTTTTCGGAAATGCAATTGGTGTCACATCTACAATTTTGGCAGCTTCTATTGGTTGGGTCTCCGCTAAAATCAATTTGAATAAATTTTTGATTTCATTTTCCGAAGGTTTCTTCTTTAATCCTTTTGCTCCTGAATCGAACATTATCGTAATTCTTACTTGGCTGATCAAACTTCTTTCTATATATCTGTGGCAATAAATAATAATGGCTTAAGTTGACATAAGTGATTTTTAATTTTATGACATATTCTTATTCTCTTCCTCAAGATCTATCACTCAGCTAAATTTCAATAATAAAATGTCATTTTTAATAAAACTAAACTAAAATATTTATATTTTAACTTAAGTCGTCTTGGAAAATAATACATAAGCCATAACACCTTAACTCAACTTAATTTTTTTAAGGTAGCCACATCAATACTAAAATGTTTGAGCATTAAAACTTGTATACACTTAAGTTCAATAACTAACAGCCTATTCAAATTATTCCTCATAAGAAACATATATTTAACCAAGCTGTTAAAAAAAGTATCTTATCTCAGGATTTCCGCATTTTCAATTTAACCTAAAGCACTTATCTCGACTTACTATCAATTAAAATTATTTTGCCTTTCAATATAGTAGCTTAAGTTCACTTTAGTTTTTATTTTTCGCCATTGGATTTTTTCATAACATATTAACTTAAAAACAAGGAATATTAACTAATAAAAGGTGTTTTTTTAAATAAAATTAACACTTTTGTTCTAAATAAATGTGCATATTTTTCGGTGGCTAAAAATTTTATATGAAATCCAAACACAATTTATTTTAGACAAAACCTTTAATATCTCAAAACACGAAATTTCGACTTAAGCCATTATTATTTATTGCCACAGATTTAGTTTTAAATTTATCATAGAAAACTGGACTACACGACACAATATCTGAATAATAAATAAATAAATAATTTGGGACATCACAACACAAAATCAATAGTCAACTTAATCACAGATCTTCAACTAATTTAAGTTATTGCTAGAGAATATTGGAGCTTCGTGTTGGCATTATCCTATTTATTGTTCATAGCAGTGTTGCCGGAATCGAAATTCAATTTTACACAGACGAACCGTAAAAATTATCCAAAATGTTATAAATTACACAAAACAAATTTTGTGTTTGATAATAAGTGATACTTTTTATTTAAGAATATATATATATATATATTGAGAAATTTTTTACTATTTGTTTTTACAGTATGAAAATTTTCGGTGTAAAAAAAGATTCGTAACTTGTGGCAATTCCATTTGATTGGATTTTGTTATCAAAATTCGTGCTGTGTGAGAAATGTGTTTCGTAAATTACGTCCATTTTATGGTCGTCATAATTGACCCATTGGGCATACTTTTCTAGCTTTCTTTCTCACCAGTTTCAGTTTTTTGGACATTAATCCACCAACCCGTATGCAAAGAGTGCGCACTGAGAAGAATATTGCTGTTATATACACCAGTGTCAATAAAGATAGTGATATGCCAATTCGCATTCATGGTAATTCATGATAATAATCGCAATTAATCGCTCATAATAATTTTCTATGAAAAGTTGTGCAAAAAATCTAAAAAAAATATTCCTCACTCTTAAGGAGTATAGAAAATCATGCCTTATATTCGATATTTTGCACCTTTTTATGCCACATATGTCAAAGATATTTACCTCCATTTGAAAAAAAAATATAGCATCTTCCGACACGATGACTAATTTTGCGTCACGCTGTTTATACACTGGTTATATTTATAACTAATATACATTATGCATTTTGACATGAAATTTGTTGCACGAAACTTTTTCTATTCGCTAATTGCAGCGCCAAAGAAGAGAGTGATTTATAAAAAATTACGTAACATGAGTCTGAAGCATTTTCAGCAAATTATTTCTATCTTATTTGCTTTTTCAGGACTCCTGTTAACAAATAAACAAATTTTATGAAAAAATGCTTAATGTAAATTAGATATTACTGTATGCCATATATTGCAATTTTTAATTTCAATATTTCACTTTCAACATTTCAAAAAGGTTTAAAAAAATCCCCTCAATACCTTCATATGCAAAAAATATTGACACGATGGTACCAGACGACAATTTATTCTTCATGTAAATTTTTGTTAATTTTATAACTTGCTGAAAATTCTTTCCACTGAATAAACAGTTCGAAAATAAAAGAAAAAAATGTTCAATACAAGTACAGCCAAACATAAACGTAAAAATATTATAAAAATATTTGGTAGCAAATTTACCAAGTAATATTTTCTTGTATCAAATGAAGATCTTTAATTAAAAATTTACTTGTGTCTAATGTTGGGGCAAAATTAAACAAAAATTAAAAATTTTATAGTCCCAAAATAGTTCAAGAAGAATTTTTTTGTCACATTTTTGAATAATTACACAGAAATCAGCAACGCTGGTTCATAGTATTGTGTATTTTCTCTTGAATACTTAGACTCTCTATTGTAACGGCTACAAATTTTTTTGTAATTTACCTTTTTTTATAACAGATTGCTCTTTTAAATATATTTTTCCTTTTCTGTAAGTCCGGAAAAAAATTAAAAAAAATAAAATATTAAAACCGCATTATAAATAACTCTTCATTCACGAATTGGTCAGTAAAGTTCACATTTGTAAAGTAGTCAAATAAAGTACGGCAAAGATAAGATGTTTACCAACAATAATATTTTAAATCCATGATGTTAAAACATTTTCTACAACTCTGGTGTACAAATAGTATTACGCATTGATCTTAATTTTAATCACTCATTTATATTATCATTATTATTCACCATGATGAGAGAGAAAATTTTATAAAATAGGGAAGAAGAGAAGTATAACGAAGATCTGCAATGCAGATACATATATAAATATTTTTTAAGCCTTTAATGCAGATATTTTTTTTTCGTCTAAAAGCTTTTAATGCAGATATCGGCTTATTCTGCCTACTCATTCGTACAATGAATAATGCAAAAGAAAATAAGTCAAGTGTGAGATCAGAAAATGTTTCACAGCGATTTTGAAGCTAACTTTAAAAGTGATCACATCAATGTGTAATTATTAAAAAAGCGCGACCGTAAAACAATTTTTTCTGTATAATAAAATTCAATCGGTGGAAAAGTCAGACCCACTTCTATCTTACGGAAAACATTGAAAAGATTGAGATCAAAAAATTCAGCATCCGAAAAGCCTTCGTTCAGCCAAGTTTCAACCAACACAATAGCATCATAATCAAGTTGAGAGGAGAAGTCGTAGACAGCATGGGACTTAGATCTCATTCCCGATAGATTTTGAAAGTAAACTTTAAATAGGTTGCCTGTAGTAACTAGCTTTTCTGTATGTGGGGTGTCTGCTTTCGAAAATTTACGAAAGGCCGATCTTTGACGTCCGCTGGCCAAATTTCCGGCTTCAAGATTACGTTATAGTAACTGTTTGCAATACCAATCTTGAAATTAACACCTCTTAATGTGGATAAATCAGCATCATTCTTAACAAGCTTGAAGCAGACCATGTGACTTTTATCTATTTTTGTAGTTTTGTTGTCAGAATATTTACAACTAACTTTGATGTTATTTGTTCATAAATAATTATCACAAAAAAAAGCGTTACGAACAGTAGCCTATTCTATTCATAAGAATATAGAAACAAATACAGTTCGAAAAATAATAATTAAATTAACTAAAATTAATAGTCATTGGCTTGTGGCAGAAATTAAAATAAAAATATACTTAATAGTAACAAACCAAAAAAGTTTGTCTTAAGTAGAACAAAAATAAGCAAAAAAAAAATTATGAAAATTTTGCGGCCAGATTGTGAAACTGCTCAACAATTTTGAGCTGTTGGGATAAGTTGGTGATGTGAAGAATCGAACTCGTGCACGTCGCGCAAGAAGAACTGAAAATGTTGCTGTTATAGCCAACAGTTTTGAGGAAAAACTTAGGTTTGTTCATTCATCGTCAATCTTTGGATTTGGGCATTCCAAAACAAGACGGTGCTATATGCCATACAAGTAACCATCGCTCTTTTTTTGGGATTTAAGACTTTTAGACTAGATAAGGATAGGCCTCTGGCCCACAATCGATTCAAAATTTCAGAGATAGAAATCGTGAAGCTATCGAAGATATGCAGCCGCGAATGTGCAACTTGCTTAAGAGAGTTTCACGCTTAGGTTAGGTTAGGTTAGCAGGCTTCTGGTAAGGAAGGGTGAAATTTTAGAGTCCAGCTCACTTGGGTCCAATACAATGATCCCTTTGTGTTACCTGTAAATTGAAGAGAAGATAGTGAGAGAGGGTGATAGGGAAATGATAGTGATAGAGAAGACAGGTAGTGAAGGAAGAGATAGAGGATAGATGAAGGCTTCATTCTTTTACAACTCTGCTCTTTGCACATTTTTAATAATGCAGTGTTGCAGCGCCATCTGGTGTCAAATGAGGCGTATTAAATTTTGAAGCTGTGTTTAGTAGCCATTTTATTGATTATTTTACTTCGCCAATTATTCTGCTACACAACGAAGGAGGGCGCTCTGATGTACATTAGGATTATTATCTGATGAAGTCGATATAGTTTTTAGTGACCAGTGCCTTATGCCTGCATCACTAGAGGTTTTCCCACAACAACTGATACAAAGGACAGTAATGCACATCAGAAAAATGCGTGGTGTTGTTATTTTTAATGACTGTCGGAGACCGGTCTCGAACCCAGGCTGCAGGTTTTTTGTAGTCAACGTGCTAACTACTTCAGCCAACGCCACCCTCTCTCGCTTAAATAGTTGTCAAAACCAACATTTTCCTCGATCTATTTAATTTGTGCACATATTTTTCTGTTAAATGAATCCCGCTTTACTGCGTTTCACTCATATATAGGTCGTATATTTCATAAAAATTAATTATTTATCATGCAGACTTTCACGGTTAAATGCACAAATTTAATTTAAAATTTTCAACCTTGTAAATTGTTTCTTTAAAAATTCCACACATTAAAATTAATTAACTAACCGAAAAAAACGCCAAAATGAAAATAAATCATCAAATTTGACAAGCCTGTTTTATTTGTTTACAATCATTTAGTTTTCATCACAATGTCTACGAAGAAAGTGCAACTATCGTTGAAACATGCAGAAATTCAAGAAGTTTTTTTTTTTTTTTTTTAAAGAGAAGTAACACTCAGGCAATTAATGCCTACTGTTACTAGGTGTTACCTTCTTTAGGAAAGGGATAGTGGGAGAGAAGACAGATGGTGAAGGAAGAGATAGAGGAAAGCTTCATTCTTTTACAACTCTGCTTTTTCGCACGTTTTTAATAATGTAGTGTTGCAGCGCCTCTCTGATGTTAAATGAGGCGTATTAATTTTTTGAAGCTGTGTCTTGTAGCCATTTTATTGATTATTTTTACTTCGCCGATGATTTTGCTACACAACGAAGGAGGGCGCTCTGATGTTACATTAGGATTAGTATCTGCTGAAGTCGGTATAATTCAGTGACCAGTGACTATGCCTTCATCACTTGAACTTCCCTACAACAACTGACACAAAGGGACACTAATGCACATCAGAAAAATGCGTGGTGTTGTTATTTAATGACTGTCGGATACAGGGATTGAACCCAGGACCTTCGGTTTTGTAGTCAACGTGCTAACTACTTCAGCCAACGCCATTTCTAAATTTCTTGTAAAATGTATGCATGTGTATGTAGCATACATACATAAGTATGTATGTATGTACGTTTCTTTGACGTAAAATGTACATATGTTACATGCACATGAACTTCAATCTGTTGTCTTAAATTTCAATTTGTGAAATTGTTTTTTTAGTTTTTAAGATGTTTTGCTTGAATTGTTATGTTTTACTTTAAAATAATTTTATTTTTCGTTTTATTGAATTGAATAACAAATCGGAAAACGATGATCTCTAATACTTAAACATATTTTCGTTTTCTTCTAGTAAAAATGAAAATGGATAAAATTTGGTTTTGAAGCACGCACTTCAGAGGGAATTTTGTTAAATGCGTTGTTAATACAAATAACCATGATTCTTTTAAATGCGCCGGTAACGCACTTAACCGTGTTATTTTTTTAAGCGTTTATCGTTTAAATGCGTTGGGCCTTAGACATTTTCACAAACGCATTTATCCGTGAAGTACTGTACATATTAGTTTAATCGTACGCCGCTAGAAAAGGTAATAATGGGAAATAAATGGAAACGTTTTGAAATATTTGCGGCGAATTTGACATTATCATATAATATAATTTTATTGCATTGTATTTAACACATTAAGTTTGTTTTATACTATGTTTACAATTATGTTTTTAAACATGTTTAATACATGTTCACACTTATGTTTTTAAACATTTTTAAGACGAGTTTTCTAAGAACTAAACACACCCGTTCACATTATATTTGAGATGTTTATTGTTGACGTTTTGTGAATAAATAAATTATTGTGTTTGTAAAAAATTTCGAACAATTATGCTTTTTGTTTTCTTTATTATTTTTAAACAACACATGTTTTTGTAAATACTGTAATTATTTTTAAGCAATTATTGAGCTCCAAATAATTTTTTTAACGTGCCGCAATTTAATAACAACACAAAGTTGCCAGAGTTATCAAAAACGCACTGAACATGCTCCATTTACGTGTTTATCGATGAGCTTAATTTTAAAACTTGTTATCTGAGATGCTTAACAAAACAAGTCAATGTATGGTAAAACATCAAAAAATTATTGTGTTTAAGCTCCTAAAGACGAATAGGACGTTAAAAAAATAAGTGTTAACATAGTATTATATAGCTAAGTAGCAATTGCTATAACCGGGTGTCCTAAGACACCTCTCTTCTTTTTTTTATCATGTATGTACAAGCAAGGTAATTAAATTTCTCTTGGAGAATAATTTCTAGTTTTATTTTACTTAAATCTGTTGCATTTCATCTTACAGATGGCGTTGATTTGTTTCTTGATATTCCCATATCTGCAATGAACTTTTGTGCCTTGCCCTTTTTGTTTATTGCAATTATAACACCTTCTTAAGATTTTTATTGGCGATATTTTCTTGCATACTCTGCTTTTTATTAATTTGTATGTATTGATATACGAGTATTTTTTTTATTTTTATATATAATACATGATATTTATTTATTGTATCTTCCTATATGAACTAACAATAAGTATTCAAATCTTAAATCTAAAATATAATTATTAGGCCCGACCACTGTCGGACATAAATTTAGAGATAGTTATAAATAATACATATTTAAGTAGTGATAAACAAAAGGAAGAAAAAATAAATAAAAAATAAAAATTATTTTCAGTTAGTCCCATCTGGAGTGTTGAGTATAAGAGCCCTTGTATCCCTCTTTTTTAGGCGGACGTGTCCAGTAAAGTTCAAAATATTACGGGCAAGCGGATTAGGATGTGACTCGAGTTTTGTTAAATATTTGCCAGCGTTTTTTGCAATTTCTTCAGTCACTAGTGGCATATTTAGGTCACGATGTATATTTGAGTTTTTTATATACCATGGAGCCGATGTTATTAATCGCAAAATTTTATTTTGCCTTCGTTGGATTCTCTCGACATTGGAAGCTGAATCAGTGCCCCATAGTTGAATTCCGTAGCACCATATCGGTTTCAAAAATGACTTGTATATCAAAAGTTTGCAATCTAGACTGAGGGTTGAATTTCTACCAATCAGCCAATGTACCTGAGTTAATTTTAATTTCATTTGGGTTAACTTAGAGTCAATGTGGTGTTTCCAAGTAAGCCGTCGATCAAGGTGTATACCAAGATATTTCACATGAGTATGTTGAGGGACAACTTGATTGTTAATCCGAATGGGTAAACACATATCTCTTCGTAATGTATATGTTACTTGAACACACTTTTGTTCGTTTACCTTAATTCTCCATAAGTTTAACCATAGTTCCAGCTGGGTAATGTGTTCTTGAAGATATCGGGATGCCTCGTAAGGATTTTCACGCATACTAAGGCAGGCTGTATCATCAGCAAATGTGGAAGTGTGGATATTGCTGCTCAGAGGCATATCACAAGTATAAATCAAATACAAAACGGGCCCCAGTATACTCCCCTGTGGCACACCGGATGAGATAGTTTCAGGCATGCTCATAAAGTCTCCTTCCACAACAGTGAACTTCCGGGCAGTAATGTAACTTTTTCAAAAGACTTACAACGTTTATTGGCAGGTATGTTTTTAATTTTAAAATTAGGCCTTCATGCCACACTTTATCAAATGCCTGAGAAACGTCGATAAACAGCGCAGAACAATACTTCTTTTCTTCAAATGTTCTTCTTATAAATTGGACCAATCTATGAGTTTGTTCAATGGTGCTATGCTGACTTCTAAAACCAAATTGATGGTCCGGTATGCACCCACTATTAACTAGAATTGGGGACAATTTTGTCATGAGCAGTTTTTCGAAAAGCTTTGACATTGTTGATAGGAGACTTATTGGCCTGTATGACTCAGCCTTGGTAAGGTCTTTGCCCGGCTTTGGAATCATTTTAACTTTGGCAAGCTTCCAGCTATTTGGATAATACTGCAGTCGTAAAATGGCGTTAAAAATAAATAACATTATTCTAATTGCAATACGAGGCAACTTTATTAGCATCTGGTTACTAATTCCATCAAAACCCGGAGCTTTCTTTGGGTTGAGTTCAGAAATTAGTTTTTGCACATCACGCGTCTTAAACTTTATTTGTTGAGGGGGTAGAGCGACTACATTTGGCAAATCAATTACACCAGTATATGTGTTTGGGGTAAATACGTATTTTAAATGGGCAGCAAATATGTTACCTTTTTCAGTATCGCTTCTTGCCCAACCTCCGGTAGATGTGCGCAGAGGTGGTTTAAACTCAACGGGTGTTTTAAGCTTTCTAGCAGCACGCCATAAAGAGTAATCAGATGCTGGTGTGACATCAAGATTTTCCAGATAGTTTTTAAGAGATGCACTTTTTTCATGTGCAAGCAGCTCTTGGAGTCGTTTAGTGCACTCTTTAAATCTAATTTTATTCTGGGGTGATCTGTGCTGTTGCCATTCCCTTCTAGCTCTTCTTTTTTCACATACGAGACGTTCAATATCTGTAGAATATAGTCTATTAAACCCAGTCTGCGGATAGGAGGTAGTGGCATGTTTAGCAGCCTGCTTAATATTTTCGTTAAGATTGGCAATGTTAGATTCAACATCATCAGGTGTTCTTAGTGTAATGTTTTCCGTGCAATGACTACTAAGATATTTTTTGAATCGCAGCCAATTTACACGATTTATCAAATTGGCATATGGGTGAGGTAAATCACTTCTTAATGGGCTACAAATTGTAACGATCGTGGGAGAGTGATCGGACGAGAGATCTAGAGAAGCTTCAATTTGAATTAAATCCCTAGAGATATTTTTCATAACGCCAAAGTCTATTACATCCGGAATTTTATGTATGTCAGTAGGCCAATAAGTGGGCTCCCCACTTGAAATGACATCCAAGCCCATTTTGGAAATTGTATTGAACAACGCTCGACCTCTGGGTGTAATAAGACGCGAACCCCAGAACGTGTGTTTAGCATTATAGTCGCCAGCTGCTACGAAACAAGGACCCAGAGATTTGTAAAAATCCTCGTATTGATGCTCAGTAATTGCGAATCTAGGAGGAGAGTAAATTGATGATATGACAAAATTATTGGAAAAATTTTCAATACAAATATTCGTTGCTTGTAAATGTTCTTCACAAATGTTATCAATAATATAATGCTTGAGTCTTGACTTTATTAAAATTGCTGATCCACCGCATGCTCTTCCTCTCGGGTCCTTTGAATCATATAAGGTGTAGCCATAAATTTTAAAAAGGCTTCTCGAAGTCAAATGAGTCTCAGAGACCAACATTATATCAATATTTTTTTCCGTGAGGAAGTGCTCAAGTTCATTTTTATGTTTGCGAATGCCGTTTGCGTTCCAGAAACATATTGTTAACGTGTTCATGGCTTATTAAGTATTGCTTGAAGCAGAGTATTCTGCATTCGCAACATTTCTTGCATCATGCTAGTCATATTTGTTGTAAAATTGTTTATAGTTTGCACAAGATTTTCAATAGTGGCTTCAAGGCGATTATAATTAAAGTTTGAGTGTGTATTTGTAGAATTATTTTGCGGTGAAACATTTTGTGTCGGAATAGAACTAGCCTTAGCAGCATCTGCATACGATACACGGGAAGTAACTGGTTGGCTCATTTGCTGAAAAGTGGCAGAGTAAACGTTTGCTGATTGAGCTGGAGCTAATTTAGGTTTTTGCACCATAGTTTTCTTTACCAAAGAGTACACACGACAACCTCTGTAGTTAGCGGTGTGATTACCTCCACAATTACTGCATTTTTTATCACTTTGATCTTTTGGTTTGTTGCAGCTAGCGGTACCGTGTAATTCGCCGCACACAACACAAACAGAGGATAAATTGCAGTATGTTTTTGTATGGCCATATTCTTGGCAATTATGGCACTGTACAGGACCTGAACGCTTATGTGGCTCTTCAACTGTGATTTTTCGGTACAAGAGGTATTTTAAATTATAAATTGGATGCGTCTCATTTTTTTTCAATTTTATATCATTAGGCTCAAGTTCAACACGAAATAGGGGTTGGGGAATCTTTTCTCTATTTATTATATTGGACACATTTTTTACCTTGAACCCCTGGAGGACGAGTGCATCTTTTATTTCTTCGGGGGCAACATAAGAATCTATGCCCTTCAATACGATCTGCATGCCTTTAGCGCTCTTAAGCTGGTATGTGTAGAAGCTTGTTTTACTTTTTTCAAATTCAGCAACCATTTTGCGGAAATCAGTTTCGTCATAGATTTGAATTTTCGTTTCATCGATATTGCCATGTTTTATTGGAACAATGTGAAATTTATTCTCACCAATTACCGAAATTAATTTCTTAATAAGAGCGCCCAACCTCCGGTAGATGTGCGCAGAGGTGGTTTAAACTCAACGGGTGTTTTAAGCTTTCTAGCAGCACGCCATAAAGAGTAATCAGATGCTGGTGTGACATCAAGATTTTCCAGATAGTTTTTAAGAGATGCAGTTTTTTCATGTGCAAGCAGCTCTTGGAGTCGTTTAGTGCACTCTTTAAATCTAATTTTATTCTGGGGTGATCTGTGCTGTTGCCATTCCCTTCTAGCTCTTCTTTTTTCACATACGAGACGTTCAATATCTGTAGAATATAGTCTATTAAACCCAGTCTGCGGATAGGAGGTAGTGGCATGTTTAGCAGCCTGCTTAATATTTTCGTTAAGATTGGCAATGTTAGATTCAACATCATCAGGTGTTCTTAGTGTAATGTTTTCCGTGCAATGACTACTAAGATATTTTTTGAATCGCAGCCAATTTACACGATTTATCAAATTGGCATATGGGTGAGGTAAATCACTTCTTAATGGGCTACAAATTGTAACGATCGTGGGAGAGTGATCGGACGAGAGATCTAGAGAAGCTTCAATTTGAATTAAATCCCTAGAGATATTTTTCATAACGCCAAAGTCTATTACATCCGGAATTTTATGTATGTCAGTAGGCCAATAAGTGGGCTCCCCACTTGAAATGACATCCAAGCCCATTTTGGAAATTGTATTGAACAACGCTCGACCTCTGGGTGTAATAAGACGCGAACCCCAGAACGTGTGTTTAGCATTATAGTCGCCAGCTGCTACGAAACAAGGACCCAGAGATTTGTAAAAATCCTCGTATTGATGCTCAGTAATTGCGAATCTAGGAGGAGAGTAAATTGATGATATGACAAAATTATTGGAAAAATTTTCAATACAAATATTCGTTGCTTGTAAATGTTGTTCACAAATGTTATCAATAATATAATGCTTGAGTCTTGACTTTATTAAAATTGCTGATCCACCGCATGCTCTTCCTCTCGGGTCCTTTGAATCATATAAGGTGTAGCCATAAATTTTAAAAAGGCTTCTCGAAGTCAAATGAGTCTCAGAGACCAACATTATATCAATATTTTTTTCCGTGAGGAAGTGCTCAAGTTCATTTTTATGTTTGCGAATGCCGTTTGCGTTCCAGAAACATATTGTTAACGTGTTCATGGCTTATTAAGTATTGCTTGAAGCAGAGTATTCTGCATTCGCAACATTTCTTGCATCATGCTAGTCATATTTGTTGTAAAATTGTTTATAGTTTGCACAAGATTTTCAATAGTGGCTTCAAGGCGATTATAATTAAAGTTTGAGTGTGTATTTGTAGAATTATTTTGCGGTGAAACATTTTGTGTCGGAATAGAACTAGCCTTAGCAGCATCTGCATACGATACACGGGAAGTAACTGGTTGGCTCATTTGCTGAAAAGTGGCAGAGTAAACGTTTGCTGATTGAGCTGGAGCTAATTTAGGTTTTTGCACCATAGTTTTCTTTACCAAAGAGTACACACGACAACCTCTGTAGTTAGCGGTGTGATTACCTCCACAATTACTGCATTTTTTATCACTTTGATCTTTTGGTTTGTTGCAGCTAGCGGTACCGTGTAATTCGCCGCACACAACACAAACAGAGGGTAAATTGCAGTATGTTTTTGTATGGCCATATTCTTGGCAATTATGGCACTGTACAGGACCTGAACGCTTATGTGGCTCTTCAACTCTGATTTTTCGGTACAAGAGGTATTTTAAATTATAAATTGGATGCGTCTCATTTTTTTTCAATTTTATATCATTAGGCTCAAGTTCAACACGAAATAGGGGTTGGGGAATCTTTTCTCTATTTATTATATTGGACACATTTTTTACCTTGAACCCCTGGAGGACGAGTGCATCTTTTATATCTTCGGGGGCAACATAAGAATCTATGCCCTTCAATACGATCTGCATGCCTTTAGCGCTCTTAAGCTGGTATGTGTAGAAGCTTGTTTTAATTTTTTCAAATTCAGCAACCATTTTGCGGAAATCAGTTTCGTCATAGATTTGAATTTTCGTTTCATCGATATTGCCATGTTTTATTGGAACAATGTGAAATTTATTCTCACCAATTACCGAAATTAATTTCTTAATAAGAGCGTTTGAATTTTTTTCTCTCAAATATATTGGTGGCGGCTTGGAGGTTTTTTTCGCGGATATATCAGGTGTGTCGTTGTCATCTTGCAATATTTGAAAACGATTAGTAGATGATGCGCTGTTATCCCTAGATACCTTTGAAGCAGATGCAATTTTAGTAGAATTAGGGCTTCGCCCGCGCTTTCCCACAATAATATATCGGTCCATTCCAATTTGGACCTTGGGTTTTGGGCTTTTTTTATTTTCAGTGACTAATTGGGTAAGTGATGAATCGGATGATATCGCTGATTTAAATGACGAAGTAGTAGGCAACTGTAATGTTAACGAATCAGTTGACATTGGACAAAGCGAAGTTGATCGCTGACGAAAAATTGGCTTAGCCGTTAAAAAAAGTCTGTCATCAAGTTTTTTATTTATTTTTTTTAAATTAAGATCATCAAAACTCATAGTAAGTCTATCATCAAATTTGTTATTTTTATTGTTATCATTAAGATCATCAGAGCTCACAGTAAGATAGGCATTTCTGCCGTTATCACTCACTTCGCAATTATTTGTTTTCGAGGTACTCATATAGAGTATTCCTCAAGGGCACTTTGTAAGTGTATTCCTCAAGGGCACTTTAAGTTATTTTGTTTACGGTTGTTTTTGTTTTTTTTTTGTTTTAGTTATTACTGTCTATGTAAAAAAAATATTAGCAAAGCAAAAATAGCTTGTTTATCAAAGTTAATGTACAACAAATATTATGTATTACAAATATTTTTTTTTGTATGGTTTTTTTTGGTTTAGTATGTAAAAAGAAATTCCGCTAATACTTCTGTTCACTATGAAGGTACAACGAGAACTGATATACGAGTATGGTACTAAATGTTATTATGCTACTTAATTCTATAATTAATTTTGTATTTTTTTTTTATTCTGAATTTTTTCTAATTTATGAATGTGCATATTACTACTTGTTAATACTATTAACAATATACGGCCCATAACGGCTCGGTTTAATTTAATTAAATTATTAATTAATTAATTAATTAATTTTTTAAATATTCTATTGTTGCTTTAAATATACACACATACATTTATTGTATTTTTCAGGGTAGGGAAAAATTCTGCTCGCGAGAATAATTTTTATTAACTCGCTCGTTTTAAAATTTGTGCTCGACTCGTAAGCATTAAATGACTCGCCTTAAAATTTGTACTCGCGAGTTTTATTTTAAAACTCGTAAGCACAAATTTTAAAAGAGTGCAAAACGAGTATAAACGAATTAAAAACGAGTAGTTATTACAAAAAATTATATGCGAATTTGAAAAGTATAGTACATACTTACAAATGCATATACATATATAAAAATATATTTTCTTACTTTCATGTGATGAGGTATTTTTCAAATGTTTTAAGGCTTCTGCTTCATGAAAAGTTATGCAAATGCTTACCTGTCAATAATAAAATATAATTTCAACATTGCGATCTATAGAAAACAGAATTTGAGGAAACAGAATTAATAAAACTCGCGAATAATTCTTTTTAACTCGACTCGCGAGTCGAGTTTTATTTTTGACTCTTAAAATTTGAATTCTTCTCGCGAGTCCTATTTTTCGATTCTCAAAAATTAAATGCGCTCGCAAGTTTTATTTTTTTTAACTCAAGAGCAGACAAGAGTAGCTCTTTTCAATACAAAAAATAAAACTCGCTTGAATTGAATTCCTTTGCGAGCGAGTTTAATTCGAGCACTCTCCGCACTCTGGTATTTTTTTTTTTGAGTAGAATAATTAACCATATTAATATGGCTCAACGAGCTTAGTTGATTTGAAATTTTGTAATAATAATAATAATAAAGTTTTGTGATAAAAATATTTATTTGTTGATGGTTTATAGCATGTCTAGATGCATTTCATTGCAGCTAAGCAACACTTCAGTAGAATTCAACCACAATTCAAAAAGGTTAGAAAACCTCAATGCTCATGTAAAAACTGTCAATAGATAATTAAGAATTACAAAAAAATCATAGTAGGCTACGAAACTATTAAAAAAGCAACACATAATATTAGTCAGCATGTGTTGCTAATTTTTTTCTACTAATTTTGGTTAAAAATTCTTACTTCGAGTTCTATGAGGGAAATGCGTACTGTAGCCAAGCTCCTCTTCCTCAGCGAATCAAACTTGAGGGAAAATAAAGACAACACATCATACTATTAAACTACATTATATTATATCGGAATGATGTTTGTGAAACTTGAAAATAAAAACTATTTCTTGATTTTTATTCCTCAGAAAATACTCGTTTATGTTATTTTTCAAGTTTTATTTTTTGTTTAGAAAATATTGGTTACTCTTTGGTATTTATATTTTTTAACTTAAATAATTTCATTTTTGAACTGAATAATTAAAAAAAAAAGATAAATTAACAATTTTTTTTATAAAAAAACACAACCCGCGAAGCGATTAGCTTGTCTGCGGAAAATACCCAGTGTCTATTGCGGGAATCGAACCCATGTCCTCTGGACTGAGAGGCTAGCATCACTACCAATCAGCCATTAATAAAATTTTTTATTTCATTTAACAAACAAGAAGTTTGGTATGGGCTCTGGTCTATAAATTAGTTAATATTAATTTTAAACCGCAGGTTTAATAATAATTTTTTTTTTTCAGAAAAATAAAAAATAGAAATAAACAAAATTATTTCTAAGCAAAAAATAAAACTCGAAAAATAATTTTTATTGTTTAATTAAAAATAAACTCAAAAAGTAATTTTTATACTCAATTAAAAAATAAAACTGAAAATATACTTCTTATTTCCTGAGTAATAAATAAAACTCAAAAATAACTTATTTGCTAAACAAAAAATCAAAATCAAAAATGACCTCTTTTCTTTTTTCAAAATCAAAAAATAACTTTTATTTTCTGAGGAATAAATAAAACTCCGAAAGTAACTTTTATTTTCAAAATGAAAAGAAAAGAAATGGTCATTAAAAAGTAATTTTTAAAATGAAACTTATAACCGTTACGGTCCCTGTGTATAAGTAATTTGATTAGTGCCCTTTTACGTTTGAGAAATTGAAAAACAGACGAAGTTTGTTTAAGAAGGCGCGAAAATGCAGATTGTGTAGTACACGACTCTCTGTACCGGACATCTTTTGTTTCTCTTTTCCACTATTCCCAATTTATTCTTGTTGCTTCATATGATTTTTCTCATTTCAACGGCTCTATGTATACTTGATGTTTATTATCAAAGCACATGGTATGTATGTGTATGTGTGTAAGTAGCAAAAGCAAAGAAGAAGTAAACAAACTACAAAATTTTTGTCGGTCTATCAATTTCCAATATGTAAAAGCTTCGGGCAAGAACAAAAGAGAATTGAAGAAATGTACGGCAAGAAATGTCTCAAATGTAAATTGGGACTTAGTGAGACTACTTTCGATGACAAAAATCTATTACCCGCACATTGAAGAGTTACCAGACTTTTAAGTTTATAATTAAAAAATCTGAATTTATTCTCTCATTGAATTTTTTTAAATTATTTATCTATTGATACAGTTTCTCCAAAATGTATAATGTGGTCGGGAGTGGAGATATCTAATCGCAATGAGGGGAGCAGGAACCAGACATTTAATGTAGTCCTTCAGAGTTTTCATAGAATGTTTTACACAGATACTGGGACTCACAGCTTTACTGCAAATATACGATAAAACTTATTTTATACACTTAAAAATATTTATTAAGTAATAGAAATAACAAATCAACTTAACAAATGCACACATATACCATTACCGAGAGATACTCAACAAAATAATGTCTTGAAAAAAATATGAACGATTGAAAGAGATGTCACTTACACAAGAAAACGAACAACTAAAACAACAAATTTCATATGAAGATCACAATTCTAATAAATGTGATGATATAAAAAACAACAATTCTTTAAATTGCGGCGAAGGACTCCCCAATCCGAAAACAGGTAATACTTTTTAAATCAAGAACTTTCAAAGCATAAAAAGTCAAAGAAGAATTAAAAATGTGTATCAGAAATCATGCTATATTTGAGGATTTTATTAGCTACCCAGCTAAAAAAATATGTATGGTCCATAGATTTTTAATATATGAATGTATTAACTATTAGGAGTTGTGTTGGACGACGTTCCACGTGTTTAACCAAGGATATGGTCGTGTAAAAAATGAAACGCCGTGCATAAATGTCTAAATGTGACTTACTCTTTTATTTCATTTCTATTCTTTTTTTCATTATTCTTTACAACTCTCAAGGCGAATTAATATGAATTCGCCTTTACAACTCTTACTTCTAATTGGCGAGGCCAGACAAATGAAAATCTTATTCTTAATTGTCGATGCCAGATAAATAAAAATAATTAGGGATTATATTCTAAGATAACTCCTAATTAGGGATGGGGAAATGAAAGAAATGTATCGATATATATCGTATCGATATTTTTGAACAGCATCGATATATATTTTTTGAAAACATCGATATTTCGATATATCGATATTTTTTGCCTTATGGGTTTTAATGGTTTTTCAAAAAGATTTCCATAAAAAATGTTCCGATTAAGCCTTTAGAAAGCCTTAATATTTTTTATAAATAATGATGTTAATCATTGATTAATGAATGCCCGTGTTTAACACTTCAAAGTTCATCATTGCAGAATACGAGAAATATTCACTTTGCATCCAAACAACAATATTTAAGGAAATCGCGAACAACTAACTTAAAATTTAATGAGCTCCATGAGTGGAGAAATCCCAAATTGATATTGGTATCGAAAAAGGAAATAAATTTCTCCACACATCTGTATGTTTAATTTGTATTATAGGATAATTTCTGAAAAACTGCATTCATTTCGAATGCACAATTAGTAACTTTAAGAAATTTAATACAAAGGAACTACGTATGTTAAGTTATACGTAACCTACTGTAGCTCCTTAACGCTTCCTTAGTTTTTACTTTATGTTGCTGTTCTGTGCTGCGCCGTTCTATTTCTAAATTTTAATAGGTACTTTTTCTGTAATAAATTAGCTGTTTTTGATCAGAAAGGTCACAGTTTTCGACTGATTTGATTTTCAGAGGTTGAACCGAATAAGAACAGGGGCCCGTTTCTCAAACCTACAAGTTACAAATTTATAAGTAAAATAGATACAAAACAACAACACGTTTACAAACTTTATTGTTGTTTTGTGTGTATTTTATTTTTAGATTTGTAATTTATAGATTTCAGAAACGGGCCCATTACGAAAGAGAAAAACTATCGGCTTGTATAAAATTTCTATAAACAAAAAAGAGTTAGCTGATTCGTAACAGAACAGAAAGTAAAAACTAATTCCGTCTTCAGGCTTATACCCACACAAACCAAATTTGGCATTTATCTTAGTTAACAAATAGAAGTCACCTGGCTTAGTGGGGTCACCTCATAGATGAGCCTTGTTATTATGAAATTTCACTTTTTTTTTCTTCGCATCACTAGCAGTGATGCCAATATCGTACAGTTAAAAACCGTCTAAAATTTGTAGATCTCTTAAAAATATCGAAACCCGATACTCGTAAATAAGAATCGATGTATCGGTTTTTGAAATATCGGCGATATATATCGATATTTATTTTCGCAAATATCGATATTTCGATATATCGATATTTTTTGCCCATCCCTAGTCCTAATTATTATTTTAGCATGATGTCTTAACATGAATAACTTATATAAATATATGTATATGAATTCATGTATGGAAATGTATAGGACCAGCTACCATTGCATACATGCACATATGTATGTTGTTTGCGTGCAAAGAGGGAAAATGTCAAAAATACACAGAATTTGTTCATATACAAATGTCGCAAATATGAAATTGCCTTTTGTGTGCTTGTAAATAAAAAGAGTTTATTCCCAATATTTAAATCAAAAGATTTTTAATATATTCCAATATGAAGATTCTGGGTTCGCTGACCAAGGCTGTTAATGTCAAAGGGCTTTATATAGTATTTGTCATTAACAACTGTGTTGCACAAAATTTTCCCCCTTTTTTTTAATATATATTATAGCTGAATGTTGATAGATTCATACTTTCTCTCTTACACATAATGCCTAAAATGAAATGTCAAATGTCTAATAAGTTGTTTCCGTTGGCAAGTAAGAATTTTTCGTTCTTCTTGTTTGATCAGCCAACTGAAAAGGTAACGAATTATAGTAATCCAATAAACTTGTTCTACAAACTAATCCCTTTTGGTTTGTTTATTCTTTTATGCGTTCTATATTTCCTACTGAGGTTTGTGACATATATATGTTTCCCGAGCGAACCAAATAAAAAAGGGTTATTTGTATTTTTGGCTATTCTTTACTTGGCTCTGGAATTTAATTTGGTTCTCTATTCCCATCCAGCATTTCATCAATCCGTGTCGATATTAACAAAGGCTCTTAGATAACGAATGAAAAAAAGCATTCGCAGGGAGATGGCGAAAGCAAAGTTTAAGCGTTCCGTTAGCGGTTTACTCGTTGTAATATAAATAGTTACTCCGAAAGCACTAAGTTGTAAGCTGGAAGAGCAAAATTTATATCTCAAAAAAGGAGTAAAATAACCAAACCAGCCAACTTGCATATAAAGTTATATAAAGTAAAATAAATAGAAATTCGATTTAAACATTGCCGGCCACCTTGCGGGAACATCACTCGGAGAAATTAATAACATCTTAAGCTATATATATATATATATATATATATATATATATACATAATCGTATATTAGAAAAAAATCATACATTCCAATATAAAGAGGTGTATATAATTTTTACGAGTAAAGTATGGATTTTAGAACAGATCCATCAACTGAATTGCGAATGGTTTTTACAACAGATCCATCAACTGAAATAAAATGACATGCCTTTAAATTGGTGAGGTGCCAGATACGACCGAGCCGAAGATGGTGTGTTGAGCGAATAGGTAGCCCGGACTCGAAAACGTTCTTCCCGTCAGTACTCGCGAACTTATATCAGGACCGATCACCAGCGCAATCTGACCCAAGTGGTAAAAGGTGGGATCAGCATATTGAAATCCCGGTAATTGTTCCTTCACATCAGTTGAAACATTTTCAATTGGGGTCCTTATGTCGTGCATTTTTGTGACCTTGGCCTTGAGCCTTTGGCTGGTCTCCAAGCAACAGCTTTACTTGAAGCGTCGGCGAGAAGTTGATCACGTGACGGATAGGTAACGGTGTCAATACATTCGTACCATTCTTCGAGCCATTAGGTTTTTTCGAAGTTTTATTTGTCTTGGACGATTGGTTTAACTTTTCGAGGCGGAGAATACAAAAGCGTATTATGATCGCCTTGACATTTTTCACATTAACGCTTGCTGGGACAATCCTTTACCGCATGCACCCGAGATAGACATCGCGAGTAATGACCAAATAGCAAAATATGTCTTAACCTTTTTTCTGGGGCCATGTTGGGGAAACGAAAACATCCTCTCAAGGGGTTATGCTTTTTCCAGAGGGTGCATTGTAAGGGAATCGGCTTTGGTAAATTCTCATTGGATTTATTTTTCGGTTCCGAGCTATTGACTATATTGGGTGTATCGGCATTTTTACTAGGGCATTCTCGAACGTCAGCAATCACGACTTGTTCAGTGACCGTATCAACAGCTTCAGCCTTTAGACATGACTCCGGAATCGGTGACGCCACTCCAACTAAACCGGCTTCAGCGGTCGTACATGCCACAGGAGTCGAATTGCATACCTCCATCGCTTCCTCGTATCCCTCCAATACGTCCTCAAAGAAATTTGGCAAAGCTTCCATGGTATTAGGAAATAAGAGGGCTTAGAATATATTGTATAAATGTCTTAATTAGTCAATTTGACCAATTTGGTGATTGGTCGCTTCAAAACTCCGTTTGCAGTTCGTATGTCCGCGACTCGAACGTAGTCATCATCACTTCCTGGATAAGTCTTAATGACGCGTGTCGTAGCTAATATTGAACAGCTTATTAAAAAAATGGCCAGGCGTAATCGCCACAGGTTCATTGGGATTGTCTGATAAGGCACACAACGGCCGAGAATTGAGGCACGCTTCAATTCTTGTTAATATAGTGGAAAGTTCTTCTAATGTATATTTGATATCCTGAGCCTCTTTTCGAAAATGCGTTTTAAAACTTTTTACAGCAGCTTCTCATAGTCCCCCATGTGTGGGGCACCAGCGGGGATAAAGCGCCATGTAAGACCTTGTAGGCTGAAAGTAGAGGACATTCGGGCTTTACATTCTGCTAAAAATGTTCGAAAATCCCTTTGAATGTATCTAGAAGCTCCCACAATTTTTTTTCCGTTGTCAGAAAATATTGTAAGCGGACAACCTCGTCTAGCAATAAAAAGATGAAAAGCTGTCAAAAATGCGTCCATTGACAAGTCAGTTGTAGCCTCTAAATAAACAGTCTGTAGAAAAACAAATGAAAATATACACGAATGCTTTCGTTATTTTACAAGCACGGTCATTAAAACTTTTCATATCAAATAAGACAGCAAAATCTACACCGGTGGTGCTAAAGGGTCGGTCAAGAACAGTTCTTTCCGGAGGCAAAGCAGCCATAATTGAAGTGCAAGAACGTTTGTTATCTAAAATTCAATGCTTGCAACGGTTAATTGTAGCACGCACTAAGTTTTTTAGACGAGGAACCCAATATTTGTAACGAACCCTTAAAAAGAATAATAAATAACACCGGCTAAGCTCTTCGGAAATTGGGGTGGTTCTTTAATTTTTCTTTTAAAATATAGTCACACCGTTACTTAATAAATTAAAATAATTAAATTAATTAATTAAGCTACCTTAATTTAATAGTGTTGAATAAGTGATGTGAAGATACGCAATTCGAAAGGAAAATAAGTTGTTGATGGCCCTTTCGTCTCTACCCGCCCGAAACCTTTGCTACTCTATATCATTATGAAAAGCCCACTTTAAACATTAACTCTAGGTATCTAAATCTTTCGTGAAATTATAATTAGTGAATTAGTTTGTCATTATTTATTAAAAAAATTTTATTTCATAGAATAAAAAAATAAGGTTAAATGAAAAAACATTTTATTAAATTGTGTATTTTAAAAAAAATTAACATTTATATAATGTAGAAATAAAATATTAATTAAAATGAAGAAACAAAAGTATTAATTATGCTGATTGCAATAAAAGTTTCTTTTTATATTAATTTAAAACTATTCAATTAACAATATTAACAACCAAGATGTTTAAATGTGAAAATTAAATTGCAAATATCTCCATATAAAATACCAAAAATACCGCAATTTTCTATTTATTTAATCGATTATTTAGTTTTATTTCAATAATATATCTACTACTCACCAAATTTCTTGTTCTAACGCCTGTTGTCAAAGTTGCTCGAAATTTGATTAGCTTTCACGTGGTTTGAATTTTAAAGTAATAAGAGTTAAATTAACTGTTCAGTGGTATTTTAAATATGAGTGCAAAATTTTAAGTGATAAAACGTATAGATAGAGTGTAGTGTAATTAGGGAAGTAAAGTGTTTGTATAAATCACATCTTAAGTGATAGTAAACTTATTGCTTCACTAAAATCCAGCAGGACGATCAGGATTCTTCTTGTTACCTCTTGTTCTTGTTGTTAATAAAGTGGGTTTTCAATTTTCTAAATTTTAAATTTTTATGTGATCTTTATGTATCTTGCAGTATATGTAGTTTGCAAACAAAAATTATTAGTTTCCAAATTCTTAGTATTCAATTATTTATGTACATTTTCTTTGTATGTTTAGTTAAATAGGCTTCTGATAAATTGCTCTCAGCTTCTTCAAAGGCGTCGGCTTACGCCAAAAGTTTATAGTTGAAATATGGTTTCCTCTTTCGTCCTTTCAAATTACTATTTCTCTACTCAACCAAATTTTTATAATCTCCAATCTTCTTTTTTTATATATGTACCAAGGCTTTGTATTTAAAAAAAATATCGAACTAAAAAAAAAAATTATATTCAGTTTCTTCAGTCCGTATACAATTCAAACAAAAAAATTTTCTTCTTTTCTTTTTCAAAAAAAAAATATACCGTTTTTTTACTCCTAGGCAAAGCACATTTGTTTTTTTTTATATTAAAAAAAAAAATACTAAGCGCTCGCCTGTCTCCACATATTCAATTCGAATAATTCTCAGCATCAATTGATTTCCACCATGAATTGAAACCAAGTGAATAAATTCGACCAACAAAATCGTAAACCGACAAGAACATGGTACGATAATCGGGTGTTTTTCCGTATACGATAAAGAAGGAGACTTTTCTAACCGACCATTTAATCTCATTACACTTTCGATGAAATTGGTTTCTTTAATAATAAAGCTGGATATTCATATCTTCGTAATGTGTCGCATGTGTCTTGACAGGTTTTGCCTCAACATCCGTTTCTAGAGAGTGTAGATTGTCGATTTTCCATTCACTTTTGCATCTTCTAAGCCACACAGGTCCATTTCACCAAATATCACTTTCCGCTAGTGCCGAAGGAGTGAGTACCCTGCTACCTCAATCTGCAGGATTTTCTCCAGACCTAACATGGTACCAATTATGACTCCCTACATTTTCCTGTATTCTACACACTCGAGTGGCCACAAAGGTCGTCCAACTACTAGGAGTTTTTCTTAACCAACAAAGAAGAATTGTGGACTCTGTCCAGCAATATATTCGACTGAGCGTAATATCTAATTCATTATTTAATGTCTTTAATAGTTCTGAGGCTAATACTGCACCACAATGTTCCAATCGAGGCAGGGAAATATATTTAATTTGAGCTACTTTAGTTTCACATGAAAGCAAGTGAGTATGTATTGTCCCTAGTGACTCAATGCGTATATAAACCACCCTGGCGTATGCTTTTTCTGAGGCTTCAGAAAAAACATTAAGTTCTGCTTATGTAACAGGGCTATAATATACCCACCTGGATATCTTTATATTGTCCACTTCCGTGTAAAACGAAACGAATTTTTCCCAATCATTTTTTGTAGAGAGGAGTAAAAAATCATCCCAGTCTATAATCACTCTTATTCTGCGTTTCGATTACGTTCCCGCGTTCAGTTACGCACAGATCGAAAAAAGGTATTCTGCCAAAAAACTGAATCGAAAGAAAAAAAGAGAAGAGTATGTTTAAACCAGTTGCTTTGATATGAAACGTGTGAAATAGGAACAGGATAAATAAGCAATTTGCGAAATTAGTAGCAAAAAGTTAAAGTACTCAAAGGCCAAAAAAGTAGGAAGATAAGCAAGAGGCATTTGTGGCCAAAATTATACAGTGTGAATAATCTTGTTGCGCCGGAGGTGATATTTTAATTTTTATACATAATTTTGACACAAAAATAAAGTTTCTTTTAATCAGAAATAATTTCTTTCTTTTAATATAATTTAATTCGCAGACAATATCGCCCTTCGTTGCCATTAGATTTGCCAACTTTTTATGCTGTTCGGGTGTTGTTGCTTTCTACCGGTAATATATTAAATAAAAATAACACTTTACTAAAAAAACCGAATTGCATAATTCATTAATTAAAACTTTTTTTGAATTTAATACTCGTACTTACATTATTTTTTGAAGCTGAAAAAAAACTAGAGACGCTCCGTCACTGAAATAACAACTTACAAAAACGTAGTTACGATCGAAATGCAGAATACATGCAATCGAAAAAGAAATCCAAGAACGGAACGCATAATACCAAAGTTACCGAACGGAGAAAATTTCGATTCGAATCGAAACGCAGAATAGGAGTGATTATCTTTCCAGGTTGGTTGGTTGGTTGGTTTACGTGGCTGCCTACTACACGCAGGCATTCAAGTAGAATCTAGGTGATTCCTTTTTGAAAGGACCACTACACTCACCGGTGTCAACCTATGTAGAACCGTATCTAAGTATTCGGATACGGTGATCGTTACTAGATCCAACCTGTCGCGTTTAGATATCTGATAAGGTCACTCAACCCAATCTCAGATAAATCTTAAAGATCGTCTAGTACATGACTTCATAAAAATTTGTGATAGGTTTGCATTTCTCGCAAAGAAAGTGGAAGATTGTTTATTCTTTGCTTTCTTCTCAACAACTATCCTACTAGCATGTCTGCCGACCGTCCAGTGCCCCGTCATAAGTGCAACGAGCCTCGAGATGTCCGTACGGTTCCTATTTGTTAATTTTATTGAGCGCCTATCATTATAGCAAGGCCACAATTTCTTATCAACCTTGCACGTGACTATGTTGCGCCATCTACCTTCAGCCTTATAGAGATAGTGTAATATCACCAAACGGCATGGCTACCGATACGGCATTGGAGGCGTTCATAGCAGAGCCAGCTCGTCCGCCCGTTCGTTACCTAAAAAATTGCTATGTGCTGGAACTCAGATGAAGGTGAGGTCAGTCTGACCACCCAGTCTAGATAGCAAACTCTTACCCTGCCCGACTAGAATAGACGAAGTGATATGTGATCTTAGGGATAGAAGCGCTGCTTGGCTGTCGACAAAGATACCAACTTTACCTTTACCTTCCTATCAATCAGCACTCTAGCCGTTTCCCTTACCGCTAAAATGTCAGCCTGAAATACTGTGGCTTCGTTACGGATACTAAAGAAGCATTCTGTACCAAGATCGTCCGAAAAGACCATAGGCCATTCTTGATCCCTCAGTGTATGCCCTTACGTTGTATTCTGTAACTATTGTGCCTCCCTTCCATTCTCGCCTGGATTGAATCCGAACTTTAAATACTTTATAAAAGTCCAGATGTGGCACCATGTAATCAGAAGATCTCCTCAGCCTAGGGGGTAGTTGATGGAGGATTCTGGCATGACCACAAGACCTTGATCTCCACGTCCCAGATGCCGCTAATCTTGCGGCACTACTTGAGGATACCACCAACACATGAAGGTTGATCGGAATAAGGTTTAGTATAGCATTCAGAGCCTCGGAAGGACTAGTACATAAACATCCTGTTATCCCTACACAAGCGGATCTTTGTATTCTATTAAGTTGGTCAACCACGTATTTCTTATTTGTGGTAGGCCACCACAACAGAGCCGTAAGTCAGTATTGGACGCACAATTGCTGTATACATATTTGCAGATATTTTGCGTAATGATTTTGGCAACCACAATGACTGGACCAAGCCAACCCACAGGGTCAAACAGTTTAGCAATGGTGGGCAAAACTTCTCTTTTAGTGTATTGTGCCTTATGAGTAATAGGCTCTACACAAAAATAAAAAGAATCCAATTGAGCGTTCCATTTAATACCCAATGTTTTGGAGCTGCTTGATTCAACAAAAGTCAATATTTTTGTATCCAATAAATATTCTTTTATAATTTAGATTTCATTCGAATTCCATTTTCTCAATTAAAATTTTGCTGACGACAATACCGTTATCAATTCATTTCGCGATTTTAAAGCCAATGAAACATCATGAGCCCCCGTTGGTTAAGTAGTAAAATATGTGCTGCAAGAGGATACTCCGTCTCTGAATCTTCAGCTAATTGTAAGAGTGTCCTTATTGCCAAATAAGGAGCACAATTTACAGCGAAAGTAACGGTATGTAACTCGAAACTACAGGTTTCATAGAGGGTTGGGTATCTTTGAGTTCACGAACACATTCTCAGTTCTCGATGTACCTTCATAGCGAACAAACGTCTTAGCGGAGTTTTTCTTACATACATACAAACAAAATCATAAAAAAAAATATTCGTAATAGATATTGGCTTTGATAAATAAGCTTTATTTGGTTTGTTAATATTTTTACATACAAAAACAAAAAAACCGCAAACAAAAAAAAACACAAAAAGTGACATTAAGGAATAATCTGTATGAGTACCTCAAAAACAAATAATTGTGAAGTGAGTTATAACGGCAGAAATGTCTATCGTACTGTGAGTTCTGATGCTCTTAATGATAACAATAAAAATAAAAAAATCTGATGATAGTATTTTGAAAACGGCAAAGCCACTTTTTCATCAGCGATCAACTTCGCTTTGTCCAATGCCAAATAGTGATTCGTTAACATTACAGTTGCCTAGTACTTCGCCATATAAGCCGGTGACATCATTCGCTTCGGGCTCGTGTTCATCACTTTACCAAGTTATCACTACAGATAACAGTAGCTAAAAACCCAAGGCACAATTCGGAATGGACAGATATACATATAACCGTGGTAAAGCGTGGGTGAAGCCCAAATTCTTCTAAAATTTCATCTGCTCCAAAGATGTCATCATCTACCAATCGTCAAAATCGTTTTTCATTATTGAAAGATAATAACGACAAGCCCGCTGCATCATCGCAAAAGTGTTTTAAGCCACCACCTATTTATCTGAGAGAAAAAAATTCTAACGCGCTTCTAAAAAAACTGCTGTCGACCATTGGTGAAAATACTTTTCACATCATTCCAATTGAACCAGGAAATATTGATGAAACTAAAATCCAAATACATGATGAAAAAGATTTCCGAAAAATTGTTAGTGAATTTGAAAAAAATAAAAGAAATTCTTACACATACCAACTTAAGAGTGCTAAAGTCCTACAGATAGTATTAAAGAGCATAGATTCATATGTTGACCCCGAAGAAGTAAAATGTGCACTTATCGACCAGGATTTAATGTAAAAAATGTTACTAATATAATTAACAGAGAAAAGGTCCCCCAACCCCTATTTCGGGTTGAACTGGAGCCGAATGACATACAATTGAACAAAATTAAACCCAATTGGATGGGATACAGCGCACAGTGGCGTGAAATAAAAAAAAAAGTGGTAAAAAGTCCGCAGCTTTTGAACTAGTGAACCGATTTCGATAAAACTAACTGTTTTGGAAAGAAGAAAGTTGTCTTTTAAAAACAACAAAAGCAACTGATTTTTGCCAAGTAATAAAGAAGTTATGTACTAACAACTAAAAAAAGTCAGGGCCAAAAATTAAAAAAAAAAAAATTTTAAGTAAAATTACTTGGAAATTGTAGGAGATAAAATTTTGCTCTAAACATGTTTTACTTTTGTTTCTTAACGTAGATTGTCCCACTGAAAAAATTATTAAGATCGGTCGATATTTACAAAAGTCGAAATAATTTCGACACCCGCAATTTCCTACTTTGCGGCGCTTTGGAGCTACGCTTTTACATTTCTTCTTTCCAAAACAGTTAGTTTAATCGAAATCGGTTCCCTAGTTCAAAAGTTGCGGACTTTTTACCACTTTTTTTCACGCCACTGTGCAGCGTAAAGTTTTTCTTACACCGAAAAATCAGTGCCATAATTGCCAAGAATATGGCCATACAAAAACTTACTGCAATTTAACTACAGTTAGTGTTATCTGTGGTGAATTTCATGCTACTGGTAACTGTACTAAGCCAAAAGATCAAGCAGAAAAAAATTCAGTAATTGTGGAGGTAATCACACCGGATGCCCTGTATATTCTTTCGTTAAACAGGCTATGGGTCAAAAACCTAAATTAGCTCCACCCCAATCAGAAAGGGTTTTTCCGCCACTTCTCCTCAAACCAGTTACTTCACCTGTATCGAATTCTGATGCTGCTAAGGCTAGTTCTATTCCCACACAAAATGTTCCACCGCCAGGTAATTCAACGAGTGCAAATTCTAGCTTTAACTTTAGTCGTCTTGAAGCTACTATTGAGAATCTGGTGCTAACTATAAACAACTTTACAACAAATATGACTAGCATGATGCAAGAAATGCTGAGAATGCAGAATACACTGCTTCAAGCATTTGCTAACAAGACATGAACACGTTAAAAATATGTTTTTGGAACGCAAACGGCATTCGCCAACATAAAAATGAACTTGAGCACTTCCTCACGGAAAAAAATATTGATGTAATGTTGGTCTCTTAGACTCATTTGACCTCAAGAAGCTGCTTCAAAATAAATGGTTACACTATATATGATTCAAAAGACCCGAGAGGGAGATCATGCGGTGGATCAGCAATTCTAATTAAGCCATGACTCAAGCACTATGTTCTTGATAACATTTGTGAGGAACATCTACAAGCAACTAACTAACTCCGTGGATAAACAAAAATCTTAAAGAATTAATTTTCTTTAAACATAAATTATTAAAGCAAAGGCGTAAATAAAAAAACAATGAAAATATCAACATAGTTTTGAAAAGATTAAGTCGGGTGATTAAAGTGGCCATTAAAATATGCAGAGATAATTATTATATTGATGGTTTGTATAAAGCTGGTAATGATCCAAAGTAGTGTTGGAAATTTATCAACAGAACACTAGGTCGATCAAAAACTAGTGTTGTTAAGCTCTGTGATTTGCAGGTTAGGATCATTGCAGATGATGAAATCAAGGTAGATTACTTAAATAATTATTTTATTGCCAGAATATTCCTTTAACTCTTTAAGGACACTTACAGCTGCACAATGCCGTTTTATTCTTAATAACATAAACACAAATGATGTTCAGGAAATAGTGTGCAATATGGATACAAATAAATCTCCAGGTTTTGATAACACTGTGCTACAAAAGTTGAGAAAAAAAATATTCAGGGATTCTAATGTACCAATTCTATTTTGTTGGAGTCCATGGATGACGAAAATACCGTTGGTTTTTTTAGGTCACTTCATAAAGTGATTTTATAACGGTAAATGTAGTGAAAAACGGGGTTTCTTAGCTTTTCAGTTTTAAACAGTTGTAACTTCTTTGTTTCCCAACGGATTTCTTTTAACTTTTCGTTGGTTAAAAGGCTCAAATATTATCTTTCAATAAAGATATATTTTTTGTAAATCGACTAAGAAATGGCGAAGTTACAGTCGTTGAAGTGTACAAAAAACCAATTAAAAAAGTATTCTTTTGTTTTCCTCAGGCTATAAGTTGCTTATGAGTTACAAAAGAATACTTTTTAATGGATTTTTTGTACACTTCAACGACTGTAACTTAGCCATTTCTTAGTCGATTTACAAAAACTATATCTTTATTGAAAGATAATATTCGATTCTTTTCACCAACGAAAAGTTAAAAGAAATCCGTTGGGAAACAAAGAAGTTACAACTGAAAATCTAAGAAACCCCGTTTTTCACTACATTTACCGTTATAAAATCAGTTTATGAAGTGACCTAAAATAACCAACGGTATTTTCGTCATCCATGGACTCCAACAAAATAGAATTGGTACATTAGAATCCCTGAATATTTTTTGTGTATCACAGTGTAATGTAACCACAAAGTTCATAAAGGAATGTTTTGGTGAAATTTCTCATATCTTAGTTGAAATATTCAACAAAATGATTACCACTTCACAGTATCCAGAAATTTTAAAAATTCATAAAATAGTGCTCATTCCGAAAACCACTCATACATCTACTATAGATAAATATCGACCAATTGCTGTGCTTTCTGCTACAGATAAAATTTTTGAAAAACTCATGTACGATAAGCTTTTAGATCATCTTGAGCAGAATAAACTTTTATTCAAACACCAGTTTGGATTTAGAAGAGGAATGAGTACTCAATACACTGTACTGAATGTTGTAAGGTGTATTTGCAAAAGTTTGAATGACGGTTATACTGGTGTAGCGGGTATGTTGTTTGATCTTTCAAAGGCCTTCGATCTTGTTGATCATGATATAATGCTAAAAAAACTAGAATTTTATGGTATACAAGATAGAGAACTTTTGTTGTTTAGAAATTATTTTAGTAATAGGAAACAGTATGTACAAATTGAACAATGCAAAAGCTTTCTTGGCACTGTTGAATATGGTGTACCGCAAGGAAGTGGACTAGGTCCTTTATTGTTTTCAATTTACTTGAATGACTTAAAAAAACTTGACCTTACAGGCCAGTTGTATATGTTTGCCGATGATATATGCCTGTTATATCCCTTCAAACATGATATTGCTCTCAAAACTATTATTAGTAGAGATGCATCTTTATTATTTGAGTTTGCTCGTTTAAATGGCTTACTACTTAATTCCGATAAAACTAAATTAATTCGTTTTCGACCGCATTCAGCTAGTTTGAATAATAACTTTTCTGTTGATGTTGATGGTACGTCTATTCGTGAAACTCACTCAGTTTAATATTTAGGAATCACATTACAAAGCAACCTATCCTGGAATCTTCACATTAACGAGGTAAAAAACAAAATAGTTTAAAAACAAGTTAAATGTGAAAGCGAAGTTAATGATATATAATGGCTTTGTGGCAACCCACCAACTTTACATAAAAATTCATCACTGTATTAAATACCAATTTTCGTAACTTATATATGTTCGACACGTGAACACGCTTTCATTATTTTGTACTTTATATTAAATAAATTAATATTAAATTTTAATAATACAACAACATAAATAGTTTTTATTAAAACAATTAACCCCAAACTGGTGACACCGACGTACAAGATGCCAGACGAAACTGCAATTGGTAACCAGCAGTCAACTTCGCACGCCGCGAATGAAGCCTCTATACAACGAGTATCGGTAAAAGTTCCTCCATTTTGGCCCGAAAGGCCAGAGATTTGGTTTGCCTAAGTGGAGGCTCAATTCGACATAGCAAACATCGTAAGAGACATTTCAAAATTTAACACTGTCGTGGCTGCAGTAGAATCAAATGTATTAGCACAAATCTCCGATGCGGTACTGCAGCCACCAGAGACAGGAAAATACCATAACCTAAAAAAGTGTATAATAGAACGGTTTGGCGATAGCGAGCAGAAGACGCAAAAACTCCTATCTGACATGGAATTGGGTGATCGTCGCCCAAGCCAACTACTCAACGAGTTACGCGATTTGGCAAAAGATAAAGTTACCGAAGATTTTTTAAAATCATTGTGGCTACAACGCTTTCCTTCAAACGTTATAGCCATTCTTCAAGCTTCCGAAGCCAAACTTGTAGAGCTATCTAAACTCGCCGATAAGGTTATATAAGTCAGCGATTTCCGCCAAGTAAGTATGGTAGACAGGGCACCCGCTGAAGGTGTAATTTCTGAAACAAACCAGCGGATGTCTCGTCTCAAAAAAATTTCGACAAATTGCTTAATACCAAACGAACACGGTCATGCTCTAATCGATCGCCTCATACAGGCCGTTCAGAGATTCCGACTACACAGCCCACGGCAGAATTTTGCTGGTACCACCAAAAACATGGTAAAAACGCTCAAAAGTGTCGCCCACCATGCAAGTTTAGCAACAAACAACAAAAAAACTAATTACGGCGTCTGAGCCGACTAATAGCAGTTCAGACGTGATGACTAATACTATCGCCCGACTTATGATATACGACAACAATACAAGCGCACAATTTTTAATAGACACCGGAGCCGACGCGTCTGTATTACCACCACGGCCGTCAGACAAACAAAATGAAACGCACTCTATATAGTTATACGCCGCAAATGGGTCAAAAATAAAAACCTTCGGAGAGCGACGCATTAAGGTAAATTTAGGCCTGCAAAGAACATTTGAATGGAATTTTGTCATTGCTGACGTAACAAATCCAATAATTGGTAACGATTTTTTAAAAAATTTTGACCTATTAGTCGATGTCAAAAGAAAAATACTAATAGACCGAAGAACACTCTCGAGGGTAAGTGGCGACGCAATCCAAACTAGCGTGCGTTCTGTTTTATCATGCGATAATTATAATGACATGTGATCTCGGGATTTTCGGGATCCCGGGATTTTTCGGGATTACGGGATTTTCGAGATTTCGGGATAGCATTTTTTTCGTAAAACAAACAATTTTTTTAAATAAATATTACTTTAATAACAATTTAATGCATTTTAGAAGGTTTTATGTTCATAATTTATCATTCCACAATTGTCTTTAAAGTGAACAATTTTCTAATACGAGTATGAAAATAAAAATCAAAAGAATTTTTCTCATCTATTTTTAAGTTGATTAATCACATTTGATGTTAGAGAATTTACAGTGAAAACAATAACTTAATATATTGTTAATTATATTGTTATCAATATAAATGATTTACTATAATCTAAACCAAAACTAATGTATCTGTGGACTTTTAGCACTACCGCTTAAGTTGACTTACGAAAATTTTTAGATTCACTTTCATTCACATATGTATGTATGTATACCAAGCATTATCTAATTTTTTATCGATTTCGTTACGACTATGACAACGATAATAAAGCTGAACATGTCGAAAAATTAAAAGAAATGTATACACTATTCTAATAAAATTCGATTAATTACGTCTAACGATCACATTTTTATAGGCACATATATTAAAAGTTTGCGTGAGCACTTGAACAGTATTTTTGCTATACTGAAATATTTTTAATTCATACATAGGTTGTTTTCTACAAGTACAACAGATACGATACATATGTATTCATACGTTCGCTTAGAGGAGTATGGTTTATTAGTGTCCTGGCCTTTTCCTCTGCAACTCGAATAAAACTATAATTGAGTCGAACTCATTCAGTCGGTCGTTTTTTGACTAAAACTATTTATCAAACCCATGTAATTTAAATGGGTTTGATCTTAGGTTTGTGTCAAAAACTACCTAAACGGTCTAAGTAAAAAAGAAAATAATTTTGAACTGCAATGTGAAAAACATACACACACACTTGAGCAGTTTTTTAGACAAATTACTCCGCATTATTCTATAAATATTTCTCGCTTTTACGTCAACCGGACAACAAAAAGTTTTCACTTGCCTTGTATCAAAGAATATAAATTGTGAAGAATATAAATGATGATTTATGATTCCAAAGCTAATACGTATCTTTTGTTTTCAAAATAATTCTAAAATGTACATGTATTGTAGCACCTTTGATGAAAATTACCGTAAGAAAGTAGTTTATTTATTTTGCTCTTATTGTTAATTTATAAGAAATACGTATAAAATTTTATGGGACTTTTAAATATTATAAAAAATACCATAAAATCAACGAAAATTTGAATTTATAAAGTTTTTTTTATATAAAAATTGCTAAGAAATCCCGAAAATGAAATCCCGGGATTGAATTTTACAATTCGGGATTTGCTAAGTCCCGAAAATCCCGGGATTACCCGTTTGGCATCCCTAGTGTATAATGTATATATGTATATATATATATATATATATATATATATATATATATATATATATATATATATAAATATATATGCATGTATATGCATATATATGTGTATATATTAGGGATGCCAATCGGGATCGATTTTTAGAAATCCCGGAATTCGGGATTTATAAATCCCGATCCCGAAAATCCCGGGAAATTCGGGATCGCGGGATTTTCGGGATCCCGGGATTTTTCGGGATTCCGGGACTTTCGAGATTTCGGGATCTAAAATTTTTTGGTAAAATAAATAATTTTTTTTAAAAAATATTACTTTAAAACAAATTTTATGCATGCAAAGTTTTATGTTGATAATATATCATTAAACATTTGTCTTTAAAGTAACAATATTTTAATACTAGTATGAAATAAAAATCGAAAGAATTTTTGTCATCTATTTTTAAGTTGATGTTAGAGAATTTATACTGAAAACAATAACTAAATATGAAAACTTGTTTTTGCTTTCAATATAAATGTTTTTCTATAATCTAAATCAAAACGAATGTACATATCTGTGGACTTTTAGCACTATCGCTTAAGTTGATTTACGAAAATTTTAGATGCACTTTCATACAAATAAGCTGCAAAAACATTATTGTTTTTTAAATATATCTATTAAGGTTTTTTTAATTGCGATTGACCAACAAGTAGCCATTACGGTTGTTACATATACCAGGCATTGCCTATTTTTTTAATCGATTTCGCCACTACTATGACAACGATAATAAGGCTGAACATGTCGAAAAATTAAAAGAAATGTATACACAATTCTAATCAAATTCTATAAATTACGTCTAATGATCACATTTTTGTAGGCACATACATTAACCGCCGTATTCATAAAAAATTTAGGTTTATTACAGGTTTATTTGACAAATTTCACAAAGAAATACGTCAAATAAGCGCTTAATAAACCTAAAATATTTTTTATGAATATGCCACTAAAAGTTTACCTGATCACTTGAACAGTATTTTTGTTCTACTGAAAAATTTTAAATTCATACATAAGTTGTTTTCTGCAAGTTCAACAGATACATATGTAGTCCTAAGTTCGCTAAGAGGAGTATGGTTTATTAGTGTACTGTCCTTCTACTCTGCAACTCGAATAAAACTATAATTGAGTCGAAGTCATTCAGTCGGTCATTTTTGACACAAACCTTTGATCAAACCCATGTAATTTAAATAGGTCATAGGTTTGTGTCAAACACGACCTAAACGGTCTAACGAAAATAATTTTGAACTGCAATGTAAAAAAACATACATTTACACTAGAGCAATTTTTTAGACAAAATAGTACGCATTATTCTGTAAATATTTCTCGCTTTTACGTCAACCCGACTTTTTATTTTCTACTTCAATTGTAAGGAGCTGTCAGTAGTACTCAATTGTTACCGAAAAGTGGATAAGGGTTGAGGAGTCGATTACAGAGTTATACACTGCAATTATGAATAAATTTCCGCAAGAAATGTCTCCCTTTTCCATAATTTTTTTTTTGTTTTCCCTATTATTTGCTACTGTTTGAAATTATTCCCCGGGCAAAATTTCTCATGGAAGTTTATTCATAATTGGCCTTATAATATAGAATAAGACGCAATAAATTTGTCAAACTTATTGAATTTTCCAAATGTTATTTTCCTTCCAAAGCTCATATGCTTCTTTTCGTTTTCAAAATAATTCTTAGTTGTATATTGTATCACCTTTGATGAAAATAACCGTGAGAAAGTAGTTAATTTATTTTGCACTTGTGGTTAATTTATAAGAAATATGCCACAAATAGTCATTAAATTGTTAAAACTGCACTTATAAAATTGTATGGGACTTTTAAATATTATAAAAAAATACCATAAAATCAACGAAAATTTTAATCTATTAAGTTTTTTATATAAAAATTGCTAAGAAATCCCGAAAAAGAAATCCCGGGATTGAATCTTACAAATCCCGGGATTCGGGATTTGCCAAATCCCGAAAATCCCGGGATTTCCCGTTTGGCATCCCTAGTATATATATGCTATGTATCTATGTATATATATATAAATCTATGTTAACATAGTAGTCTATACTTACATATAACTTGAATTTTATTATTTTTTCTAATTTTTTCTAATATTTTCGCTATGGTTTACATTTGTACATTAAGTGCTTAAATAACTGCCAACTTACCTCAAAAATGTCTCCTTGGCGCTGAGGTCTAAATTGTAAGAAATTTTATATTGTATGTACAATTATCATTCAAATAAAAAAAAAAAAAACTAATATTTGTGTCGAAAATTTTTGTACACATTTCGTGATATCATCAATTTACTCCCCTCCCAGATTCTCAATCACTGAGGATCAATACGAGGATTTGTACAAATCACTTGGACCTTGTTTCGTGGCAGCTGGATACTACAATGCAAAACATACGTTCTCTTGTTCGCGCCTTATTACACCTAGAGATAGAGCGTTGTTTAATACAATTTCCAAAATGGGCTTGGACGTCATTTCGAGTGGGGAGCCCACTTATTGGCCTACTGACATACATAAAATTCCGGATGTTATAGATTTTGGCGTAATGAAAAATATTTCTAGGGAATTAATTCACGTTGAAGCTTCCCTAGATCTATCTTCCGATCACTCTCCCACGATCGTTACGGTATGTAGCCCACTGAGAATTGCTCTACCTCACTGATATGTGAAGATGGTCAGTCGTGTTAATTGGCTGCGATTCAAAAATATCTTAGTAGTCATTGCACTGAAAACATTACACTAAGAACACATGATGATGTTGAATCTAACATTACCAACTTTAACTAAAACATCAAACAGGCTGCTTAACATGCCACTATTTAGTTTTAAAAGTCAGCATGGCACCATTGAACAAACGTGATATGTATTCATACATGTACATATCTGTGGCAATAAATAATAATGGCTTAAGTTGACATAACTGGTTTTTCATTTTATTACATATTCTTATTCTCTTCTTTAAGATCTATCACTCAACTAAATTTTATTTATAAAATGTAATTATAAATAAAACTATACGTATTTATATTTTAACTTAAGTCTTCTTGGAAAATAATACATAATATAGAGTAGCATGGACAATTCCATCCATGAAACTACTGAAATGTTTGTTTACTAAAGCCCAACTTCGAATAAATATGTTAATACTGAACAAACTATTGCTTTTATCATACTGTATATATACAGTGAAGTAGGGATGGGCAAATGAAAAAAATTTATCGAAAATTTTCCAAATCTAAAATAAATACACATACTAACATATCGTGCTATAACAGCCAAAAAAAGTTTAAGCGATATAAATTTTGAACAACTATTGAGACCTTATGGGATTTTAAGGGTTTTTAAAAAAGATTTCCATAAAAAATACTGCTGATTAAGCCTTTGGAAAGGCTTAATAATTTTTATAAATAAGGATGTGAATCATTGATTAATGCCCTTGTTTAACACTTCAAAGTTCACCATTGCGGAATACGAGAAATATCCACTTTGCATCCAAACAATAATATTTAAAGAAATTGCGAACAACTAACTTAAAACTTAATGAACTCCATGAGTGGATAAAACTCTAATTGATATTGGTATCGAAAAAGGAAATAAATTTATCCATACATCTGTTGTTTAATTTGTATTATAAGATAATTTCTGAAAAACTGCATTCATTTCGAATGCACAATTAGCCACTTTAAGAAATTTATGTTAAGTTATACGTAACCTACTGTAGCTCCTTAACGCTTCCTTAGTCTTTACTTTATGCTGCTGCTCTGTGCTGTGCCGTTCTATTTCTAAATTTTAATAGTTACTTTTTCTGTAATAAATTAGCTGTTTCTGACCAGAATGGTCACAGTTTTCCACAAAAGTGATGAGTTTTGCATCGTCCGAAGTGTGTGATATGTTTCAATATAGTGCTTATGTTATTCTGGTAAAAATTAAATTTTTTAAATTCTTAAAGCAAGATCACAGTTTATTTCGAAATGTTTTTATTTTATTTATGTTGCCACTTACAATTACTTAACAGTTTTTTGATTTTCAGAGGTTGATCCGAAACAGAACAGGGGCCTGTTTCTCACACCTACAAGTTACAAATTTACAAGTAAATTAGACACAAAACAACAACACTTACAAATTTAATTGTTGTTTTGTGTGTATTTTATTTTTAGATTTGTAACTTGTAGATTTCAGAACGAAAGAGAAAAACTAACGGCTTGTAAAAGATTTCTATAAACAAAAAAAAGAGTCAGCTGATTCGTAACAGAAGAGAAATTTAAAACTAATTCTGCATTAAGGCTTATACCCACACAATCCAAATTTGGCATTTAGCTTAGTTAACAAGCTAAAAGTCACCTGGCTTAGTGGGGTCACCTTATAGATGCACCTGGGCTGTTATTATGAAATTTTTCTTTTCTTTCTTCGCATCACTAGTAGTGATGCCGATATCGCACATTTAAAAACCGCCTTAAATTTGCAGAGCTCCTAAAAATATCTAAACCCGATACTCGTAAATAAGAATCGATGTATCGATACATCGGTTTTTGAAATATCGGCGATATATATCGATATTTATTTTCGCAAATATCGATATTTCGATATATTGATATTTTTGCCCATCCCTACAGTGAAGGACTAAACTCTCCATGTAGCCATAATTTTTGTGGTTTGACAAAATCTTGGGAAAAATTAAAAAAAAAAATTTATTTTGCCAATGTTTAGGGTGCTGACAAATAAGTTTATACAAAAAATAAAAACGTAGTTTATAATTATAATAACTGCAATATTAACAAAAATATTAAAATTTCATTGGACAAAAGTCTCCATACTGGCATAAAATATATGAAAAATACGTTCAAAATGCATGTGGTTGTCATCTTGTTTGAAAATTCAGTGATTTGCGGCACCAAGCCGTCAACAAATGTCATCAGAATATGGTCTAATATATTTTTAAAATAGCAACAGTTGACATTAACTACGAAAGTGTCTAAAATATATACTAGAAGGAGCTAGGGCCGTAACTAGGCTATTCCATTCAGATCTGTCGGATGTAATGGCTTTAATTTCCCTCCAGCTTTTACGAATTGTCGTCAATTCCATATCGATCTGCCGCTTCCATGTATGAGCAGGTCGTCCTCTACGCCTGCTTCCCTGGGGATTCCATTCGATTGCCTGCTTGGCAATATCATTATCATCTTTCCGAAGTGTGTGACCTATCCACTTCCACTTGCGCTTACAAATTTCTGTCTGTATTGGGATTTGTTGAGTTGCTTCCCAAAGATGAGCGTTGGAGATTGTATTTGGCCAATATATTTTAAGATGTCTGCGAAGGCAGTTGTTGGTAACAACTTGCATCGACTGGACATCACGGCTGGCAGCATTCCATGTTTCACACCCATATAAAAGGACAGACTACGTTGGAGTTAAAAATTTTGACCTTCGTTCTCTGTGAAATAATGGACGATTTCCACACATTAGTTAACATTCCAAATGCTTGCCTAGCTTTCTTTACACGTGCCGAAATATCTGCGCTGGAGCCGCCCTGCCTGTCAATTATGCTTCCAAGGTAGCAAAAAGATTCTACCTCCTCAAGTTGTGTGCCACCAATGTTAAAAGGATTGTTATTCTCGGTGGCAATGCGCATTACTTTCGTTTTACAGATATTTATTTTTAGACCAGCAGTGCGTGCAGTTTCGACAATTTTGCGCAACTACATGAAACCGCCTTGCCGCCGCTAGTCAATGAATAGCACAGATATTTTCATTGAATAGCTGTTTGTTTTCTGCTTGTATTACACTATTTATTTGAAATGTGATGGTCTGAACACAATATGTGATTTTACGTTAGATTTTTTGACAGTCGCAACGAATGTATTTAGATTTCTGTATCGTAAAATTGTGATGAAAGTATTAATACTTGTATAATAGTCTGAACGAGGCTTAAGGGCAACTTAGACTATTATACATGTATAAAGACTTTCATCAAACTTTACGAAAAATAAATCTAAAGACGCACTAATAATCCCAAATTATTATTTTACTTATTAAGTAAAACATTTTTTATTAAAAATACATTGAAATTGATTATTGAGGGGTTTAGCTGGATCCTATGCGCATTTCACTGTTGCTAATGCAGATCATCAGGGAACTTTTACCCAAACAACTAGAGTTATTATGTTATAAACTTTCATTCAAACAAATGAGAAGCCTAACAAGAACTCAATAATCAACATGTTTTTTTATTATCTTACTTTGCCATTGCTACATTGGCTGACTTTTTTTCAGCTTCAAATTGTAGTTGTAAGAGTATGTAAAAGAAAATAAATGTAAATAACAACAACAGCCAGCGTTGTCAACTCGGTGCTTTTCGCACCGTTTTTAGTGCTTTTTGAAATTTTCGACGCGAAAAATTTTGAAGTTAGTGCTCAGTGCTTTTTTAAATTAATTTTCGGTGCTTTTTGTTTTGAGTGGTGGCACTAAACCAAAAATTCAAAGATAAATTTCGTTATCTATTTCTTTTTCGAGGAAGTCTATCATTGAAAAATCAAGCTTTGAAGTTAAATAGAGCATTTAAAAAAATTCTAATAAGATTGTACAAGACTTGGTTGAAGAAATAAGCGCCTATTACCCTCAAAATTTAAAATTTTAAGTATAATTAATGTAAGCAGTGTTTTGCCACACATTAAGGAAGACATAATACAAGTATTCAGTCACTATCGAGTTTTGGGCAGAAGTAAAATCTAATAGCGTTTGAGGCATTATCAAAAATTGCATTAGCATCAAACTTCTGTCATTTCCATATTTTAACGAAGAAGTTGAACGCGCTTTTACCTCTATGACTGTAGTTTAGTCTATACTACGTAACAGAATGTCCTTACACTTGGTTAAAGTGGCATCACTGATAGTTTAATAACAACCAAATTTGGTAAGCCCATCGAGTTCAAAATGTAATCAGCTCTTAACTTCATAAATACTTGTCGATTACTGCCAACTTGACTAAGCTCAAGTGATTTGTTTGTTCCTTGGCAAAAAAATTAATTTTTTTTTATAATAACTTCAAAAGTCTTCGTCAAATTGATTTTAGAATACACTTATTAACATGATATAAATATAGAAGGTGCTTCCATTCTCTCTTTGTTTTTAAAAAATAAGTATTTTTGAAGTTTGTTTTTTGAGAGAAATAAAAAAAAGGTACCATATCGTAAAAAATATAAGTCTTCCCCCATAAAATTTTTACAAAAATGTGTAATCATCTTAACAAAAGTTGCAAAACAAAAAGTGGTTATGTAATAACTTGGCGTATCTTTTTAAGTTTTCTGCCTAAAATAAGTATTTTAACTATATTTTCATTAAAAATGATAGATGATTTTGATTAATTGACAATGAATGTTCATTAAGTTTAACAAATATTGATGATATCACATCTTCTTTAATCTATATAATTCGCTTCTTGTTGAACATGTTTTTCTAAAAAATTACTTAAATACCCGATCAGATAATTTTGGCAAACCTATTTCACAGATTTTGCAGGCTCTTAGACACTGTTGGCGGACACCAGATTATGTAGAGAACTCAAAGAATGCTACATTCATATTTTTACAATGATATTTTGTACGTCCACAGTTTGTAATATGCAGCTCAATTTCGCTTTCTTTAACACAACAATGCATTTAATTGTTTTTCAAGATAATAAAACACTTATCATCACAATTTTTTTTTAAATTGTTTGAATTTATAAAAAAAACTTCTGAATAACTTTTCAATAAAATTTTCAAACAAACAGGAAACAGGGGAAATATTAAATCAATACGGTAGCACTATTTTACTGGAAACTTCAGAATACCTAACCTTGTCAGAAGGTGAATGTCAAGAAAAAATCAGAGAATGGAAGTACCTTCTATATTTATATCATGCTTATTAATATAAAATTGAAATGTGTGCCTTTAATTTGACGTTTTAGGAACGGAATGCATATACATATATGTATTTATGAATAATTTTTTTTTATAAAATGGAAAAATAAAAAGTGAAGTGAAGTGCGTGTCTGCACAGAAAAATATCGGTATTTCCCCCAGCTAATAAAGTCTAGTTTAATTTTTCTTCTCTTCTTTAGATACTCACATTAATTAATAAAAATATTTCATTCAATAAGAATTGAAATTACTGAACTTAACCCTGATTAAGAAATTATTTCTGATTAAAAACGCACTACAGTTCAATAAATTTTAGATTTAGTGCTTTTTTACTTAAATTACGCGCTTTTTTTCCTGCTTTCAGTGCTTTTTAAAATTTTAAAGTTGACAACGTTGACAACAGCTATTAAAGAATAGAGTGTTGCCACACAAGTATTTTTGACCGGGTGCAGTCAAGTTAATAATTAGTGTTTTTATGTGAATTGTTAAAATTTAAGTTTAAAATTTTTAAACGCACTAATAATCCCAAATTATTATTTTACTTATTAAGTAAAATATTTTTTATTACAAATACATTGAAATTGATTATTGAGGGGTAAAGGTTAATTATTAACTTGACTGCACCCGGTCAAAAATACTTGTGTGGCAACACTCTATTCTTTAATAGCTGTTGTTATTATTTACATTTATTTTCTTTTACATACTCTTGCAACTACAATTTGAAGCTGAAAAAAAGTCAGCCAATGTAGCAATAATAAAGTAAGAAAATAAAAAAACATGTTGATTATTTAGTTCTTGTTTCAACTTTGTTATTTGTTGTTAGGCTTCTCATTTGTTTGAATGAAAGTTTATAACATAATAACTCTAGTTGTTCTAAGAAATTCGGGTAAAGGTTCCCTGATGATCTGCATTAGCAACAGTGAAATGCGCATAGGATCCAGCTAAACCCCTCAATAATCAATTTCTATGTATTTTTAATAAAAAATATTTTACTTAATAAGTAAAATAATAATTTGGGATTATTAGTGCGTTTAAAAATTGTAAACTTAAATTTTAACAATTCCCATAAAAACACTAATTATTAACTTGACTGCACCCGGTCAAAAATACTTGTGTGACAACACTCTATTCTTTAATAGCTGTTGTTGTTATTTACATTTATTTTCTTTTACATACTCTTACAACTACAATTTGAAGCTGAAAAAAGTCAGCCAATGTAGCAATGGTAAAGTAAGAAAATAAAAAAACATGTTGATTATTGAGTTCTTGTTTCAACTTTGTTATTTGTTGTTAGGCTTCTCATTTGTTTAAATGAAAGTTTATAACATAGTCTGCCTTATCGTGGTTGACGATTTCAAATACGACTACGACTGTTTGGTAATAGATTAAAGAAGACTTCAACAGTTTTTCTTTAATCTATTACCACACAGTCGTACTCGTATTTGAAATACGCCAACCACGATAAGGTAAAGTAACTCTAGTTGTTCTAAGAAATTTGGGTAAAGGTTCCCTGATGATCTGCATTAGCAACAGTGAAATGCGCATAGGATCCAGCTAAACCCCTCAATAATCAATTTCAATGTATTTTTAATAAAAACTATTTTACTTAATAAGTAAAATAATAATTTGGGATTATTAGTGCGTTTAAAAATTTTAAACTTAAATTTTAATATTTCCCATAAAAACACTAATTAAATCTAAAGACATTTGTTTCGACTATCAACAAATCTAACGTAAATTGACATTTTATGTTCACACCATCACACCTCATATTACATTAAAAACTGAAGTATAAAGCAAACAGCTGTTGAGGATTAACATGCCTACATTAATCTTTGACTTCCGGCGGTATAGCAGTTTCGTATACGCTGTGGTCATGCCGGCCTTTGAAAGTAGACGACGGTTAAAATAGTTGATTTAAATAAGATAAAGAAAAAGAAAATACGATATTTTCGTTAACTTTCAGACATGCCTTACACGAAAAATTATTCAATACGATAAGCATATTCAATATTTATATCCGGTTTAAGACAAAGACATATGCCATAAACAACGGCACGGCATCGGCGTCCTAACAGACGACTTGTTAGTTTGGATTTCGTAATAATGCAACTCTGATCAGATGAAAAGTATTATCGTTTAGAAAATTTTCAAAAAATGGTCAAGTATTATGGGATGTCAAATTTTTATCGTATTATTTACCATTCGTTATGACATTTTGCATTCACAATATCGCACTTGCACGTATTATTTGAATTTTTGACATGTATTAATACAAAGTATAATAGTCTGAGTGGTTCTTTATTAAGCGGCTAGAGAGCGGTTATTAGACGGTCATAGTTGGTATTTGAATATGGTGTGATGACAGAGACTGTTGTGTATACAAGCAAACACTGAATGGTGACTTTCGTACATTTCAATAGACTCCTTTAAAAATGCTCGTTCCAACCAAGTCATCTTTACCCTTTGCTCACGAAACAACGTTACCGTTGTGCGACTAAAAGCGCATTTTGTCCCTTTTCTACTGTCTTGCCACTTTTATGCCCCTTAGTTTTAAATCTCCTTTTTGTATCATTTGCATAGTTTTGTGCCCCTTTTGTCCCTCTTTGTTCAAAGTAAATTTTCGTTTTTATTTTGACAATAAATGTGCGCAGATTCGTACAGATTTTACCACATTTGACAACAAGGTGTTATTTCCTGTGTCAAACTTCATATAAAAACATGCTAAAAAATTAAAAATGTTTTGTTTTTTAAATTTACAGTTAAGCGCATTATTCACGATCAAAATGCATGACCTGCATTATAATAAAATTAGTGAAATTTTGTTTGTATGAGTCACACCGATGATGCTTGAAGCAAAATCTAAATTTTTTGATTTTTGTACCTGCATGTATGCAACACAAACATAACAAGAAAAACTTCTCAAAGCAGTGGGTTATACAAAGAACTGTCAAATTCTATACGTAAAAAGTTTTTGTATGTAGTTTGACAATAACCTTGCATTTAGCTTGTTACAAGATGCTATTAATTTATCGTGCAATGCATGCACGTATATGCCGAGTTTTTCATGCACACGTATACGATGCTTATGTCATGCATTTTGACCGTGAATACTGCGCTTTAGGGAGTTCACAATAGCGTTTTAAAATAGGTGTTAATATTGCAACCTTTCAATTTTAATACTTTAATATTGTCTGGCAAGTTTGGTGCTTTTGTTTTGTATGTAAATCAAATTAATTACCAGGTGCAAATTTAAAAGTATAAAGAGCATGTCATTTTCAATATGGCAATATGGTAATGTTAAACTAAACATGTTAAAACTGTTAGTCTCTCATAAGCATTCGCACAAACATGCATTTCGCTCTCTCCCTCTCTTATTTTATACACTAATATATAAATAATATAAAGATGTATGTGTGTTTGCCTGACTTTGATATCAGCGATGCCAATTTAGCGCTTTTCGCGCTAGAATTAGCGCGTTTTAAATATGCCAAACGCGCTTTTTTCCATCTTAGCGCGTTTAATAAAAAAGGCGCTAAGTTAGCGCGTTTTAAATAAAGTCAATAACATCATTTCAGTTCAATATTTTTTAACTTTTTTTGTATATATTTCAAAATTTTGTAGTATCCAAAACTCTGATAACAATTTCTGAATTAGTTAATGATCCCAGCAAAAAAGTTTGCTCACTAGAATTCAAAAAATGTATGTACTCTTCAGTCGTAAGTACATACAATTTGACTGAATAACCCATTATTTTTGTTTGAGAAGTTCAAAAAGTATGCGGTACCCTATACTTTTTGCCTACAAATATCCAAAAGTTAATAGATTACTGATTGCCTAAAAGTATTCAAAATTTAATGGGTTATTTTGTGGATTACTTTTTGCCTAAAATTGTTCAAAAATAATTTTTTGCTAATAAAAATAAATAGAATTTTGTTAAAAATTTTTCTCTATATAAACTTCATTATTAACTGGAAAGTACTACAATAAGTACTTTCACGTAATGATAAAAATAAGTACCACTCATTACTTTGTAAGCCATTAAAAGAGTGCTACCCATTCCAAAATCTTGAAAAATTTTTGCTGGGATGCAACTGTAGCAAAAAAATTCCCTCAAAGGTGAATTAAAAACGTATTTTACAAAGTTTGACAAGTAAAACTAAAAGAAAAACTAAAGATTTCGATTACTTGGAAGGCGATTCTGATTCTGTATTAAATGATTTTAGTTATTTAGGATATAATTTCAAAGGAGCAATTTTGTAAAATCTGAAAAAGACCTACTAAAAAAATTTCCAAAACAAAATTCTTTCAGTAGCGTAAACAAAATATATTTTTTAAGGTTATTTAAAAAAAGGTGGAAGTTGTGTTGTTGTTTTAGAAAAAAAATTATGTACATGCGTCCATATTTTTCAAAAATTTCCTAGAACTCTCTAAAAAGCATTAAAAATATAACAATTTGTTAGCATAAACGCGAAATGAGAAATATGTATATAACATATGTTGTTATTAATGAAAATCATAGAATACATACATCGACTTTTATTATAATCTAATTTAGCGCGTCCGAAAATAGCGCGTTTTGGCTATAAATAGTTTACAATGCTGTAATTTAGCGCGTTCTAGCGCGTTTTGAGAAGGGGAATAGCGCGTTTGGATTATAAATAGTTGGCATCGCTGTTTGATATACAGTAGTTCACGGATAAATGCGCCACGCTTAAGAGCGTTTCACGCTTAAATAGTTGTCAAAACCAACATTTTCCTCGATCTATTTAATTTGTGCACATATTTTTCTGTTAAATGAATCCCGCTTTACTGCGTTTCACTCATATATAGGTCGTATATTTCATAAAAATAAATTATTTATCATGCAGTCTTTCACGGTTAAATGCACAAACTGAATTTAAAATTGTCAACGTTGGAAATTGTTTCTTTAAAAATTCCACACATTAAAATTAATAAACTAACCGAAAAAAACGCCAAAATGAAAAAAAAATCAAGAAATTTGGCAAGCCTGTTTTCTTTGTTTACAATCATTTTGTTTTCATCATAATGTCTACGAAGAAAGTGCAACTATCGTTGAAACAAAAACTTCAGATTTGTGCAGAAATTAAAGAAATTTCTAAAGACGAAATATGCAAAAAATACGGCTGTTCGCGATCAACTGTAAATCGAATTATTCAAAATGAAAAGGTATTGTTGGAAAAGTGTAAAACGAGTAACGTGCGCTCCAAAAGGGAGCGCAAAAGTAATTACCCCAAAATAGAACAGGCAGTTTCTCTTTGGTTTAACCAAATGCGGCAGTCTTGCGCAATTGTTTCAGGTACCATGGTTATGGAAAAGGCAAATCAGTTCGCAGTTCAAATGAACCAAAATTTTACCGCAAATACAGGCTGGCTATGGCGTTGGCAGAAACGTAATGGCATTACTTTAAAAAAAATACATGGAGAAGGCTCCTCCTTAAAGCTTTGCCAACTTCAACTCTCACCAGCAAGAGGCAGCAAATTAAGGGATTTAAAAGCTGTAAGGAAAGAATAACTCTTACATTTATTTGCAATGCAACCGGTGATTACAAAAATGTGTTTGTAATAGGGAAACCAAAAAATCCTCGCTGCTTTAAGAATAAAACACTGCCACTCAAATATTTTTCACAACCGAAGGCCTGGATGACACAAGAAATATGGGCGAAAATCCTTTTTTCGTTCAATGAAGAAATGGCTCGTAAGAATCGCAAAGTAATCTTGTTTATTGACAACGCTGCTCCCCACAAGCAGACTGATTTATCTCATGTTCGAGTGGAATACTTGCCTCCTAACACAACACCAATAACACAGCCTCTTGACCAAGGAATAATTAGATCATTTAAAGCATATTATCGTCAAAATATAATTCGGCGGCAATTGGCGGCATTCGAAGGTGGAAAAACTATTGATGATTTTAAAAAAAGTATCACTCTTTTGACAGCTTTGCATTTAATAAAGCGTGCTTGGTGGCTGGTAAAACCAAGTTGCATTCAAAACTGTTTCAGAAAAGTAAGACATTGCGACACTGTTATTCACTGTTTTTTTATTACAGATTTTATTTTTAGTGCAAGTTTGATAACGGTTCTGGCAATCGAAGCGAACCACAAGAGGAACTAATTGAAATAGTTGAAGCATCGGAGGCTTATGAATCTTCACAAGAATATGAAAATTTTTTAACTTTTGATGATGATTTACCCTGCTTTGGCCAGCTAACCGATGAAGAAATAATTGCGGATATTAATCATGACGAAGTGCTTTTATCTAGTGAAGAAGAGGAAGCTGATGATCCTACAGAAGATTACTCTGTACTGAATGTTTTGAAGTCGGTTAATGTTCTTCGTAAGACTTTTATGTCAGATAATAAATTTATGCACGAATTAGACGAAATGGAAGAATACTTTTTGAAAAAAAAAAATCTGGAAACTTTATGCAGGCAAAAATAAGTGACTTTTTTAAAAAAATTTTAGATTAATTGCCAGTTTATAGAAACCATTTAAAAATTCTCGGCTGTCTATTTATATTGAAAACAAAAACAAATTTTGAGTGCTTTGTGAAATTGTTTTTTTTTTAGTTTTTAAGGTGTTTTGCTTGAATTGTTATGTTTTACTTTAAAATAATTTTATTTTTCGTTTTATTGAATGGAATAACAAATCGGAAAACGATGATCTCTAAAGCAAGCCACAGACCTTGCAACTGTTGGTACAACATGAGCAAGTTCTGTATAAGATTGTATAGTGTGTGGGGTCGTCGTATGAAGTTGTGTATCGGTTGTACGAAATATTAAAAAGATTTGATTTTTTGGCAAGTTGTATAGACAGGTTGTAAAATTTAGGAGTGTGTTGTACAACTTCATTTCATTTTGTTCTTATTTTCGTTGTGGTCATATGAAAAACATCGCGCTCGAATTCAAATTTGCGTATAAAATGGAGAATTCAACAGAAATAAGTGATTTTATATAATTGTATGAGTTTGCGCGGAAGAATTGCTTTTGTATATGCATCGGAACTTTTGACAAAAGGTCATTGAATAATTCGTCTGACACCCAGGTGTAATTTTTATAGTCCAGTGGCTCACTTTCTTTTAATATTTCCAAAAGTTTGTTATTAGAATACGTTTTTTTTATATAAATCACTCCTTTAAGCAAATTCTTTTTTTCTGTCCTTTTTTACGTTCTTCTTCTTATTTTGTCACCAAAAAAAAAACCATCCATTACAATACGCGACATAACACCCGATGTCATGTTTACTCCAAAAAAAAAATTAAGAAATGAAGTTGTACTCTAATGTTGTACACGTTGTTGTAAAGTTTGTGGGCAAAACACACAACTTGTTAATCCAACGTGTTGTACCAACGGTCGCAAGGTGTATGGCTTGCATAATACTTAAACATATTTTCGTTTTTTTTGTAAGAATGAAAAGGGATAGAATTTGGTTGTGACGCTCGCACTTTAGAGAGAATTTTGTTAAATGCGTTGATAATGCAAATAACCATGATTCTTTTAAATGCGCCGGTAACGCACATAACCGTGTTTTTTTAAAAGCGTTTATCGTTTAAATGCGTTGGGTTTTAGACATTTTCACAAACGCATTTATCCGCGAATTACTGTACACAATATGTGTATTTATATCGTTGGCTGCTCACAATGAAAAATTAAGATGGCGCAATTTTGGCACATTAAGATTTTATGTTGCAATATTATTTTCTGTGGGAGTACATGGTGTTCAAACGCCTTGGTATGAATCTTTTCAATCGTGTAAGATTTTTAGATATGAAATTACATACACTCATACATATGTGATTCTGTTTCCACAGCACTTGTGAAACCCAAATTTAATTTTAAAAGGTGAAAAACTTTATGAAAAAGAAATATTGTATGAAAAACAAATAATACGGACATGTACAATGTAATTATCGAAATACTTTCTTAGCAAAAGTTTTATGATTTTTTGCTAGCTATAAATTTCTAACATTAGGGTGGTAGAAAATGAGATTTGGGTGGTAAGCACTAGAACGGTACACTTGAGGTCAATGGACCTAAGAGCAAAAATATTGGCCTCCCTGAGACAAAAAAAAAATCACTACATCAAACTCTAAGATCGGACTGTAAATATGGAAGATATAACGAAAAAAATAAAAAGGCGATCCCTACGTTCGGCAAAAAATTTTTTTTTTTGAAATATCCATGGAACAATATCTACTTTATATTCGCTGGTGTACAGAGGACTTTTTTTTGTGATACGGTCTTAATGTACATGCTTATGTATGTATGTATATTTTTCTTATTGTATATCTAGGTTTACCGTTAAGGCAACAAAGCACACTGAATTGCCATCATCAAATAATGCTTTTGAAATAAATTCCCATGAAATTAGTTCATGAGATGACTCTATTATCGTGGAAAAACCAGTATAAAGAAAAAAAGCAACACGAAAGTATTCCAAAGATTAGGAGAGACAGCATAAGTGGGTTAAGATGAATGCAGATACCAACTTCTTTTTTGTTTTTGCAATCAGTTGCTCATCTCCCAAATGAATCATTTTGAACGCCATGCTAAAACAGTCAAACACATGACCAATTGTCAAAAATAAGTGATGTAAAAATATCGGAGATTTACCACAAAAAATACCGATTTTCGGAGGAAAGTGGCTATTGCTGAAATGAAAAAGGTTTTAATGATAAGTTGCAACCATTCGTTTAAGGCAATGAACAAATTGGCCAAATTAAACTCAAAAATATATCCAGATTCAGTACTTGCAAAGTCGGCGAGTTACACCTTATAAAATAAAATTTACAAAAAAAAAAAAACAACATAAAGCATAAACATAAATTAGCATTACTAAAAAATTATCAAATATACTAAAAGTAGACACTTGTCAGTCCATGCTGTCTGCTTTAAATTTATTTCAAAATGATTTGGAAGAATGGATTTTAAGTAAAAAACTTATTAATAAATACAAATTTACAATTTCAAAAGAAAGGGTATTTAAGGTATTTAATAGCTATGCATAATGCCGAAAAAGAATAATATTATCCTCTTCAGAATCGAATTTGGTTAAGTAAATCTTTTGAATTATGCTGGTTTTTAAGTAAATAAGTGATATGAAAAAAAAAATTATTTATGTATGCTTTAATTTTTTGTAAATCTTAAGAACTGGGGCAAATTGCGGCATTCGATATCAAACGAAACTTCCATTTATTTTCTATTGGAATTTCGGTCGATATAAAATGCCGCAAATTGACCACTGTTTTTTTTAATATTTTCATAGATTTTATGTATTTTTTCTTTATATTAAGTTCTATACTACGTTTATATTCGTCTTTTTTGCAAATAAAAACTGTATTTGCAAATACTCAACTAGCTGTTTAAACGGCCGGTATTATAGAAATATATTCACAGTCATCAAATAAGCAATTATAAAACTAAAAATTTCTTTTTTTTTTATAAACGTAGTATATAAGTTCTCATAAAATTAATGTTTTTGTACTTAAACATGATAAATTTGTTTTTATTGTTTGTTTTAAATAAAAATAACTTAATAGATATGCTTGTTTCTTTAATTTTGAAGTTGCCCCTCTTAGAAATGCAACTTTTGTGCCACTTTTTTTTTAAATCCCCTTTTTGTGCCCCTTTTTGAAAATTTTCATCGGTAACGCTGTCACGAAAACACATGAAATTTGCACTGAGTTTGACAGATCTATTAAACGAGTATGATAGTATGATGGCAAACACCAAATATCACAATTTTTTTAAAACCATCAAGCCAAAATTACACACGTATTTTGCACTATTACACGAGTATGCTGGTATGTCATCACATGTTCACATACCAAGTATGACAGTGTAATAGCCGCTTAGGTCAAAAACAAAACAAAACAAAAACCTTCCGGGTATTGAACCCAACCTGGGCCCAATTCGTTACATCCGTGATCGTATCGACAATCGTACGAAAGATAATTACTTGCTACGTTAATCGTATGCACGTATTGGGATCATGACACACGATTGCAATCGTATCGTAATTTTCCTTAAAATTCACAATAGTTGTTGAGTTCCACAGCAATTTCAATAGTACATTGAATTCACAATAGATGTAGAACTGTCAAATAATTAAACAATTTAATTTAAATTTACAAACGCAAATATGGATGCGGCATTATTATTTTACTTAAGTTCAAGTAATAGCGAATAAAATGAAAGAATAATACGGAGACAGCTAAGAGATCGGATCAATCCATTGGCACTGTCGAGCATAGCGTAAGATTTTAAAAATCTGTTTCGCAAGATTCGTTAACAAACTTTTCATTGCAGGTTTGTAAAACGGTTTCGTTTGAGCAAAGAGGCTTTTATTTATGTCTTGGATGAACTCAATTTAAATCAATCGGATGCCAAAGCCGTTCCTCCCATGCTACAATTGGCGACCACTTTATCTATTTTGGCAACGGGATGTTACCAACACTCAATAGGAAGTGACTACCTTCTTGGAATGTGCCAGAGCACAGTTTCTAAAATAACATCAACGGTTTAAGAAATCATGGAAAACAAATTATGCGCTTAACATATCAAATTTATGCCAAATGAGTCTTCTGATTGCAAGGAATGGTTTTATGAAAACCATAGAATACCTGGAGGTATTTTCAAGAAATTTTTCAGTACTCAAACTATTAAAAACTAATATCCATACCTACATACACATTGCTCGCAAAGTCTGCGTTCATAATGCAACTTTTTATTGCAATTGAAATCTATTTTTTTTTCATGCATTTCTTGTTTACTTTCCTTGCTACAAAAATCAAAAAACAAAATCCACATTCGTTTCTTCATTTATGTCATAAGGGGTTGTAAGTATGACAAAAAGTAAATAAAGCACCCAAAAAGTCTGCGTTCACTTTGTTTGTTATTACGGTACCGTTATTTTTTAAGAAGTTTTTTCTTATTTTTGTTTACTTTCATTCCTTCTTATTATAGTTAAGCGATCAACAAGTTCATTTGTGAGTTTTCTTGAAAAGTTGTAACAGCTTGTAAAATATGGAAGGCAGAGGTAAAGAAATTAGTGCTTCAGAACGAAAAGTAATTATAAAATTGTGAAAGGTTGGAAAAAGCTTCCGAAAAATAGGTCAAACCATTTGTAGAAGATATTCGTCTATCCAGCGCGTAATAAATAATTTCAAAGAAACTGGCCTTTCAACATCTAAGCCGCGGACTGGCCGTCCAAAAATATTATCAACCCGTGAAGAGCGCAAAGTAGTCAATATGACAAAGGTAATTCCTCGGGTTACATCTTCTAAAATTGTTGAAAATGTGAAGCAAGCATTTCAAAAGCTCATTTGTGCCGAAACCGCTAGAAAAATATTGCGTAAGGCTGGATATCATGGCAGAATGGCTCGAAGAAAACCATACATATCATTTGAGCATTGAATTTGCTCAAAATTACATAAATAAGCCCCCAGAATTTTGGAAACACGTATTATTTTCTGACGAAAGCAAATTTTATATTTTTGGGATAAAAGGCCGTCAAATTGTGTGGCGTAAGTCAGGATCTGCTCTTGAGAAACAAAATCTTGTTGGTACAGTCAAACATGGATTTGGTGGGGATGCATGGCGTCTTCTGGTGTGGGCCAGCTGCAATTTATTGAATCGACAATGGATAAATGGGGGTATTTGAATATTTTAAAACATAACTTGAAACATAGTGCAGAAAAACTTAATTTATCAACATTGTTTTGGTTCCAACAAGACAACGATCCAAAGCACACTGCGGAAGTTGTTACAGCCATCCCTAAACAAGGGCGGAAAGCGGAACGTTTTTTTCCGCCGAGCTTTAACGCTGAAATGTCATACCTAAACAAAAGCGGCAACGTTACGTCAAAACGATAAAACAGGGTTATCAAACCAATAAATAAAACAATCCTGATTATTTTAACACCTGGACAGACGACATTGTTGTTTCTGATTTTGTTATTTAAATTAAAATAAAATAATTAAAGTTTGAAAAAATAAGTTATTTAGAAAATTTGGAAAACTTGCTTGTGTTTTCTCAAAAAATCTTTTTTTCTCATTAATAATCTTTTGTGATTTTACTATAAATATATTAATATGCATTGATTTTACTCAATTTAATTTCAGGAAAAATTTATTTTGTTTCAAATGAACTAAACCCTACAAGAATAATATCAGTCAATTGACCGGTCATTTGACCGGAAGTCATGTAGGTTATATTCATCATTGCGTATAACAAAGTTTCTATCACATTATTAAAGACAAAATGAAAAGTGTGATGTAAACTTTTGTGTACGTGTGATATTGCATCTCTCTCTAACTAATGAATGTAACATATAGTCGAACTGCTCATTCCAGTGCTTTCTACTAATCAATTATAATATTAATATTAATTCGACTGATCATAATTGACTAATATATCCCCCATATACTGACAATAAATATAATTTTTATTATTTTAATTGATTTTTGTTTATTTTAAAAAGTCAATTCAAACTATTCAAGTAAATAAAATATTTAAAATTAATGACAGCAATAAGTAAAAACAGAATAACCTAAGCGGTATCTAGCCCTCTTCACACCTTTTCATTGCCCACACATCTTTCTTTTAAAAGAAAATATAGAAAAAAATGTGTCAGTACTTTAGTCAAAAGGACATTAAATAATAAACTAAAAGTATTAAATATCATATTCTTAAAAATCTTATTTTTAACAAAGAAATGTTTTAGTATTTTTAACATCCCGAAAAACTTCGAAATTAAGATAATAATTCACATGTGGTAACTCTGATGATGGCAAACAGAAGGCAATTGTTTTCTTTTGCAACTAACTTCATTGTAAAACGCGTTGTCAAAATCGGATTTTCCAATAGCAAAGCGTTGCCGTCGCGTTGCCGCCGCGTTATTTCGGTATGCTCCATACAAAATGTATGGACATGATAACTTTTGACAGCTAAAAAACGCTTGCCGCCCGTGTTTAGGGATTGCTGTTAGACTGTGGCTCTTGTATAATACTCCAAGACAGCTAAAAACACCCCTCCCCCAAACGCCTGATCAAAATGTAATTGAGCACCTCTGGGATCTGTTAGAGAAAATAATTCGCTGACATACAATAACAAGCAAAGAAACTTTACGAAGCGTCATGCAGGAAGAATGGGCGAATATTACAGTTGAGGAAACTGAGAAATTAAGAAACTCAATGCCAAATAGACCCAGTGAGGTCTTAAAACATCGTGACTATCCTACAAAATATTAACGGCCTGGCCCACGATGTCACGAGAAATCGTTCGATCGACAACTTGTATTGCAAACAACAACAAATTTTATAAAGTTATTGTTGTTTGCAATACAAGTTGTCGATCGAACGATGTCTAGTGACATCGTGGGCCAGGCCGTAAATGTAACTCTTTAATAACTTTTTAAGATTTTATAATTTTTTTTTGAGGCTGAACGCAGACTTTTTTGTTTATATATTTACTTGTTGTTGCACTTCTATCCCGTTATATCAACAATGAAAAGAAAATTTATTCTTGTTGAATTAAAATATGTAAATAAAATATGAATTAAACAATTTCTATTTAAACTAAAAATGTGTGCCGAGTTTTTATATCACATATCAAAATGCTAATGGTGAACGCAGAGTTTGTGGGCTATGTGTATATACATATGTACATATACAATATTATTTAAAGTTGTAGGATGTATTGACGGCACCCATATTGGACTGCAAAAATCAAAAGACAATGAGCACATGTACTTCAACAGGAAAGGCTTTCATAGCTTGAATGCAATGGTGGTAAGTAGTGAGTTAATAATATAAAAAAGAAATAATAACATTTTGTAAGACATGTGGCCACAAATACAAAATTATTGCAATTAACTGTCGATATGGAGGAGCAGCTCACGATTCCTTTGTATGGAAGCAATCGGATCAAAGCATTGCCTTGGAAAACTTATTTCAATCGAATAGAAATGGAAACAATTGGCTTTTTTTGTCAGTCGTTAAGCAGCTCTGGGTTGGAGAACATTTCTCGCGTCATCGTAATTATTTCTTAAGTGCGGTCAGGCTTGTGTGTGTTGTTTGCCTTCGTTTTTCGTCTCACTCTCACTGGTTGACCGATATACCACGGATAACCGTATATTCTTACGGTTCTTTTGTGGAATTTCGTTGACAACCACGATGCTACTTCCTATGTGAAGGCATATGTATAGTCAGTCACAAAAACATTTTTAAGAATACTGTTAATAACATGATGGACATAAGGTCTTAGTCACCCGTCCATTTTTGTGCAACCATATTCTACAAATTTACTTTATGTACCAACAAATAAATCATTTTGTTTTTATTTTATCAGGGGACTCCGGCTATCCTCTCGAACCGTGGTATATTACACCATACAGAAATGCTCGAGATGAATCTACTGAAGCTCATTTCAATGAAATCCACTCTAAAGCAAGATGCATCATTGAGAGGGCTATAGGCATTTTAAAAGGCCGATGGAGAATTTTAGGATATGCCAATAGAGGGAGTTATAACCCTAAAAAAGTTGCTCGGTTTGCAAACGTATGCGCTGCTCTTCATAATATATGTATAAAGTTTAGTATCAGTTATAACTACCAAAGCATTGCATATGGTATAAACGATATACATATTGCTGAAGAAAATCGTCTTTTCAGAATTGGATGTAGAATCAGGGACCAAATAAAACATTCCCTATTAAATATAAATAATTGAAATAATAAATAATGATATGTTGTGTTTCATTTAATTCATACGTACACATACATATACATACATATGTATGTATATATTTTTATAAAAATTTTATTTTTACGATATTCACTGCTACATACATAAATATAAGACTATTTTTTCCTTTTAGGCTTTTCAAAAGTCTTTTCTAAAGAAGTTTTACTACAGCTCGGCTCATTGCTTTCCAAATCGCTGCCACTGGAAAGGCAATTGAAATTTGAAAGTTCTGTATTGTCAAATGTTAATACGGATTTGTTGCCTTCAACAGCTGCTTCTAGACCAGCTGCTTCAATTAAAAGCTGATCGTTCTGCGTCAGAAGTTTTTCCTCATAAAGACCTCTACCAGTTTGCGTTTTGGGAAAATTATTATAAGATAGTTTCTTCTTTGCCTGGTACTTCTGGTCAGCATAGCCCTAAAGTACAGAGACATAAAATCAAGAAATTTTTTTAAAGATATATACTATGTCGACGTTCTTCCACATCTTCACATCTTTAACTGGAGCCCCTACTACATTCAGACGCTTACCCAGCTCATCCCATAGCCGGTTGACTGTAGCCTTTTCTTGCGCGCAATTAGGAAGCAAACTTTTGGCCAAGTTTTGGTGTTCACTCATGAACTCTGCCATTACTTCTTTTTGACGTGGGTTCAGTTTATTGTAATTAGTCCTAGAAGTAAAATAATGGTATAAAACATAATATATCCATTGAAATTTTAGTTTACTTACATTTTTTATAAAATTTAGACAAGAAATTGTGTACACTCGTATTGAATTTTGCTAACGGATGAGAGTTCGTAAAAATCGTACGTTCAGTAATGCGAACACGTATGTCATAATCTCAAATTTTATTTCGTACAGTACGTTCACGTATGTCATAATACGAAAAATTAATTTTTACGTGACGAGTGGCACGTTCACGGATGTAACGATTTCGGCCCTGTGTTGAACATTTCAGCTCCAAAGCTCTTATAGTTCCAGGGATCACGCGTTGCGAACAAACACACTACTATTATATATACATACATATGCATGAGCATAGATAAATTAATAAATAATAATAAATTTGTAAATAAATAAATGTTTTTCTAAATGTTTCTGTGTTAATCTCTTTCTGACTAGGGAGCCACTGTTGCAACTCTATTTTTTTCAAAATACCAAAAAATTAATTTTTTTTGGTATGTGTTTTTGTTTTATTTTATTTTCGTTATTTAATTAATTAGTTATATGTATTTTGATTATAGCGCACTAACCGGAGTAAACTATTTTAACCAATTTTCTAAGTTTGAGAATATTAAAAATGCTTGATACGAACAAGAAAAAAAATCAGTAAAAACATAAAGTATCAATAAAAATTACAAATTTTCTCAATCCGATTCATCAGACTGAGTGATTCTTGCAGCTTCTTCCGTATCTATTGTAATATTGTGTTCTTCTGGCTCTAATTGTCCTAAAGTTCCACTTAAGAGTTTTAACTAAAATTAAAATTTTTCGAACATATAAATCGACTTAAGTTTTGTGAAATTATCTAAAAAAGCTTTGTAAATGGCAATCTACCCTCTCACTTAGTTAAAATTATATCATAATTTTAGGAAATATAACCTAAGGCATTTTTTTGTGTTTATCAAAATATGTTGTTGCTCACGAATGTGTCGTTCCATGGTTTAAATTTCCCAAGTTTTTCGAAATGTCGAGTGATAATAGTTCAGTTCTTAACATTTGTTAATTTGACAGCCAATATGTAATACAGTGATAGCGCGATTATCCGTGATTCGATTAACCGGCAAAAAATATTTTAATTCTGTCCATCGACTTAATTTTTTTAAAACTAATTTTGAATTAATTTTGTCCATCGATTTCATTTTTTTTTTAATCTATCAACTGTGATTACATATTTATGTATGTTTTGATCAAACACAACCATAAAATCCATTAATTTTTATTTTATTATACATAAGTATATGGTATATAAAAAGATATCGCACACTAAATAATAAAGAGTCACTACTCAAAATGATCGAAGTGGTTTTGTTTTTACAAAAAACTTAATTGAACAAATCTCTAGCGACCGAAACAATTCCATTTACAATGTAGTTTTCTTGAAGAACATAAAATACCGTTATGCTTGCTTTTGTGTTACATACTTGCGTCATATGTACAGTATCAGCAGTTGTTTGCCACTACTCATCATGTGAAATATTTTGTGTTGTGACTCTTTATGATCTAGTGTGCGATATGTATAGTAATTAAATACAAAAATATAAAAAAGCCAATAAAAGCTGTTACGCTATTAACCGGAAAATTAATTATCCAGAATGCTCCCGAGCTTTACGGATAATCGAGGAGTAACTATAACCCCCAATATATATTATTAACACCAAGTTGCGCCGTGTGTATGTAGAACTTAATTTTGAAATAAAGTTCTCTAATTTTCGTTTTAAATATATTTATTTCATTATTATTCAATATTTTAATATTTCAGTGTATCTTAAAGTTTCGTTTTCTTAGGATTCTTATTATAATTTATTAACACTTTAGTTTAGGGATTTTTAATTCATCTCTTATAGTTTAGTGTTAAGTATTCTTATCATAATTTATTAATAATTAGTTTTAACACTTTAGTTTAGGTTAAATTAAAAATTAATTCAGTCCAATTATTTGTTTAAGTATTTCTGTCTTTTTCGGTGAAAAGATTCCCGCACTCTTCAAAAGCTACTTTTAAACTCAATCGTTTTCTTTATCTGTCTTTTCGATATTGCAATGTTGGTATCTCACTTTTTCATTTAAATGTTGTTAATCCAACATTATTCACCCCTATTCTGCGTTTCGATTACGTTCCCGCATTCAGTTACGCATGGATCGAAAAATGGTATTCTGCCAAAAAACTGAATCGAAAGAAAAAGAAGAAGAGAAGAGTATGTTTAAACCAGCTGCTTTGCTATGAAACGGGTGAAATAGGAACAGAAAAAATGAACAATTTTGCAAAATTTTTAGCAAAAAGTTAAATTTAGTTCAAAAAAGAGTGATGTAACAAATAAAACAAATAATAATATTAAATATTGTGAAAACATTTATTAAATAAATTGCTAGTTAAGTACTGAAAGCAAGAAAATAACCAAGAAGTATTTGTGACCAAAATTATCCAGTGTTAAGAATCCTGTCGCGCCGGAGGTGATATTTTCATATTTTATACATAATTGTATTACAAAAATAAAGTTTCTTTGTTTTAATCTAATTTAATCCGCAGACAATATCGTCCTTCGTTGCCATTAAATTTGCCAACTTTTCATACTGTTGTTGCTTTCTACCGGTAATAAATTAAATAAAAATCACATTTAAATAAAAACAAAAATTAAAACTTCTTTTGAATTTAATACTTACATTATTTTTTGAATTATTCACTTTTTGAAGCTAAATAAACAAAAATCGAAAGACGCTCCGTCACTAAAATAACAACTTACAAAAACGTAGTTACGATCGAAATGCAGAATACGTACAATCGAAAGAGAAATCGTAGAACGGAATGCAGAATACCAAAGTTGCCAAACGGAGAAAATTTCGATTCGAATCGAAACGCAGAATAGGGGTGATTATACATGTATAATATTATTTGGAAATACAGTGGCTCACAGCTTATTTCAACCAGCCTCTTTAAAATAAATAAATCCGATATAATTTCGAAATAAAGCAAAATATTGAAAATATTTAAATGAGATCTTATAAAATAATTCCCAAACATAAAAAATAAGTTTCATTCAGTATCAAATTTACACGTTTAAAAATTGACGAACCAAAAACATAGATGCATAAGTAGTCACAGCTTATTTCAACCAGTAGCTGTAAACGAACGTTCAAACAATTGGATAAATTATTTTTTTAGTCTTAAAACTTAGTATGACCAACTGGCATGGATTTCACTAACTTTCCTTTGGGGAGTTATTTTGCCCCATCCCTTCTTTAGCGCTACTCTGTGGTCATTCCTGTTCGAGATCTGGTGTTGGCGTACGTTTTGATATAAAATTGCCCATACATTTTCAATTATATTGAGATCCGATGATTGTGCCAGCGGTTGCACCAAGTAGGGACAGTTCCAAATAAGCCATGGCTGACAATACCTGATTTATCTTTCGGGTTGTTGTTTTGACAGAACGGCACATTAAATTAAATTGGATTTTGGAATGTCTAGGTACATATCTTTATAGGTTGTACTCTGAATAAACTGCAAGTTTTTTACCCCACCTGCTGAAATATGGGCCCATATCATGACACTACCTACCATCATGTTTAACTGCCGCTTTTAAGCTTTTATTATGGAGTTCTGTATTTGGTTTACGCCAAACATAAGTTTGGTCATCCGAGCCGAAGATATACAACTTAGACACATCCGCAAATATAACATGCTTCCAAAAGCTTGACCCCCTTATTTAAAAAAAATATTTTACTTTAGATTTAAAGTTCATAGTAGTTGCCAAGCACTTTAAGGCTAACATTGCTTTGTTAAGAAATGATATGCAAAAGCCAACTTTAATTATTTTGTGATTTAATAATAAATACTGGTAACACCACCGTGTTCAACAACCACTTCACAGCGTATGATGTACAACATCGAATACAATTTCATTCGAGTAGTCAAATAATTTCTTATTTTATTAAATAACTTTTTATTATCTTGAAGTAAAGCAACCTAATTTAAAAAATATGAGCTTCTGACATGGTAGGAAAACATAAACATTCAGAGCAAAAATTTCAAAAAAGGTAATCGGGTGGAAGCTGTTCCTTACTAGATTACCAACTTAATGATTTTAACAAAGCGTGAGACTAAAATAATCGATTCTTGAGAAGTACTTACTTTTTCTATTTGGCAACTTGTTCACGTAATCTATTTAATCTAAAACAATTATTCTCCTCATTTAGCAACTTGTACATATATTTTTTTTTTTTAATTTTAGGTAATGTGATTTGTAAGCGAGTAATGAAATTTGGTAATCAGAAAAGTAAGTCATTATATGGCAAGTAGTTCTGATGGTAATGTGTAATTTTTTGCTGGGTTTCTATGAAGTAAAAGTAAAATAATATGATAAACAAAGAAAAATTATAACAATTTATTTTATTCGAATGAAATGAGTATTTGAATATCCAGATTTTTTTCGATTCGTTTTGATTTTATGTACATCACTAAGACATTTTTGTATAATTGTATGTATTTATTTTAATATTTTATTATGAATTTTGCTATGTATTTCGAATCAGTTGGATAATTTGGTGATATTTTCCATCACATGACAGAAATAATAAATTTAAGATAAGAGCTACTAGCACTTCTAGCTTAATTTTCAGATGTAACATGAATCAATCAATATGTGCTATATTAACAAAACTATTTGAGGTACAAAATACACATTAGAATTTTGATATAATAATTTTTTTAGAATACAATTTTACTTAACATTGCTTGACAAAGCTTTGCTAAGTTTTTTTGCATACGAGTCTTTGGTAATATGATATTTAGCGAATTTTATGCACGCTGCATGATTTTTATTCTTAATAGTGTAACTGTCTGTCCAGATTCTTCAAAGGTATGCTTCCTTTAAGATTGTGGCCACCAGACTGCAGTCCTATATATACACTTAGGTCTCATTATCACTCTAAGTGGAACACGATTTATACCCGACAAAACGAATACGTCGTTTCTTGGTCGGTTAATTGATATTCGTAATACGACTGTTAACGAAGGCTGATAATATACACTTCGCAACCTGGTCGCTTTATTACGGTTCGGAAATACCTGGGATCATATGTAATCCCCGGTTATATTAAGGTTAGATACCATATTTGTAACTACGGTTTAATAAAATAATTTGGACGGTATAAATGCTTCAGACATCGTTCGGCTAACTACGGTTTAATAAAAATAATTCGGACGGTATAAATGCTTCGGATATCGATCGGCAAACTATGGTTTAATAAAATTATTCGAACGGTATAAATGCTTCGGACATCGGTCGGCTAACTACGGTTTAATAAAAATAATTCGGATGATATAAATGCTTCGGATATCGTTAGGCAAATTACGGTTTAATAAAATAATTCGGACGATATAAATCCTTCGGACATCGTTCGGCTAACTACGGTTTAATAAAAATAATTCGGAAGATATAAATACTTCGGATATCCTTCGGCTAATTACGGTTTAATAAAAATAATTTGGACTACATAAATGCTTCGGGTATCGTTCGGCAAACTACGGTTTAATAATAATAATAATTCCGACGATTTAAATGCTTCGGATATCGTTCGGCTAACTACGGTTTAATAAAATAATTCGGAAGATATAAATACTTCGGATATCCTTCGACTAACTACGGTTTAATAAAATAATTCGGAAGATATAAATACTTCGGATATCCTTCGACTAACTACGGTTTAATAAAATAATTCGGAAGATTTAAATGCTTCGGATATCGTTTGGTTAACTACGGTTTAATAAAAATAATTCGGACGATATAAATGCTTCGGACATCGTTCGGCTAACTACGGTTTAATAAAAATAATTCGGACGATATAAATGCTTCGGATATCGTTCGACCAACTACGGTTTAATAAAAATAATTCGGACGATATAAATGCTTCGGATATCGTTCGCAAACTACGGTTTAATAAAATAATTTGGACGCTATAAATGCTTCGGACATCGTTCGGCTAACTACGGTTTAATAAAAATAATTCGGATGACATAAATGCTTCGGATGTCGTTCGATTAACTACGGTTTAATAAAAATAGTCGGACGATATAAATGCGTCGGATATCGTTCGGCAAACGACGGTTTAATAAAATAATTCTGACGATATAAATGCTTCGGATATCGTTCGGCAAACTGCAGTTTAGCATATACTACAACACATGCAATTACTAGAGGTAAGAATCATATTCCAATTCATTTCTCCTTTTTGATACAAAATCTTGATATCTTATGCTAAACACAACATCTACCAATTGATAATTGTAAGGTATTGTAAACTTGTTTGATCCCTAACAAACTTATTTACCGTATATTTGTGTATATTTATGGTTTTAGTGTGTTGTTGTTAGGTTTTATCTGTTTCGTCTTTGTGCATATTCGGTGTAGGCACAAGTAGTTGTTTTATATGTACGTCTTTACAAATGAGTGTATAAGGTAATTAAATGCAATTATTGAGTTAAAGGAATTGTAACGTCACGTTACAATAGGCGGCTTTTTCCGCCATACTCTACCATTAAAACTATAGTTCCGAACTACACGGCGAATAATTTCTTCACTACATGTTTTGTTAAGGCCATTTTACATTTTTGGAGCGGACAGCTTCGGGTTTTCCCTTATTTTTTTAACACTGTAGCGCTCATCAGGGGGGGTTATTATGTAATTCGATTCGAAACGAAAACTGTTCGAACACATTTCCGTTCGATTCGGATTACATAATAACCCCCCAATTTCATTAAACATTTCGTTACTAGCTTTTCGGCCTTTCTCATGAACGCATCAAGATATTATGTGTTGCACTGTCGAATGGCTGACGCAAACCATTTTAGAAATTTTTCGAATGGAATGGCGTCCTTAAAATGGCTAATAACCAATTCCCCCTGTTTTATGGTAGTGTGCCGTCCCATTTTAAAAGAAATGAGCCTTTGGTTCACTTAACTTACGAAATCACAATAAAAGCTTATTAAAATAATTGTAAATATTCATAATTACGAAACAATGTTTGAAAATTTACCGTTATACGAGGAGTAATACAAATTTAACAGATCTCAGAAGCGAATGGTTGAAATAAGCTGTGACTACTTATGCACCTATGTTTTTGGTTTTTAGTTTGTAAATTTTTAAGAGTGTAAATTTGAGACTGGATGAAACTTAATGTTTTATGTTTGGGATGTATTCTATAAGCCCTCATTTATATACTTTCAATGTTTTGTTTCGTTTCGAATTTATATTGGACTTATTTTTTTAAAAGAGGTTGGTTGAAATAAGCTGTTAGCCACCACTGTACATTTTTGCAGTAAGCCAAGAAGTATTTTAAGTTTACTAAAAACCATTATAGTACATTATTCACTTTAATACATTTCATGCCTCTAATATAAGTTTATTATGCTAATTCATATTGCAGTAACAATTGGTTTGTGGGAAGGCACTTGTGATGTGGCAAAAAATGGATATATATCATCTGACAAATCAGCGGCAGTAGTGCCATCCTTTGTGTCGTATTGGAATACTAATAATCTTCCGATGAAACAAAACAGAGCCCAATTAGTTTTTAATTTTGACTCTATAAGTAAAGAAGAAATAGAGCAAAATAATACAATTTTCAGTCAAACGTATAGTAATAGTAATAGTAGTGTTCAAAATCCTGATCTCAGTTGTCAATACAATAATCACACATTGAAAATGGTAGGTTCACAAACTCAGCTGCATCAGAAATATAGTAAACATCATCATCACTCTCTCCATATGCAGCAACAAACAGTTCCAGCGCAAAATCAACTTTCATTACGCTGTGCCCCGCGTGCCATAATTAGTAGTGATGGTAATTCTACAAAGGAAAAATCCATATCACAATCCTCATCATTTGAAGAATGTTGTTCAAGCTTAGTGCGTAATTCAGCATTGTCAGCGACACAATTATTAACTGCACAGTTATCTACAAGTAATTGCAGCAAAGACATGACTACATCTACCATTGATGATTTTGATAATCCACAGAGAAAAAATAGTTTTACTCGAAGTAGTTCCAATATTACTAGAAGTTTGAAAAATGAATGCACAAACGACTTAATCACCAATTTAATGAATTCACCAAATGCAACTAAATCATCGACCGATGCAAACGTCAACGAAAATCGTAAAAATGAAGAAAATTACTATAAATTAGTTTATCCGAAAGAATTGAATAAAGGAATAAGCGAGGGCGGAAGCTGTTCTTCAAAATCTATGTCTCAACCAGGTAAAATTTCTACTTTTTCAACTATCATAATTATGTATGTATATGCAATATATAAGCTAGGAAGAGAGGTCCTGTAACGCACTTCCACTCGAAGACTAATATAGCGTCTTGTCGATAAATTTGTCTGTTATAGATAAATCCAAATTCGATATGAAAAATTTAAACAACTTTTTTTTTGATATTTTTGTGCGTATAGCTTAGGAAATGTGATAACAAATTGTTGTCCCCTCAAGATGACAATGACATGACTGCCGGCAACCAGACTTGCTTGGTTGTCAGAAAGCACTAATCCGCTATCGAAAATTATAGCTGTTATAAGGCATTTCCCATCGGTGACACAGTTTTTCCCAACTGAAGTTCGCTTGCTACCCATTATCGACCACCCAAATTAAGTAAATTATTCAGTTCACAACATCTTGCAGGAGTTACATGTCGTCGGATTCTACAACAGTTTTTAAAATATCTTAAATAATACATATCCACAAAAATAGACAATATTTACTCAATCCAAGAACAACAACAATACAAGCCACAACATATGATGGTGTTTCCATTGGCCCGCACACATCTGCATGCGCAACTTCCAGAATATTACTGAATTTACTCTTTGACAATTTGAATTTTAAATTCGTTTGTTTTCCTTGGAGACACCGAATAAATTTCGCATCAGCCGACTTTTCTTGCTCGATATTGCTTGTTTTTAATTTTTCGTCGATGTACCCGGCATGTACCAATCTTTTATGTAATGGTTTTTCTGTTACACCAGCAAATTTGTTTTGTGTTGCGTGTATATCTAATTTATATACTTCTCTGCAAAGACTAGCACCGGCTATTACCTTTTGTGCGCAAATAATAATGCATTTTAAATTTTTTAAATGAATCTCATAACCTTTCTTACACAATTGACTTACTGATATTGGATTGTTGCCTATTTATGGAACGTAAAGCATGTTTTCTACTAACCAATTTCTTGTTTGGTAGTACATACATATGTACATACTTTCAAAGTATTATCACCTCTACCCACAGCTTTTAAGTTTGTGCTATTTTTAAAATTGGCTGTGGCCCCAGAATCATCTAACCACGAGTCTTCTGTATACATATGTATATTTATATATACATGTTTATATGTTTGTAAGAGGTAATCTCCGGAACTGCTGGTCAGATTTTAAAAATTTTTTTAGCAAAATGAAGAATGGAACCTCCTAACGGCCAAAGGCTATGTAAGCTTTAACTAAAGTGCTTAAGATAGCATCCACGGGCGCTAAACCTCCTATACTCAGAATATATTAATTATCACTTTAGAAGAGATCTATTAAAGCAATAGTTTACGTACTCCAAAGAAAAAAAAGTAATTTTAACGTGCATACGCTGTTCACCCTACATTCCGCCGACCGTCAGCTGACCGAATGCGAAATATTGGCTTTTTATGTATGTATAAAACAAACAACGAAAATAAAATAATTGAGGGTAAGGCAACGTTTAGCGGACTCAGCTAGTCTTTTACAGATAATTGAACAAAACATGATTCTAAAGTATACATCGCTCATTTACTAAAACAAAATCCAAAAATGGGATTGTTGAGTTAATTATGCAGAATGAAACTCATATTACTAGTGAACAAATTGGAACTACTTTTTCTCTATTTCCAAAATATTATAAAGAGCCTTCTGCCTTTTAAGTAATAATTAACACGGATTTATCCAAACAGGAGTGCTTTATTTTCGATCTTATTTTACAATGATGGTTTCTTCTTCTTAAGCCATAAATTTGTTTGTTCTTTTCCAAAACTCACGAGACTAATTCATCATGCATAAAATGTACATATATGCACGTATACAAAGTTTTGTGTCTGTTGGTGTTTTTCTTATGCATTTGACGTTCCTTGCAAATAACGCAACTAGTCCATACATGCATGTAAGGACTACTCCATAAAAGGCCAGGACTACGAGGGCGGTTCGGAAACTTCTTAGCCTATCAATGAAAGAGAATAGTTAGTTTTTCAAAAATATTTTTATTTTTCAATATAATCTCCTGAAACTTCAATACACTTAGTCCAACGCTTTTCTAGCAATTCTATCCCTTGATTAAAATAGTTTTTCTCAAGGTCTTCAAAATAGTGGTTTACAACTGTAATTGCATCTTCATTTGAGGTAAAACGCTTGCCAGCAAGGATTTTTTTTTAGATTTGGGAACAGGTAAAAGTCACTGGGAGCCAAATCAGGAGAATAAGGTGGGTGGTCAAGCAACTCGTACTTTAATTCGTTGATATTAGCCATTGTTAAAACACTCTTGTGCGCTGGTGCATTGTCTTGATGAAAAATGATTTTTTTGTGTTGTAAGCCAGGACGTTTTTCTCGAATTTGTACATTTAATTGATCCAAAAGGTTGCAATAGTACTCTGAATTTATTGTTTTACCCTTTTGCAGATAGTCAATCAATCAAATACCTTTGAAGTCCCAAAAAACCGTTGCCATAACCTTACCAGCCGATTGAATTGTTTTTGCCTTCTTTGGGGCACTTCCTCCAGCTTCAGTCCATTGTTTGGATTGTTCTTTTGTCTCTGGAGTATAGTGGTGGATCCATGCCTCATCAACAGTTATGAAACGACGCTTAAAATCCATTTTATTTCGCTTAAAACGATCCAAACAAGCTTGAGAAATGTTCATTCCTATGCGTTTTTGGTCGAATGTTAACAAATGCGGCACCCATCTTGCAGAAAGCTTTTTCATCTGTAGTTCTTCATGCAAAATTAAGTGGACTCGATCATTTGAGATGCCCATGATATTAGCTATTTCACGCACTTTTATTCGTCGATCATTTAACACCATATCATGCACTTTGGTTACAATTTCTGTTATTGTTGCAGTTTTTGGACGTCCACTACTTGTACGACCACGTTTAAATTCAGCAACCCAATTTTTTACAGTTGCATATGAAGGAGCACTTTCACCTAACACATTCACCATATCGCACCCTAAATACAAAAGGGGCACAACTCAAAAAATTTCAGATGCTGAGTAGTTGCAAACAACTGTTGATACTGTACAAATGGCCCAAGTATGTCACATAAAAACAACCATAATGGTATTTTATATTCTTCAAGAAGACTGTATTGCAAAAGAAATTGTTGGGGTCGTTATAAATTTCTTCAATTACCTGTTTTATAAAAAAGCAAAAGCACTTTTATAATTTTGAGTTGTGCCCCTTTTGTATTTAGGGTGCGATATCATTATGAATTTCTTGTCCCGATAAACCTTTTTTATGTAAATATTTAATGACACCACGCATTTCTAATTTTTCCATTGTTAAAAAATCGCGGATGCGTCTTTTGTGAACACCTGTTTCTATATGAAGGAGTTGCCAGATCGAAACAAAATTTAACATGTGCAGAGATGGCAGTTTCCAAAACACTTAACTTTTTTCTGTTTATACCGCGCTTTTTGTGCTAGGCTAAGAAGTTTCCGAATCGCCCTCGTATTACAAAACTAGTCCAAATGTGTATATGGATAAAAGATGGTCGATTTAACATTGCGATGTCCTAGGGACGGACCACATGGTCCAAATTTGCACTACATAGGACCACCCCCAGAATAGAATGGAATAGTTATAGACTACTCGCATACAATTTGTAAGTCTCTAAGAAGAACGGTCATAATCGTTTAAACATGAACACATATCGTACAGCATTGAATGCTTATATGAAAACGACATGATCCATGGCTGCATTACATGCGACCATGATGTAACTAGTCTGTTTCTTGTAGATTGGACCACGTATTTCAATATTATTTGCAGGGGTTTGCTGATTTTTATAGTTATGTATGTTTTGGTTTTGTGTTGCTAATGCGGCGATGCAGGTGGTTGAAAAATTATTCCAACCGAAAACCATTTTCTTCACCGAATTTGCCTACAAGGGGCCACGTTATGCCAGCATATTGGAATTATTTTTACGTATATCAAAGTGTGATACAGATTTGTATTCACTTTTAATTTTTCAGTGTGTTTTCTGTCGTTATGCTGGGAAATTTCTGTTGAAATATGGTGAGAATTCAGAACTAAATATGTATGTTTATTATCAACATAGATATCATCAACATATTTTTTGTTCAATAGATGTCGACACAAATGACGGAATAAAAAAGAAAGCCTCCTAAAAATTATATTGGCCAAAAGGCTACATATATTACATATGAACAAATAAATGAAATTAAATTAAATTAAATTAAATGTGCTCTTACATCTTCAGATTGCATTTCGACATTAATATCATTTATTATATTAAGCACATAAGTTTTATTGCATTGCATTTTGACCAAACATTTCATAATGTGAAAAAATGTTATGAGGCCTTTCATTGTTCAAGGATTCTATATACACACAATAGTTTGACGAGACAACCAACATTTTGGGGAAATTTATAAAATCTTTACGACATCAGGAGTGAGATTCACTAACTTTTTTTTTACGATAATCAAACCGTTGAAATAATTATAACTAAAATTTATCGAATTTACTATTCATTAACATTTTTAACGATATTCGCTGTAGGTTAATGTCAGCTGTGTCGTTATTTAAGCGACAATAATTTATGTGCTGTTAATTTTATCGACAAAAATCAACAAAAATATCAGCTGCGTACTATCGTTAATGAGAAGTTACAGAATCACACAATCGTTATTGCAATCGACAAAATGTATAGACAAAAATTACGATTGTCGGGTCGTTAAAAGTTACTGAATCTCACCACAGCTGTTACAGAGAAAGCTATTTCTTTTAATAAATTGTCTTAAACATTCATTGGACACCGTTTTCTCCATCATAACCGAACAGTTGGCCCCAAATCCTACTAAGTTTTCAATACTTAACAACGTAAACAGCACAAGAATACATATTATTGTAATAAGAAAAATTTCCATATTAATGCGAGCCTAACCGCCAAAAAGCTTAAGCAACATAATTTTTGATCTTAATTTTTTTTTGACGAAAATCGGTTATTTACGATCGCAGATAATCGATTTTCGTAAAAAAAAGAAGTTAAAAAATATGCCGCTTAGGCTTTTTTTCTATACAAAAATGTATGTAAATTTTTTGTCAAATAAATAAAAATATCATCTCATTATTTACAAGCAACAAAGAAACATTTTTGTAACATTTTTCAGATTACAAGGATAAAAAATATTGGCATGTTAGTATGCTTGGAGCTTTTTTTTACCTGTCACTTGCTTCACTTCTGTGTATTTTGCGCCAGCTGTTTGGTCGTATATGGGCATTTTCTTTGATTCTACGCTTTGCTGTAACGATGACAAATATATATATATATATATATATATATATGATATTTTGCTGATGGTACCAGCTTGCTGGTATTGTGTATGGCGAAATTAGCTCAGTTGAGCAAAGTTGTCAAGGAGTAAATATGCATTTAAAAAATAAAATTTTTTGAAAAACTGTGTCACTAATCATGACCACCCTTCCTCAATTATGTTAAGAAGTGAATATTGTACCAGCTTGCTGGTATGTAATGTGCGTGCATGCTGTTGTAGTGTATGGACACCTTTAGCCTTATATACAGTGTTCTCCAGAGCATATACCTCCCAGTACTACCAAAAACCCGGTTTATTCTATGAGAAAAATGTATTAGATGCTAGACGTTGCCACATTTGGTACTAACTTTTAATGTATTACTGATTTTGTAGTTCCTTTCTAAAGGAAAAGTTAGTGTACAAGTTTTTTTTGTTCTTGTTATTTTACGCTATGGTATTTTTAGCACTAAATATAATTTTTTTTAATTAACCCATTAACCGCCAAAATTAAACCAGAAGCGATAATTAACAAAAAAGTTTATTTTTTTATTCACTGTATGCAATAATATAAGAGTATAAAAAAATTTTAAAAAATTATAAATTATAATTATATATATAAAAAATTGTTTTCATTGCATAAGGTTTTTAATATATCTTTTATTGCTAGCTAACTTTTGCATGACATAAAACACATCTTAATTGGTTTTTACCTTTTTGGGGGTAGTGACTTGTACTATCTTGAGGTAATCCTAGGACCAATGAAGACGAAATTCGGGCTTTATTTTGCGTATTTTGGTGTAAATAGGACATTGCAATGGAACGTCGGAATAAGAGTTGACCTATGTTATAGCTGTGACTCATTACATATAACCACCAAGCGTTTTGAATGGCCATAACAATGCTCACCGCCATTTTTTTTTTTTTTTATAAAGAGAAGTAACACTCAGGCAATTAATGCCTACTACTATTACTAGGTGTTACCTTCTTTAGGAAAGGGATAGTGAGAGAGAAGACAGGTGGTGAAGGAAGAGATAGAGGAAAGCTTCATTCTTTTACAACTCTGCTTTTTCGCACGTTTTTGAATAATGCAGTGTTGCAGCGCCTCTCTTATGTTAAATGAGGCGTATTAATTTTTTGAAGCTGTGTCTTGTAGCCATTTTATTGATTATTTTACTTCGCCAATGATTTTGCTACACAACGAAGGAGGGCGCTCTGATGTTACATTAGGATTAGTATCTGCTGAAGTCGGTATAGTTCAGTGACCAGTGACTATGCCTTCATCACTTGAACTTTCCTACAACAACTGACACAAAGGGACACTAATGCACATCAGAAAAATGCGTGGTGTTGTTATTTAATGACTGTCGGATACAGGGATTGAACCCAGGACCTTCGGTTTTGTAGTCAACGTGCTAACTACTTCAGCCAACGCCACCATCTGAAAAGAAAAGAAATTCTTTAGAGCAAAATTGACTGGTCGAGTTCATCTACTCGTTCCATATCATTGTTATAAGACTGAAACCCCTTTGGTATACTGACATTAATTTTTTGTAGTTGTTGTAGCTCGTAGTGGCTCAATTGCATCATAGTTTGTTGCCGTTGTGCAGAAGGCTATTTGTCTTTCCATTTAGAAAAAATTTCATTTATTTATTTATTTAACATACTTTAAAAAGTAAATTTGCATAATATGGTATTGCACAAATATGGGAGGAGTAACTAAGACCATATGCCCAAGATGTTAGCAAAAATTTTATTTTTCTTGTCAAATCTGTAGTCATATGAGGCTCGCTCTTTTTTGATGTCTAAACATCTATACGCTAGGGGGTAAAAATCTTTTTCTCAATACAATCACAAATTTTGAGTAAGATCTTCATCACACCGCTTTATGAAGTATGAGTGTGTTAGTGTTTGAAAGAAGTAACACAAACTTATTTAAAATGTTGTGAATACATAGGAATTTGCTGGGTTTATGTTTCTTTTATTTAACTTGATAATTGCTTTATTTTAATTGCAATGCGTACACAACACCAAGAACAGCAACAACAAAACGATGAACAACAGGAATTAAATACTAAAAAGTAAAAGTAAAGGCATTTACCATAGATGGGCACTTTGCAATACTACTAAAATTTCAGTAAAAATAATTTTTTACCCAGTAAATTTTTACTGATTACTAAAATTTTTTTCTAAAATTTTTATAAAGTGCCTAAATGATTTATTATATGATGAGGTGCATTGAATTTTCAGTAATCAGTAATGCCCGTATTCATAATGAAATTCTACCAAATAAATAAAATTTTTTCATACAAAAATCAAAAAATTTTAATAAAAAAACTTTGCCACTTGCTTCAATTTTATTATGAATACGGCCCTACGACTTTACTGGTAATGCAAATTAAATTTCATTATCAGTAAAAATTTACTGAATTTTTTCAGTAATCAGTAAATTTACATATATACTCCAGTGTGCCCATTTACGAACCAAATAAGTTAAATAAAACAAACAAAAACCAGAAAATTCCTATGTATTTACAATATTGAAAGTTTTGATACTTTTAATTGATTAATTTAAAAAAAATATACTAAAAGCATAAGTACTTCCAACTTAAAAAGAATTTTCATTACTAGATGTTTACACATCTCCCCTGTGATCGGACTCACATTGCTTTTTTTATTACATTCGCACTTCTCAATGAACACTTTTTGGTACTGTTCTCTTTCAATGTCCCAGTCACATGAAATCCATTTTTCTTGAGATTCAATTAGTGATTATAAATAGAGCTATCAAAAAATCTTGTGCGATGTTGGGTCAGTCTCCATTTCCCCAAGCATTTTTTTTTTTACTATTCTTGACCATCAGTACAATTTTCCTGGGACTTTCTACAATAAAAATCAAAAGTGTAGTAATATCCGGTGGAACTGGCTGCTAGCCAGTTCTAAAACGCCAAATCTTACTTGTCTTCTACGTAAAAAATGCTTAGCAGGATGATGACTATACTATTTAGCCGACTTCTTTTTATATATTGTTTTATTTATTGCTCGTACGATACTCCTCACTGAATGAATTTCTGTTTTTTGCTTTATTAAAAGCAGTCACTATCAGCAGAAATGATAAATCACATTTTGGGGGAATCCCCTTTACATATAGCAGTGTTGCCACAATTTTTATATATATTCCGCCGCTGTACTCAATTGAGTACAGTAGTATTTAGAATAGGAAACTACGTGGCTGACCATTTATTTTTACATATTTTATGAATAAAAATTCTTGCTTATAGAAAATTAAAATAAAAAAGATATTAGCAGAACAGTAGAAGCTAGAAAAACGGGAAATCTGTCCTTGTATCGCTACACCAAATTTGTATAAGTTTAACAGTCAATTTTGTGACAATTGATATAAATTAAGCCACATTTTTCGTTACTTAAATGGTGTACAGGTTTCTTTTAACATAAAAAGGGGAAAAAAATTTAAAAACCTTGAGCATTTTAAAAATGTCGCGTAATATTTAGCTGTACTCAATTGAGTACAGCGGTGCCAAATGGGTTAAATGAAAGATGTTCACATGAAAGCTGATTAATTTGCCTTTAAATTGATTTTGATTGCAGCTTTAAATCTTGAAAGGGCAACAGGGATACTTTGATTAGAACAGCCCACCGTTTGCTGTACAAGTTTTTTTTGCTAACTGTATGTATAACGAAAAACTGGAATAAAGTTGGCAAGAGTGGCAAAATTTAAGATGGTCTTAAAGAGTTTTGCCATAGAATTTTACATTAAAAAACGAATTTTACATTAATAGTGGGATAAAACTACATGGAGGAACTCATTAAGACCATGTTCAATTTTGCCACTTATCGTCGGGTGGTTACTGGTTTGCCGCAGTATTAATGTATTCTGAGTATAGTGTGCGGCAAACCAGTAACCACCCGACGTTATGCCAACTTCATGCCAGTTTTTTGTTATACATCAGGCTATAAATGTACTTTTAATAACTTTTTATTAGACTATTATTGTATGAATTTATTTTTTTTCAAACTTAGCTATCAATTACTTTTTCAGCACTCTTACTACTCTCTGCAAAAGACACGAAGTCGTCCAGAGATACAAAGACTAACTCGCCGAGTCAGTACATTAAATCTTCCACATCAACTCAATCTTCATCAGTTAAGATGAAACCATTATCATTGATAAACCCACCACAGTCTAGTAATCAGTCATGTTCAAGTGAAGGTGCTGCTCCAACTTCTACTATCGAAACTAATACATTGACAATAAAAAATAGCGGATTAATTAACAGTAATTCTAGTAAAGGGTTTTGTGATACAACCAGCAATGGAAATGTTCTATTTCTACCAATTTCGAAAAACTCCATGGAAGCATTTTCCTTTCATCAACAAATTCTAATGTCTGGGCAAGAGAAATGTGCTTTGTCGGAGAAACCAAAGCCATTAGTTGTGTCACCGCAGCAAGTGATGATATTATACCTGCACAAATTAACGCCATATGAACGTACTGAAATTTTATCATATCCACAAATTTATTTTATTGGAGCTAATGCAAAAAAACGTCCGGGTGTATTCGGTCCCAATAACTCGGATTATGATAACGAGCAAGGTGCTTATATACACATCCCCCATGATCACGTAGCATATCGTTATGAAATGCTAAAGGTTATTGGAAAAGGTAGCTTTGGTCAAGTAATTAAGGCATATGACCACAAAACGCACGAACATGTTGCTCTTAAAATAGTTCGGAATGAAAGACGTTTCCATCGCCAAGCGCAAGAAGAAATTCGGATATTGCACCATTTGAGGCGGCAAGACAAATACAATACCATGAATATTATACACATGTACGATTATTTTACATTTCGTAATCATATGTGCATAACCTTTGAACTGCTTAATATTAATTTGTATGAACTAATAAAGAAAAATGGTTTTAAAGGTTTTAGCCTGCAACTCGTGCGGAAATTTGCACATTCTCTTTTACAATGTCTAGATGCGTTGTACAAGAATGAAATAATACATTGTGATATGAAACCTGAAAATGTCTTACTAAAACAACAGGGACGCTCTGGTATTAAGGTATGTGTTTAAAATTTAAAATTACTTTTCATATATTATTTCGACAAAAAGATATAGTAAACGGAGAATTAACTGCTTTGTTTGGAGCGAAAAGCTCACGACATTGGCCATTTGGTGAACAGTAGGTGGGAGGTATAGTTTTGTATGAACATCTTTAGAAAGAAGATTTGCGCTAGAAACCCCTAATTATGGGAGTTTCGAAACAAAAATGCATAAGATAAAAAAGGCAAGGTGGCGTGAGGGCAAATGGTTCCTCACAGTAGTCAAAGTTTCGAAGATGAAGTAATAACATTTCAAACCAAAAAAGGCCAAACCAAATATTTTTTAAAAGTACCTGCCATCGAGAATATTATTGTGTCATTGTTGCTTAAAAAAAGGAATGGAATTTTTTAATGTACACTGCAGACATTATACTTCTGCACTGCGGCAGAAAGATTTACTCGAAGCCGAATTCGGCAATATATCTGGCTCAGAAGTAGTGTTGCCAGAATTTTGGTAGCGAAATATTTTAGCTTTATTTGAGAAATACATATGTTGAATATACATACGTACATTAGGTTGTGTCGCAAAAAAAAGTTCGCGGTACACCACCGAATATAAAACATTGTTGCAAGTCAGTTTCGAAAAAAAAAATTTTTGCCGAACGTAGGGGTCGCCAAAATACATTTTTCGTTATATCTTCGGCATTTACATTCGGATCTTAAAGTGTGAAATATTGATGTTTTTGTATGATATCTTTAGGATCCGACTGCAAATACCAAAGATATGACAAAAAATTTAAAAAGCAATCCCTACATTCAGCAAAGAAACATTAAACATTTTTTTGAAATAGTTCTGCTGGAATTATCGAAAATCTTCCTTAGCAAAAGTTTTAATGATTTTTTTGCGAGCTTTAATTAGGATGGTAGGAACTCAGATCTGGTGGTTAAATACTACAACGGGATATTTGAGGTCAATGATTATTTTACCAAAACATTGGCCTCCTCGAGAGAAAAACATCGATATATCACACTAAGATCAGACTATAAATGCCGAAGATATGTATCACGAAAAATTTATTGGGCGACCCTTACGTTCGGATTTTTTTTTCGAATCTGCCTTGCAACAATACTTAAATTAGGTGGTGTACCGCGAACTTTTTTTTTGCCTGTAAGGCGAGACGGTCTAATTGTACATACATATATATATGTAATAAGAACACACTACGTATATATCGTAAGAAACACACTGAAAGTATTTATTGCAATTTTACGACGATATATCAAAAATAACATAGAAACAGAGCTGGAAAAATAGGCTCAACCAAATTTCTCTGTGCGGTCTTCTCACTCAAAAGACCTAAAAAAATGAGACGGAATCACTCAGTGTCTGAACAACAACCCTCTTTTTCGTTTCAATCGTGTTCTCGCTCCCGGGTTATGGGTTGAGCGTGACACACGAATCGGTCTCTTACTGTCCGCATGATACGAACAGAATCTTTCGTTGCTCAGCTACTGAGGGTCAGTAAGTGAGCAAAACAAGCAAAGTGTTCGCTAAAAAGGTCTTTATTTTTGTTGTTGCGTTTGCTTTATGTTGTTGCCTTAGATATTTCGTCACAGGCAAAGCATTAAAGAGGAAGGGAGAAGATAATAATAAATAACAATCAAAATATCTTTAAATCAAACTATATGTCAACGACGTGTAAATGTAAAATAAAAGACAGATATGTGTACAAAAAAAAAATAATCTTAATGTATGTAAATGTTTACCTATCCACACTCGCAACACATATACATGCTCAAAAGACCATTTGCCGAGATTTTACGAAATAAAGGGTCTCGAGTGAACACATGAGCCGAGCGATCGAACAAAAACGGTCGTTGGTTGAGCGAAGATCAAGCCAAAGAAGAACGAAGTTTGAGGGTTTTTTTCGCGACATTGTCGCATCGTGTCAGTGGACGAGTGTTTTTTTTCTGACAACAAGCACGAGAGAGACCAATTATTGCGAGCTCTGCATACAAATGAAAAAAAAAAATCGTTTTAAATTGAAAATTTTTATATAGATAAAAGCCTTGAAATGATAAAAACAATAAATTAAAAATAGTCCAGAGTTAAATTAAAAATCATTGTCATTATTACCAAGCCTCTTATTTTCTTGCACTATAAAATCTAAGTTATGCGCATAAAAAATGCGCAATAAAACCTGAAATATGCACTAAAATTTAAAGCAAAAGTAAATCAAAAGAAATCCTAACTGTTAAAACTTGTTTCAAACGCATTAGATAAGTGAATTCATAAGTAATACAACTACAATATATTATTCTAATTCCGTATATAAAAAGTAGGGAAGTAACGATACGCCGTTTTGCCGATGCGATACCGGTACTCAAAAATAGATATCGCCGATACCGATACGTATATTGAAATTGAACTCAACTTAAAATTTACAAAACTCAAGTAGAGTAATTCTTTTATTATACAAAATTACAGTGTAAAGCCGGGATCCCACTATCGGCACAATGTACCGATTTTTGTCGGCTCGCTGCAATAAAGTCATAAGCAGGGAAACCGCAAATATGCAATTGCATGTTTTTTCTTGTACCACGTATTAATGCGGGGACAAGATATTTGTCCGTTTCAGAACTTTTAATGAATTTTGGCATCGATTTGTTAGTGCATATTTTTGCATATTTTACCCTTTAAAGCATGTTTATGCATATATCAGTTTTACACGCATAATTGTAGCATATTTTCGAATTTTTAGAGCATAATTTACGCTTTTCGGGCATATTTTGATACTTTATAGAATTTATTTTATTTCAACCCGCTTGGCACCACCATCCTTTACAAAAACACTCCATTCCGAAAAAAAATGTATGAAATTTTTTTTCTAGCAACTCATTAAAATTTCGTTTTCGAAATAAAAATTTAAGTTTTAAAGAAAATTTTTTTCCTGCGCTATCTGGGTTAATATGTTTACAAATTATTTTTAATTTTCGCCATCTAAATCTTTGATCCAATGTTCCATGTAGTGTATAATTTTTTTTTATATATAACGCAGTTTTACAAATTCAGTTTAGCTATGTGTGATTTACTCTGCCCCGAAAAGACTTTGAAGGAACATTGTAAATGTATGAAAGTTCATTAAGATGGGACAGAATCGATTTCTATTTGAAATTCTAGGCCAATATTTTGTTATTTATTGCAATAAAAATTATAAATAAAAATATTGTCTTATTTATCCAAAATACAGTTCCAAAGCCTTAATTCTGATATCGTGATCTTTTGAAATTAAAGTTAAATTCTTATGCATCCAATAAAAATTAATTTGTATTATTTGTTTTAGTAAAAATTTTAATAGTAATTTTGTTTAAACCTGCACTTCAAACCCAGTTATTCTTTGTTAATTATGTTTCCGTTTTTTGGTTATTTATTTTTTTCTTATTTTATATGCAAATGTTGTTGAATTTTTAATTAAAAAATATATTTTCATTTACAAATAAACCAATTAATTCTATTTTAAGAGCATATTTTTTTACTTTAAAGTGCATATTTACAAGTTTTTAGTGCATATTGAATGCGCATAAAATACTTTTTTTAGAGCATATTTGTGGTTTCCCTGGTCATAAGTAATAAACCATAAAACTTTAAAAAAAAAAATTAAACCGACTTCAAAAATAAGCACTAAAAAGCAACAAATAATATAGATCTAGTTAAATAAAAGATTTTTATATATGTTACCTACAGTGCCGTTTGAAGTTGGTGCCAGCAACATTGGTAACTAAGCAGTACATATGTACATAAAAATTACTTGCAGTTTTTTTACCGGGCATGTTCCTATGTGCTTAGTACCAGTATTACTGGCACCAACTTTAAACGGCACTGTAGGTAACATATATAAAAATCTTTTATTTAACTAGATCTATATTATTTGTTGCTTTTTAGTGCTTATTTTTGAAGTCGGTTTAATTTTTTTTAAAAAGTTTTATTTTTACCTTTTTAGTGCATACTTTTGAGCTCTAGTCAATTCAAAAAGAATTTATTTGTGAGTATCTTTCTTTATTTAGAAATATAGTCCAGTTTCGTAAAAATCGATGAAGTAAAATCACGTGAAATCAAGTGTTAAATTTTATGGGGCGTGGCTACGCCCCTTTTCTAAAAACAAGATTGTGTATTTTAAAGAGTTCAAGGTGTGTGCTAAGTTTCGTAAAAATCGGTTAAGTAGAACCACGTGTAATGTTATAATACATTTTAATGGGCGTAGCCCCACCCATTTTTTCAACTTAAAAATTTTGTAATTACAAAAACCAAAGATGTTTGTTAGGTTTCGCAGCAATCAAATGAGTACAAGATTACAAAATCAAATTGAAAAAATTGTAGGCATGACCCCGCCCACTTTTTTTTACGGAATTTTGTGGCTTTATCAAAGCTTAGGGTGTGTGCCAAGTTTCGTAAAAAGCGGTTAAATAGAACCCTGTGAAATATAATATAAAATTTTAATGGGCGTGACCCCGCCCATTTTTTTAAAACACGATTGTGTATTTTTAAAAGTTCAAGGTGTGTGCTAAGTTTTCTAAGAATCAGTTAAGTAGAACCACGTGTATTGCTATAATACATTTTAATGGGCGTAGCCCCGCCCATTTTTTCAACTTAAAAATTTTGTAATTACAAGAACCAAAGATGTTTGCTAGGTTTCGCAGCAATTAAATGAGTAGAAGATCACAAAATCAAATTTAAAAAATTGTGGGCGTGACCCCGCCCACTTTTTTCAAATGGGACCAATGGGAAGCTATACCCTCTCAGACAACAAAAAAATTTTTACAATCGGTCTAAAATGCACCGAGTTATGGACCTACACACCTAAAAAAAAAAAAAAAATAGAGACGAATTGTTAACCTCCTTCTTTTTTTGAAGTCGGTTAAAAATAGCGGGATAACTCTATATGGATCTATTACCAATGCAGTGTGGTGTAGTTATGTCCTTATATTTCAATCATTTGAAAAATAAGGCCAATTTAGCTTATTACTTACGACTTTATTTCAGTGATCCGACGAAAATCGGTACATTGTGCCGATAGTGGGATCTAGGCTTAAGAGATTATTAATATTTAAAATTGATATTTGAGTTCATTCTGATATTAACAAAAAACAAATTACTTTTTTTTAACAAAATACATACATGATTTAGCATTGAGAAAACATTTCACAACTATGGTGCAAAGCAAAACCAAAGAAACAATTTAATTTTTCTGTTCTGACTTTATGTTCTGCTTTTAATATGTTATTTCTCTTAGTTGTTGTGCAAAAAAAGCGTTGAAAACAGAATTGTTTGTTCAAAACAGCTCTAAAAAAATTTAAGAAGTATCGACAGTAAAATATCGCCGATATCGATATATCGGCAAATCAGAACTATCGCCGATATATCGGAATCGGTATCGGTATTCGTTACATCCCTAATAAAAAGGAACGAAATTTATGTTGTTATTATTTTCAGTGTTTTCATATACAGCTCAATCATGAATTTTCCCTCGGAATTATTTACCCTTATCGCGAATAAAGGCGGCGTGAGATACAACTTCAATGCTTTGCGTGACGTTTCTAACTTTGGGAAAAAAGCGTGACGCAAAATGTGTATGACACAATGAAAACTTTGACAACACTCACTTTTTGTTCTACTGCTTTGTTTAATGCATAAAATAGAGCACAATTCGATTACTCTGATGCCACTATCTCGTTTTTTATGTAAATTTACCAAAAGTTTAATAAAATTTCACATTTACATGCGAGTTTGGTCAAGCAAATTAAGAAAAGTATACCAACTAATTGTCAAAGCACGCAAAAAGTTGAGAGTTGCCTAACTTTTCGCTTCACTTTGCGTTAATAGTACTTTATGTGACATGTTTCATATAACCATGTACATTGTATCTTAAATGTCAAAGCGAATCTTCAACGCAACGCGAAGCAAAAGTTTTATCTGACATGGCCTTAAAAGTTCACGTGAAATGTGTTCCCTTTCCCTAAAATTGTGATCGCCAATGTTTGCGTTGTTGTTGTGTCAGTATACTATTTTTAAATTTTGTCCAAATACAAGAACTATAAAATACAAGTTTATGTATATAAATCTGAGCTGACCAAAGTAGCACCAGAGTCCTGAACATCAATCGGCTTCTTATACAAATGCATACACATACGTAAACACATTTTTCTCGTGTTTCTCTCGGTGGCCAGCTCTGCTATAAATTGTGTTGTAATGGAGTATTAACTATGTTTTTATGTTTTTTTCTGTTTTGCAAGGGAAAAATTTTTAGAGAAAAAGCAAGTTCAATTGCATTCATAATATCTACTTTTTCCCCGGGGAGTTATTTTATTCCCGCATTTGCTAAAAAAAACCAATGTGAGTCCGATCACAGGGGAGATGTGTAAAAATCTAGTAATGAAAATTTTTTTTTAAGTTGGAAGAACTTATGCTTTTAGTATATTTTTTTAAATTAATCAATTAAAAGTATCAAAACTTTCAATATTGTAAATACATAGGAATTTTCTGGTTTTTGTTTGTTTTATTTAACTTATCTGGTTCGTAAATGGGCACACTGCAGTATAGTATATGTACTGCATTAAAAATTGCAGTAAGCAGTAAATTTGCTGATTACTGAAAAAATTCAGTAAATTTTTACTGATAATGAAATTTAATTTGCATTACCAGTAAAGTCGTAGGACCGTATTCATAATAAAATTGAAGCAAGTGGCAAAGTTTTTTTTATTAAAATTTTTTAATTTTTGTATGAAAAAAATTTAGCTATTTGGTAGAATTTCATTATGAATACGGGCATTACTGATAACTGAAAATTCAATGCACCTCATCATATGATAAATCATTTAGGCACTTTATAAAAATTTTAGAAAAAATTTTCAATAATCAGTAAAAATTTACTGGTAAAAAAATATTTTTACTGAAATTTTAGTAGTATTGCATCTACGGTAAATTTTTTTTTTTTTTTTTTTTAATACATGATTTTTATTTATTGTATCTTCATATATGAACTAACAATAAGTGTTCAAATCTTAAATATAAAAATATAATTAGGTCCGACCAGTGTCGGACATAAGCTTAGTAATAGTTATATATAATACATAAGTAGTGATAATCAAAAGGAAAAAAAATATATGTGGGATTTGGTTTTGACGAACACTCACCACTTATGTTTTAACCAACAAATGTTATTAGGGTTATGTATAATTCATAGTTTATTTATTCATGTATGTAAGTATAATTATTATTTTATTATTACTAGGATTTAAGTAAATATTATTAAGTTAAGTTTTCAAATTCACATCTTATTGTTTTAATTTATATCTTATTGTATTTATTCATATTTTATATGTTACACATTTGGTTTTGTATTTCGGTGCGTCCGCGGTATTGTCCTTCGTTATACTGTATCAATTTTTCTCTACTCTATTCGTTAGTCATTGCTGCTTTTTTATTTTTTGTGTTGGCACCCCTTTTTAAGTTACATATATTACTAAGCTAAGTTATATGGCAATGTTGGTATCCCTACATTCGGCCCTCCTGACAGGGCATTCGCCCCGAATGCAAGTTACCAGGGCTTCATGTATTCAGCCACCGTCGTGCATCTCCGGGAACCCTCCCCTTCACCTATCTTTTCCACTTCATATCGTCCGTGGTTCAGCTTACGAATGACCTTATATGGACCCAAGAATTTAGGTTTTAATTTTAGGCCGGAACCGAATTGCGTGCGCTTGATTGCGACTAAATCGTTGTGCTTATATTCTCTTTCCGGTATGCGATTTTTATTGAAGGATCTCTTGTTCTCCTGTTGGATCTGGGATATGTTCTCCTTTGCCTTTTCACGTTTGGCGTCACGCTCTTGATGGAGTTCGTTTAACGCTAGCTCTTCCAATAGATTTCTGATATCTATATCCTCTTTGACTTTCATCTTCAACCCAGTTACTATTTCAAAGGGCGTATTTCCTGTGCTTCTTGTGGGTGTATTATTTATCGTTCTCTGGACTCTGTCCACATGACGATACCAATTCTTTGGATTTTCCAGGCCTAATTTAGTCAGCATGGGGATTATTATTTGATGAATTCTCTCGACTTGCCCATTTCCTCTGGGCACCCCAGTTGCAATCATTAGATGTTGAATTCCTTCCTCTTCACAGTACCCCTGGAAGTCGTTGGACGTAAATGCAGTGCCTCTGTCCGTAATTATCCTTATCGGGTTGCCAAATGTGGCTGACTGTTTACTAAGCCGTTCAATTACTTCTGCTGTTCCGGTACTTTTCGTAGGGTAGAGCCATACAAATTTGGAGAAGGCGTCGACTACGACCAGAATGTAGTTGTATTGTTTCTTGGTCGTCTCCATCGGTCCAACATGATCGATATGGTAGGTCATTAGCGGTCTGTCTGCTTTGTCTATCGGGGTCAACAGTCCCTCTTTCTTCCCTGCCTTCGCTTCCGCCATTATGCATTCAACGCAACCTTTTACCACTGATTCTGTTTTAGTGCCAACCTTCGGAATGTAAAACGTTTTCCCTATTAAGTCAGTAGTCTTTTTCGCTCCAAAATGGCCTTGTCTGTGTGCCGTTTCGATAATCTCTCGTTCCATCATGGCAGGTACCACTATAAGAGCCTTAGTGGGATCTTTGTGTACTATGCCGTGTTTTAAATAGTAGTCTTCATAGCTTTGAGTCTCAAGAACTTGGTGTACTGCTTTAATCCAATCATCGTTTAACTGCGCTTCTTTTAAGCGATGGCGTAACGAGTCTTCCATCATCAGGCAAGACATTCTGCTTAAAGCGTCTACATGGCGCATCTGCTGTCCAGATCGGTGCTCGATGACGTATTCAAAATCTTGTAGGAATAAGGCCCACCTTGACACTCTCAAGGGTACCTCTCGTTTCTTCATAGTCATTGCAAACGCATTGCAGTCAGTGACTATTTTTACTTTAAGACCCATCAAATATACTCGCCATTTCTTCAGAGCTTCTATGATGGCAAGAACTTCTAATTCATAGGAATGGTATTTTTCCTCAACTTCTGTTGTTTTCCTACTCATGTATTGTACAGGATGCAGTGCTTGGTCTTCTGAGTCCCTTTGTAGGAGTACTGCCCCATACCCATGCTTACTGGCGTCGGTATGAACTTCCGTTTCTGCTCTAGGGTTAAATAGTCTCAGGACATTTGCTCCCACTAGTGCTGCCTTTAACTGCTGGAAAGCCAGTGCTTTCTCGTCATCCCACTTAAATGCTGTATTTTTCCGCAGTAAATTCGATAATGGCCTTGCCATCAGTGCGTAGCCATTAACGAAACGCCTAAAATAGGAGGTGAGGCCCAAAAATCTTTGGATCGCTTTACAATTGTTAGGTACGGGGAAATTCTCTATGGCTGCTGTCTTTTCTTTGGATGGTAGAATAGTAGAATTTTCTAACACGTATCCCAAAAACGTAATTTTCTTCATCAGGAATTGGCATTTACTCCATTTGATATCTAGCCCGTTTACTGACGCTACCTCCAAGACTCTTTTCAGTTTGGCAATGCCTTCTTCTTCATCTTTGGAAGGTATCACTATATCGTCCATATATATTACTACAGTTCCGTCCGTTATTAGCTGATGGAAAATGGCATTGATATATCGACAGAACACTGCTGGTGAGTTTGTTATGCCAAAAGGTACGTATTGGAACTCAAACTGTCCTCTGTGGGTAACGAATGAAGTAAAGTGTTGGCTACTTGTTTCAATTGGTACGTGGAAAAAACCGTTTTGTAAGTCTAGTGTTGTATAAATTTTTGCTTCCTGGAGTCTTTGTAATACATCGTCTATAACTGCCATGGGGAAATTATCACGCACTATCTTTTCATTTAGACGTCTATAATCACAACAGAGCCTCTTACTTCCGTCCTTTTTGGATACCAATACCACTGGTGATGAGTATTCAGAAACACTCGGTCGTACTACCCCTTCCTTCAACCATTCTGTGACTTGGTTGTCAACAGTCTGTTGATCCGCATAAGACATCCTGCGTGGATGATGGCGAACGGGAATATCATCTTTAACTAAAATCTTCATTTTTACTGGGTACGATGTTGGTTTGGTGGGATTGTAACTCTCTAAGAGATTAAGGACTTTTCTACGATTTTCTAATTTTAGATGGTTTAGCTCAAACTCTGTAGCGTCGATCGTAATATTTATCGCATTAAACTGCTGTATGACTTTTCCATATTCGTCGCCAGCTTTGTCAACCACTGCAGCTAAACTAACTTCAGGAGGCGAAGACTTTGATGAGAACTTCGCTCCCTCCGTGTTTATCAGCACATCTACATACTCGAGGACATCATTTCCTAATACAGTAGAATACAAAATGTCCCGTTCTCGAGCGATATGGAATTTAATAGGTACTTCAATACCATCTAAGTCAACGTCTGCTACGAATGCTCCCATCGTTTCTATTATTTTCCCTCCTATGCCTACCATTCTCTTTCTTTCGGCGCTGACAGTCACGTCATTCATCATCATCAGTGCATCATACCTTACACAACTGATGTCACTGCCCGTATCAATTAAAGCTGATACTTCGTGGCCTAGAATAGTTATATCCTTAAACACTCTATTCGACGGGGATATTCCTAACGATGCACCAAGATTACTGTCCGATGTCAATGTGTGAATGGTATTATTATGGGTCTTCATATCTTTCTTTTCTTCCTTCTTTATCTGCCCTTTCTTGCAGTTAAATGACTTGTGACCGACTTCATTACACCTAAAGCATTTTGGCTGGGCCTCACTACATTCTTTAATTGTATGCCCCTTTCGTCCAGAACGATAACAATTCATAGCCTTGGAATCTTCCTTTTTAAGGCCTGATGGATGCTCTTGCTTAGAGCGCCAACTGTCGAGACCTTGGGATACGGATGGTTTAGCCATTTTCTCGTATACCTTCAATTTATTTTTCAGGTCTTCTATGCTTGTAGCCTGATAAAGCACTGCTTTGTTGTTTTTGTTGTCGTTTATCCCTTCTATGAAGTACTCGATTATACTATTCTCATCGAGGGCTATTGTAGAGCCAATTTCCATTAAACTGTATAAGTACTCCCGAAAACTCTCATTAGCGCGTTTCCTCCGATTTTTCAACATCCTATGAACTTCTATGGCGGAATACTTGACGCCAAACTCTTTTTTCAATCCCCTTTTCAGTGATGTCCAGTCACGAATATTGGTTTGACCTCTACAAAAGATTTTCGCCGCACCCGAAAGAAGTTGTCGTGCATAAATATATCGCTGTAAATCATTCCACCCTACGGTCAAGGCACAATCTTCGAAATCGCCCAACCATTGTTCTATGCTGGGTTGTCTTTCACCGGAAAATTTCGATAGAGTATCTTCCATATCTCTTAGAGTGAAGGTGGAAGGTCCAGATGAAGGACAGGGTCCAGGATGTTCTGCGCCACTAGGCGCCCTAATTACTGAAGCCACTTCACCACATTCTGAGCCCTCCTCTTCCTCAACCTGTTTCTTGAACCCGAAATACCCAATCACCCTTTCTTGCAATACTAGCTTCGGTCCGTCGGTATCTATCCCACACTCCTCACACTTTGCCCTCAACTCATCTACAGTTAACCCAAGTATGTCAATCAGTTCCATGGTCAAATGTCAGAAATACAATTTACGTAAAATATATTAGAAAATGAATTACAATTATTATTTGATTAGGTAATATAATAGGGAAATATAAAATTTAAATTTATCAATTCTTAGCGTTTTGTATTAATAAATATGAAATACAAATGTTTTATGAGTCTTCCTCACACAAAATTTCTTCTTTAAAAATTTCACAAAATTTCCTTCTTTCAACTTTTATTTTTTAAAAAAAATTCTACTTTAAAATTTTCATAGAATTTGATCTTCCGACTTCTTTTATACAAAATTTTATTCTCTTTAAATTCTTCACAAAACTTCTTTCAACTTATTTCTTACAAAATTTTATTCTTTTAAAATTTCACAAAATCTTCTTTCGACTTCTTTCTTACAAAATTTTATTCTATTAAAATTTCACAACTTTTTTTCAACTTCTTACAAATTTTATTCTTTTAAAATTTTCTCAAATCTTCTTTAAACTTCTTACAAATTTTATTCTTTTAGAATCTTCTCAAATCTTCTTTCAACTTTTTCTTATAAAATTTTATTCTTTAAAATTTTCACAACTTTTCAACTTCTTACAAATTTTATTCTTTTAAAATTTTCTCAAATCTTCTTTAAACTTCTTACAGATTCTTATTCTTTTAGAATTTTCACAAATCTTCTTTCAACTTTTCTTTTACAAAATTTTATTCGTTTAAAATTTTCTTCTTTCAAATATCAAAGTTTCTTCTATCCTTTCAATTAGGGTTTATATTCATAATTAAATATATACATATAAAAATACTTATCGTAATTTTCATATCTAGTCCCACTGTGCATTTCAGCATCTGATGTCAAACTGCAATTATGTACTCTGCCGCTGCAACATACTCGGTTGATGAAGTTCTGGTTTCTCTCCATTCGTTATTTCTCGCAGCAACTGCACACCAATTTACATTAAATGCCAATAGACACATACGCACTCGTTGATGTTTTGTTTCTTCTTTTGCAAGTTTAATTTATTATTTCTATTTCTCACAGAAATCTACAAATTTTCCAGAAACGGACTGTGTTACAAGAATTGTTTAAATGCTTAACTTAATCGGCGTTAAGCCGTTCAGCCGCCGCCACCGAAAATATTTGTCTTTCAGCCGCCGCCGAAATTTTTTGGTCAGCTTGCTTCTCTGATACGCACTCGTTGATGTTTTTGGTTTATGTACGTATGTATATACGTATTTCTAACGGTTTTATTTATACATAATAATCCCGGAATACATATTTACCGGTTGTACAGTCACTTATCGGATTTTAGATGATGAAATTTTCCAAAACCATGTAGTATGTTGTCTTTCTTATTAATTGTTTGGTGACATAAAATAGAAAGGATTTTGTATATTTGGTTCACTTTTCACTTTTACCAAGAACATTTAGCACTTTTCGTTTATCACACTTATGTATGTATGTATGTATGTATTTATGTTTAGCTCTCTTCTTGTTTTAACAAAAAGAATTGATGTGTCTACGATTTTGTTCATTTTTCATTGTTTTTTTTTTCAATTGTTTAATTAATGCTTTTTGTATTTCCAAAATGTTATTCACATCCTTATTCTCATATTTAATCACTTATTCAGATCCATCCCGGTTGAGCCCCCAAATGTGGGATTTGGTTTTGACGAACACTCACCACTTATGTTTTAACCAACAAATGTTATTAGGGTTATGTATAATTCATAGTTTATTTATTCATGTATGTAAGTATAATTATTATTTTATTATTACTAGGATTTAAGTAAATATTATTAAGTTAAGTTTTCAAATTCACATCTTATTGTTTTAATTTATATCTTATTGTATTTATTCATATTTTATATGTTACACATTTGGTTTTGTATTTCGGTGCGTCCGCGGTATTGTCCTTCGTTATACTGTATCAATTTTTCTCTACTCTATTCGTTAGTCATTGCTGCTTTTTTATTTTTTGTGTTGGCACCCCTTTTTAAGTTACATATATTACTAAGCTAAGTTATATGGCAATGTTGGTATCCCTACATATATAAAAAAAAATAAAAGTATTTTCAGGAAGTCCTATCTGGAGTGCTGTGAATAAGAGCCCTTGTATCCCTCTTTTTTAGGCGGATGTGTCCAGTAAAGTTCAAAATATTACGGGCAAGCGGATTAGGATGTGACTCGAGTTTTGTTAAATATTTGCCAGCGTTTTTTGCAATTTCTTCAGTCACTAGTGGCATATTTAAGTCACGATGTATATTTGAATTTTTTATATACCATGGAGCCGATGTTATTAACCGTAAAATTTTGTTTTGCCTTCGTTGGATTCTCTCGACATTAGAAGCTGAAGCAGTACCCCATAGCTGAATTCCGTAGCACCATATGGGTTTTAAGAGCGACTTGTATATTAAAAGTTTACAATCTAAGGTGAGGGTTGAATTTCTACCAACCAGCCAATGTATCTGAGTTAGTTTAAGTTTCATTTGCGTTAGCTTAGAGTCAATGTGGTATTTCCATGTGAGCCTTCGATCAAGATGTATACCAAGGTATTTCACATGTAAGTTTTGAGGAACAATTTGTTTATTGATTGTAACGGGGGAACAAGTGTCTTTTCTTAAGGTAAATGTTACCTGAGCACACTACTGTTCGTTTACCTTTATTCTCCACATGTTTAACCATAGTTCTAGCTGAGTAATATGTTGATGAAGATATCGGGAAGCCTCGTGAGGTTTTCGTGCATACTAAGGCAGGCTGTATCATCGGCAAACGTAGATGTATGGATATTGTTGCTCAAAGGCATATCACAAGTATAAATCAAATATAAAACTGGCCCCAGTATACTCCCCTGTGGCACACCGGATGAGATTATTTCAGGCGTACTCATAAAGTCTCCTTCCACAACAGTGGCAATAATGTAACTTTCCAGCAGATTTAGAATGTTTATTGGTAGGTAAGTCTCTAATTTTAAAATTAGGCCTTCATGCCACACTTTATCAAATGCCTGAGAAACGTCAATGAACAGCGCAGAGCAATACTTTTTTTCTTCAAAAGTTTTTCTTATAAATTGAACCAATCTATGAGTTTGTTCAATGGTGCTATGCTGACTTCTAAATCCAAATTGATGATCCGGTATTCACTCATTATCAGTTAGAATTGGGGACAATTTTATCATGAGTAACTTTTCAAAGAGCTTTGACATTGTTGACAGTAAACTTATTGGCCTATATGACTCAGCTTTGGTAAGATCTTTGCCCGACTTTGGAATCATTTTAACCTTGGCAAGCACTCAACTGGTGTTTTAAGCTTTCTAGCAGCGCGCCGCAAAGAGTAATTAGATGCTGGTGTGACATCAAGACCTTCCAAATAATTTTTAAGAGATGCAGTTTTTTCAAATGCAAGCAACTCTTGTAGTCGTTTAGTGCACTCTTTAAATCAAGTTTTATGTTGAGGTAGGTAGGTTTATTCAGAGAGCACTAGGAGAAAATTAAAAAGAATGTAATTTTTGTATCTAAGAAAATATGAATTGAGGTGGGTCTTGCATTTTGCCCCAGAAAAAGCAATGCTGCAAAAGTTGTGGTTCTTATTCTGGAGTTCTGGACAAAAAAAATTAGGGGTTATAACGTATCGAATTTGAAAAATCGTGTGCTCATTTAATGGGCCTAATTCCGAGTGTCGTATTGCGACGAAAAATGTTGCAATATTCTTTAATCTAGTACAAAATCGTCGTAGTGCGTAATAAGGCCCAATGCGTAGATTGAAAGTTAAAAACCTGGTGACTAGCGTTTTGTGCTTGTCTATCTATTATAAACAAAAATATATATACATACATATATATATACAGTCGAACTTCCATAACTCGAATCACCATTATCCCAAAAAAACTTCGACTTACGGAGACTTCGACTTACAGAATTTTTTGTCAAAATAGAATAAAAGGTTTTTGTATTATGAACTTTTATTTAAATAAAATAGCCTCTAATATAAAAGAACAAGAATATGTACTCATGTAATTAAAAAATTACAGTTAAGTAAAATGTTCTGAAATAAGTGACTGACATTTTACTTTTTTGTTTGTTATTTTCAGTAAAAAATAACTCCAATGTGCATTTTAAAACACGTTTAGTTGCCATAATAATAATAAAATCGATTTAAAAATTTATCATCTAGCCCGAATTATGCATAGAACTGATACTTATTCCTCGTCCATACAGTGAAACATTTGCTGCGAAACATTTTTGATTTCTCTTTTAAAACTGCATTCGTGTCCACACTGTGAAGTTTTTGTTTTGCAGCTTAATACATTTTCTCATATATTTCTCATGAGAATGAGACGAGAATGACGTACTCAACATGAACTTCATGTACATGAAATAAAGTTCACTTTTCCATTCCTCTTTACCCGTTCATCAACAAATTCAAAAGTTTTGCAGAAAATGTTTCACTGTATGGACGAGGACTTACGCAAATTAAAAGAAACAAATTTGTAATTCCCCGAAAAAAATAAACTGAAATAGCATGTAAAATATACAAACCAGCTCAAGCAACAAAAGAGAGTAAAACAAACAAACCATAACTAAAATAAAAACAAAAAACCATTCAAACAAGCAAAATTCTTCGAGTTATAGAGTTCATGTATATATTTGTTGTTCGAGTTATGGAGAACTTCGACTTATGGAAGTTCGAGTTATGGAAGGAAAATTGTATGTGATTTGTTCTTTTAACGCTACTGCCAACCAAATTAGTTCGAGTTAGAGAAAATTCGAGTTAGAGAAGTTCGAGTTATGGAAGTTCGACTATATATATATATATGTATATATATAGAGCACAAATATAACTTTATTTTATATATATTTGTGCTATATCGGTTAATTTAATTTTTGCAGGTTATTGATTTTGGATCATCGTGCTATGAAAGTCAACGAGTGTACACATACATTCAATCAAGATTTTATAGAGCACCTGAAGTGATATTAGGAGCAAAGTATGGTCGTGCAATCGACATGTGGTCACTTGGATGTATCTTAGCCGAATTACTATCTGGACATGCGCTATTTCCGGGAGAGAATGAATCTGATCAACTGGCGTGTATTATAGAAGTTCTTGGAATGCCACCAAAAAACTTATTGACAAATTCAAAACGCGCCAAAGTCTTCTTTAACCCCGATGGCTATCCAAGGTATTGTACCGTTCGAACAATGGCGGATGGTATGGTCGTTCTAATAGGTGGTCAATCGCGACGAGGTAAAGCTCGAGGGCCACCATGTTCAAAGAGTTTCTCTAAAGCCTTAGACGGATGCAAAGACGCCTTGTTCTTGAACTTTATACGAGGGTGCTTAGAATGGGATCCTGAAAAACGACTAACGCCAGCAGAAGCGCTTAAGCATCCGTGGCTGAGAAGACGACTGCCTAGACCTCCAAATAACCAAAGTGAAAGTGGTATGAGTAGTAGCAGTTGTGCAGGAAACCTTAGTGATAATAAATCTCCCACAACAAATATAGGTAATTATATACATATATATGTATGTATATGTGCCCTTAATTATGAAAATGGTATAAATCATATCCATTTTTCCTTCCAAATATTGAATAAATCTTAAAAAAGCTCAATAAATATTAAATAAAGTTATATAAATTCTGACTAGTAAAACTCTAAATTAAAATGTCGCATATTATAAAAATATTTTTGGATTTCTGTTTATATTGTTTGACTTTTTTTTTGAATTTGTTGAAATGTAATCTACTAAATATCTCGACCAAAAAAATATATGACATACCACTTTCATAATTAAGGTCACATATATAGTTCGTATTACTAATTACTAGGGAAAGGATGCAATTAAAAACACGTTTTATGTATATAAAATATGCAATAAAAATATAAAAATATGTGTTTAAAACTAATAAAATATGCATTTATGAACTTTTTTCAACATTTGATAACATTAAAATCTTGAAAAAAATCAGCTTCATTACAAACATTTTGTCATTAAAAACTTAAAAAACATAAAAAGTTGAGCTTCAAAGCATTCTTAACAAATATTTTGTCAAATCATATGGAATACAAAATAAAAGTTCGAAAAGGTAAATCTTTGACGATTTCTTCTAAAAAAACTTTTATGCAATAAAAATTAATGTTTCAAGTCAGCAGAAGTTATTTAAATGCTGCTGTTTTGTTTGTGGAATATTCAGTTTCAAAGTTTTCGTTGTTAGAACTATAAGCTATTTATGCAATTTGTTACATACACATTTTTTAAGTCCATATTTTTTTTGTATAACTATTTCTAATTTATTTTTAATCTCTTCACTTATTCTACTTTTCAGAGTAAAATTTGTTTTACCGCATCTTCAATTAATTCAACTTGAGCTCTTAAAGTAACGAAAGCCTCTAATTGGGCTACAGTGTGAACAAGAAAGCAATACTATGTGCGCACACATATCAATTTAGTGCTTAAGTTTTTTTACTTTAAAATTTCTGTAATTTTATTAATAGAAATATAATATCCGACAGCCTTCAGCCACGGTCCTCATCTATTTACTATAGGATGTATCTGTATCGTATCACTGGATATTTTTCATTAAAGGCTGCAATACAAAAATGAGCTTTCAAAAACACTATATGCACATGAAATTGATAGGGAGCGCTGAAAAAATTACACAAACATTTTTGGGTTACCAGGGCTATTATCCCATGCTCTTGTTTCTTATTTTAATTTTCAATGGTATTGGTATTCTTGACTTAAGCCAAGGTATTGAATTTTTCTCAAATGAGGAGTCCTGCGGTGTTTTGATTATCGAATATCACAAAAAAATGCGATCGTAAATTTGTCTCGATTTCCTCTTTTTTTGTTCTTACACACTCGTCAAAACTGCAGCTTTTAAATACCTTGCAACTAATCAAAAAACAAAATTTGATTTATAGCATGAAAAAATTAAAAAATGTATTAAAAATATTCATTTATAATGAAATGTGCAAAAATATGTATTAATTATGAAATATGCACTAACAAATCGATGCCATTTTGTCCCAAATTCATTGATTCGCATTGATATTTTATTTACGTTGATCTACAACCATCGACAGAAAACATGTATTTACATTAAAAATCCTTTCCCTACTAATTGCTTATACTTATGCAGTTAAATATAAGAAAATTATAATTTTTTTTTGTTTTCTCATGGTGTTATAAGTCAACAATTTTGAAATTTGCAACAGTAATAAGTTTCAAATCTGTTATAGTGCTAATTATGTAAAATATTGATTCTTAAAAATACATTGAAATTGATTATTGAGAAGCTAGCTAGCTAGTTATGAAATTCAAACATGTATTTAAATATAACGAATACAAATACATCATGCTGAAAATTAACCCTTATCAACATTAAAATTGTTATGTGGTAACTCTGAAATTCAAAATAGCGGTCAATAGAACTTTCCACAAACTTCTATAAACAGTAATGTGAATTTTTTAGGGCGGCGTTGGGTGAAGTAGTTAGCACGTTGACTACAAAACCTAATGTCCTTAAAAATAACAACACCGCGCGTTTTTCTGACGTGCATTAGTGTCCTTTGTATCAGTTTTTGTGGAAAAAGTTGTAGTGATGCAGGCACAAGGCCACTGGTCACTAAAACTACACCGGCTTCAGCGGATGCTAATCCTAATGTATCATCAGAGCGCCCTCCTTCGTCGGTATTGTGTAGCAGAATCGTCGGCGAAGTAAAATAACCAATAAAATGGCTGCTGACAGCTTCAAATATTTAATACGGCTCTTTTGACACCAGATGCGCTGCTACACTGCGTTATAAAAAAAAGTGCAAAAAAGCAGAGTTGTAAAATAATGAAGCTTTCCTCTATCTATTCCTTCACCACCTGTCTTCTCTATCACTATCCCTTCCCTATCACTAGAAGATAGTGATAGAGAGTATCTTCTCTTTAACTCACAGGTAGCACAAAGTGAGCTGGAATCTAAATTTCACCCTTCCTTACCAGCAGCCTGCTAACCTAACCTAATTTAAATTTTTCAGATTGTTTGAGAATACTGTATTGTATGTATAGTTAGTTAGTAATAAGCGCGATCGATTAAGAGTTAACAGGAACAGTTACGTGAACATAGCAATCTCAATCTCAGTATTGCAGTTTTTCATTTGGCTTTGCTAAGGTTGTTGCACAAGATTTGCATACGCCATCTATGAGTCACTGGTAAAAGATCTAGAACAATTATTGTTGGTATAAAGGAAGTACAGTGTCTGAGAACAAGTCAGTGTGAATCACCTATGCAGTAAGGAAACATCGTTGAAAGTAATAAGTCATTAACTAAAGACATCGTGTATTTATTCGTTAGTCTATAACAAAGGGAAGTAAATAGCTAAAGAAGTAGTTGTGTTTTGTTTATTTTTGAGCAATTAAAAAAAAAAACTCACACGTTTAATGCCACGAACACAACTGGGATGAACGACAAATTTTTGGCCGCGAATATTCGTCGTCAAAAACAGTAAACAACTTTATCAATTATAACAGCTGTTAATTTTGTCGTCGTTGTTGTGTTTCATGCGAGTAATTCGGCGTCTTATTTTCAACTCGAAAACTAACTCTTATATTGTGGCAAAAAATTAAAATAAAAACAAAACAACATTTTCCAACAATTTATAACATTAGAAACTGTAATTAAAATTATGTTTGTGGTCATGCCTGTTGTCACTCTCATGCTGGAAAGTGCAATGAAAATTCAATAAGTTATGTAGTTATTTAAAATAAATAAATTGTGTATAATAAGTAAATAAATAAATTTATATGTCTGGGGTATGAGTCTCGAACTCAAAGGTCCACTTCGACTTGAAATAAAATATTCACTTTCTTAGGTGTTAGTTAAGAAACTATACCAAGCGTATATATTATACTACTTAGGATATCTTAAAACTATATGGTATATTGCGTTGCGCTAGCGATGTGAGCGTGTCAGGGTTTCCACAGAGGATTGTATAGTTACGTTCCAGGTGGTGACAGTTAAGATAAGAGATAATAAAGACTAGCTCAGGAACAGGCTCGAATCATATCCGCAATGTCTCGAGATTCAGAGGTGGATAGACTCGGTAGATCTTGAAAGAAGAATGGATTCAAGATGAATCTGGTAGATCTTGAATAATTGCCTAACAGCCTCAAGATAAATTCGGTAGATCTTGTAAAAGGAGAACTAGTCTTACATTGATTTCTGTTCCCTTTTTAATATGCAGGTAGTATCCTTCTTACCGTACTAAGGTATCAAAATTGTCCTGTCTTGCTGCTAAAACCACAAAGTACACAGGGGTGTCACGAGACGGAATTGTTCTTTGGGACTGTCTCGCTCACTCAGGATCTGTGTCTTCTTTAATATTTTGTTCGTAGTAGCATCGATTCGTTGCGCGATTTTTGAAAGTAAAAATTAATATTTTTTTAATGAATATACTTAAAATGAAATCCGTAATAATATCAAAACAAATTTTGATCACTTCTTTAATCACCCTTTATGCTATTTTCGAGACCTTAAAGAACGGAAATAGATTGTCAGTAGCACAAAATTGCTCTTGAGAGCGAGTAAACAAGCTCCAATTTTTTTATATATTGTTAAAATGGCGCTGATGTCGACAACTGGAATAAGGGTGAATATCAATATTCTTCAAATTCAGTTTTTTAATTCAACACAATGAATTCCATAACTGAATTTTGTAAAAAAAAGTTCTCTTCTTCATTTAACAAAGTATAAATTTTTCTATTGTTTATTTTGATTATTGTGTTATTAACTTAATAAAAACTAGGGCTTACAATCATACACAATGAAAAAATACAACCCTCATTTAATGAATTCTTGTTGTCTTTTGAAAATGTTCATAAGCTGCATCGTACCAGGGTTGTATTTTCTTAAAAATCGTACGTATGGGATAGCGAATGCTAGCCTTAACAATTAGTCTACAGTTGTCCATTTTTCGCAGATCCTGTGTCACAGATGATTATAGCTTCTTTAATCTTTCTTTGTAATAAAACTCATCATCACCAGATTCAGCGGATACTAATCCTAATGTGTATGTAATCTACTTCAGCTTAGCAGATTTTAGCAGAACATTAGCATGAATGCTAAGCGCTGCGCAGAACAAAATCTTGAGTTTAAAATAGTGGGCGCTAGAGAGTTGAAATTTTAAACACAAGTAAGTGTAGATGAGTAAACCATTGGAAAAATCTTAAAACCAATAAGTTTTATCCGATGTGTGGGGCCACGGCCTTAAAATTCAAATTCGCACTAGAGAGCTGCAATTTGATACAAAAATAAATATAGATCAGAGATCACTAAGAAAAATCTAAAAAGCCGGAAGAAAGTGTCAATTAGGGTGCGGGAAGAAGCACTTGAAACTTAAAATTAAGATGGATTTTATTGAAATTTGTCATACACATTGCACTTACAGTTACTCACATCTAAAGTCGGGCAGACGCATGAAAACATTTATAGTCTGCGCGTCGCACTCAAAAAACAATCGAGAAGTAAGTATTTTTTCAATAACATGGCAAAAGCTATATTTAGCGATTTACTCGTTGGAAAATAAATAGTTACTCCAAAAAACAAAGTTGTTCACTCCAGGAGTAAATTTTATATCCACAAAAAGGAGTATAAGTAAACCAATCACCCACCGTACATATAAAAATATACAAAGTAAATATATAATTGAATTTCGACTTAAGCAAACCATAAGCCCTAGCCATTGCTATAACGCACCTCCAGTTGGATTCATTGTGATTAAGTAGACTTCAATGTGTTAATATATTAAGAAAAGTAGGCGGTGTTACGCCCACTGTATATTTTACATACTTCTATCCAGACTACTGTTAAGAAATTTCGTACATGCAGGGGCTCTTGTAATGAATAATAGAGCATTTTTAACATGTACCATCTTACAACTATCACGCTCTAACCCATTACACTATGCAACAAATTTTTATCTTTTTGCCATAACCTCAAAAATGAGATATTTTCTTAGCTTATTTATGAATATGGCATTTATTTCTTTTCAGCAGTGTACAATTTGCGTAATTTAAATAAACAGTTCTCAAGATTTTTGAAAATATCTTTGTAAACTGCAAACAAACACGTTTTTTGCTAATATCTCGAAAACGAAAAATAAATAAGTGCCATATTCGTGTTCAGCGACCCTAAATTAGCTAAGAAAAGATCTCATTTTAGAGGTTAATTTTATTTTGTTGCATAGTGTTATTTTATGTAACTCTGGCTCAGTGATCATGAATTGAAATAAAACATACTAGAAATTTTAAGTTCAAAAACTTTTATTATAGAAAATTTCTAAAAAATTAATGATATCCTCACAAAAACATAAATGTGATAAGGGGGGAATTTCCTATCCAAAATTTCGGCAATTAAAAAGTAGTGAGATACAAATTTTGACCAAGTTCTTTGTACAATACCTATCACTGCAATCTGTCATACACTATATAAGTTTGTAATCGTTACGGTGTCATATGATTTCTAGGCAACCTGCTTACTTGGCAATATTTTTATCCTTGTAATACAAAAGATAATAACGGATATTTATTTACTTCTTCATATGGAGGAAAATTTTGCCTCGAAAGAGTCCATACCAAATTTGAAGAATCTTGCTATTATAGCTTTAAAGATATAAGATTGTTATTAAATACTTTCTTGGGTGGGAACCCCTTCGCATTTCTCAGAAGAGTTCATTTCATTTAGATTTCACCTATTCTCAGACCTATCGAATACACATACATTAATTTTAGAAAATTCGATAAAGCCGTTTCGGATTTGTTCAATTACAAACACCGTGACACGAGAATTTTATGTATCGCACTTGATCAACAAGAAGGTATTAGCTCAAAATGTTTAAAATTTCAACTAACAACATCAATATATGTCTAAAACCACATTTGAGACCAATTTTTTGATAGTATAGTGAATACCTTTATATCACCAAAAGGTATTATTTTGAGTTAATAGAAAATTGGAAATAGAAATGTATCGTTTGTTTTCATAAAGAGGTATTATATTGATTTGAAGGTTTATTCACGTTAAAAATAATCAAATTGTTAATGTAACCACAAACATTTTTTCATCTCTACTAAAAATTTTAAAATTTTGAGGTAATACTCTCTGGTTGATTAAATGCGATATATACATACGTATGTATATATTTTTGTTTATTTAAAATTTTGATTTCTTTTGAGTTTAAAACTGTATTTCCTAAGTACGTACATACACTTTCTAAAATATATTTATTTTAAAATCCCGCTTTTTGGCGGTATTTTCTTCAAAATCCCGCTTTTTGATCGTTCATGTCTCGCTTTTTACAAAAACTATCTGGTCACGTCATGCATGGAAGATGTAAAAAATGTGAAACATGCGTTTACATTGACAACATTTAACATCTACCATCACCTCAGTTAGCAGAAAGACACGCACTGCATAAGTTTTGTTAATGAAATTCTAAAAAATTGATTTTGATGTAACATTAATAAGTGGACTAGTTGTTGCTTTGCAAAAACAAACCCAGCTACTAATGCTCATTTCCTCAAACAACATTATAACTAAAAAAATGGAATTTTTCAGTTAGTGATGTAGAATTAATCCTTACATCGTTCTTCATATTGTGTAAAAATTTCATGCAGATATCTTGTGTGTAAATTGAAAACTTTAAAACTCGTTTTCTGTCAAACTAGCGGCCCTATGTATAAGCAAAAATTGGCATGAAGTGACGAAATTGAATTATGTGTTAACGAGTTCCTCCATACAATATGACATTAACAATGGTCGCATTACCTAATTTTAACCCACCTCTAAGTCCTAGCTTGATTTTTAATGTGAAGTTTCATGGCAAAACTCTTTAAGATCATGTTCAATTTTGCCACTTATGCTAACTTCATGCCAATTTTTGCTTATACATAGCGCTGTAGATCTTTTTTGAGTTATGACGTTGTTTGAGTATATAAGGGACAATGTTAAACTTAATTTTAACAATTCGCACCAACTAATAAGTTTCTGCTGTTTGAATTTATTTCCATTTATTTTTTTCCACCGCCAAATTGTTTTATAATTTTAAGTAATAATTATTTGATCTTTTGTTTTACTTCTTTAGGTAATGAAAGCGAAAACAGCCGAGGTGGTGAAGAAAGCACATCTATAACAAATGATCTCAGCACTGACAGCAATACTGAGGACTGTTGTACTAAATCCAGATCTGCAGTACCAAATTTAGCTTCGTCTATTTTATCGAATGTCACATCTGATCAATTATGGGACTCACATAAAAATTTTACTCAAAATAGCAACAATAGTAAATTATCATCGTCAGATATAGAAACAAATGAACATGTGAAGGATACAACAGCCACTTCTGCTCCTGCAAAAGCTTCTAACATTCTTTATACATCTTCGATTTCTCTTTTGTCGAACGCTGCACATAGATGTGGAAGCGAATATGCGTCAAAATTGACTTCTGCTCTTCAAAAGGATAAATAGTTTCGATATGCAATAATTTAATTTACATAATAAATAAAATTCAAGTTATTTAAATTATGCGGAGCATCATTAGATTATCATATCCTCTGACTAATGCCCCTATCACGGTTTTCAACTAAACTCAGTTTGGTCGCCTAAGAGTAGACCAAACTTACACACGACCAAACTGTTTTTTAGTATTATGAACCACAACTGCTTCTTAGTTGAAATTGTCATCGCGTTGCCAACTTAAAATATCAAGTTTGACAGAAAGCAATTAATTTGTGTGAAAATTTAAAATACAAAGTTTTAGAAAAAATATTGTTTTGTATGATTTAGTTCAAAGAAATCATACTAAATGGATACAAATATATGTAGATTTATTTTATGACGACGAAAATGAAGTCGCAAATATAGATGTACTACGTATCGAAGGAAAGAAAGAAATTCGTGATGATTCTAACCATCATGAATTACCCAATGCAAGGTAAGGAATAATCAAAATAGGGAACGAATTCTTTAAAAAATAATTTTGGAATGTTAAGAAAATTTTGTTATGAAGCATAATCAATATTTCCAGTTACGATTTTTCCATATTTTCTACTTTTTACCTGTAACTAGAAAAACCCAACCACCGACTCAACTACTTGAAAACAGTTGTGTATACTCAACGTTTTTCTCAACCAAACTTACTCATAGTTGTAAATGATAGTACCAAAACACAACTGAAAACTCAACTGTTAATTTGGTGGAGAATGGTAATGCAAATTTATCAATCACAACCAAACTATTTTAAAAGTTGAAAACCGTGATAGGGGCATAAATTGGTTTCGGATTAATTACAACCAAATTAAAAGCATTCAATTTAAAACTTTATTTACAGCCTATTTAATTCTCAATTAAATAAATTACAAAATATTGAATTAACGTAGCAGAAATGCTTTTAAATATGATTTTTCAAAGCCTCGTATTTCGGCTTTGAAAAATCATATTATAAACACGATAGGGATGAATTATTTCCCCCAATGAACTAAACTGAGCAAATAGTTTTTCTTGATTTTAGTAGAACACCTTTACAGATAATTACGGATAGGGACTATTGGGTCAAATCCGATAAGCTATATGAGGGCAGTGCGGTCTTTACAGACGGGTCAAAAATTGGGTAAGCACATGGGCTTGTGTCTATATCTTGGGAACGAACCATCGTAGTTCTTTCAGACTGCCGAATGAATGCAGCGTTTTCCAAGCTGAGATCGTGGCGATCCTCAGGGTCACATAACTGGTGGCCAGGAATGTAGCTAAAGATGGGAAGGTAACCTTCTACGTCGACAGCCAGGCAGCGCTACAAATCGAAACTTCTTAGTGACTAGGAGAGCTCTCAATTTGCTTATGGACAAATATAGTGTCAGACTATGTTGGGTTCCTGGCCACAGTAGTGGCCGGGTCGGCGTTAGATTAGGGAATGTGTGACAGATCGGTGAAAATACCGATAGGTGATTATAACAAGGAACTCAGTAATTGGGTAGAGAGCAGGACAAACAGTTCATGTCGAAGTAGGGTGGATTGTAGAGTCTCGAGGGCTATGTGGCCAAAACTTGACTCAGGAAGATCCAAACTGGATAGGAATAGGAAGGTGATGCGAATAGCGATAGGCGCGTTTTCTGGTCACTACTCGGTCAGAGCAAGAACCAGCATTTAGGAAACTGGCCCTCCAGATTTCTGTGTGATTTGCGGGGATCAAGAGGAACCAGAAACCATTGAACATGTTATCTGTCAGCTGCAGGCTTAGATGGCTGAGCAGACGTTTCCATGAAAGCATTATTGATATCGGGAAGTGTTAACGTTAGGATATTATCAGGGGCTTCGTCATGGGAATTCAGTGGCTTAATGACGGATAATAGGGTCAATTCTGTGTAATTAGGGGTAGGGGTGGAGGGGGTAAATATTAATTTTAACGGGCGATAGAAGGGAATTACAATGGACCCAAATGGGTCTCAGAGTGGAGGTCCGTTATAACACCACCCTTCAGAACCTAACCTAACCTAGTTTATGTCCATTGCTAAATTTTTCTCTATGGTTCTATTCCTTTTTACGATTACTTACCACCAATCTACAATTAACATTTTCCTTATTATAGTGTAATATTCTCGTGTGTTCATTGAAAATTAACAGGAAAATAATCTCGTCAAGCTACTCCGTCTAGAACTTGCCGACATGGTGTTGTTCTTGTCAGTCAGCGTAGATTTTTCAGCAGTAACAAAAAATTAAATATACCAGTATCGGTGTGTCAGCTGTTCGATGCAAAAAGAAATCTGTAAATTTAAGCCCGGAGCAAGCATCTATTAGCTTTAAAAAAATAGCACAACCAAATGCTTCTCGCTAATAACGACTAGGCTATACACTAGAGTTGAGCGATATTTGGAAAACTAGTTACTTTTTCACAGCGATTGAAAAAATCACTAATCACAACTGTGACTGAATTTATCAAGGAGCAGTCATTTTTTTATTTTATTCTTAGATTAAAGGTTGGCTAGTATGTAACTAATATTGCCATGGTATCCCACATAGGAGTTTCCTTCGGGAGCTGCAAACGAACTATAATTTCCAGGAGTTTCCAAATTCCACCCCAGTTTCTTCTTGAGTTTTGTTTGGTACTCCACCACAATTTCAACGTGCGCTTCCTTAGAAAGCTAGGTTAGGCCGTCAAAATAGGTCTTTGCATGCTGTTAACACCCGACGACATGAAACAGTAACTCAGTACCGTTAACTGTCGCCAAACATTAATCACACGCCGGGGTGAGACGCAAAACTCTCGAAGGCCAATAAAGGAACAGTGGCCTGGTTGCATTTACGAAGTAATTGCCAACGACGCGTGATGTTTACTCTTCCAGAGCTGCTTTACAACTGAGGGCAGCATGCTTTGAAACTATAGTTCTTTCATACAAACTGTGATTGTTCTTGTATAGTTGATCTGCAGTAAATAAAGGTACCACATAAATTTTTTTTATACCTTCAGCTTTTGTCAAGAAAAAATCGTCAAATCGTGTCAAATCGTCTTTTCTGGCAACGATGCATCGCTTTCACATTTACTTTATTTGCAATTTTATTGTGTCTGCATCTTATAGGTAGTGTTGTTAGACAATTTTTTCTAGAAATAATAAATTTTTAAAAATAAAACAGTCGGACAGAGAACATTTCTCGCGTCATCGTAATTATTTCTTAAGTGCGGTCAGGCTTATGTGTGTTGTTTGGCCTTCGAGAGTTCTTCGTCTCGCTCGTACTGGTTGACTGATCTGCCACGGATAACCGTATAATCTTGCGGTTTTTTGTGGAATTCCTTTAACAACCACGTTGCTACTTCCTATGTGAAGGCATATGTCGTGTACAGTCAGTCACAAAACTTTTTAAACTACTGTTAATAACATCTTGGGCATATGGTCTTAGTTACTCCGCTCTTATTTGTGCAACACCATAATATGCAAATTTACTTTGTATAGTATGTTAAATAAATAAATGAATAAATAAAAATAAGATCGTCAGAATCGTCACAGTTTTCAAAAAAAAACCGTCGAAAAATCGCCATATAAGAATTATTCGTTTTATTGAACAACTAAACTAATACACCATATTATAAATTAAAGGCTATTTTATGTAGCAAAAAACAATTCATCGACATTATTGTCAAAGGTAAGAACTATAAGGTGAAATTAAATTAAAAAACATTCAGAATATATAATAGTGTGTAGTAATTTAGAAATAAAACTAGTTTCAAAATAAAAATAAACATTTTATAATTGTTCCTTTTTTATAAAATTTTTCTTTATGTCAACATTTTAACATTCCGAAGAGTTACACTTCAAATAATCTTTCTGTTTCCAGTAAATTTTAGATCTTGGTTTTAAGATGTGTTCACGTTATATGTATTTGCCTTGTGGAATGTTACTTTTTCACATCGTAAATTCGTACATATAGTCCGAACACCTTCAAACAATAGCATGTGTTATTTCCCTGTGTGCAGTACAAACGACAATTTAGAGCTTGTTCTTTTTCCAAGTGACAACGCATCTGACATCAGCTGGTTTCAAATAAAGCAAGTGTTTGTGGTGTTAAAAATTAAGTAAAATTTTCAGATAAATTAAACTAATATTGATTTAATAGACCTAAAACTAAAAATAAAAGGAAAAAAGTAAGAATTTGTTTACCTTTATAGATTATGTACCAACGTGTGAACACAAAAAATATAAACCTTGATGTAAAACGCAGATTTTGACGTACACATAAAATATCGTGTGTACAATAAAGTGACATTCCACAAGACAAATACATATAATGTGAACACAGCTTTAGTAAGATTAATATTACTAAATATTCTCTCAACATTGGCTGATGAGTTTAGCAAAGTAAATAAATTCAGTAAAGTGCGACTTTGACTCGCGCACGAAGGGTTTCGTACATTCGGTTTTGAGCATTTTTTTAATGTGGCTTTTTTGCTTTTTGAAGTTTTTTTTTCAGTTTAAACGATTTATTTTTTTGAGTTTTGTCGCTTTTTTCTCGTTTTGGCGATTTTTTTCTGTTTTTGGGTTTCTTTTTAATTTTGGCGATTTTTTTAATTTTGGCGATTTTGTTTAATTTTGGCGATTCTGTTTTCATTTTGGCGACTTTTTCTGTTTTTGGGGTTTTATTTCATTTTGACGATTTCTTTTCATTTTGGAGTTTTTTCGTCACTTTGGCGATATTTCCGGTTTTTAGCGATTTATTTTTGTTTTAGAAATTTTTTTTAATTTGGTGCCTTTTATCGTTTTGGCGATGTTTTGTTGTTTTTGGAGATTTTTTTCGTTTCGGCGATTTTAAAATTTTTTAATTTTTAGTTTTACCGTTTTTGAAAATTTCAAGAGTTTTGGTTTCCAAGATACAGTAGGTTGTCAAAATTACATAGTCAAAATTGCATTAACTGATGGAACACCCTTTAATTTAAATTTTCTTAAATTTTAGTGTTAATTGTTGAAGTCTGTATAAAAATACACTAACCTTACAAATTTCAAGTATATATACATACAATTGTATGTATATTACATAGGATTTTAAAATTTTTCGTTGCTCGTTTTGGAATTTTAAAATTGAAGACTTACTTACCTACCAAACATTATTGCCCGGAAGTTCACTGTTGTGGAAGGAGACTTTATGAGTACGCCTGAAATAAGCTCATCCAGTGTGCCACAGGGGAGTATACTGGGGCCAGTTTTGTATTCGATTTATACTTGTGATATGCCATTGAGCAGTAATATTCACACCAGTGATGCCATTAAGATACGAAAGATAAATTTTTCTTATCTTTTGATGACTTCAGGTACCATGTATACTCCTGAAATTTTTCGTATCTTTTGAATCTGTACGCAAAATGTACAAACATTTTTTTATAACATCCCAATTGAATTTGAATGAATTTATTTTGATAGCATCCAATTTGAAGTTTGCTTACTGTATTTTTAAAAATTACATACTATTATTTGTGACTTAAATAAATATAAAAAAAAATTAACTTATGCCAGCCATGCACTACACAAGTTCAGTGCTAAAGTCTGGCACATTGCTCAGTTGTGACACACACTATACAACTAACCTGTGCAGTTTTTATTTTAAAGCTATAAGTGAAGAAGACAACATGTTCAAATACTGCTCTATTTTAGTAATTGCTGTGGCAATAAAAAAGAAACGAAAAGAAAGAAAAAATGCGTGTGTAGTGTAAAAAGTGGTGCATGAATCGTGAAAAATTAGGACAGAAGAACTAAGAATCTGAGCGTTTGCAACATACTCTACACAAGTTCACTGTACAGTTAGTTTTCAAACTTGAGCAAATATTAAAATCGTTTTGATATTTACTAAGTTCACTACGTAAATAGTACAACCACCCCAATACACTACACAAACGCAATGCACAGTGGCAGACTTGTGCAGTGAACTTGTGTAGTGTATGGCTGACATTACATAATATCATTTTCTTTACAATATTACAATGAAATAAAAATGTGATGTTGATAAATATTAAACGTTAAAAATGGATTTTCAAACTTTTTCCAAAATGTATCTTTTTGTGAAAAAAATTTTCTTTTTAGAAACTAAAATGTAACTTTCTCGAAATTTCAATGGCAACACTGATTCACACATCTACATTTGCCGATGATACAGCCTGCCTTAGTATGCACGAAAACCTCACGAGGCTTCCCGATATCTTCATCAACATATTACTCAGCTAGAACTATGGTTAAACATGTGGAGAATAAAGGTAAACGAACAGAAGTGTGCTCAGGTAACATTTACTCTAAGAAAAGACACTTGTTCCCCCACTACAATCAATAATCAAATTGTTCCTCAAAATTTACATGTGAAATACCTTGGTATACATCTTGATCGAAGGCTCACATGGAAACACCACATTGACTCTAAGCTAACGCAAATGAAACTTAAACTAACTCAGATACATTGGCTGGTTGGTAGAAATTCATCTTTCAGCCTAGATTGTAAACTTTTAATATACAAGTCGCTCTTAAAACCTATATGGTGCTACGGAATTCAGCTATGGGGTACTGCTTCAGCTTCCAATGTCGAGAGAATCTAACGAAGGCACAACAAAATTTTACGGTTAATAACATGGTATATAACAAATTCAAATATACATCGTGATTTAAATATGCCACTAGTGACTGAAGAAATTGCAAAATACGCAGTAGAGATCGACCGAAGGCGGTTTTTTTTGCCGAAGCCGAACTTCGGCTAAAATCCTAATCTTCGGCCAAAACCGAAGCCGAAGCCGAATGTTTTAAATTTTAAAAATGATACTTACGTTTTATATGAATTAAGAAAAAACTTTGCTTTTTTGAGATAACTGAAAAAGCTGTAATATCTATTGGATACATAACAAGAAAAAAAATATATGGTGGCTATTTTGCAATTTCTAGATTGCTTTTTCATATGATCACTCACAAGAACATCCAAGTAAAAGAAAATAGAAAGCAACAGGGTTGTATTTCAAAGCAACCCTTTCAAAACGTTAAACACAATAGAAACTGTCGGCGAGCAACGATCAAACATAATTTAATTTTTCAAGCTTGGAATGAAAAATATTCGGCTTCGGCTAATCGGCCGATTTTTGCCATATGCCGAATGCTGGCCGATTACTAACTTTTGGCCATACGCAGGCAAATACTTAACAAAACTCGAGTCACATCCTAATCCGCTTGCTCGTAATATTTTGAACTTTACTGGACACATCCGCCTAAAAAAGAGGGGCACAAGGGCTCTTATTCACAACACTCCAGATCGGACTTCTTGAAAATACTATTATTTTTTTCCTTTTGATTATCACTACTTATTTATTATATATAACTATTACTAATTTTATGTCCGACACTGGGGGCAATAACCGCATTCGAAATCGAGTACTTTGTCATCGAAATGTTGTTAACGTGGATCACGGTAATGGTTATCGAAACAGTATCTACTCGAAGTTACACTCGATTGGTAATCTACTACCGAAAAGAAGTAAATTCCAGCTTTTTGCAGCGAAACAAACCAAAGAAACAAAACAAAGGAAAAAAGAAAGGAGTAATAAAAATATAAGTATTTTCCCAATATGTTCGCATAATTAGTTCAGAAAATATAATTTTAACTGTTTTTAGGGAAAGTGAATATCAATACAAATATTGCCCAATTGACAGTGCAAAAAAATAAATAAGGGAAAAGTCGCTTCCAGATCAAATACAAATAGGGTAAATGGGAAACAAAAAGAAGTATTGGATCAATTTATGATGGAACATTTCATTTCGTTTTGTTTTTCTTATTGGCATATGCTAACAGCAATGTAAAAAATAGTAGTAGGTAACATAAATTACGATCGAATACCGTGATCCAAAAAATTCTAGTCATCGAAATATTTCTGTACACGAACGTGCACTCGATTGCGAATGCCGTGATTTGCCCCCTGGTCGGGCCTAATTATATTTTAAATTTAAGATTTGAATACTAATTGTTAGTTCATATATGAAGATACAATAAATAAAAATCATGTATTAATAAAAAAAATTGGAACACCCTTTAATTTGTAACGCTCATGTATTTGTTGCTGTAGCGACCAAAGGTCTACATACTGTGTCCAAATTTCAGGCCCGTAGCTCTTACGGTTCTCGAGAAAATACCCTGTGACGGACAGCGTAGCGAAAACAATAGGGTTCCTTTTCACCTTTGGTGTACGGAACCCTAAAAAAGTAAATAACATACTCACATAAGTTATGAAAAAAAGTTTATTGTTTGGTAAATTAATAGATTTAACTTTTTTCCAAAATAAACTTACTCGCGCACGCAGGGTTCCGTACGTTGGGCTTTGAGCATTAATATGGCGTTTTTTTGCGTTTTTCACGTTTTTTCAGCTGAAATGATTTTTTTTTCGCTTTTTTCTTGTTTTGGTGTTTTTTTTATGGCGTTTTCTTTTCTGAGCAATATGTTGCATTTATGCTGCCTTTTACATTTCTTTGTGTTCTTTTCTGAAAAGTATGTATTATTTTAAAAATCAACGCGTTCTTTTCTCATGATGTTGCCCTTAAAAAGAAGAAAAATGCTACAAGTAGTAGGGAACTGCCGGTCCGGGCGCCGATTAAAATTGTGAAATTTGGGTAATTAAAATTTGAAATTTGAGAATTTCAGTACAAAATTTTAAAATTTGGGTAATTAAAATTTTAAAATTTTAAAATTCTTGGAAATTTGTGAAATTTGATACCCTTGAGTTTTCGGCGGCACGCTTTGATGTTTTTTTGTTTACATTAGGAATTTTTTGTTTACATTAAGAGTTTTTTGTTTACATTAACCCTTGTGGGAACGGGTGATTTTTTTTTTGGGTTACATTAATTGTGTGAACGGGTGATTTTGTTTTTTGTGGGAATACGTTAAGTGGGTTCATATGTAGGTTGGAGGTTTTTCTTTTTTGTAATGTGTATATATATGTACATATACATATATGACTACGGGAAAATCATGAATATGATTTTTCCTAGTACCAAAGGGAAAATCATGAAATGATTTTTCCTAATACTAATGGGTGTGAAATAGTGAAAATTAATTTTTCCTAATGCCTACGGCAATGCATGAATATTTTTCCTAATGCCTACGGCAATGCATGAATATTTTTCCTAGTGCCGACGGCAATGCATGAATATTATTTTTTTCAAATGCCGACGGCAAAACATGATTATTATTTTTTTTCAAATGCCGACGGGAAAATGATTTTTCATAATTCAGACGGGAAAACATAAAAGTTATTTCTAATGCTAATACAGGAGTTTAAGGCTTATAGTGATTTGGGGTGGGTGGGGTTGTTGTCGTAATACATAACCGAGGGACTTTATGGATTTGTCCGTCCGTCTGTCTGTTGTGCGAGACTGTGATTGGCCGGGGGAGCGTGGTGTAGTTGAGGTAGATGGATTGAGTGTATGTGTGTATACCTGTCTGTTGGAATTTGTGTGATGGTGTGATTGACAGGGGGCGGGGTGTAGTTGAGGTAGATCGACTGCGTGTATGCAGGTGTTGCAAGTCTGTAGGAATTTAAGGCTTATAGTGATTTGGGGTAGGTGAGGGTGTTGTTGTACGAGTAACATGTATCCATGGGAATTTGTGGATGTGTCTGTCCGGAGGAATTTAAGCGAGGCTGTTATTGGGAGGGTTGTGGTGTAGTTGAGGTTGATCGACTGCGTGTATGTATGTATGTCTATATGTTTGTAGGAGCTTAAGGCTGATCGTGATTTAAGAGAGGTGAGGATGTTGTTGTAATATGTAGGAATCTGTATGTATGTATGTATGTCTGTGAAAATTTAAGGCTGATCATGATTTAGGGTAGGTGAGGTTGGTGTAGTAATATGTCTGTGTGTATGTACATATGTTTGTAGGAGTTTAATGCTATTAGTGATTTGAGGATAGGTGAGGGTGTTGTCGTACGAGTGATATGTATGCGTAGAAATCTGTATGCATGTTCGTAGGAGTTTAAGGCTGATCGTGATTTGTGTTGTTGTCAGTGTTGTTTGTAGGAATGACCGTGAGAATTTTTGTATGTATATCTGTAGGAATTTAAGGTTGGCCGTGTTTTGTGAGGGTTGGTGTGTTGTTGAAATAATATGAATTTTTCTTAGATGAAATCTGGTACATGTGTGTGTGTGTGCGTGTGTGTGCGTGTGTGTGCGTATGATTTTCTCACGCTAGTAGTTTTATGTACGTAGAAATAAATTGTATTCAATATCGAGATTTGGTTCTATAAAATGTTTTCATATATCTGATACATATATATAAGTATATTTTCATACTCAAGATTGCTGGGTATTTTGTCATGCTTAAAATTGTCCAGCTTTAAAGTCTGCCTGCGAGAAATTTGTTTATATTACAGATTTTGTTTATTTAACTACGTCCGGCTTCTTTCGCTGAACTTCTTTTCATACGATCAGGGGGATTTATAGTTTCTCTGTCCATAATAAGGTCGTTTAGCTTGGGCATGTGCTCTGACTGAATGGTTTGCGTTGTTCATATATTTTTATGATGTAGATATGTAAGTGTGATTGTCAAGATCTAATAAATACTTGAGTATTGATAAGAAATTTGATATTATGTGTACATACATATCTACAAATTGATTTTATGTATATATGCGGTCTTTTGTTGATGTTGTAAATATTCGCCGGGTCTTTTATGTATAGATGTGAAATATCTTCATAGTTTTTTTTATTTGAATTTAAAAAACGTTGTTTTAATTTTTATCTGTATTTACTTAAAAGTGTGTGAGGATTTTCTGTTTTAAGTAAAACTGAATTCCTTAAGATACATACTTTAGAGTAATAGTAACTATAATAGAAATATTTCCTTTATTTAATTTACATTTGTTTAAAGTTGATGCAGCCTAATAGTCATTCTTAGAAATGTTTTGATATAAAATTTTTTTCCAGCCGTAGGCTTTTTCACCACCTTTTACATTTATTTTAGAACATCTTGCGTTGGCTTTTATAAAATTGTAAACGCTTTGAAATGAAACTGATCCAGCAGTCCAGCTTAGGTGATGATAGTTTTTTGTTAGTCAGCTTGCTTCTTTTTTTTTATTTAATTTTTTTTTGTTGATAAACATTTAAAATCAAAAGGGAGTTTTATATTGAAATTATTATATTCTTAATTGTTGAAAACAATCACTTCTTCTTTTCCGAAGAAATTATTTGAATTACTTTTGAAACCTTACGCGACTATAAAAATTATGTTATTTTTCATATTGCTTAATTTATAAGACTTTTAGAATTTGACATTTGATGGCTATATATTCTAGTATATGATCATGAATAAGAATACAGTAAGCTGATTTCTTTGCTTACAATTTCAAATTAAAATTTTATTCAATTGTCCCGCTATTGACTAAAAGGAGCTTTTATCTTAAACTCTGGTACAGTTATATATAGTAGCTTTGTTGAAATCTTAGATACATATAATAACTATATAGAATTGCATTACGTTTATTTTTAAATTTTATTTTAAGATCAGCATCATATGGATATGAGACTGAACTTAAATGTACTTTTAAATTAGTTAATTCATAATGAACAATTTTATTTTCTTTTTGACTAGCGATCAACAGAAAACGAAGTCGTTTTCTTACAATTTAGGTCTGGCCTCTCAACTGCTCCTCTAGTATACAATATAACTTTGTATGTCAGCATTTCTGTCTACTCTTTGTCAGCGTTAGGGATAATTAAATTTTAAACTTTTTATTCTTCAAATTGTGTTACTTCATACTGATATTATGTTTAAGTACATTAATAAAGTACGAGTGTATGTTTATTTTATGACGGGTGAGCGCCTATGGCTTTTATTTGATGTTCTGGATGAAGTGATTTTTTTTTCTCATTTTATTAAAGTTTAGCGTATTGCGTATATATTTCTAATATATTTAAGTGAGCTTTTTGTATCTGTCAGACAGAGTGAACGTATCAGTTGGTCAGTCAGTCTCTCTTTTTATTTTATTAATTTTTTCTTCTAATGTGTCACTACTATTTTTTCAGATTTTACTACTTGAAATAGAAAATATTTATATAATTTTAAAAGTATTAATATATACATACATATAGGTAAATATATGTATGTACGTAGAAATTAGTTCATATACAAAGAAATACATCTTTAATAATCAACTATTCTAGAAAATCGATCCAAAGTAACACATTTACCTCCATCATCAATTCACCGTCAGTGTTTTCATTAAGTATCAGAAACATTAGAATATCTATGTTTGGAAGAATTTTTACCTCATGTGCTTTTACAAGAGGTTTGCTGGTTTACCCCTTAAAGTTATTTTTTTAACGTAGGCTGCGTTGTATCACATTCAGATCTAATGATTTCTCACTTAGAAAAGGTCCTCATCACCATCAATCATACCTGTATACAATATATTCATGAGTTGAGTTGACCCAGATACAATTGCTGTATACAAATTAATGATTAGAAAATAGCTTTCTCATCACATTCTAACAAGTTTAGTATTTTGCTAACATGCATGCTTTAGCATGCTTCTATCGATAGTGACGCGAGAGTCCGACATTTAGTGGTTTTTCAATTAAAAATCTATACTATTAGAATTATGAATTCACTCTTTGGAATTTTTAACAAAGTAGATACATATGTATGTATTTCATTTGCCCCAAACTCTTAAAATTTCTTTACTTATAAAAGTATGATGTCAGGAATTTTTTTAAATTATACATGCTTCGGCATGCTTCCAATATTTTTCTCGGTAAATTTATTTCATACTCATTCAGATACAGATATAAAGTAAGGTCTGTTTACATTACATTTTACAATTTATGCATGCTTCAGCATGATTCTAGTTGAAGTCTGTATTTATTTAGTAAGTTTGTTTGATACCCATTCATACACATGTACATTGTTAAAGATTGGATATCAAAGTTCAATTTCCTTAGTTTATCTAGAAATGAACAGAGTGAATATCTATTATATTAACCCCATATTCACAATTTAAAATTGTGTGTGCTAGAGCTTTCGAAATCGAAAATGTACAACCTTTACTATAAAAAGTGGTAAACGATGTGTTGCTGAATATTGCACTGTGTTATAGTTCATTTTGAACTCTTAAGTTTTCACAATATTTCATACAGACCATCAAGTTTAGAGAATTCCAGTACATTAGGCTAATTATCTTCCCTGAGACCTAACATTCCTAATCAATCCTTAAAAAAAAAACCAATGCAAACTAGATTTTCCCTTTTTAATTTTATTTATATTTTCATTAAATTTCATCATTTTGTACATCTTCAAATTAGTGTATACTGTATTTTGCACCTTTTTCTCATTCGTTGTTAACTTTAATCGTAAATATTTTAGTTTTCTGGTTAAAAGAACTTTTCTAATTCATGCACTAAGTAAATCCTTATATATCTATATCAATCCACTTATATGAACCATTAATTCTAAATTCTTAACACATAATTCCTCTTAATGATCTATTAAATCATTCTACTATTGATGCTTGCATATTAAGTAATTTTTAATCTTCCATTTATGCATGAATTTTGCAATGTTTATTAAAAAATTCTTTACCATCATCTATTTGTAAGTTTCTTGGTACTCGTACCATTTCAAAAATATTTTCCATTGCCTCGGTTTTTTCGAGTGCAGCTTTTATTTTCAACGATACTCACCATATAAACTTTTTGGAGAGTGTTGTGATCTACTTGATACGTTTTCAGCTATTTATACTAAAATGTAGTTAATTTTCTAATCTATACATTTTATCGCTCAGCTGTTCAATTTGTTTGTCAAAAGATGATTTAATTTTTAAAATGTCTTTATCAATTTTATACCTATCTTCTATCGTGAATTATATTTCACACTCCACACCATTTATTTGCATTTGAATATATCCTTGAATTATATTAATGCCTTAAGCTTTATTATTAATTCATCCTTTAGTTTCTCGATTTGAGTTTCCAGAAACAATTTACTGATAACATTGTTCACCGTCAGTAAATGTTGATGATTCTCTATGTATACATTGGTAGAAATTATATATTTTATTTAGTTTTCAAAATCAAATTTGTCATAGTATTTTCACGTTTTATCAATCATTAAAGAAAATAAACCCACTTTTAAGCCCCATATTTGACCATCAACTTGTATTTTATCTTTATTCAGTTTTAGATTTCTATCACCAAATTTCCATTCATTATTGAAATCTTTAGGTGAGCCATAGTTTGTATCTAATTCAGTTCTTCCTTCCAAGACTAATAAGTCAATATAAGTGTCTTCGGAATTGGAAGTCTGTGAGTAAAAATCACCTTCATAATCGGTACCACCATTTTCAGTATTAACATCATTAAATAAGATGGTATTATCAAATATTGTTCCTTATGCTAGGTTGTTTGGTATACTTGTCGCTATCTTGACTAATGGTTTCTGAGACTTAAGTACTTGTACTATTTTAAGATTCTATATTGTTTTTACTTTGTTCTTTCTTGTGTATTCTGTCAATATTTTTAGAACTATTCATGAATTCTTTGAGAGGTTCTGTTATAGGATCAAAAATATCTCTTAGTTCTTCACGTGTATCTATTTCACCAGTTTTTATACTACAACAACACCAACTGTTTTAAAATTTTCTCATCCATGTTTAATAATACCAAATAAGAGGTATCAGCTATTAAATCAGGTATCACCTATTAGATCAGGTATCAGCTATCAGATCAGCTTATCAGGAGCTGGTCTGGTTTTCAGATCAGCTTATCAGGACCTGATCTGGTTTTCAGATCAGCTTATCAGGAGCTGGTCTGGTTTTCAGATCAGCTTATCAGGAGCTGGTCTGGTTTTCAGATCAGCTTATCAGGACCTGATCTGGTTTTCAGATCAGCTTATCAGGAGCTGGTCTGATTTTCAGATCAGCTTATCAGGACCTGATCTTGTTTTCAGATCAGCTTATCAGGAGCTGGTCTGGTTTTCAGATCAGCTTATCAGGACCTGATCTGGTTTTCAGATCAGCTTATCAGGAGCTGGTCTGGTTTTCAGATCAGCTTATCAGGAGTTGATCTAGTTTTCAGATCAGGTTGTCAGGCAGCTGATCTGTAAAACAGATCAGGTTATCAGGAGCTGTTCAGATTTTCAGATCAGATTATCTGTTTCAAATTGGTTCATCAGTTTACAAGTTGCTGGACATTTATAACATTTAGATGAATGAAGTTTAAGGCCAGATAAAATGCGAAAAACTATACTGTTATGTAGTCAAATTGTTTTCTATGACGATCATCACTTAATTCACTATCTTTGCTTATAATCAAAATTCCATATTTTTAATTCCAACATGATTTATATTTTTCTCATCTTACTTAAACATTATAGTTACGTTATGATTATTTCCTATCAAATATTTGGTGATTCTAGTATAAGTTTGACATTAGTAGAATGCATCAACATTCTTATCTTACCCCATACAAAAATATGCTTCTCACACACAACATGGTTAAATATCGTATTGGTATTACTTCTAGATTTCTTAAAAGAAATAACAGATTCATTATCTGTAAATGTGTAATACCCATGTCTTTCATTAATGAAATTAATTTCTACAGGTATTTATATTTAGGTTGTTAGAGAGATTTTGAGTTTAAATATGAAGATGTTTTAAAGTTTTAGTCCATTAGAACTGTCTAGCCAACCAATCATAATATTATTATTTTTTTATTTATTTTTTATTTATTTTTTTATTTATTTTTTATTTATTTTTTTACCAATTTAACAGACCAACTATTCTTGCAGGAATAGTAATTGATAGAAGGGAACTCTGATTTATTTTTGAGCTAACGTTTGATGACTCATCAAAATTTCGTACCATCCTATATTTAGGTTGTTTTACTAACCGCTTTTGTGTAACTAAATACATTTTTTAAATATTATCTCTTATTATAAAAAAATAAAATAATACAGCTATTCGATTTCAGAAAATATTTTCTAAAATCGTGTAGCTGCAATATTTTATTTTTTATACTAACAGATAATGCTCCATACTCACAAACAAAACATCATAAAAATATCATTTGTTTTGAGTATGAGTATTCGGCAATATTTATGAAATGCATTTAGTTACAAAAAATGTGGTTAGTAAAACAAAGTATATTTTAACAGTTTAAAATCAGTATTTTGTACGATAATACTGGTTTTAAACTCTTAAAATATACTTTGTTTTGACTATGAGTAGGAACCATTATCTCTTATTATAGGAAAAATAAAATAATATAGTCATATGATATCAGAAAATATTTTCCGATATCGTATAGCTACATTATTTTATTTTTTCTATAATAAGAGATAATATTTATGAAATACATTTCATAAATATTGGTACATACTCATAGTCAAAACAACCTAAAAATAGGATGGTACGAAATATTGATGAATCATCAAAATTTCATACCAAGGTATATTTATGTTGTTTTACTAACCGCATTTTGTAACTAAATGCATTTCATAAATATTGCCGAATACTCATACTCAAAACAAATGATATTTTTATGATGTTTTGATTGTGAGTATGGAGCATTATCTGTTAGTATAAAAAATAAAATATTGCAGCTACACGATTTTAGAAAATATTTTCTGAAATCGAATAGCTGTATTATTTTATTTTTTTATAATAAGAGATAATATTTAAAAAATGTATTTAGTTACACAAAAGCGGTTAGTAAAACAACCTAAATATAGGATGGTACGAAATTTTGATGAGTCATCAAACGTTAGCTCAAAAATAAATCAGAGTTCCCTTCTATCAATTACTATTCCTGCAAGAATAGTTGGTCTGTTAAATTGGTAAAAAAATAAATAAAAAATAAATAAAAAAATAAATAAAAAATAAATAAAAAATAAATAAAAAAATAATAATATTATGATTGGTTGGCTAGACAGTTCTAATGGACTAAAACTTTAAAACATCTTCATATTTAAACTCAAAATCTCTCTAACAACCTAAATATAAATACCTGTAGAAATTAATTTCATTAATGAAAGACATGGGTATTACACATTTACAGATAATGAATCTGTTATTTCTTTTAAGAAATCTAGAAGTAATACCAATACGATATTTAACCATGTTGTGTGTGAGAAGCATATTTTTGTATGGGGTAAGATAAGAATGTTGATGCATTCTACTAATGTCAAACTTATACTAGAATCACCAAATATTTGATAGGAAATAATCATAACGTAACTATAATGTTTAAGTAAGATGAGAAAAATATAAATCATGTTGGAATTAAAAATATGGAATTTTGATTATAAGCAAAGATAGTGAATTAAGTGATGATCGTCATAGAAAACAATTTGACTACATAACAGTATAGTTTTTCGCATTTTATCTGGCCTTAAACTTCATTCATCTAAATGTTATAAATGTCCAGCAACTTGTAAACTGATGAACCAATTTGAAACAGATAATCTGATCTGAAAATCTGAACAGCTCCTGATAACCTGATCTATTTTACAGATCAGCTGCCTGACAACCTGATCTGAAAACTAGATCAACTCCTGATAAGCTGATCTGAAAACCAGACCAGCTCCTGATAAGCTGATCTGAAAACCAGATCAGGTCCTGATAAGCTGATCTGAAAACCAGACCAGCTCCTGATAAGCTGATCTGAAAACAAGATCAGGTCCTGATAAGCTGATCTGAAAACCAGACCAGCTCCTGATAAGCTGATCTGAAAACCAGATCAGGTCCTGATAAGCTGATCTGAAAACCAGACCAGCTCCTGATAAGCTGATCTGAAAACAAGATCAGGTCCTGATAAGCTGATCTGAAAACCAGACCAGCTCCTGATAAGCTGATCTGAAAACCAGACCAGCTCCTGATAAGCTGATCTGAAAACCAGATCAGGTCCTGATAAGCTGATCTGAAAACCAGACCAGCTCCTGATAAGCTGATCTGATAGCTGATACCTGATCTAATAGGTGATACCTGATCTAATAGCTGATACCTCTTATTTGGTATTATTAAACATGGATGAGAAAATTTTAAAACAGTTGGTGTTGTTGTAGTATAAAAACTGGTGAAATAGATACACGTGAAGAACTAAGAGATATTTTTGATCCTATAACAGAACCTCTCAAAGAATTCATGAATAGTTCTAAAAATATTGACAGAATACACAAGAAAGAACAAAGTAAAAACAATATAGAATCTTAAAATAGTACAAGTACTTAAGTCTCAGAAACCATTAGTCAAGATAGCGACAAGTATACCAAACAACCTAGCATAAGGAACAATATTTGATAATACCATCTTATTTAATGATGTTAATACTGAAAATGGTGGTACCGATTATGAAGTTGATTTTTACTCACAGACTTCCAATTCCGAAGACACTTATATTGACTTATTAGTCTTGGAAGGAAGAACTGAATTAGATACAAACTATGGCTCACCTAAAGATTTCAATAATGAATGGAAATTTGGTGATAGAAATCTAAAACTGAATAAAGATAAAATACAAGTTGATGGTCAAATATGGGGCTTAAAAGTGGGTTTATTTTCTTTAATGATTGATAAAACGTGAAAATACTATGACAAATTTGATTTTGAAAACTAAATAAAATATATAATTTCTACCAATGTATACATAGAGAATCATCAACATTTACTGACGGTGAACAATGTTATCAGTAAATTGTTTCTGGAAACTCAAATCGAGAAACTAAAGGATGAATTAATAATAAAGCTTAAGGCATTAATATAATTCAAGGATATATTCAAATGCAAATAAATGGTGTGGAGTGTGAAATATAATTCACGATAGAAGATAGGTATAAAATTGATAAAGACATTTTAAAAATTAAATCATCTTTTGACAAACAAATTGAACAGCTGAGCGATAAAATGTATAGATTAGAAAATTAACTACATTTTAGTATAAATAGCTGAAAACGTATCAAGTAGATCACAACACTCTCCAAAAAGTTTATATGGTGAGTATCGTTGAAAATAAAAGCTGCACTCGAAAAAACCGAGGCAATGGAAAATATTTTTGAAATGGTACGAGTACCAAGAAACTTACAAATAGATGATGGTAAAGAATTTTTTAATAAACATTGCAAAATTCATGCATAAATGGAAGATTAAAAATTACTTAATATGCAAGCATCAATAGTAGAATGATTTAATAGATCATTAAGAGGAATTATGTGTTAAGAATTTAGAATTAATGGTTCATATAAGTGGATTGATATAGATATATAAGGATTTACTTAGTGCATGAATTAGAAAAGTTCTTTTAACCAGAAAACTAAAATATTTACGATTAAAGTTAACAACGAATGAGAAAAAGGTGCAAAATACAGTATACACTAATTTGAAGATGTACAAAATGATGAAATTTAATGAAAATATAAATAAAATTAAAAAGGGAAAATCTAGTTTGCATTGGTTTTTTTTTTTAAGGATTGATTAGGAATGTTAGGTCTCAGGGAAGATAATTAGCCTAATGTACTGGAATTCTCTAAACTTGATGGTCTGTATGAAATATTGTGAAAACTTAAGAGTTCAAAATGAACTATAACACAGTGCAATATTCAGCAACACATCGTTTACCACTTTTTATAGTAAAGGTTGTACATTTTCGATTTCGAAAGCTCTAGCACACACAATTTTAAATTGTGAATATGGGGTTAATATAATAGATATTCACTCTGTTCATTTCTAGATAAACTAAGGAAATTGAACTTTGATATCCAATCTTTAACAATGTACATGTGTATGAATGGGTATCAAACAAACTTACTAAATAAATACAGACTTCAACTAGAATCATGCTGAAGCATGCATAAATTGTAAAATGTAATGTAAACAGACCTTACTTTATATCTGTATCTGTATGAGTATGAAATAAATTTACCGAGAAAAATATTGGAAGCATGCCGAAGCATGTATAATTTAAAAAAATTCCTGACATCATACTTTTATAAGTAAAGAAATTTTAAGAGTTTGGGGCAAATGAAATACATACATATGTATCTACTTTGTTAAAAATTCCAAAGAGTGAATTCATAATTCTAATAGTATAGATTTTTAATTGAAAAACCACTAAATGTCGGACTCTCGCGTCACTATCGATAGAAGCATGCTAAAGCATGCATGTTAGCAAAATACTAAACTTGTTAGAATGTGATGAGAAAGCTATTTTCTAATCATTAATTTGTATACAGCAATTGTATCTGGGTCAACTCAACTCATGAATATATTGTATACAGGTATGATTGATGGTGATGAGGACCTTTTCTAAGTGAGAAATCATTAGATCTGAATGTGATACAACGCAGCCTACGTTAAAAAAATAACTTTAAGGGGTAAACCAGCAAACCTCTTGTAAAAGCACATGAGGTAAAAATTCTTCCAAACATAGATATTCTAATGTTTCTGATACTTAATGAAAACACTGACGGTGAATTGATGATGGAGGTAAATGTGTTACTTTGGATCGATTTTCTAGAATAGTTGATTATTAAAGATGTATTTCTTTGTATATGAACTAATTTCTACGTACATACATATATTTACCTATATGTATGTATATATTAATACTTTTAAAATTATATAAATATTTTCTATTTCAAGTAGTAAAATCTGAAAAAATAGTAGTGACACATTAGAAGAAAAAATTAATAAAATAAAAAGAGAGACTGACTGACCAACTGATACGTTCACTCTGTCTGACAGATACAAAAAGCTCACTTAAATATATTAGAAATATATACGCAATACGCTAAACTTTAATAAAATGAGAAAAAAAAATCACTTCATCCAGAACATCAAATAAAAGCCATAGGCGCTCACCCGTCATAAAATAAACATACACTCGTACTTTATTAATGTACTTAAACATAATATCAGTATGAAGTAACACAATTTGAAGAATAAAAAGTTTAAAATTTAATTATCCCTAACGCTGACAAAGAGTAGACAGAAATGCTGACATACAAAGTTATATTGTATACTAGAGGAGCAGTTGAGAGGCCAGACCTAAATTGTAAGAAAACGACTTCGTTTTCTGTTGATCGCTAGTCAAAAAGAAAATAAAATTGTTCATTATGAATTAACTAATTTAAAAGTACATTTAAGTTCAGTCTCATATCCATATGATGCTGATCTTAAAATAAAATTTAAAAATAAACGTAATGCAATTCTATATAGTTATTATATGTATCTAAGATTTCAACAAAGCTACTATATATAACTGTACCAGAGTTTAAGATAAAAGCTCCTTTTAGTCAATAGCGGGACAATTGAATAAAATTTTAATTTGAAATTGTAAGCAAAGAAATCAGCTTACTGTATTCTTATTCATGATCATATACTAGAATATATAGCCATCAAATGTCAAATTCTAAAAGTCTTATAAATTAAGCAATATGAAAAATAACATAATTTTTATAGTCGCGTAAGGTTTCAAAAGTAATTCAAATAATTTCTTCGGAAAAGAAGAAGTGATTGTTTTCAACAATTAAGAATATAATAATTTCAATATAAAACTCCCTTTTGATTTTAAATGTTTATCAACAAAAAAAAATTAAATAAAAAAAAAGAAGCAAGCTGACTAACAAAAAACTATCATCACCTAAGCTGGACTGCTGGATCAGTTTCATTTCAAAGCGTTTACAATTTTATAAAAGCCAACGCAAGATGTTCTAAAATAAATGTAAAAGGTGGTGAAAAAGCCTACGGCTGGAAAAAAATTTTATATCAAAACATTTCTAAGAATGACTATTAGGCTGCATCAACTTTAAACAAATGTAAATTAAATAAAGGAAATATTTCTATTATAGTTACTATTACTCTAAAGTATGTATCTTAAGGAATTCAGTTTTACTTAAAACAGAAAATCCTCACACACTTTTAAGTAAATACAGATAAAAATTAAAACAACGTTTTTTAAATTCAAATAAAAAAAACTATGAAGATATTTCACATCTATACATAAAAGACCCGGCGAATATTTACAACATCAACAAAAGACCGCATATATACATAAAATCAATTTGTAGATATGTATGTACACATAATATCAAATTTCTTATCAATACTCAAGTATTTATTAGATCTTGACAATCACACTTACATATCTACATCATAAAAATATATGAACAACGCAAACCATTCAGTCAGAGCACATGCCCAAGCTAAACGACCTTATTATGGACAGAGAAACTATAAATCCCCCTGATCGTATGAAAAGAAGTTCAGCGAAAGAAGCCGGACGTAGTTAAATAAACAAAATCTGTAATATAAACAAATTTCTCGCAGGCAGACTTTAAAGCTGGACAATTTTAAGCATGACAAAATACCCAGCAATCTTGAGTATGAAAATATACTTATATATATGTATCAGATATATGAAAACATTTTATAGAACCAAATCTCGATATTGAATACAATTTATTTCTACGTACATAAAACTACTAGCGTGAGAAAATCATACGCACACACACGCACACACACGCACACACACACACATGTACCAGATTTCATCTAAGAAAAATTCATATTATTTCAACAACACACCAACCCTCACAAAACACGGCCAACCTTAAATTCCTACAGATATACATACAAAAATTCTCACGGTCATTCCTACAAACAACACTGACAACAACACAAATCACGATCAGCCTTAAACTCCTACGAACATGCATACAGATTTCTACGCATACATATCACTCGTACGACAACACCCTCACCTATCCTCAAATCACTAATAGCATTAAACTCCTACAAACATATGTACATACACACAGACATATTACTACACCAACCTCACCTACCCTAAATCATGATCAGCCTTAAATTTTCACAGACATACATACATACATACAGATTCCTACATATTACAACAACATCCTCACCTCTCTTAAATCACGATCAGCCTTAAGCTCCTACAAACATATAGACATACATACATACACGCAGTCGATCAACCTCAACTACACCACAACCCTCCCAATAACAGCCTCGCTTAAATTCCTCCGGACAGACACATCCACAAATTCCCATGGATACATGTTACTCGTACAACAACACCCTCACCTACCCCAAATCACTATAAGCCTTAAATTCCTACAGACTTGCAACACCTGCATACACGCAGTCGATCTACCTCAACTACACCCCGCCCCCTGTCAATCACACCATCACACAAATTCCAACAGACAGGTATACACACATACACTCAATCCATCTACCTCAACTACACCACGCTCCCCCGGCCAATCATAGTCTCGCACAACAGACAGACGGACGGACAAATCCATAAAGTCCCTCGGTTATGTATTACGACAACAACCCCACCCACCCCAAATCACTATAAGCCTTAAACTCCTGTATTAGCATTAGAAATAACTTTTATGTTTTCCCGTCTGAATTATGAAAAATCATTTTCCCGTCGGCATTTGAAAAAAAATAATAATCATGTTTTGCCGTCGGCATTTGAAAAAAATAATATTCATGCATTGCCGTCGGCACTAGGAAAAATATTCATGCATTGCCGTAGGCATTAGGAAAAATTAATTTTCACTATTTCACACCCATTAGTATTAGGAAAAATCATTTCATGATTTTCCCTTTGGTACTAGGAAAAATCGTATTCATGATTTTCCCGTAGTCATATATGTATATGTACATATATATACACATTACAAAAAAGAAAAACCTCCAACCTACATATGAACCCACTTAACGTATTCCCACAAAAAACAAAATCACCCGTTCACACAATTAATGTAACCCAAAAAAAAAATCACCCGTTCCCACAAGGGTTAATGTAAACAAAAAACTCTTAATGTAAACAAAAAATTCCTAATGTAAACAAAAAAACATCAAAGCGTGCCGCCGAAAACTCAAGGGTATCAAATTTCACAAATTTCCAAGAATTTTAAAATTTTAAAATTTTAATTACCCAAATTTTAAAATTTTGTACTGAAATTCTCAAATTTCAAATTTTAATTACCCAAATTTCACAATTTTAATCGGCGCCCGGACCGGCAGTTCCCTACTACTGCTACATGTCATTGTTTTCCGCCGAAACTTGTTGGAAAATTGTTCTTTTGTAAACGCAAAATATGCAACACTTCTTAAAAATCAAGTGAGCATTTAAAAATGTTGCCAAATTACATGTAACATATATGTTACACTTTTCTTTTAGAAAAGAAAACGCCATTAGCTTTTGGCGTTTGTTTAAATTTTGGCGATTTTTTTCATTTTGGCGATTTTTTTTCATTTTGGCGACTTTTTTAATTTTGGCGATTTTCCGGTTTCTTGCGATTTATTTTCGTTTTAGAATTTTTTTTCGTTTTGGCGATTTTTTTTTGGTTTTTGGCGACTTTTTTTTTATTTGGCGATTTTATAATTTTGGGCTTTTTAGGTTTTACCGGTTTTGAAAATTTCAAGAGTTTAGCTCTTACGGTTTCCAAGATACAGCAAGTTGTCAAAATTACATAGTCAAAATTGTATTAACTGATGGAACACGCTTTAATTTAAATTTTTTAAACTTTTAGTGTTAATTGTGTTAAATATACTAACCTTACAAATTTCAGTTGTATATACATACAATTGTATGTATATTACATGGGATTTTAAAATTTTTCGTTGCTCGTTTTGGAACACCCTTTAATTTTGAACTCTCATGTATTTGTTGTTGTAGCGGCCAAAAGTCTACACACTGTGTCCAAATTTCAGGCCCGTATCTCGAGAAAATACTCTGTGACAGACGGACAGCGTAGCGAAAACAATAGGGTTCGTTTTCACCTTTGGTGTACGGAACCATAAAAAGCACACATGCATACACAAAACTACGCATAAAATATGAGCTGAAAAATAAGACTTGTATTGTGTGAACGCCTATGAAAGTTCAAAGAAGAAAAAGTGATAAGCTTAGCAACAAGACTTAACTAGTGTGAACTGAGACTTAGACACAAGAAATTTAATGTTTCTTTGACAGAAGGGTTCTCCCCTATGGAAAGGGCCGTGCAGGTTTTCACGGACGGTTTAAGACGGAGGGAGGGAGGGGGGAAACAAAAAAACACACAAAGTACCCTTGAGGAATACTCTATATGAGTACCTCAAAGGAAAAAAATTTTGAAGTGAGTTCTAACGGCAGAAATGCCTATTTTACTGTGAGTTCTGAAGTTCGTAATGACAACAATAAAAATAACAAATTTGATGATAGACTTACTGTGAGTTCTGATGATCTTAATTTAAAAAAAATAAATAAAAAACTTGATGACAGACTTTTTTTAACGGCTAAGCCAATTTTTCGTCAGCGATCGACTTCGCTTTGTCCAATGTCAACTGATTCGTTACCATTACAGTTGCCTACTACTTCGTCATTTAAATCAGCGATATCATCCGATTCATCACTTACCCAATTAGTCACTGAAAATAAAAAAAGCCCAAAACCCAAGGTCCAAATTGGAATGGACCGATATATTATTGTGGGAAAGCGCGGGCGAAGCCCTAATTCTACTAAAATTGCATCTGCTTCAAAGGTATCTAGGGATAACAGCGCATCATCTACTAATCGTTTTCAAATATTGCAAGATGACAACGACACACCTGATATATCCGCGAAAAAAACCTCCAAGCCGCCACCAATATATTTGAGAGAAAAAAATTCAAACGCTCTTATTAAGAAATTAATTTCGGTAATTGGTGAGAATAAATTTCACATTGTTCCAATAAAACATGGCAATATCGATGAAACGAAAATTCAAATCTATGACGAAACTGATTTCCGCAAAATGGTTGCTGAATTTGAAAAAAGTAAAACAAGCTTCTACACATACCAGCTTAAGAGCGCTAAAGGCATGCAGATCGTATTGAAGGGCATAGATTCTTATGTTGCCCCCGAAGAAATAAAAGATGCACTCTTCCTCCAGGGGTTCAAGGTAAAAAATGTGTCCAATATAATAAATAGAGAAAAGATTCCCCAACCCCTATTTCGTGTTGAACTTGAGCCTAATGATATAAAATTGAAAAAAAAATGAGACGCATCCAATTTATAATTTAAAATACCTCTTGTACCGAAAAATCACAGTTGAAGAGCCACATAAGCGTTCAGGTCCTGTACAGTGCCATAATTGCCAAGAATATGGCCATACAAAAACATACTGCAATTTACCCTCTGTTTGTGTTGTGTGCGGCGAATTACACGGCACCGCTAGCTGCAACAAACCAAAAGATCAAAGTGATAAAAAATGCAGTAATTGTGGAGGTAATCACACCGCTAACTACAGAGGTTGTCGTGTGTACTCTTTGGTAAAGAAGACTATGGTGCAAAAACCTAAATTAGCTCCAGCTCAATCAGCAAAGTCTTACTCTGCCACTTTTCAAATGAGCAAATGAGCCAACCAGTTACTTCCCGTGTATCGTATGCAGATGCTGCTAAGGCTAGTTCTATTCCGACACAAAATGTTTCACCGCAAAATAATTCTACAAATACACACTCAAACTTTAATTATAATCGCCTTGAAGCCACTATTGAAAATCTTGTGCAAACTATAAACAATTTTACAACAAATATGACTAGCATGATGCAAGAAATGTTGCGAATGCAGAATACTCTGCTTCAAGCAATACTTAATAAGCCATGAACACGTTAACAATATGTTTCTGGAACGCAAATGGCATTCGCCAACATAAAAATGAACTTGAGCACTTCCTCACGGAAAAAAATATTGATATAATGTTGGTCTCTGAGACTCATTTGACTTCGAGAAGCCTTTTTAAAATTTATGGCTACACTTTATATGATTCAAAGGACCCGAGAGGAAGAGCATGCGGTGGATCAGCAATTTTAATAAAGTCAAGACTCAAGCATTATATTATTGATAACATTTGTGAAGAACATTTACAAGCAACGAATATTTGTATTGAAAATTTTTCCAATAATTTTGTCATATCATCAATTTACTCTCCTCCTAGATTCGCAATTACTGAGCATCAATACGAGGATTTTTACAAATCTCTGGGTCCTTGTTTCGTAGCAGCTGGCGACTATAATGCTAAACACACGTTCTGGGGTTCGCGTCTTATTACACCCAGAGGTCGAGCGTTGTTCAATACAATTTCCAAAATGGGCTTGGATGTCATTTCAAGTGGGGAGCCCACTTATTGGCCTACTGACATACATAAAATTCCGGATGTAATAGACTTTGGCGTTATGAAAAATATCTCTAGGGATTTAATTCAAATTGAAGCTTCTCTAGATCTCTCGTCCGATCACTCTCCCACGATCGTTACAATTTGTAGCCCATTAAGAAGTGATTTACCTCACCCATATGCCAATTTGATAAATCGTGTAAATTGGCTGCGATTCAAAAAATATCTTAGTAGTCATTGCACGGAAAACATTACACTAAGAACACCTGATGATGTTGAATCTAACATTGCAAATCTTAACGAAAATATTAAGCAGGCTGCTAAACATGCCACTACCTCCTATCCGCAGACTGGGTTTAATAGACTATATTCTACAGATATTGAACGTCTCGTATGTCACAAAAGAAGAGCTAGAAGGGAATGGCAACAGCACAGATCACCCCAGAATAAAATTAGATTTAAAGAGTGCACTAAACGACTCCAAGAGCTGCTTGCACATGAAAAAACTGCATCTCTTAAAAACTATCTGGAAAATCTTGATGTCACACCAGCATCTGATTACTCTTTATGGCGTGCTGCTAGAAAGCTTAAAACACCCGTTGAGTTTAAACCACCTCTGCGCACATCTACCGGAGGTTGGGCAAGAAGCGATACTGAAAAAGGTAACATATTTGCTGAGCACTTAAAATCCGTTTTTACGCCAAATATATGTACTGGTGTTGCTGATTTGCCGAATATAGTCGCTCTACCCCCTCAACACATAAAGTTTAAGATGCGTGATTTACAAAAATTAATTGCTGAACTCAACCCGAAGAAAGCTCCGGGTTTTGATGGAATTAGTAACCAGATGCTAATAAAGTTGCCTCGTATTGCAATTAGAATACTGTTATTTATTTTTAACGCCATTTTACGACTGCAGTATTATCCAAATAGCTGGAAGCTTGCCAAAGTTAAAATGATTCCAAAGCCGGGCAAAGACTTTACCAAGGCTAAGTCATACAGGCCAATAAGTCTCCTATCAACAATGTCAAAGCTTTTCGAAAAACTGCTCATGACAAAATTGTCCCCAATTCTAGTTAATAGTGGGTGCATACCGGACCATCAATTTGGTTTTAGAAGTCAGCATAGCACCATTGAACAAACTCATAGATTGGTCCAATTTATAAGAAGAACATTTGAAGAAAGGAAGTATTGTTCTGCGCTGTTTATCGACGTTTCTCAGGCATTTGATAAAGTGTGGCATGGAGGCCTAGTTTTAAAATTAAAAACATACCTGCCAATAAACGTAGTAAGTCTTTTGAAAAGTTACATTACTGCCCGGAAGTTCACTGTTGTGGAAGGAGACTTTATGAGCATGCCTGAAACTATCTCATCCGGTGTGCCACAGGGGAGTATACTGGGGCCAGTTTTGTATTTGATTTATACTTGTGATATGCCTCTGAGCAGCAATATCCACACTTCCACATTTGCTGATGATACAGCCTGCCTTAGTATGCATGAAAATCCTTACGAGGCACCCCGATATCTTCAAGAACACATTACCCAGCTGGAACTATGGTTAAACTTATGGAGAATTAAGGTAAACGAACAAAAGTGTGTTCAAGTAACATATACATTACGAAGAGATACGTGTTTACCCATTCGGATTAACAATCAAGTTGTCCCTCAACATACTCATATGAAATATCTTGGTATACACCTTGATCGACGGCTTACTTGGAAACACCACATTGACTCTAAGTTAACCCAAATGAAACTAAAATTAACTCAGGTACATTGGCTTATTGGTAGAAATTCAACCCTCAGTCTAGATTACAAACTTTTGATATACAAGTCACTTTTGAAACCGATATGGTGCTACGGAATTCAACTATGGGGCACTGCTTCAGCTTCCAATGTCGAGAGAATCCAACGAAGGCAAAATAAAATTTTGCGATTAATAACATCGGCTCCATGGTATATAAAAAACTCAAATATACATCGTGATTTAAACATGCCACTAGTGATTGAAGAAATTGTAAAATATGCAGGCAAATATTTAACAAACCTCGAGTCATATCCTAATCCGCTTGCTCGTAATATTTTGAACTTTACTGGACACATCCGCCTAAAAAAGAGGGATACAAGGGCTCTTATACTCAACACTCCAGATGGGACTAACTGAAAATAATTTTTATTTTTTATTTATTTTTTCTTCCTTTTGTTTATCACTACTTAAATATGTATTATTTATAACTATCTCTAAATTTATGTCCGACAGTGGTCGGGCCTAATAATTATATTTTAGAATTAAGATTTGAATACTTATTGTTAGTTCATATAGGAAGATACAATAAATAAATATCATGTATTATATAAAAAAAAAAAAAAAAATTTTAATCGTTAGGGTGTGTTATTATTTCTATAAAACCTGCATACTTGGACATATTTTTACCCTTATAATACAAAAGATAATAGCGGATAACTCTTTATTTCTTTATGTAGAGAAAATTATTGTGAAGTTAGCAGGTTGCCTAGAAATGATAGGAGATCTTGGCGATTGGAATTGTGAGATTTTGGATAGGAACTGCACCTTGACAAACTATCTAATCCAAATCCATGTGTCTGATCAAAAACATATCCATACCTAATAAAATATTTTTTTCCAACAATGATATATTGAAAATTTCAAAGTTTAAGAAAGATCCAATAAATTATTATGGGCCCTTAACTAATGCCGCTGATCGCAAATTTCTTGTTTTTGGTTGTGCATATTCCATAATTCAGTATAACCCGTTTAATTACCCAACGGTTAAATACCTTTATTGCTAATTTGCCCCAAATATTGAATCCCCGTTTTTTACATTCTTTTTTCACACAAAAGTCTACGCTTAATTAACTTTTGTTTAATTACCCATTTCGGGTAATTACCCAGTAATATATTCGTTTATTTGCCCAAAACTACTGAAGTATACTTATATCTATGAAATTCTGCAATCTAATTTATGCACCTTGTCTATTTATTTTTTGTAATATTAATTGTTTTTGGAACATAATAGAATAGTTTACTTGAAGAAATACATTTGGATGTGCATTTGATTTCAAATAATTATGTACTACATACCACAGTGAGTTCGGATAAATGCATTTCTCAAGGTATTTAAGCATATTCTCATAATTACCTCTATGAGGTAATTAAACGTCTTCGCTTTATTACCTTTCTCGGATAATTACCCCAGAAATCATGACATTTTTGATGAGGTAATTAACCGCAGTTTACTGTATAATCAAATTTGAATTTGAAAACATTTAAAAAAAAATTTTTTTTGTTATGAGGAATAACATATTTTGTCATGAAACGAAAACAATATAGCGTCTTACAAAATATAAAATATTTTTGTGAAGAAGATATCTTTATTAAAATAATCTAATGAGGCCTATCGTACTTTATGTTAATAAAAACGCATAGTTATTATTACATATTTTCCCAACGTTTCGTGAATTTTTTGTTCACTTTATCAAGGGATTCGTCTATTTTATTAAAAAAGAAAACAACAATATTTTAACACCATTTCATAATAATTAACAAAACATTTTTTAAATTTTACTTACAATATATGTTGATTATTATATTTCCATTATGTAAAATATATATATGTATATATGTATATATATGTATATGGTTAACGAATTTGTTTTACAACACACACAAACTAAATAACTAATATCACAGCTAATACTTCTAGGTTATTGCTAATTTATAATTTGCGCTTAAATTATCAGTGTCTTCTTTTATATTCATTGTTTTGTTGATTTTTTGTTGTATCCTTAAACTTTCTGTTATGTATCTCTTTCTTGTGTTATTCACTTTGTCCAGTATTTTTATGTTGTCAAAATCGGGCTGATGTTTAGTTTTTATTATGTGTTGTGACAGGGCGGTACTTTCTTTGTTTCTGTTTATGTCAGTCTTATGTTCATTAACTCTTATCTCTAAATTTCTAAATTGATATTTAACAATTTCTAACAAGTGTTTTGAGTCTGGCAACGCATAACAACATGTCTGGCAATTTTTGCATATGACAACCGTGTGAACTGACAATTTTTTCACTGGCGATTTTGTCAGATGAATTTATTGTCATACAACCGTCTGGCAATAAATTGTTAGATTTTCTGACAAATTTGATACAACCGTGTGAACTGGCAATCTACCTTTTGCTGGCAATTTCTCATTGCCAGTACCAAAGTATATTTATATAAAGTATATGCAGGTCTACAACAACTAAGAAAATACAAAAACAACATGCGCTTTGTTTATGTAAAAATAATGGATGAATGTCAAAAACAGATGATTATAACCAGACCTGGGCAACTTGCATTATTTTCATAAGAAGTGATTGAAAAACAAAAATTTTATTGAAAATTTAAATTTGGTGCATGTAATGCACTATTTTTTGCACTAAAATAAAATCTCTTAAAATAATGGATTAATATTGCATTAGCAGCTAATCGTATGGCGAAAGATGCACTAATTTTATATTGCCACTGAGCACATGAAGTAATGCAATATTATTGCAACATCACATATTGTACATAGTAAAATTATATAAAACGTAATCATATTTTTATCATATAGCGAAAATCGAGTTCTCGTTGTACCTTCATAGTGAACAGACATAATAGCGGAATTTTTCTTACATACAAACTAAATAAAAAAAAAAATCATACAAAAATATTCGTAGTACATATTGACTATAATAAATAAGCTTTATTTGCTTTGCAAATATTTTTTACATATAGAAGTAACAAAAACAAAAAAAACCGTAAACAAAAAAACATACAAACATACCCTTGAGGAATACTCTATATGAGTACCCCAAAGGAAAAAAATAGTGAAGTGAGTTCTAACGGCAGAAATGCCTATTTTACTGTGAGTTATGATGCTCATAATGATATCAATAAAAATAAAATATCTGATAATAGACTTGCTGTGAGTTCTGAAGCTCTTAATAAAAATCAAAAATCTGATGATGGACTTTTTCTAACGGCAAAACCACAGTTTCGTCAGCGATCAACTTCGCTTTGTCCAATGACAACTAGTGAATCGTTAAAATTAGCGTTGCCAAGTACTTCTACATTTAACTCAGCGATATCATCCGCTTCGGGCTCAAGGTCATCACTTAACCAAGTTGTCACTGAAGATAAGAGCTAAAACCCAAGGTCCATGTCGGAATGGACAGATACGTTATAATTTTAAAGCGCGGGCGAAGCCCCAATTCTACTAAAATTTAATCTGCTCCAAAGATGTCTAGGGATAACAGCGCATCCTCTACTAATCGGCAAAACCGTTTTAAAATATTGCAAGATTACAATGACAAACCCACTGAATCTGCGAACAAAACCTCCAAGCCGCCACCAATCTATTTAAGAGAAAAAAACTCAAACGCTCTTATTAAAAAATTAATTTCGGTCATTGGTGAGACTAAATTTCACATTGTTCCAATAAAACGAAAAAGATTTTCGCAAAATTATTACTGAATTTGAAAAAAGTAAAAAAAGTTTCTACACATATCAGCTTAAGAGTGCCAAAGGCCTGCAGATCGTATTGAATTGCATAGATTCTTATGTTGTTCCCGAAGAAATAAAAGATGCACTCGTTCTCCAGGGATTTAAGGTAAAAATGTATCTAACATAATAAATAGGGAGAAGATTCCTCAACCTCTATTTCGCGTCGAACTTGAGCCGAATGATATAAAATTGAGAAAAAATGAGACGCACCCAATTTATAATATAAAATATCTTTTATACCAAAAAATAACAGTTGAAGAACCACACAAGCGTTCTGGACCCGTACAGTGCCATAATTGTCAAGAATATGGCCACACAAAAACTTACTGCAAGTTACCTACAGTTTGTGTTATTTGCGGTGAATTGCATGGTACTGCTAGTTGTACTAAACCAAAAGATGCAGTAATTGTGGAGGTAATCACACCGCTAACTATAGAGGATGTCCTGTATATTCTTTCGTCAAACAGACTATGGGGCAAAAACCTAAATTAGCTCCAGCACAAACAGCAAACGCTTACTTCGCCACTTTTGCTCAAATAAGCCAACCAGTCAGTTCACGTGTATCGTATGCCGATGCAGCTAAGACTAGTTCTATCCCCACACAAAATGTTCCACTTCCAAATAATTCCACAAATGCAAACTCAAGCTTTACCTTAAGTCGTCTTGAAGCTACTATTGAGAATCTGGTGCTAACTATAAATAATTTTACAACAAATCTGACTAGCATGATGCAATAAATGCTGAGAATGCAGAACACTCTGCTTCAACCATTAGTTAACAAGCCATGAACACGTTAAAAATATGTTTCTGGAACGCAAACGGCATTCGCCAACATAAAAATGAACTTGAGCACTTCCTCAGGGAAAAAAATATTGATATAATGTTGTTTTCTGAGACTCATTTGACTTCAAGAAGTCTATTCAAAATTAATGGCTACAATTTATATGATTCAAAGGATCCAAGAGGAAGAGCTTGCGGTGGATCAGCAGTTTTAATAAAGTCAATACTCAAGCATTATATTATTGACAACATTTGTGAAGAACATTTACAAGCAACGAATATTTGTGTCGAAAATTTTTGCACTAATTTTGTCATATCATCGATTTACTTCCCTCCAAGATTCGCAATTACTGAGAATCAATTCGAGGATTTCTACAAATCTCTCGGCCCTTATTTCGTAGCAGCTGGCGACTATAATGCTAAACATACGTTCTGGGGTTCGCGTCTTATTACACCCAGAGGTCGAGCGTTTTTCAATACAATTTCCAAAATGGGCGTCCAACATTTCGAGTGGAGAGCCCACTTATTGGCCTACTGACATACATAAAATTCCGGATGTTATAGATTTTGGTGTCATGAAAAATATTTCTAGGGAATTAGTTCACGTTGAAGCTTCCCTAGATCTATCGTTCGATCACTCTCCCACGATCGTTACGGTATGTAGCCCACTGGGAAATGCTCTACCTCCATCACATGTGAAGATGGTCAGTCGTGTTAATTGGCTGCGATTCAAATAATATCTCAGTAGTCATTGCACGGAAAACATTACGTTAAGAACACCAGAAGATATTGAAGCTAACATTGCTAATCTTAACGAAAATATTAAGCAGACTGCTGAACATGCCACTACCTCCCATCCGCAGACTGGGTTTAATATAATATATTCTACGGATATTGAGCATCTTGTATGTGAAAAGAAAGAAGAGCTAGAATTGAATGGCAACAGCACAGATCACCCCAAAATAAAATTAAATTTAAAGAGTGCACTAAAAGGCTCCAAGAGCTGCTTGCAATTGAAAAAAATTCATCTCTTAAAAATTATCTGGAAAATCTCGATGTCACACCAGCATCTAATTACTCTTTGTGGCGAGCTGCGAAAAGGATCAAAACACCCGTTGAGTTTAAACCACCTCTGCGCACTTCTACCGGAGGTTGGGCAAGAAGCGATACTGAAAAAGGTAACATATTTGCTGAGCACTTAAAATCCGTTTTTACGCCAAATATATGTACTGGTGTTGCTGATTTGCCGAATATAGTCGCTCTACCCCCTCAACACATAAAGTTTAAGATGCGTGATTTACAAAAATTAATTGCTGAACTCAACCCGAAGAAAGCTCCGGGTTTTGATGGAATTAGTAACCAGATGCTAATAAAGTTGCCTCGTATTGCAATTAGAATCCTGTTATTTATTTTTAACGCCATTTTACGACTGGAGTATTATCCACACAGCTGGGAGCTTGCCAAGGTCAAAATGATTCCAAAGCCGGGCAAAGACTTTACCAAGGCTAAGTCATACAGGCCAATAAGTCTCCTATCAACAATGTCAAAGCTTTTCGAAAAACTGCTCATGACAAAATTGTCCCCAATTCTAGTTAATAGTGGGTGCATACCGGACCATCAATTTGGTTTTAGAAGTCAGCATAGCACCATTGAACAAACTCATAGATTGGTCCAATTTATAAGAAGAACATTTGAAGAAAAGAAGTATTGTTCTGCGCTGTTTATTGACGTTTCGCAGGCATTTGATAAAGTGTGGCATGAAGGACTTATTTTAAAATTGAAATCATATCTACCAATAAATTTTCTGAATTTATTAGAAAGCTACATTACTATCCGGAAGTTCACGGTTGTGGACGGAGAATTCATGAGTGTGCCAGAATCTATATCATCCGGAGTGCCACAGGGGAGCATACTGGGGCTAGTTTTGTATTTGATTTATACTTGTGATATGCCTTTGAGAAGTAATATCCATACATCTACGTTTGCCGATGATACAGCCTGCCTAATGCATTAAACACATTCACCACAGCAGGCTACACGAACACACGACTTCAAATGCCGCTAGCAGCATTTGTCGCCTCGTAGCCAGCTACTTAATTATTTTGGAGACGGCAGCAGCACCATCTGCAGCTCATATTCAAGTACAAATACATAGTTCAGTATTGCCACTTTCATATATTTTGCATTTATAAAAATTAATTTTTCTTTTAAAATGTACTTATTTCACATAATGAATCAATTTATTCTTTACATCAATTTTTGGATATTGTTTCTAGTAAATAGTATGAAATAATTGTACGATATCATTCATTCACCATTTTGTATTATACTGGCAACACTGCATTTGCTCATTGTAGCCAGAGAAATAGAAATTAGTTTAAAGTTGGCGACAGCTACAACGGTGGTCGTGCAGTCGTGTAGCCTGCTGTCGTTAAAATAATTGTTACCATAAGAATGTGTGTATTCTATTTTTGAGAGATTGTAGCCCGTAGCCTGCTGTGTCGAATGTGTTTAATGCATAAGTATGCACGAAAACCCTAACGAGGCTTCCCGATATCTACAAGAACATATTACACAACTGGAACTATGGTTAAACTTATGGAGAATTAAAGTAAAGGAGCAAAAGTGTGTTCAGGTAACATTTACGCTGCGAAGAGATACTTGTTCTCCAATTCGAATCAACAATCCAGTTGTTCCTCAACATTCACACGTAAAATACCTTGGTATACACCTTGATCGATAACTTAAATTGAAACTCCATATTGACTCAAAGCTAACACAAATGAAACTCAAATTAACTCAGATACATTGGCTGATTGGTAGAAATTCAATACTCAGCCTAGACTGCAAACTTTTACTATACAAGTCACTTTTTAAGCCAATATGGTGCTACGGAATTCAGTTATGGGGCACTGCTTCAGCTTCTAATGTCGAGAGAATCCAACGTAGGCAAAACAAAATTTTTCGTTTGATAACATCGGCTCCATGGTACATTAATAATTCCAGTTTACATCGTGATTTAAATATGCCACTAGTGATTGAAGAAATTGCAAAATATGCAGGCAAATACTTAACAAAACTCGAGTCACATCCTAATCCGCTTGCTCGTAATATTCTGAACTTTACTGGACACATCCGCCTAAAAAAGAGGGACACAAGGGCTCTTATTCTCAACACTCCAGATGGGACTTCTTGAAAATACTTTTTTTCTTCCTTTTTGATTGGCACTACTTATGTATTATTTATATCTACTGCTAAGTTTGTGTCCGACACTGGTCGGGCCTAATAACTATATTTTAGGTTTAAGATTTGAATACTTATTGTTAGTTCATATTTGAAGATACAATAAATAATTACAAGCATTAAAAAAATATATTTATGCAGTTCCGCTTACAAGTTAGGAAATATTCGAGAAAAAATTTAAATTTTGTTTTTTTTTTACCAACCTTGGTCCACTGTTCTGCTAGTTAAGAAGTCAAATCTTTTTCGATTTTAAAAAAAGCCAAAATTTAAATTTTTTCTCTCGAATATTTCCTAAACTGTAAGTGGAACTGCATAAATGTAGCAGACTTTTTTTAGCTCTTGGATAGAAAAATCCACTTCCAAAAACCCTTTTTTATCAGATCAAAAACATCAGGGGGCAAATCACGGCATTCGATACGACTCGTAATTTAAAAATATTTCCATATAAACTCTATTGAAATATTTTTAAATTACGAGTCCATATAAACTCTATTGAAATATTTTTAAATTACGAATCGTATCGAATGCCACGATTTGACCCCAGCTTGGCTTTGTGGCTCTGCCCCCTTTTAAGATATATAGTCCAAATTCCACACTAAAGCTCGATGACACCTCTCTTAAAGTTGTATGAAATTTCATAACAATCGGACGGCTCGTTTAGAAACTGCAGAATTATTTCCACTTTTTTTAAAAAATCCCCCACTGTGGATCGTTAACCCTCCTCTTCTGACCCACTTATCTTCTCTTTTATAATCTCTTATTCTAAAAAAAACATTACATCTATATCCTCCCTTTATTCCCTATACCCCCCTTATTCTACTACTTTCAACTTACAGGTAGCACAAAGGGATCATCGTATTGGACCCAAGTGAGCTGGACTCCTAAATTTTCATTTCTTCACCAGCAGCCTGCTAACCTAACCTAATGAGCAATATTATTATAAAATCACAGTTTCGATCATCTCTACTATAGACCCTCAAAAACTCAATTCCACTATGACATTCATTTCCACCGATACCCCCTTACTTATACCTTCTACTTGCCGCTCTTAACTGAGCCATATTGAAAATAGGTAGTCTTATGAATTGAATAGGCTAATGTTCGTAACGCTTTTTAAGCCAAATTACATGTGATAATTATTAATGAACAAATAACATCAAAGTTAGTTGTAAATATTCTGACAACAACACACAGTTGAACGGAACAGACAGCCGTTTTCGAAGGCCACTAAACCTTCCTCATCAGCGTTCTTCTGTGTTTTGGTCCACTGTGTGTGGTGTCAGTTGATGTAGATGTCTGCCTTATATACGAAACTTTATTGCAAATGGAATATGTGAGTTGGTTTGATTCATTGCATTTTTCAATTTGCTCATATATATGTATGTTAGGTAATGAAGGCTCAAAATTTACCATCTTCCATATATATTACAACAGTCTTACCATTGTCGTTTTTGTTCCTTACTAACTATGCACATGTTTGTTAATTTGCTTATTTTTGTTCTACTTAAGACAAACTTTTTTGGTTTGTTACTATTAAGTATATTTTTAATTTAATTTTTGCCACAAGCCAATGACTATTAATTTTAGTTAATTTAATTATTTTTCGAACTGTATTTGTTTCTATATTCTTATGAATTGAATAGGCTAATGTTCGTAACGCTTTTTAAGCCAAATTACATGTGATAATTATTAAAAACTAATAGTGCACTTGATTTTTTTTATCAAAAACTCACTCGAAATGAGCTAAGTTGTGGTTATTTTAAACTTATGCAGCCTGAGTGAGCACTGACTCGTTCTGAGGACATTACGTTGAAAAACTGAATAGCGTTTAAAGGGGTCTAGACACGGTCAAAATCACACAAAATGCTTGATGAGATTGGTTATAGTATGAGTGACACCAACGACGCTTGATGGAAAATCAAAAAATTTTGATTTTTGGCATGCTTGCTGTCACTTTTTATATACGTGTATGAGTTAACCCGTCAAGCACGAACAAATTTTCATTATAATTTTATTTCCATTGTGAACGGTTGCTAACAAATCGGAATTAAAAGAAGAAAAACATAAATTTGACTGGTGAAGAAGTGTTGGCACTTTTTATTTCACTTTTTCTTTTGTAAATAGTGCTGCCATTATTTTTATTAAATTTCTTTATTTAGAAATTTTTATATATTTTATTAATCCAAACGAACAGCACAAAATCAAAATAAAAATGAATGCTTGGTGGGCCATCAAGCCTGGTAATATCAAGCCAACAAACACACGTACACGAACTTGACAGCAAGCATTTTGATCGTGTCGAAAGCCCTTAACATGTAAAATGAGTTAGCTTTTGAGTCAGTTGTCACTCGTCTCTGATTAACCATTAGTTACTTTTAAGTTAGCTCAAATCCCGACAGGGCGTTCTTCAAAAAAAAAAAATTGGACACAAACATGTAAAATACGAAAATCTGAAGCGTTTTATTGACAAACAAAATTTTTTATGATGAATTTTTTTTTATTTGTTTCCTATTATTTACCAACTCCTCGTACGATTTTGTCTTAACATCCCACACAACATTGCATTTCACAAAAATATATAAATTAATTAAAAAAATAATTTTAATTTTTATAACACGGTGCTGCAAAAAAAAAACACGGTTTGTCAGAACTTGAAAAGCGACCTAGGGGGGGGGGGGGGTTTTAAGCCTAGGTGAGAACATATAAAAACCGTTTTCAAAGATTTTGAAACACCCTCATAAATTCGAGTTATTGTCAAAAAATTGTTTTACCTCTAACTCATAAATTTTTTGAGCAATTTAAAAATTTTAAACAATTTTGGAAAGTCAAAGAATTAAATTTTTATAAACTGTATGTGTTAATTGTATGTTCCAAGAAATTGGGTAAGTTTTTATCAAACATTTCGTTTTTTTTTTATTTTTCATGTAATTTTTCAAACTCAACAATTGTTATTTTAATTTTCTTGGAGGTGTTTTTCACTCAATGGTATCGGGTCTCGGCATGAAATTAGTGAAACCATGGACCGCTACCTCTACAAAAACATTTCAAAAACTGTCATGTTTCCCTTTTGCAAAAAATAAAATGCCTGTCCAATCAGCTGATTTAAACCCTATAGAGAACTTGAGGGATATGGTCGACAAAAAGATAAAGCGGGACCATAGGTCGAAGAAACGAAGGGCCTAATTTTGTAAAACACAATGCCAAAGTTGAAAAATTTTGTATGGAAAAACTTAAAATTACAAAAACAAAATACATATAAAATTTGTCAACGCTAAGCGTTGCGTTTTACAAAATTAGGCCCGAAATTTTTTCGTAGAAAGAAAAGAAGCCCGGGATAGCATTTCTAAAAGTGAAATTGACAGGTTAATCACCTCAATGAAAAATAATGGATATGCTATTAATTATTAAAATAGATTTAAAAATTTTAATAAGTTGATGTGAGTTGCTTAAGTTTATGCCATGTACATATGAATTATTTTTATTTTAGTGTTATTTTTTTTCTAACTAAATTAAATTAAAAAAAAAAAATTGGTGGTAAAGGTTAATATAGCGCTAAAAGCTTGTAATAGGAACTGCTAAACTTTAAAAACTTTTTTTTATAATACTGGTATGGAATTGTAATAATAATAGATCAGTTGCTTTAGTTTTTGCCACTAGTGTATAACAAAGTTTTTCGTGTTGGAAAAAACTTTTAAGGAATTTAAAAACTAAAAGTTAAAAAAAATAAAGTTCTTGTTCTAAAGTCCAATTTGAATTAACATTCGAGTATTTATGTATATAAGATGTGTTTTAATGAGTGTTTTAAGCTTTCTAATCAAATTTGTGTTAATGCTGGCAAATTTAATGTTTATTATTTCTATGGAGCGGGATCCCGGGATATATAAAAAAATTTCCCGCTTTCCCGGGAAGTGAAAAAGTCCGGGATAAAAACTCTAGCTGAGGGAGAAAATCCAAAAAAAGGGTGTTAATAAAAAGTAGAATAAGTTTTACAATTTTTATCCGATTTGAAAAATTAAAACCATATTTTGTTAAGAACTAAATTTGAATAATACATTAGTATAAACTTTTATAAGCTTTCATATCAAAATAAGCCATAAAAAGCTACTAAAAACATAAAAGTTTAAAAATTTTATTATTTTTTTGGATATTCTTAACAAAAACAATACTCAAAACTTACAAATGTATCAAGATATGCACATCGTTTTAAAGTATTATCAGTTTTCTTTCTAAAAACATTTAGATATAATAAAAACTGACTTAGTTACAGTTCGATAAGTTGACGAACATCACCGAAAACGTTATTTTCAGAATAACTTCTGAATTTGAGGGTGTTTCTGAAATTTTTTGACACAATTTGTAATGTACTCAACTAGACCTACAACTCACGCTCGTTCACGGTCGTTTTCCAAGTTTTTTTTTCACTGTAACACCGTGTTATTAAGTTAGTCGTGAGAAAAAAAAGAATGGTAAAGGTTAAGGAGACATTTAATAAAGTTAAATAAATTAAAAATTCTACATATCGCTCATTTACTCAATCAACGTCATAACTCTAAAAATGGAATTTTTGAGTTAATGATGCAGAATTAATCCTCATATCGTTATTTATATTGTGTAAAAAATTTCATAAAAATATCTTGTTTATTCAGTTCTTATGAGTTTAAATTGATTGACTTCCTAAAATCCCGAGAATCGAAAATCAGTATTATTCATAGATATGGAAGCCCTCGCAAATACACATACATAGGTATTTTCATCAAAAATAAAGAAGTAAAAATAAAGGAAATAAATTATTCACAACTGCACTTTATTTCCATATTTACATACATATCGTTCGCAAGTTATTGGGTCTCATGCATAAAAACGAGTAAAAGCGCTGAGTTGAAGCAGGTGAGCAATTGCTCATAAAGTCGAGTTCTATCAAACAGCAACAGCTTTTGCTCAATTTCATATGCATAAAAAAGAGTTCAAACCAATTGCAATTGCTTGAGCAAAGGGAGTTCAAACGTGTAATTGTTATTGAAGTGTAAACATGTCGTCAAGTGAAAGTGAAGTAGAAATAGAACTAAATAATAATAGCAAAGTAGAAAATGACGACATTTCTAAATTTTTAGTGGAAAAAATAAAACAAAATAAATATTTATTAGAAAAGAGTCAATTACCAAGTATCAAAAAATAAAAAAAAACAAACTATAGAAGAATGTGTAAAAGAAATTAAGCAGAAATTTGGAATTGAATTAACGGGGAAAAATATAATAAAAGAAAGCTAATATGAAATGTCGTATAAAAAATAAAATAAACATAAATAAAACAGGCAATAAAAAAATAAATTCAAAAAACTGGGAAACTGATTTGTCACAATTGCTTTGTGCTAATTCAAATCCCGCAACAAACAAACTTCCAGGTAAGTGTAACGTTTTCGAATTCAAATTTTGTTGTTGATTTCGCTCTTCGTTTATTTTTTTACAGTTCATTTCTCTCTTGGAACTAATGATGACAACTGTACGTTTGATATATTAGATACAGCAACAACATCCTCAGAAACAAAAAGAACAGCAACACCAGTAGCAAAACAGCAAAGAAAGCGCCGTTGCACTGATAATGATGACCGTTGGCTGAAGTAGTTAGCACGTTGACTACAAAACCGAAGGTCATGGGTTCAATCCCTGTATCCAACAGTCATTGAATAACAACACCACGCATTTTTCTGATGTGCATTAGTGTCCCTTTGTATCAGTTGTTGTAGGAAAGTTCAAGTGATGAAGGCATAGTCACTGGTCACTGAACTATACCGACTTCAGCAGATATTAGTCCTAATGTAACATCAGAGCGCCCTCCTTCGTTGTGTAGCAGAATCATCGGCGAAGTAAAATAATCAATAAAATGGCTACAAAACACAGCTTCAAAAATTTAATACGCCTCATTTGACACCAGATGGCGCAGCAACACTGCATTATCAAAAAACGTGCAAAAAAAAAGCAGTGTTGTAAAAGAATGAAGCTTTCCTCTATCTCTTCCTTCACCACCTGTCTTCTCTATCAGTATCCCTTTCCTAAAGAAGGTAACACCTAGTAATAGTAGTAGGCATTAATTGCCTGAGTGTTACTTCTCTTAAAAAAAAGAAAAAAAAAAAAAAACTGTAATATTTTTTTTTATTTTATTTTACATTTTGCTATATGTTGTTTATTTTGAAGGTTAACAAAAAGTCAACAGCAGTTTTGAGTCGCTATGAAACTGATGAGACAAGAGATTTGAATTTTCAAAGTCTGCAGAGGCTTGTTTTGTTAAAACAAAACAAAGTCCTTTCTGCAAAAATGCAAATTTTGCTAGAAAAACTTGTGGAAAGAAACTTGCAATTACATGAATTTTGATTTTTATTAATATATATTTAATGGCTAAAATTGAATTACATATATTTTATTTTCGTATAAAACAATGAAATGTATTTACGTTTTTTTATTTTTATAGACCAAAAAAATATTTAAGATTTCCATTTATATTATTTGTATAATAAACTAATTTGATAACAAATTTGCGACCATCATCCTTTTGTTTTTTCCAGCTTCTGAATTTCTTGCTCTTTGTTGTTCGATATCATTTTCTAATTGGCATACATCATTATTGTTGTAATCGTCATTGATAAGGATATAATCGTCTTTTAAAAATTTAGCTATGTTATGCAAAATGAAACAACTGGCTATTACGTAGGGCGCTAACTCTGTCGATACACGAATTTTGTATTGAAGTATCGAAAATCTTTGCTTCAATTGCCCAAAACACCGTTCTATAATGACACGTTCCTTTGTAAACACTTTGTTGAATGTTTTTTCTATGTCAGTTGTTGGGTTCCGGAATGGTGTCATTAGCCATGGGCATATTCCATAGCCCTCATCCCCGAGAAGTAATGCATCGTTTGTGGCATTTTGCATAATTCTACATAACTCGCTATTTCGTAAGATACGTGAGTCATGAACTGAACCAGGCCAGCATATGTCAACGCTTGTAAAAAGTTCTTTTCCATCACAAGTTGCCTGCACATTTATAGAGTGGAAGCCTTTTCTACAAATATACTCATCGCTTTGATTTGAGGGTTTTTTAATTTTTATATGCGTACAATCAATCACTCCAATTGCAAATGGAAAGCAATAATTTCCTTGCCATTTCATTTGAGCATCTTTTATTTCATCAGCATCTTTCGGGAATTTTATCCACTCGCTTGCTTTGGCAGATATAAGTTTCGCAACTTCCGCAAAGTTCGCGACACAGTTGATTGATGGGCTCCAATATCTGTGGCTATACCATTTTGGAATCCAGGATCAGCACAAAATCTTAAATACAGTTTAATTTTATCATAGTTGCTGAGGGCACCACCACGTGTTTCTTCTGACTCCTCAAAAAAGTAATTAGCCAATCAGCAGATGCTACTATTATCAAACCTATGTATTTATCATTTTATTATTAATTAAATAAAAAAAAAAATTAAGAATACAAACCTGTACAATTTTTTATCCTCACTTGCTAAATTTTTTTACGCTGTTGATAACATTTTGTATTTCTTTGCGGTACAAAATATTCAGCCATGATTCCTTTTTAGTGGACGCGAGTCAGCTATAAGGCATGCTCAACAAAATTTGAGCAAGAGCTCACAAAAGAAAACAAAAGCTTGTTTTTATGCATATGAAAATGAGCACATGCTCATCTAACTTAGTTCAAACTGAGCAAGACGAGTTCAAACGTAAGCAGTGAGTAAAAGCAAATTCATCAAATTTTATTATACGACAAGCACCTTTTACTCAAAAAAACGAGTCAGAGCTCAATCTCACGTTTTATGCATGAGGCCCAATGGAGCAAAAAGTGTGTGACCTCCGAAATAAATTAATATCTGCTGCAAACTTGAACTTCTAAATCTACCGATGATAGAAAATAATCGGGATTGGACAAGTGATAAAAATTATGCTTCTTTTCATCTCAAAACGTTTATGAGGTGTATCGAAGCACACATGGCTTTGGCTAGTTAAGCAATAACAACACTTAAAAATATTTGGAATGCATTTTTATCAGTTCCTTTTTAATAAAAATCCAGGAGATTAAAAATTTCAAAACTCTAAAAAGCGGGATAAAGCCGGATAATAATTCGAGGCGGGATCGACATACGAAAAGCGGGATAATCCCGCCTAAAGCGGGATGTCTGTTCAGGTTAGTTATACCGCCCACGGTCGGTCGTCAGAGCCTCGTTCGCGTGACAGAGGACACCAAGTCTCGGGTGGACAGTGGGTGAGGTTGAAAGTTGAAGAGGATTGGCTATGTGTGCAAATGTAACATTTGAACTCGCTTCACTCTCCCATTAGACCCCCAACATACGAGTATAGTATATGTACAAAATAATAAAAATAAAATAAATAAAAGTAAAAAAAAAATTCCGTAAAATATACTCGTATGTAGCACTTAATTGTGAATAAATTCAGAATTAATGGAATGATTTTTAATAAATTTGGCTCGTTTTATTTATAACATATGAAGGTATCACAATTAATAACAAAATATAAAATTTTCTTCAGTTAAAATTTTAATGAGTCTTTTAAGGAACAAACCATTTTCTTAATTTTTTTGAAAAAATGTATTTTTTTGTATAAAACTTTCTGAATATCTCTGAAACTATAAGACTGTTAAAAAATTCATGAAGACGTAATTTAAAGGTTAATTTGTTTCCTAGCCTTCTGTGTAATTTTTTATTTAATCGAAGAACTGGCTCTCGATTTAATGCAAATTATGTGATACAGCATCGTCTTTTTTTCTTTATAACGGAAAATCTCGAGATACAGAGTCAATTAAAAAAACTAAAGGGATTGATATACAGTACTAAGTATATACAAATTGACTATGAAACCTTCGACTTTACATAATAAATTTCATTTTGTTGACCTGTGTTATTTGTTATTTTTATGTATTTTACTATGGATTTATTCACTTCATTGCTTATAACTTTGTAATCGGTCGATTTTCTTCTGGTTGGCCTTAGTTCTTACGTAAAAGTATTATCTTTACGTATATGAACCGAAACAAGACGGGTTTTTTAACGATTTGTTCTTTTCTGTCAGCATATAATCACTGTAAAATATGATTTTTTTTTTGAAAATGTGCCCTATTTCCATCGATATATTTTGAACCGTTTTACCAATTAAAGATCCGATTATACGTATTTATTTGCCATCTTAATTCCTTTCATTTGAATACCAAGAACGAGCCAATCTAGCTTGAGATATGATGGGTCAAGTGAAAAAAGATCGAAAAACTGAAAAAATCACAATATCTCAAAAACTTGTCCATAAAAAAAATTAACATTAATTCAGCGGAAAAAAATACATAAGGAAATTTATATCTCATCAACTGTACATGAAAAAGATTTAATTTTGTAAACTAGTGTTATGGGGCCTTATCGTGGTTGGCGTTTTTCGACTATTTGTACTTGATTAAAGAAAACAAATTAAATTTTTCTTTAATCTATTACAATACGCCTGACTTTCGTCGCAAAATCTCCAATCCCAAAACTGTTAAAAATATTGCTTATTATCATCAAATAGATTGCAATTAATGAAGAAAAGGAGAAAAAACATAGTTTGGAAACACATTTTCATTGACACTGTTCACAGGATGAAACAAACAAATATAAAAGATCAACATTATGTTAAAAAAAAAACTAAATCCCGAAAATCCAGGAATTATAAAATTGAAATACAGTGAATCAAGGAATCCCAAATATCGGAATTTTCGGGATCGGGATTGGCAGCCCTAATATGTACATTTTTTCCGATTTCTTCTGCTCTCATCCACTAAATTGGTTCAGTTTTATGTAAAAAAATACAAAAAATTTCATACCGATAAGTTGCGTTTAAGGGGGTGCGTCCGGTCCGCAAAGTTGGCCTTCAAGCCCATTTTTCAGTGAATTTTTTGATATAAAAAAACCGAATAATATCCTGAAGAAGTTAACGAAATATCGTACTAATAAATATAAAAATATACACTGACCTAAAGCTCAAAAAAATAGTTTAATTTCACATATAAAAAAGGTCGAAAAATTAGATAAAAATATTTAATCATATGACTATATTTTTAAAAAATCATTTTACAAGAATATGACATATGGCAATATTTTAGCACTTCAAGTCAAACATTAGTCTCAAAGAAAGTTTTTTGCTAAAATTAATATTTTAGAAAATAATGAGGAAAATAACCAACAAAAACAAAATTATATTTATATGGAAATTTTTTATTTTAAGCATGTACAATAAGAGCTTATATATATTAAATTATTTCATAAATATGCATATAGTAAAAAAAAACAAACAAAAAATTTACATTAAATATATGGGCTTGAGTTCCAACTTTGACGGCCGGACGCACCTAAAACACAACTTATCGATATGAAATTTTTTTGTATTTTTTTACATAAAACTGTACCGATTTGCGGGGTGAGAGTAGACGAAATAAAAAAAATAACGGCCACCCTAATGTACATATGTATGTGATTACCAGGGAAACCACAAATATGCAATTGCATGTTTCTCTTGTGTGACGTATTAATGCGGGGACACGATTTTATCCGTTTCAGAACTTTTTTGAATTTTGGCATAGATTTGTTTACTGCATATTTTACCTTTTAAACATATTTTTGCATGTATATTGCATATTTATTGCATATTTTTCGAATTTTCATAGCATATTTGACTTTTTAGGGCATATTTTAATACTTTATAAATTTTTTTATTTTAATGCGCTTACAAGCTTATTAGGGATGTAACGAATATTCGCTTTCGCATTCGCAAATTATTCGCTTAATTTTGCTATTTGCATTCGCTTTCGCATTCGCTAAAATGTAAGCGAATTTTTCGAGCGAATACTAGCAAAAAAAATTATTTCTTTTATGAAAATAGTTTGCAATTAACAAACGTCAAAAAAAGGAAAATTTTTTAAGCCAATATAAAAAGATACATACAAGAAAAGCATTATAATCAATGCTTTAAAATTTTAGTGGAAAATTTTTCTATAAATAATTTCTCGTAGGTATCAAAATTAAACCAAATTCCAGCGGTGTTTGGAAATCTTTTTCAGTTTTTGAAAAAGAAAAGCCAGTGTTGGATTTCTGCTTAAGACTAGTCTGTTCAAAGTTTTGAAAAAATGTTGAGCACCATTCGTTACTTCGTACAACAAATTTCGAATCCAAACAATATTAAATAGTCCGTGTTTGTTGTAAATGTCACGCGAAACAAGTGCCACTCATATTATTTGTCATGAAAACTTAAATTATTGAAAATATATTTCATATGTTTTTCATAAGATGAACAGAGTACTACTTCTGCAAGATTTTTACAGGAAAAATTCATTCCAAGCTTTCTTAATCTGTATTTTGACAGCATTTCACATGAAATTTTGAACCGAGTACCAGGCTTTAGAGCGAAAGTACCAAGTGGTTGATTGCCTAACATTCTGTATTAATTATTATCTATACTTACTCTTCTATAAATTTATTTGCCAGTGATATTTTAACGAATTGTAATATTTGCATTCGCTTTCACATTCGCTTTCGCAAAAGTTAAAATGTATTATTCGCTTTCGCATTCGTATTCGCTAAACTGGTATTCGTTACATCCCTAAAGCTTATGTTGCATTGGTCAAAATTTTTATTTTTATTTTTCGCCATCTAAATCTTAATTCCAATGTTCGATGTAGTGTAAAGTTTTTTTTTATGTATTACGCAGTTATTAGGAACGTTAGTTTCAATAAGAATTCGGTTTTGATATTTGTGACGGGCTTCGCCCCAAGTAGACGTTGAAGGAACATTGTCAGTATATAAAAGGTTATTTAGATGTGATGGCAACGATTTTTATTTGAAAGTCTGGTTCAAAATTTTGTTGTTTATTGGAATAAAAATTATAATTAAAAATGTTGTCTTATTTATCCAAACTACTGTTCCAAAGTTTTGATCCTGATATCGTGCTCTCTTTTGAAATTGAAGCTAAGTTTTTACGAGAGTATCCAAAAAAAATTATTTGTATTCTATACTTCAGTTAAAATTTGTATATCAATTTTGTTTTAACGTGCACTTCAAACCGAAATTACTATTTTTTTAATACAGCAGTTATTCTTTGTTAATTTTTTATTGTATTCTTTTTTGTTTATTTTATTTTTGTCTTTTTTTTGTTTTGTTTCTAATACGGCAGTTATTCTTTGTTTATTCTTATTTTTGGTTTATTTAATTTTTCTCTTATTTTATATGCAAATGTTGTTGAACTTTTGAATTAGAAATATATTTTCATTTACAAATAAACCAATTTATGTTATTTTTAAGACCATATTTTTTGAATTTTAACTGCATATTTTAGTGCATGTTGAATGCGCATGTTTCTGGTTTCCCTGGTGATTACATACTTTAACAAAAAAGTGATAGCAACCCTGTCTTGTGCCTTGATTCGTTACTTTTCACGAGTATAATTACGTACTCATAAACCGAAAATATTTTATATATGTGTATATCTGTGGATACACACATTTACATATATTAGAATTGCGTAGTTAAATCTTACAGTTAACTTCTGACATTAACACCATACAGCTGGATACCTGAATTTTTCTTTGTATACTATAATTTAATAGTAAAAAGTCTATAAAAATGTCAAATATGTATATTGGAAAACTTCGAAACAAGAGAACCACCATAAAAATTTGAGAACTATGTATGTTCCCGTCGTTCCTGTAAGGAGCATAAGGCCGAAAAAAATAAAAGCTAATAATCAAATGTAATTAATGGAGATTACTTAAGTTTGCATGTGTATAAATATATGTATGTATGTATGTGTGTATGTATTATATATCTGTGCTTAAAAGTCGACTTAAGACAAAAGAGAGTTATATGTATCTATATTAATATATATGTATGTATGTATGCTACAAAATTCTACAAACGTAACTTCATACATATGTACGTAGTATGTTAATAAGTAGAAATGCCTTAACTCAAATAACTATAACTTTACAGGAGAAGGTAAAAATATAATAATAAACAGTATACATAAGTGCTTTGTAAAACTGCTTGAAAAAACATTATTTTTTAAACTATTGCAATAAATTTTTGTGACGAGGTGTATTCGAGTGAAATGTATTGGAATCAATGAAAAACTCAATTTCGTGAAGTTACGATGTACGTGCAATCCTCATATCTCTGATGAAGTTTATTATAAAGATACATACTTACATATGTATAAAAAAAATATTGACCTAAGTCTAATAAGATTATACTAAAAATTATGTATATTTATAAAAATCTTGGGTGCATTCGTTAGTACACTAATATTTACTTTATGACGAAATTAGTTTAATTTGCCAATTCGGATTGAAACGAACAAATATTCATACGAAACAAATGGATTTTTTCGGAACTATGTTTTTCGACTTACGCTACATATACACACATACATATGCATGTATTATATAGTAAACGAATATCGTTTGTGACACAGAAACACATAGATATGTAAGTACATTAGAGGGGCCGTTATTTTTTTTTTTGATTTCTTATATTCTCTCGCCCAATATCGGTTAAGTCTTATGTAAAAAAATACAAAAAAATTGCACAGCAATAAGTTGCTGTTTAGGGGGTGCGTCCTCCCCTCAAAGTTGCCTTCAAGCCCATTTATTCAATTTAATTTGTTTGCATATTACTATCTTTTTAAAAAACATTTACAAGAATTTGATATATGGCAATATTTTAGAACTTCTAGTCAACAACATTAGCTGAAAATTTTGCTAAAATTAATATTTTAGAAAATAATAAAGAAAATAACAAACAAAATACCAACAATTTTATACACCAAAATTGCATTTATATGAAAATGGTTTTACTAAGCATGTACAATAAGAGCTTACATCTATTAAATTATTTCATACATACATATATATATTAAGTATAGTCATAAGGAAACTAAGCAAAAAAAAATTAAAAATGACATTGAATAAATTGGCTTGATGGCCAACTTTGAGGGGCGGACGCACCCCCTAAAACGCAACTTATCGCTAAGAAATTTTTTTGTATATTTTTTTTTTACATAAAACTGAATCGATTTGGGTGCAGAGAATGAATGAAATCAACAAAAAAAAATTCTCCATACAACTAACGGCCACTCTAATGTACATACATGTATGTATGTATAGTGTATGTATAAATGTTATGCAGCATAAATGTGCGTACAAAACGTTCATTTATTTTCAGAATTAAAAAAGTAATATAAATTGTGTGTAAATTTAAATAAAATGCACTTTTATTTGTATGTAAGAATTATTTCTTATACCGAGTACACATTATGGCATTTTGTGACATTCCTATAGTGTGTACTTGTGACAACGTTTGTCATTTCTGATATATACATAAATACATACATATTTACATGCAAGTCTGGGTATAAAAATTTTGTCTAATGCTTTTTTTGTTCCACTGTTTAGTAAAAAAAATAATATCAGGTTGAATATCCTTTACGTTTGAGAACCTCTGCCAAACTTTTTGATATAGTATTTATTTAAAAGAATATTTTGAAATTTGGGTATGTCTACTGTACACATACAAATGTATGTATGTATGTATGCATGTATGTGTTATACATGTAAATGCATAAATACATGCATGCATGTGGTGTACTAGTGACATTGTCAGTAGTACTACTGACCAGGTGTACCCCAGCCAATGTAATCATCTATTGACATTTAACATTAGCTAGTTATTGAAATCAACCACTGGACTATAGCACTACTAACTAAGTAGTTCTTTTGGGACCACATGGGGGCATTGGCTAAAGATTCAGTAGTAAATTTTACGGGCTCTAGTACACAATGTCGATATTTCCTAGCTCGATGTCAATAGTAAAATTGTAGTGAGTTACTAGTGACATTGTCAATAGTACACAGAGAAAAAACTGCCTAATAGAATACAGAAGATTTTCTCTATGAAACGTTTTTAAACTAAGGGGTATCCCAGCAGAAAGAAGCGAAAATTGTTTCATAGAGATTCCTTATTGTTTTTATATGGTAAATCTTATTAATTTTATCAAGAAGAAAACCACATAAAATCAAGAAGAAATCTTATTATTTACAATTTTTATTACTCAATTTCCGTTATTTTTTGGCACAAAAAAAACAATCCATAGAGAAAAACTTTTTGATTCTATTAGGCTTTCTTATAAATTGTAAACTATAGGGATTTCTTATTGATTTCATTAGGTTGCCTTATTGATTTTTTTAAAAAGGTATTCCTTATTGTTTTATTAGCTTCCTACATGATTATGTGTAAATCATCTTCTTAATTTGTTTAATAAGGAAATCTTCTTGATTTTATTAGGTGTCTTGTTATTTCGCTTCTATATATAGACATAGAGAAAATTTTTTCCATGATCTTTTTTGTTTTTGTACAAGCATGTTTGCGCAATAATTTCAATGGCTATTCAGGCTGCTTGTTAGCATATTGGTTAGAGTGCTTGTCTATCAGTCAGAATTTTGCTGGTTTAATACTTGGTGAGTAAGTTAGTTAAGAATATAACATAATATGTATGTATGTATGTATAAATAAATAACATCTACAATATACTAAATAAATATGTTTTAGCGATGCTAGCCTCTCAGTCCAGAGGTTGTGGGTTCGATTCCCGCCATAGACCCTGGGTGTTTTCCGGAGACAAGCTAATCGCTTCGCGGGTTGTGTTGTGTTAAAAAAAAGCATATATACATATGTAAAGGGTGTTTTTTTAGAGGTATAGAACTTCGAATTGAAATAAAACACAAGAAAAGCGTTTTAATGTCCATCAATTTGGCTTTATTGGAAGGATAATTTTAGGCCATTAATGTTTAAATATGATTTCGGGCATGTGGCCGCCGCGGCTGGCTCGAATAAAGCCAATTCGGCTGCCTCGAATAAAGCAAATTTGCACGATTTTTTTAGAGGTATAGAACTTCGAATTGAAATAAAACACAAGAAAATCGTTTTAATGTCCATCAATTTGGCTTTATTGGAAGGATAATTTTATGCCATTAATGTTTAAATATGATTTTGGGGCATGTGGCCGCCGCGGCTGGCTCGAATAAAGCCAATTCGGCTTTTTTAAAGCCAATTCGGCTGGCTCGAATAAAGCAAATTTGCACGATTTGCAAGCGTTGTTCTTTTGTCAACCTGTTCATGATGAAATGGCAAACCAAACTAAATATTAATCACTTGACAGCTGACAAAATGGCCGCCAGTTAAAAAAGTGATGCCAACTTAAAGTTCTATACCTCAATAAAAAACACCCTATATATTGTATAGAATTTAAATGAAAATACATAAGTTACTATATATTTATTTATTGTATCTTCAAAAATAAGTGAACTAGCAATAAGTAATGAAATCTTAAGCCTATATATAATTAATGGGCTTGACCAATGCCGAACACAAATTTAGTGCTAGTAATTATTTATACAAGAATGATGTACAAAAATATTCTCAAAAAGTTTCATCTGGAGTGTAGCGTATAAGATTCGTAGTGTCCCTCTTTTTTAAGCGGATGTGTCCAGTAAAATTCAAAATGTTACGAGCAAGGGAATTAGGATGGGACTCGAGTTTTGTTAAGTATTTGCCTGCATATTTTTCAATTTCTTCAGTCACTTGTGGCTCCTTCCACAACAGTGAATTTCCGGGCAAGAATATAACTTCCCAATTAGGCCTTCATACTATGTGAAATTTTGCCACTTATTATAACTAGCATAAAATTTTACTTTATAAAGCTGTTACATTATAATTTCGCAGTATATATACATTTAATTTTTGTAGCGCATTTATTTCTGGTCTTTTTTAGAATATAGCACAATTAGCTGGATGGATGCCGGAAAAATGTTTGGTTTTGAAAAATTAGGGTATGTATACGTGCAGTGCAAAGCTAAAGTTCACTACAACATTCAATCATTGAAAGTAAGTAAACGTACATACGTATGTTTTAGTATTTCTAAAAATCATTTCAGACTTTGACTCTAAATAATTGTTGTTTTCTATAACAGTTTTATTATTTTATTTGGAGCTTAACATGTCTGGACAATTTGTAAGCAAATAACCTAAAGTAGACATCATTAATGCGTATTTTTAAATTGAATTGTATCTAGTTATGAAATAACGATATTTTGTAATTATTTCCACCGAGAGTGTAGACATATTAAATTGGGAAAAAACTATTTTTTACATACATACAAAATATGTATGTAATAATAATATAATATTAATATTTTTCAGGAATGGCAAATGTTATCCTCATAGCATGTTTGGCAATATTGGGAGTACTAGTTACTATATCACTCTTCTTAGCTGGAGGTTATTTGTGGTGGCATCACAAACGATCTCAGTTAAAGTTTATAGAGCCCAATGAAGACGAGGACTCCAGTACATATAGTTTAAGGTAATTTATATTCTATATATTTTCTATTTAAGTGAAAATAGTGCCCGCGAGAATTGCTTTCTTACTAGCCCTCAACTATGCGTTTGATTTATACGCTTTCTAACTAATTAAAATTTATACCATTGCGCAATAATGTACAGGGTACCCTCAAAGCGGCACATAGGAGTGTGACCAGGGCCCTATTCCACAAAAAACTTATCAACTTTTCACTTTGCACTTATCAATTTGCATTTTTTTGCAAAGTGATAAATGTTTCTGTTCCACAATATACTTTGCAAATTTCACTTTGCACTAAGCATATTTTTGCAAAAACTTTGCTCTCTTTGTAAATTTATTGCACTCTTTGCAAAGTATTCGCGCTCTTTGTAAAGTCTTTGCGTTCTCCTGCAAAGTGAGTGTGCAAAGTGTTCCAGAAAACATTTAATCATCTTGCATTTCTGTTTTATCACTTTTCACTTTGTAGTGCTAATAGAAGTTGTTAAAATGACCCGCAAAATGAAAATGAAAAAAAAACTTGCAGTTTTAAATGTAATCCAAGAAAAAAAAATTTATTTGGTAGTTTTGAAAGCAATAAAGTAAGTATTTTTTCTAAAATTATCATAAATACTTACCCCGAATTTTTTAAAATTTAAAATGAATCTTAAATTTATTTATTTGAAGTTTTTCATAAAAAAATTACTTAAAATAGATTTCAAATACATTTTATATTTTAGTGAATATAATCCTTAGATCATATTAAAGTTTATATTTCATTTTGAAGGTTAATAAATTATATAAACAGGCTGCCTGGGAGGAAGTTTTGAAAACTGGCGCTTATGTATTTATGCGCGGGACGTTTTGTTTGGGCTCTGGAAGAGTCGGACATTGGTAAATAATAAACCCTAAAAATGCCCCAAAAGAAACACCGCTTTTGCAGTGGAAAAAGGAAACAGCAAAAAGATAATTTTTTTTCAAAAACTAGGCATTAGGAAAAGTATTGTAGCAAAGAAGTAAGCCTTTCCATTCCGCTCGCATTATTCATATTATTAAGGGCATCATTTTCTCCTTCAACATTTTCCACATCCAATTCCTCGATTTCACTGTCATTTTCTTCAATCGGTTGCATGTTTTCACTACTGAATCCGATGCTACAGGCAATATTGTGTAAGACGGCACAAGCAATAACTAACTTTCCTGCAAACTCAGGTCTCAGTCGCAAATAGTTTAGACATGGGAATCTCTCTTTAAGAATGCCAAAATTATTTTCAATTCAACGATTGAAAGTCTCTTCAGCAGGGTTATCGGGATTTCGGCGTAATGGTGGTATCAACCAGTTTTTCAGTCCATAACCACTGTCACCCAAAACAACAGCATCCGGAAATGGTCTCCATCCATTGTCAAATCTTTGACTTACAGCCGAATTTCGTAACACCCTTGAGTCATGAACGTCATCAGGCCACCGAATTGTGTTTTGAAATAAAACATCTATTATAACAGCACCATGCATAGTTGCAACTCCATGGTACTGGCAACCACTTCCAAGCCAATGCAAACATATTAGTAGTTGGTTGGTTTTCAACCGACAAGGCATGACTGCGCTGTGTGTTGTGCTCTAATTTTTTTCCAATTTTATTTAAAATCAAATCAACTTGATTTTGATTTAAACGAAAGCACACTTTAAAGTTAAGGTTTTGTTATCCCGAAAAATTAATTCGGTCTCTATAATTTCTTGTTATAACCGAGTCTTCACTATCGTCGAACAGAAATTCACGTCTTAACATTTTGAAAGCTTCACTAATTATAACAATATGAATTTGTAAAGTGATCGTTTACCTTGCAAATTATTGACAAACTTATCAAAATTTGCTTTGCAAAAATATAATTTACAGTTATTGTGGAACGAAACAGCATAATTATTTGCCAAGTCTTTGCAAATTACACTTTTCAATATTAACTTCTCACTGGAAAGAGAGCATAAAAATTGCAAAGACTTTGGAAATTACACTTATCAATTTCAACTTATCACTTATCAAATTTTACAGTTATGAGGAACAAAAAGTTTTGCGAATTGATGAAAAATTTGATAAGTGCAAAGTGAAAAGTTGATAAGTTGTTTTGTGGAATAGGGCCCAGGTTTTCAAGTAGCATTAAGCTAAACCACGTTTGGAAAAACGCTAAAAAAACAAACAGAATTAAATTTTAAGCCAGAAAATAAAGCTAAACTTTTTCTACTTCCTTAATCACTAAAGTGATTTATAATTGCTAGAATTAAAGTTAGATATGTAAGTGTTTGCATACTCACATATTCTTTTATTATTTGAAATAAAGAAATATTTTATAGTTTTCAATGAAATTATTTAGTAATTATTATTATTTTTTATTAAAAAAAACAAAACAAAACATTCTCAAAATAAGCTTAATAGTAGGGATTTAGCGAATGTTAGTAAATTTTTGTGAATATGGATGCAAATACTTACAATACATTAATCACATGAATATAAATTTAAATAAGAACATGAAGTTATATTGTACTGACATACATAATCTGACCAGACATCCGCTTGTCACACATCGATCCCGCCTTGAAATTTTATCCTGCTTTATCCCGTTTTTTAGAGCTTTGAAATGTTCAATCTCTTATTCGATTTTGATTAAAATGTACCTGATAAAAATTCATTCCAGATATTTTTTCAGTGTAGTTATTGCTTAATTAGCCAAAACCCTGTATGCTTCGCTACACCCGGTATACGTTTTGAGATGAAAATAAACATTTTTTATATTAACCATAGTTGCCAGGTGAAATAGGGGTCAATTCGTCAAGTTTCGAGCGAAAAATCGTCAAAATAATTATCCGAAAACGTCCAAAATTTTGTGAAAAACAAAACGTACTTTTTCATACATACACAGTATACGACAAAACGTACGTACGAAATTGTAGTTACTATCATATAGCATCATAGCATAGAAAAACTCGATTGAATTGAAATTTATTTCATATACTTACTATCACAAGACTTAACAATGAAAAAACAAATAAATTATATTAAAATCACATCACATCAAAACAAAATTTAGAATTAATTAATGTTATTTCACGCATCATAAGTCGTTTTCGTTCATAAGTACCCATACACAAAGGTGATCGACCGCAGAAAACCAGCAAACGGGACGACCAGGGAATAGTCCGATTAATAAAAAGGGATCCCTTTATATCAACAAGGTCAATTGCACATCAATTACAATTGAATGTTTCAATAAGATCGATGCAAAGAAGAGTTATTGTAGGTGTATTAAAATCAACAAAGGAACATGAAAATCAACAAAGGAACACGAAAACTGGAGCTCAACACAATGGAAGACCGTACTCTTCTCTCATGCGTCGAAGTTTAATATAAAAAGTTTTGATGGATTTAAGCTGGTAGCCAGACCTAAAGGCCAGATCCTTAACCCTGGGTATACTAAAGGTATGGTAAAACATAGAGGAGCGAATGTTTCAGTCTGGGGATGCTTTTCTGGCCATAGAATCGGGCCAATTTGTATAGTAAGTGGTCTAATGTATCGCCTTGTGTATACGGAGATTCTGGAAAATGTTATGCTAATGCGGAGGAAATGCTACTCAAATGGAGGTATCCACACGAGAACGATCAAAAACATACGGCTTAATATGTAAAAGAGTGGTTAGTAAGCAATAACATCCACGTGTTGAAATGCCAGCGTAATCGCAGGATCTTAATCCCAAAAAAAAATCATGTAAATCATAAAATAAATCGCTATAATTGTAAAAATACCCAGCAAAAAATTTCAAAAAAGGTAATCGGGTTTGGAATTAAGCATTTTTGGTGGAAGCTGTTCCTTACTGGATTACCAACTTAATGATAAAACAAGGCGTGAGGCCAAAATAATCAATTCTTGAGAAGTACTGTCGTTTTTTTGGCAACTTGTTCACGTAATCCATTTAATCTAAAAAAATTATTCTCCTCATTTAGCAACTTGTACATAATTTTTTTAAATTTTAGGCAATGTGATTTGTAAGCGAGTAATGAAATTTGGTAATCAGAAAAGTAAGTCATTATATGGCAAGTAGTTCTGATGGTAATGTGTAATTTTTTGCTGGGTACTGATTTACTTTTCCAGAAAGTACAAATCGCATGGAAAAATTCCAGTTATAATTGTTTTAATTGATCCTTAGTATACGAAATTGCTTGAGAAGATATAACCAACCGACTTCTTAATTTGGTTAACTCGACTAAAAACTTTCTACATTTGCTGAAGATTGCGGTAAAACTAAAATAAAAGTAGTTAACGCGGCATAAAATTACATAACGTGGGGAATAAAAGACCCTTAATTCATTCTGAATTTTTTTTTTCAAAGAAATCTAAAAGTTTTAAGTGTATCAGGGAACTTTAATAACTTTAATTTAGATTCAATTTCCTGTATTTAACATTCTTCAATAAAGAGAGAAAACTCTTAGAATATCATAGAAATAACTATTATTTTCTATAATAATATTGTAGGGATCAATTAATCTGAAGGCTTTAAATTCATCCTCGAAGTCCAATTTTTTAATTTTATTAACTTTAGCATCCGCAAATACATTCCTGGCATATGTTTCCAAGAAAATTTCTTCAATTGTGTTCCAAAACAATTACTTGCAATGGAAGGAGCAGAAGTGGTCTAATTCGACATTTAAAGGGAGTACATAATAATCAATTAAAATGTATTGAACCCAATAAAAAGCCTCCCGAAAAAGTGCGGATACCTCAAAGGACTATTTTACAATACTCTAATAACAAAAAAAGAAGATATAAATGAAATTTTTTGTTTCTAAACTAGCTCTTCCATCAGATCTATAACAAAAGTTTATTTATAAGAGAATTTCATCTACTCAAAGATTTTTATCTACCAATAACTGAGCGCGATTTGCAAAATCTTATTTTAGAAAACTTTTATAATATTAAAAAGGGAGCCAAACAAAATATCGAGAAAAATTGCAGATTTTCTCTAATGAATTGAATAGACTAGTAAAGGTTTTTTTCTCATCTTTATAATCCACCAAATAAAAATTATCACACTCAAGCAAATATGTTTTGAAAAAAATATTCATTACTTTTGCAAGTAGTTTTTGCATTTGACCATATAAATTTGTATTTCTGCTGTTTCAGTTGATAAATTGTGTACAGTAACATGTTTAAAAACCATTTAGTTCCAACATTTTTAACACACAAATTAAGATTGATTGCCTTTTACTCTTTATTTTTATTGCATATTCTAGCAAAAGCTGCACAAGTTCTTGGTCAAGTTAAGTTCAAAATTGTTTTATACTCGTAGTTCTGAAAAATTGTGTCAATTTATAATTATTTAAAATCGTCAAATTGATGGCAAAAATCCTCCAGTCGTCAAAAATAGCAAAATAGTCAAAATGACTATAAAGTGCCAAATCTGGCAACCGTGAGTGTCACGCTGACGGTTCAACCTTCACTATCAATTATAATACAATTCTCATTATTAAAATAAATAATCTTGAAGAGTTTCAAAATTCTCACTGCATTAGTGTCCAAGATTTTCTTTTTTAATAAACAATGAGCCACGCTCACTTGTCCAATACCGATTATTTTCTGTCATCGCCAGAATCAGCGCAATTTTAAGTTTGTGTTTAATTTCTAACTTATGCAGATACCAAGATATGAAAAAATTAATATTTAATTTACTTAGGAAGTGAAATACTTTTATTTTGCTCCATTATTGATTCCTTTTTATAACACTTTTCCTGTTATCGGTGTTAGTGCTATATATAAAACAAAAAATAAAGTCTTGTTAGTTGCACCATAACTCGAGAACGGCTGGACCGATTTTTATTATTTGGATTCGTCTTCGTCCGGAGTAGGATAATGAGTATTATAATATGATGGATTGGGAAGCGGGAAGGTGTCGCAAATTGCCCGTCTTAATAATTGATTATCAACTAATTTCGTCATTAAATGACAAATTTTGTCGACCCATTCTTGCATATGAAAGAAATCCAACAATTTTTTAAGTGGAGGGGATGGCCAAAAATGGGCTAACACATCACTTTGTCGTTTGTGGACCAATTTTCAAAATTCTTTTTGCATGTGGACAAGGTCCACTGAATTCTTTTCAATGGGGGGGGGGGGAGGGGAAGCAAAGTGCACGCCACAAACATTTATTATCAAATAACTTTTCCATTTGTTGTTGGTCTTGCTTGCACACCTCTTAGTAGGATTGAAGGAAAAAAAGCTTCTAAACTTTTTGCTTTGAAGTTTAACATTCTTCTCTAAGGTGAAGAAAAATACTTTAACTTTTTTAATGATAATTGAAAGGGCAGCAAACAAAACAGCTTTTAAGTTGGCTACAAGAAAATTGCTTTTTCCTTGAAGTGAAATAAATTCCTTTTTTTAATATTACAAAATTTTATTTCATTTATTTAATCTTTTAGGATTTCACCAAATTCTGGCTATTTCGAATATGAATATCCGAAAATTAGAGAATATTCGAATACGAATATTCGCGCACCACTTGTATGTACATAATATATATATTATGAATTTTCTATTCGTTCCTTGAAATTTCTCAGGTCGAAACAACCACAAAGGACTTGGAGTCTACTCGCCGTGTCGATGTCGAGTGAGTAATCGAACAAAAATAAAATTCGATACAAATGGAGTTGTCTCATGATGACATTCGATCGCTATCAAATCGAATGCAATAACTCCGAATGAAACATTTTCGACTAAAGTGACTCGATATCAACAGCGGTGAGTAGATATCTGTTCTACATTTGAAGCACAGCCGCGAATAACGTTGTAAAAGACAATTTAAAAAAAACCAGTTTTTTCGCAGATTGCCATTAACATAACTCTCTTGCGTTGTTCAAACATCAAACCATCCAAAATTATGCATCTGATCGCCGTCAAAATACAATTACAATCAGTCAGTCAGTGGAAAACTTTGTAAGTAACTAATAAATCATGCAAACAAAATTGTCGAAAATAATTGATAAATGTAGCAGATATACAAAAAGAAAAGATAATGCTAGTTATCATTATTATCGATACGCTAAGAAAATTTAAACGAAAAAAACAATCTTGCTTTAAAATACGTTTTGTGGCTCTCCAGCAAAATTATTATTTGTCACTTAAAACGTTATTCGCGCCTAACCTTCACTTGTTGTAGGATTGCAAGTACTACTTATATTTTAGAATTTCTCCTTTACCAGTTCTCGCCGGCACTACTTTTAGGAATCTGGGAATTTTTTTTAACATTTAACTAGAAATAATTGAATGTTCTTGATTAAGATCTTTTTTATACATACTTTATACTTATATTTGATTGATTAGTTATTCTGTGCTCCTGTATACATGCATAAATAAGAGTATAATATACATATGTATGTATGTATACGTCCCACCATACTATGCAAATTTACTTTGTATAGTATGTTTAATAAATAAATAAATATGTATACGTACATACACGGTATGTACATATGTATATAACTACGTATATATGTATTAATTCTGTTTTATCGGAGTCCATTAATACGAAAAATAAAAGGAAATCGCCTACGAAGAGGACAAAACAAGACTAACAGCCATACATATGTGCCTTTAATTATGAAAGTGGTGTAAGTCATATATGTACATTTTCAGAAATCAAATAAATCTTAAAAAAAATTCGATAAATACTTAATAAATATGGAATATAATATTATTCGAGACTAGTACAACTCTATATTAAAATATTGCATAATATAAAATAGTCTTTAATAAATAAATATAAATATATGATTTAGACCACTTTCATAATTTAGAGCACATATATACCTATTTCCCGTAATCCCGGGAATATATCGCGGGAATTCCCGGGAATTTTCGGGCGTAAGAAAGTCTACAGTCTGAGTGTTTATTTGTTTTTAGAGAATTCGGTAGAAAGTTAAACATTCTTCGGGTAAATATGTCAAATAAATAATTTTTATGCAACAGAACTTTTGCACTTCCCGGGGAACGGGAATTAAAAAATCAAGTTCCCGGGAATTCCCGGGATTCCCGGGAAAAGCTAATTTTCTAAATTAAATACATTTATTAAATGAAAGTTGGTGAAATTTCGATTGTTTTATTAATGTAAGCATTCGTTTGAAATAAAAGTTAATAAAAAAGCAGTTCTAAGACAAACTTTTAAGAATTTTTAATTAAGATCATATAAAAACCAATTGACGACTGTTACCACAATTAGTAGACAATTTTCTAATAAGACCTACCTTCATTTTAATAAGAATTTGCCTTGCTTGTTTCTCATTCTTTTTGAAAAAGTTCCAAGCGGTTTCTTATCGTTAAGTACAAGCAGGTTACAGTACCATACTGCGCTGCGCCGAATTTTGAATACCCTGGGCCACAGTATGTCTAAGTATCTTTAATTTTTCATTTTATTTCTCCTAAAATATTTTCTTCAGGGTTTCCATAATAGCGTCTACTTGTAATAAATTTAAGTTTTGTCAACTCAGAATTCTACAGTTGACTTCGCTTTTCAGCATTCTAAAGCAGTGATAGCCAAGTCACTTAGCGATCACTGTTCTAAAGCAGTGATAGCCAAGTGAACAGTGATCGCTAAGTGACTTGGCTATCACTGCTTTAAAATGCTGAAAAGCGAAGTCAACTGTAGAAAGCAAAAACAAAGTAACATAGAGCCACTACAATAATACTTATATGTATGTACCGATGGTGCATCGAATAAGTAAAAATAATTAATGTGATGATCGTAAAATATAAGTAAGAATAGTTAAACATACATAGGTAGAGTGATATAACTTCGTGCTAACTTAAAATAGAAAATGGAAAAACAGAAAATGAATAGTGATACTTACAAATGTGTTTGCCAAAGGTAAATCAATAATTGTATACACAATCAATTCTCATATTCCACTTTCATAGAAATTTAAGTTAAATAGCTTATGTTAATAATAATCTCTACCCCAGTAGATAGACATGGGTGCTGATGAAGTGCGTGGCTGCACAGAAAAATATCGGTATTTCCCCCAGCTAATAAAGTCTAGTTTAATTTTTCTTCTCTTCTTTAGATACTCACATTAATTAATAAAAATATTTCATTCAATAAGAATTGAAATTACTGAACTCAAGCCTGATTAAGAAATTATTTCTGATTAAAATTCACTACAGTTCAATTAAATCTAAAAATGTCTCGAAATATATTTTTGTTATTGGCTGCCACGGCTGGCGCGTAGATGACGCAATTTGGAACACCTTCCATATTTCTCCGATAACTGCTGCCATATTTCGCCGATAACTGTTCGGATGTTGATTTCCAGGTGTTCAATTGTTTATGGTTTATCGACATAGACAAGTGACTTAACATAACCCCAAAGAAAATAATCCTATGGGGTTAAATCACACGATCTGGGTGGCCAATTAATTGGGCCATTGGCCATGGTAAAATTATTTTTTCATCAAAAGTTTCTTTGAGTAAATCAATTGTAGTGCCCGCTGTGTGGCATGTGGCCCCATCCTGTTGGAACCACATATCAGCAAGATTAATGCCATGTAATTGAGGTACGGAAAAATTTCGAATCATGTTCATATAATGTTCACCGTTGACAGTAACATGCTGACCATCATCGTTTTTGAAGACATATGGGCCAATGACTCCGCCAGGCCATAAAGAGCACCAAACAGTAATTTTCTGTGGATGTGATGGTGTTTCGACAAAAGCTTGTGTATTCTCCTCACTTCAAATGCTACAATTCAGCATACAATTACGTACCCATCCAACTAGAAATGGGCTTAATCGGAAAATGAAAGCAGTGCACTATGAGTTTGACGAATAGAACAATTACTTTGATTAAAAATTTCAACAATTTGCACGCGTTGCTCTGGTGTAAGTCGATTCATAATGAAATTTCAAAGCAAACAAAACAAAAAGCAACTATCAGGTGTTAAATGGGTGCTCAAATAAAGTAGTGAGCCAACTCCAAGCTGTGACACTCTAAAAAAACACCCTTAACAAGAAATAGAAGATAGTTAAACATTTGTATGAATGGAAAAGTCGACTGATGACTGATGATCGAAAGGTTTACTAATGAATCAGTTAACGCACTGTCGTTTTTAAAAGTCACTATAATAATCAAACTGCAATGTCTTAATTTTTTTCGTTTGGCAATAGTACGTAAATGAAAGTACATATTTAAATTTTATTTACTTTTTATTAGTTTTTGTTAATAATTTGTTGGTTACTTAGTTTTGTAAGTTCGATCTCGTTAAAAACAAATTATAATTATTTGTTTCAAACGGGAATTCCCGGGATCCCTTGAAATTTAAAAAAGTGCAGGAAAGTAAAAACTCTAATACCTACACAAAAGCTGCAAGCATTGTGTTTTATGCCGCACAGTGGGCATTTAAGAAAATTTAAATAATTTTGCAGTTTCTAAACGAGTCGTCCGATTGTCATTAAATTCGAAAAAAAAACTTAAATTTTGGCTTTTTTACAAACCTTGGTCCACTGTTCTACTAATGGAGAAGTCAAATTTTGTTCGATTTAGAAAAAGAACCAATTCTATTCAATTCTATTATTTTGATAAATTATATAGCACTGATTGACCTTTCAACCTACATCATTAGTTTTTTTAATTTTTATACATATTTTAAAAGTTATAAAGCGTTATTTACAAAATTTATGGAAAAATTACAAAAAATTGTAATGCAGGCTACCTAAATGAGCAATGTAATTGCAAAAACTTTAAGTTTTTGCACACGAAAATAAAGCTTAGAAATTTTTCTTCCAAATTGTTTCCTCAAAAGTTAAAGTTATAGTTAGGAAGAAAATACAAAAAACGGCCGGCAAACTGAATTTGTGGCAAAAATTTGACTTGTTCGACCTCTTCCAAAAAATCTGAAAATAATTTCAAAAATGCTAGACCCTTTAAGCTTTGAAAGTATGCTTGAGCTCCAGAAAAAATTTTAAGCTCTGTAATACTAGTACCTTCTTAAATGCTGTATTTCATAACAATCGGATTGCTCGTTTAGAAACTGCAGATTTAGTATTTCCATTTTTTTTTTCAAAATCCCACACTGTGTGCCGCTTTCCTTTAACGCTCAAGTTCTATACCTAAATAAAACCTCAAAGTCTATCAATATAAGGTCTATGCAATCAAGTGATTGATTTTTTTCGTTCGGTTTTAATGATGAGTAATTTACAAATTTCCTACGCCATTTTGTTTAATACTTTTATTTTCGCTTTCTAAAGGATATCTGTATTCGAGCATTCTCTCAAGGATTTTATACTGTATGTACAAAACCGGCTTCGCTTTCCAAAGTACTGCTGCATTGACGGCCTTTGACCATGCTCCAGGTTTTTCCACCATGGCACATATTTCCCGACACCGTGCCGCCTACTAAAGGTTTCTTACATAGCCTGCCTTCGGTCGGGCTCAAAAATTTTCCCCACCATAGTATTTTCCGATACGGCGCCTATGTACATGTACGTCGGCTCTTAATGTATAAATTGTTATGGTTACTAAAGAGAAGTACACTTAATTTGAAAACTACTGTCCCTAAACAGGTTAATTTTTTTATGTGTGTATCATCTATTATTTGTGACAAGCCTTCAACCCCTACTATCAGGTTTTGGAAACGGGAATTTTCGGGCGGGAAGTCCCGGGAAATGTCTGCCTAATAATACCGGGAAGTTTTTGAAATATTCCTGGGAAAACGGGAAATGAAAGGTACACATTATTTCATAAATACACAGAGAAAACAGATTCGTTGAGACAACCGAATTTGTTGCCAATCGCATTTTGGTGGTTGCACCAACTATATAGAATTCTGGTATAACGACTGCAATTTTCTTGTGGTACCACTATATTTTAATTATAACCCTTAAACAAATAGTTGCAGCAACAGATAAAATTGGTTAACAGTATGGAATTTGAAAAAAGTTATTCTTGCTACCGAAAATGTTGTTAGTATAACTGAAACAATATCATAATTGGTACCTGTGAAAGAAAAATTGGCCTTCCTTGCTGAAATAAAATAAGCAATAAACGCAAATAAAAATATACAATTTAAGAAATTTATTATTTAACATATTGTCATAAGTTATTTTTAATTGAAATTTATTTATTTCAACCACACATTTTGAACAGCCACAAACCTGTTATCTTATGCACATACTTTCAAAAACCATTTGAGAATTCATAAATCATAATATCTTTGAAAGTCATAAAAGTTAATTTTTACTTTGCTGCAACGAGTATAAACTATCATAGTAAGCTCAACCTATAGTTAGTTGCAGCAACTGATAGAAAGTGTTTATTTTAACCTTAATATAGAACGACAATTTGTTAGTTGCCAATACCAAAAGTTGGTAGTAACATCCAATTCATAATATTTTATTCGGTTGTGTTAACCAATCAATGAATTAGTCATGGCAAAAGCATACGCTCGGTTGATGCAATCAATTTAAGAATTGTCAGAATCATATCTTTATTACAATTATGCCCTTATGGCAACAAACATGGATTTTTTTTTTTGGATTAACAGAAAATTGATTGCGTGAACTGAAATATAGTTTATGCAAATGATATTTTGTTGGACTAACCATTTTCCAACCAATCTTTTTTCTGGGTGTATATAGACTTTTGTGACATACATGTTTATAAAATCTCGTAAGTGACAGTCAAATTTATTTCATTCATATAAAAAATTGGTTGTACAATCCTGTTTTAATTTAACATCAAAATTATCATGGTTTTTTTATACTACAAAAGTTCGTTTGAATGACTGTGTGAGTAAATTTACACGATGAAATTGTTTAAGTTATCTTTTAAAGTTGGTACGTTTTTCAACGTCTCTTTAAATGAAGTCTAAGGAAATTTTTCATTTTAACAATTTCATTTAAAACAAAAACTAATTTTAAAACTTTGCTTTTATTTCAAATGTAAGTGTAAGAAAGAAACAAGGACGCCGATGAGCAAGCAGTTAAATATCCATAAATTTTTTTCCGATACAAAATAAAAATGTGATCTGTTCAAATTTATACGGAAATTTCATAAAAATTCCATAACATTGAAGTCATATAATTTGTAATTCATCTATGAGAAAAATTATTTCTCTAATCGAAAACTATCTACATACAAGATGCATTCAGTAAAGGCCGTTTCAGACTATAATAAAAGTATTAATACTTTTGTGGAAAATGAAACTCTGACATGCTGAGTTGTTATTGTTTTTTGACATTTTTGAAACTGAAATTACATCAGCGAGGCACTTTAGTCAAAAGTGTTAATAGTCTGAAACAGCCTTAATGACCGTCTTTTAATCACTTACAACATACGAAAGTGGAATACTTTTTATAAGTATTATTGATTGCAATAATCAAATCGTTCCATAAAGTAGAAAGATTTTTCGCCGAATTAGTGAAACAATTTTGGAAAGTGTAGTGGAAATTTTAAGCCCATAGAATCTGTAAAAACTTTTGGTTGATAATACTTCAATTTATTATAATTCCACCTGGAAATTTTTCAAGAAGAATTAGAAACCAGCAAGACAAATTCTTAATAAAATGATTTGGAGGCTTCATTATAAAATTGTGTACATACTAATTGTGGTAAGAGTCGTCAATTAGTCTTTATATAATCTCTTACTAAGTAATAGCTATATTAAATTTGATTGAATCTACTTAAAAATTCTTAAAAATTTGTCCCAGAACTGCTTTTGAATTTCGCCAACTTTCATTTAATAAATTGCCTTAATTTAGCTTTTCGCGCGGAACGCGATTTTTTCATTCCCGATTCCCGGGAAGTACAAAAGTCTGGGAAATTCCAAGCCTTATTTGATACCCATATTTTTAAACTGAATTAAAATTTGTGAAAAAATGCCACAAGATCTGTAAGACTTTGTGGATCCGTAATTCCCAAAATATGCGATTCCGGGGATTTTTCTACTTAACTTTTTTTTTAGAATGAAATTGTTATCAGTAAGTATAGTTTTTTTTATTCGGAGAATCGTCCCTAAAGTAAAGTTAAGCCAGACTTGGTTTCCAAAGCATTGGTGCATTGCCGCCCATCGGCCGAGCAAAAGGATATCTTTATCTAGGCTATGTCCGAAACCGGCTTCAATTACGAAATGATTTTTTTATTCCCGGGCCGGCCTCCCGCTTGTGTCAAATATTTAAGATTTTGGACTTGTTTAATATTTTTGGAATTTATTTCATTGGGTATTATTTAATTTTTCGCTGGCAATTATTTCATAAGTCACAACATTTGCGCTTTATTACATTTTCAGTTTTGGGAGTAATTTTATTTTCATTATACAAAAAAATTTACATGGACATACCAAAAATTTTTTTTAAAGTTATTTCATCGTGGAAGAAATTTTGGACTTATTTCATTAAATTTAGGTGGGACTTTCCATTGAGAATATTTGTTTTGGGCATTATTTTATTCAGCTCTTTTGTTTAGGTATGACTGTAAGAACAAAACAAACAATCATTTCTAAATCTTTTAATTTTTTTTTTATTTTAAGCCTCAAAATAACAAAGAATTAGCTTTTTAATTTGTTTTGTTTTTGAATTGTAACTTATATAATACATTATACTACATTTTCTGAAAAAAAAATATGTAACTCCGACAAACGAAGAAAATTTTTTATATTTGCGTATCTATGAACTCCGACAAAACATTATTAAATTATTAGAATCACGTTTTAATTATTGTATAAGAATTTATAATTATAAACACTTTATTAAATAGTCGAAAGTCTGGCGCACAAGATTTACAAGACGTGGGAAATGTGATAGCGAAACCTCAGCCACAAACAGAAGCAGTGGCAACGCCAATTCAAACTAGTCTTAATATAAAATTAAATGGATTTTTGAATTTAAAAACACCATTAATTGGGTGAGTATACAAAACATTTTTTTCCTAAAATATTTACAGCCTGTTTTACGAACGAATACAAATTCATTGAATTTATTGAAAAAATGCACCCTTAGAAAACAACATTAATATTAACAATAAGCATATTATAAAATTACCATAGCTTTAAACTTAGAAACTAGAAATTAGTCAGAACTTGAAATATGCTTGGGGGGTTTTTTTCGCACTTTTTCATGGTAGACAGTTTTATTTAAAATTAAATTTTCGTGGACGATTTTAACTCTCTAATTGTTCTCTGCATGGGTCTTAACTGTCATTTGCATAAGACATGATCATATAATAATTGCCCTTTAATGTAAGGTGACCAAATTTTGGAGAAAAAAAGATGACAAAAAAAATGGTGCTATAAGTATGTTCAATGGTGTTATGCTGACTTGTAGAACCAAATCGATGGTCCGGTTGCACCCATTATCAGTTAGAATTGGGTAAAATTTTGAAGAGCTTTAACATTGTTGATAGTAAACTTATTGGCCTATATGACTAAGCTTTGGTAAGAGCTTTGCCCGGCCTTGGAATCACTTTGGTCTTGCCGAGCTTCCATTTGTGTGGATAATATTCCTAAAATAACAAAAAGCGGTAATTTTTAAAAATTCCCTACATTTTGCTCAAAATAAAAAATCTGTCCTTTTTTCCCTACCCTCAAAATTTTACAGAAAAATCCCTACAAAAAGGGAAAAATCCCTACTTTTGGCATCACTGAGTGATATAATGTCTTTGTTTAACGCTTTGTGTCGCGTAATTTTTGATTTTACTAATATTTTTTTCATACAAGTGATTGGGGTGAATTGTTCCATTTGTATGTATGTAACATAAGAATTATCACAATGGACCCAATTGGGTTTCCGAGTGGAGGTAATGTATAGCACCACCCTTCCTAACCTAACATAACAATTTGTACTTTTAACCGACTTCATGTTCGTCATGAATTCATTTTTAATATGTTCACCGATTTCTCCACAATGGATACCCCCATACAAAGTAATTATTAATTCTGGAATATATGGAATACTATATCATTGGCAGGCTTCAAACTTGGTAAGAATTACTTTACGGTTAATGCGCGTAGCGGAAAAGTATTGGTCTAAGAGTGGCGGGGAAAGGCTCCCTCCATACTAATTAACAGATATCTCCACCATTTGTGAAGGTATTTTAAAAATTCTTTTATTTTATATGAAATGGTATACTCTACAGGTGGTCCCATTTTCACTCATATGCGATAGGAACAGGGGGATGGTAGCCCCCATACAAAGTAATTATTAATTATGGCCCATATGGAATAATATATCTATCATTGAGTGGCTTCAAATTTGGTGAGAACTAGTTTACAGTTAATGCGCGTAATCCATCGCAAATGTGGTGGTATAAGAGTAGGGGAAAGGCTCCCTCCCGTACAAAGTAATTATTAATTAAGAACTTAAACTTAAAAAATAAAAATTTAAACCGACTTTATGCAATAAAAAGTTAAAAATAACAAAAGTATTATATGCGTTACTTAATTATTTGCAGTCTGTGCCAAAAAGGAATAATCAATTTTGTTATATTTAACTTTTTAGTCGGTTTAGTTTTTTTTTACAAAGTTTTTATTTGTTTTATGTAAGAAAATAAAGAACAAAATGTAAAATCCATAAAAGTAAAATAGAATTTTCCGAAAATTCCCGGACGGAATTTTTCTGGGATTTGCTTAAAAAAATTCTTGGTATATCCCGGGAATTTTTTTCCCGCGCAGAAACTCTAGCTAACGCCAAAAAAGTGCACTTATAGATATTTATACACAAATATGCATATTAGATAGACATAAAAAGGCGTAAATAAAATTTTATATATTTCGTTATTATTGCATTTAGAACTATTAGGACCAGGCCTGCCAATAAAATAATGCTAAGTGCTAGTTTAGCACTTTCTTAAAACTACTTGGCATTTTTTGCACTTTTTTATTTTATCAAATTTATACATTTTCCATAGATAATTCCTTAAGACAAATTGCGAGCCAATTAATATTATATGTTTATCAAATTTATTTAACTTCTTTAACTGAACCGCTCTGAGATTCACATATAGGTACAAGTGGATTAGAGCACGCTATTTGAAATACTAAATTAAGAAAACCTGTTTTAATAATAATGTTATTGATCAGCTTAACAAAGAGCACACTCAAATCTAAAGAGATCCCAATACTTTAGCTATCGGTTATACGATTATGTTTCAGTAAAACTATAAAACGTGTAGAATTGGTATATCTGTTAATTAAATCTGTTCATCTGATTTATCTATGTAGAAAAAAAAATATATTTTTACTTAACTACTCTATTTAACACTCTTAGGCTCAAATTCACAGTCATTAGTTAACTAATAGCAATAGTTTAACCAATAATATTTGATTCACAGATCTTTGTTTACCTTTAGTTAAACCGCCAAATGTAATTGGTTAACAAATAGTTAGACAACAGCTGATTTGTTGTAAGCTTTTTTAGTATTGTTGTTTTGTGAAAAATTTTATACACATTTCGCACATACGTTGTCAAGCATATTCTTTGTATTTAGCTGTAACACATTCTTTTTATTTTATTTTCTATTATATTTTGGTTTTTCCGAACCAATTTCAGCACTAGTTCAATATCTTGCACGATAAAGTTAGACGAGCGAGAACTGTTTTATCCATTTTTAAGAAATAATATAACAAATATAAACAAAAACCATATGCTGCCGATAATGAAACTTAATTGTTTGAAAGGGTTACCATTCTTTGCTCATATTAAGAACCTTAGTTAAACAATGCCCTGTGAATATGAAGTATTAGTTAAACAATAGTTATCATTTTAGTTTACTAATAATGAAGTAGTGACTGTAAATTTGGCCCTTAAAGATTTTTTCTTTCTTGGTATTCCATTCGCAGCTGGATGCAAAATTTACAAATTAAATATTTCAAGCGGCCTACAATATTATATAATATGTTATTGTTCACATCGTTGGGATTAAGTAAAAATGCCAAACCTCGCACAATTTACGTTACACCATCAATATTATTGTCGGTTTGACCTATACCTACTATGGAATGATTAGACACAAATCTTTAAACAAATATGTACGGCGAAATTTTTCTCACAGTAAAAAACTTAGTACCATATAATTTTGCCAAAACATGACATACTTCTATTTTCTTTGTTATGAAAAAATTTTGTGCCACCTATGAATATGATGATATACACGCTAGCGATATAGAATACAAACTCACAATTTCATTGCAAGTGTACAAGAAGCTTAAAATTTAAGAGAAACTAAAAATGTTAACTGATTTTAGCACTTTGTTGTGTGTGCTGTAGAACATTTTAGCACTTTTATTTCTGCAATTTAGCACTTTTGCTCTTACATCTTATGGCAACACTGACCAGGACTCGTTTAAAATTTTAGATCATCATCTACCGCAAAGTCGCCTGGAGGCGCAGGCACAGACACATCAAAGGATGCTGAGGTAAGCGCAAAAACAATTTCTGATATACATACACACATACATGTATGTGTAATATAAAGATTTTACTGTTTTATTTCTTAGAACAAAAGCATCTCTATGAGTGACATGTATATTGACAATTCAGATTCTAGTGAAAATGTAGGACAAATTCACTTTTCGCTAGAGTACGATTATCAAAACACGACGTTTATTTTAAAAGTGCTGCAAGGCAAGGAACTACCAGCAAAAGATCTTAGCGGAACATCAGATCCGTATGTACGAGTAACATTGCTACCAGACAAAAAACATCGTTTGGAAACAAAAATAAAAAGACGAACCTTAAATCCTCGCTGGAATGAAACTTTCTATTTTGAAGGGTTTCCAATACAAAAATTACAGTCTAGGGCAAGTGTCTATAAAAAACAATAACGTACATATAGATATGTATATACATATATGTATTTACATATCGTTCAGTAATTGCAATATAGTCATAATTCAAAAGAAAATTAGTGTAAGGTTTAATAAGGTTTAATATCAATGAAGATATTAAAAAATTATATTTTCTCAAGATTTGATTGTACAAGTCAATGATATGAAATTTTAACACAAGATAAAATATTTCACCTTTAAAAAACGCTATTTTTACCGGTAGCAAAATTGCAAGCAAATAAAAAGTCAGAAGTGTAAAATTAATTTTTATTGAACCAGGATACCTTATGTGCTTTACAATGTTACAATATCTGTGGCAATGAGGAAAAAGTGCTTAAGTCATATTTACTGTTTTGCAGGATAATAGTTTTAAACTTTTAAGTCGATTTTCAAAAATTTACTTCCTTTGCAGTTAAATTTGCAAATTCGACATTCACTTGAATTTGTTGTAGAAAAACATCGTTCTACAACACTTTAACTAATAAATTCAGCTTGAAATAATATAAAAGTATAAGCTTAATTAAATTATTATTCCGTATGAGACTATAAGTCAGTGATGTCAAAAATAAAACTATAGTTTTAAGTGTGAAAAAAGTTGTCTCATTCGTCTCTGAGGTACATAGAAAAAAATAAACATTTGGAACAAATGCAGTTTAGTAAAGCAGCTCAAAACAGAATTAAAAGGATCCTATGTGATAAAAAATTAAAAAAAGGAATAATAATTGAATAAAAAATTTGGCGGTGACCCATATTATCCGAGTTACGGGGCTATGAACTTTTCGTAGGAAAATATGAAGAATTTCCAAACATAAATTTTTAAATAGCTTATCTGATAGAAACTTGAAAAATAAGAAGAAAAAATTAAACAAAAAAACTGGCTGCGACCCATATTTCCCGATTTATTAGTTTTTAAAATTTTGATATTAAATGCAGTTTAGTGAAGCTGCCACAAAAAAAAATAAAATGTCTTTTTAATACATATTCATTTATGTATTTCCTTAAAAGTTTTGCAACTTGAAACACATTGAATGTCGCGAAAATCATTAGTGATCATGGACTATTTTTCGCATGTCACTTTTTTTCTTTCACTGTACTTATAAAAAATTTAATACAGCCGCTACACATGTAATATCGTCTATGTCTCATTGACGACTAAATGAAAGAGAATAATAATGTGTATGATTTTAGCTAGCACAATTGTGCTATGAAACTGCCATCAATGCTATAAATCGAAAAAAGATAAATACCAATTTATTGCCCTACAACTTCCTGAAAAATCGCACAAAATAATAGGCATTTTTGTCAGAGGTACTTTTGAATACAGAAATTACAGATGTGACACTAACTCGAAATGTGCTTATCGCGACTTAACACTTTTTCATGTATTGTCACCGATATCTAAATAAATTCAGTAAATTCTTACACGAAGGGTTTCGTACGGATATAGGTACATACACACTACAATTGTAATACTATATGAACTTTAGTCTATATAATCGAATATCTTACCTGATGTAGATATTATTTAAAAAATTTTAAGTGCCCGGTAAACTTTTATTCGCTTTTTATCGATTTTTTCGGTTTTTCGCTATTTATTTTATTTTTAGCGATTTTTTGTTTGGGATTTTTCGGTTTTTGGCGATTTTTTTTTTGGTTTTTGGTGATCTTTTCAGTTTTTGGTGATTTTTTAGTCTTGAAATTTTTAGTTTTAGCGTTTTTAAAAATTCCAAGAGATTGTCTCTTACGGTTTCCAAGATACAAGTTGTCAAAACTCCATTAACTGATAGAATACCCTTTAATTTAGATTTTTTAAAGTTCAGTGTTAATTGGTGTAGTCTGCATAAAAATACACTAATACCTAATTTACATTAAGCTTTTTTTCCTGAAATTAGTTGCACGAAAATTTTTTATTTGTCAATAGGAGGCCTGTAGGAGCATAAGTTGCTCCTACAAAAAGTTGTCAAAAATTCATCAGAGATTCATTCTACGTCCTTTTTTATATAACATTCTCTTTTATAGCGCTACAATTAGCAAATAGAAAAAGTTTCGTGCAACAAAATTCATGAAATTTCATGAAAAATGCTTAATGTAAATAAGGTATAAAAGTGTATTCATATATGTATATAATTGTCGGTATATTGGCATAGCATATCGTCGCCCGGGGGCTTATGTACTCCTATGCTCTTTATAGAAACTAAAGGATCTAATATATATAGTAAATATACGTATTTATATATACGCCATTTTGCCATTTTGCCAATTTAGAGTTAAGCATGCCATCTTAGGTTTTCGAACCCACATTTTTCAAATCTACAATCAGTTTTCGGCTCGTCTCATTGCTGAGATAAATCGTGCCCATTTTGCTCGATTTAAAAACAGAACGTTTTTGTGCTACACAGATAAAAAACTGCCTCATAGAATCAATAAGATTTTCTCTATGAAACGTTTTTAGGCTAAGGGGTATCCCAGCAGAAAGAAGCGAAGATTTTTTCATAGAGATTCCTTATTGTTTTTATGTGGTAAATCTTATTAATTTTATCAAGAAGAAAAACACATAAAATCAAGAAGAAATCTTATTATTCAAATTTTTTTTACTCAATTTCCGTTATTTTTGGCACCAAAAAAACAATCCATAGAAAAAAACTTCTTGATTCTATTAGGTTTTCTTATAAATTATAAACTATAGGGATTTCTTATTGATTTTATTAGGTTGCCTTCATGTTCCGGGCATGTTCCTATGTGTTTAGTACCAGTATTACTGGCACCAACTTCAAACGGCACTGTAGGTAACATATATAAAAATCTTTTATTTAACTAGATCTATGTTATTTGTAGCTTTTTAGTGCTTATTTTTGAAGTCGGTTTAATTTTTTTTAAGTTTTATGTATAAGAATGTTTGCACAATAATTTCAATGGTTATTCATTCTGCTTGTTAGGATATTGGTTAGAGTGCTTGTCTATCAGGTAGAAGTTTGCTGGTTCAATACTTGGCGAGTAAGTTAGTTAAGAATAAAACATAATGTGTATGTATGTATGTATAAATAAATAACATCAACAATATACCACATACATACATACATATGTATATGGTATAGAATTTAAATGAAAATACATAAGTACAGAGAATAAAATGAAATAATGAAAAAATCATTAAGATAACCTCATAAAAACTACAAGATTTCTTCTTGATTTTTTCAAAAAGGTTTTCTCTATGAAATTTATAAGATTTCCTTATTGCAACAAAACCATAGAGCTTTCTTATTAATTTTGTTCTATTTTCTGAAGTATTTAAGGTGCTTGTGTTTTTTCAAGTTTACAATTCACATGTTTTTTGTTGTGATTATCAAACTTGATTAATTTACATAAGGCTTTTAATTTTTGGTCACCAACTGTATGTACAATTACACGTGACATCGGCCATGATTGTTTTTATTTTAATATTAAAGCCGCTGGAAATTTCTTTGGTAGCGTTGCTGAAGCGCCGGCGCCACTGAAGTGCCGGCGTCACAAATGTTTATTTAAGTTTTATTCTTTTTAATCTGCAAAATATGGAGCTTGTATCAACACTTGTTATATACTTTATATCATTGTTATTAAAATTTTAAAATGAGATAAAAAATAATTAATTTATCACTAATGCAAATACTTTAAACGGACGGCTAATGTATCGGAGACATTCAACCGTCGATAAATGTTTTCACATGGCATAGACATTTGAAAACACATGTCTGAACATAAGAAAATAGAATATGCTATAATTGAAAATTTGTCTTATGTTTTTGCTTGTGTAAAATACACAAGCAAAGTTTTTGAGGTCACCAATTACATGTTTTAACCGAATTATCTAAAATTTGACAGGAGCAGTGTAAAAAACATGTAGTGTATAGGCACCTTTAGTAGGCACTGTTTTCTCTGTGTATATTTGCTTTATAGTACGTCATTCCATGGCGTATACGTATAATTGAATACAATCCGTCATTTCTCAATTTATTATTTTACTTTTTATTTGCTCACAGGTTTTACATCTGCACGTTTTCGATTATGATCGGTTTTCAAGAGATGACTCGATAGGAGAAGTATTTTTGCCTTTATGTCAGGTGAGTTTAATTACTAACGCTGAGTACATATTTGACATTTATATTGATGTCATTTTGTGGTGTCATTTTCAAATTCTGTGCAATGTCGTTCACATTGCTGGTATTCAGCATTTCATCTAAATAGTCTTGCATGAGTGTAATGTAAATGCATAATGTCGCAGCTTTTCTTTAAAATCCAACAATAAAATACACATGCAATACAAAGAAAAGCTGCAATATTTTGCATTTACACCTGAGCAAGATCATTTGCATCAAACACCGAATACAGCCATTATGTTTTTTGTTTGGAACGCAATGCCAGATTACAAAAAAATCGGAAATACAATTCCAAATTTTTTTTTTACAAAGACAACCCGATGTCACTAGTAAACACTAAATGATATAATGTGTACTCGGCATTATGCATGCAGTGTAACCAGGTAGCATAATATACATACATACATATGTACGTAAATATGTACATACACATATGAATTAGTGATGTAGAGAATATTTTTATTCGTACGCCTATTCGCATAGATTCGGCTACTTCATTACAGAGCAGGTCCTAGGAAAGTAATTAATTGTTCTAATCTGTTAGGTGAATGAATTCTGTAATTCATTCTTTTTAATGCATGAAATTAGTTAATAATTAATAACATAATTAATTTCCTGATATTAATAAAAGTAATTAATTATGTTAATGTTAGGCGATGGCCTTGGCATCCAGTGCTATCAATATATATATATATATATATATATATATACATATATATTAATGTTATATTTTATATAATATTTCATATCAAGTAACTAAATAAATAAATATATATTTTAATGTACTTATACGGCGAGTCTGATCTGTCTGATTATTAGAATCAACTTTTTGCTCTGTTGCATTTGCCGTTTAGAATACATGTTTTTTAAATAATGGCGAGAAAAATATGTTACATTAAATATTTGTAAGACTTTTAAATTTTATCTAGAATCGTTCAAAGCGCTACATGTTGTCTTATTACAATCGAACAAATATAGTTGCAGAGTTGTAAATATAGTAAATATTCTGACAAACATGTAGAACGGAACAACTAGCTGTTTTCCAAGGCCAATACAAACGCCTTCATAATCAGCGTTCCTTGTGTTTGGTCCACTGTGTGTGGTGTTAGTTGATATATGTTTCTGCTTTATATACCCAGCCATTTTTGCAAATATGTGAATTGTTTTGATTCATCGTATGAGTATATAAAGCAGAAATCTACATCAACTGATACCACACACAGTGGACCAAACACAAAGAACGCTGATGATGAAGGTGTAGTGGCCTTCCAAAACAGCTAGTTGTTCCGTTCTACTACATGCTTGTCAGAATATTTACAATTAACTTTGGTGTTATTTGTTTGTTAATAATTATCACATGTAATTTGGCTTGCAAAGCGATGTGGACTTTAGCCTGATTAAATTATAAATATAGAAATAATTATTTCTGTTCGAAAAAATAAAAAAAATAAAAATTTGTGTTTTCTATGAGAATTGTTACAATTTAAGTTTAACATTTGTTAACGCACCAAATTATTATTTTACTTATTAAGTAAAATATTTTTTATTAAAAATACATTGAAATTGATTATTGTAGGGTTTAGCTGGATCCTATGCGCATTTTACTGTTGCTAATGCAGATCATCAGGGAACCTTTACCCAAAAAGTTTCTTCGATCAACTAGAGTTATTATGTTAAACTTTCATTTCATCAAATGAGAAGCTCAACAAATAACAAAGTTGAAACAAGAACTTAATAATCAACATGTTTTTTATGTTCTTACTTCACATTGCTGCATTGACTGACTTTCTTTAAGTTAGAAATTGTAGGTGTAAAGAGTATGTAAAGAAAATAAATGTAAATAGCAACAACAGCTATTCAAGAATAGAGTGTTGCCACATTTATATATATTTTTGACCGGGTGCAGTCAAGTTAATAATTAGTGTTTTTTTTTTGGAACCCAGAGTAGACAAATTACAAAAAAAAAAAACAACAAAATATATTTGGTAACAAAATACACTCATATCGATCATTTACTCAAAGAACGTTATAACTCAAAAAATGAATTTCTTGAGTTCATGATGCAAGATTAATCCTCAAATCGTTTTTCATTTGTTTACTCAACTCTTGAGAAAAAAATTAAATTTTCTTTTTCCATTAAGTTGTGTGTAAATTGAAAACTTTTAGCTCGTTTTCTGGCAAACTAGTTTTTTTGAGTTATGACGTTCTTTGAGTAAATGTGCGATATGTACATAGTATAAGTGCCTTTAATTATGAAAATGGTTCTAAAGTATATGAATTTTTGCTTCGAAATATTAAATAAATCTTAAAAAAACTTCAGTAAATACTCAGGGCTATTCGAGAATACTCGCTTCTCTTCTTCGTCGTCGAACGTTCACTTTCGACAGTCGACGTCGTCAGATTCTAAAATACGTGCGAATAATAAATATTTAAAAATAAATAATTAATTAAAAACTTAACAGTATAAGTGCTAAGTAACATAAAAAGAAACAATAAACAGTGAAAGTGAAATTAGTTACTTGTTTTATTTATTTTAAAAACGTGTTTACATCTTTGAAAAACTTAAAGAAAACTTAATTGGGTTTTAGAGCTTGGCCAAACGCTTAATTAACATCTGATATATTTCATCTTATTTATTTACACTTAACGCGCTAAAATTGGCGTCGAACGAATATGACATTGACTCATTGTGACGAAGTATTTTAGAATATCTCCAATGTGAAATAAAACATATGTTTTCAGCACTCAACCCCAACGTAATATTTTAGAATAGCAAAAAGTGAAAGATGTGCGTATTGGTGATGAAGTCACTTTCCCGAATAGGCCTGATTAAATAAATTTTTATTAATCGAGTACAATTTTAAATTAAAATGTTGCATAACATAAAAATATTTTTTGATTTGTTCAAATGTAATCTAAAAATCTCGACACAAAAAACAATAGTATATGACCGAGACCACTTTTACAATTATGGGCACTGAAATACACTGATACATATATGCATATTGTTCAAAAGGTCTAAATTTCTTGATTCCAAATTCATTTATAAGTTTATAAAATCGGTTGATATTCAACTTAGTTACAGGTTGATAAGTGTATATACATAGGTACGAAAAATTATTTTTTTTTTTACCCGTGTTTGGCAAATTTCGAAAACAAGTTCTTTTTGTACTCGACAATGCCTAACAGGAAAAATTTCATCAAATTCCATGTACTACTTTTTGTCATACAGTGTAATTTTGAATTTCACAAAGCTCAATAGTATTTATTTATTTTTATTAAAGGTTGACTTTACAACGAGACAGGCGTTTTGGAAAGCACTAAAACCACCTGCTAAGGACAAGTGTGGCGAATTGCTGTCCTCCTTATGTTATCATCCATCAAACTCCATTTTAACATTGACGCTCATAAAAGCACGAAACTTAAAAGCAAAAGATATAAACGGAAAATCAGGTAAAATGTTTTGTTTTTAGAGCCATATCAGCTGTTTTATTTCTCTTTATTATTCGTTTCATTTGAATTACATACATTTGTATGCGTATATGTATGTTCAACATGATCAATTGCTGAAAGATTTCATGACACAGTTAAGCCTCGATTTACGCGGTACTACATTTACGCGATTTCGTTATAACACGGGTTACTAACAGCACCGACTTTTTAATCTCACGTTTTCTTACGCGAATTTAATATAACACGCTTAAAAATTATGGCAAAACTCGTTTTTCGCGAAATGCAGCACTGGAATTTATGATAAACAGTCAGAACAACTAATACAAATTGAAATATTTTTAGTTTTCTTACAAAAATGGCACCGGACGCATCCCCTAAAACACAACTTATCGGTATGAATTTTTTTTTGTATTTTTTTACATAAAACTGAACCGATTTGGGGGGTGAGAATATAAGAAATCGAAAAAAAAATTATCCATACAACTAACGGCCCCTTTAGTGTATATATTAGCAAACTTTTTTTTGCGCTATTAAATCACCGTTCAATGCTTCTCAGTAAGCGCATACATATTTTAAAGAGAATTATTATGCGTTTTATTGCCCTATTGCTTCAAAAAACATGAAATTTTACTACTGGGATACAATAGGTTGTTGAGCAATTGCACAATGTGTATGTGTAAAGCCTTTAATGTTTGAAAAGTATAAATTAAATATGAAAAAGGTTAATGTTGTTATGTCTTCTTGATTTAACGCGATTCTTGGATCCCAAAATAAAATTTTTAATGTATCTCATGTTTTGATTTAAGAAAAATGCTAAACTCATGCTTCCAAAAAATATCATTTGACGCTAATTTGATTTACACTTACATTGTTCGGTAGCACCAGATCGCGTAAATCGGGGGTTAAGTGTTTTGAATATCGAGTTTTCTAAAAACTATCCGTATTTATAAATTTTCTTATATGATATCATATTGTTAACTATCTCACATAATCGTACGACTTTTAAAAAAATGCTACCGGGATATGATGACTTGAATTTTTTCAAAAGTTGCTTATATACATATTTATGTAGGATACTACATAGCACTCTTAATTGCTTCAGTATTCACTATCCTACGCAATCGTACGACTTTTGAGAAAATACAACCCCGGTGTGATGGCGTTTATGGAAATTTTCAAAAGACAGGGTTGTATTTTTTCGCAAGTCGTACTTTTGAATAGGATAGTGCGTCCTAGCCCTAAGTAGTTAATAGTTTATATAATAGATAATTTAAGTAAATTCCCTTGTTCTGTAAGCCGAATATTTTGTAATGCGATTGTTGTGTTAAAACCGAAGAACACTTCATTTGGTGTTCTGTAAATAAAAAGTAAAATAAAAATATCACTTTGCTACAATTTGCGACCAGAAAAAGAGGTAACACTATGCTATTGTATTCGGCTACCTCGAATCTTATATACAAAATACATACATAAACATAAGAAAGCAAGAAGAACAATTCCTTTTATAAATATTGTTACGCAAATACACCGTGAACTGACCTGATGCAAATGTTTCCCATACAAACATTTAAGACAATTACAACAATCCAATCTACAATTAGCTTGTCGTTCGTACAAACGTAGTATATATTGCAATAAATATGTACATAAGTATGTACATGTATCAGTATTGACTTTTACAGTAGTTTTAGCTTAGTTGATCTCTTGATTGATTTATACTAAAAATTTATGTATGTTCACACGACACAATGAAGCATATGTATCATACGTATAAAAATATATCTGTGGCAATAAATAATAATGGCTTAAGTCGAAATTTCGTGTTTTGAGGTATCAAGGGTTTTGTCTAAAATAAATTGTGTTTGGTTTTTATATAAAATTTTAGCCACCGAAAAAGATGCACATTTATTTAGAATAAAGTTCTTAGTTTTATAAAAAAAGAAAACGTTTTACTACCCAGTAAAAAAAATTGGAAGTCATTCTAAAGGAAGTACATTTTCATTGCTTCCAAAAAATCGATATTTTTAATTTGCCGATAGTTAGCAGAAAACCAAGTAGAAGTTTATTTGAGTCATACAAAACCTTGTAATTCCTCTCTAGTTTTAGAAATTACTCACCAGAATTTTTAAAAAATCGTTTTTTTTAAGAAACATGAACTATTTTTGGTCTAAAATTTTAAAGTTATTTGCTTAAATTTACATTAAATTACTGTTTCGCGTTTAAATTCCTATAAAAAGAAACTAATTGTTAAAATAGGTAACTATTAGCAATTTTTCCTAGATGAAAATATTATCATAGAACACAAAAAAGGACATTTTTCTTAAAATCGCTTCCAATTCGGTGACCAGGCAGCGAAAAAGAGAACTTCTTGCAATGACAACCCTATGTAAAAATCATTACATCGGATCGAAATTTGCACTACTTCCAGATCGCAAACTCTACATTTTCATGACTTTTTTGGAGTGTCTTTTTTTACTGGGTAGTTAATATTCCTTGAATTTTAGTTAAGAAGTTATGAAAATATTCATTGGCTGAAAAATAAAAACTACAGTGAACTTAAGCTACTATATTGAAAGGCAAAATAATTTTTATTGATAGTAACTCGAGATAATTGCTTTAGGGTAAATTAAAAAATGCGGAAAATCTGAGATAAGATAATTTTTTTTAACGCTTAGTTAAATGTAAGTTTTTTTATGAGGAATAATTTGGATGGGCTGTTTGTTCTTGAACTTAAGTGTATACAAGCTTTGATGCTTAAATATTTTAATATTGATTTAGCTACCTTAAAAAGAAAATTAAGTTGAGTTAAGATGTTATGGCTTATGTATTATTTTCAAAGAAAACTTAAGTTAAAATATAAATGCGTATAGTTTTATTAATAATGACGTTTTATTATTGAAATTTACCTGAGTGATAGCTCTTGAAGAAGAAAAGAATAAGGATATGTAATAAAATTAAAAAGCACTCATGCCAACTTAAGCCATTATTATTTATTGCCACATACGTACGTACACAAGTCCTCCAAATATCTTGCCTTTGATGACTTCATTCACCACACTATGGGCCTGTTTCTCTAAATGCGAACGATAGATTCGATCGAACATTTATATTGAAAACAAAAACAAATAACTGAAATTTGTTTTTGTTTCCAACATTAATATTCGATTGAATCTATCGTTCACATTTAGAGAAACAGGGGGTATATTTTTCACAATTTCCTTCTTTATTCCATTTTATAGTATAATTAGCTTAGCGCGGTGTGCTTTGCTGCTACAGTTTTTCCCCCGTGCTTTTTTATTTCCCGAGAAAGCGGAAAATTTGTTTAAATATTCCGGGATCCCGCTCCATAGAAATAATTAAAATTATGCATTAACACAAATTTGATTAGAAAGCTTTAAACACTAACTAAAATATATCACATATTTTAATAATACATAAATATGTTAATTCCAATTGGGTATTAAAGCAGGAACTTCATTTTTTTAACTTTTAGTTTTTACATTTGAAAACGTTGTTACATGAGATCAAAAGGTAATCTTAAAAATATAAGGGCCATTTTTACAACTTGCCGTTAGTTAAAGACAGGATTTTGTCGGGCCCATAAATGGGTTTTAATAATAATACCTTCATTTATTACTATCTACTGAGTAGGTTCAAAAGCATGAATGAGAGAGCAAAGGATGAATTTATGTGTCAGTGTGAACATAGTATTAGCCGCTTAGTTAATTGAAGTAGCACACAATTGCTTTAGTAAATCAATTAACAAAGCATCGGATAAATAATTTTTTAATTACATCAAAACCCATAAAAACCCATTTAGTTTGGTTTCCGCTTAAAATTACTGTTTAATATGTATGAACGTATTAGGGAAGTAACGAATACCAGTTTAGTGAAGGCGAATGCGAAGGCGAATAATACATTTTAATTTCTGCAAAAGCGAATGCAAATACTTACAATACGTTAAAAAATCACATGAAAATAAAAATAATTTATTAAAACTAAAAATTCCCAAAACAGAAGGGTTTATGAAATCATAATAAATCAATTTACAAAATGTTATGCAATTAACCCAGTCGAACTTTGGCCCTAAAACCTGGTACTCTGTTCAACATTTCATGTGAAATGCTGTAAAAATACATATTTAAAAAATTTGCATAAATTATTCATGAATTTTTCTTTTCAGAAGTAGTACTCTCTTCATCTTGGGGTAAAACATATGAAATATATCATTAACATTCTAAGCACCCTTATTCCAGTTGTCGACATCGAACTCGTTTTAACACAATACCCAACAATTGGGGCTTTGTTTACTCGTTTTCGTGAACAATTTTGTGCTACTGTAAAGAAGCCCCAATTTTTTTTGGTATTGTGTTAAAGTGACGTCGATGTCGTCAACTGGAATAAGGCTGAATATGGGTGGCACTTGTCACGCATGGAATTTACAACAAATACATAGTATTTTTTACGTCCGTAAGAAATTGTAGCAAAGTTTCAAGGACTATTTTATATTCTTTGTACGAAATACTGAATCGTGCTCAACATTTTTAAAATTTTAACAGAGTACTAGGCTTAAGTAGGAAATATTTTGGCACAAATGCAACACTGTCTTTTCTTTTGCAAAAACTGGAAAATATGTCCAAACATATTGATACTTATGCCAACTTATTTTTAGCAGAATTTTCCGCAAAAAAATTTTAAAGTTTTACTCAGAATGCTTACAAGTAAGTATAAAATAACTTTCGTGTTTCTGACGTTTGTTAATCGTAAAATATATTCGTAAAAGAGGTACAAAGTTTTTGTTTGTGTCTAGTATTCGCTTAAAATATTCGCGTACATTTTAGCGCATTCAAATAGCAAAAGTAAGCAAATAATTTGCGAATGAGAACATTCGTTACATCCCTAGTACGTATGTATATAAAGAAGTATTTACATATCGCAAACTAAATCATAAACAGTCACAACTCAAAATGATCGAAGTGGTTTTGTGTTTTTATAAACCAGTAAATTGAACAACTCTCTAGCGACCGCAACAATTTCTTTTGCAATACAGTCTTCTTGAAGAATATAAAATACCATTATGGTATTTTTATGTTACATACTAGCGTCCTTTGTACAGTATCAACGGTTGTTTGTCACTACTCAGCATATGAAATTTTTTGAGTTGTGACTCTTTATGATTTAGTGTGCGATATGTATGTAGATCTAATGCTACGGAATCGGTGTTGCCTTGTGTTATTTAAAAGTTTGGTCATAATAGCAACGGATCAATTGTAATGTTAATATAAGAGAACGCAAATAAGACAACAATGGCAAATTTGTTCTAAAAATATTGGAGTAAAGATTTTTCATTGCTGATAAACACGTGTACATTTTAGATCCGTATGTGAAGGTGTGGCTGCAATTCGGCGACAAACGTGTTGAAAAACGAAAAACACCGATTTTCAATTGCACTTTGAATCCGGTTTTTAATGAATCCTTTTGTTTTAACGTTCCGTGGGAGAAGATACGAGAATGTTCGTTAGATGTAATGGTTATGGATTTTGATAATATTGGACGAAATGAGTTGATTGGAAGAATTTTATTGGCTGGTGAGTAAAAACTAAAGTAAATATTAAATTGAAATAAGAAAACCAAATGGAAAAATTGCAAATAGTTTGTAGCTGATTGAAATGTAAATAATGTAGATATGTAAAATTTTTATTTTCTTTCCGAAAAATCAACAACAACTTTATAATAGGTCCGAATTTTGTAGAGTTCCGAGCTTGGAAAAGTTTTTTTTTAACTCGAGCAAGACTTCTGGGGAACCCCTCTGTAATTCGAAATGAAAGAAAATGCTTTCAAATGTGTATATTAATTACGTGGTGGAAATTCGAAAGCATTTTCTTTCGATTCGAATTACAGAGTAGACCTCCTGACCTTTTAGCTTATATAACTTTTTGATCGGTCATGTGTTAAGGTAGGTTAAGACCCGCTCCCATGACTAGTAGGCAGTATTCTGGCCTACATGGCCTTAGGTGTTTCTGCAGAAAAGTTAAAATAGCTAGCTAGTTTGTGTTTGCTAAAAAATGCAGATCTATTGTTATACAGTTCATTTGAACGACTCCATTCACTGATCGCATTTAGACGTTCTATCTACTGCCTTGCCAAGTACTTTGCCAATTGCCTTGTACTTTTCTGAAATATTTCTTAAATGACTCTCTTTTTAATCTTTTAGAGAAAACGTACTGTTAACTTCAGTATTACTATACTGGTTTATCAACAAGATTCATTCAGACACATTTTGTTGGGAATTTGTATAAATGTCTATGTTTAAATATCGCAAAGCTGATTATATTGTTTTTCAGAAATGCAAGGAAAATACAACATTTTGAGGAAAAATTATGTAAAACTTACAGATTACATTTTCTAAAATAATACCAATTATTGACCTTTTCATTTATCTTGAGGCCTATTTAAATACGAAATTAATTTCTTCAGTATAAAATTAAAAGACAATTATATTTGAAACTAAAATACTCCTGCTTGTTTATTAATATCCTAATTAAGTTTAACAAACATACAATATCTTTTTGGGCTTTTGTCTGTGGTCGTATGAAAAAGATTTTCGTTTAAGGGGCCATTCACATATTACGTAACGATATTTTCGGAGTTTTTATACCCCCCCCCAAAAAAAAAAACGCTTTTTTACAAAATTATCAGTATTAATTTTCTAATCCGTAACAAATCCCCACCCTGGAGCGTTACGTAACATGTTAACAACCCTTTAGTGGAATTTATTTGCTGGTGGCATATATGTTGTTGCTTCAACAAATCGTCAGTAGACTTCAACCACACATGTGGAACAGTCATAAACCTCTTTTCTTATGCACAGACCTTAAAAAACCATTTGAAAATTCACCAGGCACTGAAACCATGAAAAAAATGGTTCAGGTTCGGGTTCGGGTTAATCAAAATAAAAATTTCAGGTTCGGGTTCAAAGTTAAAAAAAACTACATGTGTTTTATTAGTAAAAACTGTATTAGCTTATACGATGTTTTTCTATCAAAGTTAGACTACACATATGCATAAGTACATGTAAAGGACACCTGGTGCTCAATCCGCCTTGGTCGTTATTTTATTTTGTTTTAATATTATATTTTTTTTGCATGCAATAAATTTAATGGATCTTATTATTCTTCTATTAAATATTTCTGTATTTTTTATATTTTTGAACCCCAACCTGGTTCGGTTCAATTGGTTCGGGTTTAAAGTCTTTATAAACAACCCAAACGGGTTCAGGTTCGGGTTCGGTTTCAGTCCCAGGAATTCTCAAACAGTAATATTTTTGAAAATCACAAAAAAACCGTAGTAGGCTTAGAAACGTATAAAAACACAGCAACTAATTCTTATTCGATATGAATTTATTTTATTTTGCTACACCTTTATACAAGTACAACTCCATCGGATAACAATGAAAGTATTTATAAAGAAAAATGAAAAATAAAATCTTAATGAAACATTAAAGAAATGTTTAACTACCAGCAAATAAGTTTCTCTTATACAGGGTGTTTTTTTAGAGGTATAGAACTTCGAATTGAAACAAAACACAAGAAAATCGTTTTAATGTCAATCAATTTGGCTTTATTGGAAGGATAATTTTATGCCATTAATGTTTAAATATGATTTCGGGCATGTGGCCGCCGCGGCTGGCTCGAATAAAGCCAATTCTACAGGTCCAATTTTCAACCACTTTTTCGAGCATATGGGGCCATATGTTGGCAATAACGCCACGAATGTTGGCTTCCAAGTCCCCTAACGTTTCTGGTTTGTTGGCGTAGACGGGCGACTTCACATATCCCCAAAGAAAATAATCCAATGGTGTCAAATCACACGATCTTGGTGGCCAATTGACAGGTCCATTCCGCGAAATTATGCGCTCATCGAATGTTTCCTTCAATAAATCGATTGTAACGTGCGCTGTGTGGCATGTAGCGCCGTCTTGTTGGAACCACAACTCATCCACATTCAAAATCTTCAAAATCTTCCATAAAGTTGATGGACAAAGCTCCAATTGCTGTGCACGGTGGCGAATCGATTCATTCGGGTCCTCTTCAACACTTTGCTCTACAGCGGCAATTGTTTCTTCGGTGCGCACTGTTCGACGTCTCTGCGGATGCGTATTATCACATAGAGTAAACGTAGTGCGAAAACGATCCATGGTTAACCGAATTAATTGCTCTGATGGACGATTATGTCGACCATAAAATGGACGGAGCTTGCGGTAAACTTCGCGAACTGAACCATTATTTTCGAAATAAATTTGCACGATTTGCAAGCGTTGTTCTTTTGTCAACCTGTTCATGATGAAATGGCAAACCAAACTAAATATTAATCACTTGACAGCTGACAAAATGGCCGCCAGTTAAAAAAGTGATGCCAACTTAAAGTTCTATACCTCAATAAAAAACACCCATTAATAGAATTATGACAATATGTTGTATAATAACTTTCTTGTTAATGAAATATTTTGAATATTATTAAATAATAACTATTCTTATGTAAATTTTTAAAACAAACTAAACAAGTATGTTGGAATATAACACTCTAGTACATATATTATTTACGATATTGCGATAATTTTCCTTGATTTCTTAAGAAATCACTTTCAGGTGAACATATTTCAGGAAATATCTTTTCATGCACATTCTTGCATATTAGTAGGATTCATGCAGGTTCCTCGTAAAGAAATACAGGGATGTGAAAACATAAAGTATACACACATACATGCATATAGGTATACTACATAATATACTATATACATATGTATATAGTATGATTATTACCTAACAGTTACAAACTTAAAATTATCCCTTGCAATTTTTCTATTTATTCACAAGAAGATGTACATACATGGTATAATTCTTGCAAGCTCATAGTGTCAAAATATTTTCATTAATTCATAATGGCCAAAATAAGTGCAAAATATTGAGTCTTAAAAATATTTACACTTTTACATTAAATATAAAGTAAATTGCTTTTTGATAAATTCGCTGAACTTGTTTCTTGCCGAAAAAATATATGTATATCTATATATATATATATATATACATATGCATGTATAATGTACATATGTATATGTATGTATACATATAATAAAAAAATTAATTTAACATTATTTTTTTTTTTTGTAAGAAATAAGTAAATAAATTTTAAATGTAACAGCGTCTTATCAAAAAACATTTTATGCGTTTTATTGCTGGCTATTCTGAAAAACTCGTCGAAGATGTGAACATTTATTTCCAGTAAAACAAAAACAAAATTTCAAAAATTGTTTTATTTATCATACATTTCTGAAATGAAACAATCGTGAGAATTTCAACATATTTCACTCTCTTCCTCTCTTTTAAAAACGTTGAATTTTGTATGATAAGCAAAAACAATTTCTTTACATTTGTGCTGTCTGGCTTTTGTTTTCCGTGTAACTTTTACTAAGTCGACGCATATTTCAGAATAGACATCATTATCTCGAAACCACCACTTTTAGTTTATAGTTGTTTGATTCCATTTCCACTAAAGTTGAACTTACGCTGTGTATTTTTAATTCGTACCAATTTGCACTATGCAAGTCTTATTGCTAAGCTGATTAGTTTATAAGCACGGAACCAGTGGACGTGCCACGATCACTTGATTTCAACGCCAACTGTTTCGTGGATGGAACAGTTATCCCCGGTAATGGGTTTATTACTCCCTGCCCCGTAACCTGATTATCTTTTTGTTCGCTTATCATATTTGTTTTTTGCAGCGTTTGAAAGTAGTTCCATTTTTTATTTCATTTGCTTTAATTTTTTTGTGACTGCTAAAAGTTTTCAAGCTGATAGGAAACTTAACTGTTGCTGTACTGTGAAGATTTTGGCAGTTAAAGTCAAAGCAACAGCAACATCACACAAGGCTCGACTGTTGGTTTTGCTCTCGCTTTGTTTTAGCTAGGATAAGCTTCTTAAACAATTAAGTACAACAACAGCAAACAAACGATGATTCATAGCCACGGCAGTTATAGCATAAAATGTACCACGAACATTGGAAACTGAGCTTTGACTCAACTGTTTGAAATTTCGAAGTTAAAGCAACAGAACAACGCGCGATGTAGCTGTGCTGTGACTTAACTGCAGGCATGTGTACAGCACAGCACAGCAACAATAGCTTAAAAAATAAATAAAATTTTCGCAGCACAGCAAAAGCAGTTTTTAGTGCTGTTGCTGGCAGTTTTTCAAACACTGGTTTTTTGTTTAATTTTTTTAAGGGAACTACTCCCGAGCTTGTTTTGGCCAGCGGGGAGTAATATACACCCTGCTTAGATAGTATTTACCCCCTGAGACAAGGACACACTCCCCTTCCTCAGGTCTTAAGCCCTAGAAGGCGCTAAGGTAAGCAGGTATATCCCCTTCTACAAGACTAGCAACTCCTCTGGGTTTGGTTTTGTAAATATACAAACTTTTTTCGTTTTGAAATTTGTATGGAAAAAAGTTTTTTTGAAGTAAATTTTCATTATTTTTCATACAAATTTGAAGGTTTAAAAACGAAATATTTTTCTGATGTTTTATATCACCAATAAAAAGAGAGTGTTTTTAAAACATTTTTACATTTTTCATGAGCCATTAAATTAATTCATCCTTATCGTGAACATTTCTTCTCTCGAAATTTTTTCCCTTTTCAGAAAATTGCAATCGTGAATGCATTCATGAATAATATTTTTCACGGAGATTTTTCATTCTTCCCTTGGTGTTGTTGACTTTATTTTTGCAGGCGAACTGAATTATTACATCGAATAATTTCTCTATTTTCCTTCGAATTATATATTAAAAGTTATAAATATTTAATTTTAGGACAAGATTAGTACGCAAAGTTAGAATATTTAAAAACACAACCTTAAAGTTAAAAAATTTCATTTGGAACCTATAATATTTGTATTTCTTATTATTAAACTTAAATTTTTTAACTTTGTAATTTTGTAACATTCACTGGGACTGATAGCGTGGAAAAAATTTCACGTGAGCTTCACGATAGCATTTTTCCCTTCGAGGGGAATGGAAATTTTACGGGAACAAAAATTCCACTTGGTATTCACGATAGAAGTGATTAAGATACAATTTTTAAATTCGAATATACTAAAGTTTAAAAAAGTCTATACTATTACTAATTAATTTGTTGGCGGTATTTAGAAACAAACCACTTTTTCAAATTTGGTTTAATTGATTTTAGTCAAACTTGAGAAATCGGACGTTGTTTATGCAAGTAGCACAAAAATTTTTGGTAAAAACTTGCTAATTTCTAAAATTAAAAAATATGAGATCTAAATGAATTTAATGATATTGCTTTCAATTTGATTCTGGTTGACTGGTTGACTGGTTTGTTTTCGAACCAAATCAAATTGGTAGTATTTGACACACATATTTTCAGTAAAAAAATCAATGTGTATCAAACACAAGAAACTACGCAGTAATAAAATAATTTTTTTTTTGAAATTTTAGACAACGATATCTCTAAAAGGATTTTAGAGATCGCTGTCAAATTTGCGGCTTCGGATACACTTTTTAAGTCTATAAAAATTAGTGAATATCTAAAGTCTATATGATGATTTTCGTGAATGATATCTAAGGAGGTCCATAACAAAATGGAACAATTCAACCTGAGCAAATTTTTGAATAAATGAATAACTGTAAATAGTTTGAGGAGAATATATATTGGAATTGTTTCAGTTTGGTCTGAATACGGAGTTTACGTATTGAGTCACAATATATCTATTGACCTATGGTATGTTTGATGAAAATGCTTAGATAGATTTTAAGATGCAGAATTGTATTAAGTAAGAAAAATCAGAAAACTCGAAAAGTACAATTGTTACGTTTTGTTATGGACCTCCACATCTCTAGAATGAATCTCCCGATTTTATTAAAATTGGCAACAGCTGCCAAGTCTTTTTATGGTTAAGAGCTGATTGGATTTTGAACTTGATCGGGTTAGTAGTTTTAAATTTGTTTAAAAAACTTTTTCGTGAAAATTGCATTTTCGTTAATTTCTTAAATCTATTTTACCGATCCAATTTGTTATCTTATGACGTCTAACTGAGCCCAACATTTTTCAAATGAGATCCGATCCGTTGACCCTTTTTAAAGTTGTGAGATGTTTACGTACATAAAATTTTTCGCCAAAGATATCTCGCGAACGAATATCCCGATTTCAGTTAAATTGGCAGCGATCGCCGTGTCTTTTGAGGCTAAGTGCTGATTAGATTTCGAACTTGATTGGTCCAGTAGCTAATTTTTTTTGTTAAGAAAACGGTTTTGTAAAAATTTTATTTTCGAAAATGTTTGAAATCTGCTGAACCGAATCGATTGACATCTAAGTGAGCTCAACATCTTTCGAATGCGTAAAATGTTCACCCGATCCGTTAACCTGTTCGTAAGTTGTAAGTTGTTTACATACAGATATACACACACATGCATACATACATAAATAGTGATCGATTCCCAGGACATCAAAATGTCAAAATATGATGAAAACGTGATATTCGAAAAACGGGGTAAAATCAGTAACTTCATACAGCGTGAAGTTAAAAAACAAAAAACCATTAAGATGTTATTTGCATTTAAATCAATTTGAATGACTTTGGAAGCCTGAATAGAGACATTCTATAAAAACGCATTATACTTTAAATAAAAAGGTCGAATGATTATTTATACATACAAAAAATCGTCATGTTGTTAAAATGTCCGAAAATACCTTTTTTTGTATTTTTTCATAAAAAATTATATATTCACATTGAAGAAATGACAAATCTATTCTAGTGCTAAAAAAGACAACTAAGTAGAGTAGACAAGAGAACTTTGGCACGAACAATTATTTTGTTATGAATTAAATTAATCGAATTTTGTTTTAAAACTCGTGTTGTTATTTGAAGAACGAAAAGTGTGATTTCTCTGAAAATATGTGTGGCTTATGTGAGTGCATGTGTATTGTCAGTATTGTATTGATTTGAATAGTGGATGATTATGCCTTCATCAGTAGAACTTTTCCTAAATCAACTGATACAAATGGACACTAATGCACTTCAGAAAAATGCATGGTGTTGATTTAATGACTGTTGTATACAGGTATTGAACCCAGGACCTTCGGTTTTGTACTCAAGGTGCTAACTACTTCAGCCAACGCTGCGTATTCACATTCAGGAGAATGGGTATTGAGTAGTATGTCTAAGGATTCCACAGAAAAATCTGACCAAGAGCCGTCCACCCTTTTTGAAAAAGTTGAATAGGAGGGATTTGTAGCCAGTATTCCAGCAATTTCTCCATGAGTTGCATTTGGCGACTTTTATGGGTTTTTATAAGCTTTTAGTTTATCACGCTAGGGTTGCAACATTTTATTCTCGTAGCTGGTATTGAAGGCCCTACGTGCCTATTTGCACGTAGTACAGTCTTTTTTATTTCTTTTTTTAAGAGAAGTAACATTCAGACAATGAATATCTACTACTATTACTAGGTGTTACCTTCTGTAGGAAACGGATAGTGATAGAAGAGACAGGTGGTGAAGGAAGAGATAGAGAAAAGCTTCATTCATTTACCACTCTGCTTTTTTTTATAATGCAGTGTTGCAGCGCCTCTGCTGTTAAATGAGGCAGATGACCTGTGGCTGAGTGGTAGCTATCCTAGCCCAGAGGTCGTGGGTTCGATTCCCGCCATAGGCCCTGGGTGTTTTCCGCAGACAAGCTAATCGCTTCGCGGGTTGTGTTTGTTTATTATATAAAAAAACTTAATAGAAGATTTTATTAGAAAAAGGATATTTTATTGGAAAGCATCCTGCGATGAATGTATGTTAGAATATTTTACAACACAATTTTAATTAAATATTTTTGCTATGATTCACTTTTCTTTGTCGATAAGAAATCTAATTTTGTCGTTCGTGAGAGTAATGTCCAGAATTTCTTCCCAGCCGTTAAACATGTCTGAGCACGGAAAAATAAAGCTTGGAGAGTTGACGGAGTTTCAAATGGGTAAATTATTACAGTAATAAAATCTAGGATGTACTCACCTCTGTCATTGATTTCGAACGAGGTGGTAGTTTGGCCTCATTGGTTATTATGCAATCTATTACGAACTCCGCTAATTTGGGTTCGATGGGACCCCATTCCGTTGTTACGAGTGCAATTTTGTCTTACTTTTTGTTCACCAGAGCCACCAACAGTTGGTCTTTAACTATATCATTAAAGTGCTTGTGGATGATGATATAAGTGGAGTTTGAGTGGTTGTGTTTGATAAGATCTTTCTTCTCTTTGGCGATGTTTCACTCTCAGCCTTTGAGCGTTTCCGTTTTGTATTTATGGCCTTGGATGTGCTGGGTACCGACTCCATTACCTTTATGTATTCACGCGCCTGATACTTCAGCTTATCCGCGACTTCACGCTGATAAGTAACTCCAAGAATCCTGCTTGGCAATCTGGTTTAGGACGAAGGCGGCCTTGGAGTAGTGAGATTTGAATATATCTTTCTGACTCATTGTGTTTGTCCTTCAACTGAGTCTTGGACTCGAGTACTGGTGTAGGGGTTTCATTTCTTCGTGCTGTAGAAGTATGTTGGGCAGATAGTTGGGTACTGTGTCTTTTACCCTTGTTATCCAAGAGCCGACTAGTATCTCCTGTCTGGAGGAAATAAGGTTGTCCTCTGAAGAGACTTCTTCCCTTCTGTATTTTTGTTGGTATTGTTCTGTTTGTTGTTTATTTAAATTTCCATACGTTGTTCCCATGAGTATGGCGTTAAGGAGTTGGACCAGCCACGCATTGACGGCGTGTGTGGACTAGACTAAGAATTACAACCTATCCATGCCCTGGAACTAGCTAATGACTAGTCATCTTTAACTACAGCCTAGCCATTCTCCCCCAGGGCCCTCCAGGGGATTCTATTTTTGACTACGAATGTGGCAAGCTCGGGGCTCCAGCTGGGCTGATGAGGCTTTTTCCATTGACGTACCTGTGGTACATCATTCATTGAACTTATGTGTTACTACTGGATCTCTGGCAACAGAGGAAAGGATGAGCAGATATTTATAAAAGAAAGACAGGTTCCTGTTGATGTCAGTTAGGTGCAGCGTCACCCAGAACTCCCTCTGAGTTCAAAGTTCCCTTGTAGTGGAACTTCGAGGTCTAACCAGAAGCTACTTCTGGTGCCACGGGTGCCCGACAGCTCTGAAGTTTTGAGTGTATGTAGCGGTCGTCAGGATCCTTTGCTAAAACGCCGAGTTCGTCCTACCCCACGGGGCTTAAGGGATAATTTTGGTATGTGTGGAGTAGGCACTGGATTTTTGGCGACACAGCCATGCATTCATCTCGGATGAGTGGTTAAGCTGTGCCGTCAATGGTTGTGGAATTCTCTTTGGGACCTCGCTGTGGGTGTATACACAAAACTTGTAGCGTCAAAACCGGGAGAATCAATCGTGGTAGCTGTGGTTGCTACCAAAAACGCTGGGAGAATAGTCTTGGCTTCCCAGTGTTAAATCAATGCTAGTAGTTGGTCTGACGCGGTCAGCCCTACACTATTCTAGATGCTGTTGCCATACAGCAGATAGTACTGTTTTGACAAAGTCATTACGGTGAAGAGTTTAGATAGCTCAAAGTACCTCAGCAAGGTACTTGAATATAGTACAGGGATAACTACTATATCAAAGATTGCAACGTATGTGCCTTGTTGGGTGGGCACATTTGTTCAGTCTAAAGGGTGCATGGGGGCATTGGTCTGGCGTCTAACTTACACCTTGTACTTATCACCCGTGAGATAAGGCCGTAAAGGCAGGTGCTCACGGAAATCCAAGCACATCTCCCTCAGGGGAGTCTATTTTTGACTACGGATGTGGCAATCCCTTGGCCCCAGCTAGAGTGATGGGTCTTTTTTCGTTGACGTACTTGTGGTACATTACCCATAGAACGTATGTGTTACTACCCAATCTCTGGCAGCAGAACAACGGATGTGCACATATTTATAAAAGGAAACAGGTCTGTTATATCAATCAGGTGCACCTGGAACTTTCCTGAGCTCAAAAGATGATAGGGGTGAAGCCCTTCTGGGTGGAACTTCGAGGTATCATCAGATGCATGTCTCTGGTACTACGGTCAGTTGCCCGACAGTAAGGCTACTCTAGGAGTTTGGGCGTATGTAACGGTCAGGATCCTTTACTAAAAGGATGAGTGGTCGAGCTGTGCCGGCATTGGTGAGGTATTCTAGCTAGCGGTTGGTGTGACGTGGTCAGCCAGACAATATTCTAGGTGCTGTTGTCATACAACATATAGTACTGTTTTGACAAAGTCATTACGGCAAAGAGTTTATATATCTCTGAGTACCCCAACAAGGTACTTGACGTAGTACAGGGATATCTACTATGGTCGAAGAATGCAACCTATGTGCTCGTGGAGTGATACATGGTGCATTCTAAGGGTGCAGGGGGGTGATGGTGAGCGTTTTACCTACACCCGGTGTTTAGACCACCGTGAGATTAGGCCGTAATGGCAGGTGGATAAAGTATGTGGTTAACTTTGAGTTGTGAAGGCCTTAATGAATCCATACCCCATAAAAAAATTTAAAAACAATAAAATTTATTTATATTTATGATTTTATTAAGCTAAATTTCGTATCACTCTGTAAGCGAAATTACATGTTATAATTATTAATAAGCAAATAACACCGAAGTTAATTGTAAATATTCTGGCAAACACGAGTAGAACAACCAGCTGTTTTCGAAGATTACTGCTACGCTTTCATTATCAGCGTTCATCTGTATTTAGTCCACTGTGTGTGGTGTCAGTTGATGTAGATTTCTTCTTTATATACTCAGCCATTAGTGCAAATGGAATATTTAAATTCTTTTGATTCATCTTTTTTTGTAATGAAAGCTCAATTTTACCATCTCTAAATTTACAACAGTCCTGCCATTGTCATTTGTTCTTTACCAATTATGGAAATATTAGTTAATTTCCTTATTTTTGTTCTACGAGTACTTAACAGAACATTTTTTGGTTTATTACTATTAATTATATTTTGCCACAAGCCCATAGCTATTAGTTTTAATTAGTTTTAATTATTATTGTTCGAATTTTGTTTGTTTCTATATGTTTATGATTTTATTAGGCTAAAGAAAGAAAATTTATAGTAGTAGGTACTTACAAATGCATTGTCAAATTGCATGTCAGCACAATATAATCATTTCTCATATTCTATTCCATTAAAAATTTACGTTAAAAAGCTTATGGCTAAAAACAATGTATACGCAAGTGGTCGGACATGGGTACTGATGAAGTGCGTAGCGGCACAACAAAATGCCGGTATTTCCCCCAGCTAAAATCTAGTTTAATTTTGCTTGTGTTCTTTAGAAAATCTCATTAATTCTCAGTAAAAAAGATACTCCAATGACGTCATGAAAATTTTGAGCTTTGCGATCCGGAAATATATGGCAAATTGGAAGCGATTTTAAGAAAAGTTGCTTTTTTTTAGTTCTATAATAATATTTTCATCTAGGAAAAATGATAAAAAGTTACCCATTTTTTACAATATCTTTTTTTTTATATGAATTTAAAAGCGAAACAATAAATAACTGTTAAATTGTAGGGTGCCTCGGTAGGCTAGTGAGTAGTGTGCTAGCCTATCAGTGAAGAGGTTGTGGGTTCGATTCCCACCATAGACCCTCAACTGTTTCACTACAACGGGTGAAGGTCTTTGTTACTATTCTCGTTTAAATTAAGTTATGATATAATTTGTAATTGTACTTGTAACATTTAATAAAAAAAACTATTAAATTTTAGACCAAAATTAGTTCATAAATTTCTTTAATAGTTCTACCAAAAAAAAAAAAACGACTACAATGCAGAGATCATTTGCTACAGAAATTTATGGGACCAAACTGGAAGTAAAGCCTTTCAAACAAAAAAAATATGACAATCTATTGGTTATGAACAAGCACGTGATATATAAAATTAAGTTTTAATGGACATGAATGCGCCATTTGTTTAAATACAAGATTGTGTCTATTTTAAAGTTCCAGGTGTGTGGTAAGTTTCCTAAGAATCGGCTAAGTAGAACCACGTGAAATATAATAAAACATTTTAGTAAGCGTAGCCCCGTTCATTTTTTCCAACTTTAAAATTGTGCAATTAAAGGAGTTTAAGGTATTTGCTAGCTTTTGCAGCAATCGAATAAGTATAATAACATAAAATCAATTAAAAAAATTTGTGGGAGTGTTTCTGCCTACTTTTTTTTTGTAATAAGACTAATTGGAAGCTAAATAAAAAAATACAGAAGAATTGAAGTCAGTTAAAGATAGTAAAAGTTTTAATTTTCATTCTACGAACTTGTTTGTGTTTTATTTAACTTTTAATTTATATACTTATTTATGTATGTGTACCTAATTGCTAAATCCTCAAACAGAAACAACTAAATATTAGTAGAAACTTTTACTCCTCACTGCTTAACATAAAATACACCGGACTCTTGCTCTTGTTATCACTATCAAAAACAGTATACATATGTGACGCGCAAAATAGAAAGAGACCTAAGGGTAAAAACCGATTTTGTTCAGGAGAACCATTTTAAAGATTTAAATACGTGTAACTTTGGTGTACCATCACTGAGCGTATTGGTATTGGTCTCATTTGAAAGCGACACATATCATGACGTCAGAAACGTGTTGGTCAACCTTGAAAACGCGCGTAGGTTGTCCCTACCTATTGTTTTGTGTAGTTGGCTTTTACTGTTTTCTACCTAGCGCGCTGTTTCCATGAGCTTGATATCAATTTTGCTCGCGTTTTTTCGAATCCAGGCTTATTTTCTGAAATGATTAATTGTGAATTATAATAAATACTCATTTATAATTCTTTTAAATCGTGAATATCACTCTGTTAGTACGAAAATTTTTTCACATAGCCTTAGAATCGTCGACTTCAATTTCATAAAACGCACATATCTCTGGGAGTGAACACTTTTGGGGCATGGGATCGGTCTCATTCGATGCTCAGATGTTGTCCACATAAAAAAAGTGAAATTTGATTTTTTTTTTACCCTTAGGTCACTTTCTCTATGCGCTATAACATATATTGTTTTTTTTTACCGTTTCGCTTAGTGTTAGAAAATGGAAAGTGAGGCTTAAACATGCCAAAGAAGAGGCAGTATTTTGAAAATTATTAAAAATTTAGTTTAGTACATTTAAATAAAAACGGTGTATTTTAAAAAAAATATATGACTAATTTACATCGAGCTTTTTTTTTGTTAAATTAGATGCATAAAATTTTTTCATTTCTCAAAAAGAGGCCAGGAGAAACAAATCTGAACAGAAAAGGGCCAAGAATGCTTCAAGGATTCATGTTATACTATTTTCTATAATGTTAATTAGGTATTATTTATTTTTATCAAAATAAAAAATTTAAAAATTTGGTGCATATTGTAGTCAAAACAAAGTATACTTTAAAAACTTAAAACCAGTATTTGGCGGGAACCTCTGTTTTTCAATCCCAATCGGTGGAATATTTTTTATTCGAAATGAAGTACGTGTGAGCGATATAAAATGTTTGAATATTCAATATTACGTATACGTCACTGTAATGCAAAAAGTATTGCATACTCTTGAGAGCCTTTAATTGGTGTATACGTTCATTAAAATAACGAACGAAACTATGTTTACATCTTTGTAACGTTTAATTATTTTCACGTGAACGGCAACAAAAGAGCGTTCAGTTTTTCTACATTCATAAAATTCTCTACGTATAAACAATTTAAAATCGGTCTACATATTTTTCATTTGACTTTAAAGAGAATGTTATTTATTTTTTTATGTTAAAATGCCAACTGACTTAAAACAGTAAAAAACCATTTTTTTATTTTTTAATTTAACTTAAACAAAAAAAACAACGGGAAAAACAAAGAAAATATGTTTTACTTGTTTCTGTAATTTTTCTGTCAAATAATCAACACCAAATTCAGTACAAACATATAATTTTTTATTTATTTTTCATAATCTAACTGTTAAACGAATTGCAAAAATTTCAAGCATTGAGTCAAAATAAAGTGGAGGTTAAGCAAAAAAAAAGCAATGTGAGTCCGATCACAGGAGAGATGTGTAAGCATCTAGTATTGATTTTTTTTTTAATATTGGCTTATGGTAATTAAAATAAGCTATATAAAAATTTTTGACTCTATTGTATCTAAAAATCTATAGAAAACTGCATCTATAGTAGTTGAATTATTAGATGTAAGGGTTTGTGGAGAATTGCTCATATGCAAGTGGAAAACGTCAAATAAAAATTTTGATAAAGCTTGCGACTGTGGGTTTGCAAAATTGTCCAAATTGACCCAATTGTCGTGCACCAACTTCAGTGTAAGGCAACAGTACGTAATGAAGATATGTTATAATATAATGTTATAAGCTCTTTATAAAGACTGCTATATATCTTTTAAACAAATATTTGACATTTAAAACGCTCTTTTATTTAAAAGCTTATATTTATTTTATTTATTTTATATTTTTCAACTTTTTAACAAAATTATCCCCACTATTACACTTCACAAGCAATTTCTATTAAAATTAACATTGCTCCTGAAGGTATGCTTTAAAATTCGGTTGAGTGTATTTCTATGCAGCTGTTAAGTTTCTCTGTACTTGTCCGTATGATTACACTAATAAACTCATATATAGCTTACACCGATTTGATAACGCATCGCACATCTTACTCAAAATTTGTGATTGTATTGTGAAAAAGATTTTTACTTCCTAGCGTTACCGAAAATACAAGGTAAACCTATATTAATGTGTAAATGATTTTCTAAATTAAGACAAGCATCAATTAAAATTGAAATTCCATACTCCCTTGTTCATAAAATTTAATATGAATTTTATTTAAAATTTTTCATAGAAATTTTTTTAAACATATGCATTTATATATTTCAAATACATTTTATTTGTTTATTTCGTCACTGTAATAATTTTGTGAGTGTGTATTTTTGGTTATACCAAAGAAGCTCTTTCTATGTCAAAACAAAAGCTTTAGAATATGTTTTATGAAAATTTAATTGTTTATAAACGAAACATAAAAACGAAATGCCTTATGTTTTTTAAAAACTGAATGTAAATTTCAGTTCGTATTAGTAATTTTTCTAATGCGCATTCTCGTGCCTTTAATTTCCAGTTCTAATCCTGCACACACATGGGACAGAAGTTAAGCAAAAATCACAGCATGCCTTTTGGAGGTTTAGGTTTCGAATTATGGTATAAACAACGAACTTCGAAAAGAATGAATAAAAACAAACAATGCAATATAATTTCCAGAATTTTGTGTCTTAAAACAAATTTTTAATTACAAAGTAAATACTTTTTTTTATTCATACTACCCCTTATAGGCAAAATTAGTCGAATAGGACACAATTTGGGGGAGCAGAACAGTTGTTTATGTAATTTTAAATTATTTGGTATTTATATTTTTTCTTTATTTATTTATTCATTAATATTGATATTATTATTGTTGGGGTAGAAGCAGTAGTAGCTTTTAAGGAATTTATATAAATAAATAAAATATATGTAGGAGAAATATGAAACAAAAAAATTTTGAGCCGTTTACAACTTATTAAAATTATAAACATCATGGACGATATTATGATGGATAAAAGCTTTTAGTTTTGTATGACAGCGGTTGAAAATATGGTTTGTAATAAAGTCCTGCACAAGACCATTTATAAGAACTTTCAAGACATGAGAGATTTTTCAAATGCTTTACTACAGCGAAATCTTCTAAAACAAACGCTAAACAACAAGACATTTGTTTCAGTTATTGTATGTGTAGAAGTAAAGAAGAAAATATTTCGCGACGGAAGAATTTGTGATGCTTGCTTCTTTCTACGCATGGGCATATACACTTTGTGTGTATGCTCTTTTATTCTTCTGCGCACATACAAACGCACACATGAATTGACATTAGTTGTGTGCGCTTGCTTTAAAAAAAAGCTCCCTTAAGCACATAATAACTTACCATCTACATCTTACACACACACTCAAACGTACAATATGTAAAATAACAAGCATACAGGCATCAACACTACTTCTGTTGATTGATTGATTTATGAACAAGAAGTCTTCACGACATCGCTTGTTAACAGCATAGACAGACGACAGCGTTAATTTGCATTAGCTGTCTTAATTCAAATTAACTTGCGAACTATTCCCATCCCAATTTGTATTAGATTTGAAGTAAATGCACTAAATAAAAGTGAATTAATACTGAATTTACCTATTTCAATATGGCAACACCGTCAACAATCAATCAAATGTTGGCTGATGAGTGAATTAGATTCAAACTGCTTAAAAAGGTGTGCGAATTGGCTACGAGTACATTCAGTTCATGGGGATTGTTTTGGATAAAAACAATCCTGATAAATTATCGGTTGGTTATTGGTTTGCTGCAGTCGTAATATATTTTGAATAACTCTGCCGCAAACCAATAACCAACCGACGATTTACTTAATGCAAATACTGTCGTCTGTCAGGGTAAATTTTTAATTCACATTAGTGAGCTTTTAATGCAAATTAACGCTGTCGTCTGTATATGCTATAACACTCATATACACGTACACCAATTCATCCATCGTGCTTTGCTTATAATACGACAGCATTTATTATTGGTTTAGTATAATACAGCCACGAGAATACATTTAAAAAAGAAGACGTATTTACATTTCAAGACTGGTTACGCAGGTCTCTAGTTTGTAAGGCCTGTAAGCATTGCTAGAAATATATTTGGCTTTTATAGAATAGGGTTTCCTCTTGAGTAGGGTAATTCTTAAGAGAAAATTTTCAAATTACAAAAAAATCGCTTACAAAGCGGTACGAGCTTTAGCCTGATCAAATCATAAATATAGAAAGAAGTGAAGTGCGAACAACAATAATTAAAATTAATAGTCATGGGCCTGTGGCAAAAATTAATGAATATACTTAATAGTAACAAACCAAAAAAGTTTATCTTAAGTAGAACAAAAATAAGCAAATTAACTAACATGTGCATAATTAGTAAAAAACGAATGGCAATGGTAAGACTGTTGTAAATTTATAGATGGTAAAATTACAAAAAAAGCTTTCAGCAAATTGAAATAAGATGAATCAAAAAAATTCACATATTCCATTTGCACTAATGGCTGAGTATATAAAGCAGAAATCTACATCAACTCACACCACACACAGTGGACCAAACCCAAAAGAACGCTGATGATGAAAGCGTTGTAGTGATCTTCGAAAACGGCTGGTTGTTCCGTTCTACTCGTGTTTTTCAGAATATTTACAATTAACTTTGGTGTTATTTGTTCATTAATAATTATCACATGTAATTTGGCTTAAAAATCGATACAAACATTAGCTTGTTTAATTCATAAATATAGAAACAAATACAGTTCGAAAAATAGTAATTAAATTAACTAAAAAAGAACTGTTGGACACAAGTCTATTTCAAAACCATTTAATTTACATTGATGTTTTGACCGGACTTGTGTCCAACTGAACGTGCAAGATTGGAGCTCGAATGTCTCTCAAAGTACATTTTCTGCATTCTCATCTCGAATTTTTTCCTGAAAACTTTGGTGATACAAGCGACGAGCAAGGAGACCGATTACACCAAGATTTGGCGAAAATCGAAAAACGATACCAATCGACTACTGTTGGACTTTAATGCGTGAAACAGATCCCAAACAGTACAAGAGACTCAGTGGGACTGCTCTTCATTTCTAATTTAACAAAAAATGTAGATTAATTGTCAAAAATTTTAAAAGATTTGTGTATTTAATATCTCGAAAACTAGAACCAATATCAGAAAACGAAGTGCAGATTCGGATTCAGCGCCCCAAATAACTGTAGAAACAACTTTTGGTTGCTTAGATCAAAAACCGTGTATACTTGTGTAATTATCACATATAATTTGGCTTATACCTTTCAAATTTGCATATGGCCTGATTTAGTAAAATAAAACGAATTTTCGTTTTCGTTTCTGGTTGGAGCGTAAACAAAAATATTTTATAATGTTGTTGATATTTTTGGCCAAGTCAATTTTTGTGAAGAAGATATCTTTATTAAAATAAGCTAATGAGGCCTATCGTACTTTATGTTAATAAAAACGCATAGTTATTATTACATATTTTCCCAACGTTTCGTGAATTTTTTGTTCACTTTATCAAGGGATTCGTCTATTTTATTAAAAAAGAAAACAACAATATGTTAACACCATTTCATAATAATTAACAAAACATTTTTTAAATTTTACTTACAATATATGTTGATTATTATATTTCCATTATGTAAAATATATATATGTATATATGTATATATATGTATATGGTTAACGAATTTGTTTTACAACACACACAAACTAAATAACTAATATCACAGCTAATACTTCTAGGTTATTGCTAATTTATAATTTGCGCTTAAATTATCAGTGTCTTCTTTTATATTCATTGTTTTGTTGATTTTTTGTTGTATCCTTAAACTTTCTGTTATGTATCTCTTTCTTGTATTATTCACTTTGTCCAGTATTTTTATGTTGTCAAAATCGGGCTGATATTTAGTTTTTATTATGTGTTGTGACAGGGCGGTACTTTCTTTGTTTCTGTTTATGTCAGTCTTATGTTCATTAACTCTTATCTCTAAATTTCTCTTCGTAGTACCAATATAAATAAGATCGCAGCTGTTGTTGTCGTTCCCTTTACATGGGATTTCGTAAACAACGTTGTTTTGTTGTAATTTGTGTATAGGTGTTTTAGTGTTGGAAAATATTGCACTAATTGTTTTGTTGGATTTATAAGCAAAGCTTATGTCATTTTTGTTTATTGCAGCTTTTATGTTTCTATTGTCCGTAAGGCCAGGAACAAATTGTACACTGTAAAAATATTTATCTTCTCTATCAGTGTTGCCATGTTTATTATTATTTGATGATTTGTATTCTATGATGAGGGATTTTATTAGTGATAAAGGAAAGCTGTTGTTAGTTAATATTTTTGTTATTTTCTGTATATTTTGTGTGTGAAATTTTTTGTCACTTATGTCTAGCACACAACTGGAGGGCATACAACTAGATCGGAATGATTCTCTCGTAAGTTTTGATGTAATATCTCTATTTACAAACATACCTATTTACACCGCTATTAATAATATAATGGATAAATGGTCTTTACTACAAAATAATACAAAAATCCCTCGTTCTAAATTCCTAGATACTTTGAAATTCTGTTTACACGATAACAATTACTTCATCCACGAGAACACAGTTTACAACCAAATTTTCGGTATGCCAATGGGAAACCCACTTTCTCCAACTATTGCAGACATTGTATTGGATAACTTACTTGACGTAGCACTGTCTGAATTGACCAACAAAAACATTCATGTCAAATACGTAGCTAAATACGTAGATGACATTTTAGCCATAATTAACATTAAAGACAAGGATGAAATATTAAATACACTAAACAGTTACCACCCGAAAATACAATTTACTATTGAAATAGAAGAAGACAGAAAAATAACTTACCTTGACACGAAACTATATAGAGGAGATGATAAAATCGTGCTCGATTGGTATGCTAAAGACACATCTTCAGGCAGAATCCTTAATTTTAACTCAACGCAACCGAAATCGCAAATCATAAATACGGCCAAAAACTTTATTCATAGGGTGCTAGACATAAGTGACAAAAAATTTCACACACAAAATATACAGAAAATAACAAAAATATTAACTAACAACAGCTTTCCTTTATCACTAATAAAATCCCTCATCATAGAATACAAATCATCAAATAATAATAAACATGGCAACACTGACAGAGAAGATAAATATTTTTACAGTGTACAATTTGTTCCTGGCCTTACGGACAATAGAAACATAAAAGCTGCAATAAACAAAAATGACATAAGCTTTGCTTATAAATCCAACAAAACAATTAGTGCAATATTTTCCAACACTAAAACACCTATACACAAATTACAACAAAACAACGTTGTTTACGAAATCCCATGTAAAGGGAACGACAACAACAGCTGCGATCTTATTTATATTGGTACTACGAAGAGAAATTTAGAGATAAGAGTTAATGAACATAAGACTGACATAAACAGAAACAAAGAAAGTACCGCCCTGTCACAACACATATTAAAAACTAAATATCAGCCCGATTTTGACAACATAAAAATACTGGACAAAGTGAATAACACAAGAAAGAGATACATAACAGAAAGTTTAAGGATACAACAAAAAATCAACAAAACAATGAATATAAAAGAAGACACTGATAATTTAAGCGCAAATTATAAATTAGCAATAACCTAGAAGTATTAGCTGTGATATTAGTTATTTAGTTTGTGTGTGTTGTAAAACAAATTCGTTAACCATATACATATATATACATATATACATATATATATTTTACATAATGGAAATATAATAATCAACATATATTGTAAGTAAAATTTAAAAAATGTTTTGTTAATTATTATGAAATGGTGTTAAAATATTGTTGTTTTCTTTTTTAATAAAATAGACGAATCCCTTGATAAAGTGAACAAAAAATTCACGAAACGTTGGGAAAATATGTAATAATAACTATGCGTTTTTATTAACATAAAGTACGATAGGCCTCATTAGATTATTTTAATAAAGATATCTTCTTCACAAAAATATTTTATATTTTGTAAGACGCTATATTGTTTTCGTTTCATGACAAAATATGTTATTCCTCATAACAAAAAAAAATTTTTTTTTAATGTTTTCAAACTCAAATTTGATTATACAGTAAACTGCGGTTAATTACCTCATCAAAAATGTCATGATTTCTGGGGTAATTATCCGAGAAAGGTAATAAAGCGAAGACGTTTAATTACCTCATAGAGGTAATTATGAGAATATGCTTAAATACCTTGAGAAATGCATTTATCCGAACTCACTGTGGTATGTAGTACATAATTATTTGAAATCAAATGCACATCCAAATGTATTTCTTCAAGTAAAGTATTCTATTATGTTCCAAAAACAATTAATATTACAAAAAATAAATAGACAAGGTGCATAAATTAGATTGCAGAATTTCATAGATATAAGTATACTTCAGTAGTTTTGGGCAAATAAACGAATATATTACTGGGTAATTACCCGAAATGGGTAATTAAACAAAAGTTAATTAAGCGTAGACTTTTGTGTGAAAAAAGAATGTAAAAAACGGGGATTCAATATTTGGGGCAAATTAGCAATAAAGGTATTTAACCGTTGGGTAATTAAACGGGTTATACTGTATTATGGAATATGCACAACCAAAAACAAGAAATTTGCGATCAGCGGCATTAGTTAAGGGCCCATAATAATTTATTGGATCTTTCTTAAACTTTGAAATTTTCAATATTTCATTGTTGGAAAAAAAAATTTTTATTAGGTATGGATATGTTTTTCATCAGACACATGGATTTGGATTAGATAGTTTGTCAAGGTGCAGTTCCTATCCAAAATCTCACAATTACAATCGCCAAGATCTCCTATCATTTCTAGGCAACCTGCTAACTTCACAATAATTTTCTCTACATAAAGAAATAAAGAGTTATCCGCTATTATCTTTTGTATTATAAGGGTAAAAATATGTCCAAGTATGCAGGTTTTATAGAAATAATATCACACCCTAACGATTAAAAAATAATATAATATTGTGATAAGTATTGTGCCAAACAAGAACCTTATAAAAAAAATTATCTCACAACTTTTGATGGCCGAAAGTTTGAATTAGAAATTGACCTTTCTCACATTTATATTTTTGTGAAGATCTAACTACTTTTTGTTTTCTTTAATAAAACTTTGCAAATTAAAGATTTCTGGTCAGTTATATTTCTATTAATGATCACTGCGCCAGTCTAAAAGGGCAGACATAAATAATATACATAATGTGTTAGATAGTGATAGATAATAGTATAACATTACGTTAAATTTTTATGAGCATGGCCCCTCATCCCTGGTATAACAATCGATGCTTTCGAATTTTTCTTGTTCGTAACTCACCTAGGCCTATCAAATTTGAGCTCTCTAGCTAGAGCTTAAGTGCTTCATCAATGTATGTGATGACTGTGTCAGTGGTCAGTTTATCGCGAGTATGTCTTAAAAATGCACTTTTTGCATCTGCAGTTATAAGCAAACTTTCAAGCTTCTCATATGACCACGAAGTCTCCTCAACTTTTAAGTTTTTTCATTTTACAATTAACGGGAACAACGTAGTTATGAGGGTGTCAAGGCGTATGTATGTGTAAATATAGACACTACGCGCATAGGCCGAGCTGGCATGGAGCTCTATCGTGCACCTAAATACTAATTTACTCACCATTACATCAAAACTAGTGCACAGAGAAAACAGTGCCTACTAAATACCTCATAAAATAGAACAAAATTAATAAGAAATCTCTATGGATTTTTTTTCAATAAGGAAATCTTATTAATTTCATAGAGAAAACTTTTTTGAAAAAATCAAGAAGAAATCTTGTAGTTTTTATGAGGTTATCTTATTGATTTTTTCAATAAAAAAAATTGCGTCATTATTCTCTGTACTTATGAATTTTCATTTAAATTCTATATCATATACATATGTATGTATGTGTGTAGTATGCTGTAGATGTTATTTATTTATACATACATACATACATAATTACATACACATTTGGTTATATTCTTAACTAACTTACTCACCAAGTATTGAACCAGCAAATAGACAAGCACTCTACCCAATATGCTAACAAGCAGCCTGAATAACCATTGAAATTATTGTGCAAACATTCTTATATAAAAATGAAAAATATCATAAAAAAATTTTTCTCTATGTCTATTTATAGATATGAAATAACAAGACACCTCATAATCAAGAAGATTTCCTTATTAAAAAAAATCAATAAGATGCTTTACACATACTCATATAGGAACCTGCTAAAATCAAGAAGAAACCCTTATTGAAAAGATCAATAAGGCAACCTAATAAAATCAAGAAGACAATCTTTTTAAAAAAATTAATAAGGCAACCTAATAAAATCAATAAGAAATCCCTATAATTTACAATTTATAAGAAAACCTAATAGAATCAAGAAGTTTTTCTCTATGGATTGTTTTTTTGGTGCCAAAAATAACGGAAATTGAGTAAAAGAAGTTGTTAATAATAAGATTTCTTCTTGATTTTATGTGGTTTTCTTCTTGATAAAATTAATAAGATTTACCACATAAAAACAATAAGGAATCTCTAAGAAAAAATCTTCGCTTCCTGCTGGGATACCCCTTAGCCTAAAAACGTTTCATAGAGAAAATCTTATTGATTCTATGAGGCAGTTTTTTCTCTGTGTCTATACGCCACTTTAAGCATATTTCCTTGCAAATACATACACATAGAGCAAAGTTGCATTAACGGAGCAGTAAAACCACCTAAAAAAGCAATATATTCATTTAGAAAAACCAAAAATAAAAGCTATTCACAAAATTATTATAAAATATATCCAAAATGATAATAAAAAGCTATCATCTTAATTTATTAGTGCTAGGTAATAATTTTTGTCTGTTTCAAATTTTTTCGTTTGGCTTTTTTTTCTCTCAACGATACATAACTCTATATTTCAAAAATATTTAGCGGTTTTTGACGGTAATTGATTCCGGCAACCTTTTTTTTATTATATTTGTTGTTTGGAAATGAGGGTGCAAAATTGAGTTTTTAAGTTTTATTGTGAATAAGTTATTCGGAATATATTGAAGAACTTTTATTTTAGTAAATGGAAAATTTTTTACAGCCAAAATTTTACAGACAAACTTGAGCATGATCACATTAAAAATCACGAAAGGATTTATAGTGGAGGAACTTTTTAATACCTAGTGCAATTTCGCCACTTATGCTAACTTCATGGCAGTTTTTTTTTTCTTATCCATAAGAGCCTTATGTATAGCTGAGTTTCTACAACGTTTAGTTTTATTTAATTTGATTTAAAATTTATCACATCAGTAAGAAGTGACAAAATACCATCAATTTTTAAACGTTTCAGATATTTTTCTAATGTACTGTGAATGCAGTCGATTTCTTGGATTTGTGAATGACTGGGCTCAGATTTCTGGATGATACTTTTTGAAAAAACTTCTAAAATTACCGTGGACATTTCCTTTTTATTTTGGGCAACGCACGGATCACTCCACATAATTATATTTTTAATAGTTGGATGTTCTAACAACAGAGTATTTAGTATTTTGTATATACGAGTACAACTACTCATTACGTTACCTCCACAACTGTTATTAAATTTATCCCAAATGCTACAATGAGTACATTTTTTCTAATTGGGAAAAAATAATTGTAGCGGCTGGGTTAGAGAGAAGTGAAAGTAAGTTTTCAGCTCACGTGGGTCAAAATTACAGATCCCTTAGTGTTACCTGAGAATATGAAAGTAATAGTGCAAGTACAGGTCGTGAAGCGACAGTTAGATAGAGAGAAAAGAAAGAAGCTAAATTCATTTTTAAGTTCTTACAACTCTGTGCGCTTTTTTATTTCTTATAGTTAGCATCGTTGCAGCAACTTTGACGTTAACTATGTAGCCATTTTATTAGTCATTTTACTTCGCCAACGAGTAATTGCTACAAATATCGACGAAGGAAGGTGCTGCAATATATATTAGCAGAGAACCGGGGCTCTCAAATACCGACATTTGTTTTATAGTTAACGTACTAACTACTTCAGCCACAATTGAAGCGGTCATATTGTAAACATTTATTTTTCCCTTATAATAAAATTAGGATGCAAACCCTTTGGCAAGGTAAAATGGCATCCTTAATTCCAAATTGTCAAAATGGCGTATGGTATACATAAGCCCCCGGGCGACGTTATATACATTTTTATTTATTTATTTATAATAAAAGTGTCTATGGAGTAATATCCTTACAGACCAACAAAAAGTTACAATTAATTAAAAAAAATTTTACATAATAAAAACTAATTATTAACATTTAAGAAAAAAATAATGTTACGTTTTATAATATTAACGTTTATAGAATAATCAATGAAAACATAATAATCATTAAAGTTTCTGCATAATCTCCTCAAAGAGTTAGCGTTCTCATACTTCGTCTGATGACATTTGAGATACAGGGGTGTAAAGTTCCTTGTTGTTCTAGCCGGAATATTGAAATTGATTTTAGTTAACAGAAATTCTGAACAGACAGATCCATTTAACAGATTTACTACGAATATCACATTAAGCATTAATCTTCTACTTTCCAGAGTCGGTAAATTAATAGTAGAGAGTCTTGCAGAATAAGGTAGAATATTGCAATTTGGGTTCCAAGTTGTGTTTCCCAGGCAAAATAAAAGAAACTGTTTCTGAACTGATTCAATGCGATTCTTCTGATAATCAGTGTATGGGTCCCAGATAATGGATCCGTATTCAAGGATAGGCCTTACTAATGATGTGAATAATTGTTTAGTAATCATGAGATCAGTAGATTCTTTAGCCCAACGCTTAATATATGCTAGTACACCACGAGCTTTGTTAGTCGTCATGATGATATGATTATTGAAATTTAATTTTGAATCAAGGAGAACACCTAAATCCAAAAATTCAGTAACGGTTTCGAGCTGATATCCTCCAAGCGAAAAAAGGCACTCAGAAATAAAGTATCGTAAAAACCTCATATGCTTGCACTTTTTCAGGTTGAGAGACATCATGTTGACTTTGCACCAATCAAAAAAACTATCTAAGTCACGTTGTAAGAAAATGCTATCGGAGATATTGTTATAACTAAGAAAAATTTTAACATCATCGGCATACATTAAAACATTACTATATGTTATACATATAATAACTATAATAATTATATAATAATTATAATAATTATCTACAGCATGCACGTACTGCTGGCCCGGCTGCGGCTCATCGGCTGTGGGTTGGGTCTTATAGGGTGTTTCAGATAGTCTCGGAATTATTGTTTGTTGCACAGATATTTATTTTATATGTATTTTAGTTGTACGTGCTGACAACGTTTCCCCCCAGGGCAGTCTATTTTTGACTACGGGTGTGGCAATCCCGTGGCCCCAGCTGAGGTGATTTGGCTTTTTCCGTTGACGTACCTGTGGTACATTACCCCTAGAACTTATGTGGTACTACCCGATCTCTGGCAACAGAACAAAGGATGTGCACATATTTATAAAAGCAAAACAGGTCTGTTGTTGTCAACCAGGTGAGTGTTATCTGGAACTACCCCTGAGTTCAAAAGATGATAGAGTTGAAACCCTTGAGGTGGAGCCTCGAGGTCTGAGCAGAACTTACTTCTGGCTCCACGGGTGCCGGTTACCCGACAGTCGAGCTGCTCTAGGTGTTTGGGTGTATGTCGCGGTCGTCAGTATACTTTGCTAAAACTTCGAATTCGTCCTACCCCACGGGGTTAAAGGGATGATTTTGCTGTGTCTGGAGTAGGCATTGGATTTTTGGCAACACAGACATGTATACCTTTCTGATGAGTGGTTGAGCTGTGTCGGCAATGGTTGAGGAATTCTCTCGGGGACCTCGCTGTGGGTGTATACACAACACCTGTAGCGTGAAAACCGGGAGAATAAACGTGGTGGCTGTGGTTGCTACCAAAAACGCTGGGAAAATAGTATTGGCTTCCTAGTGTTAAATCAACGCTAGTGATTGGCGTGATGCGGTCAGCCAGACACTATTCTAGATACTGTTGCCATAAAACAGATAGTACTGTTTTGACAGAGTCATTACAGCGAAGAGTTTAGGTAGCTCAAAGTACCTAAGCAAGGTACTTGAAGATAACACAGGGATAACTATATTCAAAGATTGCAACCTATTTGAGATCATTCGGAATATTTTAATTACAAAACAGTCTGAAAACAAGGCATTTGTGTACTCTTTTATTTAATTTAATTTTTTTTTGCATATTTTTAAAAGTTAATATTGGATGGGAAATTACTCAAGCTCAGGAATAATATTATAGCAATTAATGATTTTATACGTGGTTCATTAATTTGATTCTTGCGGCTTTTGATTAAATCTGTAGAAAAGCATTTATTTTCTTTAAATCTTTATCAGGAATTATAAGACAGCCTCCAATTCCATTAAGGACGCATTATCTTTTCCCAGTAAGAAAACAAAAGATGTGTTTGGCGAACACGTACAACAGGCTTACTTACCCAAGTATTTATAATTTAAAGTAATTTATTAGCTAACCAAATGTTATTTTTAACAACTTAAAAGGTTATGAAATGTTAAGTAGTTATTATACAAAATAATTAAGGAAATTATCCGAATATTCGAATATTTATTTTTTATTCTAAATTTAAAATTATTCGAAATTGTTCGAACAAAAATTAAATAAAGTTCTTTGAATATTCGAATAATATTTATTCGAATGACAACACTAACTTAAGCTCACGATACATGGCTTACTTTCTTTTAAAATAAAAATTCTAATGGTGGAGTTTTATATTGTTTGTGTTTTTGTTTTTTTTGTATATCATTAAAAGAAATTAACTAAAAATGTAAGTTGTTTAATTAAAGTTACATGAAATTTAGGAACCACCTGATTGATATTAACTTCTTCTGCCCGTTTTTTGTTCGTTCGTATTTATAAATTTTGTGTGGTATAACAATTAAAAAAGTTCTTTGCGAATATAAAATTTATAAGGTCATATACTTATTTAAGAGGTCAAAAAGGGCATTTCTGAATTTCTTGCGATGAATCTCAGTTACCCTGACACAAACTATATCCAAAATAGAACGCAAATAACAGGAACATTTTGTGCAGATTAGGCATCTGTGAAAACATATGATTATTTCGATGTCGAAATTCGAAATAAATAGAGAAATAACAAAAAGTGCATGTTAACCGAAAAATAAGAAAGTACACACATTGTGTGGTATAAACATTTGAATGATGAAAAGTTAGTTTATTTTTCAGTGAAAAGTAGTGCAAATAAACTAAGTTTGCATTTAGTTTGAACTACTACTAATTGGGATCATGGTACTTATTTTTTTTTTTGGCATTTTTTCTACATTTTTTTAGCTTTTCGTGGCTGGGGATTCAAAACAATTTCTGTGGCTGTATTTCATAAGTACATATTAACAATTTAAGAGTTTACGCCCAGGCATTTGGTAGTATTAAGAACTCAGGATTTACAGCGAGCTTAGCACTTAAAAATAGTTTTATTTTAGTTAAAACAACTTCAGTTGCTTTTAAACTTAAATTATATTATTAGGTTTAAATTTGCATATACTTAAGTACATACTCGTATTTTTACTTAACTCCTTACAGTTAACCCAATGTGTAGTACCCAATCTAAGGAATCTTTAGGAATCTTAACATACACCTTGCTGGTGACCTTAATTATGGATCAATATTTTATTGTAGGAAAATATTGCCTTTGAATATTATTTGCTGGTGGTTAAGCATTGTCTATATGCATTTCATTGTTGCTTTAACAAACCGTCAGTAAATTTCAACCACACATTGCATTTATCTTATGCACACACTTCAAACATTATTTGAGAATTCATAAGTAGTAATATTTTTGAAAATCACAGGGGGAAAATTAGCTCAGTAGGCTTAAGCTTGATATGTGTTATTGAAGTCTACTAACGATTTGTTAAAGTGACAATGAAATGCATATCGAAGGTATCAAGTAGAAAGGCCCTAACTCAAATAATTGTAACTTTACAGGAGAAGGTAAAACATAATAGAAATGTAAATTGTTTTGTAAAACTGCTTGAAAAAGCGTTATTTTTAACACTATTACAATATATTTGTGTAAGAAGGTGTATTTGTGTGGAATGTATTAGAATCACTGAAAAACTCAATTTCGTAAAAAACACGAGTTAGGGCCTTTCTACTTGCGACCATCGATATAGACAATGCTTAACCACCAGGAAGCAAACTTATGTCGAAAAATGAATTTCTGAAATGGAAAATATTGCCACTCTCATATATAAAATTTAATCAAGAAATATTTGACACTAAAATTTTAATTACATGTACGTTTTACAATAACAGGAAAAAACGGATCTGGAGCTTCCGAAACTAAACATTGGCAGGATATGATATCCAAACCTCGACAAACTATTGTACAATGGCATCGCTTAAAGTCAGAGTAAGCTCAAATGAAAAAATCCTACTAATACTAAGAACTTTGTGCGTTACTGGAGTATATTGCAATAAATTCATTTATAAAAATATAAATAAAATCATTGTTTTAATGAAATAAGAAGTGCAATTTACTTCATAATTATGTAAGTATTAATATTTAGCAAGTATTTCTATCTCTCCTACTTTAATTTAAATAATCTTCTTTTTTTTTGGTAATGATATACTAAATAAGTTCTTATTTTATTCATTACATGACAGTCATTATTATACACATAAAATAAGTAGATATATCTACTTATACATATATACATATATATATATATATATATATATATATGTATATATATATATATTTTTTTAATATATGAATGTATATAAATATATATGATAATGTATGAATTCATTTATGGACATATATAAGATTATACACGCAAAATTATTATATGTGAATTGATATATGGACTAATATATGAAATGTATTATAATACATGAGCTAATATATGGAAATTTAACTATGAAGCTCTTCATATGTGGATCCATATATAAAAATAAGCTGTAATATATGGAGCCATATAAAAATGTATGCGGACATGATAGCTCACATAAGATCGTTTTTGCAATCAAAAAAGATTGCATTTTATCAACTCGATCTTTTTCTCAATTTTTTTATCACTGGTTCATGCAAATCTATTAGAAAATACATACGGTATGCAAAGTTTATATGCATAAATCCTCAAGGTTTAAAAAAATTACCCCATTCTTAATCAAAAGATATTTCAGTCATTAATTTTATAGAAACGGAATACTCTAGATATTTTTAAGAAACAAAGTTCATATTACTGCAAAACAATTTTCGGAAAACTAGTGTTGGTATAACAACGGATAGTTTTTTTAATGATTAATTGCATTAGTTTTTAATCTAAATTCTTATTAAATTAAATTTTATGTACGAAGATGAGTTTTGTGTTTTTTTTTAAATAATCGAAGCACATTTTCTTTTAAAATGACGAATAAAATGTCTTTGTTCGTTTTTAATTATTTATCCAACACACTAAAAAATAATTGTCAGTTTCAATAACAAAAATGACGTTATTCAAAAACTTTTTTTTTTAAATTTCCTGTGAAAAAAACATTTTCATTATTGATAAGTACAAATACAAATAAGTTATTGGATACTTAGTTTAAAAAATAAGTTATTGAAACAAAGAGAATGTTTTTTAAAAAGCGAAGAATGATTTTTGCATTATTGATAAATAAAATTATAGAAAATAAAGTCAATAAATCAATTTAATGAATCAAAGAAAAAAATTGTTGACTGAAATTTTATTTTCAGTGATATTTGTTATTGTGGATGAATGTCATATTTTTCAACCCTTTTTTGTTTGTTTTTGCTTGGCTGCGATTAAAACTACCCAGTAAAAAAAGACACTCCAAAAAAGTCATGAAAATGTAGAGTTTGCGATCTGGAAGTAGTGCAAATTTCGATCCGATCTAATGATTTTTACATAGGGTTGTCATTGCAAGAAGTTCTCTTTTTCGATGCCTGGTCACCGAATTGGAAGCGATTTTAAGAAAAATGTCCTTTTTTGTGTTCTATGATAATATTTTCATCTAGGAAAAATGGTTAATAGTAGTTACCTATTTTAACAATTAGTTTCTTTTTATAGTAATTTAAACGCGAAACAGTATTTTCATGTAAATTTAAGCAAATAACTTCAAAATTTTAGACCAAAATTAATTCATAAGTTTCTTGAAAAAAATCGATTTTTTTAAAATTCTGGTGAGTAATTTCTAAAACTATAGCGGAATTACAAGGTTTTGTATGACTAAAATAAACTTCTACTTGGGTTTTTGCTAACTATCGGCAAATTAAAAATATCGATTTTTTGGAAGCAATGAAAATGTAGTTCCTTTAGAATGACTTCCAATTTTTTTTACTGGGTAAATGTGTTTAGTTTTAATGAATACAAGCAAAACATTATTTCTTATGTTTCTTCTACATGCATAAATACGCGTATTTATTTTTTTGAATGTATTAATATATTTGATAATTTATTTATCAAATCGTTTTTTTTTTAAGTTGTATTGTGAATACTCGCGGTGTTGATAAATATTATTATTGAATTAAAGAATAAAGTTGTCAAAATTCTTCTCCCTAGCCAACGACACATAGTTATCGAATCTAAATTGTGTCTATTTTTTTCTGTGAAACAAATGTTTAATCAAATACAACTTCGATGTTTGAAACCTTAAAAAAAGTAATTTTAATAAATATGAATATGAATTTACACACTCATTCCCGAGTTCAGCGGGACAGTCCCGATTTCCGGTTCACCGTCCCGGTGTCCCAGAAGGAAAATGGAAATGGGAAATAGGAAATTTCCTGTAGCATAATAAACATGTTTGAAAATGTAAAGAAGTTAACAATTTTTGTTCCGTACGTTATTATTTTGCGGTGTCCCGGTCGGTGTCCTGCTTTGCGTTACAAAAAAAAATTGGTTACGTTAAGCATATATGCACAGAAAAAAATAGACAAGAATTATTTTCAATAAAACCATGTTAATGAATAAAATTTTTAATTTCAATAATATTTGTCATTAACTTGAATATTGCATTTATCAATTCCGCGCATTTTAAAATATCGTTTACTTTTGTTTTGCTTGTGTTGGTGCTTATCTTGCTTATTGATTGACTGGACATGGTTATGTGCTGATGTTGTTGTTTTTTTTTTGATTGGTCGTGTTGAATACGTGTGAATTACAACAAGTAGCCGAAAATCGTCGTGGCTTGTTTTTTTTCTCAACAAAGTTATTTTTAGATTATATCAAAACGCAATGCGCAAATGTAGAAGAACCATGATTTCTCATGTTTTGCCTGTATTCATTATTTGCGAATCCAATAACAACCATTTGCTCTTTAGCTGAATGGTAAGCACGTTAGTCTATTAGTCAAGAGATTCCCGGTTCGACTCATCCCAAATACATTTAGTTTTAATCGCAGCCAAGCAAAAACAAACTAACATTCATCCATCAACACACACACATACAATAAAATAACAATTATCACTGAAAATAAAATTTCAGTCAACAACTTTTTTCTTTGATTCATTACATTTACATTAAAAATTATTGATAAGATATTTTATTAATTCAAATATTTATGTTATTGAAGAAAAAATATTATTATTTTACAATTTTTGTTATTGATATAGCGGATTTCTTTATCACAGGAAATTCGAAAATTAAAATGATTGAATGCCGGGATTAGAGATGCTAATCGGGACAGGTTTTTTAAAATCCCGGGCTTCGGGACTTAGTGATGGAGTCTCGAAATCCCGAACCGGGACCCCGGGATTTTCGGGACTTACAAAATCCCGAAAAAATTGCATGTAATCATTTTTCCTAGAAAAGAAAACGCCATATATCTGTGACAATAAATAATAATGGCTTAAGTCGAAATTTATTGTTTCGAGATATTAAGGGTTTTGTCTAAATTGTGTTTAGTTTTTATATAAGATTTTTAGCCACCGAAAAATATGCACATTTACTTAGAATAAAACTGTTAATTTTATAAAAAAAGAAAACGTTTTATTAGTTTATTTATATTCGTTGTTTTTTAGTTAAGATGTTATGAAAAAATCCATTGGCAGAAAAATAAAAACTAATTTCACTTTAGCTATTATATTGAAAGGCAAAATAATTTTTTTTTGATAGTAAGTCGCTTTAGGTTAAATTGAAAATTGCGAAAAACCTGAGATAAGATATTTTTTTTTAAATAAGTTTTTAAATTAAATTAAAGTTAAATATAAGTTTTTTTCTTATGAGGAATATTTTGAATGGGCTGTTTATTATTTAGCTGAGTCATAGATTTTGAAGAAGAGAATAAGAATATGTAATAAAATGAAAAAGCACTTATGTCAACTTAATCCATTATTATTTATTGCCACCCAGTAAAAAAAGAGACTCCAAAAAAGTCATGAAAATGTAGAGTTTGCGATCTGGAAGTAGTGCAAATTTCGATCCGATCTAATGATTTTTACATAGGGTTGTCATTGCAAGAAGTTCTCTTTTTCGATGCCTGGTCACCGAATTGGAAGCGATTTTAAGAAAAATGTCCTTTTTTGTGTTCTATGATAATATTTTCATCTAGGAAAAATTGTTAATAGTTACCTATTTTAACAATTAGTTTCTTTTTATAGGAATTTAAGCGCGAAACAGTATTTTCATGTAAATTTAAGCAAATAACTTTAAAATTTTATGCCAAAATTAATTCATAAGTTTCTTCAAAAAAATCGATTTTTTAAAAATTCTGGGGAGTAATTTCTAAAACTATAGAGGAATTACAAGGTTTTGTATGACTAAAATAAACTTCTACTTTGTTTTCTGCTAATTATAGGCAAATTAAAAATATCGATTTTTTGGAAGCAATGAAAATGTAGTTCCTTTAGAATGACTTCCAATTTTTTTTACTGGGCACAGATATATACCATTTAATATTATTTACGAAAATATTTATTCAAAGCAAATTTTTTATTTTAACAAGGAGTTTCTAATAATTTTTAATATAGAAGATGGCCGTCAAAAACAGTATTTATGCTAAAAATCGGGATTCAGATAATCCCGGAAATCCCGGGCTTTAAAATTAAAAAATCCCGGGCTACGGGAATTGCATAGTCCCGAAAATCCCGGGATTTCCGGGCTCGGGATTTCCCGTTTAGCATCTCTAGCCGGGATTTTTGTTATCAAAAATGAAACTTATTTTTTTCTGTGTGATATTCCATATATGGTTCAGATCAGAAAAATGAGAGTATATGGTCATATATGATAATATATATTCATACATTTCCATACATGTATGCGTAGTTATTCTATATACAGTATGCAATGTTCATATTCATTAGGGATGTAACGAATACCAGTTTAGCGAATGCGAAAGCGAATAATCCATTTTAATTTTTGCGAAAGCAAATGCGAATGCGAAAGCGAATGCAAATACTACAATTCGTTAAAATATCACATGCAAATAAATTTATATAAGAGTACGTATGGATAATAATTAATAATAAGTTTACAAAATATTAGGGAATCAACCCATTCCTACTTTGGCTCTAAAGCCTGGTACTCTATTCAACATTTCATGTGAAATGCTGTCAAAATACATTTTAAAAAAGCTTGGAATAAATTTTTCCAAAAAAAATCTTGCAAAAGTAGTTGCTGTCAAAATACATTTTAAAAAAGCTTGGAATAAATTTTTCCAAAAAAAATCTTGCAAAAGTAGTTGTGTTTTTTTGACGTTTGTTAATCGCCAAGTATTTTCATAAAAGAAATACTTCGCTTGAAATATTCGCATACATTTTAGCGAATGCAAAAGCGAATGCAAATAGCAAAAGTAAGCGAATAATTTGAGAATGCGAAAGCGAACATTCGTTACATCCCTAATATTCATACACTATTATATATATTTTTATTTATTTATTAAATGTTACATATATAATTACAAATTATATCATAACTTAACTTAAACAAGAATAGTAACTAAGGCTGAGTTTACATCTGGTATTTTTTGTGTGTCATTTGCCCAAAAAAGCGTAACCAACTAATTACTAATGAAAAACTGTTTGATTCAGACATGTATTTATTGATTTAAACAGTTTCCATTCATGTTGGATTCTATAAAATTGTCTATTAGTTATGTTAATAAATACATGTCTGAATCAAACAGTTTTTCATTAGTAATTATTAATTACGCTTTTTTTACGCTTGTGTGGCATTTGGCACACCTATGTAAACCCGGCCTAAGACCTTCACTCGTTGTAGTGAAACAGACCAGGGTCTACGGTGGGAGTCGAACCCACAACCTCCACTAAAATTAATGAGTTTTTTGTAAGATTTAGTACAGGGAGGCTTTATTTAATAAAACATTTGTGGCGGCCTTTGTAATCTGCATGTTGTTCCATTATGCTGAAGTTTGTCATAATAATTTACAATAGTTTTTAGTGCAATTTGTTCCTTCAAAATTTTCACATGTAATTTGTCTTACAGAGTGATACGAACTTTAGCCAAATCCAATCATGAAAGAAGAAACAAGCTCCAATAAAATAATTAAAAACTGACTTAAAGACATTCCCTTCATCATTTTGTAGGAAAAGGTGAATGTATTATTAAAAATAAAAAAATAAATAAAACAAAATTCATAATTTAATAAATCAGATTAAAAACCAGTGCAATTATAAAAGAAAAAATAATTCGTGTTTATACTAACACTAGTTTTCAATATAATTTTTGGCAGTAATATGAACTTTGTTTCTTAAAAATATCTAGAGAATTCCGTTATTGTCTATAAAATTAATGACAGAATTATCCTCTTGATTATTTGATTTATTAAATAGGGCCACAATGTATAAAATCGTACAAGAATGGTTTTTTTTTTTGTTACAAAAGGTTTTCTATTTTAAACTTTGAGGCTGTACGCATATAATCTTTGCATACCGTATGTACGAGTATTTTCTAATAGATTTCCAATTCATCAGTTTTGAAAAAAGAGAGAAAAAGATCGAATTAATAAAATGCATGATTTTTTTTATTGCAAAAACGATCTTATGTGAGATATCATGTATGCATACATGTACGTACAACGGTTTTAAACTTTTAAACTTTTCTTTTGTTTTATTAAACTAAATTAACAACTCATTAATAACTCTTAACTAGTTAAATACATACATACCTACATAATTAAATTTCCATATATGAGCTCATGTATTATAATACATTTCATATATTAGTCCACATATCAATTTATATATCGTTAGGTAAAATGCAAAAAGGCGTAACTAACAAAAATATAATTTTACAGGAAAAACTAAATAAAGAACTGAACGAACGTGTAGTTAAGTCCCCTTGTTATTTGTTAATAATTTTTTGTGCAATTTTTGATCGCAGAAGTGTAATATTTTGTCAAGACTTGAAGTTTAATGGCATTCATAATAATCAATCAAAAACTCGATTTTGAACTTTTTGTTAGTTATGCCTTTTTGCATTTTAGCTGACGATATAATACTTTTACCATGTATAATCCCATACATGAATTCATACATATTCATATATATTTATATATGTACATTCATATATTAAATATATGAGGAGCCGCAGAACAAAAAGTGCTTTTTTGCTCATTTCAAATCTTTGGGAAATCGAGATTAATTTTTTTTGCCCCTTTAAAAAACTTCAAGAACCTGGAAATGCTAACAAGTTTTTTACTTATCTACTGTCATAAGTCACTCCCATTAAATTTCAAGGATGTTTGATATAATTACATATTTATTTCGGAAAAAGCACCTTTTGCAAAAAAGAAAGCAAAAAAGAGCATTTTGTTAAGGATAAAAAGTACAAAAAAACACATTTTGCTAAAAAAAAAGTAAAAAAGCACGTTTTGTTAATAAAAGGAAAAAGTACATTGTGTAATGCAAATACACATACGTATATGACAATACAATTTTGACTGAATGTGGTTCAACCTGATCTAATATATTAAAAAAGCACCTTTTGTTAAGCATCAATTTTTTAGAACCCATTTACTTTGTAAAAAAAATAATAATAATGCTAACTTGATTGTTTGTACAAGATTTCAACCTAAATATTATAGAAATAGCAAAAAACCCATTTTTCGAGATATGCGAAAAAGCACCTTTTGTTGTGCGGCTCCTCATATATGGACCATACATATTTTTTTTAACTGGGTAAGTAAATATTATTCATTACTTTGTAAGCCATTAAAAGAGTAGTATCCACTACAAAATCACGAAAAGTTTTCGCTGGCCAGCTACTTACATATATAAATGGAGAAAAAAGCAATAAAATACGAGTGCAAGGGCATTCAACATATATAGGTATAACTACAAGCCAAGATGTCAGAATAATGTAAAATTTTACATAAAGGACGTGTGCCAAACGGTAGAAAAGTACTATGGTAAAAAAATATTTGTATAATACGATGTAAAATTTGTCTCAAATTAAAATAAATAATGCATTTTGAACAGTCTAACTACATTTAAGAGCCGTAATAATCGATGTATTGGGCGACGGTCAGGATTTTCAAAAACGACGGCGCACAGTGGGGCCTTTTGACTTTTTTCGTTGCAAAAATCATAACTTTTGAACTGATAAAGATATTTAAAAATTTTAAAAAGCATTTGAAAGGAAACTCCTTTAGCTTTAATATACATTATTTGCACGATCATAGGTTAGGCGCGGCACTGTGCACAGTGTCTGCTTTCGACTGTTTTTATTACAAACATCATAACTTTTAAGTTAAGAAAGATATTTTAATAAAAATGAGTATCATTATTGGCCATAGCTTTGTGGAGGCACTATGCACAGTGGGATTTTTGTTAAAAACATCATAATTTTTGAAGTTACCAAGAAATTTGTAATGGGGAAAAAACACTTGATTTTTAAATATTTTAGGATCAAAATAAGTGCTCCCTTATTGTGATAGGCATTGGACACGATGACACCTTTGACCTTTCTTGTCGCAAAAATCATATATTTTGAAGTAATATTTTTAAAATTTCTCAAACATTTAAAATACAACTTTTTGTGCTTTAAATGACATTCTCATAGGGAAGGCTTGAAAAAAATGCTACTCTAATATAACATGTTATATTAATATAACTCTTTTTATTTATATTACAGATAAAAATTATTGAAATATTTTTAATACTAATGTTAATTTATAATATTATTTTATAGTATGATATATTATAATATGATATTGAGTTATTTTTCAACTTCTGCTGATACTTCAGTAACTTTTACATTAGATGGTACTGCTTCTTTTTTTGGCAGAGGTAACCTTTTTATATCCAGGAAGAACATTCACATTATGATTCTTTAAAGAGCTTCGTAAAATATTATATTTCTCCTTTGACAATCCCAAGTCCAATATCTACTGTCGTCTGTCAGGGTAAATTTTTAATTCGCATTAGTGAGCTTTTAATGCAAATTAACGCTGTCGTCTGTCTACGCTATAAAACGTTAAATGATTGCATTACACAATTGCAGATTAATTTATACCCAAAAATAAAAAAGTTCAAACCACCTGATTTGCGAAACATAAATCTAGGCCACAATTAACTGGATTATATACAACTGCAGTTTTTATTTTACTTAGTATAAAAACCAAGTTTTAAAACTACCTGCCTATTTTCATAATGTGTTCTTAAATTTAAATAAATAAACAAATTGTAATAATTATGCCTACCCCTGATTGACACAGCAAAATATTGTTTATCATTTATATGGTATTCATACGAGTGCTATGACTTTTTATGGTGACTTTTGAAGACTTTATTGACGAATGGTGTACGAAGGCTATCAACTTAAAGGAGAATTAAAGAAAAATGTAGGGAAAAAGTCACGAAAATTTCGTATTACCGAGAAGCAATAAATATTAGTAACAAGTGATGCAGTGAAAACAATTTTATAGAGAGAATAATTTCTTTTCATATTTGGAACGCATCTTTGTTACATATGTATATAAAATAATTTTTTATCTTTTAGTAATAAAATACATTTTATAACATAAAGTACAAGTTATTTTTCTCTTATTATTGTAAAAAAAGAAAACTAAAATTTGATCTTTCTATACGATTATATATGTATATTTCAATAAAATAAGGCTACATACATACATATTTATAAGTAGGCACATATGCATACATTAACAAAAATATGTCAATCAGTTCCACTTATATTTACATTTTTGTGCTGTAAGATAACATAAAATATAAAAAATATTAAAATTTTGGTAGCATTTTTCCTTATTTGGCAATTTTTTTTTTAATTTTGGTTGCAAAAATATCTTGGCTGTGGCAGCGCTGTCTATAAGATTGTAACATCTTTCATCAAATTTCAAGAAAACCTGTAATTTTTTGTGGCCTAATTTAGCTTAATTATTTATTTAAAGTACTGTGTAGTAAATATGCTAAGAAAAAAAAAGTACCTAAATATAGGGTGTCTGAAAAACGGCAACTGCCGAAAAAGTAGGGTATCTGGTGGACATTTTCTTACTTTTTTTAATAAATAATAAACATACCTTTAAAACAATACCAAAAAAGTAGTGATCACATGGCAATATTTCTGACACTTCAATTCTAAAATATTTTTTTTTCTCAAAATAACAACTTTTTTTTTTACTTTCTAAAAAACTGTCGACTTTAAGCAGCTCCACCAGCTATAATTCTTATCCAATGAAGAAAAACATTTTTGAATTCTGATCAGTAAAATGGTCTTTATACGATGTGTTCATTCATTTTACAAAATTTTGTCATCAAATTTTGTATTTTTGCCACGGTTTTTGGGAAAAGGCGCCACAGTGCGGCGCACAGTAGCACATTTGAAGAGATGGCGGCCAAAACTCTTCAAAAAAAATTTTTTTCGTGTCACCGATTTATTTTTTTTTGCTTTTATATAAAAGTAAACACATAGGAACCTCGAAATCCAGAAACTTAAGTTTTTACTTCGATTGTTTCTCTTCGAATAGGGTGATCAAAAACGCGGTTTTTTTAAGAGAAGCTGAAATTCAAAATATTTTACAAAATTTTTGAACTTCAAGTGGGCACAACTTTTTTGGTTTTATATATTTTTTAAAATTTTTTTTTCTTCACATAATATCATTTCTTAACTTATAAAATAGTTTAAAAAAATCGTGCCCTACTTTGCTCGAGGCCAAGATTTGGGCATTGCAATAAAGGTCTAAAATATACCCAAATCTTGATGTTCAGTGGAACGTAACTTTTTTTCTGCGAAAAACTTCGTAAAATTACTTATAACGTGTTATAGTACGTACTTTGAGCTGTTATTATATGCTAATATTTTAAATTTATATTTGCGGCTCTAGGAACTACAATGATTTTACTGCTTGCATGTCGGATATTTTAGGTATGGGAGTGCGGTATATCTACATGGGTTTGTGTGTGCATTGTGTGTATGTTTTTCTTTTATTCGAAGAAGTTTTACTAATGAAACGGGTATAATAAAAGACTATTATTATAATGCATTAAATGCATTTTAGTAATTTATGCCATTAAAAAATGTATAGTTACATATAAGCGGGAATATGTACATCAGTTGTTGTATTTGGACTGATATATTCGACCTTTTGCTATAATTTTATTGTGTACACCCAGGTAGCTGCTGCTCATATAAAGGTTAAAACGCGATAGACACATCAGGTTTTCTTGCACCAGGTCTCTTTAATTCTCTTTTAAACCTGCCCGGTTGTTTAGACCGGAAAAAAGAGAAATGTACTCCTCTTCTTTCTTCTCTCTTGTTTAAACACATACCTGTTTCAAGAAAACTTGATGTGTATCCTCCTTATGCAAAAACGATTGTTAAAATTAAAGTTGGTTTAATAAACGAATTTTGTATGGCAAAACCGGTTTTAAAGCATGCTTTAACTTTAACAATCGTTTTTGCATAAGAGCATATAAAATCAGACAAAATTAATAAAGAGGATCATTATTGTCAAAATGATGGCTAAGTTCAGTTATGACGATCTTGGTAAAATTTATTTTGAACAAAAAAACAAAAACGATGTTATATTACACATTTTAAAAGACCCTTATTTGTGCGACCATTTAAAAAGAATTGATAACTTTTTAACGCGATTAAATAATCGGTATAATGAATGTTATAGAAATAAGCAAAAAATGTTTAACTGCAACAAAGAATAGCTTACAAGCGAACTTGTATTTGAAAGCCAACCAAAACCAGCAAATGTGGGCCGACCTGCCAGACCAATTCAGGAGTGTAGTGAAAGGTAACGAAGACGAAAGCTGCAAAGCATTAATGAAGAATTTTCTCAAGAAATAATTAAAGATACGTTTTTTCATCAACTAGGACCAACAAAAAATAAAACTAAAAAATTGATATAATAGAAAATGTACTGAAAGCGAGCCCCAAGCGTGTAAAAAGGACTTTAAAGAGCATTCCAACACCAACCCATGATAAAAAATTTACATCTGAAAAAGCATTTTCAATATTTCTGAACTTAAGCTAACAAAATATTTGCATATGGAATTGCGAAAGCTGGCAGTTGGAAAACATTGCTCCATTTATCTAGAATAAAAAGATTTGGTTTTAATTAAAAAATATTGTTTACCACCACAAAATTCTATAAACATTACAGAAAGTTCAGCAGAGGTGGTATTGCAAGACATATTAAATCATACTGCGGAAAGATTGTTTAATACATTGGACGCAGATAATATTAAAAAGCTTGGTGACTGTAGCCTAACATTAATTTCTAAATGAGGATGCGATGGATCTTCTGGACAAAAGCGATATAAGCAGTATAATGCAGAAAAAATATCAGATTTTGACTTATTTATGATATCTTTTGTTCCGTTAAGACTAAAAACAAATAACATTAATTTTGAGCCATCTACTAGCAAAGAAACCGATATTGACATATGGAAAAACGAAATATGTACCTTCCTAACAAAATATTGCAGACCAATTTAATTTGCTTTTAAGAAGGAAACGAAGGATGTAATATTAGAAGAAGTATCTAAAATTAAACAACAAATAGATAAGCTTCAACCGATAACTTTGTTACTTAACGATCAAGAGATTCAAATAAATTATCAAATGTTATTTACAATGATTGATGGAAAAGTTGCACAGGCCATAACTGAAACTGCAAGCCAATTAAGTCATCTTCCAACAGAAGACACTACTTTCCAAGAATCCTATGAGTTTGGCTTGTCCCCACTCCATGCTAAAATTCGATTTATGAAACACATATTAAAGCTAAGATATGATTTAGATTTTAAAGGAACAGTAAATAAAGTCAAAAGAGAGGCAAAAAAGAAACACGTACAAGAAAAATATTTAGAATTGGGTTTACTGATCGATCAGCCAAAGCAAGGAGAAGGAAACTCAAATGATGGCAACACAGCAAGAAAATTTTTTTCTGATCCTGAAACTGCTGCAGTTATTACAGGAGTAGATTTTGAATTAATAAAACGCTACAAAATCATACTCCAAGTAATATCAGGCAATAAAAAGGTAAATGCAAGAAAAATTGGTAAGTATGCCAATGAAACAGCGAAACTATACAACGAAAAATATGATTGGAGGAATATGCCATCGACAGTCCATAAAATATTATATCATGGGGAAAACATTATTCAACACAATATGCTGCCGATTGGAGATCTTTCTGAAGAAGCGCAAGAAAAAAGGAACAAAGATTATAGATATTTTCGCGCGCACAACACAAGAAAGATATCTAGATATAGTACCAATGAAGAGCTCTTTAATATTTTACTGTGCAGTTCTGATCCATATATCTCCAGCATTCGACAAAAATGGAACTCCACCGCTATGAAATTGGACAAAGACGCCAAGCAGCTCCTTGAAGATGAACAGGAGACATACTTAGATGAAATTTTCACTAAGACAGTTAAATGAAAAATGTATTCTATGCAAATTAACATAAAAATTATAGCAAAAAAGCACAATAAATATTGAAAATTTATAAAAGAAATTTTATTTTATTTGGAATAAAAATATTTTCTTAGAATTTATGGTAAAACCTTTTTTCGGATATGGATCTCCTACATATCTGTTATGGATTCACGTTTAAAATATATTTAAATTGTTCATATATAATAACATTTAAAGCTGTCGAACTTACATTTGTTAGTGAATTATGATCACCAAGGCTATTTTACGAAATTTGACTTACAAGGGCCCTATGAGTAAATGTGGACTGATTGCCCTATAATTTCACAGGAATATCAACGACTAAGATAAAATTAGTTTTGCTAAATATTATATCATTATTAATATATTTAAAACAATTATGAGCTTCAAACCCGTATTCTAAGTGGTCCATGCGAGAAGAGGGCTAAGGGTCAAAATAAAATGGACCCGGGTGGACGGCTTAATTAAGTATGTAATTTGTTAGTTCAGTTAACGTTACTGTTTATAAAATGCAACGTTAAATCACTACATTCACAAACTTATTTTTTTTAATGCCAATAATACCTATATTTTTAAAAGTCATTTTTCAATCATATATAAGTTTACTTTAATAAGGCCCGATTTTAAAATTAATACATTAAATTGAAGTTTAAGATGTCTGCTATCCAACAAAATAAATTAAAAAATTTCATGGTGTCCTTTCAATTGCGGTAAGGTTGTGGATACTCCATCTCAAGGTCCAGATCTATACCCTATTCAAAATTTATGGGTTTATTTGAAAAATAGTATTTCCAAAGGGTATTTCAAGAAGTAAATGGAGTTTAAAACAGTAATACGAGGGGAATATGAGAAATTTCGGCGGAATACTTGGAAAAGAAAATTTTTTTCCATGAGAAGTCGTCTTACAAGCCGATTTAATACCAATGGAGCCAAAAAAAAAAATTATTTTTGTACACCTTAAAATCTTTCCTATTTTCTTACTATATAATACAAGGACGTAAAAACATTTTCTTGACAGAGAAATTTTTGAGTTTTTTTAGCTTTCACGTAATTTTTATGCTCTCACTTTTTAATTTTGCGTATAACTTACTACTACTTGTTCACTTAAATGTAAATAAAATGAAATCCATAACCAAAAATTTCATAATGCAAAGAAAAATAAAAATATTTATGATAAAAATCAAAATTTATAACGATTTTAACTATGTCAAAACATTTTCTTGACAGACTGTACATATGTTATTAAGAACAAATACAGGCAAGAAAAGTTAAACTAAACTTTGGCTGAGGAAAATATCGAATTTTTCTGTGCCACCAAGCACCACGTTGGCCAAAAACTAATGACCGCACTGATTTTTGAAGTCTTTGGAGGCCCATAAAAAATTGCTCACCAAAATTGTCAAGCTGAGTATAGAATTTTACTACACTGGCATTTCTTGTCTCGTCATTTTAATGCCTCATTTTCAAATGTGTGCAATGCCGCTCATATCAAGTTTTTCGATAGCACGCAATTTTGTTGTGTCATTGGGACAGGAAAGTGTCCCATCCCTAAATAATGGCAACACGGCAACAACGGCACAGAAAGTGGTGGAAAAGACCAGGGGCCTAATTCCCGCCTTCGATTGCGAGCGAGTTATCACTCGAACGTGCGAGTTTTTTAACTTTTGGGATTTTCTCACATTTTGAAAATTCTAATGACAGCATTCGATAACGAATGCAACCGTTCGTGTTTTTTTAACCGCAAGCAAAAAGGCAATCGAAATAACGTTTAACATAGAAAAAGCGAATGAAAAAAGAATGTAAGTTCAATATTTTACTTGTTTATTTATATATGTATGTATATATAAAAAAAATAAGTATGTATGTATAAAAGAATACAAATATAAAGAATTTCTAGTTGACTTTAAATATAACAAAACACACTGATTTGGAAAATAATGTTTTGCCCAATATGTTGTAAGGGAAAATAAAAAATTCAATCCACTCTGGGAGAATCTAAGTAACAAACTGCTTCTGGTCAACCAATAAAAGAATCAAAAATGTGGCTAGTGACCTATCATCTAACTTTACACTAACTAATTATTATTAAGTTATTAATTAAATAAAAATTAAAATAACATTTACATATATTCGTTTTTTTTTGCTTATACACACGTGTGTATGTACGTATATAAGACATACATATGTTTTTCCACAAATACATAAGTACTTATCGCACACTAAATCATAAACAGTCACAACTCAAAATTATTAAAGTGGTTTTGCTTTTTGTAAAACCATTTAATTGACGAAAACTATAACGGCCTCAACAATTTCTTTTGCAATACAGTCTTCTTGAAGAATATAAAATACCGTTATGCTTGTTTTTATGTCACATAATTGCGTCATTTGTACAGTATCAACAGTTGTGTGCAACTACTCAGCATCTGCAATTTTTTGAGTTGTGACTGTTTATGATTTAGTGTGCGATGTATACAAACATGTGTTTTTGCTTACAACTTATTCAGTGTTGTGAAATGAATTTATTTGCCTTTTCCCAACACTGAAACAAAAACTCGATTGGTATCGAGTGACATCATCGGAAAATTTCTTGCTATCGAAATAAATTTCTATTCGAATGTAATTTGGATCACGAGTGCAGGAATTAGTCCCCAGGGCTTAGTGTATGATCCACCAAAAAAGGATTCTACTGTACTCTGCTTTCCAGTTTACGGAAGCAGGATTCAAGTTGGTTGAAATATTTCGTGAGCATGAAGCCCTAATTCCACCGAAATGTCTGCCCATTTTTATAAATGCTACATAGATGAATCCATACAGCCTCACGAACCTCCAAGGGCTGAATTAGCTGTGTTGTCATGTCATGCGTCCAAGACGCTTGAATTTTTCTCACACACTTTATTGATTTTTTACTTTCTTCTTCGTTTTTCATACTTTAAAATATTTTCGGTATATATTAGGGCGATCGACTCTGGTTTTCCACCGCTTTTAAAACCCAGTTTTTCACAATTCGGTTCTCGGTTTTGTCAAAATATTGATTTTTCGAATGTCGAATAGTCCGGTTTTTTTACAATTTAAAAACCGGCTGAGTCGACTACTTGTCGATTTGTATATTTTGCAATAAAATTAGTTTTTACTATGTTAACACTTAGACCAACGTGTTCTGTTGATTTTTCCTAAGTATTTTTTTTTAAGTGTAAAAGTTCTAAGCATTTTCGAGCATGGCAACACTTAAACATGAAACTAAAGCGAAATTATTTTATGATGTGGTAGCAGAGGCGAAGTAAATTGGCCTTATGGTCCATCTGCAAAAGCATTTTTTAGCTTTGTTGACATTTTGCTTCATATTTTATATAGAAGTAGATATCTATCTTGTCCATGCACTGATATGTATGTATATATGTACATATATGTACTATACATAAGTATATGAAGTTAAATTTTGCCCTACAAACATTTGGAAGATATCTTAACCAGAAGATATAAGTACAATATTGTTACGGAAATGGCCGTCGGGTTAATATAAGTGTTACGCAAGAATATTCGAACAGGGCCAATATAAAGAAACATCCAGAAGTATTTAAATAGATAACTAAACGTACACTCGTATTCACATACAAGCACTATAGCAAACAACTATATACACATGCGTAGCACATACATACGTGATTAAACGTAAACAACCAACAACAACTACAAGCGTCTGCTTATTAAGAAGGTATACATAGCTACATGCATACATACATACATGCCTGACAATTCCAACTAAAGGCAGAAATAAAAGTAAACAACCACTTAATGATGTATGCATATACACACGTATGTACATAGTTACCACATGAACTTAATTACGCGCTTTGTAAACAACATTGAAGACAATGATGATTCGGTCTAGACTTTGCATGAAAATTCTAGTGGGTGTTGTGCGAAGTATAAAAAGGGGTTGATGCATCCAACAGCAGTTCAGTCGCGATCAAAAGTTAGTTGGGAATAAATCAGTTGCGAAGAAGCTCAGTTGCTAATAAGAAGTCTGTTGTTAATCAAGTGAGTTGACAATTAAGTTGTGCGCAGTCCGTGATTTGTGATACAACAGTGAGTTGATATTTGAGTCTGTGCTTTACAATACGTGAGTCGGAGATTGAAGAGACTATAGTACAGTCTATAGTGACAGTTAGAGTCTGTCGTGATTTGAGTTTATTGTGGAGTCCCTTGAGTAAAGAGTAAGGGAGCAGTGGAAGCTGATAAACGTGTGTAAGTGAAGCCAGCGAGTCCTGATTAGTGTATCAACTGTGAGAGTCTGCCATAGAGTTGTTATTGGTGTATCAACTGGAAGTGTCGGCAGAGTGAGTCTTGTGTGTGACGAGCAACAGAGAAAGCAGAATTGTGTCAACACTAGCGCAGCCGGTTGTCTAAGACGTGTATATACAACAGCGAAGAAGGCGTAGTGGTAACCAGTTGTGAATATTGAAGTAAACTTTGTGTTTGTATTTAAGCTCTTGAATTAGATTTAGATTAGTGGTATTTATTGATTAATAAAGAGTGTATAATTCTTAACCCTAATTAGTACACTGGGGTCTTTTATTTATTGCAAATCTTCGAATCTACGGAAAAGCGTTTTTTTTAAGAGAATAAAAACGTAACATTTGGTGTCAGAAGTGGGATTTGCAAATAAAAGCGGCACGTTTAAAAAAAGGTTAAACGTAAAGTAAGAGTGATACGAACAGGATAACCTCACACGTTTGATAAGGTTAAACGTGAATAAAACCACACACGTTTGAAAGGGTTAAACGTAATAATTGGTTTTGAGGAAAATGAAATTTCAAGAGCTTAATGTGGAGCAACTCAAGGAAGAGTTGAGTAAGCGGAAACTGTCGACAACTGGTGACAAGGTACAGCTACAGGAGCGACTACTGCAAGATTTCCAGCGGCGCAACATCGACATAGAAAGTTATGAGTTCGACGAAAAGGAAAAATATGAGATGGAAGCATCCACTCCTTCTATTAGCACTTCAATCAGTACAGACATCAGCGCAATGTTACTGCTTTGATGAACGAAATAAACGAAACCTCTCGAGCAACCAATGAAAAAATGGAGGCAAACAACGAAAAACTGCTAGGGCAAATGAGTGAGAAGTTTCAAGAGTCTTCTGCCGAATTGAAAGCTGAAGTTAAGGCCACAAATGACACACTTGACAAATGGAAAGCGAAAATTATTACAAACGCTCAAGAATCATCTGGAGCCAGCAATGAGAAACCCCAGGAAATAGCTGAAGCCGTAAACACGCGGGCAGATGGTGTAGAAATGCAAGTCAGTAAATCGGACGAAGAGTTGTTTGACTTGGGAAACAGTGTCAATGAAGACATTTCTGGCACAAAGGAACACGCTGACGAAAAACTGAAGACAAAAGATGAAATCAACAGTGGTCAGTGTCAACAAGTTGGACGTGAGCGAAGTTTGCCAGAAGTTTCCAGCACAGTAGGGGACGTTGGTCACTTAGATGATAGACATGCTGTTTGTGACACGGCGGAATTAGCTATGGAAGAAATGGTCGCGTTTGCTCAGGGTAAAGAAACTGCTACCATATACGAAGTACGCATCAGAAAAGCAGTAAGGATGAAGAAGACAACTTCTGTGCAGATCTTCAAGCGTGTGGTAAGGCGAACTCTAGTCGAGGGACAAGGTAGAGTCGCAGCCAGAGGCCATAAATGTGGAATGGTAAGGCGAACTCTAGTCGAGGGACAAGGTAGAGTCGGAGCCAAAGGCCACAAATGTGAAAGGAGTAGTCATCTCCAGGGTATGGCAAGGCAAGCTCTAGTTGAGAGACAAAATAGAGGCAGAGCCAAATACCACAAATGTGGAAGAAGTTGTCATCTCCATCTTAAAACAAGGCAAGCAGTAAAGGAAATACAAAGCAGATTCTGTACCAAGGGTTGCAAGTGTCAAGGAAGGTTTCAGCTCCAGCATACGGCAAGGCAAGCAGTAGAGGAAATGCTAAGCAGAGTCAGTGCCACCAAGGGCCGCAAATATCGAAGAACTAATCTCCAGCGCATAGTAATACAAGTCCCAGTTGAAAGCCGAGGCAGAGCCAGAACTAAAGCCAACAAATATGGAAGAGGTAGTCGTCTCCAACGAAACTACAAGGCGTATAGAAAACGAAGAAAAATAAAGGCGATGATGTGCCTATTCGGGACGAATAGGCTTAAGTGGGCGGCAGTATTACGGAAATGGCCGTCGGGTTAATATAAGTGTTACGCAAGAATATTCGAACAGGGCCAATATAAAGAAACATCCAGAAGTATTTAAATAGATAACTAAACGTACACTCGTATTCACATACAAGCACTATAGCAAACAACTATATACACATGCGTAGCACATACATACGTGATTAAACGTAAACAACCAACAACAACTACAAGCGTCTGCTTATTAAGAAGGTATACATAGCTACATGCATACATACATACATGCCTGACAATTCCAACTAAAGGCAGAAATAAAAGTAAACAACCACTTAATGATGTATGCATATACACACGTATGTACATAGTTACCACATGAACTTAATTACGCGCTTTGTAAACAACATTGAAGATAATGATGATTCGGTCTAGACTTTGCATGAAAATTCTAGTGGTTGTTGTGCGAAGTATAAAAAGGGGTTGACGCATCCAACAGCAGTTCAGTCGCGATCAAAAGTTAGTTGGGAATAAATCAGTTGCGAAGAAGCTCAGTTGCTAATAAGAAGTCTGTTGTTAATCAAGTGAGTTGACAATTAAGTTGTGCGCAGTCCGTGATTTGTGATACAACAGTGAGTTGATATTTGAGTCTGTGCTTTACAATACGTGAGTCGGAGATTGAAGAGACTATAGTACAGTCTATAGTGACAGTTAGAGTCTGTCGTGATTTGAGTTTATTGTGGAGTCCCTTGAGTAAAGAGTAAGGGAGCAGTGGAAGCTGATAAACGTGTGTAAGTGAAGACAGCGAGTCCTGATTAGTGTATCAACTGTGAGAGTCTGCCATAGAGTTGTTATTGGTGTATCAACTGGAAGTGTCGGCAGAGTGAGTCTTGTGTGTGACGAGCAACAGAGAAAGCAGAATTGTGTCAACACTAGCGCAGCCGGTTGTCTGAGACGTGTATATACAACAGCGAAGAAGGCGTAGTGGTAACCAGTTGTGAATATTGAAGTAAACTTTGTGTTTGTATTTAAGCTCTTGAATTAGATTTAGATTAGTGGTATTTATTATTAACCCTAGTACACTGGGGTCTTTTATCTATTGCAAATCTTCGAATCTACGGAAAAGCGTTTTTTTAAGAGAATAAAAACGTAACAATATCTTATTTTTATCATTTAAAAGAAAATAATCAAAGCAATACTTTTTTGATATTAAAATATTTTCATTTTAGTGAAACTTTTTGAATAAACAGTTCAAAATGTATTGGATATTTATTTTTTCCTTACACAATGTTATTAAAATGATGCATTTGGTTCTGCCTGGTGTTTTATCACATGCGTAATAAATTTATAATATCAATATGTGTTTAACTAGAGGATAAAAAAGATTTAATTTAAAATAAAAACCAAGCTTTAGCTCAGGAAATTCCTTTTTATACTAAACATATAATGACTCCTGTGATGATAAATTGAATTCAAATTTAAATTAATGGTAGTTTTATTTCAGGGGTGACCTTACGATATCCTATATTTTTCTTCCTTCATATAAATTAGAAAAATTGTAAAATTGTACTTTAGGAGATAATCTATTATTATAAATAATTTATCTTCCTAAATATAATCTGACAATATCATGAATAATTCTATTATATGATTATCTAGCAATATCACAGTTTTATCTTCTAGAAGTATTGCATTCGTATCTCTTCGAAGTATCGCCCTGGCCGCGCAACTTCTCCCGAAGGGATTTCGAATAATTTTCGTATTACTTTGCTTGTAGGGTATGATTTACCTTTAATTTTTGTATTGTTTTATAGTATTTACATGAACGGTCAGCTCTTTTTTTTATAAAGCAATTTAAAATCAAAACCTTATATAATATTTTTTTAATTAAAAAAACCGGCTGACCAAATCTGAATTGTAAAAACCAAAACCGGGTTTTTCATAATTTCAAATATTCAAACTATTCGAAAACCGGTTTCTGGAAAAAGTCGAATAATCGATCACCCTAGTAGATCACACACTGACAATTTTTGTGTATCTGCAATGCGTAAACAGTTTGTGAGGTAATGACACACAACAAAATATATCGAAAATGACAAACGTTGCCACAAACTAGTACACGTTTTTATTTCTGCTCGCGATTTCACTCGGCAATAGTAGAATCGAACTTATACTGTCAAGTTCGTGTTTTTTCACTGATGTACAGTATTATTAAATAAAAATAAAGTATTGAAATAAATATTATTATTATGATCATTATTATTATGTTCATTATTATTAAATTTGATTTTTTTTTGTTATTATCATAACTTTCTTTATTATCATAACGTTTTTTATTGCATTTGACGTTATAATTTTGTATGAAACGTAAAATTTAATAATTAAAATTAAAGAGAATCCCGCCCTCCCCTATTTTTTTTACTATATGACATTAACTACAGTTTGCAGTGTGTGGTTTGTTTTGCATTTTCCTGCTGCATTTTTTCTCGTAAACCTTTGATATCCTCGTCAATTCGTATTATGGTCCGTATTTTCTGAAAAAATAAAAATAATCATATTATTTAGAAACAAATATGTTAAGTATATACATATGTGTACAAATCATATGTACGAGTATGTACTATATATACATATATCGCTCATTTACTCAACCAACGTCATAACTAAAAAAAAGCGGAATTTTTGAGCTAATGATGAAAAATTATTATTTTTTATTTAATGCATTTGTGACCAATTATAAAGTAATACTTAGTCCTAGTTTACACAATGCAAGTCTTATTGCTAAGCTGATTAGTTTGTTGGAGAGAGAGACGAGGGGAAAAGAAACGAGTACTCAGCTTCATGTACTGGCAGTAAGTTTTTCTTTCCCATTCGTGATGGATAAAAAATATGATCTGAAAAATAAGACTTGAATCGTGTGGATGCCGATGAAAGTTCAAAGCAGAAAAGTGATCAGTCAAAGTTTAAACGCTAGATTAGTTAAACTTATCTCAAATTTATGTATATGTAGTTTAAACTCAACAGGAGTAAATCAGTGAACAATACCTTATGTGTAGTTTAAAAAATAATATTGTGGTAACATTAGAATAAATATCAAAAACCAGCTGCTTTGCAGCAGGCTATCAATTATTTGCATAATCAGAAAGGGAGAAAAGTTAAAAAATTCTAATTAAAGGTTGCCAAATTTTACTGAGAAAGGAATTATTTTTTGTGCTTGGCGAAGTAGAACACCTGCAGAAAATTTGGTGACAATCAGCGATGCCAACTATTTATAACCCAAAGTTACAGCATTATCAACAATTTATAGTCAAAACGCGCTATTTTACTACGCGCTAAATTAAATTTTAATAAAGATCGATGTATGTATTAGTAAATACGAGTACAATTAATTTTTTAGTAACTCTTTTCCAGATTATGCAATAGTGCTTCTTCGAAATTATATCCTAAATAACTAAAATCATTTAATACAGAATCAGTCTCGCCTTCCAAATATTTCAAATTCTTAGCTTTGATTTTACTTTTATTTTTCAAACTTTGTAACAACTTATATAAATTGTCGAATAGTGTTGCGATTCAAATGCTTTTTGAAGTACAAAAAGAATAGATGCTTAATAAGTTATATAAATTTTTTGGGTCACGAGTACTAGTATATATTTTTAACTGTGAAATTTCAAAACATTTGCCATTTAAAATTTTAAAATGCGTTTTTAACAGGGACCGTAAATAACTGTTATCGAAAAAATTTTAACTCAAAAACTCCCTGTGTTAGAGTCAACGGAGAGCTATACAGTCATATACCAATAGTTTCGTTTCGGCGAGCACTTTCAGAATTTATAAGGAGCTTAAACAAGTGATCTCATCTCCACAGTTAAGAGTTATTTTTGAACGGAAAAATAAAAGATCAGATGAAACTCTTAAAAAGAGAGTTTTATTTCTCCGTCATAAAATAAAACTCATTTCAGGAGTTTTATTTTCCCCCTCTAAAATGAAAATCTTTTAAGGAGTTTTATTTTTTCCCTCTAAAATAAAACTCATTTAGTTTAATGAAGTAAAATAAAAGTCGCTTAAGCTTTTTTTTGGTGGTTATGGCACGATATGTTTTTATTTTAATTCCGATTTATTCAATTGCAATGCAAGGTAATTGTATTGGGAGAGAATTTATATAAACTGAGTTTTATTTTAGAGCAATGATAAGCAAACACATACATATGTAATGTAAAAGAGAGCAAATTGCATGCTTGTACGAATGTACGTGTAAAAAATAGCATAACAAAGTTCCTACGGGCGGCCTTTTGATTATCAATGTTTTAGAGGGAAAAAATAAAACTCCTGAAATGAGTTTTATTTTATGACGGAAAAATAAAACTATCTTTTTAGGAGTTTCATCCGACCTTTTATTTTTACGTTGAAAAATTGTCCTAGATGAAGTTTTTTAATTCACAAAATATCTGTTATAAAATAAGTTTTTGATATCGATAACTGTTATTTACGGTCCCTGCTATATGACTTTATTACCAATGCATTATGGTGCAATTATGTCCTTATATTTCAATTAATTGAGTAATACGACAAATTTAGCTTCTTAATTATGACTTTATTTCAGTGATCCGACAAAAATCGATACATTGTGCTGATCTAGGTATGTAGGGATGTAAATATATAGAATATACATATTTGTTTTTCTAATGCTGTGTACACATCTGGTATTTCTTGTGTCATTTTCAATATGCGTTTTTTGTATGGAAACCAATGCCACACAACGAAGAGTATAGGAAATGACAAACGTTGCCCCTAATACACACTTTGCGATGTCACAAAATGCCATAGTGAATATTCGGCATACGACTATGGTCTGTTTTGTACAATATATGAAATAAAATTTTGTAAAAATTCTACAATATTCACAAAATGTACATTTATTTGTTTTTTTTTGTTGTTAAAAATAATAAATTTTAAGCGTAGGGAAAATATTTTTGGTTGGAGGGAAAAAAGGAGATTTTTTTAAATGTTTTCTGGCATCACTGAGTATGAATGGATTTTATTCATTCTGATTGTCATAAGTAAAGCCGAAGGTCCACACCATCCGTTCTTTGCATATGCGTGGTATGCGTTTCTGTACATTCTCTCTGATTCTAAATTCAAGTTACATGCACTACGTCTTAAGCCGAAGGTCCATACCATCCGTTTAATGCGTAGTTGCGTTTTATGCATGTGTCAAAAAGTAGACTCAATGGAATTGTATGTGGCAAGTTACAGAACAAAACGCAAAGAACGTATAGACGCATAGGAAGGATAAAGAAGGTTTAAGCCGAAGGTCCACACCATCCGTTTAATGCGTAGTTGCGTTTTATTCATGTGTCAAAAAGTAGAATCAATGTAATTGTATGCCAAATGTTCGTGTGGTGAATTTAAATTTTTTCTCTTTTTGCGTTAAAACAACAAAAATAATTGCGCATAAGACGTATTGCATGTAACTTGAATTTAGAATCGGAGAGAATGTACATAAAAGCATACCACGCATATGCAAAGAACGGATGGTATGGACCTTCGGCTTTACTTTCTACTTTTGTATCCGTCGCATGCATCGTGCTCTCTTTTGTAGCCAAATGTTCGTGTGGTGAATTTAAATTTTTTCTCTTTATGCGCAAGTATTTTTGTTGTTTTAATGCAAAAAGAGAGAAAAATTAAATTCTCCACACGAACATTTGGCTATAAAAGAGAGCATGATGCATGCGACGGATACAAAAGTAGAAAGTAGCTATGCGCCTATACGTTTTGCGTTTTGTTCTGTAACTTGCCACATACAATTACCTTGATTCTACTGTTTGAGAAATGCATAAAACGCAACTACGCATTAAACGGATGGTATGGACCTTCAGGTTAAAGAACGGAGCGTCCTACGATAAACTTCTTGGTACGCTGATGTAGAGAATTTCTGCCGGTTTCATATAACAATCTGTAATGATTTTATTTTCATTCCTTGTGATAAGCATGTCCAAGTATGATATTTGTTGTTCTGATTCTTTTTCAATCGTAAATTGTAATTTATTGTGATAATCGTTGCGTATCTCTAATAAATTAATCTATTTATTGTGTAAAAATTTCATAAAAGTATCTTGCTTACTCAACTATTGAAAGCAAAATAAAGTTTACCCTTTCCATATACAGGCAAATCCCGGTATAACGAACGATATAGTGTCAGACCCATTCGTTACACTGAAAAATTAGTTTTTTAAGTGTTATTTTAATTATTATTAACACAATACAATAAAAAATGACAAAAATTTGTTTTCAAATAACCTTCCTAATACAAACTCACGGTACCACCCTTTTTTGCTGCTGTAGATTTTGTTCATTATTTTTTCTTGCCATTTGCTAAACAGAGCACACATTTATCAAAACATTCACTATATAAGATAGTACCTAAATGTTAGAAATATGTTGCTAGCACGTTTTTGTTTCATATATTGCAATTTTTTCTTTGTCATTCTTTATATCCAGTATAAAATTAAGATATTATTCGCTATATAAGGTTGTTAATGTAATAAATTTGGACGTTCGCTATATCGGATTTTCTTTAAAGCGAGATACGTTATACCGAGATTTGTCTGGTGTTGTGTAAATTTAAAACTTTAAACACGTTTTCTATCAAACTAGTTTTTTTGAGTTATAACATTGTTTGAGTAAATGATCGATATGTATGTAAATGTACATTCGAGTGCTTCATTTTTCTGAAAAGTGTAATAAGAGTAACATTTTTTTTCCAGAAAAGAAACTGCCATTACTATCTGCTTACCAAAATAATATAACATCTTTTTTCTAAAATAACATAAAAGTACTCGAAAGAAAATAAATTATTTAATTGCACATATTTTGCAATGTGATATGACAAAAACATATAGAGCATCAATTCTCTAATAAAAACTTTAAACTTAAATAAGAACTTTTACTTATAAAAACAAACATTAGAAAATATAACGATTGAGATCACGCCTCTTCAAAAACATTAACACTTTCGTCGAAAGCATACAAACTCCTCTGTCCCTGCATTTTTAAATCAGCGGCTTGTATGTTGATGGTTGTTCGTTAACAAACTGGAAAGCCTTCTCGCAAACTGCCCGAGAACAACCCTGAGAAGATTCTTCAAGCTGATTTGACTTTTTATAATTTATTAGTGGTTCATCGACAGGTTCACTTTCAGTCCCATACATATTTCCAACATTAAGGCAAGGTTTTATATTCATGGAAGCAAAATCGAAAGTGCCGAACACAAAATGATTGCATACTTCAAGATCACAGAAACAGCCTAGGCTGTAGCGTTGGCTGAAGTAGTTAGCACGTTGACTACAAAACCGAAGGTCCTGGGTTCAATCCCTGTATCCAACAGTCATTAAATAACAACACCACGCATTTTTTCTGCTGTGCATTAGTGTCACTTTGTATCAGTTGTTGTAGGAAAGTGCATCTGATGAAGGCATAGTCAGTGGTCATTGAACTACTCCTGCTTCAGCGGAGGAGGCACCCTCCTTCGTTGTGTAGCAGAATTATCGGAGAATTAAAATAAGCAATGGCTACTAAACAGTTTCAAAAAATTTTATACGCCTCATTTAACACCAGAAGGAGCTGCAAACTGCATTACTAAAACATCATGCTAAAAGCAGAGTTGTAAAATAATGAAGCTCTCCTCTATCTATTTCTTCCTTTACTGCAACATGTCTTCTCTATCACTATCCCTTTCCAAAAAGAAGGTAACACTTAGTAATAGTAGTATGCATTCATTGTCTAGTGTTACTTCTCTCAAAAAAAAACAGAAATAAAAGATCTTCATTTTCAAGTGATTGGGGGCAAGATATACTAAAACTAGTTTGATGGACCTTCATAGCATCTGACAAACTTTTTAAATTTATGGTATCTTTGAGTTCCTCTTCTTTCCCCTAGCTAATAAAGTCTAGTTTAATTTTTCTTCTCTTCTTTAGAAACTCACATTAATTAGGAAAAACATTTCATTCAATAACAATTGAAATTACTGAACTTAAGACCGATTAAGAAATTATTTCTGATTACAGTTGCACTTCTTTCTTTGAAATGTCTTCGTCATCAATGATGAAAACTTTTATATTGGAGGGCGTTTGTTAAATTTTCCAGCAACGAAATGTCGTTCTCAGCTCCGACAAGTCTATTTGCACGTCGCACCTACTCCATCAAGCGCGCCCTAGCCGTGACCGGTTTCGTGGCGATTCCACGTGAAGTCATATATTTTTAAAACATTATTGGATATGTGTTGGTTTAACGTAAAATAATGTACGTGAAATACTAAGAAAGAAGTAATATCACACTTCCTTATCTACCCTGGAAGCAAAGTCTCTACCCTGGCATCTGATGAAGACGGAGAGATACGGTAGGGGAGAGACGTTTTCATTAAAAAAAACTAATACAATCAGAAAAGTATGCACTGTAATGAAAGAACAAACTAACACGGTAAACTGTGCTGAAATTGAAATAAATTAATCTTACAAACAATCTTAAATGATAAATAAAACTAACCAGGGGAAATACATCAATCCTGAAACGTTCGAGCGAGATGAGTAGCGTGGTCGAATTATCGGCCCAATGAGAGAACGCTTTTGGCTCGCGCGATGCTTATTGTTAATTCAGTTGAAAACAAATGTCCTGCTATTAAAGTTTGCAGCTTCAATGCATTTTGGCGGAATTTTTAAACAGACGAAAAAAGTGCAGGGGAGGAGACTTAAAATACGGGGGACAAAATCTGCGTTATATTTCTTAATAGAATACAAAAAAAATTTTAGATTTTTTTTTAATAATTATCTTTGTTATTTATACTACATTATGTAATAAACAACGCAAACAACAATGAATTAGTAATGTGTAAAATTTCAAAGATTCTGTTTCAGCCAGGTTAGATACTTTTTTACTGGTAACCATGAAGTTTTGACTAAACTAAGCTAATTTTATTATTGTAATTTATTGGTAACAAAGTATACGTTATTGATTACTAAATATGTTTGATATTTCCGCAAAATTTACAAATAATATATGATTTTTTGATGTCGCCGTCGATAGTGCCTTTTATTGATTTAAACCGTTTACAGTTATGTATGAAACTGTTTAACTTAATAAATACTTGTCTGAATCAAACAGTTTTTAATAGTAATTAGTGGTTATGCTTTTTTGGGCACTTGTGTGCCAAATGCGTACTCAACATTAGAATACATGTGAATACTCTTAACATAGTAAATTATATAGCAGAAAGAAGAACGAATCGATAAGGGTCGAGCATCAAACACAATTCTTGTTGCGGCTCGAACACCACAGAAAAATCGTTACCAAACGAACAAAAGAAGAAATCGCGTCGTTCAAAGTTGATTGAGACACGCTCACTTGTCCAATCCTGATTTTTTGCTATCATCGGCAGAATTTCAATTTTGTAATGTACTCGTAGCAGATAACAATGTATTAAAAGTTTACTTGAGGCATACTTTTGCTCCATTATTGGCTCCTTTTTATACTACTGTTCTCTACTACATCTATGAAGTCACGAAATATTTTCATTCAAAAATATTTATATTCTACCTTAAAAAAATAACGAAAACTGACTTTTCTTTGCTAGTCTCTATCTATGTAGTTCAGTAATTTGCCTGTCCTGTAAAACCAGTTAACGCGACTATTCTGGTTTGGTCGCCAACTCCTCAAGTTTAGTGTACCCGGTCAAAAATACTTGTATGGCAACACTTTTTTCTTGCGGAAAGTATGTATAGTTGTTGTTGTTTTTTACATTTATTTCCCCTTAATATCCTAGAGGCTCCTAGACACTTATATTTTTAATATTGAATACTTAAATAAATAAATTAATTAAAAAATAATAATGTTCGGAGTTTGACTTCACTGCAAGTCAAACTCCGAATATATATTATTTGACAGACAAAATGGCGTATTATTTTAGAATAAGCTTTACTTACAGTAGCAGTATCCCCGGGAGTTTTTTTCCAAAGCCAAAACATATAAGCTGGAATATAAAGCATAGAAGACAAAGCGGTAAATATGCCGAACGCATGCGCCCACCAAGGGTAACTGTAGTCCAAGTATTTGATTGGGGTAAATTGGACAAGATTAAAGAAAAATACACCCTGTAATTATTGGAATAAAATTGCCAAATATAAATAAAGTGTATGTTATGTACATAGTATGTATGTATGTACATAGTATGTATGTATGTACATATGTTAGTACGAAAATAAATTTACTTACAAGACAAATAAGCGGAGTCGTTATACACCAGCAAAATTTCCACCAAACCATGGGATAATAGCCAATCATGTCCTTAATGCCATCATAGAAACGATCTACTCCATAACACCATGAAATTGATATACATTCAAAGAAAATAAGCCACAATAAACAATAGCCACTGACAGCATACGAGTCGAGTAATTGGAACACGTACATGCCACCCTGCAAGAACAAGAAAGTATATATTTATGTATGTCTATTGGCATTTAAGAATAAAGTTTCTTTGACACTACTTTACCTGAGATATACATGACAATCCAACCAAATAGCTTAACATACAAACTATGGCGATAAATATTTCCTTACGTTTGCGTAGCAATTGAGGCCATTCATCGATAATGGCGGTGATAAAACCTTCCATGGTGCAAAATTGCGAGTCTAGGCCAATTAGTAATAACATAAAAAAAAATAAACAGGACCACAACGATGATCCGGGTAGCTGTAACACTGCTGAAGGATATACCAAAAATGCTAGGCCAGGCCCTGAGGCAGCCACCTCTGAAACCGGACGTTGCTGTTCGTGAGCCATAAATCCAATGACGGAAAATATAACGAATCCAGCAAACATGCTGGTACTTGAATTTACTGAGCAAACAATCAGTGCATCCCTGCAAAAACAAAATACACACACATTCATATGTAGTAAATTTGTATTAAAAATATATTCGCATGTTAATAACTGAAGCAAGTTAAGCTGCAAAAGGATTATTTTTAAGCTTTCTCTTTCGTATACACCACACAGTATCGCATAGGACAAAAATAAGTCTACTCAATAAATATGGAAGAACAATTTAACTTCTAGAATTAGTCTTTCATGGGCACGCTGTTACAACCAACACTCTCCTGTAGTTCGATTCACTAACTTATTTTAACTATAATCGAATCGTTTAGAAACAATAACAGCAAAATTATCAACTTTTCCACGCAGTAACACCTTAAAACCATATGTGCTGTTGTTAACTAAACGACAATAATTTTTGTGGTGTTATTGAATCCGCAAGAGTCAGGTGTACACTTAAAGCACATGCTCTTCTAGCAGAACTCAAGTAATTATCCTGCAGCAATATACACACATGTAAAGCTTTTATATTACACTATGGAACATTTTTGGGATTATTGTCTGGGGGGTGAGAAATTCCAAGTCAGGGTGATGGTACTAGGTCAGTATAGTAAAACCCTCAAAGGGTTTGGCGTTCGTATGTGTCAGTTTTTTTTTATGACCTTTTAAATTTTTTCCTTATCTTGATGTTTTTCGCTTAGTTGTAACATTTTGGCAAAAACGTAGTTTAACATAACTCGAGAACCACTTGTCCGATTTTGATGAAACAAATTTAGAAAAATTAAGAATTACAATTTCTCTAATTTGTTTCTACACCGTTTTCCTATATGTGCAACACTTTCGAAGTTAAAAATGAATGTATGAAGGGAAAGAAGTATTTTTTGCCTAAAAATTTAAATATTTTTTTTTTTTTAAATCATAAAAAATCCAAAATGGAAAAAAGTGCCAAAACTAATTACTTTCGCGTAAAGTCACATAAGTGGAGTAAGCTTGTGTGGCAAGACAAGGATGATCTTGATGATAAAGAATTTTCAGGAGATGCAGAAGGGCCAACAGTGGAGTCACACATTGACATTATGTGTGGTTCAGAAACTGATGATAGCGATGAATGCGATGCCACTAGTCCCGAACAACCACCATCGAAAAAGTCTAGGCCATATTTATTAAAATAAATAAAAATAAATAAATAAAATAAAAAATTATAAAAATGTTTACTTAATTTTTTTAGTAGTTTATGGCCAGAAGTCTGGAGTTATTGGGGAAAATTTATAAAAAAGGCGATAAATGACACTTTTTTGAATAAAAACAAATGTCAATATTCTTGTCAAAATGGGATACCTTCACTTAATTGTAAATAAAACATTGATAATCAAAAGGCCGCCCGTGGGCACTTTGTTATGCTCTTTTTTACACATACATTCGTACAAGCATGCAATTTGCTCTCTTTTACATTACATATGTATGTGTTTGCTTATCATTGAAATAAAAGCAGAACACGTTAATTGATTTCTATGATCTATGTCGCATTTTGTTTATAGGTTATGTGACTTTACACGAAACTAATAACACTTGATCCTTTTTTCCGTTTTGGATTTTTAATGAATTAAAAAAAAAATTTAATTTTTAGGAAAAAAAAATATTTTTTTTTTTCTCCACAAATTTATTTTTACCGGCAAAACTGTTGATTATAAAGAAAAACGTTATATGAACGGATTAGAGAAATTGTAATTCTTAATTTTTCTAAATTTGTTTCATCAAAATCGGACAAGTGGTTCTCGAGTTATGTTAAACTACGTTTTTGCCAAAATGTTACAACTAAGCGAAAAACATCAAGATAAGGAAAAAATTTAAAAGGTCATAAAAAAACTGACACATACGAACGCCAAACCCTTTGAGGGTTTTACTATACTGACCTAGTAGCATCACCCTGACTTGGAATTTCTCAACCCCAGATTGGCTGTTGTACTGTGTTATAAATAACATTTTTGCTATTATTTAAACATTCAATTTAACACCTTTATTTCTCAAAATTAAAGAATTTAATGAAAAAAATTTTAGATTACTTTTTGATATTACTTTTAAATACCCTGCAGGAGAATAGGTATCAATTGTCTAAAAGCTACTAGTATAATTACTAGAACAGCAAGAACTAGTGCGAAAAGGATTAAAGTTGTTGTATAAAATTACTATTTCTAATGAGTACTAGTATATGAAGTAGTTCCAAGGCACCACATTGCAAAATAAATTTTAATGTCTCACAGAGCACTTGCACTGTACGAAAATTGGTATTATAGAATTATTAAAGTTTTAGGTTCACCTATAAATAATTATAGTCAAATAACTACAATTAAGCTTTTGTATTTTTGAATTTTGATAAATAATTGCGAATTTTAACTAGCAGTTGTCACTGGGTAACACAGGACTAAAACCACCAATTTTACAGAATTTTTCTTTGCAAAAGAACTGGTAATTAACTAGTCCTAAACTAGTACCAATGGGACTAGTAATTTTCTAAACACACTCAATGCTAATTTGAGCATTAACATGTTATAGGAACGTTTACGGTTGGGAACTAGTGTTGGTGGTTTCTGTACTACTAAAATACCAGTTGGACACTAGTTTGATCTCCTGCAGGGCATATACATATACATATGTATATGTAGATATATATGTATATGTAGATTATTTTTAGCTCTAAAGGATAAATATTGATTTCTTGTTGTAAGTACAATAGCAGATGTTAAACAGATCATTAGCACATGTTAAGCAGATCATTAGACATGTTAAAATATTAAAGGATATTGTAAACACCAGAGCTGTGTTGAACGAAAAATTAAAATATATTAAGTTAAATCAAATAGATAGAGTTAATTTGTTGAAAGATACTTTCCAACACATAACAAAATCCCTAAAACATATAATTGATAAACTAAAATAAAACCAACAGAGAATCGAACACCTTACACCCATTTGCTGAAAATTCTGAATAAAAGCAAAGCGTTGATTCTAAGTATGACGACAAATCTATCGCTGATTATGATAATGAAGAACCAAAAGTAAATAAATACAATAAAAACTTAAAAATAATTAATTCTCTAACGGATAACAATGACTACATAATATTAAACGAAATTTAAAAATCCAGACAACAAAAAGCACAAAATATCCATCAATTGAATATCAAGATGTAGTATAACCTCTAAAAGCTCTAAGCGAAAAATTAAATAAGGTGATAACGATGCAGTACGGAATTTACAGAAAGTACGGAATTTACAGAAAGTTGTTTGAAGCGAAAAGGATAATATCAATTAAATAAAGACATACAACGCACAAAAATAGAAAAAAAAAATGTAAAAGGTAAAAACACCTGCCAGTTAGATAACGCGAAAGAAATATTCTTCTATTAATAAATTTTATGGTCATAAAAAACGAAATAAAACTGTGCATACACTTTCTGTTATATGTACATTATGCATGAAACACATTCGACACAGCAGGCTACGGGCTACAATCTGTCAAAAATAGCATACACACATTCTTATGGTAACAATTATTTTAACGACAGCAGGCTACACGACTGCACGACCACCGTTGTAGCTGTCGCCAACTTTAAACTAATTTCTATTTCTCTGGCTACAATGAGCAAATGCAGTGTTGCCAGTATAATACAAAATGGTGAATGAATGATATCGTACAATTATTTCATACTATTTACTAGAAACAATATCCAAAAATTGATGTAAAGAATAAATTGATTCATTATTGTACTTTTATGTGAAGTAAGTACATTTTAAAAGAAAAATTAATTTTTATAAATGCAAAATATATGAAAGTGGCAATACTGAACTATGTATTTGTACTTGAATATCAGCTGCAGATGGTGCTGCTGCCGTCTCCAAAATAATTAAGTAGCTGGCTACGAGGCGACAAATGCTGCTAGCGGCATTTGAAGTCGTGTGTTCGTGTAGCCTGCTGTGGCGAATGTGTTTAATGCATTAGTGAATCTGGCAACACGAACCTGGTAAACTGGATGGTAACACGGTGTGGTAATGTAACTGGTACCATGGAGACTCGACGATCACTTTTCTAGATCTTGCTTTTGATATTCACATCTCTTTTATAGTTATTTAAATAAAACTAACTTTGATTGTTGAATGAAACTTGACGTTTTATTATAAATAACACAGTGTGAGAAAAAAAAAATACATGAGAAGTGTTAATATTTTTCTGGTGGGTATTGTCGAGTATAACAACAATCTGTATTTGAAATTTTCCAAACACCTCCAAATTTTTATGTTACGGGTAAAAAAAAATCCAGTTTTTCGTACCAGTGGGCACTTGTCAACCTCTAACTAAGTTAAATATCAACCGATTTTAAATTTATAAACGGATATAGAATTAAGACTAGGACCTTTCGAACCATATATATATTGTTTCAGTGAATTCCAGATATATGTCTGTATTTTTATACCAAATATAATATTTTTCGGTTTTTTCGACACTTTTATACTTTGGACTCGTTCTAAGGCAGTATTTTTGTACTTTATTTATAAAACATAATTGATTAAGAGTAATTCGCTGGTTTGCTTTAAAACATTCCCTACATACAATTTAGTAGACATATATCAACAAAGAGTACAAAATTTGTACAACACGGAACAAATTGAGAAAGTAATAGAAAAGAAACTTAGTGAGTACAAAGATAAGTTATTAGCTGAAATTGACAAGAGGTTTGTCATATTGCAAAATTATATAGATACTGTAAAAGAAAGAGTGTGTCATCTAGAAACAGTTGCGATTGAATTTAAAAGTATGCAAGAAGAAATTTTGTGTCTAAAATCGAAAATTAAACACCAGGAGAATAGTAAAGTTGCATCTGAGTTACGTTTGAACGAAATACCGTTTTATGAAAATGAGAATGTCTTGGATATTTTTTCAAATATTTGCAAATCCATTTATCGTTTGCGAAACCTTAATAACAAACGTGAAACTTACTCGAGGGATGCAGTCATTATCGTTGAAATGAGATCTGTGTATGATAAAAACTTTTTCTTAAAACCTTTAGCCAACTTTAAAAAAACTAATAGTGATTTTAACTTATGCTTAAGACATATTGGTATAAACTCTGACAGAAAATTTTACATTATTGAAAACCTTACTAAGGATAATTTTCAAATATTTCGTGCTGCCGTTCGCCTAAAAAAGAGAAGAGTCTTACACAGTGCTTTTACGATGCGGGGACTTGTATATGTAAAAAAAGTCTGCCAATGATAACATATTGCAAATTGATGATATAAGTCAGTTACGTGAGTTTTGTCCTCATGCCGATAACGATAATGATGATGTGGAACGTTGCAACACTTTATTTCGAGCCCCTGTACAATCCTTATCTGCAGCTGCTTCTAATTTCTAATTTCTGTACCTCTTCCCCCATATCATATATCATAATTTATTTTCATTTATGTTTCTATAATAGTATATTGTCAAATTTTAGTAAAATCATTTTAACTTACTCCAGCAATCTTGATCATTCGTGCGTTACTCATACTTATATCGATCTAATTATTATAAATGACAATAAACAACTTGATTAATAGTAGAGATTGTTCTAGGGACAGACTAGCGAATATGGTAAAAATCTTGGCCAATCAAAGAAGTGGTATTAAAATCTGCCATATCAATGCTCAAAGCTTGAGAAATAAAATTGAGGAGTTTGGTTTCATTTTTGAAAGGTCCGGCATTGACATAATTTGCGTATCTGAAACATGGTTTCTTTATCAGGGTATAATATTAGACGAGTTGATAGAAACGGTTACGGTGGTGTGGCAATATATGTCAAAAAAGGCACTGCAGCTAAAGTAATCAGTAAGTCTACATTTACTAATGATGATGCTGATATCAACACACCAGCTAATTTGATAGAATTTTTATTCCTGGAGATTAGTTGCGAGGGTCGAAAACTATTAGTGGGTTGTATTTACAGACCAAATAATTGTATTTGTTTCGAAAAATTTTTCAATACTCTTCAGACTATCGCTGTTGAAGACGTCATTATTACAGGTGATTTTAATCCAAATGTGTTAGCTGATTCTTACCTAATAGATAATCTGCATCCGCTTGGTATTGATTCGCCGAATACAACTAATGCCACGCATTTTACTGCAACGAGTAGTACACTTCTTGATCCCTTCTTTGTTAGTGATCTCTTCAAGATTTTACTTTATCATCAACTGTCAGCCCCTTGTTTTTCACATCATGATCTAATTTTTATTACGTACAGCTTTAATTTATATGTTCATCCTCAAGTCATTATTTATCGAGATTTTAAACATATAACTATAACATCTTAGAACGAGAATTTCGTAACATTGATTGGAATATTATATATAACATTGTTTCTGTTGACGATCAGATATCTTTCTTGCAAAACAGCGTAAGCCATTTGTATAATCTTGCAATCCCATTGAGAATAAAAACCATAAACAGACATAGCAAACCTTGGTTTTCTCGGGATGTTAAACGGGCAATCGCTCACAGGAATTTGTTATATTCGCGCGTATGAATCATATTGAATCGCTCGCAAAATGACTAATAGGCTAATTAAGAGAAGCAAATCTGATTTTTTTTATATATAAACTTTCTGCTGCAACAAACAAAAATAAAAAGTGGAAAACACTCCGAAAAATTGGAATCGGTAAATCATCTAATGAGTCTTGTGAAATTGATGCAGATATTCTAAATGGACAGTTTTTGAATATTCCTATAGTCACACCTACCTCCAACTACTACTGCTTCACCAATGATACACCAAACAATTACTTTTATTTCACTAATGTCACCTACATGATATATTTTCTAGTCTGTTGTCATTTAAATCTAATGCAATAGGAGCTGATGTCATTGATCCTAGGTTTCTCAAGATTATAATACTGCAACTTTTTCCTATTATTACGTTTGTTTTCAACAAGATTTATACTACCAGCTGCTATCCAAAAATATGGAAACTTGCTCGAATCATTCCAATAAAGAAATCAAATTCTGAATACAGACCGATAGCAATCCTACCGTTCCTCTCAAAAGTTTTGAAAGATTGGTTCATAATCAAGTGACTTGATACCTTGAAAATAACAACATTCTCACAAATTTTCAATCTGGGTTTCGTAAGGACCACAGCTGCATAACGGCCCTAGTAGATGTTTTGGAAGATATTAGACAACAAGTTGATTGTGGAAATGTTACATTATTAGTACTTCTTGATCATTCGATGGCGTTTGACACTGTCGATCACAACATTTTATGTAATAAATTAAAATTTGTCCATAAGTTTTCTTCCTCTTCCATTAATCTGATTTCTTCTTATCTAACCAACAGACATCAAATTGTTGAATCAAGTGCCTCAAAATCAAGATTCTTGCCTCTAAGTAGAGGTGTTCGTCAGGGTTCAATCCTGGGCCCACTACTGTTTTCGTTATATGTTAATGATCTGCCGAGCATTCTCGAACATTGTAAAATTAGACTGTACGCTGATGACGTGCAGCTACACATTAGTTGTAACATTGCATCAGTTGACCGATGTTTGAGAACTTTGAATGAAGAACTGCATTGTATCTCTAAATGGGCTGCAGCTAATGGACTGGAGATTAATCCTACCAAATCCAAATTTTTAGTTATTAAAAAAAATTTATTGAAACTTGATCATAATCCTATCTTAACCTTAAATAGTAAACCCATTGTGATGGTAAACGTTGCTAAAAATCTGGGAATCTACTTTAATAGTACCCTCACTTGGTCTAACCACATAAATTTTGCTTGTGGTCGCGTGTTTTCTATATTAAGAAATCTTTGGCAAGGTCATCATTGCACTCCTATAATTCTCGCTAAAACATATCTGATGCCAATTTTACTGTATGGGTGTGAACTTTTTTCCAGTTGCGATAGTAATAGTAAAAGAAAACTTAATGTGACTTTTAATAATATAGTTCGTTACGTATATGGTTTAAGAAGATATGATAATGTCTCTTTGTACGTAAACAAACTTTATGGTATGTGTTTTGTTGACTATTTGAAGGTAAGGATTTTAATCTTTGTGCATAAAATAATATACACGTGTCAACCCGATCATCTTTATGCACGATTGAATTTTTCAATCCTTAATAGAGGCAAAAGACAACTTTGTTTTAAGATTAAGATACAATGCAAATAAAATACCAGCTATTTTCCATTTCAGTATATTAAACAACGATGTCCACACCGAAATAAATTTTAATTTGTATTAATTTAGCGGAATATATGGTTGGTATATGGGCAAATACTGCGTGACGAACGCTACATTCGTACGCGTTTTCGGATTAAAATATAAAAATTTTTTGGTCTTTTTAGAGAGATACCTTTAACTTATACATGGTGTTTAGTGGGATTTAGAATGCCATAAAAAAATTTTTTTAACAGGTATAAGTAGCGAAAAAATTTATCACAAATTAATGTGACGCACGCTACAAAAAATGGAAGTAACTTCGAACGTTGTGGTATGTTTTCGTAATTTTTAGCAAATGTTGCATAATAAAGCACACAAAATGAAATGCCTAAAAGAAAGATGAATATAAGAGAATGGGACGCACGCTACGTGACGCACGCTACATTTTTTCCAGTAGTATATAGTAAATAAAAGCTATTGTATTTATTTTAACGAAACAATTTATATTCTTTGTTAATAACATTATTTAATTCATATTTTATGTTTATAAATTTATTAATGTATATATGTTTATAAATAAATTAAAAAAAATTTATTTGGATTAATGTTTGGCTGGTAGACTGTTTTTGGGACTTGCCCATATGTGAAAAATGTGGTTCTCAAGAAAAAAATTTGGCGACCACTGTTGTACCAATTTTGTACTCTTTGTTGGTATATGTCTAATAAATTGTACTTTAATCATCCTGGAAGCTTAAATACACCGAAAGCATATAAATAGAACGCGAAATGCATCATACAGGTAGTTTTTTTTAACAAAAAGTCTCCTAATAAAAATTTAATAAATCAGTAAATTTCAAGGGAATTAAAAAAAACCCTCGAATTACTCCCAAGCAATTCTGTTTTATAAATAAATTTATAAACAGTATGGTTCCACTACAAAAATACTGCCTAAGAACGAGTTCAAAGAAGAAAAGTGTCGAAAAAAACCGAAAAAATTATATTTGGTGGAAAAAATACAGACATATATCTGAAATTGACTGAAACAAGATATATATGGCTCAAAAGGTCGTAGTCTGTTCTTTTTATATCTGTTTATAAATTTAAAATCGGTTGTTATTTAGCTTAGTTAGAGGTTGACAAGTGCTTACGGGTATGAAAACCCGGGTTTTTACCCGTAACTCAAGATTTTGGAGGTGTTTGGAAAATTTCAGATACAGTTTATTTTTATACTTGACAATACCTACTAGAAAACATGTAGTAACATGTCCCGGGTATATCGATTTCATAAAAATTTGTCACGCAGTGTGGTGGCAGCTGTTCGTTGGAACTCAATTTATTGAAGATTGCTGACCAGGAATTTTTCAAAAACCAAATGCAACTGATGCAGCAGATGATGCAACAGTTGACCAATTTGCAACAGAATGTAGCTCGTCCTACAGAAGCTCAAGTGTCATTTCCAAAGCCATTACAGATAAATGGAAATATGAGTGACAATTTTCAGCTATTTAAAAATAATTGGGTAGCATATGCTGAGGCAACTGATGTTGCAAAATGGTCTTTAAAGACGAGACAAAGAAAGTCAACATTTTGTGAACTATGATCCGTGATAGATTGATTTTCGGCATTCGAGATGATAACCTGAAGAAACAGTTTCTGAAAGAAGATCTTAAGAAATTAACTTTTGATGATGTCGTCAATAGATGCAAAATAAACGAAGTTACAGAAGACAGATACAGCGAGATGATGAATATGAGTAACAACGCGGTGCATAAAATGAAATCAACAACACTAAAGAAACGATGAAAATGCTCTACAGCACATTAACCCAGAGAGACCGAAGAGGCAAGTTAGACCACCGATACGGTTAGCCGACTATGATTGTTCTAGAGAGTGAAGCGCTTCATTGGCTTGATAAAAAGGGGTGGATGTTATATATACATTAGTGAATCTGGCAACATGAACCTGGTAAACTAGATGGCAACAACGGTGTGGTAATGTGACTGGTACCATAGAGACACGACGTTCACTTTTCTACAAATTGCTTTTGATATACACATCTTTTTTATAGTTATTTAAACAAAACTAACTTTGATTGTTGAATGAAACTTGGCGTTTTATTATAAATAATACACTTTCAAAACGTAAAAGTGAAGCACAACTAAACAACGATAAAAATCGTATGAAATTAATCAACAACAGCAACAAAAATTTGAGAATAAATCATTAATAAAATAAAATATCAAAGCACTTATTAATTATAATACCTTGGATAAAGTTTATGGCTTCAATGAAGATGAGAAAGGAAGTTAACGCTATAAAAAGAATAAAATAATATTTAATACAGATAAATCTATGCGAATAGGAAATATGAAATGGAAAATTATTCAAGACTTATTTGAACTAGTATTTCATTTAAAACCTCTACATTATTCTAAAAATTATTTGAAAAAATAAAAATTGATTCTAATATATACATATGCACACAAACAAAACAATATCAGTCTAACGCCCAAATAAAAGCTACAAAAGCATATAAATATCAACGAATAATTAAACATTTATTCAAACCAAAGACAAAAGTTTTAACAGAAGGCAGTGGTTTATCATTAAAATTATTAGATAATATTAAACCAAATTATGTATATTGTGATGATGCTAATGAACTAGTCAACAGATTACGTTTACTTCTTTCGGTTCGTTTTTCAGATCAGGTTATCAGGTATCAGATCGGGCTACCAGGTCTCGTTTTTATATCAGTCTATCAGGTATCAGATCAGGTTATTAGATAGCTGGTCTGTTTCTCAGACATCAGATTAGGTTATCATGTGGCTGATCTGTTTTTAAGATCAGATCAGGTTATCAGATGGCTGATCTGTTTCATAGATCAGGTTATCAGGAGCTGTTCTGATTTTCAGATCAGGCTATCTCGTATCAGCTTTTAATAATATATCTCCAGATGCGATAATTGATGCATTGTCGAATTTGGGGTTGGTGCGGGATTGTTTAAGTGGGTTCAGAATCTACTAACTCACCGCAGGATAAATGCGGCTCTAGGAGCTTCTAGACAGACTCACTTTGTAAATAGGGGTACACCATAGGGAGGAGTTCTTTCGCCACTTTTGTGAAATCTAGCTCTAAATCCTGTGCTACTATCTCTAGAATCGCGGGGGTGCAGAATAGTGGCTTATGCTGATGATGTGGCAATAGATGTAAGAGGAAAATTCCTCACAACTCTAAGGGACATCCTACAGGATGGTCTTTTACATTTAACAAGATGGGCGGAGAAACGAGGGCTCGCCGTTAATCCTAATAAAACGGAACTAGTCCTTTTCTCTAGGAAGTATAAGATACCTGATTTCCGACCTATCACACATAATAATACGGAGATAAAAGTGTCCAACACTACACTGGTGTTATTCTTGATTCAAAACTGAGTTTCAAAGCAAATATTCTAGAGAGAGTGAGAAAAGCAACAATATCACTGTATCTATGCAAAAAATCCATTGGAAAGAATTGGGGTCTTACCCCAAAAATTGTTCACTAGATCTATACTGCAGTAGTACGTCCAATTCTCATGTATGGCATAATCATGTGGTGGCCATCCCTGGAGAAAAAGACGTATCTATACATCTTACACAAGGTGCAAACACTTGCATCCTTGTATGTAACCAGTGCTATTCGCACCACTCCTACGGATGCACTGGGGATGCTTCTTCATCTACTACCATTAGATCTAGTAGGGAAGGAGATGGCAACGTCCTCGGCAATCCGTCTTCGATGTATCTCTCTGTGGAACGGAAATGGAACCGCCCACTGCAGAATACTCGATGATGAAGTTAGGGAATGGAGGATTGACCAAACCTTCCCTGCTCTACTACACAAACGTCCTTATAAAACCTGGATACCATCCATAGAAATGTGGATGAATGGAACTCCAGGTAGAAGAAAAAGTGTTGATTTTTATACGGACGGCTCCAAAACACAGGATGGTGTGGGTTATGGGGTATTTTCGAGGGCTTTAGGTCTTCGTATTGCAAGGCGACTTCCGGATCACTGCAGTGTCTTTCAGGCAGAGATCCTTGCTATAAGAGAAGTTGCGAATTGGTTGAGAGTGAATGTCACTTCAACGACTTTGATTAACATTTACACCGATAGTCGAGCAGCTATTATGGCCCTAGAATCCCCGCTTCTAAGAACAACAACAGCCCTCGACTGCCGATCATCTCTAAATATTAGGATCATATGGGTCCCGGGGCATAGAGGCTTCCAGGGGAACTCTAGGGCTGACGAGCTTGCTAGAATTGGGACAACCTTACAGGTTCCACCGGATTTGGAATGTGTAGGTCTACCCCTACTCTCTTCCAAACTCAGACTTAGGCTTAAGACAGAGGAAGAAACGAATAGAAGGTGGGTCACTAGAAATGACTGCGTGATCACAAGGCAATTATGGACTCACCTAAATAGAGAAGGTACGGATTACCTAATTTCGAAGAATAGGAAACAAATTTTGGTTCCTGTATTCGTGTTAACTGGACACTGTCTCATAGGTAGGCATGCACAAAGGCTTAGGGTTGAACACAACGACTTTTGCCGCAGCTGCCAAGACATCGATGAAGAGGAAAGCATAGAACATTTTCTTTGTCAATGCCCTGGACTTGCAGGAAAGAGAATAGCCGCAATGGGCGCTCTTGAATTCAGGGAACTTTCTGACGTTGCTAGTGTTGAACTTCAACGTATTAGTAGCTTTATACTGAGCTCTGGATGGTTCGAACGTGGGGACTCTGCATAAGCAGAGTCTCCGTGGCATCACAATGGACCAAAACGGTCTAAGTGAGTCCGGCTTTCTGACTGCCACCTCTACCTAACCTAACCTAACCTATCTCGTATTAGATTGGGTAATCAGATAGCTGATCAAGTTACAAAGAGCTGGCCAGTTATAACATTTAGATGAATGAAGTTTAAGGTCAGATGAAATACGAAAAAAAAATTTACTTATGTAGTCAAATTGTTTTCTATAACTATCATCGCTTAATTCAGTGTCTTTGCTTATAATCAAAAATCCATATTTTCTCTCCAACACTCTACAAATTTCTTGAAACTTTTCGCAATTCATATTACTGACAACATGATCACTATAAACATGCTTCATATTTTTCTCATCTTACTTAAACATTATAATTGCATTAGCATTGTCTCGTATCAAATGTTTGGAGATTCTTGTATAAGTTTGACATAAGTCGAACGAATCAACATCCCTTTGTCGTCCCATACAAAAATATGTACACATCTTATTCTGCTTCTCACAAGGCAAAATCAATAAATATCACAGTTGAATTACTTTTAGCTTCGTTAGGAGAAATAACGGATTCATTATCTGTAAACGTGTAATATCCAATTCTTTTAATTGATGAAATTAATTTCTTCAGGTATTCATATTTGGGTTGATATAGAGATTTTGAGTATAAATGGACGTTTTGAAATCCATTAGGACTTTCTAGCAAGCCAATCATAACATCAGTTTTTTCACAATTTGATAGACCAATTGTTGTTGCACGAATAGAATTTGATAGGAGGCAACTATGCTTTATTTTTGAACTAATCTGCGTCAATATCTCGTACCAAGGTATTTTTATGTTGCTTTACTAACCACATTTCTTTAACTAAATTCATTTCATAAATATTGATGATGCACACACATAGTAAAAGCAAATTAAAAATATCGAGTTGGCAGTCTAAGATGGGCTCTAACACTGGGTTTATTTTGTTTAATGTTTGATAAAACATCAAAAAACTATGACAAATTTGAAATCTACAAAAAGGATATAATTTCCATATATATCACAACTTACTGCAAAAAATCTCTAAAACAAGTCAATGTCTTTCAAAAGAAATTTAGTCAACGAACTCCGTAAGCAATTTCGAAAATTTTTTGTGCATTGTAGAGATGTAATGAAAGGAATAGATGATCTTAATGGAGCTGATTTAGTTGAAATGGGGCACTATTCTACAGAAAATAAAAATTATTGATTTTTGTAGACTGTAATTGACACATTCTCAAAGTTTAGCGGCCCTATGTATAAGCAAAAATTGGCATGAAGTTAGCATAAGTGGCAAAATTGAACATGATCTTAAAGAGTTTGGCCATGAAACTTTACATTAAAAATCATGCTAGGACTTAGAAGTGGGTTAAAATTAAGTAATGTGACCATTTTTAATGTCAAATTGTATGGAGAAACTCGTTAACACCTAATTCAATTTCGTCACTTATGCTAACTTCATGCCAATTTTTGCTTATACATAGGGCCCTAGATGGCCAGTACAGCTAAAAATAAAAGCTGCACTCTAAACAATCAAGGTAATGGACAATATTTTTGAAATGGGACGAGTACCAAAAAACTTAAAAATAGGTGATGGTGAAGAATTTTTGAATAAACACTTTGGAAAATTCATGCATAAATAGAAGAATAAACATTACTCAATATGAAAGCATCAGTAGTAGAACGATTTAATAGATCATTAAAAGGAATGATTTGAAAAGAATTTAGCATAAATGGTTCATATACATAAGTGGATAAATATATATAAAGATTTACTTAATGCATGCAATAGGAAGGTTTCGTTTCGAAATAGACCTATTTTTGTTATAAATATCAAATATAAGGCATTTTATCTCAAATTCCAAAACTGGAATCAAAAAATTTGAATTTTCACCCTAAGACATAATATGTTTTAAAATATTTCCTAAAATATTATCTACACCCCGAGAAACATAAGAAAAATACTGCAGAAATACCCAAAAATCCAATTTTTGGGATTTTATGAAATATTTTTGGGAATTGCTGGCAGCTCAAAAGCATATTATCGGGTATGCTCTGTATTCTACGTGAAATTAAAAGGTGGTGTCGAAAATATTGATGAATGCGAATTTTATAGCATTCCTTTTTGTAAGACCTCTGTCTTGTCGGAAAACTCTTTCTAAGTTATAAGCAGATGCAGGAACTTATAAAAAATTAGTACAAATTTAATTTTATGAGAAAATTAATACTTATTTATTTTTTTGTTGTTGCTGGTAGCTGTGTTAATTGAAGCTTTATTTTTGTTTGCAAATATGTACTCGTAATTGTAGTTTTTGGAATAAATTTGCTCTTTTAGGTAATTTTTTGTAATTTTTCCATAAATTTTGTAAATAACGCCTTCTAACTTTCAAAATTTGTATAAAAAAAAAATAATGATGTAGGTTAAGAGGTCAATTTAATCTAAATAATAATTTTTGAATTTACTCTTCTACTCGTTATACTTGTTTTCAGCTTTGTAACCAGTTTAATCTTATACCCAACAAAAAATATCAAAAACAAACATTAAAAACTAGTATAACTCAGGAACGGTAGAAGCAAATTCAAAAATTATGTTTTAAATTATTTAGAATTAATTAACCTTTTAACCTACATCATTAGTTTTTTTAATTTTTATAAAAATTTTAAAAGTTATAAAGCGTTATTTGAACAATTTATGAAAAAATTACGAAAAATTGTAATGTAAGCAAATTTATTCCAAAAACTACAAGATTTTGCACATACATATAAAGCTTAGAAAAATTTAAAATTTTAAATTTAAATTATTTCCTCAAAAGTGAAGAAAATCGTGGTTATGGTTAAAGCTATGAAGAAAATACAAAAAACGGCCGGCTATCTCGATTTTTAGCTAAAATTGCTTTTGAGTTCCTGGCAAGTCCCTTTCATAAGATCCCAAAAATGGGATTTTTGGGTATTTCTGTTGTATTTTTCTTATTAAAGGAAATATTTAAAAACGTATCATACTTTAAGGTGAAATGACCAATTGTTTAGATCCAGCTTTGGAATTTGAGAAAAAATGCCTTGCACTTGATATTTATGGCAAAAAAGGTCTATTTCGAAACGATCTGGAACCTTTAATAACGAAAATTTTTAACAAAAAATTTCTTTGTTCTGTTTTTTATATTACTAGCTTTTGAATAAATAAAAATATGGGGTTGATGATCTTGCAATATTTTTTAATAATAGCAAAATAATTAACCCACTTTTTTCTGCAAAAAATCGAATTTTTCAAATATTTAATTTAAATTGCGTATAAATTTTGACTTAGTTATGCTATTGAATCCAAATTTTTTCATATTGATAAATATTTTATTTTTAACCCATACTAAGTTTGTTTTGAATCGAACAAGATTTGATTTCTCCATTAGCAGAACAGTGGACCAAGGTTGGTAAAAAAGCCAAAATTTAAATTTTTTTCTTGAATAATCCCTAAACTGTAAGCCGAACTGCATAAATGTAGGAAACTTTTTTTAGCTATTGGATAGAGAAATCCACATGCAAAAAATCTTTTTTGTCAGATCAAAAACATCAGTTTGAATTTTTCGGTAACCCAAGGCTTCCCGCTTTGGGGCTTTGTGGCTTCGCCCCCTTTTGAGATATATAGTGCACATGCCAGTCGTAAGATTGATGACATCTCTTTAAATGCTGTATGAAATTTCATAATAATAGGACGGCTCGTTTAGAAACTGCAGAATTATTTCCCAAGCGTCACACAGTGGAGGATGTTGGGAGAAATTCATTCAGGCAGAGGAGGCGGAGGTATTTAAAAAACACATGCCTAATATAAACAAATTTCTCAGCGACAGACTGTAACATTGGATAAATTTAAGCTTGACAAAATATAAAACAATCTCATCCTCAAGTATAAAAAACATACTAGGATTAGGAAAGTTCAGATATATGATAATATTTTATTCCACCAAACGTCGATATGGAAAACAATTTATTTCTTCGTACATATAAATACTAGCATGAGAAAATCACATACACATATAAATCAGAATTCATGTACGAAAAATTCAATCTACTTCATCAACACCCTCACCCACCCCAATTGACTGACATACTAAAATTCCCACAAACATACACACACTCGAACTATCTCAACAACACCCTGCCCCTCACAAATCACGATCACCCTTGAACTCCTACAGATATATATACAGAAAAATTCCCACGGTTACATATTACATCAACACCGTCACCTACCACAAATCACGGACAGACTCAAATTACCATAGACATACACACATACACACAATGGAACTATCTGAACTACACCCCCCCCCCCCCCACCAATTAAAGTCTGGCTTAAATTACCACAGATACAAATTCCCACGGTTACATATTACAACAACACCACCCAAATCACGGATATCCACAGATTCCCACAGTCTGGTAACATTCACAATTTTCCCGTACGCATTAGAAAAAAATCATTTTCAAATTTTCCCGTTGGCATTAGGACAAATTAATTTTCACGTATTCCCGTCGGCATTAGGAAAAATTAACTTTCACGTTTGCCGTCGGCATTAGGAAAAATTAATTTTCACGATTGCCGTCGGCATTAGGAAATCGTACACTCATAAAAAAACCTCAAACCTATTAACAACCTTAATGTATTCCCAAAAAATATTCCACGCACAAATTCCCACGGTCACGCATCCACACACGCACGATTTTCCCACGGTCACACATACACACTTAATGTAAACTAAAAATACATAATGTAAATAAAAAACACTTAATGTAAACAAAAAAAGACCAATTCTCAAATATAAAATTTTAATTCCCCAAATTTAAAAATTTCAAAAAATTTTGCACTGAAATTCTGAAATTTCAAACTTTAATTACATAAATTTCACAACTTTTCAATTGTTATTATGAGATCATAACTATCACACTCACATATCTACATCATTTCAAATTAATTTGATCAGTTTTGACATAAAATCGCATATTTTCATTGCTACCCACATTCAAAATTATAAAAAAAAGTTTTAACGCCAAGTCTATGGTACATAACTAATACGATGAGATCAATGTGTGCAGATTCCACCATGTTCGCGACCCATCTCTGCGCTGTCAGAAGATCCTTCAGATTTGACAGCACTTACTCCCGGACATTTTCTAAGAGGTGCTCCCATAATGGCTTTCCCTGAGCCAGAATTACAGAATATGTCTGTTATTAACAGATGGGAGAAATTGAAGGCTCTACATCACCAATTCTCAATACGGTGGAAGGAAGAATATCTGAAATCGCTACACAAGCGATATAAATGGAGAAACTCAACTCCCAATATTCAGATCAATGATCTCGTCATAGTAATGGACGATTTACTACCTCCACAAGAATGGCGCCTAGGGCGAGTAGAAAAAACTTACCCCGGTGCAGATGGATATGTACGCACAGCTGACATACGCATCTCCTCAGGAGTAATTACGCGCCCGATAGTTAAACTTTGCTTCCTTCCTTTTTTTCAAAATGGGAAAGAATAGTTTTGGTTTAAATTTGACTTACTTGTTGTTTATGTTAATCATAATTTGCTAAAATTTATATAATTACATTAATATTTCAGAGTTCATTCAATCGTCTTTCCAATTCTTAATTGCAACACAAACGTCACGTCTTTTAATTTATTGTCTCTCTTTTTATGATATTAGACAAAACCGTAGACTAACTAACAGTGGAAGCTCGCTCCAAATATTTTAGACGTCGAAACCCGGAACTCTATAAATGCGTTTTGTGCAAAACCTTTCATGGCCTACGAGTTTGTCGAAGATTTTTAAATATGTCGGTAAAAAAGCGGGAGGAAGTGGTAGAGAAGTACCGTTTTTGTGTCAATTTTTTGGCCCAGAGCCATAATTTACGAGCATGTTCATGTCCAGATACATGTAGGAAATGTAATAAATTCCATCACACATGTAGGAAATGTAATAAATTCCATCATACCTTGTTGCATCCCACTCCTCATCGAAAATCTAAACCGAAGAAATCTCCAGTACAGATGGCCGTGTCGCATAAAAACCAACAGACAGCTACAGCTCAACAATCATCTTCATCAAAACCATCAACATCAACAGCCATCCTTGAAGCTATCAAATCTCTGGCAAATGTGCTCTGCTCCAGCAGTAACAGGGCATCTCCTACCTAATACCAAGGCCGGCGGCATGTCCAAACTAATTTGGACAATATCCTAAATTTATAAGTAATTTTTATGTATGTATCCAAATCGAAAGATCTATGCAATCGTAAGAGATTTGAAATTTACCTAACTTTACTTAATTGTACTTACGATCGCATAACTTTCATTCACAATTAAATATTTTTCCTTTTATTAATTTATCCTAAAATACGTTTGAAAACTTAAAGTTGTCCACACTAAAAATTTAATTGATTGGAAAACTTCCAAGCATTAAGTTAGGAGTTTCCAAAGCCGAACTGTAATTTTTTTGAAATGTTGTAAAAAAAGTCTCACTTACTATCCGAAGTTGATGCTAATAACTTGTATTAAAATCCATAGTTGCAACTAAGTTTTATTCAATATTGTTATCCAATTATCGCACAATAAATATTGTCGTTTAAAGGAAAGTCGTGCTTAATATTCATTCCCCGGTCACTATAAATAAGGCAAGTAATTCATATGCTTAACCCGTGCATATTAAGGATTAAAGACTTAACGAACCCTTTTCTTTATTCTTTCCTCACCCATATTTACAAGAACTTACTAACTCTTGTAAATTAAAATCTCTATGGATGGTTGTCCCTATTTCTGTAATCCCTCAATTTATTAACAGCCATCAAGAGATTTTTTAGAGAATAATCCAAATTATTTCAGTTGGAATACCGCGAAATGCGTTCTCACCAACGACTGATACTAATTTCTTAATAATGGCTTTAGAATTTTTATCTCATATATATTGGTGGTAGTTTGGAGGTTTTTTTTCGATGATACTGTGGGTATGTCGTTATTAACTTCCAATATTGAAAAACGATTTTGACGGTTAGCTAAAGAGGCATCATTATCCATGGATATCATGAATTTGGGCTACTATAATGTATCTGTCCAATCCTACTTGCACCTTGGCTTTCTGACTACTGTTATCTACCTGGTTAACTGATGGACACGATCCTGAAGCGGATAATGTCACTGACTTAAATGAAGAGTTACTTGACAACGGAATTTTTAATGAATCATTAGTTGGCATAGGAGTGCGTACGAAAAAGTGGTTTTGCCGTTAGGAAAATACTATCATCAGATCTTTTATTTTTATTTACCCAATTCACAACCTACTGTAAATTGTATTAGCTACAACTATGGTAGTTATGAACGGCCTGTTGTAAGTGTTGTTAGACTTTTAAAAATTTCAAACATTTAAAAACAAGAAGAGAAATATTAAAAAGAACGAAAATAGTTTGAAATTAATAAAAGCAAAAAAAAAAAACAAACAAACAAATTCGTCATTATGCGAAAAATATACTGCAGAAATGGTAATGGTGGATTCGGGTGATTAAAAAATAATGAAAATTGCCATTTCATAAAAATCCAAAAATTTCAGGCGATTCTGAAGAAGACAATCACTCTTATTCCAGCTTGCTTCCGATTTTGAAACTTCTCGCGAATTTTTGCACACTTCGCGATAAAAGCGACTTTTTGCATGCTTTCAGTTTCCTAACAGTTCTGCCGATTTTTAAAAAATATTGAACTTTGCTATCATTCGCGATTTTTTGCATTCCTTACAGTTTTGGAGATTTTTAATCAATATAATGACTTGTTTAAAATTTTGCAATTTCTCGCGATTTTGTGCAATGAACGCGATAAAAACGACTTTAGCATGATTTCAGCCTCCCAACAATTTTACCGATTATTAAACAAAAATTTTAGACTGTTAGTAATTTTTTGCGAATTTTCGTAATTTTTCCGATTTTTATTGATTTTTTTTGCATTTCTTAAATTTTTTTGGCGATTTTTAATCAATATTATATGGCTTGTTTAAAATTTTGAAACTTCTCGCGATTTTGTGAAAAATTCGCGATAAAAGCGACCTTAGCATGATTTCAGCCTCCTAACAGTTTTGCCGATTTTTAAAAAATTTTAGACTGTTACTAACTTTTTGCGAATTTTCGTCATTTTCGCGATTTTTATTGATTTTTTTGCATTCCTTACATTTTTGGCGATTTTTAATCAATATTATGTCTTGTTTAAAATTTTGCAACTTCTCGCGATTTTTTGCAAAGATTGCGATAAAAGCAACTTTTTGCATCTCTTCAGATTCTTGGCAGTTTTGCAGATTTAAAAAAAATAGCATCCCGCTGTTAATAAGTTTTTGCAAATTTACGTAATTTTCGCGATTATTGCCGAATTTTTTGCATTCCTTACAGTTTTAGCGATTTTTAATCTATATTATGGCTTGTTTAAAATTTTGCCAATTTTCGCGATTTTTTGCAAAGTTCGCAATAAAAGCGGCTTTTTGCATGGTTTTTAGCGTCCTAACAATTTTGAAGGTTTTAAAACATTATTAGACTTTGTTATCATCCTGCTGTTAGTAGCTTGTTGCCAATTTTCGTCATTTCGCGAATTTTTTTTATTTATTTGCATATATATCTGCACTAATTTTTATTAATTATATAAAGAAAAAATAAGGTAAGTGTACTTAAAAAAACATTAGCCATTTTATAAGCTTATGCATTCCTGATGCCATTCTACGACATTCATCAAACATAGGGAAAATGTTGTAGGTGTCGTAGCAAACTTTTCTATGGAAATGACCTACAACATTTTACAACTATTGTACAGCTTGACGAACTACTACACTTACAATAGGTTGTGAATTGAGCAATTGTTTGCAGTAAGAGATTCAGAACTCGCAGTAAAATAGGAATTTCTGCCGTTGGAACTCACTTCACAATTTTTTGTTTTTGAGTTACTTATATAGAGTGTTACTCAATGTCACTTTGTTTTTGGTATTTTTTTAGTTTTTTGTTTTTTGCTTTTGTTATTTCAGAGCGTTTTTTACTACAAACTTAACTCGAGATATGTAAAGGGTCCGCCAGATATCTTTTTTTTTAAATGCTATGCAAAACATCGAGGGTAGCTTCGGCTGTGTGGCACGTATCGCCATCCTGTTGAGACCAAATGTTGCCAATATCCTCCTTTTCAATTTTTGTGAACAAAAATTCGTTCAACATGGCCCGATAACGATCGCCATTGACTGTAACGGCCACTCCTTGCTCATTTCCGAAAAATGGCCCAATTATGCCTCTGGACCAAAATCCGCACCAAACAGTGACTCGTTTTGGGTGCGTTGGCTTTTCAATGTATGCGTGCAGGTTTTCTGTGCCCCAAATGCGACAATTTTGCTTTTTTACATACCCGCCAAGATCAAAATGAGCTTCATCTGAAAAGATGATTTTTATTGGCAAAATCGGCATCTTCTGTAAGCAATATTTCCCAGCGTTGTCCAAGCGTATACACAACCATATTTGTTCAGGGGAGGATAAAACTAATTATCTGGCAAATCAGACATGAGCTAAGTGTTACCATTCACGAAATAAGCACTAGTTGAAAAAAAACGTTAGATTGCGGACCCTTTACTACGAATATATTTTTTTATGATTTTTGCTTGTTTAATATAAAAAAACTCTGTTCGACGAAAATGCAGACTTAAACAAAGTATAGTTTCCTTTATCATCTATTTTGTTGACATATATTCAATGGATCACGAGCTGTTGGAGGATAATTTTTTTTGTAGAAAGATTCCAAAAGATTTGTTCGTGAATTTACATAAAATATTAGCAAGTATGTTCGCAGATTTAAAAAAATTTAGTTTACTGTATCATTTATATTTCTGTCTAGTTTTATTGAGATATATTCAATGGATCACAAGCTGTAGGATGATTTTTAAATACATAACAAAGCTTATAATAAACTGGTTTGTGATTTTTTGATCCTTATGTTATTAAATGATAGATATCTGGTCCACATGTGACGGGCTATATAATCTATAGATCTTACCTTATAAAATAATGAAAACGTATTGTAGTTATCGCTATGCAATTTTTAGCGAGAGCCGGTGAAAAATGTTTTTCCAAAAAAATTTGTTTCATCCCTTTATAGAACCATGATAGACATAGTTAGAGCAAAATTATTATAGAACTGATGTACAGGAAAAATGTTGTCCTATTTATTCTCAATAAAACTGGTTATATTAAGTTTTTTAGAAATTTGCCGGACTTTAAAGTTATGGTGCCAAAAGTGTTTATAGTTAAGATAGGTTGTTTTTTGGGTGAAAAGTGCAATGCGCATGTTCGGTTTGCACGCTATCAGTGCAATTTATAGTCATGTGTGATTTTTTATGGTCAGTCTATCTGAAACTGCAGTTGCGAATAAAATAAATATTTTGGGCACCCCATACATTTTTTTTGGTGGTCTAATTTAAAACATTTAGTAATTTTTCGCTAACTCGCTTTTTTCACGTTTTTACCAAACTTTTTTATTTTTAACGGCTTTGGCGATTTCTAATAAATTTTAGGGCTTGTTTCCGATTTTGCAACTTCTAGCGAATTTTTGCAAACTGTTTTGCGGTTTTTAAACAATATTAGGCTTTGTTATCATCCCGCTGTTAGTAACTTTTTGCGAATTTTCGTAATTTTTGCAAATTTTTGGCATTCCTTACAGTTTAAACGATTCTTAATCAATACTATGGCTTTTTTTAAATTTTGCAACTTTTCGCCAATTTTAATTTTTTTTCTCTTTATATAAATATAATTACTTTTGTAATTAGCACTAAAATTTTGTAACTTTCTTTTTTATTTTGCAATAAAAAATTTTCTAAGTATCAATTTGATTTACATATTTTGCTAGGTCCCGTACAGTGCCATAATCGCCAAGAATATGGCCACACAAAAACTTACTGCAAATTACCTACAGTTTGTGTTATTTGCGGTGAATTGCATGGTACTGCTAGCTGTACTAAGCCAAAAGATCAAGCAGAAAAAAATGCAGTAATTGTGGAGATAATCACACCGCTAACTACAGAGGATGCCCTGTATATTCTTTCGTTAAACAGGCTATGGGTCAAAACCCAAAATTAGCTCCAGTTCAATCAGCGAACGCTAACTCCGCCACTCTTCCTCAAACTAGCCAACTAGTTACTTCACATGTATCGTATGCCGATGCTGCTAAGACTAGTTCTATTCCCACACAAAATGTTCCACAGCAAAAAAAGTCAACGAATGCAAACTCTAGCTTTAACTTTAGTCGTCTTGAAGCTACTATTGAGAATCTGGTGCTAACTAAAAATAATTTTACAACAAATATGACTACAAGAAATGATGCAAGAAATGCTGAGAATGCAGAATACTCTGCTTCAAGCATTAGTCAAAAAACCATGAACACGTTAAAACTATGTATCTGGAACGCAAACGGCATTCGCCAACATAAAAATGAACTTGAGCACTTCCTCACGGAAAAAAATATTGATATAATGTTGGTCTCTGAGACTCACTTGACTTCGAGAAGCTGCTTTAAAATAAATGGTTACACTCTATATGATTCAAAAGAGGGAGAGCATGCGGTGGATCAGCAATTCTAATTAAGTCAAGACTCAAGCACTATATCATTGAGAACGTTAGTGAAGAATATATGCAAGCAACGAATATTTTCGTAGAAAATTTGTGAGCGAATTTCGTGATATCATCAATTTACTCACCTCCAAGATAGGAAGAGAGTTCAATAAATTGAAGTAGCTTTAATAAAGGGATTTTGTTTCTTGTTTTTTTTTAATTTTATGTACGAAATATTGTTTATGTAAATATGTATGTGTTTTATGTGAATGTGTTTTAATGAATTTTTTAAGACGTTTAAATAATTTTTCTTTGAATCTTAATATAATTATTTACATCTAGAATACGGACGATTATGTCGTTCGTTTGGTATATCTAGTTATTTTTAAATTGTGAAGAAAACGGCAAAATGTAATAAAAATTCCTGTCTGGTAATGTTTTGATTCATCACCACGTAAGAAACATCAATTGAGAAACGTAAAAGCATGCTAACGAGCACTATCGACATCGTTGAATTCAAATTGACTCGTAATCGAGTGATTGGCTTGCGATATCGTTGAACAAGCAGTTAGTATTTTAATCACTGTTGCCAGAAAATTTATAGATATGTATGCGCATAAGTAAAAATTAACCTTATACATCAACAGCCTTATGTTTAATTAAAAACTGCCATGCGGTTAGCATAAGTGACGAAATTAAACTAGGTATTCACGAGTTGCTCCATACAATTTGACAAAATTGCGCAAAACTACATTTTATCCCACTATTAAGTTCCAGCGTAATTTTTAATGCGAAATTGTGTGGCAAAACTCCTTAAGACCATGATCAAGTTTGCCACTTATGCTAACTTCATGCCCATATTTTTGATGTACATAAGGCTGCAAGGTTTTTTGACATGTAGAGCTTAAAATTATTTACATATACATTAGGGTGGGTCGATTTTGCAATCGATTTTTCGATAGCTTTTGGCATGAGAAAAAAAAGTTCCACTACGACATTACCGACAGACAGCGTAGCGAAAACAGTAGGGTTTCTTTTCACCTTTGATGTACGGAACTCTTAAAAGAAAATAAATAAATAAAAGCCCTAATCATTCTCAGCTCACGAATAAATTATTTAAAATCTTAGAGAACTCTTGCTAAAATTTTTTAAGAGCAATACTCGATTTTTTTTAATTTTTTAACAGTATAAAACAAAAGACTTAAGATCCGCACGTTATAGGCAGTGCTGCCAGAATGATGATTTTATCATATTTTTGATGATTTTTGGACCAAAATATGATTTTAAGATTTTTGTTCTCGAATGATGAATTTTAATTTTGCAAATTATGATTTTTACTTTCAATACATACATATATATGTACAATTTTCTTTGTTGTTCCAGAATGTTTATCAATAGCCTATAAAGAAAACATTTTTGTTCCAGCGAAAATATTCGTCGTCATGGAAACATTTTGGTAAGGGGCAGAGAGCACAACTCTCCCACCTCTTCTGGAGGTGGGAGAGTTGTGATCTCCCAAAAAAAAAGAATAAGAAAACGTCACTTTACAAAAAAAAGTCATGTTAGAGAAGTGACGAAAAATCGGTCCGGAATATATTCAAATCTTACACAAATGTATACCAAATCGTTTAAAAGAAGTCATTCGTCGCCAAGGAAAAGCAATTTGCCTCTAAATTTTAGAGTATGAAACAACTGTACATCAGTGATGCAAAATGTGGCACAATTGGGCCATTTTTGGTACTCTCTAGGATATTTTGGCCCTTTCAGCTCAAAATTCAACTAATTCCTTCAAACCTTTGAGTACACTTTTTAATTGAGTTTTCTTTGTTTTAAAAACTACTTTTATTTTTCAAGATTTTTATTTCAACTGGTTTACGAAATCTGCGCCAGATCATGTTTTGAGTGGGGAAACCAATAGTATTATACCACTTGCTATTAAACTTTTTCAAAAGGAAACAGAACAAGTAAATAGGCAATATCGCAAGTTCAAGAATTTAAAAAGCTCAAAGATTTAAGTAGAAGTAAATTTTGCAAAAGGATTTCTAGCACTTAAAATCGTTTATGTAAACTTTTGTATACAAATATATACAAAATTATTCAAGGAACTCTTTCTATTCACCAATCCTCAGACTGAAAATTTATATTGAAATCAACAATAAAATTTGAAAATTCGCTTTTGTTTTCAATATAAATTTTCAGTCGAGAGTTTTCTTTCGATATTGTGAAACAGGCCATAATAGAAGAAATCGTTGTCATGTAAAATTACAGTGTCATATTTAATACAATTAAAAGAAAATTAATGAAATCCAGTTCTAATAATTGTTATGATGAAGATATTTTAAAACTAAACACAAAAAACCAGGGGTAAATGGAGGAACTATTGGACTAAGAATTTAGAGATTATGTTTAATATAATTAGATTTTTTTTTTTTCATATACATATTTATTTATTGTATCTTCAAAAATGAACTAAATCAAATCTTAAATCTAAATATAATTATTAGGCCCGACCAATATCGGACATAAGCTTAGTGATAGTTATAAATAATACATAAGTAGTGATAATCAAAAAGAAGTATTTTTAAGCAGTCCCATCTGGAGTGTTGGGTATAAGAGCCCTTGTGTCCCCCTTTTTTAAGCGGATGTGTCCAGTAAAGCTCAAAATATTACGGGCAAGCGGATTAGGATGTGACTCGAGTTTAGTTAAATATTTGCCTGCGTATTTTGCAATTTCTTCACTCACTAGTGGCATATTTAAATCACGATGAATATTTGAATTTTTAACGTACCATGGAGCAGATGTTATCAAACGTAAAATTTTGTTTTGCCTTCGTTGGATTCTCTCGACATTTGAAGCTGAAGCAGTGCCCCACAGCTGAATTCCATAGCACCATATTGGCTTCAAAAGCGACTTGTATATCAAAAGTTTGCAGTCTAGGCTGAGTGTTGAATTTCTGCCAATTAACAAATATATTTGAGTCAATTTAAGTTTCATTTGGGTTAACTTAGAGTCAATATGATATTTCCATGTAAGCCTTCGATCAAGGTGTATGCCAAGGTATTTGACTTGAGAATGTTGAAGAATATTTTGATTGTTGATTCGAATGGGGGAACAGGTATCTTTTCTTAGGGTAAACGTTATATAAACACACTTTTGTTCATTGACTTTAATTCTCCATAAGTTCAACCATATTTCAAGCTGGGTAATGTGTGCTTGGAGATTGCGGGATGCCTCATCAGGATTTTTGTGAATACTCAAACAGGCTGTATCATCGGCAAATGTAGAAGTGTGGATGTTATTGCTCACAGGCATATCACAAGTATATATTAGATACAAGACTGGCCCCAGAATACTACCCTGTGGCACACCAGAAGATATAGATTCGGGTACACTCATGAAGTCTCCTTCCACAACAGTAAACTTTCTATCAAGAATATAACTTTCCAAAAGCTTTTGTATAGTTATTGGTAGGTATGTCTTCAATTTTAAAACTAGGCCTTTGTGCCATACTTTGTCAAATGCCTGAGAAACATCAATAAAAAGGGCAGAACAATACTTCTTTTCTTCAAAAGTCCTCCTTATAATTTGAACCAATCTATGCGTTTGCTCAATAGTGCTATGCTGACTTCTAAAGCCAAATTGATGGTCCGGGATGCACCCAGTATCAGCTAAAATTGTGGACAATTTAGTCATGAGCAGCTTTTCGAAAAGCTTTGAAATTGTTGAAAGTAAGCTTATAGGCCTATATGACTCAGCCTTGGTAAGATCTTTGCCTGGCTTTGGAATCATTTTAATCTTGGCAAGTTTCCAGTTATGTGGAAAATACTGCGTTCGTAAAATGGCATTAAAAATAAATAGCAAAATTCTTATTGCAATATGAGGCAAGTTCATCAGCATCTTGTTACTAATGCCATCAATACCTGGAGCTTTCTTAGGGTCGAGTTCAGCAACTATTTTTTGTAGTTCACGCATCTTAAACCTTAAGACTACACTCGGTAAATCGGCAGCACCCGTACATGAATTGGGAGTGAATACAGATTTTAAATGCTCAGAAAATAAGTTACCTTTCTCACTATCGCTTCTTGCCCAGCCTCCAGTCGAAGTACGCAATGGTGATTTGAGATCAACGGGTCTTTTAAGATTTCTAGTAGCGCGCCATAAAGAGTAATTAGATGTTGACGTTACATCAATACCTTCTAAATACTTTTCCAGTAATGCAGTCTTTTCCGACGATAGCAGCTCTTTGAGTCGTTTAGTACATTCTTTAAGTCTGATTTTATTTAGGGGTGATCGGTGTTGTTGCCATTCTCTTCTAGCTCTCCTTTTTTCACATACAAGACGTTCAATTTCCGTAGAATAAATTCTATTAAAGCCAGTCTGCGGATAGGAGGTAGTGGCATGTTCAGCAGCCTGTTTAATATATTCGTTAAGATTGGCAATATTAAATTCAATATCAGGTGATCTTAGCTGAATGTTTTCTACGCAGTGACTACTAATATATTTTTTGAATCCTAGCCAGTTGACCCTATTAATCGTTTTCGCATATGAGTTAGTTAAATCACTCCTTAGTGGGTTGAAAATTGTAACTATTGTGGGAGAGTGATCGGAGGACAGATCTACAGAGCCCTCTACGTGAATTAAGTCCCTATGGATATTGTTCGTGACGCCAAAATCTATAACATCTGGAATTTTTCTTACGTCAGTAGGCCAGTAAGTAGGCTCCCCACTCGAAATGACATCTAAGCCCATTTTTGAAATTGTATTAAACAACGCTCTACCTCTAGGTGTAACAAGACGCGAGCCCCAGTACGTATGTTTTGCATTGTAGTCACCAGCTGCCACGAAACAAGATCCAAGCGATTTGTAGAACTTCTCATACTGATCTTCGGTAACTGAAAATCTGGGAGGTGAGTAAATTGATGATATCACGAAGTTCGCACAAAAATTTTCTACGAAAATATTCGTAGCTTGCATATATTCTTCACTAACGTTCTCAAGGATATAGTGCTTGAGTCTTGACTTAATTAGAATTGCTGATCCAGCGCATGCTCTCCCTCTCGGGTCCTTTGAATCATATTGAGTGTAACCATTTATTTTAAAGCAGCTTCTCGAAGTCAAGTGAGTCTCAGAGACCATCATTATATGAATATTTTTTTCCGTGAGGAAGTGCTCAAGTTAATTTTTATGTTGGCGAATGCCGTTTGCGTTCCAGAAACATAGTTTTAACGTGTTCATGGTTTGTTGACTAATGCTTGAAGCAGAGTATTCTGCATTCTCAGCATTTCTTGCATCATGCTAGTCATATTTGTTGTAAAGTTGTTTATAGTTAGCACCAGATTCTCAATAGTAGCTTCAAGACGACTAAAGTTAAAAGTAGAGTTTGCATTCGTTGAATTACTTGGCGGTGGAACATCTTGTGTGGGAATAGAACTAGTCTTAGCAGCATCGGCATACGATACACGTGAAGTAACTAGTTGGCTAGTTTGAGGAAGAGTGGCCGAGTAAGCATTTGCTGATTGAACTGGAGCTAATTTAGATTTTTGACCCATAGAGTGTTTAACGAAAGAATATACAGGGCATCCTCTGTAGTTAGCAGTGTGATTACGTCCACAATTACTGCACTTTTTTTCAGCTTGTACTTTTGGCTTGGTACAGTTAGCAGTACCATGCAATTCACCGCAGATAACACAAACTGTAGGTAATTTGCAGTAGGTTTTTGTGTGGCCATATTCTTGGCAATTATGGCACTGTACGGGACCTGAACGCTTACGTGGCTCTTCTACTGTGATTTTTCGGTGTAAAAGGTATTTTAGACTATAAATTGGGTGCGTCTCATTTTTCTTTAACTGTATATCATTCGGCTCCAGTTCAACACGAAATAGAGGCTGGGGAATCTTCTCTCTATTGATTATATTGGTAACATTTTTTACCTTAAATCCTTGTTCGATAAGTGCACATTTTACTTCTTCAGGCTCAACATATGAATCTATGCCCTTTAATACTATTTGTAGGCCTTTAGCACTCTTAAGTTAATATGTATAAAAATTTTTTTTATTTTTTTCAAACTCACTAGCAATTTTTCGGAAATCTTTTTCATCATATATTTGGATTTTAGTTTCATCAATATTACCTCGTTTAATTGGAAGGATGTGAAAAGTATTTTCACCAATGGTCGACAGTAGATTTTTTAGAAGCGCGTTTGAATTTTTTTCTCTCAGATAAATAGGTGGTGGCTTAAAAGACTTTTGCGATGATGCAGCGGGCTTGTCGTTTTTGTCTTGCAATAATGAAAAACGATTTTGACGATTGATAGAAGATGTGCTGTTATCCCTAGACATCTTTGGGACGGATCCAATTTTAGTAGAATTTGGGCTTCGCCCGCGCTTTAAAATGGTTATATATCTGTCCATTCCTACTTGTACCTTTGGTTTTGTACTACTGTTGTCTTCAGTAACAACTTGTTTAATTGTTGACCACGAGCCCGAAGCGGATGATATCGCTGAGTTAAATGTAGAAGTACTAGGCAATAATGTCAACGATTCACTAGTTGGCATTGGACAAAGCGAAGTTGATCGCTGACGAAACTGTGGTTTTGCCGTTAGAAAAAGTCTATTATCAGATTTTTGATTTTTATTAAGAGCTTCAGAACTCACAGCAAGTCTATTACCAGATTTTTTATTTTTATTGTTATCATTATGAGCATCAAAACTCACAGTAAAATAGGCATTTCTGCCGTTAGAACTCACTTCACTATTTTTTTCCTCTGGGGTACTCATAAAGAGTATTCCTCAAGGGTATTTTGTATGTTTTTTTGTTTACGGTTTTTTTTTTATTTTTGTTATTTCTATATTTAAAAATATTATCAAAGCAAAAAATGCTTATTTATCAAAGTTAATATGTACTACGAATATTTTTTGTATGCTTTTTTTTTTGTTTAGTTTGTATATAAGATAAATTCCGCTATTACGTCTGTTCACTATGAAGGTACAACGAGGAACTGAATATAATTAGAATGACATAATAATGTTTTCTAATATAATTAGAATGACATAAATAATGTTTTTTAACTAAAATTTAGTTTTTTAAGCAACATACATACATATAAAATATGTATTTACTTTAATTTAACAAAAAATACTTTAAAAAATTTGAACTTTTGTCGCTAAGTTCTGTTTTTGCTCTAAACAGAATAAATCACATATTATTAATACATACTTTTGTCTTTATTTAAATTAAAAGATTATAGTCAAGGATATTAAAAAACTTTTTTGGCCCTATCAAAGGTATTTTGGCTCTTTACCTTTCCTACTATTTCATTTGGCCCTAAACCAAAAAAGCCAAAATGCATCACTCCTGCACATATGTATGTACCTTATATGATAAGAACATTGGCAATGTCGAATACTTATTTTGTTTGAATTTCTTAACTAATTTTTCATTTAATGTAATTTTTATATAAGTTACTTTAATGATCTAATTTTTTTATTGATATCAATTTGAAAATGCTTTCTAAATTCTTTTTGTAAAATAAGCTAGTAAATACCTTTTTATTGATGAAAACAAAATAAAATTGGCGTACGTCGAATAGTTTTGTTTGTCCACTGTAAATACATATGTCAATTGTTACTTTTATTATTTAAGAAAAATTGGACTTGTGATGATTTTTTTCTTCAAAATATGATTTTCTTTCCGATAAATGATGATTTTCTTCGCAAAACTTCTGGCAGCCATGGTTATAGGTAGAAGTTTTGTCGGTCTCTCAAATAATATTCAGAGTTCTTCTATGGCGCATTTAAATTTAAAATAATTATTTTACATGATATTAATTTATTGCGTATCAATATTAAACTCCACCACAATAAAAAAAATTATATATATGGTTATTTAAAAAAAATAAATCTTATTACGTACTAAAAAAACCCAAAAAACTAAAAAAAGGAAAAACATTTAAATTCTGGCCACGAAAACTATTTTTTTATATGTCGTAGTGAAACTTTTTTTTCTCATGCCAAAAGCTATCGAAAAATCGATTGCACAATATCGATTAATTTTTGTCCATACAAATCGATCCGCTCTAATGCATATGCGTAATTAGTTTAAGATGTTTAGTTGTTGTGGCATTGCACAATGTAGCATATGTATATCGTAGACTTGCGAGCTCTACAATGTTGGCACCTGCAGTTTGCAACAAAACGTGGAGAAAGCAAGAAAATATATCGTTCATTTACTTCAATAGTGTACCAACTAAAAAAACTAGGAGGTGGTAGTGCAAGCTTTTTTATACACAAGATGAAATACGAAATGCCGCATTATTCTGCATTCGCATTTCTTGCGTAATACACTATTGAAGTAATCGAGCGATATGTTATAATGTATGCAATTTTACGATTTCAACATATTTGATAATAAAACAATATCAATATTGGTAAGAACATACTTGTATACGTTATTCGTAAATTTATTGTAGCTGCCCAAAGCTACTAAAGTCCCCAGTCCAAGGCCGTAGGAGAAAAATATTTGAGTCACCGCATCTATCCAAACCTTAGCAACAAATAATAACAATAATAATAAGAAAATAGATCACGAATTAAATGCATAAGTATATGATATTTATGTGATAAATACAAACAAACAATATATTAAATTGTACCTCGGATTGTGTTAGTTTTGAAAAATTTGGAATTACATAAAATTTTATGCCTTCTATCGCACCTGGCAAAGTAATGCCACGTATGAGCAAAATTGTCAATAGCACATAAGGGAACAGGGCTGTGAAGTAAACAACTTTTCCAGTCCACTTAACTCCTTTCCATATACAAAAATAGCATAAAATCCAAACCAATAACAGCGTACCGGCCAATTCCCAGCGTATATTGCCAATGTCTTCTATACCTGAGGATATCTGCAAGGCGCGACGGCTAGAGCAAAAATTATGACAGCATTAATCAGTGATGAATCAAACTAATGGTTGGACTTACTCCCAAAATTCTTTAACTGGATCTGTTAGCGCAGATGCTGAAACATTGCCCACAGCTAGTGAACACACCTTTGAGGACGAACCATTTGTCATGCTCTCCCAACATATTAAATCCTTTCGAGCATAAGGATTCACACAGTTCGCAGTATTCCAAGGATTGTTACACGTTCGCCACGGCACATCAGACCTCATGGACATAAAAAAGTAAAATACCGCCCAGGCTAATATTACAATATAATAAACATTCATCCAGCAAGACATAACAGCGGCTGCGTATCCTATGCCTTTGAAAATGGGCGCTATTTTAAAAACGCCCAAGCCGCCTATCGTTAACATTTGCCCCAGTGCTAATTCCATGAAAAACATTGGAATACCAGCCAATATAAGGGTCATAAAATAAGGTATTAAAAATGCTCCGCCACCATTTTTATAGCACAAATATGGAAAACGCCATACATTTCCTAGGCCAATGGCTAAACCCACAACTGACAATATAAAATCCAACTTTGATGACCATGAACCCCGTTCGGGTATATCAGCTTTAACAATCTGAAATAAGAAAAAATTAAATACATATTTAATTCAACATATGCATGTATACTAGAGTGGCCGTTAGTTGTATGGAGAACTTTTTTTCGATTTCTTCTACTCTCACCCCCAAATTGTCTCAGTTTTATGTAAAAAAAAATACAAAGAAATGTCGTGCGTCCGGCCCTCAAAGTTGGCCTTCAAGCCCATTTTTCAATGTAATTTTTTGCATATGACTATCTTTTAAAAAAATAATTTTACAAGAATATGACATATGGCAATACTTTAGCTCTTCAAGTCAACAACATTAGCCTCAAAGAAAGTTTTTTTGCTAAAATTAATATTTTAGAAAATAATGAGGAAAATAACCAACAAAATACCAAAAATTGTATGTAACAAAATTATATTTATATGGAAATTTTTTATTTTAAGCATGAACAATAAGAGCTTATATATCGTCGGCTTAGAGTGCAAACCTGTCTCTCCTGTAAAATTTCGTTGAAGTGAGTTAGCAGGTTTGCACTCTAAGCCAACGATATATTATTTTATTTCATACATATATGTACATATAGTAAAAAAAATTAAAAAAAATATTACATTGAATATATGGGGTTAAGGGCCGGACGCACGCCCTAAAACACAACTTATCGCTATTAAATTTTTTTTTTGTATTTGTTTACATAAAACTGAACCGATTTGGGGTTCACCCTAATGTATATGTATGTATATTCGCTAGTTTAGGAAAAAAAAGTTACTTTTCCAAAAAAAAAAATAAAATTTTATTAAGGTTTTACATTTTCAATAAAGATGCTCCTTTTAAGGAAAAAATATAAAAAATATGAAAAATATCAGAACTTCTTCTGCATTCTGCCAAAGGAACTCAAATTTCTAAAAAAAATGTCAAAATTGATTACGTCATACGAAAAATTTGACATGTAAGCAATATCAACTAGCCTTTCAAACTATATTACGATTTCTCATTGGCGTACCTTTAAATTTTTTCTAGGGGGCATATGACTGGTGATTTTCATTAGCAATGTTATACCCGTATTCTAACCTCTGTGACAATGACAAAATTATCACAAAACTGACTGACTATTTGTACATTTTTAGTATTCTGAAATATATTGTTATGAACCAAATATAACAAATTTGTCATCTTATAAAAAGCGCATAACAAAATAAAATGTTATTAATTTTCATTGTCAATTTACTTTTTACTTGTGAGAAAAGAAAAACGTGATTATTGAAAAATATGGCGGATTAAATAATGTTGACAGCGTGACCATTTTCAACAATCAACAAAAAAAATTTTAAATTTAGCTGCAAAATTTTCGATTTAGTAGTTAGCATTTTTCAATTATTTATTTAGCATTTTCTAGCATTTTTTTATGTAATCTACACACTTTTTAACAATATAATTTATGAAATTTTCGGTATATGTATTAGTAATTTTTACGAGTAACACATTTGATGTTGTATTTTTAATACGAGTAATGATTCATTTCCTTATAAATTTATAAGTGGGTGTAGGTACTAAATAAAAATTTAAAATCTGTTTAAGTTTTCATATTAATGTTGTAACTGCTGCTCATGGTCACAATGTTTTGCAACTTTGTATGTTTACTCGATATACATAAATACCGCATATTCATACTTTGTATTGATACGTTTTGGAAGTATCCCAAGCCCTTGTTATGTAAATATGAAGTAAACGAAAGCTTTAAATTATTTTATAAAAACCAATTTTTAAACGTTGCTTATCAACGAAATACAAGTTAAAAAAGACTTGTTTTCGAAAAACCAACTGTGAATTAATATTTTTGCTTCGCTTTTAATAATTTTTCAGTATTATGCCTAATGAAAAACTGAAAGTTTGCATAAGGGTATGGTCACACTTGGGTAAACATTTGCCAAAAAAAAAAAACGTAACCACAAAATAATAATGAAAAAGCTTGCAATTCAGATACGTGTTTGTTGGATTCAATGACGTTGACTATTAGTTGTTTATGAAACTGTTTAACTTAAGAAACACATGTCTGAATCAAAATGTTTTTCACAAACATTGAGTGGTTACGCTTTTTTGCGCAAATGTTTGTCAAGTGTGACCGTACCTTAAGTGACGAAATTTGATTAGGTTTTAAGGACTTCCTTTATACAAAAAATTTGCGCATAATGTAGTTTTAACTAACAATTACATCCTAGCATGATTTTCAATGTAATTTTTTTTCTATATTTATTTATTTATTGTATCTTCAAAAATTAAATAACAATAAGTAATCAAATCTTAAATGTAAAATGTAATTATTAGGGCCGACTAGTGTCGGACATAAACTTAGTGATAGTTATAAATAATACATAAGTACTGATAATCAAAAAGGAAAAAAAGTATTTTCAAGAAGTCCCATCTGGAGTGTTGAGTATAAGAGCCCTTGTGTCCCTCTTTTTTAAGCGGTTGTGTCCAGTAAAGTTCAAGATATTACGAGCATGCAGGTTAGGATGTGACTCGAGTTTTGTTAAATATTTGCCGTATTTTGCGTATTTTGCAATTTCTTCAGTCACTATTGGCATATTTAAATCATATATTTGAATTTTTAATGTACCATGGAGCCGATGTTATCAAACGTAAAATTTTGTTTTGCCTTCGTTGGATTTTTTCAATATTTGAAGCTGAAACAGTGCTCATAGCTGAATTCCATAGCACCATATTGGTTTCAAAAACGACTTGTATATCGAAAGTTTGCAGTCTAGGCTGAGTGTTGAATTTCTACCAATCAGCCAATGTACCTGAGTTAATTTTAGTTTCATTTGTGTTAGCTTAGGGTCAATGTGATGTTTCCAAGTAAGCCGTCGATCAAGGTGTATACCAAGATATTTCACATGAGAATGTTGAGGCACAACTTGATTGTTAATCCGAATGGGGGAACACGTATCTCTCCGTAATGAATATGTTACTTAAACACACTTTTGTTCGTTTACCTTAATTCTCCATTAGTTTAACCCCTGTTCCAGCTGGGTAATGTGTTCCTGAAGATATCGGGATGCCTTGTAAGGAGTTTCATGCATACTAAGGCATGCGATATCATCGGCAAATGTAGAAGTGTGGATATTATTGCTCAGAGGCATATCACAACTATTAATCAAATACAAAACTGGCCCCAGTATACTACCCTGTGGCACACCGGAAGATATAGATTCGGGCACACTCGTGAACTCTACTTCCACAACAGTGAACTTGCTATCAATAATATAACTTTCCAACAGCTTTTTTATGTTTATTGGTAGGTATGTCATCAATTTTAAAACTACGCCTTCGTGCCATACTTTATCAAATGCCTGAGAATCATCAATAAAGAGAGGAGAACAATACTTACCTATTTCAAATGTTTTTCTTACAACTTGGACCAATCTATGCGTTTGTTGAATGGTGCTATGCTGAACCAAATTGATGGTCCGGAATGCACCTATTATCAGCTAAAATTTTGGACAATTTAGTCATGAGCAGCTTTTCAAAAAGCTTTGAGATTGTTGATAGTAAGCTTACAGGCCTATGTGACCCAGCCTTGGTAAGATCTTTGCCCGGCTTTGGAATCATTTAGACGTTGGCAAGTTTCCAGTTATGTGGAAAATACTATATTCGTAAAATGGCATTAAAAATATATAAGAGGTTTCTTATTGCAATATGAGGCAAGTTCATCAGCATTTTGTTACTAATTCCATGAATATCTGGAGCTTTCTTTGAGTCGAGTTCAGCAATTATTTTTTGTACTTCACGCATCTTAAACCTTAAGGGACGAGAGGGTAGAGATACTACACTCTGTGAATCGGCAGCACCCGTACATGAATTGGGAGTGAATACAGATTTTAAATGCTAAGAAAATAAGTTATCTTTCTCAATATCGCTTCTTGCCCAGCCTCCCAGGGTCTTTTAAGTTTTCTAGTAATGCACCATAAAGAGTAATTAGATGTTGACGTTACATCAAGACCTTCTAAATACTTTTCCATTAATGCAGTTTTTTCCGACGATAGCAGCTCTTTGAGTCATTTAGTACATTCTTTAAGTCTGATTTTATTTAGGGGTAATCTGTGTTGTTGCCATTTTCTTCTAGCTCTCCTTTTTTCACATACAAGATGTTCAATCTCCGTAGAATAAATTCTATTAAATCCTGTCTGCGGATAGGAGGTAGTGGCATGTTCAGCAGCCTGTTTAATATTTTCGTTAAGATTGACAATGTTAAATTCAATATCATCAGATGATCTTAGCTGAATGTTTTCTACGCAGTGACTACTAAGATAGTTTTTGAATCCTAGCCAATTATCACACATATGAGTTAGTTAAATCTCTCCTTAGTGGGTTGAAAATGCTAACTATTATTATTATTTTTTTTTTATTACATGATATTTTATTTATTGTATCTTCATATATGAACTAACAATAAGTATTCAAATCTTAAATATAAAAATATAATTAGGCCCGACCAGTGTCGGACATAAGCTTAGTAGTAGTTATATATAAAACATAAGTATTGATAATCAAAAGGAAAAAATATAAAAAATAAAATAATTTTCAGGAAGTCCCATCTGGAGTGCTGTGAATAAGAGCCCTTGTATCCCTCTTTTTTAGGCGAATGTGTCCAGTAAAGTTCAAAATATTACGAGTAAGCGGATTAGGATGTGATTCGAGTTTTGTTGTTGTTTGATGTTGAGTTTTGCGTATTTTGCAATTTCTTCAGTCACTAGAGGCATATTCAAATCACGATGTATATTTGAATTTTTGATGTACCATTGAGCCGATGTTATCATGCGTAAAATTTTGTTTTGCCTGCGTTGAATTTTCTCTACATTTGAAGCTGAAGCAGTGCCCCATAGCTGAATTCCGTAGCACCATATTGGCTTTAAAAGCGACTTGTATATTAAAAGTTTACAGTCTAGGCTAAGTGTTGAATTTCGACCAATCAGCCAATGTACCTGAGTTAATTTAAGTTTCATTTGAGTTAACTTAGAGTCAATGTGGTGTTTCCATGTAAGTCGTCGATCAAGGTGTATACCAAGATATTTCACATGTGAATGTTGAGAAACAACTTGATTGTTAATCCGAATGGAGGAACAAGTATCTCTTCGTAAAGTAAATGTTACTTGAACACACTTTTGTTCATTTACCTTGATTCTCCATAAGTTTAACCAAAGCTCCATCTGGCTAATGTGTTCCTGGAGTTTGCTGGATGCCTCATCAGGGTTTTCATGCATACCAAGGCAGGCTGTATCGTCGGCAAATGTGGAAGTATGGATACTACTGCTCACAGGCAAATCACAAGTATAAATTAAATATAAAACTGGTCCCAGTATACTCCCCTGTGGCACACCAGATGAAATTGTTTCAGGCCTACTTGTAAAGTCTCCTTCCGCAACAGTGAACTTACGGGAAATAATGTAACTTTCCAAAAGATTTAAAATGTTTATTGGTAAGTAAGTCTTCAATTTTAATATTAGGCCTTCATGCCACACTTTATCAAATGCCTGGGAAATGTCTATAAGGAGCGCAGAACAATACTTTTTTTCCTCAAAAGTTCTTCTTATAAATTGAACCAATCTGTGAGTTTGTTCAATGGTGCTATGCTGACTTCTAAAACCAAATTGATGGTCTGGTATGCACCCACTACTAATTAGAATTGGAGACAATTTTGTTTTGAGCAGTTTTTCGAAAAGCTTTGACATTGTAGATAGTAGACTTATTGGCCTATATGACTCAGCCTTTGTTATATCTTTGCCCGGCTTTGGAATCATTTTAACCTTGGCAAGTTTCCAGTTGTGTGGATAATACTCCAGTCGTAAAATAGCATTAAATATGAATAACAGGATTCTCATTGCAATATGAGGCAAATTCATCAGCATCTGATTACTAATTCCATCAATACCCGGAGCTTTCTTCGGGTTGAGTTCGGCAATTAATTTTTGTAAATCACGCGTCTTAAACTTTATGTGTTGAGGGGGTAGAGCGACTATATTCGGCAAATCAGCAACACCAGTACATATATTTGGCGTAAAAACGGATTTTAAGTGCTCAGCAAATATTTTACCTTTTTCAGTATCGCTTTTTGCCCAACCTCCGGTAGATGTGCGTAGAGGTGGCTTATACTCAACGGGTGTTTTAAGCTTTCTGGCAGCGCGGTGTAACATCAAGACCCTCCAGATAATTTTTAAGAGATGCAATTTTTTCAGATGCAAGCAACTCTTGGAGTCGTTTAGTGCACTCTTTAAATCTGATTTTATTTTGTGGTGATCTGTGCTGTTGCCATTCCCTTCTAGCCCTTCTTTTTTCACGTACGAGACGTTCAATGTCTGTAGAATAAATTTTATTAAACCCAATCTGCGGATGGGAGATAGTGGCATGTTCAGCAGCCTGTTTAATATTCTCGTTGAGATTGGCAATGTTCGATTCTATATCATCGGGTGTTCTAAGCGTAATGTTTTCCGTACAATGACTGCTGAGATATTTTTTGAACCCCAGCCAATTAACACGATTGATCATCTTCACATATGGTTCAGGTAAGTTACTTCTTAATGGGCTACAAATTGTAATGATCGTCGGGGAGTGATCGGACGAGAGATCAAGAGAAGCTTGAACTTGAATTAAATCCCTAGAGATATTTTTTATGACGCCAAAATCTATAACATCCGGAATTTTTTGTATGTCAGTAGGCCAATAAGTGGGCTCCCCACTCGAAATGACATCCAAGCCCATTTTTGAAATAGTGTTGAACAATGCTCGACCTCTGGGTGTAACAAGGCACGACCCCAGAACGTATGTTTCGCATTGTAGTTTCCAGCTGCTACAAAACAAGGTCCAAGAGATTTGTAGAAATCCTCATATTGATTCTCAGTGATTGAAAATCTGGGAGGGGAATAAATTGATGATATAACGAAATTTGAACAAAAACTTTCAATGCCAATATTTGTTGCTTGTAGGTATTCTTCACAAATGTTATCAAGAACATAGTGCTTGAGTCTTGACTTTATTAGAATTGCTGATCCACCGCAAGCCCTTCCTCTAGGGTCCTTTGTATCATATATAGTGTAGCCATAAATTTTAAAAAGACTTCTCGAAGTCAAATGAGTCTCAGATACTAACATTATATCAATATTTTTCTCCGTGAGGAAGTGCTCAAGTTCATTTTATGTTGGCGAATGCCGTTTGCGTTCCAGAAACATATTTTTAACGTGTTCATGGTTTGTTGACTAATGCTTGAAGCATAGAATTCTGCATTCGCAGCATTTCTTGCATCATGCCAGTCATATTTGTTGTAAAATTGTTTATAGTTTGCACAAGATTTTCAATAGTGGCTTCAAGGCGATTAAAATTAAGGTTTGAGTTTGTATTTGTTGAATTATTTTGCGGTGAAACATTTTCTGTCGGAATAGAACTAGCCTTAGCAGCATCTGCATACGATACACGAGAAGTAACTGGTTGGCTCATTTGCAGAAAAGTGGCAGAGTAAGCGTTTGCTGATTGAGCTGGAGCTAATTTAGGTTTTTGCACCATAGTCTTCTTTACAAAAGAGTACACAGGACAACCTCTGTAGTTAGCGGTGTGATTACGTCAACAATTACTGCATTTTTTATCACTTTGATCTTTTGGTTTGTTGCAGCTAGCGGTGCCGTGTAATTCGCCACACACAACACAAACTATTATGGTAGAGTCATCGGAGGACAGATGTAGAGAGGCCTCTACGTGAATTAAGTCTCTATGGATATTTATCATAACTCCAAAATCTATAACATCTGGAATTTTTCTTATGTCAGTAGGCCAGTAAGTAGGCTCGCCACTCGAAATGACATCTAAGCCCATTTTTGAAATTATATTAAACAATGCTCTACCTCTAGGTGTAACAAGACGCAAGCCCCAGTACGTATGTTTTGCATTGTAGTCACCAGCTGCCACGAAACAAGATCCAAGCGATTTGTAGAACTTCTCATACTGATCTTCGGTAACTGAAAATCTTGGAGGTGAGTAAATTGATGATATCACGAAATTCGCACAAAAATTGTCTACGAAAATATTCGTTGCTTGCATATATTCTTCACTAACGTTCTCAAAGATATAGTGCTTGAGTCTTGACTTAATTAGAATTGCTGATCCACCGCGTGCTCTCCCTTTCGCATCCTTTGAATCATATAGAGTGTAACCATTAATTGTAAAGCATCTTCTCGAAGTCAAATTAGTCTCAGAGGCCAACATTATATTAATATTTTTTTTCCATCAGAAAGTGCTCAAGTTCATTTTTATGTTGGCGAATGCCGTTTGCGTTCCAGCTGCTACAAAATTCCAGCTAAAAATTTGTTTTATTTTTTTTAATTCAGTAACAATTTTGCGGAAATATTTTTCTTCGCATATTTGAATTTTCGTTTCATCATGGTTATTGGAATAACGTAAATGCGTTCTCACCAATGGCCGAGACTAGTTTTTTAATAAGGACATTAGAATTTTGTTTCTCAGATATATTGGTGGTGGTTTGGAGATTTTTTCGATGATATAGCGGGTTATTAGCTTGCAATATTGAAAAACGATTTTGGCGGTCGATATTTTTTTGCATATCTTGGGAACCGATGAGATTTTTGATGCATTTGGGCTTTGCCCGCGCTTTAAAACTGTGATATATCTGTCCATTCTGACTTGAACTTTAGATTTATGACTACGGCTATCTATAGTGATAACTTGGTTAAGCGACGAACACGAGCCCGAAGCGGATGATATCGCTGATTTAAATGACGAAGTAGTAGGCAACTGTAATGTTAACGAATCGCTAGTTGGCAATGGACAGAGCGAAGTTGATCGCTGACGAAAAAGTAGTTTTGCCGTTAGAAAAATCTATCATCAGATTTTTTATTTTTATTGTTTTCAATAGGAGCTTCAGAGCTCACAGTAGCTTCAGAGCTATCATCAGATTTTTTATTGTTTTAGAGCTTCAGAACTCACAGTAAAATAGGCATTTTTGCCGTTAGAGCTCACTTCACAATTTTTTGTCTTTGAGGTATACTCATATAGAGTACAAGGGCGCTTTGTTTGTTTTTTTTGGTTGCGGTTTTTTTGTTTTTGTTATTTCTATGTAAAAAAGCAAAGCAAATAATGCTTATTTAACAAAGTCAATATGTATTACGAATATTTTTTTATGATTTCTCTTGTTTGCTAAGACGTTTGTTCACTATAAAGCATAGATGTTCAAGCATCTCTTTCCCTATAACGCGTTATAGGAAAGCAAGAAAAAAACAAATTCTGCTTGCGCAGCAAACAAATACGTACACGAAAAAAAATGTTGCTCTCTTTAGGTTTTGGCTTCTCTTTAGCATAGTGCAGGGATGGATAACAATTATTTTTAAATTTTATCTATATTTTTATGTCTTTTTATTTAAAAAAATGGCTTGGTAAATGTAAAACACAGTAACATATAACGCATTGTGCATTACCATCAAGATTTTCTTTAAAGAAGAATTCGCTTTCGTAATTTTCTTTAAACATTTTACACGTGTGTTGTTGTCTCAACAAGTAATAAACAGAATCTGATTCACAAAACATTTCCACCTCTGTTAAAAGTAAGCAGAGGTTTTCCTCTGATCCACACACAAGCGCAAGTGTGTTTATGTGTTAGTGCACATCACTTCTATAAAGGTACAATGAGAACTCTCCTAACCTAACCTATCATATATTCTGTATTCCAAGTGAAATTAAAATTTACGGAATTGCCCTAAAATTGTTGTTGGAGACATGTATTTATATGAGAACATATCCAATTTTTTGTCACATGGCAACAGCAGCAACCAGGTAAAGTCCTTTAGATTTTTTTTTATTACTTGAACTTCCATAATTTGAATTTCTCTTTAACGCATTGTTAAATTTCCGAGTTTTTCATACAAACAAAAACGGTACAGTTTGTCAAATAAGTGTTGTAAAAAGCAGAAGAAAAAATACAGCAACAAACACACGCATTTCTGCAGGAGATTTATTTTATTTTGAGCAACGTTATTAGACAGTCTGTGAGTTAAAAGCTCAATTGAGCAAACTTGCAGTGTGAATGCAAAGATAGCTGTTTAAGGTTTTAGCGTTAAAACCAGGTTTTAACTTTCAGTGTGGAAACGCTTTTACTTAAACACACACAGCTGGCTACCACTACGCCTTCCCTGCTGTTGTTATTGATGTAATACCCCTCTGTCTGCTGCTCGTCACACACACCTATGACTCTGTGCCTACACTCACTTTCCTGCAGAAAATGCGAATAGTGAAATTATAGTGATTTATTAGTGACATTGTCAATAGTACTGCTCACCAGGTGTATTAAAGCCAATGTAATCGTCTATTGACATTTAACAATAGCTTGTCATTGAAAATCCACCAATTGACTGTAGCACTACTGACTATTTAGTTTTTTTGGGACCACTTGGAGACATTGACACCAAAGATCCACTAGTAAATTTTAGGTGCTCAATTCTACAATATCGGTATTTCCTAGCTCGGTGTCAATAATAAAATTGTAGTGATTTACTAGTGACATTGTCATTGTACTACTGACCAGGTGTACCCCAGCCAATGTAATCGCCTATGTACATATAAAATAGGGTTGTCATTGAAAATCCACCAGTATACTTTAGCCCTATTGACGAGGTAGTTATTTTCATATGCAGACATTTGAACCAAAGATTCACTAGTACATTTTTTTGACCCTCGTCTACAAATTTTTTTTAAAGATCGGCTTGCAACTCTGCTATTAAGCGCACAGCATAATAAAAAAAAAAACAAACTATTGACGCGTTCGCTGACAATGGTCAACAGAAATACACCAGAACTGTTGTCTCTAACGTATCTCCACTCGCTCATACAAGGAAAGTTGTCAACACTTTAACTAGTGCAATTGTAGCTTTAGAAAAGAGTGTGCAATGGTTCTAGATTGAAAATTTTCACCATTTACGTTTTAGACTAAGGCCCAATAATTGACCTCCCAATTATATGTCATTTAGCTAATTGCCACTTAAATTTAGGTGGCACTTAAATGTAGCTTCATTTTTTCGGTGGTTAATTAAAAGTTCTTATTAAATTACGTTGAAAGTACGGCAGCACTACAAAATTTCCCAGTATTATGGTAGGCTTTTTTAACAACAGCTGTTTATTATAAATAAAAAAGTTAGGTTATCAAAATGAAGAAAACTAAAATTGCATAAAAACACATTTTATGAAACAAAAAGAGCATCAGAATGCATTTTTCTATTTATTTTTCCATGATATGAAAGTATATATTGTATATGTTTTATATATATGAAAATTAAACGAAATTCTTTTTAATACGACCACATGATGTTCATGTATGTATATATTTTCAATAAACACACACAAGCACAATAACATATGGTATGCTCGTAAAACTTAAGTGTGATTTAAGTCCACAAGCTTGGGTATTTAAATGTCTCTCAAATTTATACTTTAAAAATGAATTAGGCACTTAAGTGGATTTTAAAGATAAATGACATATAATTGAGAGGTCAATTATTGGGCCTAAGTGTTACAATAAGTCGCCTGGGCTTATATGAAAATCAAAAGTTGTATTTTCATTGCCACTCTAATGTACATACATACATAGATAACCCATCAACTAATTGCGCTGTTAGTAAACAAACATTAAAAATGCTGATGAGTTTGTCTAGACGTTGCTAAATCGGATTACTCTAACCCGTGCCCCCCTGGGGTCAAAGTTCAAATATTCCAAAATTTGCCCATTTACCAGCATTTGATAAGATAATTCGTCAATTCTAATCCGATTCTTCTGGAAATCGACAAAATTGCTGTTATATATATTCCTAATTATATGCTTATCTGTTTTTTTAAATTAACCCTTGTGAGTCATGGGGGCCAAAATTTCACTTAGTTGTTTTACAAATATTTCCATAAATTTGGTAAACCCATATCAAGTAAGACTTTAAAAATTGTTTACGAACGAAAACATTAACCCTTTTTCAGTTTGGGACAAAAGTAACACAATCAAATATATTTTGTAGAAATTGAAGCTGCAAAGTCTTTGATTAGGTGCTTGTAAGCCTAATACAGAGATCAGTTAATTTATTCGTTCGTTAATTATCTTTACAATGGTTTTGTGAAATATACTTAAAATAAATTTAAGAAATTTATTATTCGACATATTGTCAGAAGCTTATTTTAATTTGAAATTTATTTGCTGGTGGTTCAGCGTTGACTATATGCATTTCATTTGTGATTTTCAAAAATATTATTGTTTGTGAATTCTAAAATAGTTTTTGAAAGTCTGTGCATAAGATAAGAAGTTTGTGACTATTCAAAATGTTTGGTTGGGGTCTACTGATGATAGCAAAGGGTTAATTTTTTCAACAAAAAATTTCGAATAAAACTTAGCATATTCAAAAGAGTTTACTCGCTGATTTTAAGCAGAATCAGTGCAAAAATAGCGGATTTTAAATAGTTGTTGGTAAATGGGCGAATTTTGCAATATTTGAACTTTGACTCCAGTGGGGCACGGGTTTTAGAGTAGTCCGATTTAGCTCAAATTTTCACCATCTACGTTTTATACTAAGTGTTACAATAATTCGCCTGGGCTTTCAAAAGTTTATTTTTGTCATACATTCTAATCGCACTCTAATGTACATATGTACATGTATATACACATGCATTAGGGTGGCAATGAAAATCCGTTTTGGAATTCTGTAAAAAGCTGTGCGCATTATTATAGTACTAGGTCTAAAGCTCCCGTAGTGAACATCTTAGCCAAATCGGGTATCTCCCTGGCATGCCACATTTAAGTCAAAATTTCAATTTTATAAAATTTACCAAACTAAGACTCAATATACATAAAACGATATTTCAGTAAGCGGATAAAAAAATTTGGGCCAAATCGGACAACTGTGAGGTTTGACCCCTAGAGGTAAAATTTAAAATTTGAAAAAATCAGAGCGCCCTCCTTCGTTGTGTAGCAAAATCATCGGCGAAGTAAAATAATCAATAAAATGGCTACAAGACACAGCTTCAAAAAATTAATAGCCCCATTTAACATCAGGGAGGCGCTGCAACACTGCATTATTAAAAACGTGCGAAAAGCAGAGTTGTAAAAAGAATGAAGCTTTCCTCTATCTCTTCTTTCCCCACCTGGCTTCTCTCTCACTATCCCTTTCCTAAAGAAGGTAGCACCTAGTATTAGCAGTAGGCATTAATTGCCTGAGTGTTACTTCTCTTTATAAAAAAAAAAAAAAAAAATCAAGCTCAATTTATATAAAACAAAATTTCAGTGAGCGTGTGCCAAACAACAAACATTTCAGTGAGCGTGTGTTTTGATAGCATCCAAATTACATATAAATAATTTAAAGTTTACTTACTGTATTTTTAAAAATTACATACTAGTATTTATGACTCAAATAAATATAAAAATGAACTTATGCCAGACATACACTACACAAGTTCAGTCCTCAAGTCTGGCACTGCGTAAACTAAGCTTGTGACACACTAACTATACAAGTAAACTGTGCAGTTTTTATTTTAAAGCTATAAGTAAAGAAGACAACATGTTCAAATATTGCTCTATTTTATTAATTGCTGTGGCAATAAAAGAAGAAATGAAAACAAAGAAAAAAGGCGCACATGGTGTAAAAAGTGGTACATGAATCGTGAAAAATTAGGACAGAAAAACTGAGAAACTGAGCGTTTGCAACATACACTATACAAGTTCACTGTACAGTTAGTGTTCCAACTTGAGCAAAAATCAAAATCGTTTTGATATTTACTAAGTTCACTGCGTAAATAATACAACCACCCCAATACACTACACAAACGCACTGTAAAGTGCCAGACTTGTGCAATGAACTTGTGTAGTTTATGGCTTGCATTACATGATATCATTTTCTTTACAATATTCATTAAATATGAAATAAAAATGTGATGTTAGTAAATGTTAAACGTTAAAAATGGGTTTTCAAAATGTATCTTTCTGTGAAAAAAATTTATCCTTCTAGAAACCAAAATATAACTTTCTCGAAACTTCACTGGCAGCACTGATTTGTAGATATAAAACAATATTTCAGTAAGCGTATGTCAAAATGTTTCTGAACTTGAGAGTTTTAACATTAATAGTGATTAAATAAATAACGCAGTAATCTTCGAATTACCTGTGCTGAAATTATTTTACTTTGTGCTTTTAAATATTTCTGCAATATCATTATTAAGTGATGAAATATATCTTCTCGGTTTTCAAGAACAAAAACTAACTGAAAGAAAGCTTCCATCAATAGCCAGTTGCCTTAGAGTTTTTTTTTTGTAATTTAAGAACTGCAAAGTTAAAAGTGGGGGATAGTGCAGAACTTGTAATAAAGGAGTGTTCCATGTTTTGGGAAAAAGCTCGGATCACCATCGTGATACTCGACCCACCCCCATTGTAACCGCACCTGGTCACAGCTATTATGTTGTCATTATTTTTCAAGCAATGGCTAAAAAATAACACTAGTTTACACTGAAAATGTACATTTGACGAGAGGTGATTTTACTTATGCATTTTCTTCTGCTGAATTCGTAAATCAATGTTAAATTTTTTTTATGGACCAGTTTTTGAGATATTGTGATTTTTGCAGTTTTTCGACCTTTTTTCACTTGACCCATCGTATCTCGAGCTAGGACTATACGATTGGGTCGTTCTTGGTATTCAAATGAAAGGCATTGATATGACAAATAAATATGTATAATCGGATCTTTAATTGGTATAGCAGTTCAAAATATATCGATGAAAATAGGGCACATTTTCAAAAAAATCATATTTTACAGTGATTATATGCTGACAGAAAAGTACAAATCGTTAAAAAAGCGTCTGATTTCTGCTCATGTGCGTAAAGATGATAAAGTATAAAGCTTTCTGAATAATTCTGAAACTTTAAGACAAAAATTAATGAAAACGTAATTTAAAGGTCAATTTGTTTCCTAGCCTTCTGTGTAATTTTTTATTGAATCGAAGAACTGGTTCTCGATTTAATGCCAATTATGTAATACAGCATCCTCTTTTTATACCCTTTACCAAAAATGGAAAAGGGTATATATAGGTTTGTCATTCCGTGTGTAATTTCCATAATTTTAATTTGCGACCAAAAAAATATATTTATTCTGGGTCCTTATGAATAGCGATGACGAATAAGCGATGTCCGTCTGTCCGTCCGTCCGTCCGTCTGGTGTACGTGAAATCGGTTTTCCGAAGCTCCCAGAAAAGCTAGAGACTTCGTTCTTGGACTGATGTATCAGAAATGGTCCAACTTAGATTGGTATTGAAATTCAGCAAAATCGGGCAGACGATTGCAGAGCTGGAAAACGTAAACTATATTTTGCCATATAAAAGTAACTACCGAAAACAAATTTTTATTTTTTTAATAAATAAATTTATTTTACACTTCAGTACGACTAAAATTGGTATTTTAAATTTAAAAAATATAAAAAAAATTAAAAAGACGTTTCCAGGGTTGGAAAACTTTAACTTTTTGTGTTATGTAAAATTAACTATGTCTAAAACTATATTAGTATTTTCTCGAGAACCGTAAGAGCTACAGACCTGAAATTTGGACACAGTCTGTAGACCTTTGGCCGCTACAACAACAAATACACGAGAATTGAAAATTAAAGGGTGTTCCAAAACGAGCAACGAAAAATTCTAAAATCCCATGAAATATACATACAATTATATGTATATACACTTGAAATTTGTAAGGTTAGTGTATTTTTATACAGACTACAAAAATTAACACTAAAATTTCAAAAAATTTAAATTGAAGGGTGTTCCATCAGTTAATGCAATTTTGACTATGCAATTTTGACAACTTGCTGTATCTTGGAAACAGTAAAAGCAAAACTCTTGAAATTTTCAAAAACGGTAAAACTAAAAAATCAAGAAATTATAAAATCGCCAAACCGAAAAAAATCGCGAAAAACAAAAAAAAATCGCCAAAACGAAAAATACCCCAAAAAAACATGAAAAAATCGCCAAAATGAAAAAAAAACCCAAAACAGGAAAAAAACGACAAAATGAAAAAAAATCGCCAAAATGAAAAAACCCCAAAAAAGAGAAAAAAATCGCCTAAATAAAAAAACCCCAAAGCAAGAAAAAACGCCATAATGAAAAAAAACCCAAAAACAGAAAAAAATCGCCATATTAAAAAAAATTTCTAAGACTAAAATAAATCGCGAAAAACCGGAAAAATTGCTTAAAAAAAATCGCCAAAATGAAAAAAATCGCCAAAACGAAAAAAAAACCAAAAAAACAGAAAAAAGTCGCCAAAATGAAAAAAAAAGAAAAAAAAAACCCAAAAACAGAAAAAAATCGCAAAAATGAAAAAACAATTGTCAAAATGAGAAAAATCTACAAAATGAAGAAAATCCCAATAACAGAAAAAAATCACCAAAATAAAAAAAACCTCCAAAAACAGAAAAAATCGCCAAAACGAGAAAAAAGCGACAAAACTGAAAAAATCGTTTAAACTGAAAAAAAAACTTCAAAAAAGCCTACCTTTCGTGCGCGATTCAAAGTCGCACTTTACTGAAGTTTTTAATATTAAAGGAATTAAATGAAACTAATAAGCAGATTTTGTAAAAAATTTTGTTTCTAAACGTTTCAAATTTGTATGAAAAATAACGAAAATTCTTTTCAAAAAAATATTTTTTTAATACAAATTTCAAAACAAAAAAATCGTTTGAATTTACAAAATCTGACCTTAAGTTTTTCCTTATTTCGTTTTTGCTTTTTTCACTTAACATATTTTATGTATTTTTTAAAGAACTAGATTGGTATCAATAATCAAAAAAATCCAAAATTATGACTCCAGGGTTGGAAAACTTTTTTGTGTTATGTAAAATTAAATAGGTCTAAAAATTTTTTTCTTTTTCTTTATAAATTGAATATATTTTATGCTTCTGAAAGAAAATTACAACTCCAAAGATGGAAACTTTAAAAAAATGATAAATTTGTTCACAAAACAAATATGTATGTATGTGTATGTATACTATATATATGTACGTACGTTGGTAAAGGGTATATAAGATTCGGCACAGCCGAATATAGCACTCTTACTTGTTTTATAACGGAAAATCTCAAGATACAGAGTCAATTAAAAAAAATAATTTAAAGAGATTTATACACAGTACTAATATATATAAATTTACTCTGAAACCTTTGACCTTACATAATAAATTTAATTTTGTTGACCTGTGTTATTTGTTATTTTTATGTATTTTTACTTTGGATTTATACAATCCATTGCTTATAACTTTGTAATTTTTCGGTCGATTTTCTTCTGGTTGGCCCTAGATTTATAAATCCCGATCCCGAAAATCCCGGCATATTCGGGATCGCGGGATTTTCGGGATCCTGGGATTTTTCGGGATTCCGGGATTTTCGAGATTTCGGGATCTAAAATTTTTTGGTAAAATAAATAATTTTTTTTTAATAAATATTACTTTAATAACAAATTTTATGCATTTTAAAAGTTCTTATGTTGATAATATCTCATTAAACATTTGTCTTTAAAGTTAACAATATTTTAATACTAGTATGAAATAAAAATCGAAAGAATTTTTGTCATCTATTTTTAAGTTGATGTTAGAGAATTTATACTGAAAACAATAACTAAATATGAAAACTTGTTTTTGCTTTCAATATAAATGTTTTTCTATAATCTAAATCAAAAAGAATATACATATCTGTGGACTTTTAGCACTATCGCTTAAGTTGATTTACGAAAATTTTAGATGCAACATTATTGTTTTTTTAAATATATCTATTAACGTTTTTTTAAATTGCGATTGACCAACAAGTAGCCATTACGGTTGTTACATATACCAGGCATTGCCTATTTTTTAATCGATTTCGTCACTACTATGACAACGATAATAAGGCTGAACATGTCGAAAAATTAAAAGAAATGTATACACAATTCTAATAAAATTCTATAAATTACGTCTAATGATCACATTTTTGTAGGCACATACATTAACCGCCGTATTCATAAAAAAAATTTAGGTTTATTACAGGTTTATTTGACAAATTTCCCACAGAAATACGCCAAATAAGCGCTTAATAAGCCTAAAATATTTTTTATGAATATGCCACTAAAATTTTGAACAGTATTTTTGTTCTACTGAAAAATTTTAAATTCATACATAAGTTGTTTTCTGCAAGTTCAACAGATACATATGTAGTCCTAAGTTCGCTAAGAGGAGTATGGTTTATTAGTGTGCTGTCCTTCTACTCTGCAACTCGAATAAAACTATAATTGAGTCGAACTCATTCAGTCGGTCATTTTTGACACAAACCTTTGATCAAACCCATGTAATTTAAATAGGTCATAGGTTTGTGTCAAAAACGACCTAAACGGTCTAACGAAAATAATTTTGAACTGCAATGTAAAAAAACATACATTCACACTAGAGCAATTTTTTAGACAAAATAGTACGCATTATTCTGTAAATATTTCTCGCTTTTACGTCAACCCGACTTTTTATTTTCTACTTCAATTGTAAGGAGCTGTCAATAATACTCAATTGTTACCGAAAAGTGGATAAGGGTTGAAGAGTCGATATACAGAGTTATACACTGCAATTATGAATAAATTTCCGCAAGAAATGTCTCCCTTTTCCATAACTTTTTTTTGTTTTCTCTATTATTTGCTACTATTTGAAATGATTCCCCGGGCAAAATTTCTCATGGCATTTTATTCATAATTGGCCTTATAATATAGAATAAGACGCAATAAATTTGTCAAACTTATTGAATTTTCCAAATGTTATTTTCCTTCCAAAGCTCATATGCTTCTTTTCGTTTTCAAAATAATTCTTAGTTGTATATTGTATCACCTTTGATGAAAATAACCGTGAGAAAGTAGTTAATTTATTTTGCACTTGTTGTTAATTTATAACAAATATGCCACGAATAGTCATTAAATTGTTAAAACTGCACGTATAAAATTGTATGGGACTTTTAAATATTATAAAAAAATACCATAAAATCAACGAAAATATTAATCTATTAAGTTTTTTATATAAAAATTGCTAAGGAATCCCGAAAAAGAAATCCCGGGATTGAATTTTATAAATCCCGGGATTCGGGATTTGCCAAATCCCGAAAATCCCGGGATTTCCGGGATCGGGATTTCCCGTTTGGCATCCCTAATATGTATACATATATAAATATAATTTTGTTGCATAAAATGTTTGGTATTTTGTTGGTTATTTTCCACATTATTTTCTAAAATATTAATTTTAGCAAAAAACTTTCTTTCAGAGTAATGTTGTTGATTTAAAGGGGAAAAATATTGCCATATGTCATATTCTTGTAAAATGATTTTTTAAAAAGATAGTCATATGCAAAAATTACATTGAAAAATGGGCTTGAAGGCCAACTTTGAGGGCCGGACGCACCCCCTAAAACGCAACTTATCGGTATGAATTTTTTTGTATTTTTTTACATAAAACTGAACCGATTTGGGGGTGAGAGTAGAAGAAATAAAAAAAATATTCCTACAACTAACGGCCACTCTAATGTACATACATACGTACACACTTATTTATGTACAACTGCGTGTATTTATTTATTATTTATTTTTATTTAATTATTATTATTAGTATTAAAAATACTTTATATCGTTAACTTAAGTCCAAAAAGGCGTTTTTCTTCTATGGAAGAACTAGAAGTAGCAGCAGATCAGCCTAATCAGGTCGTTATTTCCTCATATCATGATAGTTGTAGTCCGAGAAACCGAAAAACGATACGTAAGGTAACGTGGTGGAGTGACCTTCTTGATGATATGCGCAAAGAAGTTAGAAGACTATTTAATTACGCAAAGCGTGCACACAAGGTACCTAACCAATTACAACAAAGAAATTAGAAAATCCAAAAGGGAGTTCTGGAGAAAATTCTGCGAGGATATCGAGAATACCCCAACAGCAGCGAGATTGCATAATGCTCTCTCCCGCTCTAAAGTTAACCAAATCAGCCTTCTAAGGAAAGCTGATGGCAATTACACTAAGAGCCAAAGAGAAACGCTGAAACATCTACTTAGTGTTCATTTTCCTGAGTCGATTCCCAAGGTTCAAAGTGGTGATGAACTGACGATTTGCTCCCCTGTTTCATACAGAACAGCTCTGAAATTGTCTAAAGTCATCTTTAATCCGGATAGGATAAAATGGGCTATTGCCTCTTTTCAGCCTTTTAAGGCTCCTGGTGGGGATGGTATATATCCAGCGCTTTTGCAAAGGTGCATTGATACACTACTTTGTGCCCTCGCCACCCTACTTAGGGCTAGAGTTATCTTCGGACACATTTCCCTGTTGTGGAGGAAGGTTAACGTTGTATTTATACCTAAAATGGGCAATAGGCCAACAAATTTGGCCAAATCATACAGACCAATCAGTCTAACATCGTTTTTGCTGAAAGCTATGAAGAGACTAATTAATCTGCATATTAGATCGACGGTTTTGAATACCGCATCCTTGCATGCAAATCAATATGCATACGCTAAGAGTAAATCGACCGAGCATGATCTGCATCATCTTGTTACAAAGATCGAGAGAGCTCATGGGTCGGGTGAAATTGCATTGTGTGCTTTTTTAGACATTAATGGCGCATTTGATAATACAGAATATGACTCAATAGAGTGCTCTTTTAGACAAAAAGGTATTGATCACGCGTCTGTGAAATGGATTAGGTCTATGCTCGAGAGCAGGGACATAACTGATTCTATGGGTAATGATATGGTTACTATTAGGACAGTCAAAGGGTGTCCCTAAGGTGGTGTTTTATCATCACTCCTTTGGTCAGTGGTGATTGACAAACTTCTCCTCATTCTTAGTGAACAAGGACACGAAGTTATAGGGTATGCTGATGGCCTGGTTGTGATGGCAACTGGAAAATTCAGCAACATTCTCTCAGAGATCATGGACAATGCTCTGTGCACTGTAACGACATGGGGTGGGAGATATGTCCTGGTGGTCAACTCTGATAAGACTATTCTGGTACCTTTTTCTCTTAGAAGAAAACTTGGTCTGGGACAGTATCGCTGAATGGATGTAATATTCCTTATTGGACCGATGTCAAATATCGCACCCTTGCATGCAAATCAATATGCATACGCTAAGGGTAAATCGACTGAGCATGCTCTGCATCATCTTGTTACAAAGATCGAGCGGGATCATGGGTCGGGTGAAATTGCGTTGTGTGCTTTTTTAGACATTAATGGCGCATTTGATAATATAGAATATGACTCAATAGAGTGCTCTCTTAGACAAAAAGGTCTTGATCGCGCGTCTGTGAATTGGATTAGGTCTATGCTCGAGATCAGGGACATAACTGCTTCTATGGGTAATGATATGGTTACTATTAGGGCAGTCAAATGGTGTCCCCAAGGTGGTGTTTTATCATCACTCCTTTGGTCAGTGGTGATTGACAAACTTCTCCTCATTCTTAGTGAACAAGGACACGAAGTTATAGGGTATGCTGATGACCTTTGATAGTAAGCTAACTTGGAACCGACATGTTGAACACGTAACACAGAAAGCCACTAGGGCGATCTGGGCGGTGAAGAGTTGTGCTGGGTGCACCTGGGGCATGAGCTCGAAAATGTTTATATGGATCTACACAATGATTGTTAGGCCAATTATAACGTAAGGCGCAATAGCACAAAGTACACAGAGATGTCACGAAACGGAAGATGATTTTGCAAATTCTGACGTCTTGCTCACACCGAACCCGTGTCTTCTTTAAGCTTCTTTCGTAGTTGCATTGATTTAACTTTTTTGCATTTTATTCTTTGTGTCCTCATTCGCTATGAGATTTTTGCAATTAAAATTTTAAAATTAACATTTATGAACAAAAAAGCTCAAAGTTAAATTAGGAATCATTTGAAAACAAATCTTAATTACTTTTTTAATACTAATAAACATTTTCACATTCAGTTTTTTAATTCAACACAACAAATTCCTTGATTTAATTTTGTACAAATGTTCACTCGTTCGAATGTATTTTCATTTTATTCTTTGATGTCTTATTCGCTATGTGCTTTGTGGATGTAAATGGTAAAAACTAATATTTTTTAATGAAAATGCTTAAAATGATGTCTGTTATTATGAGGAAACTAATTTAAATCACTTTTTTACCACTAATAACATTTAACACCTTGTGTTTTTTAATTCAACACTACAAAATCTTTCATTTAATTTTGTAAAAATGCCCTCTTGTTCATTTCACAAACTACACATTTTCTCTTGTTGGTTTTGATTATATTGTTAACAACTTAATAACAAATATACTACAGTTGTCCCTTTCTCGCCGAACCCGTGTCGTAGCTGATTTTAGCTTTTTTCATCACTCACTTTCTTCACCTCTGTATACTTTGTGGCAATAGTTTGGTGGCAAAAGACTCGCCAGGTTGTGGCGACAACTAAACTCTGTAAGGTTCAGAGATTGGCGCGTCTTCTTGCAACAGGCGCAAAGAGGTCATGTCCAACCTTAGCCATTGAGGCCTTGATTGGACTACAACCCATACAAATCTTTATAAGATAATCTGCGGCAATGGCCGCTTATAGGATGGGACTCGGGACATCTGTTCATTGTGTTGGCAGCGGGTACTCTTTAGTCTTGAGTACAATGCCCAACTTAGGACTGCTAGGAATGCCTAGTGATAGGATAAACTGTGAACTGAGGTTCGATGGGAGTTTTAATGTCACAATTCCACCCAGGGCAGTATGGCACGAAAACGGTCCCGTTGTGGATTCCAGAGATTTATGTTGGTATACGGATGGATCCAAAACGGAGAATGGAGTGGTGTTGGAGTTTTTGGGCCCAACGTAAAAACCTCTTTACCCTTGGGCAAATGGCCTACTGTATTTCAGGCAGAAATACAGGCAATTGCCAAATGTGTTGACATTAATTTAAATAGGGGCATTAGAGGTGCGCATATAGCTATCTTTCCCGATAGTCAGGCAGCTCTTAAGTCTCTCCTTTCATGGGAATTCCGTTCCAGGCTAGTTTTAGAGTGCTTTGACCCGTTACAAAATCTATCCATACGGAAGAAGGTTTCCATTTATTGGATGCCTCCACACAGCGGTCATCCAGGTAATGAGGAAGCGGATGAACTAGCCAAGAGGGCCTCTGCTGCTTCTTTTATGGGCCCTGAGCCTTTTTGTGGCGTAATTCGGTTGACTGTGATATCTCTGATCAAAGAAGATGTCACTTTGACCGCTAAGGAGATGTGGCTGTCTTCTTCCGGTTTAAGACAGGCCAAAGCTTTGATACAGCCATTTACATATAATGGCATCCTGAACTTCAACAGGAATAATTTACGGCTTGTTACTGGTTTTCTGTCTGGTCACTGGACTGAACTATCCTCTGTGGAAAAGTAACCAAGTTCGTTCACCATTGTGTTGCTTGTGGTTGTAAGATGACGATATGACGACATCTATATCTATAAAGTATTCATTAAAATGACTAGCTATTTGCTTATTATTATTATATTCCACTTGATTAAGTATCACAGAAGTTATTGCATTTGAAAATAAAACCGACATAAGAAGTATATAAGTTAATTTTAAATATATAACGTATGTAAATAGTATAGTTTCGGCAGTAACAATATAACTAATTTTCATTTTAGAGCGCATTATAAAATTTCTTAGTTTTTCATACAAATAAAAACAGCTGTTGTACAGTTTGTCAAATAAGTGTTATAAAAAGTAGAAAGCACAGCAACAAATACATTTATTTCTATAGAAAAATTTTATTTTGACCAAAGCAGCTGTTTAAAGTTTTAATGTTAAAATCAGGTTTTAACCTTCAGTGTGAAAAGACTATAATAAAGTGATTTTTCTAAAATGCTTCATCGACGCTATAAAATATATGTGTTTATTTTAAAGACTAAAAACCTTTAAGAGTTATGAGCTTTGAAAAGTTTTCGTACACAGATGTGGTACACTTTGACACCCTCTACATCAGATTATATTAAAACTGGATGCCAAAATTTTTTTTTAAAAAGCTCTTTAAAATTTAATATTTTATTTTAAGTGGTTCTACTGAAACAATTTTTACAAAACTGAACACACACCCTGAGCTATCAAAAACACAAAATCTTGCATTAAAAAATTAGGCGGAGACAGGCCCATTAAAATTAAATTTTTTATCCCATTAATTTTTTGCGAAAATGTTCTATCAGATCTTTGCATTAAAGTCTATTTCATTTGGCAGGATTATTTATTTCGTATACATTATTTTGTATTTTGACCACTAGTTCAAAAGAGATATATTCACTACCACTTTTTTTGCTTTGGGAACTACTGTGTGGCGTAGAACAATTTTGACATCCTGTAAATAAGGTTGTGTCACAACATGGTGTCCTAAAATCTTATATTTATCACCATTTTTGGTGTCAGGAACCAATGCGCGGTGTTAGATGAACGCTTTAAAAAAATTAATATATCAAGGTTTTATTATCTCTCCGAATACTGGATTGGTGATTCGTAAGGATATTGTTCATACGCTTAATGTTCACTTATTTTTACTTACTATTACCTTGAAGTCACTGTGTGATGTGATGATTTGTTTGGGACTTGTAACCGTTGCAGGCTTGCATCCAATTGACAATGAAGATTCACTAGGAAGGGGCAAAATGTTCATTTCTACAGATTCCATGCTTTTCGTTGGGTTATAAAGTCGACCAATGGTATCTGGAGTAGGATGACTTGTTTTCGAGTTTACGTAGTTACTAGATCCGTCGCTATCATTCATAACATCTGTTTCAGCATGAGACATTACTGTCGGTACACCACCTTTTTATTATTGCTTATTTTTTCCTTCAATTAAGTTGTTCTACGTCTCAAAACCATTTGAATTGCAGAGGAAACCTAAAATATAGAGTACTATATAATATACATATATAAAATATAAACATATTAATAAAATAATTATATGTGCATGAACCTGAGTTTATCTGATAGTTACATATCGAACACACATACATTTATTGAATACAATATACTCAAAAACACTAACTTTCACTAAAGGTAAACAACTAGATAGTTTGTCCATTATTGTAAAAATTTATAGAAGGTACTTCCATAAAATGGTTTAAATACTCTGACTAACTTATGTATAGGCATATAATTTAATATTTTTCACTAGTTTGCGTATTTCTTGAGATAGCATTTTTTAGTACATTTGTATATCAAAATACAAATATTTTGTTGGAAAATGAAAATAATTTTTTTTCAATTAACCGTTTTGTGGGATGTTTTACTCAATATTAGATACGAATATAAAAATTCAAGAACTTGAAGAAAAACAACACAAACAAATACAATAATTAAATTTCATAACAAAATACTCGTAACTTAAAAAATAATACATATCAGCAATGCCAATTTACTTCCTTTCACACTTCTTTAACTGTTTGAATCATTTATTTCAAAAACCAGTCAAACAACAAAAAATTATATATTGAGTTATTGGGCGATTAGTGTTTTGTAAAGGTAAATACATCGTTCCATGCAAAAAAAAAAAAATAATAATAATATCCTTATAGGAGCTGCTACCTTTGAAAGTGATATAAGTCCTCTTCTTTAAAAAAAATTTATAGATACCTTCTATCGAAATTAATTATCATCTATTCAAAGGAGTGCGATTTGGCTATAAAATAAACAAACTTATTTGAACTATAATGGGCATTGTATTTTTTTTAAGTGGAATAAGTCCATTCCTTATAATATTCATTAATAATATGATGATCAGGGAAACCGTAAATATGCAATTGCATATTTTTTGTGTGACGTATTAATACGGTGATAAGATATTTATTTGTTTCAGAACTTTTTATGAATTTTGGCATTGATTTGTTAGTGCATATTTTTGCATATTTTACCCTTTAAAGCACGTTTTTGCATATTTCAGTCTTACACGCATACTTTTCGATGTTTAGGGCATATTTGATGCTTTTAGGGCATATTTTGATGCTTTATAGAGTTTCTTTACATTATGGGCCTGTGCCAAACGGTAGCAAAGTACTAGTGTAAGTAAATTTTTGACACTTCTGAGGTGAATAAAATTTTACTATCCCTAGCGGCTAGTAGAATTTCTGACACAACATATAAATTTTTGACAAGCAGCAAATAGGGAGCATAGTATCATAAAAGGTAAAACCACCGTCGTCGCTTCTAGCCGTCGCCCAATACATAGATTTTTACGTCTCTAAATGTATTTAGACTGTGAAAAATGCATTGTTTATTTTAATTTGCGAAAAATTTTACATTATATATGTAAAGGTGCTAAGAGGGTTAAGAAATACAACACAGGTTGGTGTGGTTAAGTTAAAGTAAAAAGAAGCAATTAGTCGTAAGAGGATCACTGAAGTTGACAAGTTGACCTGCGCTCATTTTTTAAACTTGTTTAATTAAAGTTGTCTTGTTTGAAATAATTAAAAGTGGTTAACATATCCTAAACTAAAGAGATTAAAAAGTTGTCTAATTGCCTTAATTGAAATACTTAAAATAAAAATACTTAAATTACCTTAATTTAAATACTTAAACCTATGTAACTTATCTTAATCAAAGTGAATTTCCAATACTTTAATTCAATACAATAATTCAAACAATTAAACTAATTGTTTACAATTATTCAACAGATTTTAAATAATTGAATTTGAAAACGAATAAACGTTAAATTTATTTAATTAAAATCTTTACCTTTACTACATTTACATTTGGGGGTTCAACCGTGTGTGAATTAAAAACAAAAAATTTGTTTTGTAAAGTAATAAGTGAACAAGTAAGAGTGCTATATTCGGCTGTGCCGAATCTTATATACCCTTTACCAACGTACGTACATATATATAGTATACAGACACATACATACATATTTGTTTTGTGAAAAAATTTATCATTTTTTTAGTTTCCATCTTTGGAGTTGTAATTTTCTTTCAGAAGCATAAAATATATTCAATTTATAAAGAAAAAGAAAAAAATTTTTAGACCTATTTAATTTTACATAACACAAAAAAGTTTTCCAACCCTGGAGTCATAATTTTGGATTTTTTTGATTATTGATACCAATCTAGTTCTTTAAAAAATACATAAAATATGTTAAGTGAAAAAAGCAAAAACGAAATAAGGAAAAACTTAAGGTCAGATTTTGTAAATTCAAACGATTTTTTTGTTTTGAAATTTGTATTAAAAAAATATTTTTTTGAAAAGAATTTTCGTTATTTTTCATACAAATTTGAAACGTTTAGAAACAAAATTTTTTACAAAATCTGCTTATTAGTTTCATTTAATTCCTTTAATATTAAAAACTTCAGTAAAGTGCGACTTTGAATCGCGCACGAAAGGTAGGCTTTTTTGAAGTTTTTTTTTCAGTTTAAACGATTTTTTCAGTTTTGTCGCTTTTTTCTCGTTTTGGCGATTTTTTCTGTTTTTGGAGGTTTTTTTTATTTTGGTGATTTTTTTCTGTTATTGGGATTTTCTTCATTTTGTAGATTTTTCTCATTTTGACAATTGTTTTTTCATTTTTGCGATTTTTTTCTGTTTTTGGGTTTTTTTATTTAGGAGTTTTTTTTTTCTTTTTTTTTCATTTTGGCGACTTTTTTCTGTTTTTTTGGTTTTTTTTTCGTTTTGGCGATTTTTTTCATTGTGGCGTTTTTTTTTAATCAATTTTTCCGGTTTTTCGCGATTTATTTTAGTCTTAGAAATTTTTTTTAATATGGCGATTTTTTTCTGTTTTTGGGTTTTTTTTCATTATGGCGTTTTTTCTTGCTTTGGGGTTTTTTTATTTAGGCGATTTTTTTCTCTTTTTTGGGGTTTTTTCATTTTGGCGATTTTTTTTCATTTTGTCGTTTTTTTCCTGTTTTGGGTTTTTTTTTCATTTTGGCGATTTTTTCATGTTTTTTTGGGGTATTTTTCGTTTTGGCGATTTTTTTTGTTTTTCGCGATTTTTTTCGGTTTGGCGATTTTATAATTCCTTGATTTTTTGGTTTTACCGTTTTTGAAAATTTCAAGAGTTTTGCTTTTACGGTTTCCAAGATACAGCAAGTTGTCAAAATTGCATAGTCAAAATTGCATTAACTGATGGAACACCCTTTAATTTAAATTGTTTGTAGTCTGTATAAAAATACACTAACCTTACAAATTTCAAGTGTATATACATATAATTGTATGTATATTTCATGGGATTTTAGAATTTTTCGTTGCTCGTTTTGGAACACCCTTTAATTTTCAATTCTCGTGTATTTGTTGTTGTAGCGGCCAAAGGTCTACAGACTGTGTCCAAATTTCAGGTCTGTAGCTCTTACGGTTCTCGAGAAAATACTAATATAGTTTTAGACATAGTTAATTTTACATAACACAAAAAGTTAAAGTTTTCCAACCCTGGAAACGTCTTTTTAATTTTTTTTATATTTTTTTAATTTAAAATACCAATTTTAGTCGTACTGAAGTGTAAAATAAATTTATTTATTAAAAAAAATAAAAATTTGTTTTCGGTAGTTACTTTTATATGGCAAAATATAGTTTACGTTTTCCAGCTCTGCAATCGTCTGCCCGATTTTGCTGAATTTCAATACCAATCTAAGTTGGACCATTTCTGATACATCAGTCCAAGAACGAAGTCTCTAGCTTTTCTGGGAGCTTCGGAAAACCGATTTCACGTATACCGGACGGACGGACGGACGGACAGACGGACATCGCTTATTCGTCATCGCTATTCATAAGGACCCAGAATATATATATTTTTTTGGTCGCAAATTAAAATTATGGAAATTACACACGGAATGACAAACCTATATATACCCTTTTCCATTTTTGGTAAAGGGTATAATAATATCTACTTCATCATTGAAATGTGTTAATAAGAGCGGAAAGTATTCAAAGAAAAAATGACCTACCATTTAAATTAAAGTACCACGCAGTAGTTGGTTATTTAAAATTGTAGTGAAAAAATATGTATTACTTAAATTAACCTCACTAACGGTTTACAAGTTTAAAGAAAGAAAAGAAAAAGTAATGATACCGTATGTCATAAGTCTCTTAAGAGAAAAAAATCATTAATACATAGAAACTGTAAAGGCGAGATATAAGTATATAAGTAAAGAAAAAAAAACACAAAAAGAAAAAAGATCGGAAAACTTGGTAGAATAGGTAATGAATAAGGATAAACGAATTGAAACAACAAAACCCAGTGAACAGAAAGAGCCATATAACACAAGAGCAAGAGTGAAAAATATAAATGCAAATCTAGAAGAAATTACGCTCAGTTTAATACAGCGAGAACAACTAAATTCACCACGGAATATTGTTCAAACTAACGAGTTGTCAGAACATAGTTTAAAAGAAAATTGTGAAAATGAACAATTAGACTTTAGAGTTTTAGAAACATTGCAAAAAAATAGATGACATTATAGTTCAAGAAGCGTTTAAAAAATTAAGTGACATTATCAGGAGCGGTTGGAAGCAATTGATAAAAAACGTTGAAGAAATTGAAAGTTTAAACAAAGAAGTGGAAAATAAACAAGTTTTTAATAAAGTTGGTGGAATAGCGAATGAACAATGACGTGAGTTAATAAGATTTCTTTCTATTAAAATCGAGAAAGAAGAAGTTGAAGAAAAAATTAACATTTCGGTCGAAAGCTTCGCAAAAATTATACCTGATTTCGATGGTAAAAATATGCCGGTAGGAAACTGGTTTGATATAAATTATTTTTAGAAACTGAGTGTTAACAATTACAGTGAACTAAAGAAACAAGTGATAAACGAGTTTAGCAAAACATATACATATGGAATTGTAATGAAGATGTTAAGTAGCAAACACAAGTTAGAAAACGAATCGTTCCACGAATACATGTTGCAAATGCGCAAAATTGCAGCATTAGGCAGTTTGGATGAACCTTCAATAATTCGGTATATAGTAGATGGGTTAAAAATTAAATCGGAACTCAAATATCAACTATACATTGCAACTTCGTTCAAAGAACTCTGCGAAAAATATGAAATTTACGAACATATGAAAAATTATTTTTGTTACGAGAATAAAAATAAGCAATATAAAAGTGCACACGTAAAAAGAAAAATGTTTCAATTGTGGCTCCACAGAGCATAAAAGAGCTGACTGCAAAACGTCATCAAAATGTTTTAGGTGCAATAAATTTGGGCACATAGCGAAAATATGTGCATCTAGCTCACTTAATACAAAAGATTATGAAAAAAATGTGAATATTATCGTGGACAAAAGTCGATACAAAACTGTAATTTTGAATGGTAAAGAATTGGAATGTCTCGTTGATATAGGCTCTGATATTTCGCTTAAGCGGGAATATGTGTTTAAGACAAACTTTCAAAATTGTGATTTGCTAGACTGTAATTATTCACTTCTTGGTTTGGGCAATAAAAACATTACCGCTTGAATGTTTTAGTGGAACTGTTACGTTGGATGGTATAGAAACAGAACATCTTTCATCGTTGTTCCAGATAATGCAGTTAAGTGTGAGGCTATTTTAGGCTACGATCTTACAAAGAAACTTAAACTTTATGGTGATGAAAACGGATTTAATTTTGAAAATAAAGAATTTAATGAAAATACTAATGACCTGAAAGTGTATAATATAAGTATGGTAGAAATCGATGATAACAAGGTGCAATATCAATGAAAATAACGCCAAATAATGAAATTAAATCATTCCGGCACTCACCAAGCCACCTTCCTATACAGCAGGAGCAAATACTAAACTCGCAAGTAGCAGAGGGGCTGGAGAAAGAAATTATCAGAGAATCGACGTCAGATATAGCCAGTAGAGTTGTGTTAATCAAAAAGAAAGGAGGTGACTATCGAGTGTGCATAGATTATCATCAGTTGAATAGAATGGTGTTGAAAGATTGCTTTCCAGTGCCCATTATAGACGAAGTTTTATTGAAATTACAGAAAGCCAAGTTTTTTATAGTGATGGACAGGGAAACCGCAAATATGCAATTGCATGTTTTTTCTTGTGTCACGTATTAATGCGGAGACAAGATATTTATCCGTTTCAGAACTTTTTATGAATTTTGGCATCGATTTGTTAGTGCATATTTTTGCATATTTTACCCTTTAAAGCATGTTTTTGTATATATCAGTTTTACATGCATATTTTTAGCATATTTTCGAATTTTTAGAGCACAATTTACGCTTTTAGAGCATATTTTGATACTTTATAGAATTTTTTTTTTATTTTAACCCACTTGGCACCACTACTTTTTAAAAGGACACCCTGTTCCGGAAAAAAGATATATGAAATTTTTTTTCTAGAAAGAGACAATTTTTCCGGCCCTATCTGGGTTAATATGCTTCCAAGTTAAGGGGTTGATCAACATTTTTATTTTCATTTTTCGCCTAAATCTCTGTTGCAATGTTCCATGTAGTTTATAAATTTTTCTTATATATTATGCAGTTTTACGGACGTTAGTTTCAATACAAATTCAGGTTTGCTATTTGTGGCGGACTCTGCCCCGAGAAGCCGTTGAAGAAACATTGTCAATGTATAAAAATTTATTCAAGTGAGACAGAAACAATTTTTATTTAAAATTTAATTTCTGCAATAAAAATTATAAATAAAAATCTTGTCTTATTTTTCAAAAATAAAGTTTCAAAGTCTTAATTCTGATATCGTGATCTTCTGAAATTGAAGTTAAATTCTTATGCATCCAATAAAAATTATTTTGTACTATTTGTTTTAGTCAAAATTTGTATGGTAATTTTGTTATTCTTTGTTTATTTTTTTGTCTTATTTTATATGCAAATGTTGTTAAATTTTTTATTAAAAAATATATTTTAATTTACAAATAAACCAATTTATTCTATTTTTAAGAGCATATTTTTTTACTTTTAAGTGCATATTTTCAAGTTTTTAGTGCATATTGAATGCGCATAAAACACTTTTTTTAGAGCATATTTCTGGTTTCCCCGGTGATGGATCTTGAAAACGGGTTTTTTCATATTCCTGCTGAAGAAAACAGCAAAAAATATACAGCTCTAATCACTAAACAAGGGTTATACGAATTCAATATAGTACCATTTGGTTTTTGCAACTCGCTAGTAAATTTCATCAGGTACGTCAGTCATATATTTCAAAAACTTATTAATTCCGACGTCATGGAGCTCCATGTAGACGATATTATTATATATGGCGGAACGGTTGAAGAATGTTTAGACAAACTAAAACTTGTTTTAAATACAGCTCCTAGGTTTGACTTAAAGTATAAATTATAACAATAATTATTATTAAAACTAAAATTGATTTTTTGGGCCATAGAAAAGGGCAGTGTTTCGCCCGGCAAAACAAAAACGAAAGCTGTTGCAAAATTCCCAATCCCGAGGAATATAAAAGACGTGCAATCTTTCCTCGGATTGATGGAGTACTTTAGAAATTTTGTGCATGGCTATGCCCATATAGCAAAACCGTTAACTGACTTGTTAAAAAAAAACGATTTCACATAACTACAAAAGAGTTGCAAGCAATTGAGCAGTTAAAGATAATCATCACTAGTGAACCAGTTTTAAAAATTTGGTTCAACTCTTGTTAAAGTTTTTAATGGAAGACTACACCCTGTTTATTATTGGAGCAAAAGAGCGTCACCGCAAGAAAGTAAACTACACAGTTATATCATGGAGGTAAAAGCAGCTTACCTTGCGTTTAAAAAATTTCGAACAAATAAAAATTTTCAATCAAACAACATCTAAAAAAGGTATCCCAAGAGATGTGCCGAAATGGGTAATGTAGATGCAAGATTTTTGTACACTGTTGAACACATACCAGGTAGCAGAACAAACTTCTGACTGATAGACAGGCACTCTAACCAATATGCTAACAAACATCCTGAATAACCATTTAAATTATTGTGCAAACATTCTTATACAAAAATTAAAAATATAATGAAAAAAATTGTATCTATGTCTATTTATAGATATGAAATAACAAGACACCTCATAAAGTCAAGAAGATTTCCTTATTAAAAAAGTCAATAAGATGCTTTACACATAATCATATAGGAACCTACTAAAATCAAGAAGAAAACCTTATTGAAAAAATCAATAAGATAGCCTAATAAAATCAAGATAAAAACCTTTTGAAAAAAATCAATAAGATAACCTAATAAAATCAATAAGAAATCCCTATAGTTTACAATTTATAAGAAAACCTAATAGAATCAAGAAGTTTTTCTCTATGGATTGATTGTTTGGTGCCAAAAATAACGGAAATTGAGTAAAAAAATTTTTAATAATAATTTTTCTTATTGATTTTATCTGGTTTTCTTCTTGATAGAATTAATAAGATTTACCACATAATAACAATAAGAAATCTCTATGAAAAAATCTTCGCTTCTTTCTGCTGGGATACCCCTTAGCCAAAAACGTTTCATAGAGAAAACATTCTTGATTCTATTAGGCAGTTTTTTCTCTGTATATGCATGCGATACAACTACAATTTTATATATCACATCTGGAGAAGAAGGTTACACAGATTGTACGAAATTGTGTAAGATGAATAATACACAATAAAAAACTCACTAAAAAATGTATCGATAAAGGCGATATTCCGTTGCACACCATACACATTGACCACTTGGGGCCAATGAATTCAACGTGTAAGCAGTATAAATACATTTTGGCAGTAGTACACGGGTTTGGCTATTCACCACAAAGACAACAAATACTGATGAAAATGTGAAACATCTTTCGATATAGTCTAACACGTTTGGCAATCAGAGTCGTATTATTAGCGACAAATGATCAGCGTTCACGTCAAAAAATTTCAAAGAACACTATGAGTGTAATTCAATTGAGCACATTTTTACTACAACAGGAGTACCAAGAGGTAATGGGCAGATTGAGCATGTTATTCGCTGCATTTTATCCGCTATCTTAAAGTTGTCGCATGAAGACTCGTCAAAATGGTATAAATACGTTGGGCAGATGCAAAAATCTTTAAATTCCTGCACTCACAATTCTACAAAATCTACACCATTTGAAATTTTATTCGGTACCAAAATAAAGATCATGCCAGAAAGCAACATTCTTGAAATACTCCAGGATGAACTCGTTAATCAGTTTGATATGGAACGTCAGCAGTTGCGAAAGGAGGCTAAGCAAAACAAATCATGCAGGTTAAAAAAATCTACAAGAACGAGTAGATAAACATCGAATTCACATTAAATATGCAGTTGGTGATCTTGTTGCTATCAAAAGGACTCAATTTGTAGCGGGCAAGAAGTTAGCCAACGAGTATTTGGGTCCGTATAGAATAGTGAAGGTAAAACGCAATGGGCGATATGACGTTTTGACAGCATCAGAATTTGAAGGTCCAAGCAACACATCTACATGAAGCCGTGGAGAAATGCTGAAGAAGAAGTATTGTCATCGGAGACCGATGACTAACAAGATGGCCGAATGTAAAGGTGCTAAGAGGGTTAAGAAATACAACAAAGGTTGGTGTGGTTAAGTTAAAGTAAAAAGAAGCAATTAGTCGTAAGAGGATCACTGAAGTTGACAAGTTGCCCTGCGCTCATTTTTTAAACTTGTTTAATTAAAGTTGTCTTGTTTGAAATAATTAAAAGTGGTTAACATATCCTAAACTAAAGAGATTAAAAAGTTGTATAATTGCCTTAATTGAAATACTTAAAATAAAAATACTTAAATTACCATAATTTAAATACTTAAACCTATGTAACTTATCTTAATCAAAGTGAATTTCCAATACTTTAATTCAATACAATAATTCAAACAATAAAACTAATTGTTTAAAATTATTCAACAGATTCAAGCATTAGTTAACAAACCATGAACACGTTAAAAATATGTTTCTGGAACGCAAACGGCATTCGCCAACATAAAAATGAACTTGAGCACTTCCTTACGGAAAAAAATATTGATATAATGTTGGTCTCTGAGACTCATTTGACTTCGAGAAGCCTTTTTAAAATTTATGGCTACACCTTATATGATTCAAAGGACCCGAGATGAAGAGCATGCGGTGGATCAGCAATTTTAATAAAGTCAAGACTCAAGCATTATATTATTGATAACATTTGTGAAGAACATTTACAAGCAACGAATATTTGTATTGAAAATTTTTCCAATAATTTTGTCATATCATCAATTTACTCTCCTCCTAGATTCGCAATTACTGAGCATCAATACGAGGATTTTCACAAATCTCTGGGTCCTTGTTTCGTAGCAGCTGGCGACTACAATGCTAAACACACGTTCTGGGGTTCGCGTCTTATTACACCCAGAGGTCGAGCGTTGTTCAATACAATTTCCAAAATGGGCTTGGATGTTATTTCAAGTGGGGAGCCCACTTATTGGCCTACTGACATACATAAAATTCCGGATGTAATAGACTTTGGCGTTATGAAAAATATCTCTAGGGATTTAATTCAAATTGAAGCTTCTCTAGATCTCTCGTCCGATCACTCTCCCACGATCGTTACAATTTGTAGCCCATTAAGAAGTGATTTACCTCACCCATATGCCAATTTGATAAATCGTGTAAATTGGCTGCGATTCAAAAAATATCTTAGTAGTCATTGCACGGAAAACATTACACTAAGAAGACCTGATGATGTTGAATCTAACATTGCCAATCTTAACGAAAATATTAAGCAGGCTGCTAAACATGCCACTACCTCCTATCCGCAGACTGGGTTTAATAGACTATATTCTACAGATATTAAACGTCTCGTATGTGAAAAAAGAAGAGCTAGAAGGGAATGGCAACAGCACAGATCACCCCAGAATAAAATTAGATTTAAAGAGTGCACTAAACGACTCCAAGAGCTGCTTGCACATGAAAAAAGTGCATCTCTTAAAAACTATCTGGAAAATCTTGATGTCACACCAGCATCTGATTACTCTTTATGGCGTGCTGCTAGAAAGCTTAAAACACCCGTTGAGTTTAAACCACCTCTGCGCACATCTACCGGAGGTTGGGCAAGAAGCGATACTGAAAAAGGTAACATATTTGCTGCCCATTTAAAATACGTATTTACCCCAAACACATGTACTGGTGTAATTGATTTGCCAAATGTAGTCGCTCTACCCCCTCAACAAATAAAGTTTAAGACGCGTGATGTGCAAAAACTAATTTCTGAACTCAACCCAAAGAAAGCTCCGGGTTTTGATGGAATTAGTAACCAGATGCTAATAAAGTTGCCTCGTATTGCAATTAGAATACTGTTATTTATTTTTAACGCCATTTTACGACTGCAGTATTATCCAAATAGCTGGAAGCTTGCCAAAGTTAAAATGATTCCAAAGCCGGGCAAAGACCTTACCAAGGCTGAGTCATACAGGCCAATAAGTCTCCTATCAACAATGTCAAAGCTTTTCGAAAAACTGCTCATGACAAAATTGTCCCCAATTCTAGTTAATAGTGGGTGCATACCGGACCATCAATTTGGTTTTAGAAGTCAGCATAGCACCATTGAACAAACTCATAGATTGGTCCAATTTATAAGAAGAACATTTGAAGAAAGGAAGTATTGTTCTGCGCTGTTTATCGACGTTTCTCAGGCATTTGATAAAGTGTGGCATGAAGGCCTAATTTTAAAATTAAAAACATACCTGCCAATAAACGTTGTAAGTCTTTTGAAAAGTTACATTACTGCCCGGAAGTTCACTGTTGTGGAAGGAGACTTTATGAGCATGCCTGAAACTATCTCATCCGGTGTGCCACAGGGGAGTATACTGGGGCCAGTTTTGTATTTGATTTATACTTGTGATATGCCTCTGAGCAGCAATATCCACACTTCCACATTTGCTGATGATACAGCCTGCCTTAGTATGCATGAAAATCCTTACGAGGCATCCCGATATCTTCAAGAACACATTACCCAGCTGGAACTATGGTTAAACTTATGGAGAATTAAGGTAAACGAACAAAAGTGTGTTCAAGTAACATATACATTACGAAGAGATACGTGTTTACCCATTCGGATTAACAATCAAGTTGTCCCTCAACATACTCATGTGAAATATCTTGGTATACACCTTGATCGACGGCTTACTTGGAAACACCATATTGACTCTAAGTTAACCCAAATGAAACTAAAATTAACTCAGGTACATTGGCTGATTGGTAGAAATTCAACCCTCAGTCTAGATTGCAAACTTTTGATATACAAGTCTATTTTGAAACCCATATGGTGCTACGGAATTCAACTATGGGGCACTGCTTCAGCTTCCAATGTCGAGAGAATCCAACGAAGGCAAAATAAAATTTTGCGATTAATAACATCGGCTCCATGGTATATAAAAAACTCAAATATACATCGTGATTTGAATATGCCACTAGTGGTTGAAGAAATTGCAAAATATGCAGGCAAATATTTAACAAAACTCGAGTCACATCCTAATCCGCTTGCTCGTAATATTTTGAACTTTACTGGACACGTCCGCTTAAAAAAGAGGGATACAAGTGCTCTTATACTCAACACTCCAAATGGGACTGCTTGAAAATACTTTTTATTTTATTTTATTTTTTCTTCCTTTTGATTATCACTACTTATGTATTATTTATAACTATCTCTAAATTTATGTCCGACAGTGGTCGGGCCTAATAATATGATTTAAGATTTGAATACTTATTGTTAGTTCATATTTGAAGATACAATAAATAAAAATATGTATTAAAAAAAAAAAAAAAAAAAAATTATAAATAATTGAATTTGAAAACGAATAAACGTTATATTTATTTAACTAAAATCTTTATCTATACTACATTTACATATATATAATATGATATAATTCTATGCTACAGGAATATTGTTTTATATAAAAATGTCCTCTTAAAAAATGTTTTGGTATCCGGCGCCTTGTAGTAAATTTTTTTGCTTCGCCGTCGCATCAATTTTTTCATCAGCTTTTTTCTATGCTAATACGAATTTGTCAAAACTTTACATTGCCAAAAAAGATATCATTTGGCACAGCAGAAATGTGAAATTTTTTGCCCACAGGAAAATATTTTTTTTTAGCATAGCACTTTTCTACCGTGTGACACACGCCCTATATAATAATAATCAGGGACAGGGGTTTCATGCAAATGCATGTTTTTTCCCTTAAATCTGATAGTGGCAAGAACGAAGTATATTTACGAAACATTGAATTTGCGTGAAAATGGCATCGTTTTGTTAGTGCATATTTTTGCATATTTTGCTGAAAATGCATATTTTGCTTAATATGCACATTTTGTTATATTTAAATGCTTTTGTGTCATATTTTGTCAAAATATGATATTTCAAAATATATTATTATTGGCAAATTATTAATGCAAGACTACTTTTTTGGCAAATTAATTCGCTTGCATTGTTTTAGAATTGTAAAAGAATTTAACAAGCACACAGACCTACCAAATATAATGAAAATTGTCATTTTGATGAGTTCAATAAGAAATTGTCTGCTATCAAAGCCAAAAGTAGTCAAACATCTTTGCGAAAACTTTATATTGTTAAAAAAAGGATAGAGGTGTCTTAGGACACCCGGTTATAGCTATATTGCTTAAGGCGGTGTCAGAAAAAGTGTGAAGCAAAATGTGTATGACACAATAAAGGCTTTGACAACACTCGCTGTTTGTTTCGATTTCTCTGATGCCACTAAATCGTTTTTTATGTAAATTTACCGAAATTTTAATATAAATTTCATATGAACATGCGATTTTGGTCAAACAAATTAGGAAAAGTATATCAACTGACTGTCAAATTCTCTGCAAATATTTCAAAACGTTTCCATTTATTTCCCATTATATTATTTTCTATCGGCGTAAAATTAATTAATGTATTGTTTGTGGACGGTGGCGGCTGTCATCCGGCTCACAGCCGATCGGCTGTGCTCTCTGGTTTGTGCTTATGTGCTGTGCAAAAACAAAACAAAAACAAATTGAGCAATCATACTCGTTGTTTTTGTTTCACTCACTTCTCACCTCAAGGAACGAAACAAAACAAAATCAAACACTTTGTTTCGTTTATTTTCGTAATCTGCTTTTAAGTACAAAGAAATCAAAACAAAAATAAATATAACTGTCATAGTGTCGATTATTTTTGTCACAAATATCGCGCAATAAATAGCATAGCTATAAAAATTACAACAGATTAAAAAAATCTAATAGCTAGTATTCAACTCATTATAATGGTTGAGTTAAATAAATATGTATGTATATAACATTATATAAACAGAATTGTTTATATTTCAGCCGATTACATCCACATATGTTACAAGGCCTCTTTCAATGCACAAAAGCGTTCTAAGAATAAATTGATAGAACTTCACATTCGAAAATATAAAAAATAATAAAGTTTTTGAATGAAAACAAATAAATATGTAACAACATTTTTCTTTTTCTATTTACGTATCGCTTCTTTACTGCAATATAAACATATCTCGAAAAATGCCTGTTTGGAGTTAATAATGCAGAAAAAATCGTTATATCATATTTAATATTGTGTATAAACTTAATTTAAAAAGCTTGTACACGCACTTCTTGAGAAAAAAATATATTTTTATATCTTTAATTAGTTGTATGTAAATTTAAAACTTATCTTTTGAACAATTTTTTTTAATATGTGCTTATTTTATTGTTTTTAATGCATATTTTGCATATTTTAGGCACCTAAAATACATTTTTTAAATGCATGAAGTCCTTGTCCCTGATAATAATATATGTATTCTTGGTCAAATTTTTTATTTTTCTTTTTTTTTCGTCTAAATCTCATTTCCAATGTTCTATGGATGTAGTGAATACCCAATAAGCAATTTTGCTTGAAATCAAGTGTAAAACAACTGTTATTCAAGCCACACATTCAATTGCCAATGGTTGAATTATGCTTGATTTACACTTTATTTCAATAGCATTCTCCAGTGATATGGGAACTTGAATTCAATTCGAACAATTCAGTTGTATTACAGTGTAATTCAAGCCTTGAAATACAATATATTTCAAGCATTTTAATACAGCTTACTTCAAGCCTTGAATTACAGTTTAATTAAGCCTTGTATTACAGTTGTATTCAAGCCTATTTCAAGCTTCAAAAACAATGCTTTTAAACTAGAAAAGAAAGTACAATTAACTTGTTTTTTAATAATAAATTTATTATTTATATATACATACATATGTATGTGTATATGCTTATATTTTTGTATATAAATAAGTATTAACATTTCAAATACATTTTTGAGTGGAATAAAAACAAATTTGTTTTTCTCAAAGTTTTCAAACATTACAATTTTTTTTTCGACTGATGACCAATAATGTTCAACCGTTGCATTGTTTACGAGAAAGTCGTTAGCAAATTTTATATTGAACTCGCTGGATGAAATCGGGAAATCAAAATAACTTGTTAGATTAAGAATCTGCTGTGATGTTAAAATACGACAAGGTTTTTCTTTAAGGGAGTTTATCCTATACAAGTTTTCACCGATGCTATATATGTTGTTTGGCCGTTTTGTAGAAAAATGCATATTATTTATATAAACATAGTTTTTATTTTATTATTGATTTAGATATTATTGATGGATCTTCCTCCAATAGGCATAAACGTTCTTCTACAATTCTTTTATACAGTTGGCTACCAATTTGATGATGTTTCCTTAATTTTTTTTTATTTGCTGCAAATAGTTTTCAAATGGGAATGCACTAAAAGAACCCAAATCGCCATAAGTTTTTACATCGTCAACTAAATGCAACAAGCAGTGAAAGTTGAACGTAAGCAAAGTTTCATCAAAAAATGAAGGGATTTCTTTTAAAAATTCTTTAAGCATATTATTTTAAACACAATTTTAGTTTTTATTAATAATTAAAATACTTATTTGACAAGGTTTGAAAATATATGTATGTTGTTTGTTTTTTTATTTGAAAATATTTTCAAACTTGAAAATTACTTGAAAAAATGCTGGAATTCAACTTTGTTTCCAGTCAAACTTCAAGTGCTTGAATTTTAATTTTTTGAGTGCTTATTGGGTAGTGTACACATTTGTATTATTTATTACGAAACACAATATAAGTTTCAAATAAATACAGTTGCTTTGAATAAAACTAATCACTCCACATTTATACAACTTTTTATGATTTAATAAAAATATTGCACGTTAATTTCAATAAAAATTTGGTTTTGCTATTTGTGACGGACGTTGCACCGATTAACATCAGTAGAAGTTGAAAGAAAATGGTCAGCACATAAAAGTATAAATCTAAGTGATATCTATCCAAAATACATTTCCACAGATTAAATTCTGATATAGGGATATCTTTTGAAGCAATAAAAGAAATTTAGTAAAAACGCGAAATGGCTACATGATGAAAAATGTTGAGCAACATTGATCATTTCATATGAAAAATTTGACATGTAAACAATATTAACTAACCCCTTCATACGTTTTCCCAAGATAAACAGAGAACTATTTCTGCAACATTTTTTCATGAAGAATTCGAGCCTGTTTCTTTTTCATGTATTTTGACAGCATTCCACGTGAAATTCTGAACAGGAAACAGTGAAATTAACGAAATTCAAATTATCAAGAGTCGACTGTATAAATAAATAAATGCATTCACGTTTTGTCTATAAGATTTATGATCACAAACTGTTCCATCATTCTAAAAATTTAATCAAATTAAATTCAATCCAATTATATCATTAATTATTGTACACATTCGTTCATTCAATTGTGAGGACAACTTACAATGCATGTATGCAGAAACACATACTGACATTCCACAGTAAACGAACGCACCAATGTGAACCCATTGTGTAAGTTTTCAAAATAATGCTTCATTCAACAGATTTTAAATTTTATGTACACAAATGGGTATCTATGTTGGATGCATGTACGAGTATGTACATATACAGGGTGAGGCAAATGTAGCCACGCGATGTTCTTTGAAGTAATTTTGAGCGGATGTAATGGCTTCTTTTCTCAGAGTATCAGAAGCAGATTTACGGTTAGTCAAGAGTAGAGATGCTAATCGGGACAGGTATTTTGAAATCCCGAGCCTCGGGACTTAGTGATGAAGTCTCGAAATCCCGAACCGGAACCCCGGGATTTTCTGGACTTACAAAATCCAGAAAACATTGTGCACAAATGTGTGTCTTAATATTAAAAATAGTATTTTAATTTTAAAATTTTTTTGCATATTTAAAAGGTACATACAGACGAACATATGTACGTAATGGGTGTTTTTTATTGAGGTATAGAACTTTAAGTTGGCATCACTTTTTTAACTGGCGGCCATTTTGTCAGCTGTCAAGTGATTAATATTTAGTTTGGTTTGCCATTTCATCATGAACAGGTTGACAAAAGAACAAATCGTTCAAATTTATTTCGAAAATAATGGTTCAGTTCGCGAAGTTTACCGCAAGCTCCGTCCATTTTATGGTCGACATAATCGTCCATCAGAGCAATTAATTCGGTTAACCATGGATCGTTTTCGCACTACGTTTACTCTATGTGATAATACGCATCCGCAGAGACGTCGAACAGTGCGCACCGAAGAAACAATTGCCGCTGTAGAGCAAAGTGTTGAAGAGGACCCGAATGAATCGATTCGCCACCGTGCACAGCAATTGGAGCTTTGTCCATCAACTTTATGGAAGATTTTGAAGATTTTGAATGTGGATGAGTTGTGGTTCCAACAAGACGGCGCTACATGCCACACAGCGCACGTCACAATCGATTTATTGAAGGAAACATTCGATGAGCGCATAATTTCGCGGAATGGACCTGTCAATTGGCCACCAAGATCGTGTGATTTGACATTATTGGATTATTTTCTTTGGGGATATGTGAAGTCGCTCGTCTACGCCAACTAACCAGAAACGTTAGGGGACTTGGAAGCCAACATTCGTGGCGTTATTGCCAACATACGGCCCCATATGCTCGAAAAAGTGGTTGAAAATTGGACCTGTAGACATGGCTTTATTCGAGCCAGCCGCGGCGGCCACATGCCCGAAATCATATTTAAACATTAATGGCATAAAATTATCCTTCCAATAAAGCCAAATTGATGGACATTAAAACGATTTTCTTGTGTTTTATTTCAATTCGAAGTTCTATACCTCTTAAAAAAACACCCTGTACTTATATACTTATATAATTCAGATATTTAATTGCAAATTTTCATTGAAAAGTGCAATGTATGTAACATTTTTTCCTAGAAAATAAAACGCCATCAGATATATTATGTATATACAATATAATATTATCTACTAAAATATTTATTCAAAGCAAAATATTTATTTTAACTTTTTATAACAGGGAGTTTATAATATTTTTTTTTTTTTTGATTATTTTTAATCTACAAATGTCTAAGCGAAACTGACATTTACCCCATTTACACAAAATATAGCATCTTCCGATATGGTGATTAATTGTTCTCCACCCAGTACAACACTTTATTTATAGGGCTATTTCTTAGTCCTAAGCGTCAATTTACATATGAGCATGTATTTATTGCAGTCTATTTCTCATTTTACTTTTGCTCAAATTTCGAACTGAAAATAATGTTTCTATACATGATGAAGATGGAGAATAAAAAGTATAACTTCAGCGATTCGATAAATATTACTAAAAAGCTATTCATTGAAACAGTTTAGGGGATTTGTCCCCAAATTGGGGATTTTTTCGCGATTGGGGATGAAAACTTCGTATTGGGGATCTGGGGATTTGTTGGGGATGATAACCAAATGTTAGTGGATATTTTGGTGATTTTTTATAACTGATTGTTACAAGAATGATTTTTGAACTAAGAAATATGCGTCAAGCAAGTCTAAGAATGTGATTTACTATTCATACCCAGTAAAAAAAGACACTCCAAAAAAGTCATGAAAATGTAGAGTTTGCGATCTGGAAGTAGTGCAAATTTCGATCCGATGTAATGATTTTTACATAGGGTTGTCATTGCAAGAAGTTCTCTTTTTCGATGCCTGGTCACCGAATTGGAAGCGATTTTAAGAAAAATGTCCTTTTTTGTGTTCTATGATAATATTTTCATCTAGTAAAAATGGTTAATAGTTACCTATTTTAACAATTAGTTTCTTTTTATAGGAACTTAAGCGCGAAACAGTATTTTCATGTAAATTTAAGCAAATAACTTACAAATTTTAGACCAAAATTAGTTCATAAATTTCTTCAAAATAATCGATTTTATTAAAATTCTGCGGAGTAATTTCTAAAACTATAGACGAATTACAAGGTTTTATATGACTAAAATAAACTTCTACTTGGTTTTCTGCTAACTATCGGCAAATTAAAATATCGATTTTTTGGAAGTAATGAAAATGTAGTTCCTTTAGAATGACTTCCAATTTTTTTTACTGGGTAGTGAATGGTTTCTAATAAAGAACGAGTATCAAAGCAGATTAGCCAATAATGAACACTACCAAAATAAAAATACGTAACAAAATGTAATATGATTTGTTGGAAGCAGTTCTTAGAATAAACACATACTTTAAAAATAATTAAATTTGTTGTGACAAATTTAATCCTTTTGCTAAAATGCTAAAGCTTTTGAATACAAGTACTATTTACAACACAATTTCTGAGGCTGATGAATCAGAAGATTTCGATTCTGAAGTTTTTGAAATGGTAAACTTTGGCTACAAATTTGTTTATATTTGTGTACATTAATGTCCTGCACAATACCATTTATAAGACCTTTCAAGACAGCGAAATATTCTAATATTAGAATATTTCGCTGTAGTAAAGCATTTGAAGAATATCTCATGTCTAGAAAGGTCTTATAAATGGTCTTGTGCAGGACTTTAGTGTACATTAAACTATGTGTATTTTTTTTTCTTAATAATATGAGTTTTATTGTTTAAAAATGAAAATTGACATATACAATCGTTTGAAAATAAATGTGGAGTGAAATTACTAAAGCTGGGGAGATTCCTTAAATGTACTAAATTAACCATTGGTATACTATTTTACTTTTCGAGTTTGAATAGTACCAACAAAAAATGCAATTGCTACAATTTTGCCAACCCGGATTTGCCGGCAATAAAAATTGTTTTTATAAGCATAATAAAAATTTCCTTTGCACTAGTGATTTCCTTTGTTTCCTATAAGTTTTCTGTAAGAAATAAATGGAAATCAGTTGACCTTGAAGGTTTTTTTGGTTCATTAGATTTCGAACTGAATCAGTTTAGTAGTTTAAAAGTTGTTGCCTTTTTAAAATTTATGGCTACACCTTATATGATTCAAAGGACCCGAGAGGAAGAGCATGCGGTGGATCAGCAATTTTAATAAAGTCAAGACTCAAGCATTATATTATTGACAATATTTGCGAAGAACATTTACAAGCAACGAATATTTGTATCGAAAATTTTTGCACTAATTTTGTCATATCATCAATTTACTCCCCTCCTAGGTTCGCAATTACTGAGGACCAATACGAGAATTTCTACAAATCCCTTGGCCCTTGCTTCGTAGCAGCTGGCGACTACAATGCAAAACATACGTTCTGGGGTTCGCGTCTTATTACACCTAGAGGTCGGGCATTGTTCAACACAATTTCAAAAATGGGCTTGGACGTCATTTCGAGTGGGGAGCCCACTTACTGGCCTACGGACATACAAAAAATTCCGGATGTTATAGATTTTGGAGTCATGAAAAATATTTCTAGGGAATTAGTTCATGTTGAAGCGTCTCAAGATCTTTCCTCCGATCACTCTCCCACGATCGTTACAATTTGTAGCCCACTAAGTAGTGACTTACCTCACCCGTATGTGAAGACGATCAACCGTGTTAATTGGCTGGGGTTCAGAAAATATCTCAGTACTCATTGTACGGAAAACATTATACTAAGAACATCCGAAGATATTGAATTTAACATTGGCAATCTTATCAAAAATATAAAACAGGCTGCTGAACATGCGACTACCTCCTACACGCAGACTGGATTTAATAGAATTTATTCTACGGATATTGAACGTCTTGTAAGTGAAAAAAGAAGAGCTAGAAGGGAATGGCAACAGCACAGATCACCACAACATAAAATCAGATTTAAAGAGTGCACTAAACGACTCCAAGACTTGCTTGCATTTGAAAAAACTGCATCTTTTAAAAACTATCTGGAAGGTCTTGATGCCACACCAGCATCTAATTACTCCTTGTGGCGCGCTGCTAGAAAGCTTAAAACACCTGTTGCGTTTAAACCACCTCTGCGTACATCTACAGGGGGTTGGGCAAGAAGCGATACTGAAAAAGGTAAACTATTTGCTGAGCATTTAAAATCAGTATTTACCCCTAACTCGTGTACTGGTGTTATTGATTTGCCGAATGTAGTGGCGCTACCCCCTCGACCCATAAAATTTAGAACGTGTGATGTACAAAAAGTAATTGCTGAACTTAACCCGAAGAAAGCTCCGGGTATTGATGGAATTAGTAACCAGATGCTAATAAAGTTGCCTCGTATTGCAATTAGAATCCTATTATTTATTTTTAACGCCATTTTACGACTGGAGTATTTTCCAAATAGCTGGAAGCTTGCCAAAGTTAAAATGATTCCAAAGCCGGGCAAAGACCTTACCAAGGCTGAGTCATACAGGCCAATAAGTCTGCTATCAACAATGTCAAAACTTTTCGAAAAACTGCTGATGACAAAATTGTCCCCAATTCTAGTTAGTAATGGGTGCATACCGGACCATCAATTTGGTTTTAGAAGTCAGCATAGCACCATCGAACAAACTCATAGATTGGTTCAATTTATAAGAAGAACATTTGAAGAAAAGAAGTATTGTTCTGCGCTGTTTATCGACGTTTCTCAGGCATTTGATAAAGTGTGGCATGAAGGTCTTATTTTAAAATTGAAATCATATTTACCAATAAATTTTCTGAAGCTATTAGAAAGTTATATTACTACCCGGAAGTTTACGGTTGTGGAAGGAGACTTCATGAGTGTGCCCGAATCTATATCATCCGGTGTGCCACAGGGGAGCATACTGGGGCCAGTTTTGTATTTGATTTACACTTGTGATATGCCTTTGAGCAGCAATATTCATACATCTACGTTTGCCGATGATACAGCCTGCCTTAGTATGCACGAAAACCCTCACGAGGCTTCCCGATATCTACAAGAACATATTACACAACTGGAACTATGGTTAAATTTATGGAGAATCAAAGTAAACGAGCAAAAGTGTGTCCAGGTAACATTTACCCTGCGAAAAGATACTTGTTCCCCTATTCGAATCAACAATCAAGTTGTTCTTCAACATTCACACGTAAAATACCTTGGTATACACCTTGATCGACGGCTTACATGGAAGCCCCATATTGACTCAAAGCTAACACAAATGAAACTGAAATTAACTCAGCTACATTGGCTGATTGGTAGAAATTCTTCACTCAGTCTAGATTGTAAACTTTTAATATACAAGACGATTTTGAAACCAATATGGTGCTACGGAATACAGTTATGGGGCACTGCTTCAGCTTCTAATGTCGAGAGAATCCAACGAAGGCAAAACAAAATTTTACGCTTAATAACATTGGCTCCATGGTATATAAAAAATTCAAATATTCATCGTGATTTAAATATGCCACTAGTGACTGAAGAAATTGCAAAATACGCTGGCAAATATTTAACAAAACTCGAGTCACATCCTAATCCGCTTGCCCGTAATATTTTGAACTTTACTGGACACATCCGCCTAAAAAAGAGGGACACATGGGCTCTTATTCATAGCACTCCAGATGGGACTTCTTGAAAATACTTTATTTTTTTCCTTTTGACTATCACTACTTATGTATTATATATAACTATTACTAAACTTATGTCCGACACTGGTCGGGCCTAATTATATTTTTAGATTTAAGATTTGAATACTTATTGTTAGTTCATATATGAAGATACAATAAATAAAAAAAAAATCATGCATTCAAAAAAAAAAAAAAAAAAGTTGTTAAAAAATTTTGTGGCATTTTTCGACATCCATAGCAGCGAGCCGATTCACTATCTTAGGACATCTAAGTTAGTTCAATATGTCTCAAATGCGCCGAATTTGCTTTCGATCCTTTGACTAGTTAAGTTACGAGATGTTAATATACATGTATACACATACACAAATTTTCATAAATATGTACATTAATATTTGCAGCATCGACTCCCATGTTGTAGGTAATTTCCATAGAAACCCAGTAAAAAAAATTGGAAGTCATTCTAAAGGAACTACATTTTCATTGCTTCCAAAAAATCGATATTTTTAATTTGCCGATAGTTAGTAGAAAACCAACTAGAAGTTTATGTTAGTCATACAAAACCTTGTAATTCCTCTATAGTTTTAGAAATTACTCACCAGAATTTAAAAAATATCGATTTCTTTTTAAGAAACTCATGAACTAATTTTGGTCTAAAATTTTGAAGTTATTTGCTTAAATTTACATGAAAATACTGTTTCGCGTTTAAATTCCTATAAAAAGAAACTAATTGTTAGAATATGTAACTATTAACCATTTTTCCTAGATGAAAATATTATCATAGAACACAAAAAAGGAAATTTTTCTTAAAATCGCTTCCAATTCGGTGACCAGGCATCGATAAAGAGAACAAGAAGTTCTCAATGACAACCCTATGTAAAAATCATTAGATCGGATCGAAATTTGCACTACTTCCAGATCGCAAACTCTACATTTTCATGACTTTTTTGGAGTGTCTTTTTTTACTGGGATAGATTAAAAATCGCTAAAACTGTAAGGAATGCCAAAAATTCGTCAAGAATCGCGAAAATTACGCAAATTTGCAAAAACTTATTAACAGCGGGGTGCTATTTTTTTTTAATCTGCAAAACTGCCAAGAATCTGAAGAGATGCAAAAAGTTGCTTTTATCGCAATCTTTGCAAAAAATCGCGAGAAGTTGCAAAATTTTAAAAAAGCCATAATATTGATTAAAAATCGCCAAAAATGTAAGGAATGCAAAAAAATCAATAAAAATCGCGAAAATGACAAAAATTCGCAAAAAGTTAGTAAGAGTCTAAAATTTTTTAAAAATCGGCAAAACTGTTAGGAGGCTGAAATCATGCTAAGGTCGCTTTTATCGCGAATTTTTTACAAAATCGCGAGAAGTTTCAAAATTTTAAGCAAGCCATATAATATTGATTAAAAATCGCCAAAAAAAATTTAAGGAATGCAAAAAAATCAATAAAAATCGGAAAAATTACGAAAATTCGCAAAAAATTACTAACAGTCTAAAAATTTTTTTTAATAATCGGCAAAATTGTTAGGAGGCTGAAATCATGATAAAGTCGCTTTTATCGCGAATTTTTCACAAAATCGCGAGAAGTTTCAAAATTTTAAACAAGCCATATAATATTGATTAAAAATCGCCAAAAATGTACGGAATGCAAAAAAAATCAATAAAAATCGCGAAAATTACGAAAATTCGCAAAAAATTACTAACAGTCTAAAAATTTTTTTTAATAATCGGCAAATTGTTAGGAGGCTGAAATCATGATAAAGTCGCTTTTATCGCGAATTTTGCACAAAATCGCGAGAAGTTGCAAAATTTTAAACAAGCCATAATATTGATTAAAAATCGCCAAAAATGTAAGGAATGCAAAAAAATCAATAAAAATCGCGAAAATGACGAAAATTCGCAAAAAGTTAGTAACAGTCTAAAATTTTTTAAAAATCGGCAAAACTGTTAGGAGGCTGAAATCATGCTAAGGTCGCTTTTATCGCGAATTTTTCACAAAATCGCGAGAAGTTTCAAAATTTTAAATAAGCTACTAACAGCGGGATGATAACAAAGTCTAATATTTAAAAAAAAAATCGGCAGAACTGTTAGGAAACTAAAAGCATGCAAAAAGTCGCTTTTATCGCAAAGTGTGCAAAAATTCGCGGGAAGTTGCAAAATCGGAGGCAAGCTGGAATAAGAGTGTTTGTCTTCTTCAGAATCGCCTGAAATTTTTTGATTTTTATGAAATTGTAATTTTCCTTATTTTTTAATCACCCGAATCCACCATTAACATTTCTGCACTATATTTTTCGCATAGTGCCGAATTTTTTTTTTGTTTTTTTTTTTTTTACTTTTTTGCTTATATTATATTTCAAACTATTTTTATTTTTATTTTTTTTTTCTTCTTTTTAAATGTTCGACATTTTTAAACGTCTAACAACACTTACAACAGGTCGTCCACAACTACCACCGTTGTAGCTAATACAATCTACAATCTACAGTAGGTTGTGAATTGGGTAATTGATATTGCTAATGGAGGTAGCTCATTTCCAGTGCTTGCAATAATTGCCAACAGTTTTTCATTGACAATTATTTCGAACCTGAAACGTCAAACTCGGTCTTAATACATATATGTAAGTTCGACTTTTCTGTATTGCGTTTGGCATTTGGATAATATTAGTGAAACTGACAAAATAAATTGAAAAAGGAAGATAAGTCTCTTGAAAACGTGTGTAGTAAAATAATTTGTAAAGTAATAAGTTTATAAAAATATAAATATCTAGTTGTTCCGCTCTACTACGTGTTTGTCAGAATATTTACAATTAACTTTGGTGTTATTTGTTCATTAATTACTATCACATGTAATTTGGCTTACAAAGCGATACGAACTTTAGCCTGAACAAATTGTGAGTACAAAAAATGTTTCGTTTAACCGCATATTTGCAACCGACTTTAATTTTTGCTATGCAGTTTCTCTGTTGACTTTTGACATATGATGAGCTACTTTTTCTCATAGCCTTAACATACTTAAGTAAGTAAAGCAATCAGCAAATATTGTTCCGTTATTGTTATATTGCCAACATATTTATTAAATTATTTATTGTCATATTGCCAACATATTTATTGCCAGTCTATTGCGAGCCTGCAACACGAGATGATTGTCTTTGACACTTCTAGCTTAGCTTAGATTTTTTAAGCAATTCAGAATACACAGATTTATTGCAATTATTTTGCCGATAGCCACCTCTTTACAACGGATATTAAAATTTATTATTACTTAGCGATTTAAATTATTTTAGGTTTTTTAAACCAAATTGAAAGAAATATAATATTTCAAATAAACCTCCATTTTATATACAAACCTATGCATATCGTATACTAAATCATAAACAGTCATAACTCACAACTATCAAAATGGTTTTGTTTTTCATAAGCCAGTCAATCCACTGAACAAATCCTTAACGACTGCAAAAATTTCATTTGTCCTAATTTCAGACTATGCAAGTCCTATTGCTAAGCTGATTCGTTTGAGGTTTTTCCTAATTCCTAATTTTGCAGGCGTAAATAGAACCCCAATTTAATGTCTATAAATTTCACATACAATATTCGTATTCGTATTCACGAATATCGTTTCAAATATTCGTATTCGCGAATATCAAAAATTGACATTCGTTACATCACTAGTATGTACTATCTTCAAAAAGTAGCCCAATTAAAATTTTCCAGCAGGTCTAAAAAAACGTATTTGAATAATACATTTTAATATTGAGGGTGTAACTGACTTTCTAAAAATTTAAAAATTGTCTACTTAAGTATGCACACAGTACATAGATACAAAAATATAACAGTACATATATACACATACATATTCTCACTGGTTCACTGTGTTATTATCTAAGTCAGTGGTGTCAAAAATAAAACTATAGTTGTATGTGTGAGAAAAGTTGTTTCATTCGTCTCTGAAGTACATAGGAAAAAATAAATATTTGGAACAAATGCAGTTTAGTAAATCAGATAAAAATAAATAAAAAGGTGCCTATGTGATAGAAAATTAAAAAATAAGAAGAAAAAATTAAATAAAAAAGTTGGCGGCGACCCATATTTTCCGAGTTATGGTGCTCTGAACATTTCATAGGAAACTGTGAAAAATCTCAAAAAAGAAATTTTTAAATAGCTTATCGGATAGTAATGTGAAAAATAAGAAAAAACAATTAATCAAAAAAATTGGCTGCAGCCCATATTTCCCGAGTTATTGGTGCTTAAAGTTTAATTAGAAAGTGCAGTTTAGTGAAAATGCTCCAAAAACAGCCAAAATTTCTTTCAAATACATAATAATTTCTTTCCTTAAACGTTCTACAACATCAAACACATTAAATATCGCGAAAAGCATTGGTGATCATAGAATATTTTCCGCATACCACTTCTTTTCTTTCACTGTATCTATAAACAAATTAATACACCCGCTACGCATGTATTCTCGTCGCTGTCTCATCGACGACTAAATGAAAGAGAATAAGAATATGTGTGATTTTACCTACTACAATTGTGCCATGAAACTGACATCAATGATCTAAGTACATAGCAAATGTGCGGAATTCTGGTGTACAGTATACAAAGTTCATATTCGTACACCCTCAACTTTAAAAAAAGAAAAACTTTTATAACCAAATAAATAACTATAATATTTTTATTTTTTTACGAATTTATAAAAAGAGGCTCTTTTTAACAAATTAAATATCTAAATGTCATTTCGAACAATAATTTTATAAAAAAAACAACGGAGTTCACTACATATCCTTAAGAAACAAAATTTCGTTCGTTCGCTACAAAAATCCTAACAATTTATTTTAAAAAATTAGTTTTAGTAAAAAAATGGCTAAATTTTTCTTTTGTAGGTTTAAGAATATGAATTTTGTTTTTAAAAAATAGTTCTGCTTTTCTTTAAAATAAGGTTTAATAAAATTTATTTTTATCTAACTGTTTTATTAAATACAACCTCTTTAAACAAAATCTTGCAAGAAATAAGTCATTTAAGATATTACAAGGCAGTGGGTTTTTTTGATTGAGGGTGTACGATTATGAAGTTTGTATACTGTATGTATTTAAGTGTGCAAATACATATGTAATGGCTAATAAATCAATGAATAATTAAATATTGTTTAAGTTAATTTTCATTAAAAATTAAAATGTGTTTAAATACACTTTCATTTTTTCAGTGGTTAATTAAAGTTATTATCAAATTAAGTTGAAAGTACGGTAGCACTACAATATTTCCAAATATTATGGAAAGCTTTCCAAAAAACAGCTGTTCAATATAAATAAGAAAGTTGATTTATCAATTTGCAGAAAAGTGAATTAGCAAAAAACACATTTTATGATACAAAAAGAGCATCAGAATGAATTTTTCTATTTATATATTTCATGATATGAAAATATGTGTTACATATGTTGTAGATTTGCGAAAATTAAACGAAATTCATTTTAATACGACCACATGATGTTCATGTACGTGCCTTCAATAAACACACACATGCACAAAACATATGGTGTGTTTGTAAAATTTAAACAACACTTAAATCTACAGTGTTGGCTGTTTAAGTTTGATTTAATTCTGCAGTGAGAAACAAATTTTTGTGTTTAAATATGATTTAAAAATAAAATACAAATAATCATTGACTGATTTATTAGCCCTAAGTATATACGCATCCCAGTTGACCAAGAGTTTCGTTAATGGTATCGATTTCGAATATAGCTCGAACATTTATCGCGTAAAACTTTCGAGAATGTCACTAAAAAATTAATCGACTAAAGTTTACCTGTCGCTCAGTTTTGTACCAAAAAACATTCGATTTCTTAGGTTCACTACCAATATAAAAAATGAGAGAATACCGAACTAATATCGATATCACAAAAAGCAATCAGAAACTGTAAAACCCACTTGACCTGAGATTCGATATAAACGAATGCTCACTAAAGCAAAGAAATTTCAAAACAAAAATGTTCGATATTTGTTCGCAAATCTAAAAAGATTCGTATGTTCGATAAAGCTTCGAACTTCTTTCGATAGTTTCTCGAATGTGTGACGGTAACCGAATGGATGTGTACTAGTCTGTTAGTCTAGAGGTACCAAGTTCAAATCATGACAGCACTGTAAGTAAAAAACAGACACATACCTACTTACATACACATGTGCAATAATTTTTTTTTTAAATTTATTCTTTATTTGCAATTTATCTTAAGAGATTAAGCCAATTTGCTCAAGATTATTACTATAACATACATATCAGTTTTCAGTAAAATCAATAATATTATCTGCATATTTATATTATAATTATAATTATAACATTTTTATAATAATAATATTATAATAATAATATTATAATTCATTTAGTTCTTATATATACATATAAAAATAATAATAAAAAGCAAACAGAAAGGTATTTTTAATAACAAATTATGGTCTAAGTGGGAGATCTAAAATACGAACTCTTTCTCAATCTTATAAATTCTTCACTTTCATCTAATAAAGAGATGGCCAATAGATTAATTGGATCGCTTAACCATTGTAGGTATCGACTGCTATACTTATTTATTTCGTCTTTAACATAGGGAATATCTAGGTCTAGGTGTAGTGCTTTATTTGTTATATACCACGGCGCATTAAATATCATTCGTAAGGTTTTTGCCTGAAATCTTTGGAGAATTTCAATATTGGAATTACTCGTTGTACCCCAAAGTTCAATGCCATAAGTCTATATGGGCTTTATGATACTTTTATAGAGATGTAGCTTATTTTCTAAACGTAGTTCAGACTAAGCGCCAATTGCCCAATAAATTTTTTGAACTTGTAATCCAGTTGTGTTCTTTTTGCTTTTATGTGAGCTTTCCATGTTCAACTCCGGTCTAAATACATGCCTAAAGTGTCACTATTAGGGATTTGCGAGCCGTACATGTAATTTGATGGGAAATCACCTCATCTTAGACCAAAGACCACATGTCTAGACTTGTTTTCGTTAACTTTTATATTCCAATAGTTTAACCATGTCTGAAGTTTATCCATCTGCTCTTGGATTAAATTAAATGCTTCTGATGTCGACGTACTAGTTGCTAGGAATGCAATATCATCAGCATATGTGGCTACTGTTATTTCATCTAAATGAGGCATAGCTGGAGTAAATATGGTATAAAGTAGTGGTTCTAAAACGCTACCTTGTGGTACTCCGGCTTCCATTTTAAAAAAATTAGATAACTCATCATTAACTCTTACGTAAAAGTAAATTTCACTTAAAAATGATTTTATTGCCAAATAATAGGGCGCTAATAATAATAGAGTTTTAATTTTGTACATACTCTATCGAATGCCTGTTGAATATCTAGAAATACAGCCGAACAGTTTTTTTTTTTATTCAAATGCCTTCATAATTTCTTTGATAATGCGGTGGCACTGTTCTGGTTTTCCGTGTTTGTAACGAAATCCAAACTGATGGTCTGGTAGTATAGAATAATTCTCTAAAATAGGAAATAGTCTTTTAAGGAATATTCTTTCGAATATTTTAGAGAATGTTGATAACAAACTTATAGGTCTGTATGATGTTAGATTATTTTCAGGTTTATTTGGTTTATGAATCATTATTATTTCGGCACATTTCCATTGAATAGGAAATTGTTGAAGTCTTAATATAGAATTGAACACCATTGTGAGAAAAAAATTCCTTTTTCTTGGTAAGTTTTTAAGTACTAAAGGATCAATCTTGTCGTATCCCGGTGAGTTTTTTGTATTTAACATCTCAATTTCTTGACGAACTTCCGAAGGCGCAAAATGTTTAATTGGTACAGAAAAGAATTTGCCTCGATAGCCTAGTGGATGTGTGCTAGTCTGTTGGAATGGAGGTACCATGTTCAAATTCTGCAGCGCAAGTTAAGGAATTAAAAAAAAATAAATTAGTAAGTTTAAATAAATAAATAAAAAAATAAAATTTCTTTTTTACTTTTGCTGCTGCCTTTTTGCGATATCTTAATTAGTTCGATATTCTCTCACTTTCGATATTGCTAGCGAAACTTCGAAATCGAATGTTTCTTTTGACAAAACTGAGTGACAGATGAACTTTTTTCGATTCATTTTTGAGTGTGTTATTCTCGATAGTTTTCCACGATACATGTTCGAGATATATTCATAATTGATAGCAATAACGAAAGTCTTGGACAACTGGGAATAAGTAATTTTATTTTTTAATTTATTTATTTTAACTTGTTTTTTTTAATTATTTTTTTGATTCCTTAACTTACGCTGCAGGATTTGAACACGGAAAATTTTTTTCCGTTTAATTATTACACACATGTAAGTACTTCTATTTTTCTTTATTTTATAACTTACAGTGCTGTCATGTCTCGAAGTTAGTACCTCTAGACTAACAGACTAGCACACATCCACTCGGCTACCGCCACACGTTTGAGAAACTATCGAGAGTAGGTCGCTTTAGCAAACATTTGAATTTTTTTAGATTGGCGAACATATATCACACAATTTTGTTTTGAAATTTCTTCGCATTCGGCTATATCGAATCTCAGTTCAAGTGGGATATGATCTGACCGTACATATATATACGTACGTGTATCTATATTGAGCGGAAGTTTGTCTAATTTATGTTGATAATTTATTTATTTTTTACCAAACTTATAGTAGAAAATTTTATATCACAAACGTTAAAAATTTGTAGAACGTATGCAAACCTAGGGTATTATTTTTTGAAAAGCCAAAGAACAACGCACCGATAGAATTTATATGAAAAACTAAATGATATTTCAACACAATTTCGAGTGTCTAATGTTTGTTATAAAATAATGTCCTTAAATTTTAGATTCAACAGGCTTTTTGAATTGATTTTTTTAACAACTACATATGTAGGTATATACACCTTTTTTTTATGCTATTTTAGATTACGTTTTTCCAGGTCCTTATCATGCTGTTTATAACACCGAGGAACAAATATGCACATATATTTAATTAAAATGACAACTGATAGTTATTTTATATATTTTTTATTTTTATTGTATGTATATACATTCATACATACATATATAGGTGTATATATATATATATATATATACATATATATATAATATGGTCGCTCACCTTTTCTTTAAGCATGAACAATACTTGCGTTTAGAAAACTAGTATGAGTTGTTATTATATTGCACTATTTTATTTGCTTCGGCATTTGTACATTATGTAGTTTATATATTGTGAAGTTAGTCTTTTTATTGAGAGCTAAACAGTTTTCAGTATAGTAATTAGTTTTACTTTTATATAGGAATGTATGTATATTATTTTCGCTTAACCGTTTTATAAATATATTTACTAAATTATGTTTACGCATCTATTGCTAGAAAATAAATGAATGCATGAATTGCTTGGTGGTCTTTATATACTCGGACCCAAAGCAGGGTTAAAAAAGTAATAAAATAATTTAAAATATGAAAGGAAACACATATAACAATAAAAAAATTTTTAAATACAATTATTTAAATTTTAACGTTACGGCTGTTGTGATTGTCACACGCTTTAAAATAAATAAATAATATTTTAACACCATCCATACATTTATGTTTGTGCTGGTGATAATTTTGTGTTAGATACATACTTATTAGTAATCTGCACGAATCTACTCTCTTTTTAAATTACAGCAAGCTAATAAATTTAAACACAAACACAGTACTGGACAAGTACAAATCAAATTGAATCAGCCACAAAATATTTTCGATACATGTTCCTTTACATCTGACTGTTGAAATCTCATCTTAAAATACGTGTGCTCATTAGTGGATTTAAGACTCCTCATGCCTTAAGCACTCATTGATATGCCAACACAGCATAATTTTCAGCAAAGTATTTTCAAGAAGTTACATCTGGAGTGTTGAGTATTAGAACCCTTGTGTCCCTCCTCTTAAAGCGGATGTGTCCAGTAAACTTCAAGATATTATGATATTATTAGCGAGAGGATTAGAATGTGAGTCGAGTTTTGTTAAATATTTGCCTGCGTCTTTTGCAATTTCTCCAGTCACTTGTGGCATATTTAAGTCACGATGTAAATTTGAGTTTTTTATCATGGATTGATGATATGAACCGTAAAATTTTATTTTGAACTCGTTGGATTTTATCTACATTGGAAGCTGAAGCAGTGCCTCATCAGGGCTGCCAGAATTTTTGCGAATAAAATCAACATTTATCGGAAAGAAAATCATATTTTGAAGAAAAAAATCATCACTAGTCCAATTTTTTTAAATAAAACAAGTAACAATTGACATATTAACAGTGGACAAAAAAAAAACTATTCGACGTACACCAATTTTATTTTATTTTCATCAATAAAAAAATTTTTACTATCTTATTTTACAAAAAGAATTTGGAAAGCATTTTCAAATTGTGCTCTATAAAAAATTAGATTATTAAATTAACTTATATAAAAATTGCATTAAATGAAAAATTGGTTAAGAAATTCAAACAAAAAAAGTATTCGACGTTGCCAATATTCTTATCATATAAGGTATGTAATTATAGTTGTTTTAGAGGCAAATTGATTTTCCTTGGCGACGAATGAATACATTCCGGACCGATTTTTCGTCACTTCTCTGAGAGAGTGGCGTTGGCTGAAGTAGTTAGCACTTTGACTACAAGGTCCTGGGTTCAATTCCTGTATACAACAGTCATTAAATAACAACACCACGCATTTTTCTGATGTACATTAGTGTCGCCTTGTATCAGTTGTTGTAGGAAAGTTCAAGTGATGAAGGCATAGTCCCTGGTCACTGAACTATACCGACTTCAACAGATACTAATCCTAGTGTAACATCAGAGTGCCCTCCTTCCTTGTGTAGCAGAATCATCGGCGAAGTAAAATAACCAATAAAATGACTACTAACATCAGAGGTGCTGCAACACTGCATTATTAAAAACGTGCAAAAAGCAGAGTTGTAAAAGAATGAAGCTTTCCTGTATCTCTTCCTTCACCACCTATCTTCTCTATCACTATCCCTAGGTAACACCTAGTAATAGTAGTAGGCATTAATTGCCTGAGTGTTACTTCTCTTTAAAATAAAAAATAAAAAGCAAGATGACTTTTTTTCTTTTTCTTGTAAAGTGACGTTTTCTTATTATTTTTTTTTTTCAAATGACCCCAGAAGAGGAGGGAGAGTTGTGCAAAATTAAAAATCAGCATTCGAGAAAAAAAAATCTAAAAATCATAAATTGGCCCAAAAATCATCAAAAATATGATAAAATCATCATTCTGGCAGCACTGTGCCTCATAGCTGAATTCTGTACCGGCATATAGGTTTCAAAAGCGACTTGTACATTAAAACCTTACAATCTAAACTGAGGGTTTAATTTCTACCAATCAGCCAATGTTGTGTACATTGAGCTAATTTTAGTTTTATTTGTGTTAGGTTAGAGTCAATATGATGTTTCTATATAAGGCGTCGTCACCAGTGAATGTTGATTAACAACTTGATTGTTTATTCGAATGGGAGAACAATTATCTCTTCGTAGGGTAAATGTTAGTTGAATACACTTTTGTTAATTTACTTTAATTCTCCATAAGTTTAACCATAGTTGCAACAGGTTAGTATGTATCTGAAGATATCGGGATGCCTCGTGAGGGTTTTCATGCATACTAAGGCATGCTGTATCATCGGCTAATGTAGAAGTGTGGGTATTACTGCTCACAGGCATATCACAAGCATAAATTAAATAGAAAACTGACCCCATAGATAGATTCGGGCACACTCATGAAGTCTCCTTTCAGAACAGTGAACTTCTGAGCCAGAATAAAATTTATATAGAATGTTTATTGGTAGATATATCTTCATATGTCTTCATGCCATACTTTATCAAGGCCTGAGAAACACCGAAAAAGAGGGCAAAGCAATACTTCTTTGAACATTAAAAGACATTTGCTTTTTACATGTAGTTATTTATTTAAACAACGTCTTTGAAGGAGGTTCCCAAAGAAGAGTCTTATAATTATTTCATATTACGTAGTTAAACATAATTATCTTATCTATTTTTGAACTATTTTTTTTCGTTTGTTTGTTGTTCTGTAAGAAATATCTTAGTATATATTTGAATATAACAAAAATATTTATTTTTAAAATTTATTTCATATTTATTTTTAAAACTTTTAAACTTAAATTTTAACAATTCCCATAAAAAACACTAATTAAAAATATTTATTATTCATAAAAAAACAAAGTTACAAAACAAAAGTATTTGTTTATTAAAAGTACTCACGTCAAAAGTTGTGCTATTGCGGAAAAGCAAAATTGCAAAATTAAAAAAAAAAAAAAAATTTTCACAACAGCCACATTTGTGGCTTTTCTTTTTGATTATCACTACTTATGTATTATTTATAACTATCACTAAGCTTATGTCCGATATTGGTCGGGCCTAATAATTATATTTAGATTTAAGATTTGATTACTTATTGTTAGTTCATTTTTGAAGATACAATAAATAAATATGTATATGAAAAAAAAAAAAAAAAAAAAACAACAGCCACATAAAAAATTATTTTGCACAAATGATGCAAAATTATCAGGGTCTGAGTAAGTGCAAGATTATCAGAGTAAATTTTGCAAAGTTATGGAATTTTTAATGGCATTGCCAAGCCCAAAAAATTGGACAAAAAATAAAATAAAATAATATAAAAACAGTAAGTGTAAGGAATGTGAGAACTTTTCGAGTCGAAAAAATTGTTATCATCCTGTGAAACACATGGTGAGTAAAGGTACGGTCACACTTGACAAACATTTGCCTAAAAAAGAGTAACCAGTATGTACTAATGAGAAATCTTTTGATTCAGACACGTGTTTGTTAAGCTCAATAGTTTCCAATAATATTGCATTCTATAACTATGCCTATTTGTGCAATACGAAACTAATTAACTTAATAAACCCGTGTCTGAAGCAACAAATTTTGCATTAATATTTACTGGTTACGCTTTTTTGGGCAAATGTTTGTCAAGTGTGACCGTAGCTTAAGAAGAAAACTGTATTTGTTGACATTTTTGTAAGTTTATATAAGTTTTTATGTGAGTAACCCTGTGTAAAATAGGACAACCAATATAATTATTTAATTTTTCTCGATGCGAGAACTTCTCACAAGTTACAGAAATGTGGTACTGATATACACAAATTTCTGTTTCAAATGAAAAAAAACAAGTGGTTGAAGATGCGTTTTATACAAATAAATTAATTAAAAAATTATAAATTCATAAAATTTTAAAAATTCTTTCTGTGTCGTCAAAACGACTAAGTATAAAATTTGTGTAACTTTGAGAACTTTGGATGCGTGTTTCTAGTGCTTCATTATTTGTTGTTATTTGTTTGAGTAGTTTGCTTTCAGTTTTTGAGTATATAATAAATAAATTCAGTAAAGTGCGACTTTGACTCGCGCACGAAGGGTTCCGTACGTTGGGCTTTGAGCATTTTTTTAATACAGTGTTTGTTTACGTTTTTTCAGCTGAAATAATTTTTTTTGATGATTTTTCGTTTTTTTCACGTTTTGGCGATTTTTTAAATTTTGGCGATTTTTTTCATTTCGGTGATTTTTTCATTTTGGCGATTTTTTTAAATTTGGCGATTTTTTTATTTTGGCGATTTTTCCGGTTTTCCGCGATTTATTTTCGATTTAGAATTTTTTTTTAATTTGGTGCTTTTTTTCGTTTTGGCGATTTTTTTTTGATTTTGGCGATTTTTTTTCGGTTTGGCGATTTTATAACTTTGAGATTTATTTGTTTTACCGTTTATGAAAATTTCAAGAAGTTTGCTCTTACGGTTTCCAAGATACAGCAAGTTATCAAAATTATATAGTCGAAATTACATTAACTGATGGTACACCCTTTAATTAAATTTTTTTTAAATTTTAGTGTTAATTGTTGTAGTCTGTATAAAAATACACTAACTTTACAAATTTCAAGTACATATACATACAATTGTATGTATATTACATGGGATTTTAACATTTTTCGTTGCTCGTTTTGGCACACCCTTTAATTTCCAACTCTCATGTATTTGTTGTTGTAGCGGCCAAGGTTCTACACACTCTGTCCAAATTTCAGGTCCGTAGCTCTTACGGTTCCCTGCGACGGACAGACGGACAGACGGACAGACGGACAGCGTAACGAAAACAATAGGGTTCCATTTTCACCTTTGGTGTACGGAACCCTAAAAAAGCAATGTGAGTCCGATCACAGGGAAGATGTGTAAGCATCTAGTAAAAATTTTTTTAAGTTGGAAGTACTTTAGCTTTTAGTATATTTTTTTTAATTAACCAATTAAAAGTATCAGAACTTTCAATATTGTAAGTACATAGGAATTTGCTGGTCTTAGTAAATGGGCACACTGCAGTATACATATATGTATGTACTGCATCAAAAATTGCAGTAAGCAGTAAATTTACTGATTACTGAAAAAATTCCGTAAATTTTTAATGATAATGAAATTTAATTTGCATTACCAGTAAATTCTTAGGGCCGTATTCATAGTTTTTTTGTTCTTGTTGTTGTGTACGTATTGCAATTAAAATAAATTCAGTAAAGTGCGACTTTGACTCGCGCACGAAGGGTTCCGTACATTCGGTTGTGAGCATTTTTTTAATGTGGCTTTTTTGAAGTTTTTTTTCTCGTTTTGGAGTTTTTTTTCTGTTTCTAGTTTTTTTCAGTTTCGCGATTTTTTCATTTTGGCGATTTATTTTCATTCTGGCGATTTTTTCTGTTTTTGGGGTTTTTTTCATTTTGGCGATTTTTTTCGTTTTGGCGATTTTTTTTGTTTTTGGGGTTTTTTTCATTTTGTCGATTTTTTTTTAATTTTGGCGATTTTTTTCATTATGGCGTTTTTTTAATTTTGGCGATTTTTCCGGTTTCTTGCGATTTATTTTAGTCCTAGTGATTTATTTTAATTCGATGCTTTTTTTGTTTTGGCAATTTTTTTTTTGTTTTTGGCGATTTTTTGATTTTTTAGTTTTACCGGTTTTTGAAATTTTCAAGAGCTTTGCTCTTACGGTTTCTAAGATACAGCAAGTTGTCAAAATTGCATTAACTGATGGAATACCCTTTAATTAAATTTTTTTTTTAATTTTAGTGTTAATTGCTGTAGTCTGTATAAAAATACACTAACTTTACAAATTTCAAGTGTATATACATACAATTGAATGTATATTACATGGGATTTTAAAATTTTTCGTTGCTCGTTTTGGAACACCCTTTAATTTTTAACTCTCATGTATTTGTTGATGTAGCGGCCAAATGTCTACATACTGTGTCCAAATTTCAGGTCCGTAGCTCTTACGGTTCTCGAGAAAATACCGTGACAGACGGACGGACAGACGGACAGCATAGCGAAAACAATAGGATTCCTTTTCACCTTTGGTGTACGGAACCCTAATGAAGCAATTATCAAGTTAAATAAAACAAACAAAAACCAGTAAATTCCTATGTGTTTACAATATTTTAAATAAGTTTGTATTGCTTCTTTCAAACACTAATACACTCATACACAGCTCACACCGATTTATAACACGGTGTGCATCTTAGGTAGATGATCTTACTCAAAATTTGTGATTGTATTGTGAAAAAGATTTTTACCCCCTAGCGTATAGATGTTTACACATAAAAAAAAGAAAAGTAGGTTGGATCGACAAAGAACTGGAAGGTTGTTTTTTCAATGTAAATATGACGGGCAGTAGAGATTGGACCTTGATGATGTTCTGGCTTTCACATGTTTTCTTGTGAGTTCGAATTTTAAAACACATGCTACGCCTGTTTAAGTTAAAATTTAGAAAATACAAATTAATAGTATGTATGTGATCTAGCATCCGAATTTCGAAGAACACAATTTGGAAATTGACGATTTCTAGCTTTTTGATTTTGAGCAAAAAACTCGTATTCTTTTCACAAGACTGTTAACAAGGTGTGGAAGCCAGAACATACACGATAGAGTACGAACAGTACAAAAGTTGATCAGAAAAATTGGAGTTTAATAAAAGAAACCAAAGGAAAAGCTTATGACGATATATTTCTTAACATTTTAAGAGAGAAACAAACTTAAAAAAATCTTAAAACTAAGTAATAAATATTGAAATCCAATTAACATTTACGAACAGTCATCACATGGGCAATTTGTCAATTTTATAGTAAACAGTAATTTTCGCTTAATTGATTTTCTAAAATGCGCGATTTTTGTTGCAATTACTGAGAAATGATTATGTATGTATTTATGTACATATGTACACATGTGTAGTATATACAATGAAAAAAGTAAATAAAAATATATGATTTTAAGAGTTGGCTCATCTTTTTATGTAGTTTTACCAACAACCATTTGTGAAAATTTTCAAGTATTAATTAACCGGCACTTTTGTTTGGGATTTCGGAGAAAGAAATTTAATGCAGTAATTGTGGAGGTAATCACACCGCTAACTACAGAGGATGCCCTTTATATTATTTCGTTAAACAGGCTATGCGTCAAAAACCTAAATTAGCTCCAGCTCAATCAGCGAACGCTAACTCCGCCACTTTTCCTCAAACTAGCCAGTCAGTTACTTCACGTGTATCGTATGCCGATGCTGCTAAGACTAGTTCTATTCCCACACAAAATTTTCCACCGCCAAATAATTCAACGAATGCAAACTCAAGCTTTAACTTTAGTCGCCTTGAAGCTACTATTGAGAATCTGGTGCTAACTATTAATAATTTGACAAAAAATGTGACTAGCATGATGCAAAAAACTTTGCGAATGCAGGCATTAATTAACAAGCCATGAACACGTTAAAAATATGTTTTTGGAACGCAAACCGCATTCGCCAACATAAAAATGAACTTGAGCACTGCCTCATGGAAAAAAAATATTGGTCTCTGAGACTCATTTGACCTCAAGAAGCCTTTTTAAAATTTCTAGCTACACCTTATATGATTCAAAGGACCCGAGAGGGAGAGCATGCAATGGATCAGCAACTCTAATTAAGTCAAGACTCAAGCACTATATCCTTGACAACGTTAGTGAAGAATATATGCAAGCAACGAATATTTTAGTAGAAAATTTGTGTGCGAATTTCGTTATATCATCAATTTACTCACCTCCCAGATTTTCAGCTACCGAAGATCAGTATGAGAAGTTCTATAAATCGCTTGGATCTTGTTTCGTGGCAGCTGGTGACTACAATGCAAAACATACGTGCTGGGGCTCGCGTCTTGTTACACCTAGAGGTCAACCGCTGTTTAATACAATTTCAAAAATGGCCTTAGATGTCATTTCGAGTGGGAAGCCTACTTACTGGCCTACTGACGTAAGAAAAATTCCAGATGTTATAGATTTTGGCGTCACGAAAAATATCTATAGGGACTTAATTCACGTAGAGGGCTCTCCAGATCTGTCCTCCGATCACTCTCCCACAATAGTTACAATTTTCAACCCACTAAGGAGTGATTTAACTAACTCATATGTAAAAAGGATTAATAGGGTCAAGTGGCTAGGATTCAAAAAATATATTAGTAGTCACTGCGTAGAAAACATTCAGCTAAGATTATCTGCTGATATTGAATTTAATATTGCCAATTAATGAAAATATTAAACAGGCTGCTGAACATGCCACTACCTCCTATCCGCAGACTGGCTTTAATATAATTTATTCTACGAAAATTGAACGTCTTCTATGTGAAAAAAGGAGAGCTAGAAGAGAATGGCAACAACACAGATCACCCCTAAATAAAATCAGACTTAAAGAATGCACTAAACGACTCAAAGAGCTGCTATCGTCGGAAAAGACTGCATTACTGGAAAAGTATTTAGAAGGTCTTGATGTAACGTCAACATCTAATTACTCTTTATGGCGCGCTACTAGAAATCCTATAAGACCCGTTGATCTTAAATCACCACTGCGTATTTCGACCGGAGGCTGGGCAAGAAACGATAGTGAGAAAGGTAACTTATTTTCTCAACATTTAAAATCTGTATTCACTCCCAATTCATGTACGGGTGCTGCCGATTTACCGAGTGTAGTATCTCTACCCCCTCGTCCCTTAAGGTTTAAGATGCGTGAACTACAAAAAATAATTGTTGAACTCAACCCGAAGAAAACTCCAGATATTGATGGCATTAGTAACAATATGCTGATGAATTTGCCTCATATTGCAATAAGAATCTTGCTATTTATTTTTAATGCAATTTTACGAATGCAGTATTTTCCACATAACTGGAAACTTTCCAAGATTAAAATGATTCCAAAGTCAGGCAAAAATCTTACCAAGGCTGATTCATATAGGCCTATAAGCTTACTTTCAACAATTTCAAAGCTTTTCGAAAAGGTGCTCATGACTAAATTGTCCAAAATTTTAGCTGATAATAGGTGCATCCCGGACCATCAATTTGGTTTTAGAAGTCAGCATAGCACCATTGAACAAACGCATAGATTAATCCAAGTTCTAAGAAGAACATTTGAGGAAAAGTATTGTTCTGCTCTCTTTATTGATGTTTCTCAGGCCTAGTTTTAAAATTGAAGACATACCTACCAATAAATATACAAAAGCTTTTGGAAAGTTATATTGTTGATAGGAAGTTTACTGTTGTGGAAGGAGACTTCATGAGTGTGCCCGAATCTATATCTTCCAGTATACCACAGGGTAGTATTCTGGGGACAGTCTTGTAATTAATATATACTTGTGATATGCCTGTGAGCAATAGCATCCACACTTCTACATTTGCCGATGATACAGCCTGTTTGACTATTCACAAAAACCCTGATGAGGCATCCCGCAATCTCCAAAAACACATTACCCAGCTTGAAATATGGTTGAACTTATGGAGAATTAAAGTAAATGAACAAAAGTGTGTCCATATAACGTTTACCCTAAGAACAGATTATTGTTCTCCCATTCGAATCAACAATCAAAATAATCCTCAACAGTCTCAATTAAAATACCTTGGTATACATCCTGATCAAAGGCTTACATGGAAGTATCACATTGACTCTAAATTAACCCAAATGAAACTTTAATTAACTCAAATATATTGGTTAATTGGCAGAAATTCAACACTCAGCCTAGACTGCAAACTTTTGATATACAAGTCGCTTTTGAAGCCAATATGGTGCTATGGAATTTAGCTATGGGGCACTGTTTTACATGTTGAAAAAATCGGACGAAGGCAAAACAAAATTTTACGTTTGATAACATGGGCTCCATGGTCCATCAAAAATTTAAATATACATCGTGATTTAAATATGCCACTAGTGACTGAAGGAATTGCAAAATACGCAGGCAAATATTTAACAATACTCGAGTCACATCCTAATCCGCTTGCCCGTAATATTTTGAACTTTACTGGACACATCCACCTAAAAAAGAGGGACACAAGGGCTCTTATACTCAACACTCCAGATGGGACTGCTTGAAAGTACTTCTTTTTTTTCCTTTTTGATTATCACTACTTATGTATTATTTATAACTATCACTAAGTTTATGTCCGATACTGGTCGGGCCTAGTAATTATATTTAGATTTAAGATTTGAATACTTATTGTTAGTTTATATTTGAAGATACAATAAATAAATATATGTGTTTTACATGGAACATTTTCATTCAATGTTTTTTAGAGCAATTAACCGGGTAAAACAATTAAGCGGGGAGCAATCAAGGAGAAACTACTGTACTTAATAATATACATATGTATATTAGATCCTTTAGTTACTATAAGGAGCACAGTATACCTAATATGACTTTAATGAATATTTCAATTATTTACGCCTGTAAGTTATTTCAAATAAAGGCAATGATCCTCAGTCAACTCAAATTCATCAATAGTGGCATTTTTTAACATCGATACGGAAGAATATCGAAGAATATCTGAAAATATATCGCCACACTATGGCGCCATTTCCCAAATTCCGTGGCAAAAATTCAAAATTTGATGACAAAATTTTGTAAAATGAATGATAAAAATTATAGCTGGTGGAGCTTCTTAAAGTCGACCATTTGTTTGGAAAGCCATAAAAAAAGTGATCTTGAAAAAAAATTTAAGTGTCACAAACATTGCTGTTCCATCATTACTTTTTGAGTATTGTTTTAAAAGTATGTTTATTTTTTATTTGAAAAAGTAACAAAACGTTCATCAGATGCGCTACTATTTATAAAATATCATGTAATGGTAATAACATAGAAAATTGTAACAAAGTATATATCTATGTATAGGCATAACAAAAAATAAACTTAGTCACAATAACTGGACACAAATCAGACCAGAGATACAAGGATAAGACTTCTTAGCAGAAAACTGCATTATCTACACATTGTGCTAATTTAAAACACTGTCCAGACTTTGATAATGCATCAATTTTAGATATAGAAAACAATTATAAGCGACGTTATACATATATTATAAATGTTACAGACTATAAACGTTCCACTTAAAGATAGAATTGACTTTAAGGCAGATACAGATAATGTTGCTCAAAACTATAGGTATTTATTATATAAAAACGGAAACGGTTAATGAATTATGAAATAATATTTTTAAAGTATCTCATATTTAAAAAGCTTTCTTTTATTGTTGACAAAAATAATTTGTCGTATTTAGAAAGCTTTCATTTTTTCACTGCGGACAAAAATATTTTTGATCTAAGTACAAAAATGATCAAATTCAACAACAAAACAAATAATTAAGCATACATATTACACTCGTACCCTGAAGAAGCTACACAAAAAATATTGGTGTTAATAATTTTTTTAAAATATTATATTGTTAATTGTTTAAATAATTTAAATATAAACTTTTTAACGTTTTTTATAAAATTGACCTCGTGCTAAATCAATTAAAATATATGTATAAGAAATATAATATAAAATTCAAATAAAAACTATTGTCAATAAAGATTTTAAAATAAATAATTAGAAGAAATTGTTAATGGTTTTACTATGGGTATGATGACATCACTTCCATGAATTAAAATCTTGTGTACAGTACTTGGCATATGATACCATCCATAATAAATTAAATACATACACTTAGTCGCAAAACTCTACATACGACTTAATATTTTAAAAAAATTGTACTTTTTAAAGGAAAATCATTAATTTTGTCAACTTTTTTTTATTTTAAAGTGTAAGTAATTTGAATTAAATAAAAATAGCACATTTGATTTCACTAAACAATATTAAACAAGCAAAAAATAATAAAATTGAATATTTTATCGGAGTGCAAAAGTGTACATACGATGTATTGTTGAGTATATTGTGTAAAATTTTTTAAAAATGTGTCAGTGTATGATTGTAGACCTTTATTATATACACGCATTTTTTAAAAATTTTAAAAGTTTGTGTGTCCGCTTTTTAATCAAAAGCTTCTCTAAGCCTTTTAGGTATCGAAGAAACCAGATCTTTAGTTGCTTTCGCCGATACATTTTCCCATTTTTCCTTTAAAATTGTAATTATTTGAGATAAGAGACGATGGCCGTCTATTTTGACGCCTCTACTTCAAGGAAGCCCATAAATAATCGATCAGATTTAAATGTGGGGACTGTGGAAGATGTGGAAGCTTCGGTTTTACTTTATAAAGAAGCCATTCCTTAGACAGCCTCAAGTTATTTTTGGGGTCATTATCATGCATATATATATATATATGTATATATATATATATTTATCTTTAAGGTAAAATTTGTTCACATTCTGTAAAAAAATATATTTTTAAATATCTAAATTACCACGACGATCCACAATTCCATCAAAAAATGTTAATTCTCCAACCCCATCAGCACTTATGCACTCCAACACCATTACGGAGTCCCAACCATATTTGACAGCGCTGCATACGTTTCATTATCCAAGTCAATATTATATTTTATCCATGTTTTTGGTCGTCCGTCGTTTCCAAATAGGTTGAATTTACACTCATATATAAAAATAACTATTTCCTAAAACTTAGATTTGTTAAGATGGACGTGTTTGTACTCCAGATCATATGTATATCGTTTAGTTTATGGGACTTATGTATGGTCTTTTTCTGGCTATACACGTCTATAATCTAACTTTCTTTAAGCAATGGCGAATTATATTAGCATCTACAAGAATTTCATAATTATTTTTAAGGTCCTCTTTCAGTTTTGTGCTACTTGCGTTTGTATTTTTCGCAATTTCTCTCACAATTTTGCGCCTTAGTCTTTCATCAAGCCTTGATATTCCTCCCAATCGTGGAAAACTTTGGTTATTTTGTAGTTTTAATGATAGTTATGATTGTAAATTTACAAAAATTTAAGGTTTGTCCGGTTTTTCTCATTTAATTCCCTTCATTTGAAAGATTGATGACTAATTTTCGAACGTTGGTTGATATTTCCTTATTTTTCCCCATTTTTCCCAACTACTGCTAATAATCAAAGCAAAATTTAAGCAAAATCTAACACATATTGTTAAAACAAGTCTAAATGAATACAAAATTATAAAATAAAACGTGCTACTATATCTGTAGTTAATACAATTCAAACGCGTATGTACACTTTCGCGACGTTGGCTAAGCGTCATTTTTCCGCAATTTTTACTTTACCAAAAAAGTAACAGTACTTTTTAATGTTTTTTATCTCGAAGTTATAAAGTGGGTCCAATATAATACTCAAGACCCAATATTTTCAAAAATTAAACATTAAATAAAAATTAGGAATAAAAGATATGAAATACCTAAAATCGTATGTAGAGTTTTGCGACTAAGTATACATATTTCTAGTTACTGTTAAGAAAGAAGTCTTTGCAAGCCACATGACACCACTCCAAGATTGTCAAAAATTTCTTTTTTTAAGCCAGTTAATTCGGCTGCTACAGCACTATCTGAGAAAAAGTGACGATATCACCATACCGACACATATATTTATCTATTATTATGAAGGTTCTTTTTTTGAAATTTTTTCTGAATTTCAACTTTATTTTCTAAAAAACATTTCCTTATTATCCTTACCAATTCGTCAGATTTTAAAAGAAATTCGGTAACCAATGTGCGTGCAATAAGCATTGAAAATATTTTATTAAGCATTGAGGTAGTCAGAGACGGTATTTATGTATAAGTATCCGTATTTGGAATCTTGGAGAAATTAAAGTTATTCATTTTCGTTAGCACTGCCTTGCAATTAAAATACAGGATTGCAGAATCTGTATTGCTTAAGATATTAGCAACTCCACCATCCTACCATTGTATAATGCATTTTGTATGAGACATCTAAAACAACCCCATTGATCTAAGAGACATCACGTTTCAAGTTTATAATATGTAGATACTGTAATCACTCTCATTAAAACTTTTCTTATAATAAAAAAAATTTAATTTTACAAATTTTGATGCATAAATATTATATATTATTGGAATGCAACATTTTAATTTCAAGTGTATATGTATCATGTAAAGTAGCATAATTAAAAAAAAATATTCTAGCCCCAATACCCACTAATATCAGAAGTTCTGGTCTACGGAAGTCTTATTTTGGTTTTTTTCAAGCAGTTAGTGGTATAGTCAACTTTAACTCTATTTTTTTCTACAACACTTAAGCACAGGTCACAAACAAAAATTTTTTTAGTTAATACATACCTCTAACTATAAATAAAACCACTTTTCTTCCACTTAATTGAGACAAATGTAAATTTAGAGAACATTTGGCAATGCAAAGAAAACACGTGTTAAAGCTTATTGATGCACCGGCTGAAACATATTTTGTGTTTGGCAGCTCACAGCTGTGCAACTAGATCATGGCAATCAAAAAAGAATCGATATATAAGTTCAGTGGTATATTAGTAATCGGTTGAGACACAACTTCGGCGCAACTAAACACTTTGAAAATTGAATTAAACGACGCTAGATCGACCATTTTGCCCACAGTGCACAGGGGGTAAAAGTCAGTGAATTTTGTGCCTTAATTACTAAGAAAAAAGTTTAGTTTTGACCGTTTCATTCAAACAATAGTATTAATTTCAGTTTTTTTTTTAGTATAATATTAAAGTTTAAGTTTTCTAATAGCTAAAAATATAAAAAATAATATGTTATAACCAAATTTTAAAAAAATATTTTTTTAACTGATAGTTTTTTGCCTTAAAAAACTCATATTATTCAACTTCAAATTAAAAAAACGTTCAAGTTTAATGGAGTATTGAAAAGAAAAAAAATATAGTCTTCTAGTTTTTTCCTGTTTTTGTTTACTTCTTAGATTTTCTAAAATAGTGTTAATAAACTGTTTGAAAATTTTGCCACAACTTTGAAAATTTTTACTTTTTTACAACAAGCCCAAATGATAGATTTTGGCTCGAATTTCTCCACTTTTCAAAGAGATTTAAGGAAAAAAACTAAAAGCATTAAAAAAAATTAAAATGATTTAACTGTTTGCAACAAAAGATAATAAATTAAAAATTTTAATGAAAAAAATATTGTATTCTCCCCCTAATTTACGCTACAAGAGGTCGCTGAAGTCATAAATTAGGTAGTTTTTTAATGTTTTAGAAAATTAATTGCAAACAAATTTTTTTTTTGTAGCGTAGCATATTTCCTATAAAATTCATAACCATTTTGTATAAAAAAGTTGCATTCCAATAATTTTTCATTTCTTTAAAAATCGCACGCAATTGACTTAGAGTGAAAAAATTCCTGAAATTTTATTGAATACATAAAAAAATAAAAATATGGTCTTCTGGTTTTTCCTGTTTTTGAAGTTTATAGTGTCTTCTATAAATTTACAAAAAAAAATATAAAAATCGAACCACAACTTAAAAAACAAATCAATTCTAAAATTGGATATTTTGCTTTTTTTTACCCACTTTTCAATAGCTTACAAAAACTAGTAAATTAAAAAAGATCCTTAACAAATTATGAAATAAAAATACATTTTAGTACGCTCAAAAGAAGAAAATAATTGCTAAGCAAAAAAATTAAAAATAAAGTTAATTTGTTAAATTCTGAAGCTAGAAGGGGGCGGTTAAATCATAAATACAACATGCAAATATACGCAAGAAAGCAAAATTATTCCACCACTACCTGTGCATGAAAATTTAACCGAAGTGAGCTTAAAACCTTTAACGAGTAGAACCCGGGAAGTATAGTTTAACTATGGAATATATCCGAAAATGTGAATAATCTCACATTAATTTGCCATTCATGGAGGGCAGCTCTGGCTATAGCCAGTATAATCAGATATTTGAAAACGAAATTCTCATTTATGATTTTCACTGAATTTGTGCCATTAAAGAATAAAAAATATTTATGCAACAAAATTTTTAAAATTTTATTTCATTGTAAAGGATGATAATGACAACATCAAAGAAGATTTGTGGTTAAATAGAACATCTATCTATTTATTGGCCTGTAGATTAAGTTTATTTTAGAAATAGATAATCAAAATATTATAAGAAAGGTTTTTAATGAAAGTGATTACAATATATATTATAAACTTGACCCTACGGTCAATGACCGGGTACACGGGTATCTTTTTCAATTTAGAAATGCTCGCAATTCTGTAATAACGGAGATAGACGTTTATAAATATTACAGAAAATGAAAATGTTAATAATGTTAACTTGGTCTATGTTTAAAATGGTAACAAAGTTGACACCTACGAGAGTCAATGACCGGGTACCCTGGTACCCCAACTTTAATTTCTCCAAAGTTCCAAAAACGGATACTTATAACTACCGTCCCTGAGTACCTCTGAGTACTGCTTAATAACATATTTCGAATGCTTATTGCACATTTCTTACCGGATTGCCTATAAAATCTGGCGAATTGGTAAGAGCAATAAGGAAACGTTTTTTAGAAAAATGCAGAAAAAATAAAAAATAACATGCTTAATACTAGATCAAATTAAGTTTCGGCATGGTAATATCAGTGACGGAAATACTGATCCTCACTTTTTCTCAGATGGTGCTGTAGCAGCCGAAATAACTGGTTTCAAAAAAATTATTGGCAATTTTAGTATTATATTAAGAGTGCTATCATGTGGTTTGCAAATAAATATAAAATCTTTCAAAGACTTCTTAACAATGCCTAGAAATATATATTTAATTCATTATGGATGGTATCATGTGCCAAGTACTATACACAAAATTTTAATTCATGGACGTGATGTTATCATACCCGTAGTAAGACCATTAAAAATTTCCTGTAATTATTTATTTTAAGATTACTAATTAAAATATCTAGTCATAATACATAGAAAGAACATTATGGGCTGGTTGTGGGAAGAAGCAATAGGCGTGTCCTTGGTCCGATTATTTTCAAAACTTGAATTTTTCTTAAGTAAGCCTTCTATTTTTGTCCAATAGTTATATGGCAACAAAGCACTGTGGAGAGCGAATACAATTTTTTTTCATTAAAATTTTTTAAATTATTAGCTTTTGCTGCAAACTGTTACTTAAATTATATTTTAAAATTCTTATAGTTTTTTTCAATAAATCGGTAACTTGGGCTTTTAATCGGTAACTTGGCGAAATTTTCAAAGATTTTTTTTGCTAATATTTTAGAAAATGTAACAAATAAATAAAAACAGGATAAAACTAGAAGACCATATTTTTTGTTTCTTTTTAATATTCCATTAAACTTGAACGTTTTTTTAGTTTTGAGTTGAATAATATGAGTTTTCTTATGCAATAAAAATTTATTTAAAAAAACATTTTTTAAAACTGAAGAAAAACAAAACCTTAATCCTCTACTCAAAAAACTGAAATTAATACAATTGTTTGAATGAAACGGTCAAAATTAAACTTTTTGCTTAGTAATCAAATTGCAAAATTGACTGACTTTTACTTCCTCTGGTGGGGTCAATAAGAACTAACACTTAAAAATTCTTTCAATGTGGTTTGAATTAGATTGTTACCCAACAGCACAACTTTTATTACAATATAAGACATGATTATTTTTTGTATTTTTGTCTATGGAACAAAGCACTGTGCGGAGCTGCTTAAAACCGAAAATTTTTTTGGAAAGCAATAAAAATGTTATCTTGCAAAAAATACATTTTAGAATTGAAGTGTCAGAATCATTGCCGTTCGATCATTACTTTTTGGACATTATTTTAAACGTATATTTATTTTTTATTTGGCCGTTTTTCAGCCACCCTATATTTAGGTAATTTTTACAAATAAAATACAGCATATATAAAAATGGCCAAAAATGGTCCCGCCCATATGTTCTGAGCATATTTGCTACACAATACTTTAAATAATTTAACAAAATTTATCCACAAATAAATACAAGTTTTCTTGAAATATGAAGAAAGCTGGTACAATCTCACAGCGAAAACTAGAATATATTTTCCCCCATTTTTTAAGTATATAACAAAGATGTGTTCAAAATGTGAAAAGAAATAAATAATAAAAAAGACTCCAAAATTGTTTTCAACGCATTACTTACTTGTTACATATTTTTATTTCTTCTCCTTAATACGGGATCTAAGCGATGACTTTTCCTCTGCATTTATCTTGAATTCTCTTTTAAGCTGCTATCCCTTTGATCGCCTTTGTACCCCGTTCCTCACTAAGCTCTAGAAAAGACACGGTACAAGGTCATCATGTGAATTTTCGTATAAATAATAAGCAATATTTTGCTCTGTCAAACAATTTGTTTATTTATTTAAATTTAAAAAACTTATTATATAAATAGGCAGCTAGTTTTAGATTTTTTTATACTAAGTAAAATAGAAACAGCATTTGTGTAATTCAGTTAAATGAGGCCTGAATTTTGTAACGATTCCTCAATCAAATCTGTTACAAAATTTTACATTAGCTAGCAGAAATAAATAATGTTTCCTATGGATATTAAGAAATGGTTGATGATTGCAGTGAAGCTTATGGTCTTATGTACTACACCGATCCTATCCCTCCCGCCATGCTGACTGAAAATGTGTACTGTCGGCCCAATTAACAAAAAAAAAAGTTAAATAAAAAAATATACCGCATCCTATAAACTTTACCTTTCACAATAATCATTAATAAGTTTAATAACGCATGTTCGATAACATTATAATATGTAAATGGAGTTTATTGTTTAGTAAATTTAAGGAAAAGTATTTAATAATAATTAGATTAACATCGCCGAATTACATTATCTATAAACTCATAACAATAACATAAGGTATATACAAAATTAGTGATTATAAATTTGTAAAATTTCGCGTTTTGGCAAGCTTTTTAATACTTATTTTTTTTTAAATTGAGTTTTGTTGATTCAGTGAAACAACATGTATATCTGTGATTTAAGATTTCGTTTTATTGGTAACGTAATATGAACATATTAATTCTAGAAGAAATTAACATACACAAAATATATGCGTATGTATGTATGTGATTTTATGTATACATATAATGAAACAAATGAAATTAGAATTGAATCAAATGTTGTAAATTCCAAATTGAGTGCAAAATAGTTGAAGTTCAGAAAATTAAAAAAATATAAAGCAATAATTCACTTGTATTGAAAATCGTCAATCGATGTCAGCAGGCGCCGGATGACAGTATAACGATGATTAGGCTTAGTTTTGATTAAAAATTTTTACTCAATATATCTGTGGCAAAAAGGAAAAAGTGCTTAAGTCGAGATAAGCTCATTTTGAGTTAATGGTACCGCCATAATCTGCACACTTGAAAGTACCCCTGGGCATAAACTCAGTTAATTTGTGCGATTTGTCAAGAAGTTATATCAAAATGAATTACGGCTTATAATTTTTAGACTTCTAATATCATTTGGAATAATAGCTTAATGTAGGTTATATTCTAGTATATTTCAACTTAAATACATTGTACAGGGTGTTTTTTTTTTAGAGGTATAGAACTTCGAATTGAAATAAAACACAAGAAAATCGTTTTAATGTCCATCAATTTGGCTTTATTGGAAGGATAATTTTATGCCATTAATGTTTAAATATGATTTCAGGCATGTGGCCGCCGCGGCTGGCTCGAATAAAGCCAATTCTACAGGTCCAATTTTCAACCACTTTTTTGAGCATATGGGGCCGTATGTTGGCAATAACGCCACGAATGTTGGCTTCCAAGTCCCCTAACGTTTCTGGTTTGTTGGCGTAGACGAGCGATTTCACATATCCCCAAAGAAAATAATCCAATGGTGTCAAATCACACGATCTTGGTGGCCAATTGACAGGTCCATTCCGCGAAATTATGCGCTCATCGAATGTTTCCTTCAATAAATCGATTGTGACGTGCGCTGTGTGGCATGTAGCGCCGTCTTGTTGGAACCACAACTCATCCACATTCAACATCTTCAAAATCTTCCATAAAGTTGATGGACAAAGCTCCAATTGCTGTGCACGGTGGCGAATCGATTCATTCGGGTCCTCTTCAACACTTTGCTCTACAGCGGCAATTGTTTCTTCGGTGCGCAATGTTCGACGTCTCTGCGGATGCGTATTATGACATAGAGTAAACGTAGTGCGAAAACGATCCATGGTTAACCGAATTAATTGCTCTGATGGACGATTATGTCGACCATAAAATGGACGGAGCTTGCGGTAAACTTCGCGAACTGAACCATTATTTTCGAAATAAATTTGCACGATTTGCAAGCGTTGTTCTTTTGTCAACCTGTTCATGATGAAATGGCAAACCAAACTAAATATTAATCACTTGACAGCTGACAAAATGGCCGCCAGTTAAAAAAGTGATGCCAACTTAAAGTTCTATACCTCAATAAAAAACACCCATTATATAGTGTGTAGAACGAATTCCGAACTTAACTGCAAGAGAAATAAATTTCTGAATAACGACTTGAACGCTTAAAAGTGCTCTCCTGCAAAACAGTAAAATATGACTTAAGTACTTTTTCCTTATTACCACAGATATATATATATATATATATATATATATATATATATATATATATATATATATATATATATATATATTTAATTATGTGTTCGTGTATATATGTATGTTTAGCCCGGAACAATGATATTAATAGTTATTATTGACCAATCTTTTACTGCAAGGAAACTTTAACAAGAAATGAAATTAACTATAAAATGAAATTAAAAACTTAGAAGATAAGATTTAAAAAAAAAAAGTAATGTTAGTCCGATCACAGGGGAGATGTGTAAACATCCAGTAATGAAATTTTTTTTGATGCGTAAACATCTATACGCTACGGGGTAAAAATCTTTTTCACAATACAATCACAAATTTTGAGTAAGATGTTATCAAATAGGTGTGAGTAAATTTTAAAGCATACCTTCAGGAGCAATTATTAATGGATTTTAATAGAAATTGCTTGTGAAGTGTAATAGTGTTGCCAAATGGGGATAATTTGGTTAAAAAGTTGAAAGATATAAAATAAATATAAGCTTTTAAATAAAAGAACGTTTTAAATGTCAAATATTTGTTTAAAAGATATATAGCAGTCTTTATAAAGAATTTATAATATCATATTATAACATATCTTCATTACGTACTGTTGCCTTACACTGAAGCTGGTGCACGACAATTGGGTAACAGTCTCCATCTCATGCCAATTATTATGGATGGAGATTTTAATACAAATTTTGCAAACCCGCAGTCGCAAGCTTTATCAAAATTTTTATTTGACGTTTTCCACTTGCATATGAGCAATTCTCCACAAACTCCCACAACTAATAATTGCACTACTATACATGCAGTTTTCCATACAGTAGAGTAAAAAGTTTATATATCTTATTTGAGTTACCATAAGCCAATATTAAAAAAAAAATTTCATTACTAGATGTTTACACATCTCCCCTGTGATCGGACTCACATTGCTTCTTTTTTTAAGTTGGAAGTAATTATGCTTTTAGTATATTTTTTAAATTAATCAATTAAAAGTATCAAAACTTTCAATATTGTAAATACATAGGAATTTGCTGGTTTTTGTTTGTTTTATTTAACTTATTGTGTTAGTAAACGGGCACACTGCAGTATATAAAGGTTCGGCCAGATAACTTTTTTTTTGAAAATGCTATAAAAAACATCGAGTGAAGCTTCGGCTGTGCACGTAGCGCCGCCCTGTTGAAACCAAATGTTGCCAATATCCTCCTCTTCAATTTTTGTGAACAAAAATTCGTTTACTGATTACTGAACAAATTCAGTAAATTTTTACTGATAATGAAATTCAATTTGCATAACCATTAAAATCGTAGGGCCATACTCATAATAAAATTGTAGCAAGTGGCAAAGTTTTTTAAATTAAAATTTTTGAATTTTTGTATGAAAAATATTTAGCCACTTGGTAGAATTTCATTATGAATACGGGAATTACTGATTACTGAAAATTCAATGCACCTCATCATATAATAAATCATTTAGGCACTTTATAAAAATTTTAGAAAAAATTTTCAGTAATCAGTAAAAATTTACTGATTAAAAAATTATTTTTACTGAAATTTTAGTAGTACTGCAAAGTGCCCATCTATGGTAAATGCCTTTATTTTTAATTTTTAATTCCTGTTGTTCATCGTTTAGTTGTTGCTGTTCTTGTTGCTGTGTACGCATTGCAATTAAAATAAATCAATTATCAAACTAAATAAAACAAACAAAAACCAACAAATTCGTATGTATTTACAATATTTTAAATAAGCTTGTGTTGCTTCTTTCAAACACTAATACGCTCATACTTCATAATGCGGTGTGATGACAATCTTACTCAAAATTTGTGATTGTATTGTGAAAAAGATTTTTACCCCCGAACGTATAAATGTTTACACATAAAAAAGTTAGCTGAATTAAAAAAAATATACGCAAAACTCCGTTTAAATTATACTACCAAAATTAACACGCCTGCTTGGTTTTTAAAATTAAGATGATAACGGCCTTATTTATAAGAAAAAACTGTGTAAACTCTTTTTCATATGATACACAAATATTAGCGATTATGAACTAGCAAGCACTTAAAAACTATTGATATTGATACGGCCTGCGGATTCACTATTACAAGATGACCTATAATGGCGCTTGCCGTTTTCACTCCGAATCCTTGAAGAAAACCACACAATTCGGGGCCCAATTTTATGCCTTTGTGGGTTTTTTTTATTTTTAATACATGATTTTTATTTATTGTATCTTCATATATGAACTAACAATAAATATTCAAATCTTAAATCTAAGATATAATTAGGCCCGACCAGTGTCGGACATAAGTATAGTAATAGTTATAGATAATACATAAGTAGTGCTAATCAAAAGGAAAAAAAATAAAAGTATTTTCAGGAAGTCCCATCTGGAGTGCTGTAAATAAGAGCCCTTGTGTCTCCTTTTAGGCGGATGTGTCCAGTAAAGCTCAAAATATTACGAGCAAGCGGATTAGGATCTGACTCGAGTTTTGTTAAATATTTGCCTGCGTATTTTGCAATTTCTTCAGTCACTAGTGGCATATTTAAATCACAATGTATATTTGAATTTTTTATATACCATTGTGCCGATGTTATTAACCGTAAAATTTTGTTTTGCCTTCGTTGGATTCTCTCGACATTGGGAGCTGAAGCAGTACCCCATAGCTGAATTCCGTAGCACCATATAGGTTTTAAGAGCGACTTCTATATCAAAAGTTTACAATCTAGGCTGAGGGTTGAATTTCTACCAACCAGCCAATGTATCTGAGTTAGTTTAAGTTTCATTTGCGTTAGCTTAGAGTCAATGAGGTGCTTCCATGTGAGCCTTCCATCAAGATGTATACCAAGGTATTTCACATGTAAATTTTGAGGAACAATTTGATTATTGATTGTAATGGGGTAACAAGTGTCTATTCTTAGGGTAAATGTTACCTGAGCAGTGATGCCAACTTAGCCCTTTTCGGGCTAGATTTAGCCCGTTTTGAGCCTCTCAAAACGCGAAAAAAAATTTTTGGCCCGAAACTAAAAAACGCGCTAATCTAGCACTTTTTAAAATTATCTTTCAGCCCTTTTAGCCCCTTTTTACTTTTTGCTCGATATGTCTACATTTAAATTTTTACGAACTTTTTTCTTCCTTTAATCTAGCAATATCGACTTATGAAATAACGTGACAGCATTGTTTTACTCACTTTCTTCTGTTAGTTTGCTTTACCAATTTAAAAAAGAAGAAACAATAAGAAATAGTGTGCTATTTCTTCAAAATTTTTTGTGCTTTGAAAGATTCTCAGTATAGCCTGAAAACGGATTTTTATTTAATAACGACCAAACTTAAATTTACTTACCTGTATGTATATGTATCTCTAAAAGGTACCGACTTGTCCCACAATGTCACCAGAAATCGTTCGATCCAAAACTTTTATTGCAAACAACAATAACATTAGAACATTTGTTGGTGTTTTTAATATAAGTATTTGATCGAACGATTTCTTTTACATGGTGGGACAGGTCGTACTAGTATAATTACTAGAATAGCAAGAACTAGTGCAAAAAGACTAAAAGTTGTTGTGTAAAATTACTAGTGCTGATGAGTTTAAAACTAGCCCCTTGTCGCGCTTTTTTCAAAAATTTGACTTAATGTTGCGCTAAACGTATATTTTTTCAGGTTAGCCCTTTTTAGCCCATTTTTCAAAAATTTTTACGCTTTTGGAGTCTCAAAAGTTAGCATCACTGTACCTGAGCACACTTCTGTTCGTTTACCTCTATTCTCCACATGTTTAACCATAGTTCTAGCTGAGTAATGTGTTGCTGAAGATGTGGGTGTAAGACTTTTATGAATATCCGATGATAAACAAACAACGAGTAGACTCCTTTTGATCCAAATACTATGTTCCAAACCGTTTACATGCTGATAATCACAATGATAAGATTTCAATACACTAAACTATACAAAATAACAACAACAAAATCAAAACTGTCCCACAAAACCTTCGTCAGAGGATAATAAATTCCTTACCAATTCTATTGTCTTCAAAACCAAAATCCAACCAGAGATTTGTATTTGTAAAGCACGCACACAGAAATAGCTTTATATTTTAAATTATGACCGTTCAACTTCAATTTTATTTTCAATTGAAACAAATTTTCAAATTATAAAATCAAATCTTACTGTTATCAAAAACAAATTTTTACTATTTTCTTTTTATATCAAAAAAAGTTATTACTATATTTTTTTGATATCAAAAAAAAATCCCACAAGTAAGTAAGTCTGTCCCAGCAAATAAAATTATATAAACAAAGAACTCATCACAAAGCAGACGAAATGTCAGCCATGGTGCAGAATTTAATCTGAAGTAAACAAACGTATTTAAATAAACAATTTACGTCCAAATATCTTTGATGTGGTAAACTCCCATATGACCACCTTTTACATCCTCCAGTTCATAATTTACATTACCAATTCGCCTAACCACAATATCCTTAACACCAGTATGTGCAAGTTTAGCATTAAAGCTGTTTACCAAAGAACTTTGTGGACAATTTTGATGTATAACCCATTGGCCAATATTAAATTCTCGATGCCGCGATCTAAAATTATAAGATTTGATGGTACGATCATAAGCTTCCCTTATTTTATTCCGTATTAAGCCCCTTAAAAATTTAAAATTGTCCTGTCTCTCTATCTCTGTGTCCGTTTCCGCCAAAAGCTTTAAGTTTTTTGATTTATCATAGCCTGTCCAAATAAAAGTTCATGCGATGTCCGTCCTGTTGTCTGATGAACGCTGCTACGGATCGCACAATTTATACTGGGTAAATACGCGTCCCATTTCCTCTGATCGTTTTGAATATATGAGGGAAGTGCTTCATTTATTGAACGGTTGACTCTCTCACTCACATTTGATTGTGGACAATAAAAAGCAGTAAGCTGGTGTTTAATACCGAACTTTTCGATTCATTTCTTAAATACAGATGACCTAAATTGACTTCCGTTGTCAGACACTATGGTTTCTGGAACACCATTACAATTAAAAATTTAATTTTCAAGGTATTCTATAATCGGTTTTGTTTTATGGGCTTCAGAAATGTAAATTTAGTAAAATGATCCAGTATTATAAATATATCCAATATTTCTATTTTTCGTCGGTGGGACGATCAATAAACAGACGTTGAAATGGTCTTTCGGTGTCGATCATTTGACCCATGGGAGGTTTAATTGAAGTTGTTGGTACTTTTGAATTTTTGCATAAAATTGCCCTATACGGTGTATGGTTTTGGCTATACCACCATGTGCTGCGTTAGATACGTTATGTGTCGCATAGATGACTTCTTTACGTAGCTCTTCTGAAACAGCTATCCGATTCCTCAAAGCTTCCCATAGAAAATGTGGTCCTTTTATAAATAAATGTATCTACTACTTTATAGTCAGGTTAAAAGCATTGGATTCGAGATTAATAGATGACATAGTTTCTAAGTTTATTTCACTTATAATGAATTCATCTTCAAAAGCACGGGATAAAGCGTCAGGTACAATATTGTCTTTACCTCTACGGTGTTCTATGGTAAAATCATACGTACCGTTTTGGAAAACACCTTTAATCTTTTCTGGATCAGCTTTCAATGATCCTTCTTTAACAATATAGCCCAGGTATTGAACCTGTCGGAGACAAAAGCTGCTCTTCTTAACGTTAATCGTAAGGTTAGCTCACCGAAATTGAATTGCCACATCCTTCAAATGCTTCAAGTGTTCGTCAAAGTTTGTCGAAATTATTAGAAGGTCGTCGAGATAAACAAAAACATTCGTTTTTAAATTGTTCGGAATGACTTGGTCCATCAGTCTACTTATTGTCTGTGGAGCATTACAAAATCCAAACCGCATTCTCGTAAATTGATATAAGGCCCGATTAGGGATTGTGAACGCTGTCTTAGGCTTTGAGGTTTCGTCCAATTTAATTTGCCAAAATGCATCTTTCACATCTACTTTGGAGATGTAATAAATTAAAGGGATCCTTGATATTAGTCCGTTTATGTTCGGTATGGGGTAAACGTCTTTTGTCGTCACGGAATTTAGCTTTCTACTGTCTAAGCGAAATTGCACCTTAACTGGCTTTACAATCAAAACATCGGGGGAAGACCAGGGAGATAAAGGACACTCCTCAATGACACCTAATTTAAACATTCGGTCTATTTTCCCACATAATTGTTTTTCCCTTGCTGGATATATTGGATAGTATCTTTGTTTCATTGGAGCTACTTGACCGATGTCTATGTTCTGCTCCAATAATGATGTACATCCTAAACCTTCTCGTTCAGAATTTGGGAAAGCGTTAATGATTTTCTGTAATTGCCGTTTCTGTATCCCTGTAATTGGTATTTTATCTGTGTCTTCAGTCTCAACGATTTCATGAATATTGAATTTGAATTCGAAAATTTTCCCAAAAATCTATACCACAAATCACATCTTGAGCAATTGATGGTATTAACAAAAATTTAATGTTTTTTCTTATGCCATTATATTCAATTTCCAGATTGCTTGTTCCCAAGACACTTTGGTGTTGTCCATCAGCTGTTTTGATATTACCAATTGTACGTTTGAAGCTTTTAGATTCTATGATTTCTGTACACAACTCTCCGCCAATGACATTGACATTTGCCCCATTATTTAAAAGTGCCAAATAGTATTTATTTTGCAGATTTAACTTTATATATGGTCGGTTGTCATTTTCTTTGGTAATTAACGATGATACTACATGCTTCCTTTATTTGCTTGTAATATTCACGAATTCTTATCGATGATCTACTAATGACCGGTTCAATTTTATGGTCATTAAAAATCCTTTCCCTAGCACGCTTATATTCATTCCTCCATGCGAATATGGTAGATACGTTGTAGTGGATGAATTTTTGTTTCTTCCAATTTTATTGTTATATCCAGTGAATTTGTCATGTCAGGTAGCTTATGTTTAATCTGTTGGTTGACAGCATTTTGTTTAAAGAATCTTGTAGGGGATATAAATAATTCAGACTCGATTTCAACTGAGAATTATAATTGCATCATGAAATTCATCAAAGCTCTCATTGACTTTCTATTTTCTACGCAGTATGTCATCCCAGTAGATGGGTAATGGGGGCGATAGTCCTGTTTTGGAAATTAAAAACCGGGAAAAATAAAAAGGGTGGCAACCCTGTTACAAATGGGGGGACTTTTGGGGATTTTCATGCTGAGATTTTCTTGCCTATATATGTGTGTATGTGTGTGAGTTATTTATTCTTTGTGTATGTGTATGTATGTATGTATGTGTGCATGTATGTGTGTGTGTGTGTGTGTGTGTTTGTATTTACTTATATATTTGATAGTGTCTGACTGATACTTTTGTTGTAGTGGTGGACAATCATTATACTCAGTAGGAAATGTCGATGGTGAAAATGTGCTGACTAGCTTTTGACTCGCTTGTAAACAGTACTACTCTATAATTATCCCCCATACAATACTTTGAAACCCTACTATTAAAAATACAATTCACTAGGTAGTGACTACGTAGTTCTTATGGGGTAATGAGACATACTAACCAGACAGTTAGTTACTGGTACATTTCTATAATTTACGAACATACAAATGTATGTATATTAACAAATTATTGTCAATTCCACCTCTCTCCTTCTTTTATACTGACGGATAGAAGAAAACTTATTATACCAAAGTTGTAACTAGAATTTTAGTGTTGACACAAAGACACTTGATCCCAGTCTGACTGCAGGGTAGTGACAAGGGATCTGTGTATTTGTGTGTATGTATTGATTGTTATTTGATAGACTTTGAGTTGCTGTTTTGAGTTATCGTTGGTATGCTTATGTAGGGTTATTGTATGTATGCATTTATGCTTGTGATCTCTGGGGAAATAATCTAATAGCTACAGAGAGTGGCAACCCTGTTGTGAATGGAAGTGGATAGGGAATGTATTTGGTAATGTATGTATATGTTGTTGTATTAATGTATGTGATGGTATCTATTTTTACTTCGAAGAATATCATTGCTTGTGTATATTGTTTGGCCTTCGAGAGTTTTTCATACATATTTACAAATGAATGTATATATGTTTTCTAGGCTATTGACGTTGCTATTCTTATGAAGATAGAAAATATTGGGTTGGCATAGATTTTTTATGTATGTACAAGTGAATTTCAGATGTTAAATGTTTTAAATCAAATCAGGTTGATAAGCAGAGCTTTTGAATAGGGGTAATGATATTTTTATTTCAGTATATTACACTTTAATGTAATAATTATAGGAAGTAGTTTTTGAAGAAATACAGCAAAAATTTTACTCATACCTTTGTATTACAAACTGATGCTAGAGATTTTGTTCTGGGTGTTGCTATGTATATGAATTTCACCATATATCGTAACACCAACAGAGAATTGTGGAAATGTGTATGTGTGTGTGTGTGTGTGTGTGTGTGTGTGTATGAATTTCACCATATATCGTAATACCAACAGAGAATTGTGGAAATGTGTGTATGTGTGTGTGTGTGTGTATGTGTGTGTGTTTGCGTGTGTGTGTGTGTATGAATTTCATCATATGCCGTAATATATTAGATTTTGATGACTACTACGCGATTCTCATATAAAGTATATAAGTAGAAGAAATAATGTAGATTGTTATCAGTCTGCTTTGATATCTCAACAAGTGACAACCTATTTTCTCATCCAAAATTTCTAAAGTGTTTGAAATCCAAAAAACTATAAAAGTGCTAGAACTAATTAAATAAATTGTTTATAACTAAAATAAATTGTTTATAAATAAAATAATTAAATAAATTGTTTATAAATACAATAATTAAATTAATTAATAAACAAATATATATAAAATGAATACTAAAAGTTGTGGAATCTGCAATAAAGTCTTTATGACTCAAACAAAGCATATGGAAACGCACTCATATGGAACTAGTACGCTTGATCTTCAAAAGAAATATTGTGAGGATTGTTATGAGATGATCCCATCAAATGGTTACATGGCTCATGTCAGAACCACAAAACATAAAAACAGTTGTCACCTAGAACAGATTGGAGATCTTCTCACTAAAAGAGCAAGCAACTTCAATGGGAGAATCGAGACATATATCCTCCTCAACAAAAATGAAGGTGTTATGTTTCCGGAGCAGTTTCTGAAATCTGCCAAGAGCTCTATACTACAACAGCTAATTGAATGTAGTAGGATACATACTACATTTAAATTTAATATGGAGCTCACATGCGATTATATGAAGACGGTGAATGATGAGATGAATGTTTCCCAACTCGTACATATTTCAAAAATGATGTTGGTAACTTTGTCTGATGACATAGAGGATATGTACAAGAAACAGGCCGAGGAGCTAAGAGCTAAAATGGAAGAATTTTAAGAGAGGGATAGCGGATGGACCTTGATTTCAATAAATTCCCTTGAAGTTAATATAAACAAGGCGTCCATAATAAGAGCATCGAGCTTTATCCCTCTTCCAAAAAATATTGCAATGAAACGTGCATGCATAAATATCGAGAACAATGATATTTATTGCTTTAAATGGTGTATCATTGCGGCTTTGAATGTAAATAGCGGTCTGAGTGCTAAACAGCGGAAAAACTGTAAAAATTACAATATAACAAACATTTCTGATGAGAATATTAATACAGGGGCAGTTGTATTAAATTTTGAAGGCCTAGAGTTTCCACTCCCATTGAAGCAGATTAAACAATTCGAACGTCAAAATAATATGAGCATCAACGTGTTTGGTCACAATAGAACATCGCTTATAGGACCATACTACATAACAAAAGGCGAACAACATGTTCATATTAATTTGTTATTGCTCCAGTCCGATGAAAACTTCCACTATGTGCTCATCACGGATATATCAAAGTAAGTTTCATTTGTGCATTTAAGAGAAATATATTTTCATATCTATTTAAAAAGTTACTTCTTACTGTTATATTTATTTATTTCTTATTGGTATTTTCTATATTTTCTTCAGACTTCTTCGTTCCAACATGACATCACACAAAAGTAAGATCCAAATTTGTAACACCTGCTTATTTTATACACATGATGATTATGTGTATAATCACCACAAAAATGTTTATGGGAAAAAAATCATCAGAATGCCCGAAGATGAATCTATCATAAAGTTTCAAAACTACTACAAACAGTTAGATGTACCATTTGTAATCTACGCAGACTTTGAATCAATTTTGGAAAAAGTTGATGATCCTGTAAGTAAAAGCACTACAAATGTACAGAAACATCATGCGTGTGCATTCGCTTATTTTATTAATTGTAGCTTTAAAAGAGAAAATAATTTATATAGACATTATTTTGGTGAAGATTCGGCGAACATATTTATCAAAAAAATAGTTGAAGATTGTACAGATATTTATCTAAATTATTTACTTAAAGTTAAGAAAATGTTTATGACCCCAATAGAAATAGCTCAATATAATAATGCATAAAATTGTCATATATGTAAGAAAATATTAAATAATGATAAAGTTAGATATCATTGTCATCTTACGGGTAATTATAGCGACTGTAATTTGAATTATGAAACACCTCATTTTATACCGGTTATCTTGCATAATCTTTCTGCACATTATATATGTGGCGCCCTGTGTTAATTACAACACTGCACACACTTGCACTAGTACCTTTTTTTTGCAACCACTTAGGTGCTACAGAAACCATTTTGATTTCTTACTTATTAATTAATTAATCTTTCTCTACCTGTGAAGCCATAAGCTCAGCAAGTTAATAAATTTTATTTCTTGTCACTATTAAAGTTAAAATGTAAAAAACTTAAGTAATGAATTAACTCTGTATAAATTCTGTTTTTTTAGTTATAGTATTTAAATAAAAAACTATAAAATACAACCGCTGCAGATTTTTATTGGTAGCTAAAACAAAAGCTCCAAATTGGTGACCCCGAAAAGTTATAGAAAATAACAGTACATATTTTCTACGTGTCCGACAGAGTTTTTTTATTTTTTCTGGTTAAAAAAGTGACAATGAACGAGCAAAACGCAAAACCGCTTGCTGCCACCAGCGGCCTTACTGGCGATTCAGCAGTGCCTTCAAACGATGAAGCATCCGCATCTATGCCAGACTACCCGTGCCAACCATGACCAACGCCAATGTCGAGGAATGGTTTATTTCAATGGACTTTTGGTTCACGGCGTCAGGCATAACTGCAGACAAGCAGAAAACAGCAACGATTTTGGCAGCTTTAGATCCCAACGCCATAGCTCAATTGGCTGACGTAATTGCATCCATGCCCCCGGTGAACAGGTACGACTACATTAAGCAAAAAATTATTTTACATTTTGCTGACAGCGAGCAACGCCGCTTAAACCGACTACTGTCGGAGCTCCCTCTCGGTGACAAAAAGCCATCAGAGCTCTATTACGAAGTGAAGCGGGTGGCTGGAACAACTCTTGGTGAGCACTAAAAGGGCTCTGGACAAAACGTCTCCCAGAGTGTGCACAGCCAGTTGTGACAGCCTCAGTAGGAACGCCATCGGAATTCACGAGAATTGCCGACGCCATTGTTGACGCAATGTCGTCAAATCAAGTCGCTAGAGTGCAGTCTACAGCACCAGATGAATTAAACGAACTTCGAGCTGCCGTGGTCGAATTAGGAAGAAAATTCGAAAAGTTTTCAACGCGTTCTGACGCACGTCAAAGAAATTCCACGCCAAGACGAGGCCGCTCAAAAAGTCGGGCAACTTATAGTTACAACACAGCGTCGGGTACAGAGTGCTGGTACCACAAAAAGCATGGACCAAACGCACAAAAATGCCGCAGCCCATGCCGACATAAACCACAGAAGTCTACCGTTTCATCAGTTGGCGCATCTACAAGAAGCAACAAACCAAATTGACTAGATCGACAGGTGGAGTGTTATGGCGAAAACACCACCACCTCCTGTCAAATTTTTCGCCTCCAGGTAAGAGATAGAATATCTAAGCAGAATTTTTTAATAGACAGCGGCGCCGACGTTTCCGTTCTGCCAACAACGTTCAAATCTTTTGACGTTCGCCCCTCTACCGTTACCTTATATGCGGCAAACGGTTCACCTATCAAGGTGACCGGCAAAAAAAATATTACGGTTGACATTGGCCTAGGTCGTATGTTTTTTTGGCCGTTCGTAATAGCTGACGTCACGTCACCAATCATCGGTTGCGATTTTATACGACATTTTGATTTATTAATCGATATAAAACGCAATCGTCTTTTAAATAACACAACCGGTAAAATTTGTCCTCTGACTATTCCTACGACGTACGAAACTTCATCCATTAAAAGTATTAACCCTGCGGATCCATTTGCAGACATTTTAAATAATTTCATCGATATTACCCGCCTCTCGCCATATGGGTCCCCAACGAAATTGTCAGTCTACCATAAAATAGATACGACAGGACAACCTGTATTTTGCCGACCCCGTCGTCTATCGCCCGAAAAACTCACAGCGGCCAAAAAGGAATTTAATTTTTTAATAAAAGCAGGCATTTGTCAACCGTCAAATAGTAATTGGTCAAGCCCCCTACACTTAGTTAAAAAAGTTGATGGAACATGGAGACCATGTGGTGACTATCGGGCACTTAATGCTAAGACGTTGCCAGATCGCTATCCACTACCATTTTTATCGGATTTCACTACAAATCTTCGGGGTAAAAAGTTTTTTTCTAAAATAGATCTACAAAAAGCTTTCCATCAGGTGCCAATTCATCCGGATGACGTCGCGAAAACGGCAATTAGCACACCTTTTGGTTTATATGAATTCAAATTCATGACTTTCGGTTTATGCAACGCTGCTCAAACTTTTCAGAGGCTAATAAACGAGGTGTTTCGTGGGTTAGACTTTGTCTTCCCATATATCGACGATATATGTGTAGCTTCATCTACAATTCAGCAACATCGTAATGATCTGGCAGAGGTATTCCGTCGCCTTCGCGAAAACCATCTTGCCATTAACCTGCAAAAATGTGAATTCGGAAAAAGCGAAATTAAGTTTTTGGGTCATCTCGTCAATGCTGACGGTATACGTCCCTTGCCTGAGAAGGTAACAGCCATTATGAACTTTCCAAAACCAATAGTGGCCCAGCAGCTTAAGCGATTCATAGCAATGGTAAATTTCTATCGAAAATTTTTACCTCAAGCCGCCTCGTACCAGCTACACCTACAAAAGTTAATCACCGGTAATAAAAAAAACGACAAAACACCACTAAAATGGGACTCGACTGCAGAAGCCGTTTTTCACCGTTGTAAAGACGAATTAGCAAAAGTCACCCTTTTAGCACACCCAGACGCCGAAGCCGACTTAGCCATTTACACGGACGCCTCCGATACAGCCGTCGGAGCTGCACTACACCAAAAAGTAGGCAGTAGGCTTCAGCCTTTGGCCTTTTATTCAAAAAAATTAATAACCACGCAACAGAAGTACTCAACATATGACCGCGAGCTAATAGCAATGTATCAAGCTGTGTGCCATTTCCGGTATATGATAGAAGGAAGACGGTGCTACATCGTCACTGATCATCGTCCTCTGATATTTGCGTATCAACAGAAGCTAGAAAAAGCTTCACCTCGAAGGATACGTCAACTAGATTTCATCAGCCAATTCACCACCGACATTCGTCACACACCAGGTGCAGCAAACGCAGCAGCTGATGCACTTTCCCGTATCGAGTCAATTAGCCAACTAGTAGACTACTCCCGCATAGCAGCGGCTCAGCGGACCGATGATGAGCTTAACCAAATGCTTCACAATTTGGGTAGTCAAACAAACTCACTCGAACTGAAAACATTCCCTATCCCAGGCAGTAGTGGCCATTTAGTTTGCGACACATCTACGCCCAATATTCGCCCTTTTATTCCTAAGGAATTTCGCAACAACATTTTACAAACGATACACAATTTATCACACCCTGGCGTACGAGCTACTACAAAACTAGCTACTTCAAGGATCTGCTGGCCGGGCATAAGAAAAGATTGCTCTAACTTCGTTCGAAATTGCTTGCAATGTCAACGATCTAAAGTTCAACGTCACACGCGTTCAGCTCCGGTTAAATACGACCCACCCAGACAGCGTTTTGCACATATCAACATTGATATCGTGGGACCATTTCCGTTATGCGAAGGGCAACGTTACTGCCTAACTATAATCGATCGCTTTACCCGTTGGCCTGAAGCAGTACCAATTCCTGATATGAGTGCGGAATCTGTTGTAAAAGCCCTCTTGTCCCAGTGGATTGCAAGATTCGGAGTCCCAGCGCACATAACATCAGACCGCGGTCATCAGTTTGAATCTTCCATTTTCAATGAACTTATGAACACCATTGGTACAACGCACCTGCGCACCTCGCCTTACCACCCGCAGTCAAATGGTTTAATTGAAAGGTGGCACCGAACTTTTAAAGCGGCTATATTATGCCATAATCCAAACAAATGGGTATCACACTTGCCCATGATCTTACTAGGCCTACGAGTCGTCTATAAACCTGATATCAACGCCTCGCCAGCAGAATTGGTATATGGAACAACCCTTACAATACCAGGAGAATTTTTCAGTGAAAAGAATATCGATAGTTCCGACAACTTCGTTGCAGAATTCCGATCAGCTATGAATAAAATTAGACCAACCGATTCCGCCTACCATTCTACGCCACCGACCTTTATGTCAAAAACTCTTTGGACAACAACACACGTTTTTGTTCGAAATGACTCCGTCAGACCGTCACTAACACATCCATACGATGGTCCCTACCTAGTATTAAAACGCTTTAAAAAATTTTTCAAAATTATGATACGAAACCGTCAAACTAATATAAGCGTAGACAGATTAAAACCAGCTTTTGTTAGACGTTCCCACTAATATGAGCAAAACACCAGACGCTCCCGCTAATCTGAGCAAATCACCAGACGTTCCCACTTGCCAGAAATTTACACCAGATTATCACACCTGCCAAGACATTCCTACCGGCCAAGACGAATCACCAGACGTTCCCACTTGCCAGAAATTTACACCAGATTATCACACCTGCCAAGACATTCCTACCGGCCAAGACGAATCACCAGATTTCCCCACCGGCCATTCCGAAACACCAAATAGACGAAAGGTAAGCTTTGCCCCAGAATTCACCTTGCCCAAAAAAACTTCTCGGGGACGACTCGTACGACTCCCCTCAAGGTTCAGGTGAGCTCTCTCCAGCCCGGGGAATGATGTGGCGCCCTGTGTTAATTACAACACTGCACACACTTGCACTAGTACCCTTTTTTGCAACCACTTAGGTGCTACAGAAACCATTTTGATTTCTTACTTATTAATTAATTAATCTTTCTCTACCTGTGAAGCCATAAGCTCAGCAAGTTAATAAATTTTATTTCTTGTCACTATTAAAGTTAAAATGTAAAAAACTTAAGTAATGAATTAACTCTGTATAAATTCTGTTTTTTTAGTTATAGTATTTAAATAAAAAACTATAAAATACAACCGCTGCAGATTTTTATTGGTAGCTAAAACAAAAGCTCCAAATATACACTTATTTTTCAAAGAACTTTCTACTATAAAATATTCCACAATAAAAGTGATTCCCCAGAACGCAGAGCGTTATATTTCTCTTTCAATTTTCATCAGATTAGATGAAAAGCGTGAATTCGAAATAAGATTTATAGACTCGTTTAGATTTATGGCTTCGAGTTTAGATACCCTGGCGAAAAATCTTGATAGCAATGATTTTAATACTATTCGATCATGTTTTGCTGATGAAGTTCATTTCAAGCTGATTAGAAGAAAGGGTGTATTTCCGTACTCTAACATGGATTCCATGACTATGTTTAAGGAAATTAAACTCCCTAGTAGAGAAGAGTTCTTCAATATTCTACCGAATGAAGAATGTGATGTAGTCGTGTATGAACATGCTCAAAAAATATGGAGGGATTTTAACTGTAAAACCCTCCTTGACTATACTGAACTCTATTTAAAGACAGATGTTCTTCTTTGAACCCACGTGTTTGAAAATTTTTTGCAGAGATATATACGATTTAGACTCCTATTATGCCACTATTATACAGCACCAGGCTTATCTTGGGATGCAATATTGAAAACCACAGAAGTTTCACTCGAATTGTTCACTGATTCCGAAATGTATTTGTTTATGCAAAACGGAATTAGAGGTGGACTAGTTCAATGCTCGCAAAGATATTCGAAAGCAAATAACAAATATTTGGAAGATTTTGATGCGTCAAAACTATCGAAATTTCTTGTATACTTAGACGCTAACAATTTGTATGGTTGGGTGATGTCGGAATATCTTCCTTGCGGTGCATTTGAGTGGGTATGTGATACTGATTTTGATGTTAAAAAAATTTCTGATACTGCAGAGTATGGGTACATTTTGGAAGTGGATATAGATTATCCCGATTGAGCGCATGATCTACATAATGATTTGCCATTTTTTCCCCAAAATAAGCCCGTGGGGGGATCCAAAATCAAAAAATTAGTTGTAGACTTACACTCAAGAACAAATTACACCATAAACTATAGAGTTTTAAAACAAGTATATTTTTCATGACTCCAAAATCTATAACATCCGGAATTTTTTGTATGTCCGTAGGCCATTAAGTGGGCTCCCCACTTGAAATGACGTCCAAGCCCATTTTTGAAATTGTGTTGAACAATGCCCGACCTCTAGGTGTAATCAGACGCGAACCCCAGTACGTATGTTTTGCATTGTAGTCGCCAGCTGCTACGAAGCAAGGGCCAAGAGATTTGTAGAAATCCTCGTATTGATCCTCAATAATTGCGAACATAGCAGGGGAGTAAATTGATGATATGACAAAATTTGGGCAAACATTTCTTCACAAATGTTGTCCAGAATATAGTGCTTGAGTCTTGACTTTATCAGAATTGCTGATCCACCGCATGCTCTTCCTCTCGGGTCCTTTGAATCATATAAGGTGTAGCCATAAATTTTAAAAAGGCTTCTCGAAGTCAAATGAGTCTCAGAGACCAACATTATATCAATATTGTTTTCCCTGAGGAAGTGCTCAAGTTCGTTTTTGTGTTGGCGAATGCCGTTTGCGTTTCAGAAACATATTTTTAACGTGTTCATGGCTTTTTAACTAATGCTTGAAGCAGAGTATTCTGCATTCTCAGCATTTCTTGCATCATACTAGTCATATTTGTTGTAAAATTGTTTATAGTTTGCACCAGGTTTTCAATAGTAGCTTCAAGGCGATTAAAATTAAAGCCTGAGTTTGTATTTGTTGAAGTATTTGGCCGTGAAACATTTTGTGTGGGAATAAAGCTTGTCTTAGCAGCATCGGCATACGATACACGTGAATTAACTGGTTGGCTCACTTGGGCAAGAGTGGCGGAGTAAGCGTTTGCTGTTTGTGCTGGAGCTACTTTAGATTTTTGCCCCAACGAAAGAATATACAGGACATCCTCTATAGTTAGCGGTGTGATTACCTCCACAATTACTGCATTTTTTTTCTGCTTGATCTTTTGGTTTAGTACAACTAGCAGTACCATGCAATTCACCGCAAATAACACAAACTGTAGGTAATTTGCAGTAAGTTTTTGTGTGGCCATATTCTTCACAATTATGGCACTGTACGGGTCCAGAACGCTTGTGTGGCTCTTCAACTGTTATTTTTCGGTATAAAAGATATTTTAAATTATAAATTGGGTGCGTCTCATTTTTTCTCAATTTTATATTATTCGGCTCAAGTTCAACGCGAAATAGAGGCTGGGGGATCTTCTTCCTATTTATTATATTGGAAACATTTTTTACCTTAAATCCCTGGAGGACGAGTGCATCTTTTATTTCTTCGGGAACAACATAAGAATCTATGCCCTTCAATACGATCTGCAGGCCTTTAGCACTCTTAAGCTGGTATGTGTAGAAACTTGTTTTATTTTTTTCAAATTCAGAAACCATTTTGCGGAAATCTGTTTCGTCATAAATTTGAATTTTCGTTTCATCGATATTGCCACGTTTTATTGGAACAATGTGAAATTTATTCTCACCAATGACCGAAATTAATTTCTTAATAAGAGCGTTTGAATTTTTTTCTCTCAAATTTGTTCGCAGATATATCAGGTATGTCGTTGTCATCTTTCAAATATTTGAAAACGATTAGTGGAGGATGCGCTGTTATCCCTAGATACCTTTGAAGCAGATGCAATTTTAGTAGAATTTGGGCTTCGCCCCCGCTTTCCCACAATTATATATCGGTCCATTCCGACTTGGACCTTGGGTTTTGGGATACTCTTATTTATAGTGACAGATTGGGTAAGTGATGAATCGGATGATATCGCTAATTTAAATGATGAAGTAGTAGGCAACTGTAATGTTAACGAATCGCTAGTTGGCATTGGACAAAGCGAAGTTGATCGCTGACGAAAAATTGGCTTTGCCGTTAAAAAAGTCTGTCATCAGGTTTTTTATTTATTTTGTTTAAATTAAGATCATCAGAACTCACAGTAAGTCTATCATCAGATTTTTTATTTTTATTGTTATCATTAAGATCAGAGCTTACAGTAAAATAGGCATTTCTGCCGTTATAACTCACTTCACAATTATTTGTTTTTCAGGTACTCATATAGAGTATTCCTCAAGGGCACTTTGTTAGTGTATTCCTCAAGGGCACTTTGAGTTATTTTGTTTACGGTTGTTTTTATTTTTTTTTTTTTGTTTTAGTTATTACTGTCTATGTAAAAAATATTAGAAAGCAAAAAAAGCTTGTTTATCAAAGTTATTGTACAACGAATATTATGTACTACAAATATTTTTTTTTTATCGTTTTTTTGTTTAGCATGTACTTATGTATGTAAAAAAAATCCGCTAATACGTCTGTTCACTATGAAGGTACAACGAGAACAATTGAATGCTATTATATGAATGAAAATCAGTTAGAGCACATTCATATTCACCATCCAAATGAATAGGAGGAAAGTAATTAGCAGATAACTCAGATGAGTTTGAGCTAAGAGTAAGTGTTATTGACATTATGATTGTCTGATTACAAATAAGTGAAATTAAACACAGCACTTTGTATAAAAAAGGAAGTTTATATATAATTACATTTTATTTAAATATATTAGATACAAATATATACTTATATATACACTTAACTACAATATTTCATTTTTATTGATCCAATAATTATGTTGATTGGTAAATCCTAACCATTTAACATATGCCTTCTCGCCTTTAGTTTTAAGAACTTTTTCAATTAGATATGTATTTGGATATATGGTTTTTGAAAGTTCTTCACCATAGAATCCACCTTTAATAGGGTTACCACGATAGTCTTCTAATATGTATGTAGCTGGATGTGTATTTTGAACTCTTTTAATCGTAAAAATTTTTGTCGTCCAATTTGGTGTATATCCTTTTTCAAAAACATGTTTATATTTACTTATGCGCACATGATCTCCCACATTGAACTTTGATAATTTGAATAGTTTTAAGCGGTTATATACCGTGTTTAATATTTTTTTCTAATTGTTATAGTTAACTTGAATCGGTGGCATTTTGATGGTACGATGAATTTTTTTATTATATGTATTAATCAAGTCTTTGTAAATGTCGACCCAGTTATAAGACCCATTAAAACTAAACTCTTTCCACATCATTCCTTTTAATGTTCTGTTAAATCGTTCTACTATTGATGCTTTCATTCTGCTATATGTTGTATTTATTCATCAATTTTCCAAATTGTTTATTGAAAAACTCCTTACCGTCGTCTGTTTGCAAGTTTTTTGGTATTCGTCCCAATTGAAAAATATTCTGCATAGCCTGGGTTGTTTCCAATGCAGTCTTTCTTTTCAAGGGTACTGCCCAAGCAAATTTTGAAAATGTATCAATTACAGTCAGCAAAAATCGATAATCTCTATTGTCTGTAGAATAGTTCCCCATTTGAACTAAATCAGCTTGCCAAAGATCATCTATTCCTTTCATAACAACTCTTCGACGTGGAAAATGTTTTCGTGCTTGCTTATGTAGTTCATTTATTAAATTTCTTTTTGAAGTCATTATTTAACGTATTTAGAATTTGATGGGATAAGTTGAGTTCAGTGTGAGTTCATTTAAATACTGTCGACCATCATATTTCTTACATACCCATAAATTAACTCATTTATCTTTTTAATTTCTTTTTCAAAGAATAATTTCATACTTGAGATTGTTTCCTGAATTTCGTTGAGCTTCTGACGTAAACTTATGTTGATTTTATCTCGTACCTCTTCAATTTGACTTTGCAGAAGCAATTTATTAACAACGTCGTTTTCCTCCAAAGCTTTTCCCACATTTTTGATTCTTTTGTTTTGAACGCCAATATTATTAGTTGTATCCATAACGAAGCCCAGCAGCTTAGGAACATTTTTCACAAAAACTGTACCACTTGTATCATTAAGATAGTGCCCAAACTTATCGATCGACATCATTTATGTAGATAAATATTATTCTATAATTTTTGCTTCATATAATTCTTCGATAATTGAGACAATTTCGTTATTGTGATTAGTATGACCTGCAGCAATAATCTAAGGCGATCTACTAACTCATTAGGATCATCCCAGTATATATAGTTAGCTTTGTATGGGTTTAGTTTCATCAAACCCTTACCCTTGTAAGGACTTTTTATTGCATGTAGTGATGACGAAGTTGATGAGTTTTTTTCACTTTCTTTCTTAAACAATTTACTGATAATATGCTTATATTTATATGCTCTCGTTCCTTTGATTTGTCTTTGTCTCTTTTGTATGCATTTGTGCTCACTAAAATTTTCTATATATATATATCTAATTCATGTTTATCATAATATTTTGGTGTTTTGTGAAACAGTAAAGAAAATAAACCTGATGTAAAAGCCCATATTTGATTCCCAATCACTATTTTATCTTCAGTAAGTTTAATACTACTATTGCCAAACTTCCATTCATTATTAAAATCTATAGGTGGACCGTATAGAGTATCTAATTCGTTTCTGCTTTCCAAGAGTGCTAGGTCAGTATAACTCTTATTATTATCTGAATTGTCTAGAGTTTCCGATTGAGAGTAAAAATCATCGTTGTCATCATCATCATCAGTATCAACATTATCAACCTTGTTTGCGTTTCGATTACTAAGTGAGATATTTTTATTGCATAACGTTTCTTCAACAAGTTTCTTTGGAGTACTTGTCTCTAACTTAACTGATTGTTCGTTGAATGGAAAATTTGAATTTTTATAAACTTTCGTTTTAAATTCATCTCTTTCTGATTTAATACTTTTTTTTATTATTTTTAGAACTTTTCACAAATTCTGTTAATGGTTCTATTATTGGTTTAAATGTATCTTTGAATTGCTCATGTGTATCTGCTTCATCAACTTTTATACTACGAAATTTTTTCTTTAAAACATTTCTTGTCTTTATTAGCTCTTTTAAAACTTTTTCATCCATTTTCAACTATTAGACACCAGATCAGGTATCAGCTATCAGATCAGATATCAGGTATCAGATCAGCTATCCGATCAGGTATCACTTATCAGATCGGGTATTAGATCAGCTATCAGATCAGGTAACAGATCAGGTGTACGATCAGCTATCAGATCAGGTATCGGGTATCAGATCAGGTATCAGCTATTAGATCAGGTAATAAATCAGCTTTCAGATCAGGTATGGTAAATACTTTAGGAAATAGGTAGATGTACTATGCGCAAGGCCAAATTTAGTACTAATGTTTTACTTTTATATAGAGTAATTTATATCGTTATAAAATAGTCGAATTGCTTTCTATAGCGACCATTGTTTAAGTCATTATATTTGCTTATCATCAAGAATCCAAATTTATTCTTCCAACACTCTCGACAAATTTCATGAAACTTTTCATATCTCATATCGCTGGCAACATGATCACTATAAATGTGCTGTATGTTTGCCTCATCTTGTTTAAACATTATAATCACATTTGTATTGTCTCTTATTAAGTGCTTGGGAATTCTCGTATAAGTTTGGAACAAGTAGAATGAATCAACATGCTTATGTTGCCCCATGCAAAAATATGCTCGTATATTATTTTGCTTCTCGCATGCAAAATCATCAAAGATCATAATAGAATTAGTTTTCGCTTCGTCAGGAGGAATAACTTTTTCATTATCTGTAAATGTGTAATACCCCATCCCTTTAATTGGTGAAATTAATCGCTTTAAGTATTCATATTTTGGTTGATAAAGGGATTTTGAGTATAAATAGATGTTTTCAAACTTGAGTCCTTTAGGACTTTCTAGCAAGCTAATCGTAACATTAGTATTTCCACAATTTGATGGTCCAACTATTAGAGCACGAATAGAATTTGGTAAGAGAGAGCCATGTTTTATTTTAGATCTTATGTTCGTTGAAGCATCAATATTGCGAATCACAATATTTTTATGTTGTTTTACTAATTGCATTCTTATAACTAATTGCATTTCATAAATGTTACTTTTATTATAGAAGAAAAAATAAAATAAGATGCTTATACATTATAACAAAACGTTTAGTTATAAAAAACCAGCCGTTGGAAAAGGTTAAGTGAATAGAGTAATTAACTCTCTGCCTGTTGAATTACACCTTCCTGGATATCAGTTTTGTGGACCCGGAACAAAATTACAAAAACGTTTAGATCGCGGTGACAACGGAATTAATTTATTAGACGCTGCATGTAAAAATCACGATATTGCTTATTCCAAAACAAATGATTTAAATAGTAGACATCAAGCTGATAAAATTCTTGAAAATAAAGCTTGGGAACGAGTTATTTCAAAAGATAGCAGTCTTGCAGAAAAATCGTTTGCATATATGGTTACTAACGCAATGAAAGTCAAAAGAAAATTTGGTATGGGATTGAAGAAGAAGGTTGCAAAAAAAAGTGAACAAAATGGAAAAAAGCTGTTCAGTACATCAATTAAAACTGCAACAAAAATACTGAAGAAGGAAAACCCTCAAGACATTAACTCTGCCATTAGGATTGCACGTAAGATTATCAACAAGTCGTTAAGGGGGAAGAAATCGTAAGTTGTAATACCACGCGTAATTAATGTTCCAAAGATTGGTGGCTTTTTACCTTTGGTGCTTATTCTTACTGCTCTGAGTGCAATTGGTAGTCTTTCTACTGGCGGAGCAGCTATAGCAAAAGCAATAAATGCTGCAAAGAATGCCAAACAACAACTTGATGAAGCAACTAGACATAATAAAACAATGGAAGGAGTAGCAATGGGGAAAGAGTTTTACCTTAAACCATATAAGAAAGGATATGGATTGGTTTGTCAAGAAAAACAAAAACCAAATTTTTCGTAAAGCTGCCCAATAAACCCCTATCTGATGTTGATCTGAGATACTTTTCAACAAACATTCCATACTTTAGAGGAGTTTTCATGTTGGATACACTACCAAAACGATCGAGAAAAAGAGAATGCGGAATCATTAATTTGGATTTATCAAGAGGACCTGGAACCCTGGAACCTGGTAGCATATTATAAAAACAATGAACATAAAGAATATTTCGACAGTTTTGGAAATTTACAACCTCCATTAGAACTAGTTAAATATCTAGGCAAAAATATAAAATATAATTACAATCAATATCAAGATTATAATTAATTTAAATGTGTCTGTTAATTTATGTCTTCAATTTCTTTACAAAATAAGTTTAAAAAATAAATAAATACAACACACGAACAATTTTTAAAATTTTTTCTGTTTTATTAATAAAAAAGTTTATAAAATATAGTTTCTACATATTATTCCCACTGTGGGTATTGAGCATTTGTTAAAAAGATATTTATTTCAGCAGCAGTATCAAATTTTAAGCCACTGCCTCCTTATATATGCAATATATCCCGGATGCCAGTTCTATTATATCATCATCCGATACCGTATTGTACCGATTTGGTAAAAACATTATGTTGTTTTCCAGTTCAATTTGAATTGTGGTGCCGTATTTACTAGTCACACGCTTAGCGTTTTTAACTGCATACTTAGTTGAGTCCTGGAGCTCTTTTATGTGCATTAATTTTTTTTTTTTATATTTAAAGTGTTGAATTTTGTGATCAAATCTGGAGGACTCATTATCAGAATATTAATTAATTAAATTAAATTTTTATATGTATTTTTTTTCTTCTTTGACAGATAGCTCAATCTGCTTTTGTAAACTGATGTATTAAATATTTCTACCAATCTTTAAATAGGTAAACAAATTCTTAAAAGAAAGATCAGTATCTTTTTCTCATATTGTAATTATTTTTTACGTAAACTTGTTGTTTGATTAGTCACTGATAGAATTGTAGTGAAAGAGATAGTTACATATATTGACGTTCTAAAGCGTAACTGAAACAAAAAATTTAAAAACAAAAGATCAGAGAGATAGTTATATTAATGTGCTAAAGTGTAAATGAAACAAAAAAATTTCAAAACAAAAGATCAGAGAAATAGTTATATTAATGTGCTAAAGTGTAAGTGAAACAAAAAAATTCCAAAAGAACTCACAATTTTTTGTAAAATTTTAGTTTTACAAGTATATTTTACTATAAATAGGAACGTAAACCTTTCAAGAATATTAGTGTAAAAATAGCATTCAACGAAATTCTTAAAAAAAATTAATAAATTAAATTAAATAAATTCAGTAAAGTGCGACTTTGACTCGCGCACGAAGGGTTCCGTATGTTGGCTTTGATAATTTTTTTAAATACAGTGTTTTTTACGTTTTTTCAGCTGAAATAATTTTTTTTGATTATTTTTCGCTTTTTTCTCGTTTTGGCGATTTTTTTTAATTTTGGCGATTTTTTTAATTTTAGCGATTTTTTTCATTTTGGGGATTTTTTTCATTTTGGCGATTTTTTTTTTAATTTTGGCAATTTTTTTCATTTTGGCGATTTTTTTAATTTTGGCGATTTTTTCATTTTGGCGATTTTTTTTTTCATTTTGACGATTTTTTCATTTTGGCGATTTTGGTTTTCCGCGATTTATTTTCGATTTAGATTTTTTTTTAATTTGGAGCTTTTTTCGTTTTGGCGATTTTTTTTTTATTTTGGGGATTTTTTTTCGGTTTGGCGATTTTATAATTTTGAGATTTTTTTGTTTTACCGTTTTTGAAAATTTCAAGAAGTTTGCTCTTACGGTTTCCAAGATACAGCAAGTTATCAAAATTACATAGTCAAAATTACATTAACTGATGGTACACCCTCTAATTAAAATTTTTTTAATTTTAGTGTTAATTGTACAACAATTAATTAAAATTCACTAACTTTACAAATTTCAAGTGCATATACATACAATTGTATGTATATTACATGGGATTTTAACATTTTTCGTTGCTCGTTTTGGCACACCCTTTAATTTCCAACTCTCATGTATTTGTTGTTGTAGCGGCCAAGGGTCTACACACTCTGTCCAAATTTCCGTAGCTCTTATGGTTCTCGAGAAAATACCCTGTGACGGACAGACGGACAGCGTAGCGAAAACAATAGGGTTCCATTTCACCTTTGGTGTACGGAACCCTAAAAATGAGCCAAATCCGTGAGAACTTGTTTGATTTCCTTTATTCCTTTGAGGACTTATTACTATATGAGCATAAGGAAACCATAAACTTTTTTATCTCAATGCTGACGGAAAATGAGGAGTATGGAGTTGTAGAGCAGGAAGACTCCGACGAGAGTGGACATTCTGCCAGCTGCCCCTGGTATAGCGAAGAATGCGAGGAAGGGCCGGACGCTTGTCGGTGTACAATATTCCACATGAGGAAGAATATAATTTTTAAAATTATTGAAACTTACAAAAATGTATGTAAAAAAAAAACAATGAATAAATAAAAAATGTATTTGTATGTGTATGATTTATTATTTACTTTAATATACATATTTATGTATATATAGAGATTAATAGACTGAAAAAGCTATTAGTTTAAATGTTATTTTCATTGAGGATGGATAAACGTACTTTAAAGAATATATTTCACAACCATCAAGAACGAAAACCTCAAATATATGATTTGGTTTTTGGGTTTGAATACTTGATATTCAAGTGATTGGACGTGATATTCAAGTGATTGGACGTGTTTTTCTAGTGCTCCGTTTAATCTGTTTCTTTCTTTGAAAATATATGTGCCATTTCTTTTAAAACGTCGTTTGAATATTTTAAAAGAATTCTGAAAATTTTTTATCATTTGTTTACATAAAATATTATCAATCTTAATGTGAAAATCTATAACAAAATAATCATATACATATATAAACTATTACATCTAGAACATACATTTAACTCTTGAAAACAAAGAGAAATCTCTTTAACACTTATAACAAAGGCTGCTCTCTGTTATAACACAAACAATAACTAAACAAATAACAAATTAAAAACGGAAAGTTAATAAAATTGTAACAACAAAAACATTTAACTTAACAAACAAACATACTTTAAAATTAATCTTACATCTATACCTCCATTTACGCGTTTATCAATTATATTAAATTTAAATAATAAATATGAACTGTTTAAACAAAAAATGTACTTTGAGTAATCCTGATGAAAGAATGATCGTTTGCTGGTTATGTCATGGCTTATCACATTTTAAATGCAGTGGATTACCAGTTTTGGTCGCTGAAGCAACTCAAAAACTTGATGGTTTGCACTGGTTCTGCCAAAACTGTAAACAAACTGGGTTAGATTTTTATAAATTCTTTAACTCAAGAAAACCGTTATTCATTGAAATTCAAAATGATTTTCATAACGTATCAAATCGTTTATCCGAATATGAAAAATTGTTTGATAACTTTTCATCACTCAATAACAATGAACCCTTGCGCCAAAGCTCTAAGCAGGAGAACTCTGTGTCGTCACCAAAACGTCGTAAGTCACCTCGTAATAACAAGAATTCCGATTCTGAAAACATATCTCTACCAGCAGTAATTAACTCATCAATTACTCCTACGACTTCAAAAGTAATTATAGAAAATTCAAATGGAGCATCGTCATCATCTAATATTTTAAATGTGCAATCTTCGTCTCATACAAATATAGAGACAATTGCAACTCGTGAACTACGTGTGATTCCTCCGAAAAAACATTTGTTTGTATCTCGTTTTGCATCTGAAACTACTGTTGAAGACATAAATCATTATATTAATAGTAAACTAAATACAAATGAAAACATCATAACATATAAATATTCATATGCCCAACCCAGAAGTATTACATCGTTCAAAATCACGGTGTCCTCCGAAATTTTTAATACAGTTATAAACGAAAACTTTTGGCCTGAACACACACTTGTGAGAGAGTTTTTACAAAAACCCAACCAACGATCCAATAATCTGGCTCGTCTTCCAATAACTGTACCGTCTATTACAAAAAACTAAATATTACAACTGATTCTCAATTGCATATAGTATACCAAAATGTTTTTGGATTAAATACAAAATTGTCAAAACTATTCATTAATAGCTTTGAATTTGATCATCACGTTATTATTTTTACTGAAACATGGCTAAATAAAAATACACTTAATACTGAAATTTTATGCAATAAATATAATATTTATAGACTGGATAGAAATACACGCACTAGAGGGGGAGGTGTTTTAATAGCTGTTCATAATTCGTTTTTGTCTGTTGCAATTAACCTTGATGTTCCCAATGGGGTCGAATTTGTCGGTACATATATAAAACTTAAAAAATAAAAGCATTTTTATTACTTGCTCCTATATCCCACCCAGTCAAAGCAAAAATGAAATAATTTACAATGATCATGTAAGATTAATCAAGTCTACTATATTGTTGGCTCAGCCAGGTGACTTAATATTCGTTTTTGGCGATTTTAAAATGCCAGATGTTTCTTGGAAATATTTACCAGACTCTTTTCTGTTATGTAGTTCGAGCAACTCTCCATCGAGTTTCGATTCTAAGATACAAGCATTCCACAACACTATTTTCAATTACTTTGATGAATGTGTGCCGAAAGAAAAAGTTTTTGTTAAAACTGGCCCGCCATGGAATTCCAAGCAGTTATCTATTTTAAAGAATAGAAAAAATAAATGTTTTAAAAGATATAAAAAATCTGGTATCCTATCTGATTATGCTAAATACGCTGTTTCAAGATCTAAGTATAATTCAATGAATACCCTTCTGTATAAAAATTATATAAACAATATTAAATACAATTTGAAACGCGATCCAAAATCGTTTTATAAATTCGTAAATTCTAAACGGAAATCTTCTGGTTACCCCAATGTATTAAAATACGAAAATTGCGAATCCAGCGATAGTTTAAACATAAGTAACTTATTTGCAAACTTTTTCTCAAGTACATTTTCGGACACCGAATATACACTTACCTCATATCCGTACCCACTTGTTGAAAGTCAGCCAATACAAATTTCATCAATAACTACATCACAAATCTTATCTGCCATAAAAAATATAAAATCGTCATATTATAGTGGACCTGATGGTATACCGAGCTGTGTTTTAAAGCATTGTGCAAACGCACTTTCTACTCCGTTGGAAATATTATTTAATTTATCGATTGAACAAGGTTATTTTCCTAAAGCTTGGAAAGATTCGTATATTATTCCGCTTTTTAAATCTGGTAATAAATCAAACATTGCAAACTACAGAGGTATTGCTAAGCTTAGTGCAATTCCTAAACTTTTCGAAAAGTGTATTACGGACAACATTAGTCGCCAAATATCATCGTATTTATCTGCTCATCAACATGGTTTCAGAAAAGGCTGCTCAACAACAACAAATCTTTTACAACTTACAACCCTAATTCATGAAGGTTTTAACAATAAGCAACAGACCGATGTCATTTACACCGATTTCAGCAAGGCTTTTGATAAAGTAAATCATTCTTTATTATTATTGAAACTTCACCATATTGGATGGTCAACTAATGCATTGAATTGGATCAAATCGTATCTACTAGGCCGGGAGCAGTGTGTTATTTTCAATAACATCACCTCTAAGAACTTCATTGTTAAATCTGGTGTCCCCCAAGGGAGTCACTTGGGACCAATTTTATTTTCCATTTTTTTAAATGACTTGCCGAGTATAATAACATATATTAATGTTTTAATGTATGCCGATGATGTTAAAATTTTTCTAAGTTATAACAATATCTCCGATAGCATTTTCTTACAACGTGACTTAGATAGTTTTTTTGATTGGTGCAAAGTCAACATGATGTCTCTCAACCTGAAAAAGTGCAAGCATATGAGGTTTTCACGATACTTTATTTCTGAGTGCCTTTTTTCGCTTGGAGGATATCAGCTCGAAACCGTTACTGAATTTTTGGATTTAGGTGTTCTCCTTGATTCAAAATTAAATTTCAATAATCATATCATCATGACGACTAACAAAGCTCGTGGTGTACTAGCATATATTAAGCGCTGGGCTAAAGAATTTACTGATCGCATGATTACTAAACAATTATTCACATCATTAGTAAGGCCTATCCTTGAATACGGATCCATTATCTGGGACCCTTACACTGATTATCAGAAGAATCGCATTGAATCAGTTCAGAAACAGTTTCTTTTATTTTGCCTGGGAAACACAACTTGGAACCCAAATTGCAATATTCTACCTTATTCTGCAAGACTCTCTACTATTAATTTACCGACTCTGGAAAGTAGAAGATTAATGCTTAATGTGATATTCGTAGTAAATCTGTTAAATGGATCTGTCTGTTCAGAATTTCTGTTAACTAAAATCAATTTCAATATTCCGGCTAGAACAACAAGGAACTTTACACCCCTGTATCTCAAATATCATCAGACGAATTATGAGAACGCTAACCCTTTGAGGAGATTATGCAGAAACTTTAATGATTATTATGTTTTCATTGATTATTCTATAAACGTTAATATTATAAAACGTAACATTATTTTGTTCTTAAATGTTAATAATTAGTTTTTATTATGTAAAAATTTTTTAATTAATTGTAACTTTTTGTTGGTCTGTAAGGATATTACTCCATAGACACTTTTATTATAAATAAATAAATGAATGAATCAGTATCCATATAGTTTAATGACAATTTTGATTTAAATTTAGGCTGCATGTAGTCATAATGGAAATTATACATTTTCCATTTGAAAAGTTCTAACACACAAAATCCTAAGTAAGTAGGCTTATTATAATATGTCTGGAGCCTATTCATTTGAATCGCCACCATGTCTTCTGAAAATATAGACAAACTGGAAATTGGGCTTAGATATCCAATCTTGTGCTCCCAAATGATTTTTTATTTTTTTTATTACATGATATTTTATTTATTGTATCTTCATATATGAACTAACAATAAGTATTCAAATCTTAAATATAAAAATATAATTAGGCCCGACCAGAGTCGGACATAAGCTTAGTAGTGTTATATATAAAACATAAGTATTGATAATCAAAAGGAAAAAATATAAAAAATAAAAGAATTTTCAGGAAGTCCCATCTGGAGTGCTGTGAATAAGAGCCCTTGTATCCCTCTTTTTTTAGGCGAATGTGTCCAGTAAACAGCGTGACCGTTTGACCGACTAAAGTGGCAAATTGCCCCTTTTTCGACTGCCTTGCCACTTTTTTTCTCTCTTTTTTTAGAGTGAATTATATAAAAATACATTAAAAATAAAACGTTTAATGTAGTTTTCTCTTTATTTTTTTAATTTTGCCCCTTTTTTTTGATAAATCCCCTTTTGGTGCCACTTTTTGAAAAATGTCATCGGTCACCCTGCCAGTAAAGTTCAAAATATTACGATCAAGCGGATTAGGATGTGATTCGAGTTTTGTTAGATATTTGCCTGCGTATTTTGCAATTTCTTCAGTCACTAGAGGCATATTCAAATCACGATGTATATTTGAATTTTTGATGTACCATTGAGCCGATGTTATCATGCGTAAAATTTTGTTTTGCCTGCGTTGAATTTTCTCTACATTTGAAGCTGAAGCAGTGCCCCATAGTTGAATTCCGTAGCACCATATTGGCTTTAAAAGCGACTTGTATATTAAAAGTTTACAGTCTAGGCTAAGTGTTGAATTTCGACCAATCAGCCAATGTACCTGAGTTAATTTAAGTTTCATTTGAGTTAACTTAGAGTCAATGTGGTGTTTCCATGTAAGTCGTCGGTCAAGGTGTATACCAAGATATTTCACATGTGAATGTTGAGAAACAACTTGATTGTTAATCCGAATGGGGGAACAAGTATCTCTTCGTAAAGTAAATGTTACTTGAACACACTTTTGTTCATTTACCTTGATTCTCCATAAGTTTAACCAAAGCTCCATCTGGCTAATGTGTTCCTGGAGTTTGCGGGATGCCTCATCAGGGTTTTCATGCATACTAAGGCAGGCTGTATCGTCGGCAAATGTGGAAGTATGGATACTACTGCTCACAGGCATATCACAAGTATAAATTAAATATAAAACTGGTCCCAGTATACTCCCCTGTGGCACACCAGATGAAATTGTTTCAGGCCTACTTGTAAAGTCTCCTTCCGCAACAGTGAACTTACGGGAAATAATGTAACTTTCCAAAAGATTTAAAATGTTTATTGGTAAGTAAGTCTTCAATTTTAATATTAGGCCTTCATGCCACACTTTATCAAATGCCTGGGAAATGTCCATAAACAGCGCAGAACAATACTTTTTTTCCTCAAAAGTTCTTCTTATAAATTGAACCAATCTGTGAGTTTGTTCAATGGTGCTATGCTGACTTCTAAAACCAAATTGATGGTCTGGTATGCACCCACTACTAATTAGAATTGGGGACAATTTTGTTTTGAGCAGTTTTTCGAAAAGCTTTGACATTGTAGATAGTAGACTTATTGGCCTATATGACTCAGCCTTTGTTATATCTTTGCCCGGCTTTGGAATCATTTTAACCTTGGCAAGTTTCCAGTTGTGTGGATAATACTCCAGTCGTAAAATAGCATTAAATATGAATAACAGGATTCTCATTGCAATACGAGGCAAGTTCATCAGCATCTGATTACTAATTCCATCAATACCCGGAGCTTTCTTCGGGTTGAGTTCGGCAATTAATTTTTGTAAATCACGCGTCTTAAACTTTATGTGTTGAGGGGGTAGAGCGACTATATTCGGCAAATCAGCAACACCAGTACATATATTTGGCGTAAAAACGGATTTTAAGTGCTCAGCAAATATTTTACCTTTTTCAGTATCGCTTCTTGCCCAACCTCCGGTAGATGTGCGTAGAGGTGGCTTATACTCAACGGGTGTTTTAAGCTTTCTGGCAGCGCGCCACAAGGAGTAATTAGACGCCGGTGTAATATCAAGACCCTCCAGATAATTTTTAAGAGATGCAATTTTTTCAGATGCAAGCAACTCTTGGAGTCGTTTAGTGCACTCTTTAAATCTGATTTTATTTTGTGGTGATCTGTGCTGTTGCCATTCCCTTCTAGCCCTTCTTTTTTCACGTACGAGACGTTCAATGTCTGTAGAATAAATTTTATTAAACCCAATCTGCGGATGGGAGATAGTGGCATGTTCAGCAGCCTGTTTAATATTCTCGCTGAGATTGGCAATGTTCGATTCAATATCATCGGGTGTTCTAAGCGTAATGTTTTCCGTACAATGACTGCTGAGATATTTTTTGAACCCCAGCCAATTAACACGATTGATCATCTTCACATATGGGTCAGGTAAGTTACTTCTTAATGGGCTACAAATTGTAATGATCGTCGGGGAGTGATCGGACGAGAGATCAAGAGAAGCTTGAACTTGAATTAAATCCCTAGAGATATTTTTTATGACTCCAAAATCTATAACATCCGGAATTTTTTGTATGTCAATAGGCCAATAAGTGGGCTCCCCACTCGAAATGACATCCAAGCCCATTTTTGAAATAGTGTTGAACAATGCTCGACCTCTGGGTGTAACAAGGCGCGAACCCCAGAACGTATGTTTCGCATTGTAGTATCCAGTTGCTACAAAACAAGGTCCAAGAGATTTGTAGAAATCCTCATATTGATTCTCAGTGATTGAAAATCTGGGAGGGGAGTAAATTGATGATATAACGAAATTTGAACAAAAACTTTCAATGCCAATATTTGTTGCTTGTAGGTTTTCTTCACAAATGTTATCAAGAACATAGTGCTTGAGTATTGACTTTATTATTAGGGTCCTTTGTTGTATCATATATAGTGTAGCCATAAATTTTAAAAAGACTTCTCGAAGTCAAATGAGTCTCAGATACTAACATTATATCAATATTTTTCTCCGTGAGGAAGTGCTCAAGTTCTCTCCCAAATGATAGCAATTCGTTCTGTTCCAGTTTGTTACAATTCTAACATCTTTTCTCTTATCTACATTTTCCATAGCCTTACCATATACCGCATTATCGAGCAATTTGAAGAAGTTTTTCTCAAACGTATTTTTAGCGTTAGCTCTATGCTTGGTATTTCAGTCTATATATGATTTTAACCATGGAGATTGTTTGAAAGTGAAAATCCGATGTATTTTCTTTAGAATCAAACCATATTATAAACATTGCTTAACAATTCTATAGTGAATACATATATGAATGTTTAGTAGAAAAGTCAGCAATTAATTTAGTTTGATTCTTTCCATTTTTCCTTTGATTCTTATACAATTAGAAATCCATAAGGATGTAGAAAAATAAAATGAGTTCCCTGAATATAAATTATTTGCTGGGTTTTGTATCAGTTTCAAAGCCTACTAAGCTTATTTTTTCTTTTGTGATTTTCAAAAATCTTATTCGTGTGTGTTCTGGCTTTCACATTTTTTCTTGTGAGTTCGGATGATAAAACACATCCTACGCCTGTTTAAGTTTAAATTTAGAAAATAAAAATTAATAGTGTGTGTTCTAGCATCCGAATTTAGAAGAAAACAATTTGGAAATGGACGATTTCAAACTTTTAGATTTTTTCGTTTTCACTTTTGAGCAAAAAACTCGTATTCTTTTCACAAGACTGTTAACAAGTGAAAAGAATACGAGTTTTTTGCTCAAAATCGAAAACGAAAAAATCTAAAAGTTTGAAATCGTCCATTTCCAAATTGTTTTCTTCTAAATTCGGATGCTAGAACACACACTATTAATTTTTATTTTCTAAATTTAAACTTAAACAGGCGTAGGATGTGTTTTAACATCCGAACTCACAAGAAAAAATGTGAAAGCCAGAACACACACGATTATTTTATGAATTCTCATATAGTTTTTGAAAGTCTGTACATAAAGTGATGTCGATGTCGACAACTGGAATAAGGGTGATTGTATGATTAAATTTACACGAACGTTGACACGTTTTTCATCGTCTGTTTTAACACTTACATATACCTTGTTCGAAGGAAATTTTTTAATCTTAAAATTTAAATTTAGTTTTTGTTTTAAATGTAACTGTAAGAAAGAAAGAATTCTTTCGACTCCGATAAACAATGTTACGATTTTTACCGAAACACTTATTCTGCATCAAAAAAACAAAAACAAATTTTTTTTTTGTTTTATTAATATAAAAGTAAAGGATGTTTGTTTCATGAATATAACACACAAAAAGTTGGCATGATTGAATACCATTATTATTAACTACTCTCAATACAAGAGTAGTTCATTACGTTCATACATAATTACATGTGGAAATATATACACATTTACATGTGTATGTATATTTCATACATATTTACATATGTATGTACATATGTGTACATACATACAGCAATATACTTATGTGGATGGGTATATGTACTATGTACTCGTACAAATCGAGTTCTCAGAGAATCACGCTCACGCCAATACTATATCTTGTCCTTCTTTGGCATTAAACTAAAAGGGCATATTTCCATTGTCATTGAAATCGCATTGACAAAATTGCTGTAATAAGTTTTTTTAGGTACTACCTATTAGACTTTTTTTCTGTCGGATCATTCATTATTAAACGTGGTACAAGAGTGTAAAGAAGTGACTTTCCCTTAATGTAAAAGTGAACTACATTTAAAATAAAAAGTAAAATAAAACAAAAGATTGTCGCATACTTCTGACTTCTTATTAAAATAAAAGCAATATAAAGGGAGAAGAAATTACTAGAGTTCCCAGAATTCTTTAAGGACCTCTTTTCCATCACTTGGTGCATTTCTGGTCTAACCTAACATCTTGAGAGATTATTTTGCTGGAACACCTCACGTTACATGAGCAGGTGTATGCGCATAATCCTGATATACCTAACACCTATGGGAGACCTTGGGATGACCCCATAAATAATAATGATCACAGGTGGCTCTATTATCTAAACTTTTTCACTAGGAATCACAGATGACATTCAAACCGAAAGTAAAGTATATACATATGTACTTATCTAACCTAGTTGCATCCATAAGGCTATCAAATATTGCACGTTGTTTTTTTTACCTCGCTGCACATTCAATCTAACAACAAATTTATTAACCTTAAATTTTACACACATATGTGCATATGTACGAGGTATACATATACATATGTATGTATGTAGGTCTGTATGGACATACATTTGCTTATATGACTATGCATACATGCGTATATATCTAGCTTTTCGTAAAGGCAAAAGAAACAAAAGCAAAATCATTAAAGATACGTTTAGTTATAAACTTAGCTTAGTAACTTACCGCATTACTAAACTAACAAAGATAGATGTACATATAAAAAAAAAAAAGAATTAATTGAACAGAATTCCAATAAAGAAAAAAAAAACTAATTGTACTTACTTCATATAATCTACAAGTAAATTATAAATATAAATTTGTTTAAAATACTGAATTTAATTCTATCGTCAAATATTAATTATTAAAAATTACACTAAATCTATACGTAAAAACAAAAAAAGAAAAAAATGTTTAAGCATATTCATATTATAAACTAATACCTTATACCTAATCATATTAAATTTATATTGTTCTTTTACATATTTTAAATTATATAAATACACCTGTACATATATTTTCGCATCCACCACTAACATTTTTTCCAATAGTGTAATCAAATTCACATATTTATGCACCTTGCATAATACATACTTCATTATTGCTTTCTCACTTAAATCCAATATATTGAATTTTTTCCTCTATTTGATTTTTTTTATCTGAAATTCATTTAATAATTATCATTTGCAAAGGAACAAGTATAAGTTGGAACATCCATAAAGAAAAGTAACAACAACACGCATTGACTGCTGGGCCCAACAAATCAATCGGCGAGTATATTTCAACAGTTTCTGTAAGTGATGATTATTGTTCAATTGTTATCAATTTAACTCTCTCTAAATTATTCAGCTCTATTCAATTTCATTCCCTTGCCAGAAATATTAACATACATATGTACATAATAAGGTTTAATTTTATCAGTTTCTTTAGTGTAAGCTCTTAGATTTTAAATAAGTGAAGAGTATGATTTTTTTTAATAAACCTGTTGTGAACTTTTGTATAAAAAGAATGAATCTATAAGATTTTTTTTTCCTTGGGAAGGATAACCACGACAACAAGGTCTAATATGAGGTAAAGTAATATTTTGAGTTGTAGGGACAAACAATAAAATTGGGATATTAAGTTTGTCATAGGGTTTTTTTTTTATTAGGTGGGGAAAATTGTATCCTATATGGTGCGTCATCTAACCATATAAACATGTTGTCATGTAAGTTTTGTCTAACAACATACATACATATGTATGTACACGCATCTACAGAGTTTTGTTTTTTTCATATTTTGTTTGATTGCATGCTCTACGGGTATGAAGAGCATGTTATATGCTTACGCGTCACTAACGGGTTGAGAACCAACATAGCCGTGAAGCAGAGCTACCGGGAACACCTTCATTCATGCCCCTTAACTGCGTTTTTGTTGAACTGCTACTTTTCCTTTTCAGTAAACCATATTATTTTTTTTCAAAGAAGTAGTCAGAGCGCGTAACAACAAGAAGTAAAATGTCCATGTTTTTTAATATAAAATAAAAATGTGAGCTATTCAAATCTAATCTGAATTGAGGTCATACCATATTTTCTAAAAAAAGTGGAATAAATTGTATAAGTATAAATGATTGCAATGATATAATCGTTTCCTAAAGTAAATAATTCGATGCTAAGCGAACTTGAAGTGATTTTTTGCCGAATTAGTGAACAAATTTTGAAAAGTGTAGTGAAAATTTTAAGCTGTAAGAACTCTGAGTTGACGAAACTTAAATTGATTACAAGTAGACGCTATTATGGAAACCCTGCAGAAAATATTTTAAGAGAAATAAAATGAAAGACACTTAGACATACTGTGGCTCAGGGTATTCAAAATTCGGCGCAGCGCAGTATGGTACTGTAACCTGCTTGTACTTAACGATAAGAAACCGCCTGGAACTTTTTCAAAAAGAATGAGAAACAAGCAAAGCAAATTCTAATTAAAATGAAGGTAGGTCTTATTAGAAAATTGTCTACTAATTGTGGTAACAGTCGTCAATTGGTTTTTATATGATCTTTTGCTGTGTAATAACTTTATTCCATTTGCTTAAATTCAATTAAAAATTTGTCTTAGAACTGCTTTTTTATTAACTTTTATTTCAAAAGAATGTTTACATTAATAAAACAATCGAAATTTCACCAACTTTCATTTAATAAATGTATTTAATTTAGAAAATTAGCTTTTCCCTTCATTTTTAATTCCCGTTTCCCGGGAAGTGCAAAAGTCCGGGAAATCCCAAACCCTAGTACCACTGCATGGCCGTAGGAGTTTGCTCAAAATACATTTGTAATTGTTGTTGTTGTTGTTGATATTGTTGTTGTTGTTGTTGAGGATGTAGATATTGTTGTTGCTGTTGAGGATATTGATATTGTTGTTGAGGATATAGATATTGTTGTTGCTGTTGTTGTTGAGGATGTAGATATTGTTGTTGTTGTTGAGGATGTAGATATTGTTGTTGTTGTTGAGGATATAAATATTGTTGTTGTTGAGGATATTGATGAGGATATTGATGTTGTTGTTGTTGAGGATATTTATATTGGTCCTCATCATCATGATTTCGGATATGATCGGAAAAACCCTTTTGGTATTTGAATACCTTATTGCAGATATTGCATTTATATACCGCATCCATTTTAATAATTTATAGAATGTATTGATAATATATATTTTTTAAGATTTTATACGATGATGTACTTGCTAGATACAATGCTGTACTTGCTGCTAGATTAGAGAACTTCTCAATTTATACGAATTACGATCAACTCATATGCATAATTTAAAAGTCAATAGTCAGAAACAGAGACAAATGTCAGCAAGCAGTGAAAATAACAACCAATCTTTGACAATCCTCAATATCACAAACTTCAATTTGCTTACAAAATAAGTGAAAAGAATGAATAAATGCAACACGCATAAATTGTATATTTTATTAATTTCTTCAAACTCTTTACACATAAAAAAATTAAAAATCAAACAACAACAAAAACAGAAACATTGGTATCTCACAAGCATACATAATTACTTTCTATAAGTACCCTTCCATGTCCTAAACGAAATACTACAAACAAAAAAAGTAATGCCGCGTGCACACTATGATATTTTGTACAATCGCAACAGTGTGCACTAGTGGTAACGTTTGTGATTTCCGATTTTTTATTTATTTTTTGTTGTGTGGTATTGCTTTCCCTATAAAAAAAAAACATAATGTGAAAGGCGTTGCACACATTTTAAAAAGTTATTAGAACACAACAAATGCCAGATGTGTACTCGGCATTACAAACTCGCTTTTTTTATATACATATACCACTACTTCCCCATCTGCCAACGCTCAAGTTATTGTAAAAACATACGTAAATACACATGCATGAGCATAACGTTGGCTCCCATGATCACGCATCTCTAATTCCCTTTGACAATCCTAAATATCTTACCTTCAATTTCTCCAACCTTCAAGTAAGTTCATTGCTCACAAATTACATATTTTATTCATCTCTTCAAACTCTTTAAACATAGGAAATAGGAAAATTAAAATAAATAAAACCAACAACAAAAAACATTCATAGATTTCCCACAAGCATACATGTCTTTCTAAAATAACCTTCCATGGTCACCAGCTGCAAAAAAAAAACTAAATCAACATTTTCTCTATGCACACACAATCTAAAATCATAAACCTACTGCAACCGCTTAATAAACGAAAAAACTACGTACAAACAAGAGTATTACAAAAAAACTAAAGCAACATTTTCTCTTTGCACACACGCACTTATACTCTAAAATCATAAACCTGCTGCAACCACTTAACAAACCAAAAAAAAATTCAATTAAAAATTAAAACAAAAACCTACATACAAGCCTTTGTACCTACATAATTAATGCGTACCTACATAATTAACAATGTGCATCGACGGACGGATATCTAACCATGCTTATCTCACAAACCATATTTTTTATTCATCTCCTCAAACTATTTAAACATAGGATATTGAAAAATCAAACTAAATAAAACCAACAACAAAAACATTTATAGATTTCCCACAAGCATACATAATTTCTTTCTAAAATAACCTTCCATGGTCACCAGGTAAAAAGAAAATAAAAAAACTAAAGCAACATTTTCTTTATGTACACACGCACACACAATTTAAAATCATAAACCTACTGCAACCGCTTAACAAACGAAAAAACTACGTACAAACAAGCCCTGCATGCCTACATAATTAACTATGCACAGCAACGGACGGACATCAAACCATAAAATTAAAACAAAAACACATCGACGGAGCTACATCAAACTATCCTTATCTATGTACAAAACATCCATAACCCTCGTCACTTCACACCATTGACACTAATTACCATAATAATGGGTGTTTTTTATTGAGGTATAGAACTTTAAGTTGGCATCACTTTTTTAACTGGCGGCCATTTTGTCAGCTGTCAAGTGATTAATATTTAGTTTGGTTTGCCATTTCATAATGAACAGGTTGACAAAAGAACAACGCTTGCAAATCGTGCAAATTTATTTCGAAAATAATGGTTCAGTTCGCGAAGTTTACCGCAAGCTCCGTCCATTTTATAGTCGACATAATCGTCCATCAGAGCAATTAATTCGGTTAACCATGGATCGTTTTCGCACTACGTTTACTCTATGTGATAATACGCATCCGCAGAGACGTCGAACAGTGCGCACCGAAGAAACAATTGCCGCTGTAGAGCAAAGTGTTGAAGAGGACCCGAATGAATCGATTCGCCACCGTGCACAGCAATTGGAGCTTTGTCCATCAACTTTATGGAAGATTTTGAAGATTTTGAATGTGGATGAGTTGTGGTTCCAACAAGACGGCGCTACATGCCACACAGCGCACGTCACAATCGATTTATTGAAGGAAACATTCGATGAGCGCATAATTTCGCGGAATGGATCTGTCAATTGGCCACCAAGATCGTGTGATTTGACACCATTGGATTATTTTCTTTGGGGATATGTGAAGTCGCTCGTCTACGCCAACAAACCAGAAACGTTAGGGGACTTGGAAGCCAACATTCGTGGCGTTATTGCCAACATACGGCCCCATATGCTCGAAAAAGTGGTTGAAAATTGGACCTGTAGAATTGGCTTTATTCGAGCCAGCCGCGGCGCCCACATGCCCGAAATCATATTTAAACATTAATGGCATAAAATTATCCTTCCAATAAAGCCAAATTGATGGACATTAAAACGATTTTCTTGTGTTTTATTTCAATTCGAAGTTCTATACCTCTAAAAAAACACCCTGTATATAAATTTTAGCCCATAAATTACAAAATTTCGATTTTAATTACCCAAATTTGACAGTTTTAATTGTCATAGAACTGGCAGTATCTAACTACTGCCATATACCCTCATTTTTCGGATCCGAAGCTATACTTCCCATACATTATGGGATATCATATATGGTCCATACATTTTATTTTAGCTAGGTTGTCACGTTTTTTTCGGCAAATTTTTGCAAAGTGTGGCAGGACCTTATTAAAGCACAAAAACAATTACTGCTTATAAACAAAAATAGACATTTCAGCACTTTCCTCTCTTGCACTTAGGGCTTTTAGAGTTTTGTGGTTATTTTTAATTGTAGGAATGCAGGAACATGTGTTTTTATACGTTGCATTATAATCAATCAAAGAGTCGATTTTTAATTTTTTGTAACTTGGGGCTTTTTTGAAATCATATGACGATATGTATTACGAATATTTTTTTGTATGATTTTTTTTGTTTAGTATGTATGTAAGAAAAAATCCGCTAATACATCTGTTCACTATGAAAGTACAACGAGAACTGAGCAATTATATAATAAAAAATTAAAAGGAGGTAATTGTACTCGCATATGGTTGCATTATATGTATATCCAGAGTATAATTAATTTTTAAATACTTACTTTGAAACTTCATTGTATATCAGGATTTGTGGAACTAATAGCAGGCTTTTTCGTAAAGCTTTAAAAACTTAGTATACAATTAAGTCGTGTACTGTTCTTAGGTTTTATTTTGTTTTTACAAGTGAAACGGCTTAAGTATAACATTTACATATAGTGAAAATCTCTCAGAGATGTATATGTGATAGCATTTTGTTTGAATGGTCTCTTTTATTTTCCTTTGATTTTTTTATTTTTCTTGTAAAATTTGTGTACAAATTGATTCTACGTTATCAGGAAAAATCCAAACTACTATAATATATTTGCTTCTCCAATAAAAACCAATAATAATTACAACAAATTCAATATGTTCTGCAAAATATTGACTGCTATGTATAATTGTAACATAGAAGGCCTTAGTAATTTACGTTTTAAATATTTATAGTAATTCATTTCATACAACTTCACTCAAATACAATAATAAAAAATAGTAATAACATAATATTTATATTTATAATTATAGTATTTTCAACTTGATTCCGATTGCATGATTCAATACAAATTATTATTTTTTTCTTTTAACTTTAATTCGGAAGTTCTAAACTTACATAACTTTTTACTTAAAAATTTATAGGGAGATGTTGATTTTCCATTATTTGCACAGCACAATTTCTAAAATATCATATGCACATGGCGATGAATTATTTTAGTTGTCGTCGCTTGTTTCCCCATTTATAACTTGATTGAAAAATGGATTAAGAGCTTTAACAGCTACACCTATAACGAAAGAAAAAGCATTTCAGTATTTGATAGATGTAAAATTAGAGCCCTCCTCTGCCGGTATTGTGTAGCAGAATCATGGGCTAAGTAAAGTACTCAATAAAATGGCTACTAAACGTAATTTCGAAAAATTTAATACGCCTCGTTGACACCAGAGGCGCTGCAACACTGCATTATTATAAACGTGCAAAAAGCAGAGCAGTAAAAGAATACATTTTTCATCTATCTCTTAGTTCACCAACAATCTTATCTATCACTATCCCTTTCCTAAAGAAGGTAACACCTAGCTATTATGAACGCAATTTAACTTGTGTTTTTTTGTCATTAAAAATTTTACATTTTGCCACTTATGTTAACTTAATGACAGTTTTTTGTTATATAGTACGGCTTGTAATTTAAATTTTTAGCAACACTACCGTTGAGCGTTTCGTTTTTACTGCATCGTGCAGCGCCTCTTGTATTAAGTAGGTGCATTACCTAAATAATGTTGCCGCTGCGAAAACTTAACAAGAATGAAATTTCAGGTAATTACGCACACAAAGATCAAAGTAGATTCAAATTTCTGCAACAATCGGCCGTTCTGAAAATCAGTGATTTTAAAAGCAAACTATTAATAACTGACTTGTTAGTGGATTTTTATTATAATTTAAGTTTTTATCACGTATAAAAGAATATTTTATTCCAAATTCCATCGCTATAAATCATGAAATTTGCAGAAGCAATGATTTAGCTTTTATTAATTTTATGAAATCACTGAGATTTGATATGTCGTGATTTGCAGAACAGACCCGAATGGTAGTGAAAATCTAAATTGTTTTGATTTTCGTCAAACTCTCACCAAACCATACGTGTGGTTTTTACTAGAGTGCGAAGTGTGCCCATGCCGCTTAAATCTTCCAGAATTGAACTCTTATAGATACAATTGTAATATCAACCAGAGAGAATTTTTAAACCTTTCCATATTTAAAAACATATCCTTTTTATAGTAAGTATTTACCTTTTCCTGCGGACTGGTCCTTTGAATCGCGCCACGCTATGAACGTGTCATGCGGAATAACATCGGCATCATTAAGTTCAGCAAAAATAGATCCCAGAAGACCTAGAATTAAAAATAAGGTCAATGTTTTAGCAAATAAAAATCAAATAATGTGCATAAAATAATAATATAGGACCTACCTCTTGGATGCTCCAGACTATGAACCAATAATTGTATGGCATATAGGCATTCTAGTTCCAAATCTTCCTTAGAATCGACATAGCGCAGCAGAACAGGTATACAAATCTTTTGGAAGCACTGTAAATCTAAACTATAATCTGAACTAGAATCTTTAATAGCAAAGCTGGTTAATATCGTCGTCAAGCTTTTAATAAAACTTTTATCCACATCAACAATATTTCCCTGAAAAAAAAAAACAAACCAAACAAACAAAATTTATTTTGAGTTGATACACATACTTCAAAACAATATATAAAGGACCAAAACTTGTTTATATCTATAAAATTTTATTATTTTCGTGTGTGTATTAATATTTACATTAATGTAGTCAATGACATTGTCAGCGTTGGAGCCTTCGTTTAATAATTGCTCTACATGTTCCACTACACGTTTGTTACGTTTCTCTTTGGATTCTTTGCTTTCAATATCTGGTTGGATATTTTCATTTTCCACATATTCAAATTTCTATAAATGATCAGAAATCGCAAAATTATAATAATATACTTTACAATATATGCCAAATGTGTTTACTTACGTTTGTTTGAATAAATTTAGTAACTTCACTTTCATCCATAAAATTCGTCCATTTTAGGTGATTTTTCTTCCACATGTTGCGTGTAAAACTGGGGCCAACTTCTCGTGTACAGTATTGTAAAAATGTTTTTAGGAATTTTTGGCGAAAACTAAGATCGTCGCTTTCGCATAGCGTGGAGTTCCATAAGTCGTTTATAGTTATTAGCTTCTTAACAAGCAAGGGTCCTAGAATTATTAAGCACGCAATAAATATACTTTAATGCTAAATATTTTTACATATTTTTATTCCAAAACATTTGGACAATAAAATAGAGCTGATAATTTTAATGAAGGTAAGACTTTCAGAAAACTTTGCAGTTTAATAAAAAAAACTTTTTTCAAAAAATAGGCGGCGAAGTAAAATAACTAGTAAAAAGGACATACAGATTAATGTAATGTGACTACTTATCACTTAACGCTGGAGTGATACAATAGAAATTAACAAACCGCACACTGGCAGAGGTGATACAGGAATTAAGCTTAATTATTAACTACATAACCATCTGCCCTCTCTTCACTATAACTTACCTCAGTCCATATTTAGACTATACAAGTCTTATTACTAAGCTTATCACTTTTTCTTCTTTGAACTATTTTCGGCGTTTACACAATACAAGTCTTATTTTTGATGGGATGTTTTTTGTGTGTGCATGTGTGCATTTTTGATATTACGAATGGTAAAGCAAAACGTATTGCCAGTATATGAAGCTGAGTACTCGTTTCATTTCCCTTGTCTCTCTCGCCTATAAACCAGCAATCTTAAAACGTCCTAGTAAATATAAACTATGCAAATCTTATTGCTAAGCTGATTAGTTTGTAGGAGAGAGAGAGAAAGAGAGTTACGAGGCGGGAAAACGATCACCCAGCTTCATGTACTGTCAATATGTTTTGTGTTTTCGTTCGTAATATTGAAAAAAGCACACATGCATACACAAAACTATACATAAAAAATATGAGCTGGTAAATAAGACTTGCGTTGTGTCAAGTCTTATTTACCAGAAAAAGTTATAAGCTTAGCAATAAGACTTGACTAGTGTGAACTGGGAAAAATAAGATTTTCATTGTTTGAACAAAGCCTAAAGAAGGTAACGCACACACATACATACTTAATGTAGAGTATAGACGTTACTACAAATCGTAATTTGAATCGTACGTGTATCATGCTGACGTGTAGAACGAAAAACAATTTTTTTATTTTCGTTCGCGGATATTCGATAAGTACGATAATAAGCATTAACTTTGTTCCAAATCGATCAATAAACATACCGAACTTGTGCAAAGTTAAACAAAAGCGTTCCAATGAGAGAATACTTTTTTTAATGTCCTGTACAAAATTGTACGAACTTTTTCTTTGTAAGTAATCAGCTGTTTTTTGTTACATATGAAACTCAAAAATTAATCAAAAAATTTGCATATAAAGAAAAGTTTTCAATTAAAAATTTATTAAGAAGCAAAATGTAACAGAACAGTGTTCGAAAATTTAAGGAATATTATTTTGCGTATTGTACGTAAACCAACGATTCTATTTTTGTTATTTTTTATGTTTTTTACACAACCCGAATACAACACATAACGATTGGTCGTAAAGTTAGTAACAAACATTACGTAGCGTTAGATTTTTCGTCCTAAACCAGTAAAATTGTAGTGCCTGTGTACTACGTACACTATCGGCCTTGTTCTGAAAACCGATATATTTAAAATCGCACGATTTTAGAAAACTTACTCCGACAATAATTTTTTCTAATTTTTTATCATGTAGATTCTCAAATATCATATCTGAAAGAAAATTATCGTGTATGATTTTATACACGTCTGCAGGACCATTATTAATTTGTTTAAAATGAGAAATTTACTCGGATTCGGTTTACAGAACAGGGCCGTATATTTTGGCGTTCTGTACAGAGAATGACTGAAGTATTGTAGCCGTCAAACAACTATGAATGCGAAAAGCTAAAATAAAAAAATCTCATTTCGAACACATGCATATTTCTTAAATTACGCAATACAACTAAAATGTATAAAATGTATGAGCTAATGTAAGGCATTCCATTTTATAAACGCAAATGTATGCTCACGGTGGCGAATGATGAATAAATATCCCGGTATTACACTTCAATTATAAGCATACTCCGACTACAGGTGTGACAGAGGGTCAATATGCTTGATACGCATGTGCATTTTTAATTATCGTTGTAGCGAATTTTTAGTTTCTCGCATAAACTAAGTAGATGCTCTTGTATGTTGGAATCGGCATAGTTACTTGAGAGGAAATATGTCAGCGTACGAATTGTTTGCACTACCAGCGTTGTCAACTCGGTGCTTTTCGCACCGTTTTTAGTGCTTTTTGAAATTTTCGACGCGAAAAATTTTGAAGTTAGTACTCAGTGCTTTTTTAAATTCATTTTCGGTGCTTTTTGTTTCGAGCGGTGGCACTAAACCAAAAATTCAAAGAGAAATTTCCTTATCTATTTTATTTTTCGACGAAGTCTATCTTTTAAAAACCATAATCTCTGAAGTTAAATGGAGCATTTCAAAAAATTCTAAGACGATTGAAGAAATAAGCGCCACAGTACCCTCAAACTTTAACATTTTAAGTATAATTAATGTAAGCAGTATTTTGCCATACAACAAGGAAGACATAATACAAGTATTGAGTCCACTATCGAGTTTTGGGCAGAAGTAAAATCTAATAGCGATTCAGTTGAAATGAACTCCCCAGTAAAAAATTACACATTACCATTAGAACTAATTGCCATATAATGACTTACTTTTCTGATTACCAAATTCCATTACTCGCTTACAAATCACATTACCTAAAATTTAAAAAAATTATGTACAAGTTGCTAAATGAGGAGAATATTTTTTTTAGATTAAATAGATTACGTAAACAAGTTGCCAAATAAACAAAGTAAGTACTTCTCAATAATCGATTATTTTAGTCTCACGCTTTGTTAAAATCATTAAGTTGGTAATCCAGTAAGGAACAGCTTCCACCAAAAATGCTTAATTCCAAACTAGATTACCTTTTCTGACATTTTTTGCTGGGTCGTTTGATGCATTATCAAGAATTGCATTAGCATCAAACTTCTGTCACTTCCATATTTAAACGAAGAAGTTTACCTCTATGGCTGTATTTTAGTTGCGTAACAGAATCTCCTAACACTTGGTTAACACTTTGCTTTATATAAAAATCGTCCTGAAACGACACAAATTTGTTGTGAATAGAGCTGCCGTTTTTGGTTAATTATAACCAAAATTGGTAAAAATTGTTCGCAATGTCCAATATTTTTTCATTTCGGTTACTTTTTTGCTATGAATATTTTTATATATAACTTGATAAACTTGCAAATAACTTTTTTTATTTTTAATTTTGTTATTTACATTGCGTTTTCTGCACAATAATTTTAACACCTTTTTTATTTTGTTTAAAATTTATTACCTTTGTCACATAGTTCAGCTGCAGCCAAAAGAATGTTTTTACAGCATAATTTAATAACAACCAAATTTGGTAAATCTTGATTAAAAAAATAAACCACTAAGCCCATCGATTTCAAAATGTAATCAGTTCTTAACCTCATAAATACTTGTCGATTACTGCCAACTTGACTCAACTCGAGTGTTTCGTTTGTTCCTTGACGAAAAAAATAATTTTTTTTTATAATAACTTCAAAAGTCGTCGTCAAATTGATTTTAGAATACACTGACTCCTATAGAATAAAAAGGTGTATCGGATGCCTCTAATTTGACGTTTTAGGAACGGAATGCAAGGTCAACCGATTCCTTTATACACATGTATTTATAAATAAAACATATGTATTTATAAATAATTTTTTTTTTAATAAAATAAGAAAATTTTATATTTAGTGCTTTTTTACTTAAATTACGCGCTTTTTTCATGATTTCAGTGCTTTTTTAAATTTTAAAGTTGACAACGCTGTGCACTACATTTATGATTATACGTAGTTACTAAAATTAAGACTATTTACAGTGAAACTTCGATATAACGAATTCCAAGGGGATCCATAAATACTTCGTTATAGCCATTGATTCGCTATAAATATAATTAGAAAAGCCTTGATACAACGAAATTTCAAGATATACGAAAAAAATTCGTTATAACTATAGTTTTCTTTATTCAACTTCTATTTAACATGAGAATGCTAATAAAAGTTTATATTTCATGAGGTAAATAAAAAATGAAACAGCACACACACTAAGAATTCGTTCTTTGATAACTGGACTTTATCATTTTGCTATACATAGTTTTATTCTTACTTCGTTGTATAGAGGCTTTTGTACGAGTATTTCGTTGTATAGAGGCTTTACAAATGCGCTTGTAAATACATTTAGACTTCGGTGCTTTTATAACGGGACTTTACCATTCAGGATTTACTCTGATTTCGTTATATTGAGGCATTTGAAGGAATATTTCTCTATATAGAGACTTTTTTTGCTCAGAATTTGTTCGTTATAGCAATAGTGTATTTTTGTATGAAAAGCTTTGCAATAAAGAGGTTTTCTCAATGGATTTAATAAAACATACGTTATATTAAGTTTTTCTTTATTAAGAAGTTCGTTATAGCGAAGTTTCACTGTATTTAAGTATATTTTTTGAGTACTGATTGTCATTATCTGGTCTGTAGTAGGGATGGGCAAATGAAAAAAATGTATCGATATATATCGTATCGATATTTTTGAACAGTATCGATACATATTTTTTGAAAACATCGATATTTTTTACTGCATTAATTTCGAGTGCACAATTAGGCACTTTAAGAAATTTAATACAAAAGAACCATGTATGTTAAGTTATAGTAACTTACTGCAGCTCCTTAAGACTTCATTAGTCTTTACTTTCTGTTGCTGCTCTGCGCTGTGCCGTTCTGTTTCTAAATTTTAATAGTTACCTTTTCTGTAATAGATTATCAAGTGTTTCGGACCAGGGGGGTTACTCTCTATTACGATGCGAAAGAAAAATGGTACGAAATCGAACGATTGGTACTCTCTAATGCGTTTGCGCATTTACCTTCCGCACCTTTTATTTACCCTTTCGCAAGACTGGTATAACCGTACTCTGTAATGCGAAACCGTCTGTCAAAATCGCGCGATAAACGCAAATATCTTGCGCAAAGTGAGAAAAACATGTAAGTACGTTGAAAAAAATATTTATATTTACTGCCTTATTCATAAAAAATATTTCTGTTTAATAAGAAGCTTATGAAACAAATTTTCTATGGAAATTTTATTAATAAACTTTTTTTTATAAAATCAAAATATTTTTTTATGAATTAGGCCCTTAATATTTAAATCGTAATTTTTAGGGAAAAAGCCAAAAATTACAAACAAAACAACGGCAGTTTGAAATCAGTCAGCAAATGGCAAACAAGCTGCAAATAATTTGTGGACAAATCGACAGACGACCTAAATTCTAATTTTAAGGCAGCGGCTAGTTTTATAATAGTTGGAACTGCTGGGGATCTCCTTGAAACTTTTAGCACGTTTTGAATAGCGTTTAGAACATACAGAAACGCTTCCTTACTCAAACGCAAATTTTGTACAAAGCTAAAATAAAGCAGTATTAACAACATATTCCTCTATAGATTTTTCTTACCTGCGGTCATTTAAGGAAATTATATCGTACCTATCTATTAAGACTCGTCTTGCAACTCGTTGTACATGGTCGTTTTCTTCATAAAGCCATAACGCTACAGAATCCATCACTTTATTTTCAAATAAAAACTGTTACACTTCACTTTTTCTGAATTTTTATTTTTTTAAATATCGGTGTTTTACATATTTTGACATTTCAGTACTGCCAACCTTTGCCTTATTTTCTTTTGCAATGCCCGTGTTGCAACTTTTTCAAACAATTTTGCTAAAGGTTTTGCGAAAGTAATAGAGAGTACCAAATTGGCATATCATCGCATTTATCTTTCGCATCGTAATTGCTTTCGCATCGCAATAGAGAGTAACCCCACAGAACGGTCACAGTTTTCCACTAAAGTGATGAGGTTTGCATCGTCCATTGTTATTAGAGTTTTTCTTTTCCCGGACTTTTTCATTTCCCTTTAAAGCGGGAATGACTTTTCAGTTTCAAGGGAATTCCCGCCCGGTGCAAAACAATAGAAAATATTTTTTTATTTAATTTTAATTTACTTATTTCAACAAAAAACAAACTATAATTCATGATATCGATTAAATAATAACCTTTTATAAACACATAGTCAAAAAAATAATATAGTTCTACTGCCATCACCTTATACTATGTTTAGACGGTACGTGCTTCGCTCTCTATTCATGCTTCACGCCCCAATCATGACCGAATCCACTTGCTTCGCCATACAAAATTATGAGAGCGAATCAAGTAGATTCAATATGAATCTACTTGCGAAGCACGTAAAATTGGTATCTTCTCTAACTTTTATCGCAGTTAATCGCCACTTTATCTGAACTAGCTATCAAAACAAAATAGGTATATGTGTATGTGTGTGTTTGTAAACAAATAAAAACAAACCAAAAAACATAGATGTGAGTTTAATATAAATAAATTTAATTAAGTTATGAATAATATAAAAAGAAAAAATAAGAAGAAAATATAGAGATGCCTTCAAAAACAAGATTTCGCATGAGTGGAATTTATGTAAAGTATGTATGCTTATGTGTATGCATGTATATACGTGCGTATGATACGTATGTTGTGTGAATATACATAAAAAAATGCCACGCGAACAGTGATGCCAACTTTTTCAGAGCAAAAAGCACTGTGTGTTCATAAAAAAACACTAAATGAAATAAGTACTCGTATATATGTACATATGTATGTATGTACATAAATATATTTTTATTTGTTTTTTTATATTTATCTATTTATTTGCAATACAAAGAAAGCCCATATGGCTAATTATAAATGTACTGAATTAGTAAAAATTAAAAATTTAAGTTAACTACAATTTTAAATTTACTACATTTCATAGGTTTTTGTAATAATTTCAATTACATATATCGAGCCATATTTCGATTTTGCTTATAAGTAGAATATGAGTAGGAAAATAATTGAAGTTCATTTGGGAAGACACTCCAATTATGGTGTACTATTTTAACAAAAGATGATCAACGAGAATTATACTCCTCGTTTCAGGAAATGCAGTTTCATCTTTTTCCTCTGGCCATAAAACTGTTTTAATAAAACAATTAGATTTTTAGGTGTTTCGTCTGAATTAATTTTTACATGAACATGGTTCAGTATGTTACATTCTGAACAACATAAGCCTTTTCTTTTTAGACCGTATTTTATATGAATGAAACAATTTGATTTATAAAATCATTATTGTATTTCTAACTTACTTTTAAAATATTTATAAGCGCTAAAAGTCATTTCTACTACAACATTTGAACATGGTAATGTTTATAGTCTTGAGAAAATATTGACAGTATTAGAAATGGATTATGATAAGTTGAATTTCTATAATTATAAACTTCAATCCAAAATTAATCAGTTGTGAGCAAATTTGTCCATTTATGTATCCTTAAATTTCTGATACTTCGTTCTATTTCTTCAATTTCACCATCTGAGCAAAAATTACCGCTTTTCAGAAGAGTTTTTGTAAGCCAGCTAGAAGCAATGCATTCAGTTTCCAAAAAGCCGTTAATTTTTTGCTTTACTAATTCGTTTTACAGAAGCAATAATGTGTAGTTTTTGTGTACTCAGATGCAAAAGTTACTGGTTTACATTTTTTTACTTCTGTCCACTTTGTTAGAGAGCCTTACGTTATTACTTTTCAGAAGCATTTTTGGAAGCACCGTTATCAAGAAAGCAATACTTCCTTAGTGGTTAGTAGATTCGATTATTGTAATTAAGTTATTTTATTACGTGTATGGTATCCTCTGTAATATCTAGAAATATTTTCTTTTTTCTAACTGTGAAAGAGAAAGTTTTTCTTCCTTTGTATTTCACGCAGCTGAATTAACATTCTGCAAAGGAAACTTTGCATGTCTAAAAGGGGTGAAAGCAGATAGTTTTTGAAAGTGAAAATAAAGCCACCACACTTTAACAAATTAATATTTAGTAGATTTGTAAAACGCACTAAAATCAAAGGTGAAAAGCACCAAAAAAAGGCACTAATTTCTTTTTAATGCAACAATTTGAAAAATTCCGCACTGTTATGAATTAAAAAACTCTAAATCTAGTACGAAAAGCACTAAATTGGCACGATGCACACGAAGCACGAATGCGTAGTCTAAACAGCATGATTCATAAACATGATTCAGAGAGCGAAGCAGGTGATTCAACTCGTCGTCTAAACATAGCATTATTATTGCACCATCGCATTCATAAAGTGAATAACGACACTCATCGAGGAATGTGTAAATTTGTACAAACTAAAGTTGCCCGCAAAAATTTACCGGAAAATATGCGGGATCCCGGCAAATTTTTTATCTTATGAAAAACACTAATTGTTATGTTTCAATATATTTTTATGTTTTTCTGGTAAAAATTTAATTTTTTAAATTCTTAAAGCACAATCAAAATTTATTTCGAAATTGTATTTTTTTTCTTCTATTTACAATTAGTTAACAGTGTTTCTATTTTCACAGGTTGAACCGAAACAGAACAGAATGAAAGAGAAAAACTAACGGCTTGTTTTTTCATAAAATAGGTAAATGTATGAACATATTGTCGGCTTAATAATAATGTGTTCAACCCAACAGAACGAAGTGGCTGTGATCTTTATGTTGATTTGGTTCGGTACGGCATTCTCGTTATGTAGAAATACCACAAACAATACATCTGATTTATTTTATGTATTTGCTACACAAAGATCACGGTTTAGTGTATTATTTAACTTTTTTACTTTCTTACAAGTGAGGCAAATTTTCGAACACTGATGCAGGCAAATTTATTAGCTTTATAATCCGTAAAAGTTAGCGATTGGCAATACAGAAGCGATTTTATCTTTTCTTTAAAAGTAGTCTGACATAAAAATTATGCTATATTCAAATCATTAATAACAATATGCAGTGCGTTGTGACCAATTAAAATAATCCGTGGTTGGGTTTTCGTGGCGAAAGTTAGACGTTTTTATGAAAAGGTATCGTGGTTGGCAAAAACGCCAATATATGTGACACTTTTATGAAATAGTACTTGTATTAAATAGTATCGTGTTTGGCGTTTTTGTCTGTCAAAAGTGGCGTTACCGCCATTATAGAAAAAATAAACAAAATCAAAATATATGGAAATAAATTGATTAAAAAAATTAATTAATTAATTAATTAAAAAAATTATTTACATATTTTGTTAATTTTGTCGTTTATAATATACATTTTAATACAAAAATAACTACGCCAGCACAATTTGCAAAAATGGTCGAAAAATGGAAAAAACAATACCTATCAAAGGAGTATCACAAAAGTTTAAATAAAATAAATAGACCTACATTCCGCAATGATGAAGGTTGGATGAAAGTGTGGGAGATCTCTCTCGGACAAAGCTTCAATACATTCATGAAACGCATCACTCACAGAGGACTGACAAACAAAAATGTAATTTTCAGCACCCTCTTGGTAATTGCCTCATTGTAGCTGCTAGTTTCAACAATTTTGATAGACAAGTTTTTCTTTTGGGGTTTTTTTAATTTGGGTGATATTTTTTTTAATACATAATTAAAACCAATCTTATCTAATCTAAGTAATGAATCTGTGAAAAAGTATTTATGTATGTACTAAATTAAAAACAACATATGTAAACTTACTTTGTATGTGATAGGGAGAATGTGTAAGTAAGTATGTATATTGTTTTCTTATTTTCTTCGTCTTCAGAAGACGAATAACACACTTAAAATTTTTTATTATAAACACGAACTATTTTCAAAAATTAACAAATAATTTATTTATTTGTTGTTTTGAACTTTCTACGACAGGGTATCGATCTTTTTGACAGTTGCTAAAACATAATCAAATAAAATAGAGCCATCTATTATAATATGACTCTTTTACAAAATAGTTTAAGGTGGAAATTTTACACGATTCCACTATAATAAAAAATCGACTACAAATACGCCAATCGTCGATATTAGGGATTGGTAAATATCTTCAAAAATAGATCGATCAACTTTTTTAATTTCAATTTTTGAAATCGATTAATCGTACGTGAAAATCGATTTTAAAGTCGTTTAAATAAGTTACATATGTATAATAATGACCGCTTGCACAGAAAACGACGCTTGTTTTTGAAATGTATGAATGAATGTAGTATGTAGCATTGCATAAATTAAGCGAATTATATCAAGTGTATTAAGTAAGGTAGTATGCTAGTAAGGCAGATTAATCTGCCTTGATTAATACTTAAAAAAATTGCCAAAATTTTGATAATAATAAAAAAATCGATTTTTATAGCCCAATGATCGATTTCAGTATAAAATCTGACGTAAGATCGATTACAAAAAAATCGGCTTTTTTTTAACATAAATTCGATTGGAATCAAAATCGATTTACCAATCCCTAGTCGAAATACTGCTACGCCAAACACGATAAGGTGAATATTTAAAGCATAAATTTATATATTTTTTGATTTCAACATTTGTTTACGTACTACTAATCCCAAATTATTATTTTACTTATTCATTATTTTTTTTTTATTAAAAATACATTGAAATTGATAATTGACGGGTTACCTGGATCCTATGCGCGTTTCACTGATGCTAATGCAGATCAGCAGAGAAACTTTATCCAAAAAATTTTAGAACAACTAGAGATATTATGTTAAATTTTCATTTAAACAAATGAGATGTTCAACATATATTATAATTGAAACAAGAACTCAACATGTTTTATGCTTTCTTACTTTATCATTGCTACATTAGCTAAAAAAAACTTCAATTATATATTTTTTCGGTTTGAAAAAATTTTTTTCGACAAAATTTGGGGAAAGATTTCAGGTATCTGCAACCATGTATAGAATTTGAATACGATTCAAAAAGCACTAAGGATTTGCAAGCGCATCCAAGCCATTAGCAACGTTATTCAATACTTTCAGATTGCGGGTAAAATAGCGAGGTTATATACAAGTAAGCAAATGGGCTGTATTTAACCGCGTCTAAGATTTTTTTTTTCAGTTTTAGAACAATTATTCAAATATATTTTATCCTTTGGGAGAACTGGTTTAAGTGTTTAGGTAAAAATATGATTCTAGACAATTTTTCGCCTTTATATTTATTGGTTTTCCCTCAAAATCTGTAACTTTCAACTATATTCAAAATATATGTATTACCATTGTTCTATTAATACTGTTATTGTTATAATTAATATTATTATTGTTTCTTACCAGTAAATTCGAATATATACAACCATAGTTCGGGGATGTCGACAATTAAGACACTGGCCAGAAGGACGAAGTTCTGGTAAGCCAAGCGAAAATGTTCGACGGAAATGTGTTTATTTTCAATTAAATACGCTACAATATTAGCTAGATGCCGTCTACACATTGGACCAACATTTGCTAAATGCAAATAGTCTGTAAGTATGTAATACAACAGACCACATAATTGTTTATCCTTTATTGTCTCTATGCAGGAAACTGTTGTGCTATCTATACATTTGGAGTTGGCAGCACTTTCTACCATATCAATGACAACGTTTTTAATTAGTTTCAAGTCAGCATTCGATGGCTCTTCGAAAACTTCTGGCGGCGCGGATGATGACTTGGTTGATTCACGTGGGCCTGTGCTGAAATGTTGTTGTTGATGATGTGTTGAATTAGGATTGGAGTAAGAATATTGTTGATGAGAATCGCGGAATAAATTAGAACCCAATGTACCACCTCCTCCAACAACACCTGTCATGCCTGAACTTTTTGATGTAGTCATTCTAGATAAAGAAGACGATGACGACATAGGCTGTTGATATTTCGAATGACTAGAAGACTTTTGCATATTGGATGAATTACCACTACCCATAACACGAGCACCTTGCGTACTTCGTGAGGAAGAATTTTCTCGCGACGTATGTGTAGAACCTGTTCGTGAAAGCAACCCTGATATATAAAATATGTTTTTAATATTTTTTTCATATTATGGGATATTAATTTTCACTCACTATCATGATCATAGCGATCGCGTTCCATGGAACCTTTGTTATATGATCCTTTGTTACGTGGACCACCACGGTCTCTATCTCTATCCCGATCAGAGCTTCTATTTGAATCCAAAGATAAAGCGGCAAAGGAATTTGATGGAGTCGATGTAGGTTGTGATGACGCATTTCCCCATTGAAAGAAGGCGGCGGCTCCCATTTTTTTATTATTCATATCAACAGCCTATAACGATTAATATGTTAATGAAAAAAATAATGCATATTTAACTTAAGAAATCGTAAGAGCTGAAGCTTTCTTTACGCTTTTTTATTTCTGTAAAACATCTGTATACTTTTATCTAAAAATACCCAGCAAAAAATTACACATTACCATCAAAACTACTTGCCATATAATGACTTACTTTTCTGATTACCAAATTTCATTACTCGCTTACAAATCACATTACCTAAAATTTAAAAAAATTATGTAGAAATTGCTAAATGAGGAGAATAATTATTTTAGATTAAATATATTACGTGAACAAGTTGCCATATAAAACAAGTAAGTACTTCTCAAGAATCGATTATTTTAGTCTCACGCCTTGTTAAAATCATTAAGTTGGCAATCCAGTAAGGAACAGATTCCACCAAAAATGCTTAATTCCAAACCCGATTACCTTTTTTGGAATTTTTTGCTGGGTATCTCTTATACCGAAAAATCACAGTTGAAGAGCCACATAAGCGTTCAATACAGTGCCATAATTGACAAGAATACGGCCATACAAACATTAACTGTAATTTACCTACTGTTACTGCTAGTTGCAATAAGCCAAAAGATCAAAATGATAAAAAATACAGTAATTGTGGAGGTAATCACACTGCTAACTACAGATGCAATAAGCCAGAAACAAACAGAAACAAATGCTGACGCTGTGAAGACAAATTCTATTCCCATGCAAACAGTATCACCACCAAATAATTCAACAAAAGCAAACTCAAGCTTTAACTTCAGTTCCCTTGAAAAACCTATTGATAACCTGGTGCAAACTATAAACAACTTTACAACAAATATGGCTAGCCTGATGCAAGAAATGCTGCGAATGCATAATAATCCACTTCAATAAATAGTAAATAAGCCATGAGCACGTTAAAAGTAATTTTCTGGGACACAAACGGCATTCCCCAACATAAACACGAATTTGAGCACTTCCTCACAGAAAATATATTGAAATAATGTTGGTTTTTGCGACTCATTTGACTTCGAGAAGCCATTTTAAAATAAATGGTTACACCCTATGTGATTAAAAGGACCCGAGAGGAAGAGCATGCGGTGGATCATTAATTCTAATAAAATCAAGACTTAAGTACTATGTTCTTGGCAACATTTGTGAAGAACATCTATAAGCAACAAATATTTGCGTCGAAAATTTTTTTTTTAAATTTGGTGATATCATCAATGTTATCCCCTCCCAGATTCTCAATCACTGAGGATTTCTATTAATCGCTTGGACCTCGCTTCGTAACACCTGGCGACTGCAATGCAAAACATAATTGTTGGAGTTCGAGTCTTATTACACCTAGAGGTCGGGCGTTGTTCAATATAATATGAAAAATGGGCTTGGACGTCACTTCGAGTGAGGAGCCGACTTATTACCATATGGACATAGAAACCATTCCGGATGTTATAGATTTTGGAGTCATGAAATATATCTGTTGGGATTTCATTCATGTTGAGGCTGCTCTCTCTAAGTGTCTCCTCCGATCACTCCCCACTATGGTATCTAAGTAGTCAATGTACGGAAAACATAAAGCTAAGAACATTCGATGATATTGAATCCAACATTGCCAGGTTGGTAGGTTAATGTGAAAAGATTAAACAGGCTGCTGAACATGCTACTTACCTACGGATATTTAACGTCTCGTATGTAAAAAAAGAAGAACAAAAAAGGGAATGGCAATAGCGCAGAATACCCAAACATAAAATCAGACTTAAAAAGTGGATTAAACTTCTACAAACGTTGCTGGCATCTGAACAAACTGAATCTTTTAAGAAATATCTGGAAGGTATCGATGTCTATGTGGCGCGTTGATAGAAAGCTTAAAAGAGCCGTTGAGTCTAAACTAAAGGTCTGCACAGATGTAACTGTTTGTACCAGTTTTATTTACGTGTGTTGGTTCTGGTATGTACATGTACATATGTTATTCAGCGTTTCTGTTACTAGTCATAACTTATCGGGGCAAGCAAATCAGTACCACTCTTCTTTCTTCTTTGCTCTCTCTTTCATAAACTCAGACTTGGTTGAAGGAAAACAATCGATTCTAAAACATGACTAGTAACAGAAACTCTGAATAACATACAATATATGCACCAACACACGTAAAACTGGTGCAAACAGTTATATCTGTACAGACCTATAGTCTAAACCACCTCTGCGCACTTTTACCGGAGATTGGGCAAGAAGCGATACTGAAAAATGTTAACATATTTGCTGAGCATTTAAAATCCGTATTTACCACAAACACATGTACAAAAACTCATTGCTGAACTCACTCGAAGAAAGCTCCAGGTATTCATGGCATTAGTAACAAAATGCTGATGAAGTTGCATCGTATTGCAATAGGAACCCTGCTATTTATTTTTAATGCGATTTTACGACTGGAGTATTATCCTCACAGCTGTAAGCTTGCCAAGGTCAAAATGATTTTAAAGCCGGGCAAAGATCTTATTAAGGCTGAGTCATATAGGCCAATAAGTTTGCTATCAACAATGTCCAAACTCTTCGAAAGCTGCTCATGACAAAATTGACCCAATTCTAAGTGATAATGGGTGCATATCGGACCATCAATTTGGTTTATGCATATCATAGCACCATTAAACAAACGCATAGATTGGTTAAATTTATAAGAAGAACATTTGATGAAAAGAAGTATTATTCTACCCTGTTTATTTATTTCTCAGGCATTTAATGAAGTGTGGCATGAAGGCCTAGCAATAAACATTCTAAATCTTTAGAAAAGTTACATTCTTGCCCAGAAGTTCACTGTTGTTGATTGATTTATATTTGTGATATGCCCGTGAGCAGTAACATTCACACTTCTACATTTGCCGATGATACAGCCTGCCTTAATATGCAAGAAATTCCTTATGAGGCATCCCGATATCTTCAGGAATATTTTACCCAGGTGGAACTATGGTTGAACTTATGGAGAATAAAAGTAAACGAACAGAAGTGTGTTCAGGTAACAATTACCATACGAAAAGATAATTAATTATTCCCCCATTCGAATCAACAATTAAGTTGTTCCTCGACATTCACAGATTAAATACCTTGGTGGTATACACCTTGATCGACGGCTTACATGGAAACACCATATTGACTCTATGCTAAACAAAAAAAAAACATAAAGTTAACTCAAATACATTTGCTGATTGGTAGAAATTCAACACTCAGTAGTCCAGATTGTAAACTCTTAATATATAAGTTACTTTCGAAACCTATATGGTGCTACGGAATTCAGCTATGGGGCACTGCTTCAGCTTCCATTGTAGAGAAAATCCAACGAAGGCAAAACAATATTTTGCGGTTTCAAATTTACGAGTACATCGTGATTTAAATATGCCACTAGTGACTGAAAAAGTTTTAAAATACACAGCCAAATATTTAACAAAACTTGAGTCACATTCTAATCCGCTTGTTCGTAATATGTTGAACTTTACTGGAGGTACACATGGTCTCTAATACGCAACACTCCAGATGAAACTTCTTGAAAATATTTTTTTCTTAACACAACTCGTATGTATTATTAATTACTAACACTAACTTTATGTCCCTCACTGTTCGGGCCTAATAATTATATTTAGATTTAAGATGTGAATACTTATTGTTAGGTAATTTTTGAAGATACAATATACTTATGAATATATGTATGTATGAAAATAAAACATTTTAAAAATATATGAGCCATACATATTTTTTAATCTGGGCAGATACAAAATCAGCTTATCTCGACTTAAGCACTTTTTCCTTTTTGCGACAGAAATGATGATTAAAACTTTCATTGTCAAATTGCAAAATTTGCTTGTGCGAGAGCATTGAAATGCATATGAAAGCTAAATTAGAAATGTTTTGACAGGAGTAGCGTAACTCAAAAAGTTCGTATACACATTGATACAATTAACTTACCATTCCAACAAGTTTACTAGAATCTACAACCAGTGAACGGTTTCCTTTCCCAGTTTGTACATGCCATGTGTCATCATTATTTGAGTTGCCCGACTGACTATGGCTACCGCCTCCAAGTCCACCCTGTTGTCGTTTAAGACTGCCAGTGTCGCCACGCTGGCTATGACTGCCTCCGTAGTTTCGGTCATTGCGGCCTCCACGGTCGTCACGTTTGCCAGAAATGCTGTTACCAGGCATTGTATTCATGTAGCTGTACGGATTGCTTAATTGTTCGTTATTAGCTTCCTTTTCGATTTGTTCCATAGTTTTGGGAGCTTCATTTCGTGTTGATTGCCATTTCTTTTTGCGTAAATCAATAACGTCTTGCAACATAAATCGAACACGCGAAGATATTTTTGAGTTTTCACTTTTTGAAGCAATATTCTGCATGCGATGTATTACGCTATCCAATGAGTATTTGCGTTTATCTTCTTTGGAAATATTTGTTTGTTCAAATTTTTGACCAACTGTAGTCAAAAGCTTACACAAACATTCCAGCATATCCTCATTATCGGGATCCTTGAGTAATGCTTCGATACAGGTATAAATAATTTTTCCAGTAAGAATTGCAATTTTAAAGAGTTCTCCTATGAAACGTACTGTCCCACCAGAACGACGACGTATTTTGCGCTCTTCTTCATCCAATAAGGCTTCAAGCTCCACCCTTTCGTTCTCATCTTTACAATTCCTAATACTATCTTTAATGGGCTGCAATTTTTCTTCTTTTGCACTACTTTTTGTTACATTCTCAGTGAATTCTCGCTCCATTTTATCTAAAAGTGCACTGCGGAATGATGCGAGATTGGTCTTTGTTCCACTTTCCATTCGTTCATCGCGAGCTTTTACTTCACTAATCAAACGGTAACATAACCTAGCATATGATACAGAAAAGTTCGGCTCGTCGATAGCTTTCTCAAAAACTAAAATCATGACTGCTTCCATTTTATCCATTGTATCTATTTTCAGTTTAATTATTTGTTCCACAAGTGGCTCAAACTTTTCAGGCGTAAGTTTATTTAATATACCTCGGACTCGCCGTATTAAATCTTCTTTTTCTAGTTCTGGTTTAGCATTAACTTCAGGACCTTTCACTAATACTCTGGGCCGCCAGGCGTTATCAGCTTCGTTAAGTTTAACTTCTTGATTTAGAGATAAATTTAAATGAATGATAGGTTTGCCACTATTTCGATTATGATGGCCGCTATCGGGACCTCCACGACCTGAAATTGAGCTTTGTTTAATGTAGTTTTGGTAGTTACTATCCCCGCTACTGCTCCCTCTAGCTCCACCAAATCCGCCAACCATGGATTGTACCTTTTTATTTCCCCGATTTGCAAATGATGGCAAACAATTATTGTTAGGTGGCGAATATATTGACTTTATTTTCACATCACACTGTATATTTGAGGCTTTTGCGTAACGCAACTCCTTCAATTGATCCATATCGTACTGCTTCTTGCCAGTGGGATTCGAAGGTGACCATTGACCCTCATTGTAACTTATTAATGATTCGAACGGCTGTTTGCAATTACCAACCGCTGATTCATTTTCAGTCGCATTGACCCCAACACTTATGTCTTCCTCTTTCCCTTCACCGCTTAGTGCACTATCATCGTATTTATTACCAGTTTCAGTTTTCGTTTCTTCATTTTTAGTAGGTATAGTGGATGGAATATTATTGGTTGGTGTTTTTAATGTTGATTTTGCTGAATTACTTTCAAGCTTTTTCTTGTTGTTTAAATCATCTAACAATGAAATATCGACTTTATCTGTTTCATCATTTGTTTCTTCTTTCGAGTGTATTGTGTTATTACTACAACTACTACTATTGCTACTAGATTTATGTACTTCAGTAGCTATGGATTCGGTTTTAGCTACTGCTGCCGGGATTTTACTTTTATCAACATTTGCATTCTTTTTATTTAATTTATCATAATTTTTTATAGATGTTATATTCTTAGGAATAACATTTATTTTATTTACATTATTGCCCTTTTTGATACTATTGTTATTGTTGACAAGATCATTGTTATTTATTACATTTTCATTTGATTCCAACACTGTTGTTTCTTTAGTTACATTATTTCCATTATTAATATTTAAATTTTGGGATTCAATTTGCTCCAGTTCTTGGGTTTGCTGCTGCTGTTCATCATAATTGCCAATAATAACTTCTTTCTGTTGAGGTAATGAGATATTTTCTTTTTCTTCTAATTGCATAGTTTTAACAGTTTCAGTCAAGTTATAAATATTATATATGCCTTTTTCACTAGCACCAATGTAATCTTCAGTACAATTCTCCTTGCTCTCTTTTTGATTACTAATAGTGTTGTCACCTGAAATGTTTGAAGACGTCTGCAAATTCTGTGATATACTTTCCCCCTGTTGGCCTTTTAATTGTTCTTGTTGTGGCACTTGTTGGTTTATATAATTTGTTGGAAGTGATTCTTGAACACAATTGTAATTGGCGCTAGTAGTTGTTACTGCAGTATTTTCTTCCGTTTTGCCTAAAAATAAAAAAAACAGTATTTAATTAATTCGAAATACAATTAGGAAAATCTGAGCCTCCAAAAGAAATAATTATTTTTAAGGCAAATGCATAACTTTAGAACTTCGCCAGCTATTAAACGCTTCCAACAAATCAATTTCTTATGGTCTGAGCTGAAAGAGTCACCGTTTAATCCCATTATCAAAATAAATTGTTCAGAAAAGTGACCATTCACGTTCAACGTAATATTTCAAGCACTTCTATTTATTCTATTACAAAATGCATTATTTTTGCATTAGCACTAAAAATTTTAGTTCAATTACACTGCGTTAGCAACAAATTTTAAGATTTTAGTATATTATTGCGTTAACATTTAATCACTTGGAAACTAGTGAACTAATTATGCATTAGCATTAAGCAAATAGTGAAGTAATGCAATATTATTGCAGTAGAACTAAAAAATATTCTGCTGAACAAAATTATATAAAACGATAATGCGATAAAGTAGAGTTGTTCCCTTTCGGGGCACTTATAATATAATAAAGGAATTTTTTTTAACTGAATAATTAAAGAAACGAAAAGTCGTCTATTTACTACATTTCAAGCAAACGAAATGCAGAAAAATTACGTTTAGACAAAAATTGGGTCTACATATATTTGGCAGATAATGATAAATGTAAAAGAAAGAGTTCACCCAAGGCCAACCAAGTGCAATGCTTTTAAATCAGTCAGGGAAATAAAAACCAAACTAAATTTAAAACTTGGCGATATAACGGTCAGAAGAAGGGTGGCGTTGGCTGAAGTAGTTAGCACGTTGACTACAAAACCGAAGGTCCTGGGTTCAATCCCTGTATCCGACAGTCATTAAATAACAACACCACGCATTTTTCTGATGTGCATTAGTGTCCCTTTGTGTCAGTTGTTGTAGGAAAGTTCAAGTGATGAAGGCATAGTCACTGGTCACTGAACTATACCGACTTCAGCAGATACTAATCCTAATGTAACATCAGAGCGCCCTCCTTCGTTGTGTAGCAAAATCATTGGCGAAGTAAAATAATCAATAAAATGGCTACAAGACACAGCTTCAAAAAATTAATACGCCTCATTTAACATCAGAGAGGCGCTGCAACACTGCATTATTAAAAAAAAAAAAAAAAAAACGTGCGAAAAAACAGAGTTGTAAAAGAATGAAGCTTTCCTCTATCTCTTCCTTCACCACCTGTCTTCTCTCTCACTATCACTTTCCTAAAGAAGGTAACACCTAGTAATAGTAGTAGGCATTAATTGCCTGAGTGTTACTTCTCTTTATTAAAAAAAAAAAAAAAAAAAAAAAAAGATGACCTCTAGATTCAAAATTGTTTGCACGATATCCAAGAAAACCCCACGGCTTAAAAAACACATAAGGATAACCGTTTGGAATTCGCTAGAATTCATGTCAATTGGCCTGCAAGCAATTGGTGCAATATTTTGTGGACTAATAAGCCTATAATTGCTCTGTATGGAAATTCTGGCTGTGGACAATAAGTTCGGCGTCCACCATCTTCTGCATGTCCACTATTGTATACTGTGAAAACTGTCAAGTCTGGTGGATCAAAAATTATGATATTTTGTTGTTTTTCATACTATGGTCTATAGCCCCATACATAAAAATAACTGGTGTTGTGGGACAACACGCGTATGCTGACATTCTGAAGAATGTAATGATATCATATAGTAGTGAAGAAATGCTGGTGAAATGGATCTTCCAGCAGTGGAACGACCCAAAGCAGACTAGTCGAAAAGATAGGAAGTAGTTTCGCGTCAACAACATTGAGGCTATGCCGTGGCCAGCGTTAATTTTTGACCTCAATATAATATAATATCGTACTTGGGGACATATTAAAAAAGCTGCACACGACTTGAAAGCACACGCAAAAAAAAATCAGACAGCAACATACTATGATTGAATTATATGGTTGCAGTCAAATCATATTATTGTCAATGGAAAAGCAAAGTTTAAATAATATTATTTTCTGAGTTAATAATAATATTATCTACAAAAACAATTAACTTTGTTATACCTAATCTTATTATTGTAAATAAGACAACGCTATTGTTAGATGTAGGGATGGGAAAAAAATATCGATATATCGAAATATCGATATTTGAGAAAATAAATATCGATATATATCGCCGATATTTCAAAATCCGATATATCGATACATCGATTCTTATTTACGAGTATCGGGTTTCGATATTTTGAGGAGCTCTATAAATTTTAGCCGCTTTTAACTGTATGCATCATTACTAGTGATGCGAAGATAAAAAAGAGAAATTTCCTAATAACAGCCAATGCGCAACTATAAGGTGATCCCCCTAAATCAGGTGACTTTTATTTGTTGACTAAGCTAAATGTGAAATTTGGTTTGTGTGGGTTTAAAGCATAAGGGCAGAATTAGTTTTTACTTTCTGTTCATCTGACTCCTTTTATTCATAAAAATTCTGTTTCGTTCAAACTGTGAAAGTCAAAAAAACTGTTAAGTAATTGTAAGCGACAGCATAAATAAAATAAATACATTTTGAAATAAATTGGGATTGTGGTTTAAGAATTTAAAATATTTAATTTTTACCACAAAAACCTAAAACACTATATTGAAATATAACAATGGACGATGCAAAACTTATCACTTTAGTGACCGTTCTGGTCAGAAACAGCTGATAATTTATTACAGAAAAAGTAACTATTAAAATTTAGAAACAGAACGGCAACAGAAAGTAAAGACTAATGAAGCCTTAAGGAACTACAGTAGGTTACGTATAACTTAACGTCTTTGATATGTGCTATGAAAAATATGTCAAAATACTTATGCCATATGAACTCTTCCATTTTCAGTTTCAATCAAAAAAGATTAACAAAACACCTTTGAAATCTGTAAAATGTTTTATTTGCCAATATTATACAATAGTTATTTCTAACTAATTTAGCAGTTTTAATATCAAAATATATATGCCGACTAGTATAAATGTTTCTAGTTTCTGTTTCTTTAAATTAAAATGATTAATTACATAGAGATTTTCGTAGGGGAAAGTTTTTACGTGGTATTTTTCTAAAAATCTACTGACAGCACTGGCTGATTTAATTTTTAAGGCAAGCGGTTTTGACCAAAAATATAGATATTTTGAAATTTGTACGCAATAAATGCGATTTGAGTATAAAAACATTTACATATGTATGTATGTATGAGATGCTTTTTTTTGCTAAATTTTTTATTTCTATTTGTATGCAAAATATATCGATATATCGAAATATCGATGTTTTCAAAATATATATATCGATACTGCTCAAAAATATCGATACGATATATATCGATATATTTTACTCATTTGCCCATCCCTATCACAATCGTGTGTGTTCTGGCTTTCACATCGTTTTCACGTGTTTTCTTGTGAGTTAGGATGTTAAAACACATGCTACCCCTGTTTAAGTTGAAATCTAGAAAATAAAAATTAATAGTATGTGTTCTAGCATCCGAATTTAGACGAGCAAGATTTAAAAATTTACGATTTCAAACTTTTAGATTTTTTCGTTTTCGTTTTTGAGCAAAAAACTCGTATTCGTTTCACTTTTTAACAGTCTTGTGAAAAGAATACGAGTTTTTTATTCAAAAGTGAAAACGAAAAAATCTAAAAGTTTGAAATCGTCCATTTCCAAATTGTTTTCTTCTAAATTCGGATGCTAGATCACATACTATTAATTTGTATTTTCTAAATTTCAACTTAAACAGGCGTATCATGTGTTTTAACATCAGAACTCACAAGAAAACATGTGAAAACGATGTGGAAGCCAGAACATACACGAATGTCTTTTATTTTCCCTTAAATATTTGATAACATAAAAGGCATTGTATGTTACCAAATTCGTTATTTATAATGAAATATTTTTCGCATATTATCAATTTGAAATGAAACATATGAGATTGCTGGATAAATATTCTTGAGAAAACTATGTAAGCATCCGCCTCCGATTTTAAAAATCGCCAAAAGTCGCCACAACCCATTTTATTCAGTTTTTCTTAATATAATAAAATAATTATCCTTATCACGAATAAAAGGCGAACATTTTGTTCACGTGAAATATTTCCCGTGAACAAAAAATGGTGAACAAAATTATGTCGTAGTACACTGACACAACAACAACGCAAACATTGGCGATCACAATTTTAGGGAAAGGGAACACATTTCACGTGAACTTTTATTCGCGATAAGGGTGAATAATATTAATAATATATATATATATATATATATATATATATATATATATATATACTTGATAATACATTTGGTTTTATATATAACTTTCTTCAATATTTGTTATTGGAAAGCAGCGATGCTAACTCTACCACTTTTGTGGTAGATCTACCTCTTTTGGGTAACTCACTCAACTCTTCAACTTTCCGAGAAAAATCTACCTCTTTTTTAGTTTTTCAATACTAATACTAAAGTAAAGTTATCTGAGTTTTTTTATCTAATCCAATCTAGAAGTTCAAATGAAATATATTTTTAGCAGTGCATGTAAACAACACTGTGTTTATTACAGTATTTAAGACCTGCTACATCCCCAAATAGTTCCTTTACTGGGCCAGTTTGTGAGAAAATTGTTCGTTCGTCTACATAAATATTCGAATGTTAAAAGTTAATTTGTTCAAGTGTTTGTAGAAACATACTTTGCTAATACTCTGCAAGGATTGCTGTACACTAAACGATGTATCAGAGCTATCGCTGCAGAGGAGCATTACAAATTATTTAATGAAAATATTTATTCCTTTAAATATGAAAATAAAAATTTATGCTAAATATCGATTTTCTTAAGTAAAAAGTAGCTAACTAAAATACATTTCACACAAATACACCTCGTTTATTGCAACAGTTTAAAAAATAACGCTTGATGTTTGATGAAAATTATCTTGCATAAGTGCAAATGCAAAATATCGTAGTTTTTTTAATTGTGTGTGTATTTTATTGTTGGATTTGAATGCAAAGCTACGATATTTTGCATTTGCACTTACGCAAGATAATTTGCATCAAACATCGAATACTGCCAATTTGATTTTGATGATTTTTCTTTCATTAAGTATAGTTCTTAATGCGTTTTGAATTTGGATGAGAAAAATTTTTTGTTGGAAAATATATGATTTTTTTGAATTTATTTATTTTTTAATTAATTTGTGAAATCTTTTCCTCAATACTAGATATAAGAATTCAATAGCTACAAGAAAAAACCTAAGATACCATAAAAATTATAACTTAAGCCTGACTGAAAGCCTCTTCCATCTGGAAGTGGTCAGCTTTGGCACTCTCTAACTCAATCTCTATTGTAGCAAGGTCACTAAAAATTTTCAAATTCGAAAGTTTATATCTGTAGTGTACCTCACTTACTGTAATACACTGTGTCATAATATAATTGCATTTCAACTAGAGTTTTTCTTTTCCCGGACTTTTTCATTTCCCGGGAAAGCGGGAAAGATTTTTCGGTTTCCCGGGAAATCCCGGGAATTCCCGCCCAGTACAAAATAATACAAAATATTTTTAAATTTAACTTATTTCAACAAAAACAAATTGTAATTCATGAGATCGATTAAATAATAACGTTTTATACACTCATTATTCAAAAAATAATACCGTTTCCGTTCTTTATATAATAGAAATACATATATACCAATATTATAAAAAAGAAATTATACGAGTATTATTAAAAAAAATTTACGAAATATTCCCCTTATGAAAAAATCATTGTTAATCTTAAAGTTGGTTTAACAAACGAATTTTGTATGTCAAAACCAGTTTCAACGCATGCTTTAACTTTAACAGTCTTATGCTTTTGCATAAGGGAATACTTCTTTGGAAATAGGACTTTAGTACAGAATAAGCTGTTAATGCTGTTAACCGTACTATTTAATTATTTGTAATTTTCTTTTATTTCCTTGCTCATTTCTGTTTTTCACTTTTATGAATTGTTCTAAAATTAAATTTTGAACGTCGCGTTCTGCTTTTTCCAAATAAAGACATCTAAGTCTCAGAACGCATTTGTGCCAGATGTAAACTCGTCCTTAGTTGTTGTAAAGCTTTAGGTATTGTGGTATTGCCATCACCTTATTGTTGCACCATCGCATTCATAAAGTGAATAACGACACTCATCAAGGATTTCTCACTCACCGGGATTTCTTTCCCGGAAAATGTGCGGGATCCCGGGAAAAAATCCCGTATGAAAAACACTAATTTCAACACAGTTCATTGTAATAATTAAAAAAACGCATACTATTAAATTTAAATGACACACTTTAATTTTCATTACAAAATTGTGTTATTATAGATGGTCAGCAAAAGTAAAGACATAAAGAAACATAAAAATAGTAAAATGTAAAATAGTATATAAGTAGAGTAAAATATTCAATAATAATAATATTAATTTGTAAACGCAATCCGGCAATAACTTGCTTTGTTTTCAATTTAATTCTCTAATCCTTTGGCACCTCTTTTGAGCGCCTACTGATTGAGCTGGTCTCCCTGACAGCTGTAGAAACTAACCAAGGGACTATAGGGCAAATCTACCACAAATACTACTACACGCTAGGAATAACCTTTACATCCTGTTAGTTTAATATTTACATGGTCCATACATAACATTTATATTTGATTGACAGTTTAAAAGTTATACATATATTACCAATTTTTTTTATTGGAACTCCTATGTACTAATATGTTAAAAGTGACCATATCTCAAAAACTAGCCATATGATATCAAAATCCTTACCTGATTCGTGTTCAGCATGCGAAATGCAATAAGATATGAGATATATTTATAATAAAATTTTTTTTTAATTTTGGAAATTTACATGAGAGTTAGCATTTATTTTCTCCAACAAAATTATACTTTCAGAAAGCAAAATAAATAAAATTATACAAAACGAGAAAAAATAATTTTTTTAATTCGAAATTTATATTACAGATGTATATTACGAGGGCGGTTCGGAAACTTCTTAGCCTATCAATGAAAGAGAATAGTTAGTTTTTTAAAAATATTTTTATTTTTGAATATAATCTCCTGAAACTTCAATACACTTAGTCCAATGCTTTTCTAGCAATTCTATCCCTTGATTAAAATAGTTTTCCTCAAGGTCTTCAAAATAGTGGTTTACAACTGTAATTACATCTTCATTTGAGGTAAAACGCTTGCCAGCAAGGAATTTTTTTAGATTTTGGAACAGGTAAAAGTCACTGGGAGCCAAATCAGGAGAATAAGGTGGGTGGTCAAGCAACTCGTACTTTAATTCGTTGATTTTAGCCATTGTTAAAACACTCGTGTGAGCTGGTGCGTTGTCTTGATGAAAAATTATTTTTTTGTGTTGTAAGCCAGGACGTTTTTCTCGAATTTGTACATTTAATTGATCCAAAAGGTTGCAATAGTACTCTGAATTTATTGTTTTACCCTTTTGCAGATAGTCAATCAATAAAATACCTTTGAAGTCCCAAAAACCGTTGCCATAACCATACCAGCCGATTGAATTGTTTTTGCCTTCTTTGGGGCACTTCCTCCAGCTTCAGTCCATTGTTTGGATTGTTCTTTTGTCTCTGGAGTATAGTGGTGGATCCATGTCTCATCAACAGTTATGAAACAACGCTTAAAATCCATTTTATTTCGCTTAAAACGATCCAAACAAGCTTGAGAAATGTTCATTCTTGTGCGTTTTGGTCGACTGTTAACAAATGCGGCACCCACCTTGCAAAAAGCTTTTTCATCTGTAGTTCTTCATGCAAAATTAAATGGACTCGATCATTTGAGATGCCCATGATATTAGCTATTTCACGCACTTTTATTCGTCGATCATTTAATACCATATCATGCACTTTGGCTACAATTTCTGTTGTTGTTGCTGTTTTTGGACGTCCACTACGTGGTTCATCTTCAATGCTTGTACGACCACGTTTAAATTCAGCAACCTAATTTTTTACTGTTGCATATGAAGGAGCACTTTCACCTAACACATTCACCATATCATTATGAATTTCTTGTCCCGATAAACCTTTTTTATGTAAATATTTAATGACACCACGCATTTCTAATTTTTCCATTGTTAAAAAATCGCGGATGCGTCTTTTGTGAACACCTGTTTCTATATGAGAGTTGCCAGATCGAAACAAAATTTAACATGTGTTCATAGCAGAGATGGAAGTTTCCAAAACACTTAACTTTTTTCTATTTATACCGCGCTTTTTGTGCTAGGCTAAGAAGTTTCCGAACCGCCCTCGTACAAAGAGGAGCTTTTTGCTATCGGAAACTCATTTTGATCAAATTTGAGTTGACGTATTTTGAATATACGCTCACGATATGTTGTATTTCATTGGGGATGATATGATTAGCAAATCATAAGTAGAAATTAAACAAGACTTTTAAGATGTGTCAAATATTTATTTTAATATTGGGTGTAATTCCGTTGAAATCGGGTCATTTTGGCCCCTACGAGGTGTAATTTTGAATATATATTTTGGTATCACTGAAAGAAAGGCGTATGAACAGTGTTGCCACATTTATTTTTCAAAAATCTTCAAGTCGAGCAAAAAAAAATTTTTTTTTAATTAAAAATCTTTCTTTGTTATTTTATTTAACAATAATGAGTTAAAATTTATTTTGTTTCCAGGGAAATATTAAACGTAAAGCTAAATAACAAAAAATATTTACTGTATATAATATGTGTAAGATTATTATGAAGCAATTCCGAAAATATGTAAGTAGTTTAGTCAAAAGACTCCTCAATAATATATTAAAAGCCCCAAGAGTCACATTTTTAAAAATCTTATTTTTATCTAAGAAATCTTTTTGGTCGCTTTTTCATGTCTAAAAAGTTCAAAACACTGCTTATGAATGATGTACATATATATACCAGTAACCCGCAAGCCATACCACAATCAGGGTCACCGATGACATTTTTCAAAAACTGGCACCAAATAGGGGATTTATAAAAAAAGGTACAAAATTAAAAAAAAAACGAGAAAACTACACTTAACTTTTTATTTTTAATGTATTTTTATACAAAATGTGGCAATACAGTCGAAAAAGTGCCCAGGCAGTCGAAAAAGTGGCAATTTGCCACTTTAGTCGGTCACGCTGACCACAATTGTGGATAAGAAAATCACATAAATGCTTATGCTCCTTCATATAGTCGTCACTAAGAAAGCGACGAATGAAGTGCATGCATGTTATGAATTTTTTCCTGGTTTTTTGCTTAGTTTTTTTCAGCACACGGAACGAAATTAAAGTTTAAATTTGTACAGCAAAAAATAAAAAATAATTATGAAAGCTAAGAAATATTTTGTGATAAAAAATGCTTTTGGCAATATGCATTGCATTTTATGCTATGATACATTTAAAATAATAAGGAAAATAGTTTAAAAAGGCATTTGAATAGTTTTAACAGCGCTGCGCATAAATTTAATTTGGAATTTATACTCTACATTGTTGAATGGATTATTAGATTTTTTACTTTTTATTTAAGTTTTTATTAAATTGCTTATTTACAAAAAATATTCAAACAATGAATAATCACATCATGTATTTTAAATTACAAAACTTTTTTTCAAGGGTAACTTTATTTTACTCTCAATGAGTATTATTTTGCGGATCAATGATGTGGAATTTGTGTTCACCACAGAAGTGTTGTTGGGATTTTGCACGTACGTATGAGTAATAAATTATTCATCATCAGTATTACTCATACGCATTTCTATTCCAAAGAGTATATGGCGAATAAATTTGACAATACGAACTAAAGTCCTGTACAAGACTATTTATAAGAACTTTCAAGACATGAGGGATTTTTCAAATGCTTTACTACAGCGAAGTCTTATAAAACAAACGCTAAGCAACATTGTTTGCAAGAATTTGTTTCAGTTATTGCAAGTATAGGAGTAAAGAAGAAAATACTTCGTGACTGAAAAATTTGTGATGCTTGCTTCTTTCTACGCATGGGCGCGTATACAAGCGTCATGCATGTAAAGGGTGTTTTTTATTGAGGTATAGAACTTTAAGTTGGCATCACTTTTTTAACTGGCGGCCATTTTGTCAGCTGTCAAGTGATTAATATTTAGTTTGGTTTGCCATTTCATCATGAACAGGTTGACAAAAGAACAACGCTTGCAAATCGTGCAAATTTATTTCGAAAATAATGGTTCAGTTCGCGAAGTTTACCGCAAGCTCCGTCCATTTTATGGTCGACATAATCGTCCATCAGAGCAATTAATTCGGTTAACCATGGATCGTTTTCGCACTACGTTTACTCTATGTGATAATACGCATCCGCAGAGACGTCGAACAGTGCGCACCGAAGAAACAATTGCCGCTGTAGAGCAAAGTGTTGAAGAGGACCCGAATGAATCGATTCGCCACCGTGCACAGCAATTGGAGCTTTGTCCATCAACTTTATGGAAGATTTTGAAGATTTTGAATGTGGATGAGTTGTGGTTCCAACAAGACGGCGCTACATGCCACACAGCGCACGTCACAATCGATTTATTGAAGGAAACATTCGATGAGCGCATAATTTCGCGGAATGGACCTGTCAATTGGCCACCAAGATCGTGTGATTTGACACCATTGGATTATTTTCTTTGGGGATATGTGAAGTCGCTCGTCTACGCCAACAAACCAGAAACGTTAGGGGACTTGGAAGCCAACATTCGTGGCGTTATTGCCAACATACGGCCCCATATGCTCGAAAAAGTGGTTGAAAATTGGACCTGTAGAATTGGCTTTATTCGAGCCAGCCGCGGCGGCCACATGCCCGAAATCATATTTAAACATTAATGGCATAAAATTATCCTTCCAATAAAGCCAAATTGATGGACACTAAAACGATTTTCTTGTGTTTTATTTCAATTCGAAGTTCTATACCTCTAAAAAAAAACACCCTATACATACACACACACGTTGTGTGTATGCTCTTCTATTTTTCTACACACAAACAAACGTCCACATGCATTTACATTAGTTGTGTGCGCTTGCTTAAAAAAACCTCCCTTAAACACATAATAGCTTACCATCTACATCTTACGCACACACTCAAACGTACAATATGGAAAATAACAAGCATACACGTATCAACACTACTTTGTTGACTGTTTGATCATAACAAGAGTCTTCACGACATTGCTTGTTAGCACTCATATACACGCATACAAATGCATCTATCGTGCTTTGCTTATAATACGACAGCATTTATTATTGGTTTAGTACAATGCAGCCATGAGAATACATTTAAAAAACAAGACGTATTTACATTTCAAGACAATTTACGCAGGTCTATAATACGAACATAAATGTTTGAGAATATTCTCCTTATTATTTAAAAACAATACAAATAGGCATTATTTAATAGGTAATAAGTAGGGAAAGAATTTTCATGCATTTAAAATCACACTTTATGTACGCAGTAGAAATATCAAAATATGCATTTAAAACTAATAAAATATGCATTTATTAACTTTTTTCAACATTTAATAACTTGAAATTTATTTGCTGGTGGTTAAGCATTGTCTATATATTTCATTGGTGCTTAGACAAATCATCAGTAGACTTTTTCAACCACATATTTTGAACAGTCACAATCCTCTTATCTTATGGCCAGACTTTCAAAAACTATTTGAGAATTCACAATTAATAATATTTTTGAAAATCACAAAAGAAAAATAAGCATAGATAGTAGGCTTAGAAACTGAAACAAACCCCAGAAAATAACTTATATTCGATATGAATCTATTTTATTTTTCGAATAATAAATTTCCTAAACATTTAATAACATTAAAACTTAAAAAAAAAAATCAGCTTAATTGCTTTCTTAACAAACATTTTGTCATTAGAAACTTAATAAACATAAAAAGCTCAGCTTGAATGCTTTCTTAACAAATATTTTGTTAAATCATATGGAATGCTTCAAGTGTACGTTAAAACCAGTTTTTGTATGGGAATTTTGTTTTAACGTACACTTCGACAACACGCGTTATTTTTTGATATTTGTTGAATATGGAGAAAAGTTGTTTGACTTTAAAATTTCCTTAATTTTATTAATGGAATTGTAATATCCGACAGTCTTCTGCCACGTTTCCCATCTAGTTACTATAGGATGTATCGGTATCGTATCACTGGATATTTTTCATTAAAGGCTGCAACGCGCAAAGGAGCTTTCAAAAGCACTTTATATCCACATGAAATTAATGCGGAAGCAGTAGAGAGCGCTGAAAAAAATTACACAAACATTTTTGGGTTTGAAATGGCTATTATCCCTTGCTCTTGTTTTTTTTTAATTTTCATTGGTATTCGTATTCTTGTCTTAAGCCAAGGCATTGAACTCTTCAAATGAGTTGAAAGAGTCCTACGGTGTTTTTGAATGTAACCTATTAAATACCTATTTATTACTAGGGAAAGGATTTTCATGTAAATACATATTTTCTGTCATTGGTCGTAGATCAACGTAGATAATATATTTTTGCGAATCAACAAATTTGCGACAAAATGGCTTCGATTTGTTAGTGCATATTTTATAATAAATACATATTTTTTGCATATTTAATTATAAATGTATATTTTTAATAAATTTTTTAGTTTTTTCATGCTAATGTTGTTTTTTTATTAGTTGTAAAGTATTTAAAACCTGCAGTTTTTACGACTGTGTAACAGTGATGGGAAATGTGGCACAATTGGATGTTAGCTGGCACTGTGGCACTCTCGCTCGTTTTCTGGCACTTTTTGTCCATTCGAGCCACAAACGCCAAAAAAGATAAGCGGCATATTTTTTCACTTCGTGTTTGGAGAAAATCGATTATCTGCGATCGTAATTAATTGGTTTTCGTCATAAAATTAAGCTGGAAATTTATGTTGCTTAAGCTTTTTGGCGGTTATGGCTCGCATTAATACGGAAACTTTTATTATTCCAATAATAAGTATGATTATACTACGTTAGGCATTGAAAACTAGGATTTGGGGCTGACAACGGTTCTGTTATGATAGGGAAAAGTAACGGCGTCCAATGAATGTTATTAAAAGAAATAAATAATTTTCTCTGTAACAGCTGATGTCATAAATATTTTATAAATTTCTCCAAAACGTTGATTGTCTTATAATATTTTTCTACATTATCAAATATTTAGTCAAAATGCAATGATAAAACTTATGTTTTTAAAAAAATAAATGTGATTAATAATTTCGAAATGCAATCTGAAAATGTAAGCGTACATTGATGATATGTACATATGTATGTAGTTCTAAATTCTCACCACCTTTCAACTGAAATTTCCCAGCATAAGGTAGTAGAATTCAAAAATAAAATGGTCTGTTTGTTATTTCTTTTTTGTCATATTGGAAAACTAAGTATACATTCAAGGACTATTATTTGACTTGGTTTCCAAAGTTTGCATCAGAACAAAAACTGTTGATATTTTGGAAATAGAGAAAAAGTAGTTCCTGATTAATTACTTCCAATTTTTTCCACTGATAATATGAGGATTCATTCTGCCTAAATAATATTGTTTTAGTAAATGAACGATGTATTCTTTGGAATCATATTTTGTTCAATTATGTAAAAGACTAGCTGAGCCCGCTAAACATTGCCTTGCTGACAATTATTGTATTTTCGTCATATATTTTATACATACATAAAAAGCCTATATTTTAATTTCCATAAAAATCAGTCAAAAGTCACTTTCACATTCGGTCAGATGACGGTCAAGCGGACAGATAGACTGGAGGCGGAATGTATGGTAAACAGCGTGTTCACGTTGAAATAGCTTTATTTTTCTTTTGAGTACGTAAACTTGGCTTTAAAAGATCTCTTCTAAAATGATAATTAATATTTTCTGAGTATAGGAGGCTTAGCGCCCCTGTACCCTATCTTATTTGTTGAAAAAAATTTTAAACGCAGACCTAATTTTGGAACTTTTTTTTGTGATGTTCATGGAATTTTTAGTTATACAACTATGGTCATTCATCAAGTGCGAACATTTAAATTATATAAAAAGTGGTTTCTCACTATTCAAGTGATTTTGGCAGTATTTAGAAACAGATTCGGCACGAAATCAAGATATCCAATTCCCATCACTGCTGTGTAAGAACAAAGAAAGAGAAAAACGAGAAAAGTTTACGATCGCATTTTTTGTGATATTATTCGATATTCAAAAACACCGTAGGACTCCTTCAACTCATTTGAAAAGTTCAATGCCTTGGCTTAAGACAAGAATACGAAGACCAATGAAAATTAAAAAAAAAACAAGAGCAAGGGATAATAGCCATTTTAAACCCAAAAATGTTTGTGTAATTTTTTTCAGCGCTCTCTACTGCTTCCGCATTAATTTCATGTGGATATAAAGTGCTTTTGAAAGCTCCTTTGCGCGTTGCAGCCTTTAATGAAAAATATCCCGTGATATGATACGGATGCATCCTATAATAACTAGATGGAGAACGTGGCAGAAGGCTGTCGGATACTACATTTCTATTAACATCTTTTGGTTTTTTAATACATATATTTATTTATTGTATCTTCAAATATGAACTAACAATAGGTATTCAAATCTAAAATCTAAATATAATATTAATAAAATTTAAGAAATTTTAAAGTCATAAAAACTTTCCCACATATCCAAAAAAAGTAACGTGTGGATGAAGTGTACGTTAAAACAAAATTTCCATACAAAAACTGGTTTTAAAGTACACTTGACTTTTTGACTTGCAAGTTTCTTTAATTTTATTAATAGAATAAGGGCATAATTTTGTAAAACGCAACGCTAAGCGATCAAAAATTTTAAATGGATCACAAAACAAGTGCCGCAGTACTCGACAGCCTTCTGCCTAAATTGATATTTGTTCGCAGAGGCTTTCGTTACTTTAACACCTCAAGTTGAATTAATTGGAAATGCAGTAAAAAACTTTTGCTCTGAAAGGCAGAATAAGTGAAGAGATAAAAAAATAACTTAGGAAAAGTTATACATAAATATATGGACTTCAAATAACACCGAAAACTAAGGAAATTAATATTCCATAAACGAAATAGCAGCATTTAAATGCGCACCAATAAATTCTGCTGACGTGGAACGTTCATTTTTTTTATTTCATAAAATTTTTTTTTTGAGAAAAAACCGTCAAAGATTTAACTTTGACAATTAAAAAAAACATTTATTCATTCATGTAGGTAAATAAAAGTTCGACTGAACTTTATTTTGTATTTCACATGATTCGACAAAATATTCGTTAAAAAAGTATTGAGGCAGAGCTTTTTATGTTTTTTTAAGTTTTTAATGACAAACTGTTTGTTAAGAAAGCAATGAAGCTGATTTTTTTAAGTTTTGAATGTTATTAAATGTTGAAAAAAAAGTTAATAAATGCATATTTTATTAGTTTTACATACATATTTTTATATTTTTACTGCATATTTTATGTACATAAAATGTGATTTTAAATGCATGAAAATCCTTTCTCTAATTATTATCTATTAATATTAATTTTCAATAATATTAATGTTTGGTTCTAGAAGGTACACAATAAAGTCCGGCACAAGACCATTTATAAAAACTTTCAAGACATGAGAGATTTTTCAAATGCTTTACTACAGCGAAATATTCTAAAGCAAACGCTAAACAACACTGTTGGCAACACAAACAACTGTAACAAATGTCTTGCCAACAGTGTTGTTTAGCGTTTGCTTTAGAATATTTCGCTGTAGTAAAGCATTTGAAAAATCTCTCATGTCTTGAAAGTTCTTATAAATGGACTTGTGCAGGATTTTAATACACAAAAGACTATTAATTGTTGAGATCCGAATATAAAAGTAACATTTAGGGTATACTTTTCCATCATTTGTTTTGATTCGATTGGAGATAGTCGAAGCAACCAGTATGCTTCTCTCTTTGAGGTTTATTATATTTTGCTACGAAAATACCTTTTCCACATTTGCTGATGAATGTAGAACATATAATATTCCTCCAGCAACTGTTGAAATATCAGGATACATCGGTTTATTTACTTCATTTCTCATTTTTTCTACTACACTCGACCTAAATTTACATACATATCTTGTCGTTTCTTAAAGACTTCATAATTTGTGCTCGAAATTGGTTATTCATAAATTCAACACATGTAATAAAACGCATGTAATAAAATAGGAAAAAAATTTCAGTAGTGCTAAATTGGTCATTGAGATGCTATGGTATTTTTGACTTTCAAATAGTGATAAAAAAAGTACATTTGTACCAACTTTTTCATCCCTGATTTAAATAAAAACATTTAAAAACATCTAAATTATTATTAAAGATCACAATGTTCCTCACATTTTTCGTGTATCATTTAATCATAAATTTTTTAATTTGTTCATTATTTAATGCACATTTTTATTAAAACCTTTTTTAAAATTAGCCTAAACATCAAAATTGTTTAGTTATCTTAACAGCTTTCGCAAGCTCATGAAATTTCCTTTCGAGCAAGCCGAAACATAATCACTTTTTTCAAGTTTCTTAGAGCACTCAATAAAATTTTAGCAAAATAAAAAACAATTAAATACTTAAAGAAAAGTTTCTGGTTAAAAATGGGAAGCTCGATTTTGATTTTAGACCCATGGTTGCTTGGGCAAACCTTCTTAGAATTCGTCGTAGATTACGATTTTGACAAACGCCTGGTGAATTTTTTATTGTTCATACAAATTGACTCACTCTAATTTACATACATACTCGTATATCGTCGCTGTTTTAACTAACTTACCTAACTGACATTTTGTAAATTTTACAGGAGAGGAGCTTTATTATTGTGTTCTACATGTATTCTTATGGAAACGTCTGAAATATTTTTACTGTTATAGGCTCGACAGTAATGTTTACAGTCATAAAAATTGTGGACAGGGTCTATTATGACTCATAAAGTCTAATAGTGGACTTAACTCATTTTTCAAAATGATGTCAGTTAGGTCTGTTAGTTAAAACAGCGGCGATATATTCCCCAATTTCGAATCCCATTAATAAGCTCCATTCAAAGAAGAAGCTTACTGCCAAGGATATGAAATTTGGTCAAAACTTGGGGTTAATAAGTGCCTACGGGTACGAAAAACCGGTTTTTTACAAATGCAGATTGTTGTTATACTCGACAATACCTATCACAAAAATAGTAACACGTTCAGGTATTTCGATTTCATTAAATTTTTCGCACAGTGTTATACCTTGTTAATTAATTTAAAATTACAATAGGAAGAACAATTGGATAAAAGTCGATAAATCGTCTCACAAAAAAATCTAAAACATTTTTTTGACAAATCTTCATTCAACAATGGTGTGAATGAAATTTATAATTTTTTACTACACACCGCATGGAAAAAATTATAAGAGCAGCGAGCTTTTTCAAAAACACCAAAGTTCAGGGACTGGCTGTCGCTAATTTTATGGGAACGTTTGTTCCTGCTAACAATGTAGTGAATGTAAAAAACGGGAAGAAGACTTGTTGTAAGGCTTTAATTGCAAATAAAACAAATTTAAGTTTATTACTTAAAAATACATAAATTTTGGGTTCAAATGAGATATTTTTAAGGGTAAAGTTGTGTTTTTAAATATTTTAGGTTAGGTGAAGAAAATTCTTTAGTAGACTATCGCCATAAAATTACTGCATGTGAACTAAAGAGGTTCATATCCAATGAAAAAAAAGGTGTTGCAGGGAATTATTGTTATTAACCTTATTTATTTACAGCAAAAAAATTTGACATTGCCATCTGAACTACTTGCCATATAATGACTTACTATTTTTATTGCCAAGGTGAAGTACTCGCTTACAAATAACATTACGTAAAATTTTAAAAATAGGAAGCAGAAGTTGAACATATTTTTTGGGTTTTGAAAGATGACGAGAAAATATTGTAAAAATAAATAGTTTCTTTCTCTTTCTTTCTTTTTAAAAGAGAAGTAACACTCAGGCAATTAATGCCTACTACTATTACTAGGTGTTACCTTCTTTAGGAAAGGGATAGTGATAGAGAAGACAGGTGGTGAAGGGAGAGATAGAGGAAAGCTTCAATCTTTTACAACTCTGCTTTTTACACGTTTGTAACAATGCAGTGTTGCAGCGCCTCTCTGATGTTAAATGAGGCGTATTAATTTTTTTAAGCTGTGTTTTGTAGCCATTTTATTAATTATTTTACTTCGCCGATGATTCTGCTACACAACGAAGGAGGGCGCTCTGATGTTACATTAGGATTAGTATCTGCTGAAGTCGGTATAGTTCAGTGACCAGTGACTATACCTTCACCACTTGAACTTTCCTACAACAACTGATACAAAGCGACACCAATGCACATCATCAGAAAAATGCGTGCTGTTGTTATTTAATGACTGTTGGATACAGGGATTGAACCCAGGACCTTCGGTTTTGTAGTCAACGTGCTAACTACTTCAGCCAATTTTAAATAAATTATATATATTTTTAATTGTCTATCGTACTTATTAATTTTTAAGTACAAAATAACTACTTACATTTTGGAAAATTATTATTTAAATATAACAGGGTGTCTGGTGGCAAATTTATATTTTCAAATACGTTTATTTCGAAAAGTGGTCGAGTGAACATCGCGCGTTTGCTGTGGAGACATTTTTTAAGAGTAATGATTCTTTTTTAATTGCTCGTCGACAATTTTGTTTAAAGTTCGGTATTCGGCGAATTTAATTCGTTCCTGGGTGCAGATTTCGCGCAACTGCTTGGACTATGAATGTTCCACGGCCAGGGCCCGCCCAGTCAATCTTCAAGGACTGCCGAAAATATTGAATTGGTTGAAAGCAGTTTACGTGAAAATGCGCGACTTTCAATACGGAAAAGAGCAGCCTCACTGGGACTTCCAAGAGCGATTATTCACGAAATTTTTGAAAAAAGATCTGAAGTTCCATCCTTTTAAAATTCAAATCGTTCAAGAACTGAAAGAAAGTGATTTGATACACGCAAAAATTTTTGTGAAACGATGTTGGAGCGTTTTGGCACTGTAAAACCCATTTTTTGGAGCGAAGGTGGGGCGACTGCACACACAACCAGATCTTCGATGAATTTGCTTTGAGAAAATTTCCCCCAAAAACTGATCGCTTTGGGGACATCCCAATGGATTTTATTTATTGGGCTACCTTAAAGAGAGGGTTTATAACAAAGTCAGGCAAACACATACAGTTTGTCAAAAAAATGTTTTGACATAGTTAAAATCGTTTTAAATTTTGACTTGTATCGTAAATATTTTTTTCCTTTTTTGCATTATGAAATTTTTTGTTATATATTTCATTTTATTTACATTTAAGTGAACAACTAGTAGTAAGTTATAAGCAAAATTAAAAAGTGAGAGCATAAAAATTACATGAAAACAAAAAAAAAAAATAAATCAAAAATGTCTTTGTCAAGAAAATGCTTTTACATTCTTATATTATATAGTAAGAAAATAGGAAGGATTTTAAGGTGTACCAAAATTAATATTTTTTTTTTGAGCACATTGGTATCAAATCGGCTTGTAAGACGACTTCTCATGGAAAAAAATTTATTTTCCAAATATTCCGCTTAAATTTCTCACATTCCCCTCGTATTACTGTTCTTAACTCCATTTAGTTCTTGAAATACCATTTGGAAATAATATTTTTCAAATAAACCCATAAATTTTCAATAGGGCATAGATCTCGACCTTGAGATGGAGTATCCATAACTTTACCGCAATTGAAAAGACAACATATTCTTACCGAAAGCGCCTCATGTTTGGTGTCATTAGATTATAATAATTAGATACTTGCATGTTTACCAGCAATAACCCTAAATTTAATCGAGCTGTCATGCAAAAAAATGCTTCAATATATTGAGGTACTGCCCCGCATTCATGGTATTCTCAATAAAGCAAATTTATCCCACCTTTTACACCATATATACATAAAGGGTGTTTTTTATTGAGGTATAGAACTTTAAGTTGGCATCACTTTTTTAACTGGCGGCCATTTTGTCAGCTGTCAAATGATTAATATTTAGTTTGGTTTGCCATTTCATCATGAACAGGTTGACAAAAGAACAACGCTTGCAAATCGTGCAAATTTATTTCGAAAATAATGGTTCAGTTCGCGAAGTTTACCGCAAGCTCCGTCCATTTTATGGTCGACATAATCGTCCATCAGAGCAATTAATTCGGTTAACCATGGATCGTTTTCGCACTACGTTTACTCTATGTGATAATACGCATCCGCAGAGACGTCGAACAGTGCGCACCGAAGAAACAATTGCCGCTGTAGAGCAAAGTGTTGAAGAGGACCCGAATGAATCGATTCGCCACCGTGCACAGCAATTGGAGCTGATAACCGACTATTTTGTTCCCGAATTGGATGGCATGAATGTGGATGAGTTGTGGTTCCAACAAGACGGCGCTACATGCCACACAGCGCACGTCACAATCGATTTATTGAAGGAAACATTCGATGAGCGCATAATTTCGCGGATGGACCTGTCAATTGGTCACCAAGATCGTGTGATTTGACACCATTGGATTATTTTCTTTGGGGATATGTGAAGTCGCTCGTCTACGCCAACAAACCAGAAACGTTAGGGGACTTGGAAGCCAACATTCGTGGCGTTATTGCCAACATACGGCCCCATATGCTCGAAAAAGTGGTTGAAAATTGGACCTGTAGAATTGGCTTTATTCGAGCCAGCCGCGGCGGCCACATGCCCGAAATCATATTTAAACATTAATGGCATAAAATTATCCTTCCAATAAAGCCAAATTGATGGACATTAAAATGATTTTCTTGTGTTTTATTTCAATTCGAAGTTCTATACCTCTAAAAAAAACACCCTGTATATATCCAATCCATCAACCAAACTTTTTTGACATTTTAAAGATGAATTTATGGTTTCACTTTCCAATATTTTTAAAGATTTTTTTTCCTACATACTTTGTTTGATCAATCATTCTAATAACGCAGAAGCTTGGTTTCGTCGCCGAAAATCAGATTATCTTAGTAGCCATCAAGGTTGTAAGTATGCGTTATCGCATAAGACAATTATTGTTGTTTGTGCTGCACTCTAAGATGCGGGGATTCCCGAGCAGTTCTTGAAACACAGTCGATTCTTTTTAGCAATTGCCTTTGTCTCATGGGAAACTGTTACTGAGCGGTACATCCAAACGTTGAAATGGTTTTTCGTTGACAGCGCGAGTAAGGTTTGCTTCATAGCTGGTAAATATGGAAGTTTTAAATTTTTATTAATGTATTGACCTAAAAAATGAGGAACTTTGGGTAAGAACATGGTGTCTTTTCAATTGCGGTAAAGTTGTGGATGCTCCATCTCAAGATCCAGAGTTATACCCTATTCAAAATTTAAGGGTTTATTTAAAAAAAAAATATTTCCAAATGTTATTTCAAGAACTAATTGGAGTTTAGAACAGTAATACGAGGGGAATGTGAGAAATTTCTGCGAAATATATGAAAAAGAAATTTTTTCAATGAGAAGTCGTCTTACAAGCCGATTTGATACCAATGGGCTCAAAAAAAAATATTAATTTTGGTACACCTTAAAATCCTTCCTATTTTCTTACTATATAATATAAGAATGTAAAAGCATTTTCTTGACAAAGACATTTTTGATTTTTTTTTTTGGTTTTCATGTAATTTTTATGCTCTCACTTTTTAATTTTGCTTATAACTACTATTTGTTCACTTAAATGTAAATAAAGTGAAATCTATAACAACAAATTTCATTATTCAAAAAAGGAAAAAAATATTTACGTTAAGGTCAAAATTTAAAACGATTTTAACTATTTCAAAACATTTTCTTGACAAACTGTACATATGTATATATTATAAAAGAGAGTAAAATGCATGCTTGTGCAAATGTACGTGTAAAAAAGAGCATAACGAAGTGCCCACGGCAGTGTGCTCACTTCTACCGATATTCGGTAGATTGTACCGAATATGTTTGTGAATTTAACAATCTACCAATTCTACCGAACAAGGCCTGCAATCTACCGAATATAGAAAGAAATTTTTGATTAACACTGATGCTACAAGATCAACTTGATCACACATACGGAAAATTCATCACATGTATGTTCTAAAATGTGGAAAGCTTTGCGCGGAGAAGAGAATATGTTTAACGATTTGTTGTTTAGTAATTATGTCGATATATGTGTAAATTGGATATTTTGCCACATAGCAGTCCGGCCGCAGAGCGGTAATTTTCTGCCATGAAAATCGTTAAAACAGAACATAGAATTGTGCCTTGGGGTTGAAATATTTATTCCTCCCAATGATTTAATAATTTTTGCACAAAAGTTTAAATTCATAAATGGATCTTACATATAATCTTTGTAGTTACAAATGCTTGTCAAATAAAAGTTATTTTAGTAGCTTTATAAAACCTATGTACAAAAACTGAATTCCAGTTATTTATGTATATTATTTTATGTATGCGTAGCATATCTATATAAAGGTTTATAACAAGGTTGGCAAACGGTATCGTAAAAATACCGATACCGATTCAAATACCGCTATAATTAGATACCGGTATCGTTACCGATACCGAAATCCATTTCGGTTAGAAAATACCGGTATCCAGACTACCGTTTACGTCTATACCGGTACGTACCGGTATACCGATTCCGGCCAAAAAATAAATGATTAGAGAGTTGTAGTTGCCAAATTTTTATTATGTATTACAACTTTTTTCACCATGACACATTTTGGTTTATATTTCGACCATTGCATTCGTTTTGCTTTATTATTCCAGAAGCCAACCAATCCCATTTGTCAGCCAATATTATTGCCACGTTTATAAAACATAGAATCTCAAGAAAAAAGAGCAAAGCCAGAACTAAAAATATTTAAAATGTTTTGTAATAGATACTATGGTTTCAAAAAACATAGCATAGATAAGAACCTTTGTTTTTCGAGCATTTATTCGAAGACAACTAAAATTAGTTTTTATTCATAATACCAAAAGTTAAGTTGTTTCAGTTTCAATCCAACTTAGTTGAGCTGTAAACCGTAATATGGACAAAAATTGCAAAAATATATATCAATTAACTTTCTTTCTTTGGCTTAGAGAAAAAACTTCTAAACTTTTATATTTGAAGTTAAAGATTCCTCTCTTGAGGTGAAGAAAAGTGCCTGCTTTAAATTTTTAAATGTTAATTGTACAAGAAGATTGTTTTCTTTGTTTTTAAGCTGGCTGAAAGAATATTATTTATTCTTTGAATTGAAATATTCCAATGTTCGTTTCGTCTGAATTTGCGAGAAAGTTATAAACAATATGGGTCCAGTACAAAAATATTGCCTAAGAACGTGTCCAAAGTATAAAAGTGTCGAAAAAAAAACCCAAAAAATTATATTTGGTGAAAAATACGGACATATATTTGAAATTTACTGAAACAAGATATGCATATGTACATACATATATGGTTCAAAAGGCATTAGTCTCTTCTTTCTGTATCCGTTTATAAATTTAAAATCAGTTGATATTTAACTTAGTTAGAGGTTGATAAGTGCCTACGGGTACGAAAAATCGGTTTTTTACCCGTAAAGGATGGAACTCTGTTCGAAGTTGAGAAAAATTTTCAGTGCAATTGGTTATTTCGCGTGAAAAATTTGACATGTACTAAATGTAGCCCAACTCGCGGTTGTTTTTATAAATTTCTCGCATTTTTTTGCTTGTAAGTATGCAACATTGCTAAAATTCCGTGCGAAAAAAGCACTGCTCATGTTGTTTCGCAGCTAAACTAAAATGATACCAGATTAATTTTGCATGGAAAGATATGATTTTCTTGTTTTTCCACCAAGAACAGAGTACTACTCTTGCGAATTTATTTCGCAAATATTTCATACCAAATACATACTTTTATATGTAGTTTGACAGCATTTCGCACGAAATTGTGAACAGAGTACCAGGCTTAACTCAAGATTTTGGAGATGTCTGGAAAATTTTTATACTCGACAGAAAAATAGTAACACTTCGCATGTATTTCGATTTCATTAAAATTTGTCACACAGTATAATTTATCAGTATAGACTTTATATGTATATGTAAAGTTTGAACTGCAGTCTCCTTGTTTCACTTTTTTAATAAATTATTGTTAAGTAATAGTATAAAATCATATATAGAAACAAATAAGTTTATATGCTTTTATACATACATATGTTAATGTAAAAATACTTCCTTTTTGAAGTAATTTAATAAAAAAAGTTTTTTTGCTATGTCCACTGCCTGAAATAATAAATTTGTCAGTAATATCGGTATACCGGTATTATAACCTCGATAACGGTATGTACCGGTAATACCGATACCGAAATAAAAAAAATACCGATACCGCTACCGATACCGAAATTTAAAAAATAATCGTACCGGTATCAATACCGATACCGTTATTTGTTTCGGTTTCCAACCTTGGTTTATAATGACAATCGCTAATCTCTTGTGGCTTTAAAGGAAAATATTCGTCGAGAAATCAGCTCAATTGAACAAAGTTTACTGCAACGTGTGGCGCAGAACACAAGGCTCCGTTTTGAACAGTGTGTTCAACTCGAAATATAGTCCGCATTTCCATTCTATCGTTCAATGCTCTTAATAAAACTTTGTGTCAATTATTATATTTTTTAGTTAAGTTTGAGAACATAAATCTTCTACCAGACACCCTGTAGTTCCAAATAATTTTTTGCATTTTCGATTTTAATCAATCATCAATCAAAACAATTGAAATTTTTATAAATATAGTATTTAAAAGTAACAATACAGGCACTCATTTAAATTTCAAGATCTTCCATTTACTAAAACAACGGCATATTTAAAAAAAAAGTATTTTTTTTTCGACTAAAAAAAGCAGTTCCATCAAGAAAGAAATAACTATTTCCCACAACGAAAAAAAATAATTATTTTGTACAATAAACAACATAACTACTTCTCAAGAATCGATTATTTTGGTATCAAAATAAAAAAATAAAATCATTAAGCTGTTAATCCAGTAAGGGACAGCTTCCACCAAAAATGCTTAATTCTAAACTCGATTACCTTTTTTGAAATTTTCTGCTGGGTATTTCCAACTTTTAATATACGTATAATTAAAAAACAAAGTGAACAATGAACGATGACTGTGAATAAAGCTGGAGGTGTTCTTGCTTTCATAAAGATATGGGCTAAAGAGTTTTCTGACCCCTACAATACGAAGCAGCTCCTACAGCTCTAGTTAGACCTATTTTAGAATACGGATCAATCGTATGGGACCCATATTACAAAATTCATAATGTTCATATTGAAGCTGTCCAAAAACAATTCTTGTTATTCTGTTTACGTGGCCTTCAGTGGTGTTTCACAACAAATTTTCCTTCTTATACTAGCAGGACTAGCTCTAATAAAACTACCTACTCTAAAAAGTCGTCGTACAATGTTAAATTTTTCCTTTTATGATTAACCTTATTAATGGTAATATTTGCTCCGAGTTTCTTTTAAATTCTGTTATATTTAATATTCCTTGTCATAGTACTCGCCATTATAATCCTCTTGTTATCAAGCTTTGTAGATCTAATTATTCAATTGCTGATCCTTTTGCGAGATTATGCCGTCAATACAATTATTTGTCGGATTTTGTCGACTTTTCTTTAATTCATAAGTTATAACTTTTATTATTTATGTAACTCACGTTATACAACTTAGTTTGAAGTATTTTATTATTAGTCTTTTAGGATTACATCCATTGACTAAATCACTAAATATATATAAAAAAAACCTAAGGGAAAAGTGAAAAAATTATCTTGAAAAATATTATTCATGATAAGGATACATTTCTAGGGGAAAATTATTAACGATTACAATTTGAGGAAAGGGAAAATAATTCGAGAGAAAAACTGTTCACGACAGGGGTGTGTGTATATTATTGACAGATTTAGTTTTATTAATACCGGTGCACTATAAAGCAAGACTATGGAAGTTTATAATGAAATATCGTATGATGTTCCACAAACGTACATATAGTGGATGTCACTTAAAATCGTACAGCGCGACTACGCAAAGTATTATATAGTAATATAATCACACTTTCTGTAAAAGACAATAATAATTGAGACATTTTTACGGTACATCGAATAAGTAAAAGTAATTAATGTGATGATCGTAAACGATAAGCAAGAATAGTTAAACATACTTAGGTAGAGTAATATAACTTCGTGCTAACCAAATAGAAAATGAAAAAATGGAAAAACAGAAAAGGAATAGTGATATTTATAAATGTATCTACCAATCGTAAATCAATAATTGTATAAACAATAATCATTTCTCATATTCCATTTCATACTAAATTTGCGTTAAATAGCTGATGTTAACAACAAAACTCTACCCCAGTAGATGTGGGTGCTGATGAAGTGCGTGGATGCACAGAAAAATATCGGTATTTCCCCCAGCTAATAGAGTCTAAGTTTAATTTTTCTTCTCTTCTTTAGAAACTCACATTAATTAATAAAAATATTTCATTCAATAAGAATTGAAATTACTGAGCTTAAGCCTGCCTAAAAATTATTTCTGATTAAGAAATTAATAATTTTTTATTTATTCAGGTAAATCAAATTTATTTCAATAAAATATGTAGAAAAATAAAACTACAAATTAAAAAGAGCACATAATTCATGTATATCACATAAAATTGTATGTATCACTTAAAATCCTACATGGTAAAATTATTGGAATAAAACAATTTTAATATTTTGTTGGATATCCCTTGCTGATTTTAAGGGCCTGCAGCCGTCTAGGCATGGAGTCTACAAGATTTCTGCACGTTTCGGCATTAATTTTATTACATTCCTCCTGGAGAGCGATGCGCAAATCATTTTTGTTAGATATGGTATGATTTCTAATCTTCCTATCCAAAATTTCCCAAAGATGTTCAATTAAGTTCATATCTGGTGATTGGGCTGGTGTTTGAATTACTTTAGGACAGTTGTATATAGCCCAAAGTCGAGCAACGTGGGATCAGTGCTTTGGGTCGTTATCAGCATACAACTTAAAACGGTGTAAAATACATATTTTTTCAGCAGATTGTTATAGGTTTTCTTTTAAAATTCTTAGATATGCGTATTTATCCATGATGCCCTCTACAAATACTAAGCTTCCCACCCCAGCAGCTGACATGCATCCCCACACCATTTGCGAACCACCACCATGTTTTACTGTCGATCGTAAATTTGCAACATCCATCTCTTTATTTGGTCTTCTCCATCGATGGCTTAATATAAGAAAGGCGGAACTCGAATTTTCAATATTTTATAGGAGAAGCAAGAAACTGAGGAGAATCTAAAGCATTTACATGCACAAATAATATTTTAAGTGGCTATAACTTCTTCATTTTGAACTGTAACGTACTAAGATCTTCAAGGGGGATGCAATTATACGTTGTCTCCGAGAAAACGTTAAAAACGCGATTTCGAAAAAAATTGAGATACTCCCTTTTTATATTAACCCATCGATATATTAAATTTTGATTCGTCAGTGAATATGACGTCATTCCAGAATTCTGTTGGATGTTGCAGGTACTTATTGGCAAATAATACGTCCTGGCTTACAACACAAAAAAATAATTTTTCATCAAGACAACGCACCAGCGCACAAGAGTGTTTTAACAATGGCTAAAATCAACGAATTAAAGTACGAGTTGCTTGACCACCCACCTTATTCTCCTGATTTGGCTCCCAGTGACTTTTACCTGTTCCCAAAATCTAAAAAAATTCCTTGCGGGCAAGCGTTTTACCTCAAATGAAGATGCAATTACAGTTGTAAACCACTATTTTGAAGACCTTGAGAAAAACTATTTTAATCAAGGGATAGAATTGCTAGAAAAGCGTTGGACTAAGTGTATTGAAGTTTCAGGGGATTATATTGAAAAATAAAAATATTTTTGAAAAACTAACTATTCTCTTTCATTGATAGGCTAAGAAGTTTCCGAACCGCCCTCGTAATCTACGTCATGATTACGAAAGGTTCTTCGGACCACGGTAGCTAATTTTGGGGCAGAAATTCTGGAATCTTGCTTAACTTTTCTAATTATCCAACGTTCGTGGGATGGACTTAGCTTTTTATCCGAACGCTTTCTTACTTTATTTGTTATGCGACCTTCTTTATTATACCTTTTAATTATGTACTGGATGGTGCTACGACTGCGGTTAACTATTTCAGCGATTTATGAGATAAAAATTTTCCGTTCTTATAATGAAAAATTACCAATTGACTTTCACTTTCACTAGTTTGTTTCATGTTGAACGTTTTTTATACCAAATTGTTTCTAATTTACACCTTTTTATGTAATAGTATGTTTCCACCGACTTTAAATCAAGTAGGTTTACGTAAATCACTTCAAACTGTTTCCACCGAGCTTGTGAGTGATTTGTTGTTCGAATTTTCGTATTCAATTTATGCACGTACATTATAAGGTGGCCGAAGCAGCTGTAATGTTAATATTATTCACATGTGGTTGACATTTAAAATTTATTAAATATTCCTTAATGTAATTTTTTCGAAATTGAAAATCACTATTGATGAATGACCCGGGGATGGAGTTTGTAATTTTAAAAGCAACGCAAGTTGCATACATATATCGAGTTCGAAAAATTGTATTTTCGACATTATTTAAAATAAATCAACCACTTTGAGGTGATTTATCCATATGTAAAATGTTTCTCTACTAAACCTACAGTTTAACCTAAAACTTTTGTCTTAAATAACAGAAAACCTAACGGTATTTCAAAAGTACGATTTTAGGTGACGCGTTGTTTTTCTTTGCAATGATGGTGTTGCCCAATTTTAAAGTTATTTTCATGTAAAAACTAATAATGCTGCCATACTTTTCAGTAAATACAAACATACTTAATATAAACTAAGCAATATAAAACTTTTTGAAAAATGTATTTGATTCTTATTTACAAAATATCTTTTACTAGTACGTCTACTGTACGATTTTAAGTGACATTCACTGTATGAATATTACTTACAGATGTTATTTTTTTCAATTTTAAATTAAAAATTTCCACAACTTTTCTTTTACTATTGTCTCACTGAAACCAAAGACAACAGATGTTAGCATTAGCGCAGAATTATTAATGTTTGGTAGCACTTGAATTTACAGCAAGTTACCTGTTTGAAATGCGAAGAAGAATAATTCAGAATTTGTTTCAAAGTTGTACCAAAAATTTCTAAATGAACCAAAATCGCCCCCAATTGTCCTATAAATCCCAACACTGATACATATACACCCACTTCCACACACACACACACAGTTTATGTTTTACAATTCATAAAACGTGCACTATACCAAATATATTGTATTTCATGAGAACCGATCTAAATTTCAAATTGTACCTACTTATGTTAATTTTATAGAACTTAGTTTCATGGCTTAATGTCACATTTCACTCGTACACATAGGCAATGTCTGAATATATGCACTACATGTATATGTATATATGTATGTACTCGTACATGCTTATTTATGTAGTACATATGTATTAAACTCAATGTTTTATTTTGATTGCGATTAAAAATACACATATGTATGTATGTATGTACATATTTAATGAATAATAAAAAGATGCGTTTGGTTATAGTCCCACACGGGCAGCAGTTTTAAAGAAATACAAGCATATGTATATGTATGTAAGTATGTACATATGTGCATATACATATGTATACAACTACATGCATATCTACATATGTATATGCATACATATGTAGATATGTACATGCATACATATGTACATATGAAGTTTGTTTATGCATCTTTCTTTCTTAATAGAAAGTAGGTATAAAAGAATATTTTAATTAATTTAATTTCAACTAACGTACATATGACGCTCACTCTGCACAGGATATATGTAAGTACATGATTTAAATATGTATGTTTTATTTAGGTACAATCATATTAAAACTAGTGACAAAAACCAATTTAAAAGGCACCAAATCGCGCAACAGTTTAATAACAGTTGGTGGCCTATACTTTGAAATACTTCAGCATATGTTCAAGTTCTTAAATTAGTATGAGATTTTCCGTCCTCTTCCCGATTTGAATTTCTGTTACACTTTTATTAAACAGATCTTTATGATATATTTCACAAAAAAAAAATTATGATAACGCGTAATGGACCTGAACTTTGCACACGTTTTTGTTCTTTTTTTAATTCTTTTTATTTGTTTGTTTAAAATACAAGCTAAATAATAGATGGCTGAATATAAAAAATTAATGTATGGTCAGGTTGTCAGAGTTGCCAAACAATTCAACTTGTATATGGTCATATGATTTCAAAAAAGCCCTAAGTTACAAAAAATTCAAAATCGACTTTTTGATTGATTATAATGTAAAATTTCGCACTCCTACAATTAAAAATAGCCTTTTTATCCACAAAATTCTAAAAGCCCTAAGTGCAAGCTCAAAAATTCCTACAAAAAATGTAACTTACGCCTTTCGATAGAGTCAATAACAAACACAAGAGATGTGTACTGTAATTTTTATTTTTGTTTATAAGCAGTTATTTTTTTTTGTGCTTTAATAAAGATTCGGTCACACATTGCAAATATTTGCCGGAAAAAAACGTGACAAACTAAAATTGCATTTTTTAATTCCAATATTTTTTAAAATATGGGTTCGCATTTATTAAAAATAATACAAAAACATCATTTTGCGGCATAATTGATTTTATTTTATGATTTAAAAACTACACAGAGAAAACAGTGCCTACTAATTACTTCATAAAATAGAACAAAATTAATAAGAAAGCTCTATGGTTTTTTTCAATAAGGAAATCTTATTAATTTCATAGGGAAAACCTTTTTGAAAAAATCTTCTAGTTTTTATTAGGTTATCTTATTTTCTTATTTCTTCGATAAGGTTTTCTTCTTCTTTTTATTAGGCGACCTCATAAAAAATTTAAAAAAATTTTAAAAAATTGCGTCTTTATTCTCTGTACTTATGTATTTTCATTTATATTCTATACCATATACATATGTATGTATATGTATATCTAGTATATTGTAGATGTTATTTATTTATACATACATACATACACATTATGTTATATTCTTAACTAACTTACTCACCAAGTATTGAACCAGCAAACTTCTGACTGATAGACAAGCACTCTAACCAATATGCTAACAACCAGCCTGAAAAACTATTGAAATTATTGTGCAAACATTCTTACAGAAATATAAAAAATATCATGAAAAAATGTTTCTCTATGTCTATTTATAGATATAAAATAACAAGATACCTCATAAAATCAAGAAGATTTTCTTATCAAAAAAATCAATACGATGCTTTACACATAATCATATAGGAACCTAATAAAATTAAAAAGAAAACCTTATTGAAAAAATCAATAAGATAGCATAATAAAATCAAGAAGAAATCTGTATAGTTTACAATTTATAAGAAAACCTAAGAGAATCAAGAAGTTTTTCTCTATGGATTGTTTTTTTTTTTGGTGCCAAAAATAAGGGAAATTGAGTAAAAAAAGTTGTGAATAATAAGATTTCTTCTTGATTTTATGTGGTTTTCTTCTTGATAAAATTAATAAGATTTACCACATAAAAACAATAAGGAATCTCTATGAAAAAATCATCGTTTCTTTCTGCTGGGATACCCTTAGCCTAAAAACGTTTCATAGAGAAAATCTTCTCGATTCTATGAGGAAGTTCTTTCTCTGTGTAAGACCATTAAACTAATAGTTGAGTTGTAATTTCAAAATTTTTATTATGTATTACAACCATGAGACAACTACTTTTTATCAGTTGTATTTTGGTTTTTATTTCGGGTGTTGTATTAGTTTTGCTTCATTATTCAACCAAATTTGTTGCCATGTTCATAAAACATGAAATACAAAAGAATAATACAATGCCAAAACTGAAAATATTTAAAATGTTTTGTGATGGCTACTATGGTTTCAAAAAACCTAGCATAGATAAAAACCTTTTCTTTTCGAACATTGTTTCGAATAGGGGCATATATTAAATCACACTAACCCTGGGCAAAAGTATTGCTTACGTTTTTTTTTTTTTTGGCAAATATTTGCTAAGTGTGACTGTACCTGTAAGACGTTAAAAACTTAATTAATTAAATTCAAAAATTTTTACTTCAGTCTCCAGATATTCACCATATTATAATATATTATAATGGTTGTTTTTATCAAAACCGCAATTTAATATTGTCAAACACATTGTTATCTTTATCCATTGAAAAAAAGATAAATATAGAACAAAAATATTTAATACTTTTGGACTTACCCAAATGGAATGTGATTCAACACATTTGGTAATCCAAAGAAAAATTAATAAAAAAAAAATCTTCCTTCTAAATTCTTTCAGTATGTTAAAGATTCGCGAAAATCTCAATTTCCCATCACCTTACTCATTAGTTTTTTTTGGCTTACGACTCTCTTCTTAAGCTTTACTCCTCTATTCGTCCAGGTAAAATTATTATTATAAGCAGGCCTGTTATTTTCATGCACTAAAAAATTCTAAGTTATGCGCATAAAAAATGCACAAATGCACTATAAAACCTAAAATATCCATTAAAAATATGCACTAAACTTAAAAGTAAAAGTAAATCAAAAGATATCCTAACTCTTAATACTTGTTTCAAACCCATTAGATAAGTGAACTCATAACTAACTAATACAAATATAAGATATTATTCTGTTCAATTTTCAAACTGCTGTTTAATGTTTACATTTTATTCTGCAATAAAGCAAGAGTTCAGCAATAGAAATTTAATAAAAATGTTGTGTTTTCATTGCCAATAAGTACGTTAATATAAATATCTTTTTTGCTTAAATAAAAAATAAATAGACAGCGTAACCATATACAACCATGCAGAATAATTTTATGCTGGGAAAGTGGAGGCTAAAACTGCCCAGGTGCAGATGCGAATGGATTAAATTTCTAATTACCGTATATACAAAGGAAATTGTAAATGTCATAGTTTTTCTTATCGGTCTTGATATTATAGGAAAACAAATCTTCCATTTACCTGCTATGGGAACTTAAAGGACGCGTTAAATTTTTACGGCCCTATGTATAAGCAAAAATTGGCATGAAGTTAGCATAAGTGACGAAATTGAATTAGGTGTTAACGAGTTCCTCCATACAATTTGACATTAAAAATGGTCGCATTACCTAATTTTAACCCACCTCTAAAGTTCTAGCATGATTTTTAATGTGAAGTTTCATGGCAAAACTCTTTAAAATCATGCTCAATTTAGCCACTTATGCTAACTTCATGCCAATTTTTGCTTATACATAGGGCTGTTAGTGTTTTAGTATTATTTCTACAGGCAGAAGTAGTTCATGTTTTTGAAGTTGATGTGCGCAGGGTTTGGATAAAAATGCCTAAAATAAGAGAGATATATAACACTCCAGTGCTTATTTAAATTTTTTGTTCTAAACATATGCATATACAATTGTTTTATAACATTTATTAATTTGGTTTTAACATTTTTGCATTAATTCCCTTCAAAATGTTTGGGGAAAAACTCTCAAAAAATTCTCCCTCTCCCTCATATTTAGAATACCTACTTTTTTCCCGGGGAGTTTTTTCTCCCTGTCCCTTATGTTTAGAATACCTACTTTTCCCCGGGGAGATTTTTCCCGGGGAAATTTTAATTTATAATAGGAGGAATGGGAAAGGGGAAAAACTCCCGGGGAATTGCTATTCATAATTGGGCTGATAGTATTTGATAGTTGGGCAGAAATCAGCCGAACTACACAGACGGTAGTGCAACCACTTGCATTAGCAAGATCTGCTTCGTGCTTTGTTATGCTTTCTGCTTTTACTTATTAAGGGATTTATTTTTAGTTTAATTGATTGAAGGCTTTGCCAACTATTTGTCGCAATGTGGTTTTTCTTGTGAATGAATCGTACGATTTATTCACAAGCAAATCTTGCAGAAGTCTGACTAACTTTAAAAAATTACTTCGAAATGATGTTTTAGGTGCCAAACTATCATACGAAAATGATGCAAAACAACATTCTCAGCTGTCTGACAATAAATATTTCTAAAATCGCACGACTTGCCAAAAAAAAATATGTCACACAGTTGCATTTTTAATGCATACTACCACACTTTTTTAGCACACATGCAGTGTTACAATATGTGAAGATTTATCTTATTTCTGAAGTTTTCAGACATGTTAAAAAGACGAAAAGATTTCTTACAGCATGTGTATAGAACCCAATATGTCTAAAATACACGTATAAAACCTGACGTTTATCAAGTTTGCGGTTGTATAACGCGGATGTCATTTTATTTTTGTAAAAACGTAACAAGTGACAGTTTGTATAACGCGTTTTCTGCTGTCAAAACAAAAAAAAGTACACGAATGAAAAATTGCATTCGTCGGTGGAAAAAATTACAAATTTTATAAGAAATAAATAAAATAAAATTGATATATCCGCAAAAAAGTAAATGTTGCTACAAATAGTAAATTTTTATTTGTTTTTTTATTATTTTAAGTGGCAATTAGAGCATAAAGTTGACAACAGCCGTGCAGTTATTTTTGGAAATTCATTTTCTCATATAAAAATAGATAATAGCTCATTTTATGCTATTTCATTATTTGTATATGTGTATAAAGTTAAAGATTTCTTTTTTAAATAAAAAATGTTTATTTACATAAATACTTCCATGTTGCCGTCAAAAAGGGTTACCTTTTTTAATGACAAAAATAAAAATTTTATATGACAAAATGTAAACAAATAAAAATTAATTGCAGAAAGGCAACACTGTGATTTGGCACTAACTTTCTAAGAGCGCCACACGACGTAAGACGGACGAAAAAAATTTCACGTGTTCTACAAATGCAAATTCTTACGTATTCGTGCGTGTGCCATTCGTGCGTGTCTTGATTGTGACGTGTTCTATAAACATGCTGTTAGTTAAAAAATAAGATTTTTAAAAATATGGTATTTGGTACTTTTCGTATATTATTGGGGTTTATTTTCACTAAACTATTACATATTTTCTTATTTGCTTCGCATACATCTTACACATAAGTATTCTGTTCAGTAAATATTTTTTTTTATTTAGCTTTATGTTAGTTATGTATGTTTGTAAGTTCACTGGAAACAAAATAAATTTTAGCTGAGAGCAAATTACGGCGTTAGATACGATTCGAAATTTAAAAATATTTCCATATAAACTCTATTGAAATATTTCGTAATTTCATTCGATAACGAGTGCCGTAATTTGCCCCTGATTTTGATTTCAATAAAATCCAGGTATATTAATATATTTTGAGAAAAATCACAAAAAGATTTTAAATGTAAAAAAAGATTTTATTTGGTTGAAATGAAGATTTTTGAAAAATAAATATGACAACACTGCACACATGTCACATTTGGCAGATCGTGCGATTGTGTAGGATAGTGAATCTCGGCCTTTAACTACACTGCAAAAATAAGTGGAATACAAAATATCGGACCTGTTCTGCAAATCACATGTCACATCACGGTGATTTCAAAAAATTGATCAAAGCTAAATCACAGCTTTTGTAAAGTTCACGATTTATAGCGATGAAAGTTGGAATAAAATCTTCTATTATACATGACAAAAACTTAAAATGCAATAACAAATCCACAAACAAGTGAGTTATTAATAGATTGTTTTTTAAATTGCCGTGATTTTTAGAACTGTTCCGTATAATAGTTTTTATTTACATTAAAAAATACCAACAAAAATAAGTTTTATAAAAAATATGCATCTTAAATATGTACTTATTATAATATATGCAAAAATATATATTTATTTAAAAATAAGCAAAAATATGCACTAACAAATCGATGCCATTCTTTTTTTTTTTGCAAATTCTTCAATTCAGAAAACTAAATTAGCCAGATTAATTTTGATTTGATTACTACAAATATGCATTTGTTTGATTTGCATTATTATAAGTATTCATGACCTGTTAATGCAACTACAAATAACTTAGAGGTGTATGATCCGTATGGAACTATTTATTTTAAAACCAATATCAAAGAAAAATATGCAATTATTCCAGGAGATTAAAACTTTCTAAAAAGAAGTGGGAACATCGAAATTCTCTAAAGGAATTCATACCAGAAGATTGTCATGATTTTTATACTAATTTACCACATGAAAATTAGTACTATATGGTAATATTGAGGCATGTTCTGTATTCCATGCGGAATAAAAGTGTTCGGAATTGTAATAGCATTGTTGTTAAAAATATTGATTCTCAACAACAAGGCTTTGATAATTCCGAACATTTTAATTCCGCATCAGAAAATATCCAATTATCTTTTGTTAATTACTATTTATTATGTTTTACTAGTAAGCAAATTTAAGTAAAAATTATAAATTTAACTTATTTAATGAAGAAAATAAGAAAACGTTTCCTTAAGCTGTATTTACATGGTAATACAATGTATTACGAAATGTCAAAAAATGCTGTAGAATGTATAAAATCTTATCATGTAAACGCAAAATTTATCGAGTAGGAGAGAATACGGATAGAAAATATGACAAGCGGTCGGTAAATGTTTTGTTTTCTAAACCATTTTAGAAACTTAAGTATTCTCATCACACCAGAGGTGTATTTCAAAGTAAACATTGGCAGCACTAATGGTATCTATTGAAGGTGTTAACACTTTTTCTGAAGCAACCAAAACCAACTCAGGAAATTTGCATGTTGTTTTTGTAAATATTGTACAACTGCAACCATCAAGTAGCTGATGGTACAGCAAAACTCAACAAACAATAAACAAACGTATAAAAAAATAATATTTTGTAGTAAAATTACATTGAAATAATGTACAATGTTTTCTCCAATATTCAGTTTTATTAGTACACATCTTTTTTTTTTTCAATTTTCCAATTTTTATTATTAACTCAACAGTTCAATATCTTTGCTTGCATTCTACTTATAGTATCAGTGTAAACATAAAAATACTTACAACAGAATCTTGCTCTCTTTTTTTTAAACACGGAGAGGATTTCATAATATTTTGATTCTACAAAGTCGTAATCAGAGCTATCATGAATAAAATTCCACGTGAAATTTCTCCCTTTTCCAATTAGAATTTTTTGTTTTCCCTACTATTTCCTATTAGTTGGAATTTTTCCCTGGGAAAAATTTCACGTGCAATTTTATTCATGATAGTCCTGAATATTTTGTATTACCGTGTAAAGACATCTTTCAGATTGCCAAGACCATTTCTTAAATTGACTTACGGCCTTTTCGGTTTCACAAAAAACAAATCCTTAAAGACCTAAGTTTCACATATCAAGTAATACAAAAACTGGATGTTTTTCTTCATGTATTAATTCTTAAATAAAAACTAAGCTTAAACTGAAAAAAGTTTGAAAATTTTAGGCTATTTTTTTATATTAAAGAGTTTTTGCTCTTCTTGTAAAATTGTTTCAATGTAACTTAGGGCTTTTATGAAATCATATGACTACATGTACATTAAAATGGCCGTTATTATTATTTTTTAATTTCTAATATTCTCTCCCCACAAATCGGTTCAGTTTTATGTAAAAAAAAAATTCAAAGCGATAAGTTGTGTTTTAGAGGGTGTATAACATATGTATATAAAAATCTTTTATTTAACTAGATCTATATTATTTGTAGCTTTTTAGTGATTATTTTTGAAGTCGGTTTAATTTTTTTTTTTAAGTTTTATTGTTACCTTTTTAGTGCATACTTTTGAGCTCTGTTCAATTCAAAAAAGTTTTATTAAGAGTTCAAGGTGTGTGCCAAGTTTCGTACAGGTCGATAAAGTAAAAGGACGTGAAATTAAGTATTAAATTTTATGGGGCGTGGCTACGCCCCTTTTTTTTAAAGAAGATTGTGTCTATTTTACAGTTCAAAGTGCGTGCTAAGTTTCGTAAAAATCGGTTAAGTAGAACCACGTGTAATGTTATAATACATTTTAATGGGCGTAGCCCCGCCCATTTTTTCAACTTAAAAATTTTGTAATTACAAGAAACAAAGATGTTTGCTAGGTTTCGCAGCAATCAAATGAGTAGGAGATCACAAAATCAAATTTAAAAAATTGTGGGCGTGACCCCGCCCACTTTTTTCAAATGGGACCAAAGCTATACCCTCTCAGACAACAAAAAAATTTTACAATTGGTCTTGCACGCAAGGAGTTGTTATCTGCAAAGTAATCTGGCTTTATGAAGGGTAGAAGTTGCATAACTGCATTAGTAGACGTTGCTGAAGATATTAGGTCAAGGATTGATCAGAATATGGTTGCTTTTTTGATTCTCTTAGATCACAGTAAAGCGTTTGACACCGTGGATCATAAAATTCTGCTAGTGAAGCTTTTCAACTTTTCAAGCTCGGCGTGTAATCTTTTATCATCCTATCTAATGAACCGATCTCAAGTTGTCCAGTTAAAAGACAACATCTCAAGAGCGCTCTATGTTAAAAGAGGTGTTCCCCAAGGTTCAATTCTTGGGCCCCTTCTTTACTGTATGTACACTAATCAATTGCCTGATTTACTAATGAACAGTACAATTCATATGTATGCTGATGTTGTCCAGCTATATAACTATTGCGATATTGGTGATGTAACTTTCTGTGTGAGTAGAATTAATGATGACCTAGCAAAAATCGGGAAATGGGCCATATCAAATGGTTTATGTATTAATCCATCTAAGTCCAAGTGCATTATCATTTCTAAAACTAGGAGAATTTTCGAAAATCTTCGGATAGAAATAAATGGTGATAATATATGCTTTGTTTCCTCGGCGTCTAATCTGGGAGTAGTTTTCAACGATAGACTTACTTGGTCCGACCATATTAATACGGTTATAGGTAGAGTCTACAGTATGCTATGCAGCCTGTGGGCAGTTAAATATTCAACACCATTTACGATACGTATGGTATTGGCTAAGTCTTATCTCATTCCATCTCTTCTATATGGTTGTGAACTTCTTGCAAATTGCGACAGTGAAGATAAAAGAAAACTTAATGTTGCCTACAATAATATAGCTCGGTACATTTTCAATAAAAATCGTTTTGCACATATCTCGTCTTATGCCTACCAGATTTTTTTGATAAATTTTGAAAATCTCCTAAAATGCAAATGTCTTATGTTTCTACACAAAATTATTACATCGAAACAACCGGCATACATTTATAATAGAATTACGTTTGCTAGATCCAACCGCGGTAGGAATATTATACAGCAAAAATACAAGAGCCTTATATCTAAACGCCAATTTCTGATCTATACAATCAGTCTTTGGAACTCTTTACCAAACAATATCCAAAAAATAGGCAACGCAAACATATTTAAAAGGGAGTTATTCAAATTGTTTATGTAATAACTATTTTTGCTTATTTATTTATATTTACTTTTTATTTATGTTCTTCTGCGATTAAAATTGTTTTTCCTATTTTATTCGTAATGCTTTTTCTATATATTAATCATTCTTTTATATCACTTAGATGTTTGTTGTAATCAATAGCACTATCATTTATAAGATATTTGTCTTGTTGTGCTAGATCGCAATTTAAATAAATAAATAAATAAAATAAATAAAAAAAAATAAATAAAAAAAAGCACCGAGCTATGAACCTAAACACCTAAAAAAGATAGAGACGAATTGTTAACCTCCTTCTTTTTTTGAAGTCGGTTAAAAAAAGCAATGTGATCACATGAAAATAATGAAAAATTTTTTTAAGTTGGAAGTAATATTTTTCTTTTAATTAATCAATTAAAAGTATCAAAACTTTCAGTTTTGTAAATACATAGGAATTTGCTGGTTTTTGTTTGTTTTATTTAACTTATTTGGTTAATAAATGGGCACATTGCAAATATACATATGTACTGTATTAAAAATTGCAGTAAGCAGTAAATTTACTGATTACTGAAAAAATTCAGCAAATTTTTACTGATAATGAAATTTAATTTGCATTACCAGTAAAATCGCAGGTCCATATTCATACTTTTTTTGTTCTTATAATTTCTTCTTTATAATTTTTATCTAAAATAAACCTAGTCGGCCTGCAGTACAACGTAGATGATAGTATTCTATTAAACCACAAATTTTCTCTTGATGCTGTATTTATCAACATCAATATTATAGAGCATTTAAAAAATTTCGATATGAAATAGTAAAATGCCAGCAAAAAAAAAAAAAAAGAGGAGGCAGAAAACAAAAATTCCAGAAAATTTGCAGAGAATTATAAACATCAGTAGCCCAAAAGAAAAAATTAATAGATGAACTAAAACATAAAACAGGAAGGATTGAAGACTTTTAAATAATATTCCTTGTTCCTGTAATGTATTTAAATAACTGAGTAACACAGAATAAAAACCACATTAGAAGAACTCAAAATGGGTATAGCTGATGCAAAAGTTGAAGTACAGTATAATGCATACGCCATTAATAAATTAGTCAAGATATTTTTTTAATATAGCACCACCCTTCCTAACCTAACCTAACCTTCAAATTAGTAGCTTTATGGAAATTTTTGCAACAATATGTTAACAAACAAATAGTAAGAATTAATGTTCAAAATGTATAAAAATTACATATAAAAAAATATTTTAAATAACATTATACTACATACAAAAATAAACTACACCACACTTAATTGAAGGGTTACAACTAATTTCAAACGCGAGAAAGTCAAAAAATAGAAAATATTCGGAAGACACTATAAAATAAACAAAAAAATCTAGTAGATCAATTAAATAATAAATTTGGTAAACTAGTTGCACATTTACCTAATCCAACAAGAGACGAAAAAGTTAATGAATTTTGGAACCTTAAGAGTCCAGCATTACAAATACTAAAAGAGCATAGTCAAAAAGATAATATAAAAATTTCTACCTTTCATAGTAAACAAGCATCAGACACAATTCCGACATTTCACGGCAAGCCAAAACACCTTGAGATACATATTTTTATTTTGAAGGATTGAGTGAACAGGGCAAACCAAATTTAATAAAATTCATAATAGCAATGAAACTAAATGACGAAGTTAGAAACGTTTTCATGTTAGAAAAAGTACCGTCTACATTTAACAAGTTAAAAGCATCATTATCTAAAAAGTTTAAACCCACAAAAACTGCGAGTTATCTTCATTCAGAAATTGGAGATATTAAACAAAGAGGCAGTGTTTTAAATTATAAAGATAAAATCAATTCACTGATTGTAGAATTAACACTACTACAGATCTCAGAGTTTTGTGAAAATTCAAATGAAGTGGCAGGATCCACCATAAAAATTATCAATGTTAAATTAGCATTAGAAACTTTCCAAAAAGGTTTACATGAAAATGTAAGAATTGCAGTGATAGCTGCACAACCTACTTCTCTTTCACTGGCATATGAGATTGCTTCTATACAAGAACAATTAATTCAAACCTCTCACAAAGCCAGAGGAATAATTACAATAATAACAACAGAATTAATATAAATTTTAGACCTATCTCAAACGGAAACAACAAATTATAGAAATATTACTGAACAACACAATAGTTATAACAGAAATTCAAGAAACACATACAGTAATGTTAACTTTAGTAACCGAAATAACAACCTTAATTACAATAGAAAAAATTAAAAGCAACACTAACAGTTCCAGCCATAGAGACCAAAATTTTTACAACAATTGCAGACATAATAAGAACCGAAGAAGCAGACGATCAAGCCCTGTAGATTCAAAACGATTCTCCAGGAAGGGAACAATAAACTTATACACTATTAATACAAAAGAATCAAACTTCATCTATCTTACAATCAAGAACTTAGATTACAAATTGACATTTTTAATAGATACAGGATCAGAAATCTCACTATGCAACGAAAACATAATTTACAATTATAAAAAAGACATAAATGACATTTGCACATTCAATGGAATAACACGCAAAGGTATTGATACAACTGAATTGGTTGTATCTTGTTTTTGATTGACAAATGCTGAAAAATTCACTTAGTTAATGGAGATTTTCCTATCAATACAGACGGTATTTTAGGAATATATTTCTTCCAGAAGTATGACTGTAAGATTGACTACGAAGCACATACAATAAGTATGTACACAAATGGAACAAATGAAGATAAATAGTATAATATTACCACCAAGAAGTGAAAAAATAGTACCAATTAAAATTAGTGTAATTGATGATAGTGTTGTACTCGTATGTAGCAGAGAAATATCACAAGGAATACCATCATGAAACTTTAGGCACAATAGAACGAAATCATCGTGTTCTAAATGAATATTTTCTAAATTTTGTGGATGACAATAATTGGCATATTATACTTTACTTTTGCTTTTAATATAACACCAAATGCAGACACAGACTATTCACCATTTGAACCACTTTTTGGTAGACTTCCTAGACTACCAAACGACATTTTGGTTAACGCTAAAAAATATATAAAACTGATAACTACTTAAACGAAATAAAAATTAGACTTCATCACTCATTACAAAGAGCACGAGAAATAGTTTTCGAGGTAAAAAGAACATTAGATACGGAAAGGAAACAAAATAACAAGAGCTAAACATAGGAGATTTATTTTTAGTAAAAGTTGAAAATAGAAAAAAATGCGAATCTCCATACAAAGTTTAGATTTAGATTCAAAAATCAAAATTTAAAAGCGTACATAAAAACATGCTCAAAAAATTTAATATTTAACAAAAAAAAAAAAAAAAAGTAAAGTAGTAAAGTTTCGTATATAAGGCAGACATCTACATCAACTGACACCACACACAGTGGAATAAAACACAGAAGAACGCTGATGAGGAAGGTTTAGTGGCTTTCGAAAACGGCTGGCTTTTCCGTTCAACTATGTGTTGTTGTCAGAATATTTACAACTAACTCTGATGTTATTTGTTCATTAATAATTATCACATGTCATTTGGCTTAAAAAGCGTTACGAACATTAGCCTGTTCTATTCATAAGAATATAGAAACAAATACAGTTCGAAAAATAATTAAATTAAAAAAATAGATATATACAGGCCCACCAAAAGTTACCATGGGGTTTACAAATTTAATAACTTTTTCGTTTATATGTTTTTTATTTTTTTTTTTCAGATTATAAATATAAATAACACTTGGAGAATAAGTAATGGAGAGATTCACAACTGAATAAAGAACCAGAATAATAGAATTTTATTATTTAAATCAGAGATCAATTATTTTAAATTTGATTATGAGTGATGATGAAGCAGAACTGTAGGTTCTAGGGCTCTGAAAATCCAAGGTGTACAATATGGTGTGGGATCACATCGGAAAATATCATTGGGCCTTACTTCTTCGAGAATGAAGATGGAAGTGCTGTAACCGTAAATGGAGAGCGGTATCGGTTTATGATAGAAAATTGTTTACGTCCTGCTATTGAAAACAGACGTGGTATGTGGTTTCAGCAGGACGGAGCCACTGCCCACACTGCCCACACTGCCGGAGATACAATGGCACTTTTAAGTCAAATTTTTGGAGAGCGAATAATTTCCAGAAATTCGGAAATTATTGGCCAGCGCGGTCGCCAGATATGACTATTTTCTTTGGGGTTATTTGAAGGAGCGAGTGTATGTGAACAACCCATAGACAATCCTGGAACTCAAGGCAAACATTGTTGCAGAAATTCGAACGCTACAGCCACAACTTTTGAAAGATGTTATGGAAAATGCTCTAAAACAAGCCTATCAGTGCGAAGCTGAAAACGGTGGTCATTTAAGAGACATTCAGGGCAACCATGAATAAAATTCCGCGTGCAATTTCTCCCTTTTCCAATTGGAATTTCTTATTTTCCCTATTATTTGCTATTAGTTGGAATTGTTCCCTGGGAAAAAATTCACGCGGAATTTTATTCATGATTGCCCTGATTACTTTTCATATTTAGTGTAAAAATATTTCCATTTTGTATATTATAAAATCTGAGAAAAAAAATTTAAAAATTAATAAACGAAAAAGTTATTAAACTTTTAAACCCCATGTAACTTTTGGCCCACTTGGTATAAACAAATTTATTTAAATAACTTATTTTAAGAAAATTCAATTTAAAAGTAATAAATAGGGAACGGATTTTCATGCATTTAAAATCACATTTTATGTACATAAAATATCCAATAAAAATATAAAAATACTAGCTGAGCCCGGCAAACGTTGTCCTACCATCAATTATTTTTTTAAACTACAAATTACTCCACACTGTGGTCACTTGTTGGCTTAAAAATAAAACCTACCTAGCATGATGCAAGAAATGCTGCAAATGTAGAATACACTGCTTCAAGCATTAGTCAACAAGCCATGAACACGTTAAAAATATGTTTCTGGAACGCAAACGGCATTCGCCAACATGAAAATGAAATTGAACACTTCCTCATGGAAAAAAATATTGAAATAATGTTGGTCTCTGAGACTCACTTGACTTCGAGAAGCTACTTCAAAATAAATGGTTACACTCTATATAATTCAAAGGACCCTAGAGGGAGAGCATGCGGTGGATCAGCAATGCTAGTTAAGTCAAGACTCAAGCACTATATCCTTGACAACGTTAGTGAAGATTATATGTAAGCAACGAATATTTTCGTAGAAAATTTTTGTGCGAATTTCGTGATATAATCAATTTACTCACCTCCCAGATTTTCAGTTACCGAAGATCAGTATGAGAAGTTCTACAAATCGCTTGGATCTTGTTTCGTGGCAGCTGGTGACTACAATGCAAAACATACGTACTGGGGCTCGCGTCTTGTTACACCTAGAGGTAGAGCGTTGTTTAATACAATTTCAAAAATGGGCTTAGATGTCATTTCGAGTGGGGAGCCTACTTACTGGCCTACTGACGTAAGAAAAATTCCAGATGTTATAGATTTTGGCGTCACGAAAAATATCCATAGGGACTTAATTCACGTAGAGGGCTCTGTAGATCTGTCCTCCGATCACTCTCCCACAATAGTTACAATTTTCAACCCACTAAGGAGTGATTTAACTAACTCATATGCGAAAACGATTAATAGGGTCAACTGGCTAGGATTCAAAAAATATATTAGTAGTCACTGCGTAGAAAACATTCAGCTAAGATCACCTGATGATATTGAATTTAATATTGCCAATCTTACCGAATATATTAAACAGGCTGCTGAACATGCCACTACTTCCTATCCGCAGACTGGCTTTAATAGAATTTATTCTACGGATATTGAACGTCTCGTATGTGAAAAAAGGAGAGCTAGAAGAGAATGGCAACAACACCGATCACCCCTAAATAAAATCAGACTTAAAGAATGTACTAAACGACTCAAAGAGCTGCTATCGTCGGAAAAGACTGCATTACTGGAAAAGTACTTAGAAGGTCTTGATGTAACGTCAACATCTAATTACTCTTTATGGCGCGCTACTAGAAATCTTAAAAGACCCGTTGATCTCAAATCACCATTGCGTACTTCGACTGGAGGCTGGGCAAGAAGCGATAGTGAGAAAGGTAACTTATTTTCTGAGCATTTAAAATCTGTATTCACTCCCAATTCATGTACGGGTGCTGCCGATTTACCGAGTGTAGTCTCTCTACCCCCTCGTCCCTTAAGGTTTAAGATGCATGAACTACAAAAAATAGTTGCTGAACTCGACCCTAAGAAAGCTCCAGGTATTGATGGCATTAGTAACAAGATGCTGATGAACTTGCCTCATATTGCAATAAGAATTTTGCTATTTATTTTTAATGCCATTTTACGAATGCAGTATTTTCCACATAACTGGAAACTTGCCAAGATTAAAATGATTCCAAAGCCAGGCAAAGATCTTACCAAGGCTGAGTCATATAGGCCTATAAGCTTACTTTCAACAATTTCAAAGCTTTTCGAAAAGCTGCTCATGACTAAATTGTCCACAATTTTAGCTGATACTGGGTGCATCCCGGACCATCAATTTGGCTTTAGAAGTCAGCATAGCACTATTGAGCAAACGCATAGATTGGTTCAAATTATAAGGAGGACTTTTGAAGAAAAGAAGTATTGTTCTGCCCTTTTTATTGATGTTTCTCAGGCATTTGACAAAGTATGGCACAAAGGCCTAGTTTTAAAATTGAAGACATACCTACCAATAAATATACAAAAGCTTTTGGAAAGTTATATTCTCGATAGAAAGTTTACTGTTGTGGAAGGAGACTTCATGAGTGTACCCGAATCTATATCTTCTGGTGTGCCACAGGGTAGTATTCTGGGGCCAGTCTTGTATCTAATATATACTTGTGATACGCCTGTGAGCAATAACATCCACACTTCTACATTTGCCGATGATACAGCCTGTTTGAGTATTCACAAAAATCCTGATGAGGCATCCCGCAATCTCCAAGCACACATTACCCAGCTTGAAATATGGTTGAACTTATGGAGAATTAGAGTCAATGAACAAAAGTGTGTTCATATAACGTTTACCCTAAGAAAAGATACCTGTTCCCCCATTCGAATCAACAATCAAAATATTCCTCAACATTCTCAAGTCAAATACCTTGGCATACACCTTGATCGAAGGCTTACATGGAAATATCATATTGACTCTAAGTTAACCCAAATGAAACTTAAATTGACTCAAATATATTGGTTAATTGGCAGAAATTCAACACTCAGCCTAGACTGCAAACTCTTGATATACAAGTCGCTTTTGAAGCCAATATGGTGCTATGGAATTCAGCTGTGGGGCACTGCTTCAGCTTCAAATGTCGAGAGAATCCAACGAAGGCAAAACAAAATTTTACGTTTGATAACATCTGCTCCATGGTACGTTAAAAATTCAAATATTCATCGTGATTTAAATATGCCACTAGTGAGTGAAGAAATTGCAAAATACGCAGGCAAATATTTAACTAAGCTCGAGTCACATCCTAATCCGCTTGCCCGTAATATTTTGAGCTTTACTGGACACATCCGCTTAAAAAAGAGGGACACAAGGGCTCTTATACCCAACACTCCAGATGGGACTGCTTAAAAATACTTCTTTTTGATTATCACTACTTATGTATTATTTATAACTATCACTAAGCTTATGTCCGATATTGGTCGGGCCTAATAATTATATTTAGATTTAAGATTTGATTACTTATTGTTAGTTCATTTTTGAAGATACAATAAATAAATATTAAAAAAAAAAAAAAAAAAAAAAATAGTTACAATTTTCAACCCACTAAGGAGTGATTTAACTAAACTAACTAACTCATATGCGAAATAGGGTCAACTGGCTTGGATTCAAAAAATATAAAAAATATATTAGTAGTCACTGCGTAGAAAACATTCAGTTAAGATCATCTGATGATATTGAATTTAATATTGCCAACCTTAACGAATATATTAAACAGGCTGCTGAACATGCCACTACTTCCTATCCGCAGACTGGCTTTAATAGAATTTATTCTACGGAAATTGAACGTCTTGTATGTGAAAAAAGGAGAGCTAGAAGAGAATGGCAACAACACCGATCACCCCTAAATAAAATCAGACGTAAAGAATGTACTAAACGACTCAAAGAGCTGCTATCGTCGGAAAAGACTGCATTACTGGAAAAGTATTTAGAAGGTCTTGATGTAACGTCAACATCTAATTACTCTTTATGGCGCGCTACTAGAAATCTTAAAAGACCCGTTGATCTCAAATCACCACTGCGTACTTCGACCGGAGGCTGGGCAAGAAGCGATAGTGAGAAAGGTAACTTATTTTCTGAGCATTTAAAATCTGTATTCACTCCCAATTCATGTACGGGTGCTGCCGGATTACCGAGTGTAGTATCTCTACCCCCTCGTCCCTTAAGGTTTAAGATGCGTGAACTACAAAAAATAGTTGCTGAACTCGACCCGAAGAAAACTCCAGGTATTGATGGCATTAGTAACAAGATGCTGATGAACTTACGAATGCAGTATATTCCACATAACTGGAAACTTGCCAAGATTAAAATGATTCCAAAGCCAGGCAAAGATGTTACCAAGGCTGAGTCATATAGGCCTATAAGCTTACTTTCAACAATTTCAAAGCTTTTCGAAAAGCTGCTCATGACTAAATTGTTCTAAATTGGCTTTAGAAGTCAGCATAGCACTATTGAGCAAACGCATAGATTGGTTCAAGTTGTAAGGAGGACATTTGAAGAAAAAAAGTATTGTTCTGCCCTTTTTATTGATGTTTCTCAGGCATTTGATAAAGTATGGCACGAAGGCCTAGTTTTAAAACTGAAGACATACCTACCAATAAACATACCAAAGCTTTTGGAAAGTTATATCCTTGATAGGAAATTTACCGTTGTGGAAGGAGAATTCATGAGTTTACCCGAGCCTATATCTTCTGGTGTGCCACAGGGTAGTATTCTGGGGCCAGTCTTGTATCTAATATATACTTGTGATATGCCTGTGAGCAATAACATACACACTTCTACATTTGCCGATGATACAGCCTGTTTGAGTATTCACAAAAACCCTGATGAGGCATCCCGCAATCTCCAAGCACACATTACCCAGCTTGAAATATGGTTGATTTTATGGAGAATAAAAATAACTGAACAAAAGTGTGTTCATATAACGTTTACCCTAAGAAAATATTCCTCAACATTCTCAAGTGAAATACCTTGGAATACACCTTGATCGAAGGCTTACATGGAAATATCATATTGACTCTAAGTTAACCCAAATGAAACTTAAATTAACTCAAATATATTGGTTAATTGGCAGGAATTCAACACTCAGCCTAGACTGCAAACTTTTGATATACAAGTCGCTTTTGAAGCCAATATGGTGCTATGGAATTCAGCTATGGGGCACTGCTTCAGCTTCAAATATTGAGAAAATCCAGCAAAACAAAATTTTACGTTTGATAACATCTGCTCCATGGTACATTAAAAATTCAAATATTCATCGTGATTTAAATATGCCACTAGTGAGTGAAGAAATTGAAAAATACGCAGGCAAATATTTGACAAAACTCGAGTCACATCCTAATCCGCTTGCCCGTAATATTTTGAGCTTTACTGGACACATCCGCTTAAAAAAGAGGGACACAAGGGCTCTTATACTCAACACTCCAGATGGGACTGCTTAATAATTCTTTTTTTTTCCTTTTTGATTATCACTACTTATGTATTATTTATAACTATCACTAAGTTTATGTCCGATACTGGTCGGGCCTAATAATTATATTTAGATTTAAGATTTGATTACTTATTGTTAGTTCATTTTTGAAGATACAATAAATAAATATATATGTGTGAAAAAAAATTGTTTTGTATAACTATTTCTAATTTATTTTTTATCCTCCACTTATTCTGCCTTTCATATACGCAGAGAAAAAACTGCCTCATAGAATCAAGAAGATTTTCTCTATGAAACGGTTTTAGGCTAAGGGGTATCCCAGTAGAAAGAAGCGAAGATTTTTTCATAGAGATTCCTTATTGTTTTTATGTGGTAAATCTTACATTAATATCAAAAAGAAAACCACATAAAATCAAGAAGAAATCTTATTATTCACAACTTTTTTTACTCAATTTCTCTTATTTTTGGCACCAAAAAAAACAATCCATAGAGAAAAACTTCTTAATTCTATTAGGTTTTCTTATAAATTGTAAACTATAGGGATTTCTTATTTAGGGCAATTATGAAATAAATTCCGCGAGAAATTTTTCCTAGGGAACAATTCCAACTAATAGCAAGTAATAGGGAAAACAAAAAACTCTAATTGGAAAAGGGAGAAATTTCTCACAGAATTTTATTTATAATTGCCCTAAATAAGAAATCCCTATAGTTTACAATTTATAAGAATTTATATTATTATTATTATTTATTAGGTTGCCTTATTGATTTTTTAAAAAGGTTTTGTTCTTGATTTTATTAGGCCATCATCTTATTCAGGGCAGTTATGAATAAAATTTCGAGGAAAATTTCTTCCTTTTCCAATTAAAATTTTTGGTTTTCCCTATCATTTGCCATTAATTGGAATTGTTCCCCGGGAAAAATTTCCCACGGAATTTTATTCACGGTCACATTGACCGTATCCCACCCAACAACGAGCACGGCCGGAATACTAGGTACCACCGTACCACAGTTTGCAAGATACATGGAATCGTTACACTTTCGGTCACATAAATAGCAACGTACCCTTTAACGCCCAGATATTGCTCCTGGTCTAAAAAGTTGTCTATTATTTAATTAACCCTCGCACGTTTCTCTTCGGGTGAAAATTTACCCACGTATAAGTTTCTTTCATGTTTTAATAAAAATATAAAAAATTTTTGCTTTAAGAATATTCAATGGAAAAAAATTAATAAGAAAATAAACAAAATTTAAATCTACCATTAACGGCCTGTCCCACGATTTCTGGTGACATCGTGGGACAGACAGTTATGTATATCAATCAGAATTCTGTCTTATCCGGATATGAATATTTTACATCATTTACAATCCGTATAGGGATTACTATCATTTTTCGAACACAGTTCACATCAGGACCCTGAAATAATTTTCTTTCCCAATAATTTATTTGCAAGCGTTTCGGAAAAGTCGAATTTTTCCAACACGAAACGACACGAACACGAATGCCAATACGCTCAACACGTACGTAACACGCACGCGAAAAATTTTGTCAACACGATACTGCAACAACACACAAATATTATTCGTGTGATATTGAAGATGAGAAAATTTAATTGATTTTTTCAAGAGTCGTTTTTCAAAATATGACACCAAGTTGCCACTGGCAGCTGATATTAAGTTTAAGTTTTAAGTTTTAAGTTTCAGAGGCCCATAAAATATCAACAAATACGCTGGTGTTGTGTGTTTGACAATAAAAAATTTTTTTTTTACTGGAAATTCATTCATTGTCACAAACACTTCGTGTTGAGTCGTGCGTGTTCGTGTCAAGAAAAAAACACTACACGCGCCCATCTCTACTCCGCACTCTATATTTTTTACAATTTTTCCGTAAAGAAAATCAAAAAAGAAGGTATCAGTTATACTAGCAATGCGACTAGAAGCGTAATAAGTACTTGGCAACTAAGTGGAAAACATAATTTTTTGTCCTCGGGTGAAATGTTACTATTTGCTGGAACTCCTCTTCATCACTTTCATCATTGGAAGAACGTGAAATATGCTCAATCAACTCAGTGGGAACATAATTTTTGGGTTTTAAAACAGAATCTTCTGCTGCAACACATTTTTAGGAATTTTCCATTATATGCTCTGTTCGGCATCGAGTACGCTCTAAGAATAAATGTTTTTTTTACCAGGTATTTTGTTTTTCAATAGCATTTTTATTTACAGTTGCGTTTGCAGACATTATCGATATTTTTTGCAAAACTAACTGAAGGCAATTATGAATAAAATTCCGTGTGAGATTTCTCCGGGGAACAATTTCAAGCCATAGCAAGTAATAGGAAAAACAAAAAAAAAAAACTAATTGGAAAAGTGAGAAATCTCACGCGGAATTTTATTCATAATTGCCCCGACTATGTATATTTCTTTGTGCAATAAAATCTACGGCAACAAAACTTATTTTCAAACGACGCCTTTAGATAATGCATAATTACATACATACATGGTTTTTCAAACTATGAGTATGACATAGAAAACATGTTTGAAATGTTTTGTCAGAAATATTGTGGTGAAATTTTACCCGACGCACTTTTACGTAATTCTTCAAATAATTTCGTAATTTATGAACATTTCAAGAAATCTTTGCCATTTTTTAATGCAAAAGTACCGATATACAAAATTAGAAAAAGGACTCTGTTAAGAGATATACAAATTTATAATATCAAATGGGTGAAATTTCACCCGAAGATCGTATGAGGGCTAATATACTTTTTTTAACTACGGAAAATCATATAAAAGAAAAGATATTGGTGCTAAATACAAATGAAACGAAAAACTTAATTGGTATAGGGTAGGGAATGGTAAATCGAAAATCAATTTCTCTTAAAAAAAATCGTTTTTTGCAATCGATTTTATGTCGGCGATTTTGTACTGAAATCGATTATTGGGCGATGTATATCGATTTTTTATTATTATGTATTAAAATTTTATTATTATGGGTTCAAATTATTCCATAGATTAGAAACCCCGTTCAAAAACGGTACTTACCTTGACACACGCTTTGGTCATTCTTCACAGTGGAAACATTTTGGGGCCTGTAAATAAAAATGTTAAAATAATTATTAATTTCTGCATCCTGAAATTTGATTACACTTAGTGCCAATTTTTGTGTTAGAGATTAATCTTGGTTTCTTTCTCCAATTAACTAGTCCGAAAATTAATTTTAACATGAATTGAGTTTGTTTGATATTTTTAAGTGCTAGTTTAAACCTTGTTCATACTTTCACAAAAAGAAAAACAAAAAAAAAAAACCACTGACCTATATTTTAAACTTCACTTCTCCTGTAGTTCATTGCACCTCACAATTAAACAAACTTATCATTATTTTAAACCGTTCATTGCACTTCAAAATTAAACAAAAGAAATAAGACACTGTTTATAATTACTCTGCATAAGAATATCAAAATTGGGTCATAAATACATAATTGCAAACTTGCAATCATGCATAAATGGTTGTTTTTTGTACAATGAACTTGTACTTAAGCAATACGCTTAATAAAGCAAAATTTTATGACCTCAATTTTATTAAGCAATACAATTAATAGTAGAAAATTTTAATGACATATCAATAAGTTAGTATATAAGAAAGAAAGTTAAATAAAACATTTGTTCAATTACATTTTTGCAAAGAAACAAAGTTGTTTTACCAAAAGTGATTTAACCATCTCCACGCAACCAAGTTTCAAGTGCTTGAGTTGCATCAATAAATCTTCCTGGTGAATCGCCTTGAAGATAACCCAAACAGGTTAAACAAAATAGTTTAACCTTATTCATTTATTGAACTAAACATTGGTGACCCCGACGTGATCTGACACAGGATCAATATTCGTCTTTGAAGTTTCCTACACTGAAATCACTCCTCTCAGGCAGCTAGGATTAACATACATCGTAAACTTCCTACACTGGAACATTCTCTTCAGGCAGCTAGGATCAATATTTATCAACAAATTTCTACACTGGAGCATTTCCCTTCAGGCAGCTAGAAGACTCAGCAACTCAAATCGTTACTCCTGAGAAACCAAATATGGATACTTTCAACAAGCTGATAGAATCACAGCTGGCAGCAGGTGACTTGATCGAAACTATAGTCCGCAATTTTAAAAAGGACTCAGCTATCAGGAAAACTGTTGTTTACTATGAGGAACGACTCAAAAGGCTAGATAGCGCTTGGTCGGAATTTGAGACCACGGACAGCAAAATCCGTTGCCTCGACCAAATTCCGTTAGACCACGACTACTTTGCTAAAGATTACTACAAAAACATCTCAGAGCTTGTCGACAAATACAAGGATATTTTTGAGACAGCTCTGATGAAATCATCTACAGGAGAGGCAGTTCAACAACCAATCGCCGACAAACCCACACCAATAATCAAACCCGCTGGTGAGGTAGGATGTAAGACATCTGCAACTATCGCTTTAATAAGAAGGCAAGGTGTAATGATGGGGTCTCTAGAGCGATTGCTCACAATGGATCCGACAGCCGAGAATATGAAGCTGAAAGAAAAATTATGGGACCAAATCCAGAATCTACATTTCACCATATGGGAAACCAGTCATGATCCGGTTCAAGAAGGATACAACATGACTGCATACACTACCTTAGAAGCAAGGATATTTGAAAATTTTAAGAAGGCTTCCCAAGTGGCTCCCGATCCACCGACTCCATATGATCAACCTATTGGAGTACCACTGCCTAAGATAACAATTCCTAGGTTTGACGGCGACTACCTCAAATGGAGGACCTTCTATGACTTATTTCTGCAACTTGTAGGCAATCAGCGGATTCCTGCGGTCCAAAAAATGTGGTACCTGAAGGCTAATGTAGCAGGAGAAGCTGAAAGGCTCATAAGTCACCTTTCAGCGACTGCAGAAAATTATGAGACAGCCTGGGAAATGCTAAAAGATCGATACGACAATAGACGAATTTTGGTCGCATCATTAATACAGCAGCTGATCGAACAACCTGCAGTTGGACCAACAATTGGGTCAATCAAGCAACTGCATGACACAACTCAGGAATGTCTGCATGCATTGCAAAATCTTGGAGTCGACACTACATCCTGGGACCCCATGCTATTGCACCTCCTCGTAAAGAAACTGGATCGAAACACTCATAACCAATATGAAAGATCAATCGCAAATCCAAAACAGCTACAGAAAATCAAACACTTCCTAGCTTTTCTGGAAACTCGATTTCAATCAATGGAGGCAATGGGCCAAAAAGAAAAGCCATCTTCGAAGGTATGTGCAACAGCTGCACCATCTAAATCAATTGAGCCTTCGTGCGTGCTTTGTAAAATAGGTCCTCACCAGCTATATCGTTGCCAACGATTTCAACAACTCAAGCCATACGAGCGCTTAAATTTCATCCAAAAACAAAAGTTATGTGTAAATTGCCTGAAATCTGGTCATTCTTCAAAACAATGTACCTCAAGGGGTTGCACAAAATGCAATAAGAAACATAACTCGCTATTGCATCTAGAAAACAAGAACTACCCATCAAAACAATTAAATGAAGAAAAACCACAGGCAGCATCATCCTCTGCAACAACCATTGTAGAAGCTACGACTTATCCTGCTACACCAGGGTGCTCAACCAAATCAAAAGCTACTTCTTTAACCACAGCAAGTCAACATTTGTCATCAGCTGTGATCCTTGGCACTGCAGTAGTTAAACTCAAAACTGATTCATCAGAAATTGAATGCCGCGCATTACTTGACTCAGGATCCCAGGTAAACTGTATCACTGAGCGTCTAGTCAAACGACTTGGTATCCCAATGCAGCCGTCATCAGCAAACATTAGTGGAATAGGCAGCACCACCACTAAAACACAGCATCGAGTTAACATAGCACTGCATTCTAGAATTAATGGATTTACAACACAACTCGAAGCATTTGTCCTTCCGCGTATTATTTCTCCCCAGCCGGCACAATTCATCAACATAAATGACTGGCCATTACCCAAAAACTTGGTACTAGCTGATCCACATTTCAACCGACCGGACAAAATCGACATTTTATTGGGCGCTGAACACTTTCTTCAACTACTTTCAGTTGGACAAATCGAATTATCTCCACAACTACCAACCCTCCAGAATACTGTGCTTGGATGGATAGTTTCTGGAAAAATAGAAATAAAAAATCCTACACAGCTTATATGCGGAGTATCCACAACTAATGACAGCCTTGAAGCTTCCATTGCAAGACTGTGGGAACTGGATGAACTTAAGTCAACTGAAAGGGCGCTGTCACTAGCAGAAAGAAAATGTGAAGAGTTGTTTGTACATCATACAACGCGGAACAATGAAAATCGTTTTGTTGTAAAGATCCCGTTCCACCAAGATCCTGAAATCCTCGGTGACTCTTACAAAATCGCTCTAAATCGTTTCTTGTCGTTAGAACATCGACTGCAGAAAAATCCCGAATTGAGGAGTCAATATCAAAAATTCTTGGATGAATACGAAAATATGAAACACATGACGAAGATATCATCAACTTCTATTCGCTCACCAAACTATTTTATCCCACATCATTGCGTTCTAAAACCGAACAGCTCCACAACCAAATTGAGGGTAGTATTCGATGCTTCAGCCAAAACAACATCAGGGCACTCTTTAAATGATTTGATGTATACAGGACCAATAGTACAGAGTGAACTATTTTCAATTTTATTAAGGTTTCGACTTCCCAAATTCGTATTCTCCACAGATGTAGAAAAGATGTATCGGCAAGTCTTGGTGTCTCCTGAGGACCGCCGTTTTCAAATGATAATTTGGCGGACAGATGTTTCAGAACCACTCTCATACTATCAACTGAACACTGTAACGATGATGGACTAGGCGGAAGCGATAACTTATACACCGCAATTCAGGTGCAAGAACAACTTCAGCAGATCATGAAGCAAAGTGGCTTCAATTTGCGAAAATGGTGTGCCAATCACCCCCAACTGCTCAAAAATGTTCCAAAAGATGATCTGGAACTGAATTTGGACTTCGAGAGCAGCAAATCAGATTCCATCAGTACATTAGGACTTACGTGGCTGCCGAAAGAAGATCAACTAAGCATAAAGGTGAATATTATTGATAATAAAAGAGTAACTAAACGGACTGTGACATCGGATCTCGCACGAATTTTCGATCCATTGGGTCTTCTGTCTCCTATCACTGTTACTGCAAAAATATTCATACAAGAGTTGTGGAAGCTAAAACTCGATTGGGACCAAGCTCTACCCGAATCCATGCATACCAAGTGGATTACTTTCCGCGCAGACCTGAATGAACTGAAAACGCTAAAAATATCAAGACACATTTTCAAAGGTGGAATCACAGAATCTGTACAATTGCACATATTTACAGATGCATCAGAAAAGGCTTACGGTGCAGTGGCTTATCTTCGATCTACCATGAAACATGGAACAGTCATGTCACAAATCCTTTGTGCGAAGTCCCGAGTAGCCCCAATCAAAGCTCAATCCATTCCACGATTGGAGCTATGCGCAGCTGTACTTGGAGCACAACTAGCTACAAGAATAATAGCTGATCTTCAGTTTACAAGCCAAGTTTGGTTGTGGACTGATTCGGAAATTGTGCTGTCTTGGATAAACTCATCAGCGTCTCTCAACACGTTTGTTGCCAATCGAATTTCAACCATCCTAGAAAATACTAGACCAGAAAAATGGCGGCACGTCAGCACAAAATGTAATCCCGCAGACATCTTATCTCGAGGACTTGCACCCAGGCACCTGAAAGATTGCTCTTTATGGTTCTATGGTCCCATATTTTTACACGGCCAAGAAACAAGCTGGCCACCTACATTCAGGCCGAACCTTGCCCACCCAACAAATTTAGAGAGAAAGGAAAAGCAAGCATTAGTGATGACTTCAACAGAACCCGATTTCATCTATAAAATAAATCATAAGAATTCATTCTGGCGTCTTCAACACATTGTTGGATACATTTTACGATTTGTAACCAATACCAAACGGAATGGGTCTAGACAACATCAAAAATCCCTATCTACAAAGGAACTACAAAATGCACTAATGTTGATCATCAAGCAAATACAGGCATCAGATTTCAAAGAAGAAATTCAACAGCTTGCTAAATACAAAGTGTTGCGAGGAACCAGCAATTTGTCGAACCTTTCACCATTTTTGGACGGTGAGGGTTTGATACGTGTGGGAGGTCGACTGGAAGCCTCATCATTGGAATACAATTCCAAACATCAGCTGCTTCTTCCTTACAATGATCCAATCGCTAAGCTTATATTTGAAATGATACATAAGGACAACAAGCATTGTGCTGCACAAACCCTCTTAGGAATAGTGAGACAACGATTTTGGCCAATAAAAGGTAAGATTATGGCAAGAGCAGCGATTCATCGCTGCACAATATGCAGTAAAGCTAAGCCCGCCCTATTTCACCAAATTATGGGCAATCTGCCCTCCACACGGGTAACACCAGCTAGGCCGTTCATTAATTCTGGAGTAGACTACTGTGGTCCAATGACAGTTCACTACAAGGTGAGAGGAAAACGACCACACAAGGCGTATATTGCCATATTTTGTTGTTTCTCTACGAAGGCAGTTCATTTAGAGCTGGTAAGCGATCTAACCACTGACGCATTTATAGGAGCCATCAAACGGTTTGTTGGCCGACGAGGACATTGCCAAAACCTATATTGCGATAATGCAACGAACTTTGTAGGCGCAAAAAATAAATTGTCTGAACTAATACCCGCAATTTTTACAAGCGAAGCAAAAGAAGCAATAGAAAATGCATGCAGCAAAAAGAATATACAATTCAGGTTCATACCACCTCGAGCACCTCATTTTGGAGGCCTTTGGGAGGCGGCAGTAAAATCTGCAAAACACCTTTTAATCAGGAGCTTAGCTAGTGCTTCCTTAACTTACGAAGAACTAGAAACACTGATTATCGAAATAGAAGCGATTCTCAACTCCAGACCTATTTCACCCATGTCAAACGACCCCAATGACTTCGGTGCGTTAACTCCAGGACATTTCCTGATTGGGGAACCGCTAACGGCACAAGTAGATGCACAGGCCACATCAACGAAAACAAACTTGGCAACTCGGTGGAAACTAGTGTCCAGTCTCAAACACAACTTCTGGGAAAGGTGGTCACGAGACTATCTGAACGAATTGCAATATCGCAACAAATGGAAGGAGCAATCGAAATCTCTAAAACCCGGAACCATCGTCATTCTTAAGGAAGATAATTGCCCCGTAATGAAATGGCCTTTAGGACGTGTGATTAAAATCTATAAAGGGGAGGACAACATAGTTAGAGTGGCAGACGTCAAAACCGCTTCAGGAGTCCTTAAAAGAGCGGTCCATTACCTGGCACCACTTCCTAAGGCCAGTCTAGAAGAAACAGAAGATGACAACAAACCGAATGATAAATTCAATGAAATCGACAACAAAGATGAAATCACTGAGCCTAAGAGCAAACGTCCAAAATTACTCGGAAATAATTTAGGCGTCACACTGTTGACACTAATGCTCATATTCCCAATTATTTTGGGAGCACCAATTGAGAATGATCGCTTCGGTTCCAAGTTGGGCATTCATTTCGAAGAAGTAGGCTCAACGTATATATCTGCAAGTCAGTGGAATCTGGTCGTTTACTATGACTTATCGGCGTACTGGGCTGACACAGCGTTTTTAGGAAATGGAACGAGCTCCTTGAGCCGTCTGTGTGCGAAGATGGAATACAATGCATCATGTTATAGTACAATAGAACATCTTCGACATGTTGAAGCGGATTTGAGACTTGATAATAAATTACTATACAAACCACGTCAAAAACGAGGTGCTATAGACTTCGTCGGAAATGTTGCTCATTCATTGTTTGGGATACTAGACTCTGAATATGCAGAAAAAATGTCAACAACAATAACTCAACTACAAGAAAACGATTCATATATGCTTCGCCTCATAAAAGACCACACCTCCGTTATTAATTCAACCATGAACATTGTCAAAGAAAGTCTAACAGACACTAAATTTAAATTTGACCATCTTCTGTTAAAAATAAATGAAATCGCGAAAACTGAAGAGACACTAGCAGAGGAAATAACACAACTTAAGCTTGCACACATGTTCAGTATGGGTGTAACAAAACTCTCATTCATTGCAAACTATCTCCAACGAATGCAAGCTTGCATTCTGAACGCGTTGACCGACACTCATCATGGGAAAATTAATCCATTGCTGTTGACTCCAATTCAATTGGAAATTGAAATACAAAAAGTTCGAGCACATATGCCACAGTCATTAGAGTTACCAGTCCCTGAAGATGACTTGCTCGAATTTTACAAACTTATGAAAATAAAAGGCGGTCTCACTCAGGATCATGTAGTGTTCAGCATAACTTTACCCTTAATAGACCATGAAAAGTTTAAGCTTTACAACTTAATTCCCGTTCCGACCCCCATAAACAACACTATGCTAGTCATAGACACATGCAGTCCGACAATAGCAATAAACTCATTTCAACGGCACTACTTTCCATTATCATCAACACAACTGAAAGGCTGTGACGTAATTGGCAACGAGGTATTTATATGCTACGATGTACAACTCCAATATAACTTTGGTGCAGAAATGTGCTCTTGCGAAATCAACTTATTCAACAATATCACCGTACCACATTGCATTTTGAGAAAGCTTCCAACTAATGTAACCTGGACACCTCTAACTCATAAAAACAAATGGATATATTCATCACGAGCCTCCACACATGCCACAGCGGTTTGTGGAAAAGAAATTATACCAATAAGTCTACTAGGGTCCGGCTTGTTAACTATCAATCCAGACTGTATCCTTAAACATGATTTCATCCAAATGTCCGGCCAGCAATCAATCATAACTAAAACTGTCTCATCTTACACGAGCCTTGGCAACATATCAGAACTAGCATATCAACCCCTGTCGCACATCAACCATATCAACAAAACCAACCAGTCATTTGTGCCAGACGAAATAGCAGTACATCTCATCAAATTAACATATTTACAACAGAAATTAGAGGCTATGAACAGTTCACATTTCCAAATTCATCATCCATCAAACCATGAGAGAACTGTCTCATATGTAGCACTAATCATCAGCGTAGTGGCGATCATATGGATCATAGTAAGAGCTATAAAACGCAAGAAATCAAACATCGCTCAAATCACAGAAAGATCACAATCATCTGGGTGTAACCCACAACCAGCAACAACACCTTCACCAGCTCCACGACAGAAGTTCAGCGTACATGTTTGAAAACATAATAATAAATTTAATAGTTTTATTACATATTTTTTATATTTTACTTAGTTTTGCATAACTATAAAGTCATTGCCTTTATCGTAACCAAATTGTAAAAACAAATAATAGTTAATTTTTATTCAACTGTAAATCTAAGTAGTAAGCACTTTATTAATGACATAATTGTAGTTAATTGTTGAGCATAGCCTCAACGGGGGGGTGCATGTTCATACTTTCACAAAAAGAAAAACAAAAAAAAAAAACCACTGACCTATATTTTAAACTTCACTTCTCCTGTAGTTCATTGCACCTCACAATTAAACAAACTTATCATTATTTTAAACCGTTCATTGCACTTCAAAATTAAACAAAAGAAATAAGACACTGTTTATAATTACTCTGCATAAGAATATCAAAATTGGGTCATAAATACATAATTGCAAACTTGCAATCATGCATAAATGGTTGTTTTTTGTACAATGAACTTGTACTTAAGCAATACGCTTAATAAAGCAAAATTTTATGACCTCAATTTTATTAAGCAATACAATTAATAGTAGAAAATTTTAATGACATATCAATAAGTTAGTATATAAGAAAGAAAGTTAAATAAAACATTTGTTCAATTACATTTTTGCAAAGAAACAAAGTTGTTTTACCAAAAGTGATTTAACCATCTCCACGCAACCAAGTTTCAAGTGCTTGAGTTGCATCAATAAATCTTCCTGGTGAATCGCCTTGAAGATAACCCAAACAGGTTAAACAAAATAGTTTAACCTTATTCATTTATTGAATTAAACAAACCTATTATTCCATGTAGTATTACCATATTGAGGAATAAAATAGTGGCAACATTTTCTGTGCAATCGTCATAATGTTATAACACACTTTGTATTTTTGTAAGAAGAAACTGCCTCATTTTAATATTTACAAGTAAAATGTTGTGCGTGTTAAAGGAAATAGATACATAATAATAATAAAATTTTTTTACTCAAATTTTTTTTGGTTTTAATCTACATATATACTCGTATATAAAATAGTAACGTTATTGAGTGACTTAGTGAGTGACTGTTTCATCATCGCCCAGCCCAAACAACTATAGCTAAAGAGCTGAAATTTGTATGTTCCTCTTACAATGTATAGATCCACCAAGACGGGGGTAAAAAGGGGTAAAAAATGGTAAAATCGGTATCTTTATATCTCGGAAACTACAATAGATAGACTCCAAATTTTAAAGGCACACGAATGCTGCTAAAAAATAAGCCGAAATGTGTACTTTTTCGATACGTGAGCAGTTTTTCGAAAAGCTTTGACATTGTAGATAGTAGACTTATTGGCCTATATGACTCAGCCTTGGTTATATCTTTGCCCGGCTTTGGAATCATTTTAACCTTGGCAAGTTTCCAGTTGTGTGGATAATACTCCAGTCGTAAAATAGCATTAAATATGAATAACAGGATTCTCATTGCAATACGAGGCAAGTTCATCAGCATCTGATTACTAATTCCATCAATACCCGGAGCTTTCTTCGGGTTGAGTTCGGCAATTAATTTTTGTAAATCACGCGTCTTAAACTTTATGTGTTGAGGGGGTAGAGCGACTATATTCGGCAAATCAGCAACACCAGTACATATATTTGGCGTAAAAACGGATTTTAAGTGCTCAGCAAATATTTTACCTTTTTCAGTATCGCTTCTTGCCCAACCTCCGGTAGATGTACGTAGAGGTGGCTTATACTCAACGGGTGTTTTAAGCTTTCTGGCAGCGCGCCACAAGGAGTAATTAGACGCCGGTGTAACATCAAGACCCTCCAGATAATTTTTAAGAGATGCAATTTTTTCAGATGCAAGCAACTCTTGGAGTCGTTTAGTGCACTCTTTAAATCTGATTTTATTTTGTGGTGATCTGTGCTGTTGCCATTCCCTTCTAGCCCTTCTTTTTTCACGTACGAGACGTTCAATGTCTGTAGAATAAATTTTATTAAACCCAATCTGCGGATGGGAGATAGTGGCATGTTCAGCAGCCTGTTTAATATTCTCGCTGAGATTGGCAATGTTCGATTCAATATCATCGGGTGTTCTAAGCGTAATGTTTTCCTTACAATGACTGCTGAGATATTTTTTGAACCCCAGCCAATTAACACGATTGATCATCTTCACATATGGGTCAGGTAAGTTACTTCTTAATGAGCTACAAATTGTAATGATCGTCGGGGAGTGATCGGACGAGAGATCAAGAGAAGCTTGAACTTGAATTAAATGCCTAGAGATATTTTTTATGACGCCAAAATCTATAACATCCGGAATTTTTTGTATGTCAGTAGGCCAATAAGTGGGCTCCCCACTCGAAATGACATCCAAGCCCATTTTTGAAATAGTGTTGAACAATGCTCGACCTCTGGGTGTAACAAGGCGCGAACCCCAGAACGTATGTTTCGCATTGTAGTCTCCAGCTGCTACAAAACAAGGTCCAAGAGATTTGTAGAAATCCTCATATTGATTCTCAGTGATTGAAAATCTGGGAGGGGAGTAAATTGATGATATAACGAAATTTGAACAAAAACTTTCAATGCCAATCTTTGTTGCTTGTAGGTATTCTTCACAAATGTTATCAAGAACATAGTGCTTGAGTCTTGACTTTATTAGAATTGCTGATCCACCGCAAGCCCTTCCTCTAGGGTCCTTTGTATCATATATAGTGTAGCCATAAATTTTAAAAAGACTTCTCGAAGTCAAATCAGTCTCAGATACTAACATTATATCAATATTTTTTTCCGTGAGGAAGTGCTCAAGTTCATTTTTATGTTGGCGAATGCCGTTCGCGTTCCAGAAACATATTGTTAACGTGTTCATGGCTTATTAAGTATTGCTTGAAGCAGAGTGTTCTGCATTCGCAACATTTCTTGCATCATGCTAGTCATATTTGTTGTAAAATTGTTTATAGTTTGCACAAGATTTTCAATAGTGGCTTCAAGGCGATTATAATTAAAGTTTGAGTTTGTATTTGTAGAATTATTTTGCGGTGAAACATTTTGTGTCGGAATAGAACTAGCCTTAGCAGCATCTGCATACGATACACGGGAAGTAACTGGTTGGCTCATTTGCTGAAAAGTGGCAGAGTAAACGTTTGCTGATTGAGCTGGAGCTAATTTAGGTTTTTGCACCATAGTCTTCTTTACAAAAGAGTACACACGACAACCTCTGTAGTTAGCGGTGTGATTACCTCCACAATTACTGCATTTTTTATCACTTTGATCTTTTGGTTTGTTGCAGCTAGCGGTGCCGTGTAATTCGCCGCACACAACACAAACAGAGGGTAAATTGCAGTATGTTTTTGTATGGCCATATTCTTGGCAATTATGGCACTGTACAGGACCTGAACGCTTATGTGGCTCTTCAACTGTGATTTTTCGGTACAAGAGGTATTTTAAATTATAAATTGGATGCGTCTCATTTTTTTCAATTTTATATCATTAGGCTCAAGTTCAACACGAAATAGGGGTTGGGGAATCTTTTCTCTATTTATTATATTGGACACATTTTTTACCTTGAACCCCTGGAGGACGAGTGCATCTTTTATTTCTTCGGGGGCAACATAAGAATCTATGCCCTTCAATACGATCTGCATGCCTTTAGCGCTCTTAAGCTGGTATGTGTAGAAGCTTGTTTTACTTTTTTCAAATTCAGCAACCATTTTGCGGAAATCTGTTTCGTCATAGATTTGAATTTTCGTTTCATCGATATTGCCACGTTTTATTGGAACAATGTGAAATTTATTCTCACCAATTACCGAAATTAATTTCTTAATAAGAGCGTTTGAATTTTTTTCTCTCAAATATATTGGTGGCGGCTTGGAGGTTTGTTTCGCGGATATATCAGGTGTGTCGTTGTCATCTTGCAATATTTGAAAACGATTAGTAGATGATGCGCTGTTATCCCTAGATACCTTTGAAGCAGATGCAATTTTAGTAGAATTAGGGCTTCGCCCGCGCTTTCCCACAATAATATATCGGTCCATTCCAACTTGGACCTTGGGTTTTGGGCTTTTTTTATTTTCAGTGACTAATTGGGTAAGTGATGAATCGGATGATATCACTGATTTAAATGACGAAGTAGTAGGCAACTGTAATGTTAACGAATCACTTGGCATTGGACAAAGCGAAGTTGATCGCTGACGAAAAATTGGCTTAGCCGTTAAAAAATGTCTGTCATCAAGTTTTTTATTTATTTTTTTAAATTAAGATAATCAGAACTCACAGTAAGTCTATCATCAGATTTGTTATTTTTATTGTTATCATTAAGATCATCAGAGCTCACAGTAAGATAGGCATTTCTGCCGTTATCACTCACTTCGCAATTATTTGTTTTCGAGGTACTCATATAGAGTATTCCTCAAGGGCACTTTGTAAGTGTATTCCTCAAGGGCACTTTAAGTTATTTTGTTTACGGTTGTTTTTGTTTTTTTTTTTGTTTTAGTTATTACTGTCTATGTAAAAAAAAATATTAGCAAAGCAAAAATAGCTTGTTTATCAAAGTTAATGTACAACAAATATTATGTACTACAAATATTTTTTTTTTATGGTTTTTTTTTTGGTTTAGTATGTAAAAAGAAATTCCGCTAATACTTCTGTTCACTATGAAGGTACAACGAGAACTGTGACGCAAGGGTTAAAAAACGTTTTTTAAGCTAAAAATCTATTATGAATACAATTTTAGCGAATATTGCTTAAAAAACTTATGAAATGCTGTTTAAAAATTTTATGAATACTGCTGTAAGTGTTTAGTTCTGTATAAACAGTAAATGAAAAGAAAATAATAACAAAAATAATTCACTTTATCTTAAAATACTAATGATTTTTACACGTCAAAAAAAAAAGGTACATAAGCTAAATTACTGTCAACTTTAAATATTTTGTTTGTTCTTCACTTTCAATCAGCAATACATTTAAACTCCTAGGCAGTGATTCGACAAGGTTTTCATTATATTTGGAAAGATTTTGTTCCATTCTTCAATTAGAGCTTTTTTCAAAGTAATTCTTGTTGGAATGACCATCTGACTGATATTTCTGTGAAGGTGCTTCCAGAAATTTGTGATTGGATTAAGGTCTGGAGACCGTGGTGAATGATATAAAGTCTTAGGCGCTCGGTATAACAACCATTCCTTGATAATTATCGTCGCATGTTTCGGATCGTGGTCATTTTGAAAGACCAAGGTGCTTAGCAGTGCCAATTTTTCAACGATGGCCGCAACATTTTCTTTCAGAATATTTAATAAATTAATTTTATTCATTGTAGACCCACCAAAAAATAAATTGAGGACTCCAGATGGCGCAATGCAGCCTCAGTTCATAGCCGAGTCTCCGCCGTGTTTTGCGGTGCTTGTAACACATTTTTAAAGAAAAGCTTCATTCTTTGACTGCAATATTTTTAGAAGCTTTTTCTCTCAAAATAGATCACTATATAAATATTTTTCCAGCAGCCTACAGGCTGAGTTTTGTACTTTTTTTTCGCATTTCACGCGCTTCTGCTGATTCACTTTAGATATGTAAGGATTACTCTGTGTCACCCTGCCATGTTCTCCGTTATTGTAGAGTTATCTTCTAACTCTTCTGGCACTTACTGGTTTTCCACATGTGTCTTTAGTATTTGAACAGCATTTGGCGATGGATTGGTCCTTACTTCTCGTACTACTGGTCATACTTCTGTGCTAATAAGCAGTTTTGGTCGTCCAGACTGTGGTAAATTCTCTTCCGTATGATGCTTCGCATATTTAGCTATAATTTTTTATAGTAAAGTGATTCCTTCCGACGATTTCTCCAGTTTCAGCCAATGTTTTTATATATATGTATATAAATCTAAAATGATTTCTCGCGTTTCGTTGCTAGAATGCTTACCAATTTCTTAAAGTTTAATATATATGCTTGCACTGTTTCTTAGAAAATTTGATATTAAACTGGGGCAAATAACCTAATTACGACGACAAAAATGGAATTTTTTGTTTTGTTAAATGTAAACACTATTGCACTTAATATGTTCTATATACCAGTACACAATTAAATATTAATTTTTTTTAACGCATTACATTAGTCTGCACAGAAAAAATTATTCCCAAAAAAATTTCAAACAAACGTGTGTTTTGAAATAAAATTTAGTTTCGGTAAATATTTTTACTGTTCCAGTAAATTATTTGTTTCAATTTTGTTTCATATAAAAAAACTGTATCATTTAATTTCATTTGCTTGTGTTGGTGTTTTCCTTGCTTGTTGATTGACTCAACGTGGTCATGTGCTGATGTTGTTGTTTTCTTTAAATGCTCGTGTTGTATACGTGTGAATTCGGACAAGAAGCCGAAAAACGTCGTGGCTTGTTTTTTTTTTTACTCAACAAAGTTATTTTTAGATTAGAAGAAACAAAAGAAATCATGTTTTGCGTGTATTCATTATTTGCGTATCCAAAAGCGATTTGCTCTTTAGCTGAGTGGTAAGTACGTTAGTTTATTAGTCAAGAGATTGCAGGTTCGACTCATCCCAAACACATTTGGTTTTACACAAAACAGTATGGAGTGAAAAATTCTAGTTCATGCAAATTGGTATAAAGTACATTTGTAACAAAATTGTTAAGAGAAGATTTCTGTTCCAATATAGAAATTGCATACTGTACAAAATAATTTGTTTTATTTGCTTTTCATTTTCATAAAAAAAATTTTATTGAATCAGACAATTTGTTGATTGAAAAAATCAGGGTTTTTTTTCAAACAAATTATTACAAAATTTTGTAGTTGAATTTACAAATTTCTTTGTAGGACCTAAATTGAAAAAATTAATATTTGATTCAGAGAATTTTGTGTTTGAAATGGAAAATTAGTTTTTTCTGTGTGTACGTGCGTGCAAAGTATTATTATCTGTTACGCGCACTTATACCTGTCAGCAGTATCTATAGCGTTTATTGTTGCTACACTCGACAATTTTTTGAAAATTTACAGTTTAAATTTTTTTAAACGTATTTTAAAGCATCAGGTCTCTTATTATTAAAACAACAATTATATGCAGTGTATATATAGTAGACTATTTTTATTATGAAATATATTGAAAAAGTTTCTTAAGCTAGAGGTATAAAAAAAGTTCCAAACAGTTCCTCGACTTTTCCTTACAAGTTAAAAAACACAACTACTAATAAGTGGTAAAAAGTCAAGGAGGAGTCCCCACCTTTTCACCTCTCAATAAATAGAGCATATTTTCCTTAGGTAGTACACCTCGTGTAATAAGTTTTAAGCGAATTCGATCACTTTTTTTTTTAATTTTACGCCATATTGGATCCGCCATTTTGAATTTTTCAAAACTAACATCAGATTCGTAATCAGCGACCTCAAAAACCCCGTGTAATAAGTTTTAAGCGAATTCGATACATTTTTTTAAAGTTGTCGGCCATAGTGGATTGCCATTTTAAAAATTTTTTCAAACTAATATCATATTCGTAATCATCGACTAAAAAACGTAAATATCTTGCGGTACATAGTTTTATTAAAGTTTATGGAATCCAGATGAAGTAAATAATTTTCAACTTGTCCCTGTTTCCATCGGCTTGCTAGATTAGTAACTGTTTCCACAAAAAATAATTTTTTATTAAATACAACTTGGAACACATTTTTTATTTTATAAAAACAATATACAGTAGAATCCCGATAACTCGTAGTCGCAAGGGACCGACCGTTTATTACGACTTATTGAGATTTTCGAGTTAGTGAGATTTCGACTTATCGGGAGTAAAATTTAAAAAATACGTCTTAGAGGGATTTTTTTTTTATTGACGTTTTATGAGAATTTATAAGAAAATAAATAAATGAAAAGAGTTACAATGTCAATACATATGTATTAATGTAAAAAATCTGTAATTTGTGTTTGATGTGATTTTTGTACACTTAAACGATCAATTATATTGTCCAGTTTAAAAATAACTTCAAAGGATGCATCATCAGTTTCTGTTTGCATAAGAAAATCACGAATTTTTTGAACGCTAGATTTGGCACATTTAACAGAAACACGTGGAATTTCCACATCGTTTTCATCGTTGTCGTCCTGTTCATCAACTTCTAAGCCCAAAATATCATCATCCGTCAAAATTCCTTCTGTAGCCAAGCCATCGTCAAAATGAACGTACTCATAGAACGTTATGGTGGATTCTTCATTTTGTGGAATTTCATCCCATTGCGGTACGTGAACTATCTCACTGATGACTACCATTTCGTTTGAATCGGTAAAACCGCAAGCTCTAAAACAGTTTTTTATAGTGGATTTTGAAACATTCTGCCAAGCCTTAAAAGCATAATTTATGGCAGAATATAAATTGATGTTATGATTTTTTTCTTCTTGTATATTTTGTATCATTTGTGAAACTATTTCTTTTCGGTATAATGTTTTAAAGTTTTGGATAATGCCTTTATCCAGTGGTTGTAGTTTGGAAGTGGTATTTGCCGGCAAAAATTCAACATGAACATGACTTAAATCTTCATAAATTTTGTGTGCAGGACAATTATCAACAAACAATAAAATTTTACGATGTTGTTTTTCCATTTGACTGTTCAACATTTTAAGCCATTCATTGAATAAGATTGCAGTCATCCATGCTTTCTTGTTAGCACGGTAAGTGACGGGTAATGTTTTCACATTTTTAAAACATCTAGGTTTTACTGATTTACCAATTATTAGTGGCTTTAGTTTCTCTGTGCCATCCATATTGGCAGCAATCATTATTGTAATGCGGTCCTTACTGCTTTTACCACCATGGCACTTTTCACCCTTTAAGCTCATAGTGCGATCAGGAAGACACTTGAAAAACAAGCCCGTTTCGTCCGCATTGAAGATATTTTTTGGGTCAAAGCCCTCTGTGAGTTGACTTAGCTTAGCACGCCATTCTGAACACACATCATCATCCACAGAGGCACTTTCCCCGCAAATTTTCCGAAAACTTATGTTATGTCGCTTTTTGAACCGATCAAACCAGCCATCACTCGCTTTAAATTCTGGAAAACCTAATTTTACAGCAAATGCTTTAGCCTTTTCCCTCATAAGTGCTCCGCCGACTGGTATGTTAGAATGACGACACTGCTCAAACCATTTTAACAGTGCTTTTTCTAAATTTGGATGCTCAGATTTTTTTTGTCTTTTTAATTTATTGTTTGACGAAAGGTTTAAATACAACTCGCGTTTTTTTTAAATTGATGTTAAAGTTGATGGAGCTATTTTATATCTAGCTGCAACTTCAACTTTTTTTTCTCCACTCGATACTGCATTAATAATTTCTTGTTTTGTTTTTACGCACAATGTGTTGCAACTCCGCTTTGACATTTTTACTTAATGAACTGAAAATGCGCTACAAATTCAAGTTGAATAGAGCAAAAGTAAACACAAAATACATAACGGTAAATAATATGATCATTTTACGGCGACATAATTTTTTTGTTTTTTTTTTACAATTACGAGTTAGAAGAAGTTTTAGTGAGAAATTACGACTTATAAGACGTTTTGCCAAATTGACTTTGCAAAAAAATTACGACTTATTGAGGGGACCGAAATGCATGCATTTTATACGAGTTACCGCGATTTTTTCAAGGGACCGACCAATTATTACGAGTTAGTGAGATTTACGAGTTATCGGGATTGCGAGTTATCGGGATTCTACTGTATGTATTAGTAAAACAATGATATTGTTTTAGTAACTTTTTTCAGATTTTACAATACTGCTTCTTCGAAATTATATCCAAAATAAATAAAATCGTTTAATACAGAATCAGAATCATCTTCAAAGTAATCGAAATCCTTAGTTTTTCTTTTAATTTTAATTGTCAAACTTTGTAAAATATGTTTTTAATTCTAATCACATTTGAGGGAATTGTATGTGCGACAGCTGCATCATTAACAAATTCAAAAATTTTTATCATAGTTTTGGATACTAGAAAATTTTAAAATATATACGAAAAAAGTAAAAAAATATTGAACTGAAATGATGATATTAACCCTTATTCTAATTGTCGACATCGACGTCACTTTAACACAACACCAAAAAATTAAGGCTTATATATCCGTTGGCGAATACAACTGACTCCTGTTGGTAGGCTTATGCTTTTTCTAGACCTTAGGTAAGGGAAATAGATTGCCAGTAGCACAAAATTGTTCACGAGAGCGAGTAAACAAGCCCTAATTTTTTGGTATTGTGTGACATCGTTGTCGACAATTAGAATAAGGGTGATTGACTTTATTTAAACTGCGCTAATTTATCGCCTTTTTTATTAAATGCACTAAGACGAAAAAAAGCGCGTTTGGCATAGTTAAAACGCGCTAATTCTACCGCGAAACGCGCTAAATTGGCATCGCTGGTTGCCATTCCGTTCTAGCTCTTCTTTTTCCACATACGAGACGTTTAATATCGGTAGAATAAATTCGATTAAACACAGTCTGCGGATGGGAGGTAGTGGTATGCTCAGCAGCCTGTTTAATATTTTCGATAAGATTGGCAATGTTAAATTCAATATCAGCGGATGTTCTTGGCTTAATGTTTTCCGTGCAATGACTACTGAGATATTTTTTGAACCCCAGCCAATTAACACGATTGATCTTCACATATTGGTGAGGTAAGCCACTTCTTAGTGGGCTACAGATTGTAACGATGGGAGGAGAGATCTAGAGAAGCTTCTTCCTGAATTAAATCTACAAAGATATTCTTAATCTATAACCTCCGGAATTTGTTGTATGTCTGTAGACCAGTAAGTGGGATCTACACTCGAAATTAATAACGTCCAAGCCCAATTTTAAAAATGTGTTGAAACACGTCCGACCTCTAGGTGTAATAAGATGCAAACCCCAGAACGTATGTTTTGCATTGTAGTCGCCAGCTGCTACGAAACAAGGTCCAAGAGATTTGTAGAAATCCTCGTATTGATTCTCAGTGATTGAAAATCTGGGAGGGGATTAAACTGATGATATCCCAAAATTTGTACACACAATTTCAATGCAAATATTTGTTGCTTGTAGATGTTTTTCACAAATGTTGTCAATAATAAAATGCTTGAGTCTTGACTTTATTAGAATTGCTGATGTACCGCATCCTGTTCCTCTCGGGTCCTTTGAATCATATAAGTTTTAGGCATTAATTGTAAAAAGGCTGCTTGAGGTCAAATGAGTCTCAGAGACCAACATTATATCAATATTTTTTCCGTGAGGAAGTGCTCAAGTTCATTTTGATGTTGGCGAATGCCGTTTATCGCAAACAGAAACATATTTTTAAAGTGCTCATGGTATGCTAACTAATGCTTGAAGCAGTGTATTCTGCATTCGCAGCATTTCTTGCATCATGCTAGTCATATTTGTTGTAAAATTATTTATAGTTTGCACCAGATTATCAATATTAGCTTCAAGGAGACTGAAATTAAAGCGAGTCCGCATTTGTTGAATTATTTGGTGGTGGCACTTTTTGCATGGGAATAGAATTGATCTTCACAGCGTCAGCATATATCATGGATAGTGATTGATTTTGTCATTTGAGCAAAAGTGGTGGAGGAATTATCACCTGTTTGAGCTGGGGTTGATTTAGGTTTTTGGCTCCTTGACTATTTAACGAAACAGTACAAATGACAGCCTCTATAGTTAGCGGTGTGATTACCTCCACATTTACAGCATTTTTATTACTTTGATCTTTTGGCTTATTGCAACTAGCAGTACCGCGTAATTCAACGCACACAACATAAACAGTAGGTAAATTGCAGTAAGTTTGGTGGCATGTCACAATGTCCAAGGACATAGTGTCCATGGACGTTATGACAAAGAAAATGTGTCTTAGTGTCCATGGACATTACGAAACTCCAAGAAGTGTCACTACATCCATTAACACAACGTCATAATGTCAATGGACTTTGTCAGCTTTTGTCATGCCATAGTGTACATAAAAATTTAAAGCAATTATTGCCCTACTTGTACATTTTTTGACTACCGCTATAAATTTAAAGTACTAATGGTGAAATGGAATACATCAATTTTAGTGTGTTAATGATCGTGATATAATACAGAACTAATAGTGTAAACTTTAAAAAAAGTTCAAATAGAAAAATTGTGTTATAATTATGAATTTGTTAGTGGATTTAGAAAAAACTTAAAGCTATTGGTGTTAATAGATGAAAAGCAAGTTTTCAGTGGATGACAAACGTTAGTTTAATTTGTGGCTTTTATATACATATAAGAAAGTTAAAATTATGATAATGATTAATAGAAAACAAAATTTAAATTAAGAATAAAATATTATTGATTATTGGGAAATGAAAAACCAAGGAGAAAGGGAGATAAATACTACATTTAAAAGTACAATTAAGAAAAATCGGCGCCGATTTTGTATTCTATTAATCATTATAATTTTTATGTACTCAAATATTTTTCAAATTGATGAAAAAAGTTTATTCATTTCCTTTTCAGATCATTCTTCGGAGATTTTATGTTTATAAGGAACTTGTCAGAACAACAAGTACCTTAGAAGGTTTTAATTCGAAACTTTCTCAAAATATAGAAAAGGACGGATAATTCATAAAATTATTTGAAGCAGAGACCTGCAACGGGTGATTGGTAAAATAATCATACGCCATCAATATCCTAAAAACATGCTATTTTTTTGAAAAAATCAAACTTGTTCAAACACGTATATTCACTGCTAAGTTTTAATCGCTCAAGTGAGTGGAGTATTGTTGGGTTTGAATTATAATCATGCGTAGCATCATACCAATGAGTTCGGATGATTGGTATTTGGTTCGACAATGAGTGTTTTGAACAAGAATATAATGCGAAAGAAAAAAATGTTCATTTTAAATCAGCATCAAGTAGTTGATGCAGAGTAAAAGTGAAAATGAAAAAAATCATTGTGTATGAATGTGGTAATTATTAAGACCCAACGCAAACTGCTGTCATAATAACAAACCAATTTTTAAGTATGTATGTGTTTGTGTAGTTAAGTTGGGTGTTTTATATCAGGTGTGGTAAAATTAAAGAAACTGTCTAATAGAGCTACTAGCTACGAACTTTTTGAAAAATATTAGACACAAAAATGTTATATAAATTTCTGAGATTAATTGTTAAAAAAATGCATTTTAAAATAAAATTTTGGGAGGATTTTCAATACAAAAACTAACTAACTAAAACATAAATACATACATATCGTCGGTTGGTTTCTGGTTTGAGGCACAGTATAATCAAAATACATTATGTCTGCAGCAAACCAGAAACCAACCGACGATATGTATGTACAAATTTACAATGTTACGTACTACAAGACAAATACATACTACATATGCTGAATATAGTTTTATGCTAACTTTATGTAAATTTTTCATTATAAACAATGGTGTATTAATCAATGATAGAACTTAAAATTTTTCTGTCAAATTAGTTAATCTTGCTATTTTTTTTTGCTTCTACTACATTATCTACATCTTTATTATGTTTCATTAATAAAACGGTTCAACTTTAAGACTCATTTTATGTATTTTTTTATTACGCAGTAGACTAATCAAACATGTATACCCGTTGATTTCGAACCTTTTGCGTAATTATATTATAGAATGTGTGCGCCAGTGATGACATACGATTAAAAAGTAAATGTGCTAAATTGAGAAAAAAAATGGCATTCCTGGTGACGTTTCATGCTTTAAAGTTTAATGCCGGAGCACAATGTCAGTTGAAAAAGGCGAAGTTTAACATATGACGGATTCATTGTGCCCCGGCCTTTAGAGTCTAAGGGTGCGATCAGACGTGACATAACCATAGCCATAGAAAACAGCCGTTCGCACAACAATAATTGGCAACACTGCATATGATTATACGTGAATCGCCATAACGCCATAGCCATTACCATAAAACCAATTGAATTTTGGTTTGGTTAAGGCTATGGCATTATGGCCATGTCACGTCTAATTGCACCTTTACACACAGCAACACGGCTACATAGCTACACGACCACCGTTCTAGCTGTAGCCAATTTAGACAAATTTCTATTTTTGTTGGCGACAATTAGTAAATACAGCAAATATAAAACAAAATGTAAAATTAATTATAACTTGAAATTATTGTATATTATTTAATAGAAAGAAAATCTTAAAACTCATATACATATGTAAAGGTCTACATTATATATATGTATATATATTGATTAATTTTTATACTTTTACGCGATATAAGAACAATTTAAATGAGTAATTTTATTTTTATACATGTGAAGTATTTGAATGTGTATATATTTCAATATATATATTTCAATATATACACATACATACATATATTGCTGCCGCTTGCAAAATAATTAAGTTGCTGCCCATATGGCTATAACTTCATAATTTGCACAATAGTGCGATTTCAGATAGTTAAGAAATTGCAACAACAAAAATTTCAAGTGTGGAGGAGGACTAAGTTTTCCTGGTATATTTGCAACCTGTCTTGCTTTTATTAATTTCCAAGTACAACAATTTCATTCATTTATTGTCATGTATGTATAGCAGGCAATTTACTACCCAAAATTTATGTTAAACATTTTAACAGCCTTGTTTATAAAATATATGTACTTTCGTAAAGAAAGTTGTTAAATCAGCTCTAAATAAGCATCAAATATTTTTTTAAAACAAGAAAGTTAAACTTCAAAAGGTATATAACAGGTTAAATGAGTTCCCCTTATGTAAGTTCTTTTGAAGATTTACCGCCATATTCATAAAAAAATATTTTAGGTTTATTACAGGTTTATTTGACAAATTTCCCATAGAATTACGTCAAATAAGCGCTTCATAAACCTAAAATATTTTTTATGAATATGCCAGTTAGTTGTTAATACTTAAAAAAATTTTGCACCTTTTTTATAATTGGAACAAATACAAACCTCAAATTTTCCATCCCTGTTTGACACGTTTATGTGTGTGTGTTTTAAAATAAATTGAACGAACTTTACTACTTTGATTTTATTCAACGTCATCGCTTGTTCACGTAGAAGTTTGAATAAAACCAGTTCGAACACTCCACTTACAATTATTCAAACGATGCGTTCGTTTGTACGATGCTGATTAAATTCAACATTGAGTTTTGTTGCATGATTAAATGTGAATAAAACATTTCTGGTATGGTGAGTGAATTGATTTAAACATGTTCGATCGCTACATCACAATCACTCCAATGAACAGATATTACTACGACGCTGATTTTATTGAACGTTGAATGTTTTGTACGTGATTAAATGTGAGTAAAAATTTTAATGTATGAGTAAATCATCAAAAAGCATGAAATTTGCAGGTCTCTGATTTGAAGCTATCCGAAATTAATATTTTAGTCAATCGGTTTCCATAAGTCAGTTAGATGCTGATGTATTATCAATTTTGCCAAAAAAAACGTAAAGTTCAAAACACTAAGGACCGTAAAATTCATCGGCTGCATATTGTATTTTTAATAAATATGTAAGTTGTTTCTTAAAAATATAAAAAATTTTTCATTCCTAAAATTGTGGATTTACGGACACATTACAAAGCGGCATAATGTTCATAATTATAATGTCATAGTGTCCATGGACTTTAAGACAATTTCAAAAGTGCCATAATGTCCATGGACACTACGACACATTTTCTTTGTCATGACGTCCATGGACATTATGTCCTTGGACGCTGTGACATGCCACCGTAAGTTTTCGTATGGACATATTCTCGACAATTATAGCACTGTACGGTTCCTGAACGCTTGTGTACTTTACGGTATAAGAGGTATTTTAGGCTATAAAATGGATGAGTCTCGTTTTTTTTCAACTGCATATCATTCGGCTTCAGTTAAACGCGAAATAGAGGCTGGGGGATCTTCTCACTATTGATTATATTAGTAAAATATTTTACCTTAAATCCTTGAATGATGAGTGAGTGCATATTTTACTTCTTCGGGATTAACATAAAAATCTATGCCCTTCAATAGGATCCGCAGACCTTTAGCACTCTTAAGCTGGTACGAATAAAAACTTTATTTATCTTTTTCGAATTCTCTTACTATTTTGCGGAAATCTTTTTCTTCGTATATTTGAATTTTAGTTTCGTCAATGTTACCACGATTTGTTGGAATAACGTGAAATGCGTTCTCACCAACGACTGATACTAATTTTTCAATAAGGGCGTTAGAATTTTTTTCTCAGATATATTGGTGGTGGTTTGGAGGTTTTTTTCGATGATACTGCGTATATGTCGTTATTAACTTGCAATATTGAAAAACGATTTTGACGGTTAGCTAAGGAGGCATCGTTATCCCTGGATAACTTGGGAACCGGTGAGATTTTTGATGAATTTGGGCTATGCCCATGCTTTACTACTGTAATGCATCTGTCCATTCCGACTTGCACCTTGGCTTTCTGACTACTGTTATTTATAGTGATACCCTGGTTTACTGATGAACACGAGCATGACACGGATGATGTCACTGACTTAACTGAAGAGTTACAAGGCAACGGAATTTTTAGTGAATCATTAGTTGGCATAGAACAAAGTGAAGTTGATTGCGTACGAAAAAAGGCTATCATCATCAGATATTTTATTTTTATTGTTTGCATTAAGAGTTTCAGAACTTACAGTAAAATAGGAATTTCTGCCGTTAGATCTCACTTCAAAATTTTTGTTTTTGAGGTACTCATATATAGTAGTCCTCAATGTCTTTCTTTTTGGAATTTTTTTCTGTTTTTGTTATTTCAGACTATGTAGAATATATTAATAAAGGAAATTAAGTTCATAATTCAAAGTTAAAAGCGTAATATTACAAGGTTTGCGCGTTATTTACTAAGAAATTAAAGCGAGATATGTATTACGAATATATATATTTTTTTTGTATGATTTTTGCTTGTTTAGTATGTATAAAAAAAAACTCCGCTAAGACGTCACTATGAAGATTCAACGAGAACTGTTCATGGAGTATGAATCTCTTTGGTTCACACATAAAATATTTCATGGTGGTACACGGCGGTGGTATACTAAAGAATTTGTTTTCCAATGCGCTTAGAATATTTAAAAACACAAATTTAAAGTTAAAAAAATTAATTTGAAACCTAAAATTTTTTATTTCTTAATTTAACTTAAATTTGTTTGATTTTCAATTAATTTTTAAGCTTTACAAATCTTCTTCCCTTTTTTACATTGATCGGGACGGATAGAGGGGAAAAAATTTCACGGGAGGTTCACGATAGCATTCCCCTTCGAGGGGAATGAAAATTTCACGTGAAGAAAATTTCCACTTGTTATTCACAATAGCGGTGAGTGACTTTTTCAGTCGGGAAGCATTAAAAAGCCACTGGAAACTATTAAAAAGATTTATCGCATATTTAAAAAATAAATAAAATAATATATGTTAAACAAGTGTATGTTGTCAGTATTAATGTAAGATTAAACCATCACGATTCGCCGCTTAAACTAGCAAGTAAAACGTATACTACCCAAAAAACAAAGAATAAGGTTAATGTAGTCTCTAATCTTGAAATCAAAAAGTGGCTTTTATAATTTGAGAATTAATCACATATCAATCGAGGTGAATAATCAATCTACTAAGATTTTTAAGTCCCTAAAGGGCTGTTATTAATTTAATAATAATTATTTGCATATTAAATCATTATTATTAAATCAAAACTGGAAAATTTTTGTTATCAAATAAGACTTCACTGTGTTCAATTCAGGAGATCTAATATGTAATTCGAAACCAAAGAAACTATTTTCCAATTTGTATATTTATTGCATGTAAATTGTAAAGGATTTTTCGTTCGTTTTGAATTACACAGTAGATCCCCAGATTGTTTTTGAGTACCTCGATTATTATTTCGAAATAATGGTAATAACAACTGTCTTAAACACAGTTATTATAGAAGGTAAATGGCTAAAGAAAATCTACAACAGACTACCAATACGTACATATCTTTACGGACAGTAGAAATATCGCGGAGCCGCATAAGCTGGCGAGAATGGAAAATGCCGAACCTTAAAAAACGAGCTAAAATGGAACAATGGAATTTATAGAATATCATCAAATATTGGTAGAAATCTTGGGTTGGAAGTGTCCGAAATAAGGAAAATACAAAAGAGATACAAAAGAGAACCAGACACAAGGAGTTGATTCTTTTAGAATGATCAGACACCAGTTTCGCATGATTTTGATTAGATTAATGCTTTTACAATATGATTGGTATTTAACTAAGCAGTTAGTCGCTCGGAACTACTTATTGACTAACCACATATGTATGTACATAAGTATGTATAAGACCGGGTTTTCATCTGTGTGTCATGTGCCCATAAAAGCGTAACCATTAATTACTAATCAAAAACTGTTTGATTCAGACAAGTATTTATTGATTTGAACAGTTTTCAATCATGTTGGACGCTATAAAATTGTCTATTAGTTATGTATGAAAATGTTTAACTTAATAAATACGTGTCTGAATCAAACAATTTTTCATTAGTAATTAGTGGCTACGCTTTTTTTGGACACATGGCACACATGAACTGCAATGACAGATGTAAAATCAGCTTAAGAGTAAAAATAAAAATTACCATTTACTGTGCTTCATAAATTTGTCAAAGTGCGAGTGGGCCTCGCGCACATAATGTTCTGTACCACAGATTATTATTTATTTTTTTATTTTCTCAAAGTTCAATTGTTCTTCCAATTCGCTTCTAATACTCTTTGATACATAAATCATTATTTATTGTAAAAATTTTTGTATTGAAAATATCTTCAAATTTTCGGAGAGGCATAAATTGTATCCTGCCTACTGCTTTTAACGGGAATTACAGGACGGGAAAAGAGTAGATCCTGCAGTTTTCTCGTTGTGTTCCAAAACAATTACTTGCAAAGGAAGGAGCACAAGCGGTCTAATTCGTCATTTAAAGGGAACACATAATAAGCAATTCAAAGTTGTTGAACCTAATAAAAAACCTCCCGAAAAATTACGGAAAACTGAATCGACAATTTTAAAATACTCAAAAAAAAGAAGGTATAAATGAAATTTGTCGTTTCTAAACTAGCAACTGTTGATGGCTTTTCCATCAGATCTATAACAAAAAGTTTATTTATAAGAGAATCTCTTTTACTCAAAAATTTGCATCTACCAAAAACTAAGCGCGATGTGCAAATCTTATTTTAGAAAACTTTTATAATATCAAAAATTAAATCAAACTCAATATCGAGTCACAGTTAAAAACAATTGCAGATTTTCTCCAATTATTTATGGACTAGTATAAAAAATTTAAGATTTTTAAACATTTGCATGCATGAAAAAAAGTTTTGCTCTTACGGTTTCCAAGATACAGCAAGCTGTCAAAATTACATAGTCAAAATTGCATTAACTAATGGAACACCCTTTAATTTAAATTTTTTTTAAATTTTAGTTTTAATTGTTGTAGTCTGTATAAAAATACACTAACTTTACAAATTTAAAGTGTATATACATTAGTGTTTTTCATACGGGATTTCCCGGGAAAATTTCCCGGGATCCCGCACATTTTCCGGGAAAGAAATCCCGGGAAATTTGTGCGGGAATTCCCGGGATTTTTTGATTTTGTTATGGCAACTTAATATGTATTTACACATTCATTGATGAGTGTCGTTATTCAGTTTATGTATGCGATGGTGCAATAATAAGGTGATGGCAATACCACAATAGCTAAAGCTTTATGCATTAAACACATTCGACACAGCAGGCTACGGGCTACAATCTGTCAAAAATAGAATACACACATTCTTATGGTAACAATTATTTTAACGACAGCAGGCTACACGACTGCACGACCACCGTTGTAGCTGTCGCCAACTTTAAACTAATTTCTATTTCTCTGGCTACAATGAGCAAATGCAGTGTTGCCAGTATTATACAAAATGGTGAATGAATGATATCGTACAATTATTTCATACTATTTACTAGAAACAATATCCAAAAATTGATGTAAAGAATAAATTGATTCATTATTGTACTTTTATGTGAAATAAGTACATTTTAAAAGAAAAATTAATTTTTATAAATGCAAAATATATGAAAGTGGCAATACTGAACTATGTATTTGTACTTGAATATCAGCTGCAGATGGTGCTGCTGCCGTCTCAAAAATAATTAAGTAGCTGGCTACGAGGCGACAAATGCTGCTAGCGGCATTTGAAGTCGTGTGTTCGTGTAGCCTGCTGTGGTGAATGTGTTTAATGCATTACAACAACTAAGGCCGAGCTTACGTATGACACGCATTAGCTCTGATATTTAGATGCATTTATTTGTAAAAAGCAGAACGCGACGTTCAAAATTTAATTCTAGAACAATTCATATAAGTAAAAAACAGAAATGAGCAAGGAAATGAAAAAAATACAAATAATTACAGATTTAATTTGGTAAATAGTGCGGTTAACAGCATTAACAGCTTGTTCTGTACTAAAGTCCTATTTCCAAAGAAATATGCCCTTATGCAAAAACGATTGTTAAAGTTAAAGCATGCGTTAAAACTTGTTTTTGTCCATACAAAATTCGTTTGTTAACCAACTTTAAGTTTAACAATGATTTTTTCATAAGGGGGATATTTTATAATATTTTTTTTAATAATACTCGTATAATTTCTTTTTTATAATATTGGTATCTATGTATTACTATTATATAAAGAACGGAAAAGGTATTATTTTTTGACTAATGTGTGTATAAAACGTTATTATTTAATCGATCTCATGAATTATAATTTGTTTTTGTTGAAATAAATTAAATTTAAAAATATTTTGTACTGAGCGGGAATTCCCGGGATTTCCCGGGAAACCGAAAAATCTTTCCCGCTTTCCCGGGAAATGAAAAAGTCCGGGAAAAGAAAAACTCTAATATACATACAATTGTATTTAATTTAATTTAATTTAACTCTCATGTATTTGTTGTTGTAGCGGCCAAATCTCTACACACTGTGTCCAAATTTCAGGTCCGTACTTCTTACGATTCTCGACAGACGGTGTACGGAACCCTAATAAAGCAATTATCAAGTTAAACAAAACAAACAAAAGCCAGCAAATTCCTATGTATTTACAATATTTAAAATATGTTTGTATTGCTTCTTTCAAACACTAATACACTCATACATAGCTCACACCAATTTATAACGCGGTGTGCATCTTAGGTAGATGATCTTACTCAAAATTTGTGATTGTATTGTGAAAAAGATTTTTACCCCCTAGCGTATAGATGTTTACACATCAAAAAATTTAGCCAATCGGTAGGATTTCATTATGAATACGGGCATTACTGATTATTGAAAATTCAATGCACCTCATCATATAATAAATCATTTAGGCACTTTATAAAAATTGTAGAAAAAAATTTTAGTAATCAGTAAAAATTTACTGGTTAAAAAATTATTTTTACTGAAATTTTAGTAGTACTCAGGGTTTCCGATTTCTGTGTAATTATCCAAAAATGGGACAAAAAATTTTTTCTTTAACTATTTTGGGAGCATGCAATTTTTTGTGTAATTTTTGTGTAATTTCGCCCCAAAATATTATACACAAGTAAATTATTTAATTAAAGATCTTCATTTTATTTAATTTAATTATTATTTTTCGAACTGTATTTGTTTCTATATTCTTATGAATAGAATAGGCCAATGTTCGCAACGCTTTTTAAGCCAAATTACATGTGATAATTATTAATGAACCAATAACATCAAAGTTAGTTGTAAATATTCTGACAACAACACATAGTTGAACGGAACAGCCAGCCGTTTTCGAAGGCCACTAAACCTTCCTCATCAGCGTTCTTCTGTGTTTTGGTCCACTGTGTGTGGTGTCAGTTGATGTAGATGTCTGCCTTATATACGAAACTTTATTGCAAATGGAATATGTGAATTGGTTTGATTCATTGCATTTCAATTTGCTCATGTGTTTTGTAATGAAGGCTCAAAGTTACCATCTCTATATTTACAACAGTCTTACCATTGTCGTTTGTTCTTTTACTAACTATGCACATGTTTGTTAATTTGCTTATTTTTGTTCTACTTAAGACAAACTTTTTTTGTTAAAACTTCCTCATCAACGTTCTTCTGTGTTTTGGTCCACTGTGTGTGGTATCAGTTGATGCATTTCAGATCCATACCTAAATCAGTACAGTTTTACTACGGACATTTCCCACAATGTGGTGATATCTTCAATAGTAAGTCAGTACAATCTCACTACTGACATTTTCGCCATATGGTCCCACAAGAACTACCTAGTCAATATTGACGAATTCTACTGGTAGATTTCGTAGGACAAGCCTGTGTTAAATGTCAAAAGTAGATAACATTAGTTGGGGTATAATTTGTCAGTAGTATTGGTGTAATCGTCAATAGATAATCAGTATAATTTTACTATTTACTTTTCCTGCAGGGTTCTTTCAAACAATACACTCATACTTTATAACGGGGTGTGCATCATCTTAGTATGATGATCTTACTAAAAATTTGTGATTGTATTGTGAAAAAGATTTTTACCCCCTAGAGTATAGATGTTTACACATAAAAAAAAAAGGTTAATGTACTATCGCCGAAATTGAGGGTGGCGTTGGCTGAAGTAGTTAGCACGTTGACTACAAAAAACCTGCAGCCTGGGCTCGAGCCCAATCTCCGACAGTCATTAAAAATAACAACACCACGCATTTTTCTGATGTGCATCAGTGTCCTTTGAATCAGTTGTTGTGGGAAAACTTCTAGTGATGCAGGCATAAGGCACTGGTCACTAAAAACTATACCGACTTCATCAGATAATAATCCTAATGTACATCAGAGCGCCCTCCTTCGTTGTGTAGCAGAATAATTGGCGAAGTAAAGTAATCAATAAAATGGCTACTAAACACAGCTTCAAAATTTAATACGCCTCATTTGACACCAGATGACGCTGCAACACTGCATTATTAAAAATGTGCAAAGAGCAGAGTTGTAAAAGAATGAAGCCTTCCTCTATCCTCTATCTCTTCCTTCACTACCTGTCTTCTCTATCACTATAATTTCCCTATCACCCTCTCTCACTATCTTCTCTTCAATTAACAGGTAACACAAAGGGATCATTGTATTGGACCCAAGTGAGCTGGACTCTAAAATTTCACACTTCCTTACCAGCAGCCTGCTAACCTAACCTAACCTAACCTATCGCCGAAATTTATTTTTATACATTTCATTAGAAGATCATGTAAAATAGCTCTGTTTAACAACAATCTCTACCCAAGAAGATAGACATGGCTACTGATGAAATGCGTGACTGCACAGAAAAATTTCGGCATTTCCCCCAGCTAGTCTAGTTTAAGTTTTCTTCTCTTCTTTAGAAAATTACATTAATTAATAAAAATATTTCATTATATAAGAATTGAAAACACTGAACTTAAGCCCGATTAAGAAAATTATTCCTGATTTACATAAATAAATGTTTATTTAACAAGATTTTAATTTTATACTCACTTTTTAGTTCTTTGCTTTTGAGGTTGCGTCGGGAAAATTTCAACAGATGGCGCGTCCGTCATTGCTGATACTATTGGCGTTTGCTGCTGACTAACATCTAAAATTATACAAAAATTTTTATTGCAGTTGAATAAATGTTTACCAGTGTTTCTTAAAATAATAAACAGTTGTTTACGGAAGAATCTTATAAAATAACAGTTTGTCAAAATATAAATTGATAATTGATAAATTTCTGAGCAATGCTTTAATATTTCTTAAGTATTATTTTAACAGTTTATATATTGTTTCTTCCAGTGTAGATTAAAAATAATCAAATACCTTTTGAAGTGCATCCGTGCAAAGTTACATACATAGATAAGTATTGTACATACGAAAGTTATATTCGAAAAGTATCTTTATTAATTCTGTTCAAAGTTGTAACAAAAAGCATTTAATTTTTGCTAATAAATCAGTGAGTGTGACCAACATAAATTTTACAAAAATGCTTGCACAGAAAAAATTATTCCCAAAAAAATTTCAAACAAACGTGTGTTTTGAAATAAAATTTAGTTTCGGTAAATATTTTTACTGTTCCAGTAAATTATTTGTTTCAATTTTGTTTCATATAAAAAAACTGTATCATTTAATTTCATTTGCTTGTGTTGGTGTTTTCCTTGCTTGTTGATTGACTCAACGTGGTCATGTGCTGATGTTGTTGTTTTCTTTAAATGCTCGTGTTGTATACGTGTGAATTCGGACAAGAAGCCGAAAAACGTCGTGGCTTGTTTTTTTTTTACTCAACAAAGTTATTTTTAGATTAGAAGAAACAAAAGAAATCATGTTTTGCGTGTATTCATTATTTGCGTATCCAAAAGCGATTTGCTCTTTAGCTGAGTGGTAAGTACGTTAGTTTATTAGTCAAGAGATTGCAGGTTCGACTCATCCCAAACACATTTGGTTTTACACAAAACAGTATGGAGTGAAAAATTCTAGTTCATGCAAATTGGTATAAAGTACATTTGTAACAAAATTGTTAAGAGAAGATTTCTGTTCCAATATAGAAATTGCATACTGTACAAAATAATTTGTTTTATTTGCTTTTCATTTTCATAAAAAAAATTTTATTGAATAAGACAATTTGTTGATTGAAAAAATCATGGTTTTTTTTTCAAACAAATTATTACAAAATTTTGTAGTTGAATTTACAAATTTCTTTGTAGGACCTAAATTGAAAAAATTAATATTTGATTCAGAGAATTTTGTGTTTGAAATGGAAAATTAGTTTTTTCTGTGTGCGTATCTATAATAAAATTATTACAAATATTGATCGTCCAGCATTCAGAGGGTACGGTTGTTTTCTTGAGATTCTCTCAATTAAACCATTCGTTCATTGCATACAAAATCAATTTGTAATTCTTCTATTTTTTTCATTCGTTTATTTAATACTTAAACCGCGTTTTAATTTATTGAATCTATTCATTGGTAAATATAAAAAAACATAGAATTAGAAAAACCTCTGCAATCATGGCACCGTGACGTGACCACCGGACAACTTCCCAATAATAAATTTTATGTATTGGGGATTATATCGATAAGACTGTGTGACAAAAATTTATGAAGTCGAAATACGTGGCATGTATTACTATTTTTCTAATAGGTATTGTCGAGTACAACAATCTGTTTTTGAAATTTTCCAACCACCCCTGGTTGAATTATCTTCAAGGTGATTCACCAGGAAGATTTATTGATGTAACTCAAGCACTTCAAAATTGGTTGCGTGGAGATGGTTACATAAAGTTGGTCTTGAGTAGAACTAAAATAAGCACATTAACAAACATATCGCACACTAAATCATAAAGAGTCACAACTCAAAAAATTTCAAATGCTGAGTAGTTGCAAACAACTGTTGATACTGTACAAATGACGCAAGTATATGACACAAAAACAAGCATAAGTTATTTTATACTATTCAAGAAGACTACATTGCAAAAGAAATTGTTGAGGTCGTTATAGATTTCTTCAATTAACTGGTTTATAAAAAAGAAAATGCACTTTTATAATTTTGATTTAGTGTGCGATATGGATAGTTAGTAAAGATAAACGACAATGGCAAGACTGTTATAAATTTTGAGACGGTAAAATTGAGGAATCAAAACAATTCAATTCACATATTCCATTTGCAATATTGGCTGAGTATATAAAGCAGAAATCTACATCAACTGACACCACACGTAGTGGACCAAACACAAAAGAACGCTGATGATGAAGGTGTAGTGGCCTCCGCAAAGAGCTAGTTATTCCGCTCTACTACGTGTTTCGTCAGAATATTTACAATTAACTTTGGTGTTATTTGTTCATTAATAATTATCACATGTAATTTGGCTTACAAAGTGATACGAGCTTCAGCCTGATTAAATTATAAAAATAATAGTAATTGAACAATGTTTTATTTAATTTTCTTTCCTATATACTAGCTTATTGATATGTCATTAAAATTTTCTACTATTAATTGTATTTCTTAATAAAATTGAGGTTATAAAATGGGTTTTATTAAAAGTATTGCTTAAGTACAAGTTCATTGTAAAAAAAGCAATGTGAGTCCGATCACAGGGGAGATGTGTAAACATCTAGTAATGAAAATTTTTTTTAAGTTATAAGTTGTACTTATGCTTTCAGTATATTTTTTTAAATTAATTAATTAAAAGTATCAAAACTTTCAATATTGTAAATACATAGGAATTTGCTGGTTTTTTTTTTATTTAATTTATTTGGTTAGTAAATGGGCACACTGCAGTATATATGTACTGCATTAAAAATTGCAGTAAGCAGTAAATTTACTGATAACTAAAAAATTCAGTAAATTTTTACTGATAATGAAATTTAATTTGCATTACCAGTAAAATCGTAGGGCCGTATTCGTAATAAAATTGTAGCAAGTGGCAAAGTTTTTTTTTGTTCTTGTTGTTGTGTACGTATTGCAATTAAAATAAATTCAGTAAAGTGCGACTTTGACTCGCGCACGAAGGGTTCCGTACATTCGGTTTTCAGCATTTTTTAATGGTTTTTTTTTTAAGTTTTTTTAACTTTTGTCGCTTTTTTCTCGTTTTGAAGTTTTGTTTTGTTTTTGAGTTTTTTTCATTTTCGCGACTTTTTTTTATTTTGGAGATTTTTTTCCATTTTGGGAATTTTTTTGTGTTCTTGGGTTTTTTTCATTTTGGCGATTTATTCATTTTGGCGATTTTTTTTTGTTTTTAGGGGTTTCTTCACTTTGGCAATTTTTTTTAATTTTGGCAATTGTTTTCCTTTTTGGCGATATTTTTCTGCTTTTGGATTTTTCATTATGGAGATTTTTTCATTTTGGCTATTTTTCCAATTTTTCGCGATTTATTTAGTCCTAGAAATTTTCATTTAATTTGGTGCTTTTTTTGTTTTGGCGATTTTTTTGTTTTTGGCGATTTTTTCCGTTTGGAGATTTTAAAATTTTTTGATTTTTTAGTTTTACCGTTTTTGAAAATTTAAAGAGTTTTGCTCTTACGGTTTCCAAGATACAGCAAGTTATCAAAATGACATAGTCAAAATTGCATTAACTGATGTAATTTTATTTTTAATTATTGCAGTCTGTATAAAAATACACTAACCTAACAAAATTCAAGTGTATATACATACATACAATTGTATATATATTACATGGGATTTTAACATTTTTCGTTGCTCGTTTTGGAACACCCTTTAACTTTTAACTCTCATGTATTTGTTGTTGTAGCGGCTAAATGTCTACACATTGTGTCCAAATTTTTTTTATTCTTTTCAACTCCAGTTCACTTATTATTAATAAGTCCAACACATTATTAATTAATCCTCGTGTATATTGCCTTAAAAATTTACTTTCAAATGAATTAGTATGATTTGTAGTAACGTGTATCTGTATCATACTACGCTAAGTACGAAATTAAGTATCGTGTATACCATGCATAATGAGGTGTGACTAGGATTTTACTCAAAATTTGTGATTGTATTGTGAAAAAGTTTGTGTTGCTTTAAACAAACTTTAAGCTAACTATTTCGCAACTAGTACTGACTGACACTTGGATTATTTGATTGATTTTTTTATTGTCATTTTCATGTAAAAAAATTACGCGATTTTTGCATAATTTTTTTCTTTTTTAAATTCTGAATAACTTTGAAACCATAAAAAATAGGTAAAAAATGATTATTAATATTTTTTAACAAAATTTTGTGGCGCGTCTTTTGGTTTATTATTTATTAAAATCGAAATAGCGGTTTTCGAGTTATAGTAAAATATATTAGTATGGCCGACTAATTTAGGGGCCAAAATTATCCACGCCCATAAAAAAAAATATCTACGTGATAGAGCAAAACTGACAGCAGATTTGAATTTAACGCATCGAAATCCATATAGTCCGCGTAATTTTATCTAAAGGACAGCCAAAAAATGTTATTTTGTTGTACAGTGTAATTGGACTAGTTGTTGCTTTGCAAGATCAAACCCAGTTAATAATGCTGTGTATGAAAATTATAAAAGCTTTTGCAAGAAAAATATGAAGATTTTTTTTAAAGGTACACACATATATGTTTGTAGTTTTTTCTTAGTTTTTGACCAGCGTTGCCACTAGTGGAAATAGAAATTACACAGCTGCAAGTCTTAAATAGTGCAAAACTAAATGAAATACTGCAAAAAAATCCAATACAAATTTTTATTTTTTTATTAGTTTGTTAGTAACTTGAAATTTAAGGCGAACTAATTTTTTAATATATAAAAATCCTACAACAAATTTAAAAATATAACACAAAATTCAATAATTCTCAAATATTTACTTCAACGAAGAATAATTTAACCACTTTCCTCTTAACATTTTGTCAAAATTTCATAAAATATCCTTTAAACTATGCGTTTGAGAATAAGGTTATCAACCTTTTTCTTTTTTTAATTTAAACTTATTTAACTATAGGTACTGAGCGATACTTATACATTCTTTAGCTTTTTAAGCATATGTACATTAGGCTTATGCAGAAATTAAAAAAATTTATAAACCGCGAAAGGCTCACTGGGTTTTAATATGCAGGAACAAATTCTAAGACAAACTGCGTTTTTACTTTTTTGATATCTTAAAAAAAAGTTCCGCACCAAATGCATTTTCTGCAGCGAAAATGTGGATTTTTTATATACAAAAAAACTCATATTTTCGTAATGACAAAAAATTTGTTGTTAATAAACCATCTACTAGTACCCGAATTTTATAGATTTTGATCCGATGATCACAAATCGGCTGTTTATTTTAAAATCCATTAATCATTACGAAAATATGAAATTTTTTTGGAATTAAAATTCCACATTTTTCCTGCATTTGGTGCAGAACTTTTTTTTAAGATATCAAAAAGTAAAAACGCAGTTTGTCTTAGCATTTTAGCCCTCATATGAAAACCCAGTGAGCCTTTGTGTTTAAAAAATACGCATAAGCCTAATGTACATATTTAAACTAAACTATTTTTTCCAATTTCTTTTTGTTATTTTAGGCTAAAAATTTGCAATTTTAAAATCGATGATATGGTATTACCTGATAACAAATTTTTGGGGTATCAGCTTTAAGCGTTTAAAAATGGTAATTTCACAATCTTTAAATTTAGAAACAGAATATCACCAGCAGAGTTTTTACTTTAAGAAATTTAATAGTTTAAGGTCTTGAGGGTATAATTTTTGATAATTTAGCTTAACAAATGAAAATCGGTTTTCATTTCAATGATTGTGCAAATTTTGGTTCTACTACATCAATAAAATTATAAAGGTCATCATGAAAGATTATTTTTTTTAATTTGTGTAATTATTTCAATATAAAAGTTACTAAAATCTTTATACATTTCATTTGTGTGTCTCGGAACAGTATTTTAAGCAGTATTTATTTCAAAAACTGCCAATCTTCAATATAATCGTAATACTTCTTTATATAATAGGTGATAATATTTAATGGCTCTCTAGTGGGAAATATCGTAAAAATTCTGGGAGTTTGCATTACGTTTATAGTAGGATGCAAGATTTCTTAGCAAATCTTCTAAACATGGTTAATATAATTTGGGCCTTATTAAAAATATTATTAGACTTTTATTAAGACTTACAGGAATATTGTTTTGTTTATATCTTTATAATACATTTTATTAGAGACATGGGGATTTCCCGCAGCCATGAAGTTTCGTCTGTAGAATTTTGTAGCACATATAACTCGATTTTGTCTTAAGTCGACTTGTTATCGCTTTATAAATGTAAATGCTATTTAAGTCAAATAGTGCAAAATTACACAAAAAAATTATGGTCCAAAAATAGTGCAAAGAACTTTATTATCACATATTTTGCACTGAGTTTACACAGAAAGTGGCAACGCTGTTTTTGACACAACAATGTTGTTTTGCTAGTGATGGCACTAAAATTAACGAAAGATGTTAGATGAAACAAAATGAGATAGGAACATCTTTTAAAGATGTAGAAAGATGTTGGTTTTTAGTACTGTGTATTTCTTATGGGAAGATGTTAACATTTTCTCAAATTGATGGTAGATGTTAGGGTAACTAGTCTTTGGAACTGTCTGCCCTTAGTACTACGTACTTTTTCGCATTCTAATAACGCTTTTAAGCTTAAATTGCTTAAGCATTTATCCTCTTAATTAATTAATACGTAAATTTTTTTTGCCTATTTGACTTGTTTTTAAGTTGTTTGAACCCGCCCTAATTGGACCTTCGAGCATTAAATTTTTTATCCTATTAATATGTCACTCTATATGTATTTTACAATTTACAACTTTCATGTTTGGGGTTTTTTATCGAGATTGTTTATTGTTTATTTTTTCTACACCTTTTTCCAATTAATTATTACTTTTTAACATTCTTTCCTTTTAGTTTTTGAAGTTATTTCATTGTAAAACTTACGAAGTTTATATTTTGTTAGTATTCTTTTATTGAAATACTTGGGTATTTTACGATTTGTAATATTTTATTCGCCTTGTAGGCTTATTATTACAAAAAAACTAAATAAATAAATAAATAATTTGATGAGCTGTACTGCTATTTCATCTGGCACAAATGACTGGTTGGTGTGGTTGATATTGCTGATATGCTAGTTCTGATATGTTGTTGTTCAACTTGTGTAAGATGAGACAGTTTTAGTTACGATTAATAGCTGGCCGGATATTTTTTTTTATTTTTAAAGAGAAGTAACACTCAGGCAATTAATGCCTACTACTATTACTAGGTGTTACCTTCTTTAGGAGAGGGATAGTGAGAGAGAAGACAGGTGGTGAAGGAAGAGATAGAGGAAAGCTTCATTCTTTCACAACTCTGCTTTTTCGCACGTTTTTGAATAATGCAGTGTTGCAGCGCCTCTCTTATGTTAAATGAGGCGTATTAATTTTTTGAAGCTGTGTCTTGTAGCCATTTTATTGATTATTTTACTTCGCCAATGATTTTGCTACACAACGAAGGAGGGCACTCTGATGTTACATTAGGATTAGTATCTGCTGAAGTCGGTATAGTTCAATGACCAGTGACTATGCCTTCATCACTTGAACTTCCCTACAACAACTGACACAAAGGGACACTAATGCACATCAGAAAAATGCGTGGTGTTGTTATTTAATGACTGTCGGATACAGGGATTGAACCCAGGACCTTCGGTTATGTGGTCAACGTGCTAACTACTTCAGCCAACGCCACCCTCAAATGATTGGATACAATCATGTTTAAGGATAGTCTGGATTAATAGTTAACAAGCCGGACCATAGTAGATTTATTGGTATAATTTCTTTTCCACAAACCGCTGTGACATTTGTAGAAGCTAGTGATGAATATATCCATTTGTTTTTATGAATTAGGGGTGTCCCATTTACATTAGTTGGAAGCTTCCTCAACATGCAATGTGGTACGGTGATATCATTGAATAAGTTGATTTCACAAGAGCACATTTTTGCACCAACATTATATTGGAGTTGCACATCGTAGCATATAAATCAGTGGTCTTCACAAAGAGAAACACACCTAAAATAAGAGTATTACACTGAAAAAAGTAATAGTCTCATTTAACTAAAATTTAAAAAAAGTTTTTTTCTTACATTCGAGAAGTAATTATTTTTTATTTTTTTTTGTTGTTAAAAAATAAGAACAAGATATATATATATATATATATATATATATATATATATATATATATTAGAAAATTATATACGGTTTTCGATTAAATTATTGAATATTTTCAGTTAAAAAAATTATATATGTGTATTATTCCTCATGAAAACTTAATGCAATTCGGGATGCTTTCTATCATAATGTCGCTTAAGATGAGATGCAAACATATTCTTTATTACCTGATTACTTAAAAGGCACTCTGCTTCCTTCAATGTGTTCAAAGAAAACAAAAAAAAGATTTTCCCACTCAACATCCCACATTTTTATTAAATATTTTGTTTTAAAATGCTGTAAAAAAGTACATATATAATTATACGAAACATAAACATTCATAAATTTATATAGCTTGTTATCAACTTTTCAGTGTATCAAAAATATTTTAGTTCTCTTTAAAAGATTTAAAACACAAAAACATCCGACACACTCCTACTCTGTTGAAAGCTTACAAGCTACTGACTGAAATGTTTGTTTCACACACATGATTATGGTTGCAATTATGATTGCCATTAAACACAATAAAAACAAAGTGTATGGATTTATTTATGAAAGATTTTATAACGTCGTTAATTTATTACAATTACTCAAGTTTTTGACAGGAAAATAAGCAAAAATAGCTTTTCATGAATTATAAAAGCAATATCACCAAATACAGTACAAGACTTAAAATAAAATATAATGTAATAAAGATTAGCAATGCAGGTAATTTTGGTACATTTTGAGAAGCCGTTTTTTTAGATTTTTTTTATTTTGAGCAATCTTGTTTGTAATATTCACGAAGAGAATAAATAAAAACCCGAACATTTTCGTTAGCTGGGTAATATGAATGAAGACCACTGATATAAATACATCCTTGCCAATTACGTCACAACCTTTCAGTTGTGTGGATGATAATGGAAAGTAGTACCGTAGAAATGAATTTATTGCTATTGTCGGACTGCATGTGTCTATTACCAGCATAGTGTTGTTTAAGGGGGTCAGAAAAGGAATTAGGTTGTAAAGCTTAAACTTTTCATGGTCAATTAAGGATAGAGTTATGCTGAACACTACATGTTCCTGAGTGAGACCGCCTTCTATTTTCACAAGTTTGTAAAATCGAGTAGCTCATCTTCAGGAACCGGTAACTCCAATGACTATGCCACAGTCATTGAGCCCGAATTTTTTGTATTTCATTTCCAGTTGAGTTGGAGTCAACAGCAATGGATTCGTTTTCTCGTGATGAGTGTCGGTCAATGCGTTCAGAATGTAAGCTTGCATTCGCTGCAGATAGTTTGCAATGAATGAGAGTTTGTTACACCCATACTGAACAAATGTACAAGCTTAAGTTGTGTTATTTCCTCTGCTAGTGTTTCTTCAGTTTTCGCGTTTTCATTTAGTTTTAACAGGAGATGGTCACATTTAAACTTAGTTGCTGTTAGACTTTCTTTGACAGTGTTTATGGTTAAATTAATAACGTAGGTGTTGTATTTTATGATGAGAAGCATATATGAATCTTTTTCTTGCAGTTTAGTTATTGTTGTTGACATTTTTTCTTGGCATGAATTTAGCATAAGTGGCTAAATTGAACATGATCTTAAAGAGTTTGGCGATGAAACTTCACACTAAAAATCATTCTAGGACTTAGAGGTGGGTTAAAATTAGGTAATGTGACCAGTTTTAATGTCAAATTGTATAGAGGAACTCGTTAACACCTAATTCAATTCCGTCACTTATGCTAACTTCATGCCAATTTTTGCTTATACGTAGGGCCGTCAAGTCTAGTATCCTAAACAATGAATGAGCGATATTTCCGACGAAGTCTGCAGCACCTCGTTTTTGACGCGGTTTGTATAATAATTTGTTATCAAGTCTCAAATCCGCTTTAACATGTCGAAGATGTTCTATTGTACTATAACACGATGCATTGTATTCCATCTTCACATACAGACGGCTCAAGGAGCTCGTTCCATGTCCTAAAAATTCTGTCTCAGCCCAGTAAGCAGATAAGTCATAGTAAACGGCCAGCTTCCATTGCATTGCAGAGATATATGTTAAGCCCACTTCTTCGAAACGAATACCCAACTTGGTGCTTCCAAAATAATTTGGAGTATAAGCAATAGTGTCAACAGTGTGATGCCTAAATTATTCCCGAATAATTTTAGACGTTTGCTCTTCGGCTCAGTGGTTTCATTGATTTCTTCATTCGGTTTGTTGTCGTCTTCTGCTTCTTCTAGACTGGCCTTAGAAGTGGTGCCAGATAATGGACCGCTCTTTTAAGGACTTCTGAAGCGATTTTGACGTCTGCCACTCTGACTATGTCGTCCTCTCCCTTATAGATTTTAATCACACTTCCGAAGGGCCATTTCATCACGGGGTAGTTAGATTCCTTAATAATGAGGTTAGTTCCGGGTTTTAAAGATTTTGATTGCTCTTTCCATTTATTGCGATATTGCAATTCGTTCAGATAGTCCCGTGACCACCTTTCCCAGAAATTGTGTTTGAGAATGGACACTAGTTTCCATCGAGTTTCCAAATTTGTCTTTGTTGATGTGACTTGTGCGTCTACTTGTGCTGTTAGCGGTTCACCAATCAGGAAATGTCCTTGAGTTAACACACCGAAGTCATGTCATTGGGGTCGTTTGACAGGGGTGAAATAGGTCTGGAGTTTAGAATCGCTTCTAAGGTAGCTATCTACGCTCCTAATTAAAAAATGCTTTGCTCATTTTACTGCCACCTCCCAAAGGCCCCTAAAATGAGGCGCCCGAAGTGGTATGAACCTGAATTGTATATTATTTTCGCTGCGTGCATTTTCAGTTGCTTCTTCTGTTTCGCTTGTATAAATTGCGGGTATTAGTTAAGACAATATATTTTTTGCGCCTACAAAGTTCGTTGCATTATCGCAATACAGGTTTTGGCAGTGCCTTCGTCGGCTAACAAACCGTTTGATAGCTCCTATAAATGCGTCAGTGATTAGATCGCTTACAAGCTCTAAGTGTACTGCCTTCGTAGAGAAGCAACAAAATATAGCAATATACGCCTTGTGTGGTCGTTTTCCTCTCACCTTGTAGTGAACGGTCATTGGACCACAGTAGTCTACTGCTGGTGTTATCCGTGTGGAAGGCAGGTTGCCCATAATTTGGTGAAATAGTGCGGGGTTGGTTTTACTGCATATTGTACAGCGATGAATCGCCGCTCTTGCCATGATCTTACCTTTTATTGGCCAAAATCGCTGTCTTACTATTCCTAGGAGAGTTTGTGCACCACAATGCTTGTTGTCTTTATGTACCATTTCATATACAGTGCAGATTCGGTTAACGCAACCAGTAGAAATTTTGAGGTGTTGCGAAAACTGTGTTTGTTGCAAAAACTGAGTAAAAATCTTATATGCCTGTTTTTTACTAAAAAGCATATTTTAAACCAAAAAAAAGGTTTATTAAAGAATCAAAGGTTAACTTTTAAAATATATGCATTTGTCACGAACTTTTTTAGTGATTGTTAATTTTTTTTATTTTACATACTTTAGTGTTTGACTAGCCGCAGTTGACATACCTTCTGTATGCAACTGAAACTCAATACTTTGTTTGAGTTATTTCTCTACACAGCCAAACTTTAATTGTGGGTAGTGCTGAGTTTACATGTTCCCACAGGTAGTTAAGTTAGCTTTAGGAAATTAGAATTAAGAATCATTAAGTTAATAAAAACATAACTAGACGGTTTTCGTTTTATTATCATCACAATACTGTTGGTTTATGAATTTTGTATTCATTGCAAAACGTTTTCACATGTATGCTACTTTCAAGTTTCTTCAGAATTTCGCTATTTTGATTTATTGTAAGTTTAACAAAATTTTACTACAGGAAATTTGTTTATTTTACTAGAACAACCACTCACAATCATTGAATTTTTTTAAACTACGTTGGCTTCAAAAACAGAATCACTACGCAAAAATTCTTTGTGATTACTAGCGGTTAATCAAAATGATTTTTGTACGTTGGCATAAGATTTCATGCGCAAAGGTTCATAGTTCTGAATTTTTTTTATAAAAATCTAAAGTAAGGAACAAAACAAAAAAGCGAATCTTAACATTGTTTGCAAAGTTGCATTAATTGAGGTCTTGTTTTTTGAAAAGCTGCGTTAACAGAGTTACCAATGTTAAGAGTTTGGGTGTTGCGAATATCGAGGTGTTGCGCTAATGGAGGGTTGCGTTAATCGAATCAGGCAATGTTTGGCCTGGGGGTCTACTGTGTAATTCGAAACGAGAGAAAAAGCTTTCGAATTTGTATGTTTATAACATGCAAATTCGAAAGCATTTTCTTTCGAATCGATTTACAGAGTAGACCCCCTGAATTTAGGTGGCCAAGCTGTTTCTTGGCCGTGTAAAAATATGGGACCATAGACCCATAAAGAGCAATCCTTGAGGTGGCTGGGTGCAATTCCTCGAGATAATCGGTTATGTGCTGTAAACCGGATCGTTTTTGAAAACGAAAATTTTTCAAAAATGAATTAACGAAACAAATTACTCTATTTGGTGACATTCGAAATTAAGTTGGAATAAAATATTTGAATGTCAATGTCAGTTGTTAATAAAAGAAATCACATTTAAAATAAAAAACAATCATTTAAAATGCCCGGCTCTAAATATTTGTCAGTGTTTTTCTTCATACAAATCATTTTTCTTCATTCTTTCAGTAAAACTGGAATCAAACGTTGAATTGTTTTTAAAACCAATTTTGTACATTTAAATGTATCAAACTGTATAATTTGGTTATAATATGGTACTACAGACCTCAAAGTATTAATGCTAATTGTTTTTTTGATGTTTCATCAGTGATTTATTGGAATAATACCACATTCTATTTACTTTCGACCAGGTATATTTACTCGATTTAAAAAAGAGAGAACACCAAAACTTTTTCTCGTTTTAGAAATTTGCTCAGATTCGGTTTACAGAACAGGGCCGAATATGTCTGCAGGATTACATTTGGTATTTTCTAGGATGATTGAAATTCGATTAGCAACAAAGGTGTTGACAGACGCTGATAAGTTTATCCAAGACATCACAATTTCCGAATCAGTCCACAACAAAACTTGGCTTGTAAACTGATGATCAGCTATTATTCTTGTAGCTAGATGTAGTTCAAGTACCGCTGCGCATATCTCCAATCGTGGAATTTATTTAGCTTTGATTGGAGCTACTCGGGACTTCGAACAAAGAATTTGTGACATGGTGGTGGTGCTTCCGATTCCACTGTTTTCCGATGACGGCTGCTTTGGAATACCAAGTCGTTTGACTAGACGCTCAGTTATACAGATTATCTGGGATCCTGAGTCAAGTAATGCACGGCATTCAATTTCTGATGAATCAGTTTTCATTTTAGCTACTGCAGTGCCAAGAATCACAGCTGATGAAGACTTTTGACTTGCTGTGCTTAAAGAAGTACCTTTTGATTTGGTTGAGCACCTTGGTGTTGCAGGGGTGCCGTTGCCTCTACAATGGTCGTTGCAGAGGTTGATGCAGCCTGTGGTTTTTCTTCATTTAATGATGAAATAACAAAAACAAAAAAACGATAGCTGATAGCCAAAGTAGCTAGTGCTATTTAAATATTATAACAAACAAAGTGTCCTTGAGGAATACTCTACATGAGTACCTCAAAAACAAGAAATTATGAAGTGAGCTCTAACGGCAGAAATACCTATTTTACTGTGAGTTCTGAAGCTCTTATTGAAAACAATAAAAATAAAAAATCTGATGATAGACTACACGTCATTTAAATCAGCGATATCATCCGCTTCGGGCTCGTCTTCATCACTTAACCAATTTATCACTATAGATAACCTTAGTCAGAAATCTAAAGTTCAAGTCGAAATGGATAGATAGACAGTTGTAAAGCGCGGGCGAACACCAAAGTCATCAAAAATCTTATCGGTTCCCAAGATATCCAGAAATATCGACGCCACATCTGTTAACCGTCAAAATCGTTTTTCAATATTGCAAGCTAATAACGACCAAGCAGCTGTATCATAAAAAAAACCTCCAAACCAAAATTAGTCTCGGCTATTGGTGCGAACTCATTTCACGTTATTCCAATAAAACGTGGTAAGATTGATGGAACGAAAATTCAAATATACGAAGAAAAAGATTTCCGCAAAATTGTTACTGAATTCGAAAAAAATAAAACAAATTTTTATATGTACCAGCTTAAGAGTGCTAAAGGTCTGCAGGTAGTATTGAAGGGCATTGATGCTGATGTTAATCCCGAAGAAGTAAAAGATGCATTCATCATAGAAGGATTTAAGGTAAAAAGTTTTACTAATATAATCAATACGGAGAAGATCCCCCAGCCTCTATTTCGTGTTGAACTGAAGCCGAATGATACACAGTTGAAAAAAACGAGACACACCCAATTTATAGCCTAAATATCTCTTATACCGAAAAATCACAGTTGAAGAGCCACATAAGCGTTCAGGTCCCGCACAGTGCCATAATTGCCAAGAATATGCAAGAATATGGCCATACCAAAACTTACTGCAATTTACCTCCAGTGTGTGTTATCTGCGGTGAACGGTACTGCTAGTTGCACTAAACCAAAAGATCAAGTAGAAAAAAAATTTAGTAATTGTGGAGGTAATCACACCGCTAACTAAAGAGGATGTCCTGTGTACTCTTTCGTCAAAAACCTAAATTAGCTCCAGCTCAATCAGCAAACGCTTTATCCACCAGTTTTTCGCAAATGAGAAAACTAGTTGCTTCCCGTGTATCGTATGCCGATGCTGCTAAGAAAAATTCTATTCCTAGACAAAATGTTTCATCACCAAATAATTCAACAAATACAAACTCAAGCTTTAATTTCAATCGCATTGAAGCTACTATTGATAATCTGGTGCAAACTATAAACAATTTTACAACAAATATGACTAGCATGATGCAAGAAATGCTGTGAATGCAGAATACCCTGATGCAAGCATTAGTTAACAAGCCATGAATACGTTAAAAATGTGTTTCTGGAAGGCAAACGGCATTCGCCAACATAAAAATGAACTTGAGCACTTCCTCACTGGAAAAAATATTGATATACGGGTATATTCTGTATTCCACACCTTTTAATTTCACGTGGAATACAGAACATACCCGATAATGTTGGTAACATATTTGCTGAGCATTTAAAATACGTATTTACCCCAAACACAGGTACTGGTGTGACCCTTAAAGTTTAAGACGCGTAATGTACAAAATCTAATTGCTGAACTCAACCCGAAGAAAGCTCCGTGTATTGATGGAATTAGTAAGCAGATGCTGATGAAGTTGCCTCGTATTGCTATTAGAATCCTGTTATTAATTTTTAATGCCATTTTACGACTGGAGTGGTCTCCAAACAGCTGCAAGCTTGCCAAGGTTAAAATGATTCCAAAGCCGGGCAAAGATCTTACCAAGGCTGAGTCATATAGGCCAATAATTTTACTGTCAACAATGTAAAACATCTTTGAAAAGTTACTCATGATAAAATTGTCCCCAATTCTAACTGATAATGGGTGCATACCGGACCATCGATTTGGTTTTAGAAGTCAGCATAGAACCATTGAACAAACTCATAGATTGGTTCAATTTATAAGAAGTTTTCAAGAAAAAAAATATTGTTCTGCACTGTTTATTGACGTTTCTCAGGCATTTGATAAAGTGTGGCATTAACGCCTTATGTTAAAATTGAAGACTTACCTCCCAATAAACATTCTAAATCTTTTGGAAAGTTACATTATTGCCCGGAAGTTCACTGTTGTGGAAGGAGAGTTTATGAGTATGCCTGAAACTATATCATCCAGTGTGCCACAGAGTATACTGGGGCCAGTTTTGTATTCAATTTATACTTGTGATATGCCTGTGAGCAGTTATATCCACACTTCTACATTTGCCGATGATACAACCTGCCTTAGAATGCACGGAAACCCTCATGAGGCATCCCGATATCTTCAGGATCATATTACCCAGCTGGAAACATGGTTAAATTTATAGAGAATAAAGGTAAACTAACAGAAGTGTGCTCAGGTAACATTTACACTACGAAAAGATACTTGTTCCCCCATTAGAATCAATAATCAAATTGTTCCTCAACATTCACATGTGAAATACCTTGGTATACATCTTGGTCGAAGTCTCACATGGAAACACCACATTGACTCTAAGCTAACGCAAATGAAGCTTAAACTAACTTAGATACATTGGTTGGTTGGTAGAAATTTGATATACAAGTCGCTTTTGAAACCGATATAGTGCTACGGAATTCAACTATGGGACACTGTTTCAGCTTCCAATATCGAGAGAATCTAACGAAGGCAGAAAAAAATTTTGCGATTGATAACATCGGCTCCATGGTATATAAAAAATTCAAATATACATCGTGATTTAAATATGCCACTAGTGATTGAAGAAACTGCAAAATATGCAGCCAAATATTTAACAAAACTCGAGTCACATCCTAATCCGCTTGCTCATAATATTTTTAATTTTACTGGAGACATCCGCCTAAAAAGAGGGATACAAGGGCTCTTATATTCAACACTCCAGATGGTACTGCGTGAAAATACTTTTTTTTTCTTTTTGATTATCACTACTTATGTATTATTTATAACTATCACTAAGTTTATGTCCGACACTGGTCAGGCCTAATAACTATATTTTAGATTTAAGATTTGAATACTTATTATTAATTCATATTGAAGATACAATAAATAAAAACATGTATAAATGAAAATATGATTTTTTACGTTGTTCAATAATTCGATTCTTAAAGCTCTTGATTAGAGAAAATCAGTTATTTTTTTCTAAACTCTTCATCAGGAACTGTAAGACACCTTCTAATTCCACTAAAGAAGCGCTATCTTTTTCCAGCAAGAAAACAAAAGATGAGTTTAGCGAACATACACAAACAAGCTTAGGCCAGTATTTAAAATTTGGTAATCAAATTACTTACTTAACATCCTATTGTTAACACATTAAAAGGTTATGAAATGTCAACTACTTTTTATACAAAGTAAGGAAATTGTTCGAATATTCGACAAAAACGATTCGATAATTTTTTATTCTAAATTGAAAATTTGTGTTAGTTCGAACAAAAATGATAAAAAGTTGTTTGAATATTCGAACAACTGATGGAAAGGCACACTAATGCACATCAGAATAATGCGTGCGTTGTTATTTAGTGACTGTTGGATACCGGGGTCAAACACAGACACGCGGTTTTGTAGCCAACGTGCCAACTAATTCAGCCAACGCCACCCTCTTTACCCAATACCTACGGAAAATATATCTGACATTGTCAATATGCAGACCTTAGATTGGGCTCTGAGAATATTCAAGCCTTATAAGTCTCAAGGACCCGACGGTATCATGCCGGCCGATATATGGAAAGTATCGAATATCATAGCCCCTAGGCTACTGAGAATTTACACCAGTTGTCTAAGAGTGTGCCATATTCCTAATAAGTAGAGGAAAGCGAGAGTGGCTTTCATTCCCAAGGCTGGTAAAAGCTCTCACACTACACCAAAGGACTTCAGACCAATAAGTCTATCATCCTTTCTTCTGAAAACATTAGAAGGGATGGTTGATCATTATGTCCGCAAAACCATTAATGGTAAGCTACTTACCTCGTATCAGCATGCATACCAAAGATGAAAGTCAACCGAATCGGCTCTACACGAGCTGGTTAGCACAATAGGGAAATCACTCTCTGTGGGGTGAATATACCTTTGTGGCTTTCGTAGATATTGAAGGGGCTTTTAATAACATTTCTCCAGATGCGATAATTGACGCATTGTCGAATTTGGGGATTAATGCAGGATTATGTAAGTGGATTCAGAATCTACTAACTCACCGCAGGAGAACTTCGGCTCTAGAAGCTTCTAGAAAATCGTGGATTATGCAGATGATGTGGCGGCATCTTTAAGGGATATTCTACAGGATGGTCTTACACATTTAACAAGATGGGCGGAGAAACGAGGGCTTGCCGTTAATCCTAATAAAACGGAACTAGTCCTCTTCTCCAGGAAATATAAGATACCTGTTTTCCGACCTATCACTCTTAATAATACGGAGATAAGTGTTCAACACTGCAAAATATGTCGGTGTTATTCTTTATTTAAAGCGTGAGTTTCAAAACTAATATTCTAGAGAGTGAAAAAAAGCAACACTTTCACTTTATGCAAAAAATCCATTGGGAAAAATTGGGGTCTTATTCCAAAAATCGTTCATTGTATTTATACTGCAATAGTACGTCCAATTCTTAAGTATGGGATCATCGTGTGATGGCCGTCCCTGGAGAAAAAGACGTACATATCTGCATATGCAAAGACTTGCATTCAGTGCTCTTCACACTACTCCTACGGATGCACTGGGAATGTTCCTTCACCTACTATCATTGGACCTAGTAGGGAAGATGGCAACGACCTCGGCAATCCGTCTTCATTGTACCTCTCTGTGGAACGGAAATGGAACCAGCCACTGTATAATACTAAATGATGAAGCTTATGGATGAAGGATTGCCCAAACCTCCTCTGCTCTACTACACGAACGTCTTTATAAAACCTGGATGGTTTCCAGAGGCTTTAGGTCTTCGTATTGCAAAGCGATTCCGGATCACTCTATATTCGCAGGGAAGAGATCCTTGCTATAAGGAAGTTGCGGATTGGTTGAAAGTGAATGTCAATTCAACGACTTTGATTACCATATACACCGATAGTTGAGCAGCTATTATGGCCCTCGAATCCCCGATTCTAAGAACAACAGCGCTCGACTGCCGATCATTTCTAAATGAGATGGCAGAGCAGTTTGATATTAGGATCACCTGGATCCCAGGGCATAGAGGCTTTGAGAGGGTAATCTAGGGCTGATGAGCTTGCTAGAATTGAGACAATCTTACAAGTTCCACCGGATTTGGAATGTGTGTAATTAACCCTACTCTCTTGGAAAATCAGACTTATGCGCAAGACAGAGGATGAAATAAAGACAAGGTGGTCACAAGAAATGATTGCGTGATCATAAGGCAGCTGCCAGGATATCGATGAAGAGGAAAGTGTAGAACATTTTCTATGAACAGTGTGTAGTGAATCTATAATTAACATAAGCACTGTAAGAATTTTATTTACTCTAAGACATTGAACTTGAATTCATTTTTTTATTTACGCTAAATATTTTTTTGTTGGTCAGCAGTAATGGATATTACGTTTTTTTTTTTGTTTGTATTAAATAATTTGTATCAAGCGAAATTGTAACATGAATACTGTGTGAAGCAAACTGTTGGCATAAAACAATTTATAATGTGAAATTAAATTGAAATTTTTGGTATTGATTTGTTGCTGGGTTTGATAACCAGAAATTTGTCAAGATTGCAAAGTTCCGTGGGAACAGTAAATCTACCATTGGTTTGTTGTATTGCCACATTAATGCTGACCCTTAGAATAAGTTAGTATATAAGTTAGTGATTTTGTAAATAAAATTTAGAAATAATTGATCAAGCAATCAAGTGAGATCTTTCATTTCTCTATCAAGATCGGCACTTCTGGTGCTGAAGAAAAGCGGCTGCAGAGCTCAGTAATACTGAAAAATTAATAAACAACTTAAACACACTATTTCCAATAAACTATTTAAATACACCATAAGCAAGGTTGGCAAACGGTATCGTAAAAATACCGATACCGATTCAAATACCGCTAAAATTTGATACCGGTATCGTTACCGATACCGAAATCAATTTCGGTTAGAAAATACCGGTATCCAGACTACCGTTTACGTCTATACCGGTACGTACCGGTATACCGATTCCGGCCAAAAAAAATGATAGTTGAGTTGTAGTTGCCAAATTTTTATTATGTATTACAACTTTTTTCACCATGAGACAACTGCTTTTTATCAGTTGTATTTTGGTTTTTATTTCGACCATTGTGTTCGTTTTGCTTTACTATTCCAGACGCCAACCAATCCCATTTGTCAACCAATATTATTGCCATGTTCATAAAACATAGAATCTCAAGAAAAATAGCAAGGCCAAAACTAAAAATAATTAAAATGTTTTGTAATGGATAGTATGGTTTCAAAAAATATAGCATAGATAAGAACCTTTGTTTTTCGTGCATTGTTTCGAAGTCAACTAAAATTAGCAGTTTCAATCCAACTTAGTTGAGCTGTAAACCATAATATGGGCAAAAATATATTTCAATTAACTTTCTTTCTTTGGTGTTGGTCTTGTTTATACACTTCACCGTAATATATAAGCTTGGTAGAGAAGAAACTTCTAAACTTTTATATTTGAAGTTAAAGATTCCTCTCTTGAGGTGAAGAAAAGTACTTTTTTGTACCAATTTTGTACTCTGTAGCTCGTTTCTGTATTTCTCGCATCGTAAAATTTCCCGCATGAAACGAGGGAATCGTAACAAAAACATTGTAAATTGAAAGAAAAAATTGCTTTTCTCACATAAGTGTTTCTGTATATTTAGTTTGCGAGAACTATCAGTCATTTGAATAAATTTCCAGCAATTATTGGAAGGATGTGAAAAAAGTGTTTCTGTAATATTTTGTGAAAACTTTCTCGCAAGAACTGTCAAAACAATTCGCATTTTGAATTGGTGCGAGAACAACGAAATGTGAACAAAAACATATGAATTTTTTTAATTTGTGTGTAAAAATATGAAAAATAATTTAGTCGAAAAGATATGCAAAGAATTGTTGAACTAAAATAATTATTAACGAGTCGATATGACAATGTTTATTTAGAATTTATTTTGTATTATATTCTTATGTAGAGACAATTGATAGATAAAACTTATTTCAAGCATTTTACATTCACTTTATATTCATTTTCATTATATTATTTTCATTTTCTTGAAAATTACCTAATTTTTCTTTGTTATTGAATAATATTTTTGTTACATTTTGTTTTCATTTGACACTTGATTACTGGAAATATTCCAGTGAAAACAGATTCAGTGTTGTCCGTTTTCACATTCAAATACAGAATGTGATGGAATTTTGTGTTTCACACTTCATGTGAGAAATTTTGCTATGCGAGATATACAGAAACGAGATACTGTGTTTATATATGTACATCTATTAAATTGTACTTTCATCATCCTGGAAGCTTAAATACACCGAAAACGTATAAATAGAACGCGAAATACATCATACAGGTAGTTATTTAACAAAAAGTCTCCTAAAAATATTTAAAACATTCCTGCGAATTACTCTTATTCAATTATGTTTTATAAACAAAGTTGTAAACAATATAGGTCCAGTACAAAAATATTGTTTTTACCTATAATTGAAGATTTTGGAGGTGTCTGGAATATTTCAAATACAATTTGTATTATTATACTCGACAATACCTAGCAGAAAAATAGTAACACGTCCCAGGTATTTCGATTTCTTCAAAATTTGTCACACAGTGTAATATAACAGTATAGACAAAACTTTTATTTTTACTATTTTGTTTAATTAACCAAAATGTATACTTTTTATATGTAAAGTTTGAACTGCAGTCTCCTTGTTCCACTTTTTTAATAAACTATTTTCTAATAATAGTATAAAATATATATAGAAACAAATAATTTTATACGCTTTTATATGAGTACATATGTATGTTAATGTAAAAATACTCCCTTTTTGAAGTAATTTAATAAAAAAAAGATTTTTTATTATTTCCATTGCCTGAAATAATAAATTTATCAGTAATATCGGTATACCGGTATTATAAACTCGATAACGGTATGTACCGGTAATACCGATACCGAAATAAAAAAAATACCGATACCGCTACCGATACCGAAATTTAAAAAATAATTGTACCGGTATCAATACCGATACCGTTATTTTTTTCGGTTTCCAACCTTGACCATAAGTGAACAGTGATCTGGACTCGCAAGAAAGAGAATGGTCACAATGGGCGCTCTTGAGTTCAGGGAAGTTTCTGACGTTGCTAGTGTTAAATTGCAACGTATTAGTAGCTTTATTTTAAGCTCTGGTTGGTTCGACGGTGGGGACTCCGCATAAACAGTCTCCGTAGTATGACACTGGACCAAAACGGTCTAAGTGAGTCCGGGTTTCTGACTGCCATCCTACCTAACAAAGCCTACGGCATAGACCTTAAATAAGCTAATACCGACTGCTAGTGGTGGTTTGTAAATAGGGCCCCAGTCGTCGTTATCAATTTACTGTAAGAAAACAAATTCGGAGCGACAAGGCCTCTGCAGTTGATGAAGCGACAATAAACTTAGGGAAGAAAGTAGCCAATCCAAGAATGATCATTAAGCATTCCCAGCCACACAAGACGCACAAGGTCTCCGCATCATCAGACCTAGTAAGAGAAAAATATCCCTCTGAAGTACATAAGAATGTCGCCGAATTAAACGATGGCATAGCCAAACGCACCACGAAAAGGACGAAACTTTTGGGAACGCGACGAAGGAAAGCGGGCAACGAGAGATAAATTAAGGAAGTTAACGGGATGTTCCGAAGGAAAATGATTCCTCTACACCCATCCCAAAATTAAATACAAGAGAACTCGGTCTCCGCAGGAACATTATTAAAAAGTAATCAAAATTATTCAGCAAATGGTAATCATCAAATCCCTTACCTCATCGGAGGGCAATTCGGGGAAATCTTCATCATTAAAATCGCTTAAGAGTAAAGCAGACGAAAAGAGTGCCCAGGATCAGCCGAAGGAAAAAAATATTGAGGACATAGTAGAATACGTCCTATCATCCGATGAGAATGCTCCACAAATCCATGTCCAGAGTACCAAGTTTATCAGGGACGTGATGTACCTACAACTGTTGTCAGACTCCTCTGTAGATATACTATTAAAACTTACAAAAAGCATCAAAACTCCATGGGAAAGCAGTAGTATGTCCCTAATAAAGAAGGCCGACAAACGCTTCCTTTTACACAAAGCGCGGTCATATATTTCAAAGTCGGCAAAAAAACCCATTAGATATTCTGCGCATTAGATTAGCTTAGGAAGTGTGGTGCTACACCGCACCACCACTAGGAGACCCAACTGATTCCATTGTGATTCCCTTCTATTGCCCTTTACTGGTAATATTTACCCCTCCCATTAACAGCTAGAAGTGATCCTATTACCCGTCATTAAGCCACCGAATCCCCATGATGAAGACCCTGATGTCCTCTAGTTTACACATCCCGATATCAGTAATGCTTTCATGGAAACGTCTGCTCAGCCATCTAAGCCTATGACGTTGCAGCTTCGAGCAGTGACAGATAATATGGCCCTTATTATGAGTTGCATTCGATTTTCGATCTTCTCTGGATATCGAACATCGAAAATCGAATGTTCAATTCATATTATAAGCATCGAAAATTTCGTTGAACAACAAATTTTCTATCGAACAGAATTTAGCTTTCGATGAAGTATTTTAATATAAAAATTATTATAAACGATTGTTTTTAATTTTTAGGTAAAGTTGTTGCAAATTTTAAAAATTACTTTTAGTGATATTAACAATAAAGACATTCTTTGTCGAATGCTCGTCATAATACAAAATGAAAATTCGTTCGATAAGTACTTTCGACTACAGTCGAAGATCGAAAGTTGCTCGTAATTAGGGCCTATGTTCAATGGATTCTGGTTCCTCTTCATCCCCGCACATCCTACAAAAATCTGTAGTGCCAGTTTCCCAAATGCTGGTTCTTGCTCTGTAAACGAGCCTATCATGATTCGCATCGCCTTACTATCCATGTCCAGTAGCAGTTTGAATCTTCCTAAGTCAAGTTTGGGCCAAAAGCCCCTCGAGTCTCTACAATCCTCCCTACTTCGCCATGAACCGTTAATCCTGCTTTCTACCCAATTACTGAGTTCCCTATAGTAATGACCTATCGGTAATTTCACCTATCTGTCCGTCATTCTCTCATCTAATGCCGACCCTATTTTTGCCAGCTCATCGGCAGTTTCATTTCCCTCAACACTGCTGTAGCCATGAACCCAACATAGTCTGACACTATATTTATCCATAAGCAAGTTGAGGGCTTTCTTACAGTCACTAACAAGTTTCGATTTGACATTGTATCCCTTCAAAGCTTTTAGCGCTGCCTGGCTGTCAACAGATCAGATTAAGATTCTCGAAAAACAGCCAAGGCCAAACAGGAGGGAGGAGTCTGAGATTAAGAAGACTCCATATTAAAATGATACTGCTTTTGGATATTAACCTTCATCGGAGTAAAAGGGCAACTCAAATCCTGATGAAGAAAGTAATAAAAGGTAACAAATATGTAGTTCTCATACAAGAACCCTGGACAGTTAAAAACAAGGTTTATCCCTTTCAGACCTGAACATTATTTTGTGTATAAATTTCTTTGAATCACCAATATCAAAATAATTCTTTAGTTTTGAGGCTAAAGTTTGCCTAGAGAAGCGTTCTCAAAGGTCATTTTTTGTGAAAAGAACATCACACAATTGTGTCATCTATGTCATAACATGTAAAAAAATGTTCTGAATTATATTAAAAATATTTTATTCGTTTATTATCTAATGTGATGTTTTAACCTTAAAAGTATTCAGATCATTACATTAAAAATATTAAATAAACCAAATATTTTATAAAAATTATTAGTCAAAAAACAAAGAAACAAAAAATTTAATACAGTTTGAAATCAATGAAAATGTAGACATAATTTATTAGATAATTTAAAATTTTGAACGATATTTCTGGAAGCAGTCTTTGTTTTTTGTTAAGTGAAGTGTTACTTTATATATTTGACATCGTCCTCTGGACTGACAGCCGCAACTATTGCAACATACTCTTGGTCGATCGTCAGATCAAATGGTGATTGTAGCGATCAAATCTAATATCGTCAGTTGCAGTATGTTATGTAAATGCTTAGAAAATGTTCAACATTCCCAGAAACCTCAAAGAAGACTCTAACCCTATCCCTATCCCCATTTTGAAAGTTAAAAAATACTACACTTTACGACTAGGTAATCCAAGAAGCTTGCGTTCTTTTCTGTATTCCATTCAAGTGTTAGCTATATATCGCTAGATCACGAAAAAGGAAAAATACTTTGACAATACATTTCTTAGTTTTTATTTTAATCCTCTAATACTCCAGCATTTGGTCGCATAAATTAACCATAGCCTTAAAAGCGTTTTAATTTTAATAACTGCTGATACTTGGCCCGGGCAACGGTGCTTAAGATTTTTGTTCCATCTTTAGATTTTACCAACAGGATCTTTGCCAGACATATTTGAGGAAACTATTGCCATTTTTGCGTCCTTCCAGCTATAAACAAATAAGTGTTCATTTGCCAATTGGCAAATATCATTCCGGTCCATATTTTTGTCTAAATAAAATTTAACTCTTTCTGTTGTGCTAGTGCTAGTGCTAGATAACCCATATGGTGCAACTAGTGGAATTACTGTAAAAAATCTATCGAAATATACATGCCTGTCCTTTGATTCAAAATTTTGAAATGTTCCAGCTCCCTGAAAAACTTTAAAGTCAACTACGATACCATCAAAAGTTGAGCATAACATATTTGAAATCCAAATGTTCTTGGCTTTGAGCTAATAACTTGTCGTGCAGTACACCTCCCATTAAAGGAAATGAATCATTTGTTCATCAATTGAATAATTTGTGATCTCAGTTGACAATTCGTTTCACCATTTTCTAACTATTTTGATGACTAATTGAACTCTCTCCATACATCGTTTATTTGTCGAGTATGGTTCGGAATAGTCTGAAAAGTGCATGTTTAGTTTCCAGGAATTTATCACTGTACATGGAGTTAAATAAGGTGGGAACTCTATATTTGTAGGACCAGTACATCTTGATCGCGCATTCGCAGAACCGTTTAATGCCCGAAGCTATATAGCTCACTTCCTGACCACTCTACTTATACACATTTAAGTATACTAAGTAACGTCTTCATAATAGGTTTTTAGAAACTATATATTTAGATATTCTAGAAGAGGTTTGTCTATGATTTCTTGTCGATAACCCTCTCACTACTCGGAAATGAAACACTATGTTATATCTGAGGAGTTTAATTTTTCAGTCGGTCTATCTGGCTTGATATTGGTAGACTCCCACTTGCGAATATTTCCAATGCTTTCATTACTTTCTTCTTGTGCATTTTCATCTAAAGCAGCTACGTCCAAACACACATACACTGATGTTTTAATTTGAGGTAAACAGCTTTGAAAGCTCTTAAATTTGTCTTATGTCTTTGCAAAGTAAGAGCAAGCATTGCTGTCAGCTGTGTTGTTGTTGTGGATATTGTACTCTCGTCGGTGTGAAAGCACAAAAGCTCTTTATAAAAGTTTGCACATTGTGTATATGGGTTGGACGTAGCTGATCTAAAGGGATCCAGGTTTCGTCAGCAGCATTATCATCGTCGCAAAGTCAACATCAGATAACACAAACGTGAGCATAAAACAAAATGTCATCTTGTGCCTGATCAACACAATTGTGCTATCTGAATCTCCTTGAACGCTGCCTACTTATGAACAATATCACCAGTAATACACTGAATTGTTGCAAAATCTCATTTTGCAGGTACCACCAGTAATTTTGAGAGCTTATATTAAAACTATTTTACAAAAACACACACGTTGTGGACGCATGTCTACACTCCTTGAAAGACACAATCAAACTGAAGCTGTATTTTTTTTATGCTGTTTTGTTTTTGTTTGTCTTATTTTTTGCGAAAGAAACAAGACCTCACAATCACTGCTTGCCGCTTAATAGACAAAAAATTATTTTTTAAAGTAGTTTGCGGTCAATCAAGGCAGATCGCACAATCGATTAAGCTAGGTCTGAAAGGTTTATGATCTCAACGACTATAATTGTCCACCCCCAGATCATTTATCAAGATCAGACGCCAGAACATTAATATACTGTAGTCAGAATATGCTGATGTCATCAGACTATCTCACCACAACACTACCACCAACATCGCATTAAAGGTGCATCATCTCATCCGTCAGAAATAAAGGCAGGAATATTTATGCTGTGACGTCTGACGGCAACTCGCATCATCTCTCTTGTTGTAGCTCCAGTAACAATAAAGGAGGTGATACGTTATTTGCATTCATACATGAAAATAACGTTTTTACCTCAAGTAAAGAGAATAAACCAAAATTTATTAACAGAGGTTCAATAACCGTATGTTCAGAAAAATTAATTGATGAGATTCGCGATTTGCACGTCCGAGTTGTATTCCTTCTCGCAACATCGATACCTTTTCATACCGATCTCCCTCCTCCAAACCCTATAACGTGTAAAAGTAAGTCCAAAACTGACTGATCAAGATTCAGGTCTGGTCAAGTCTACAATACAAACTCGAAAAATACTCAGCTAAGATGTTAAAGAAACCTTTCGAGTACTATCCACTCCGTAATATGCAAATCGCGAAAGAAAAATTTTGGGATTTGATTTGATGATGAGACCTACGGATGAACCCAAATCAGTTATGCTGCCAATTGAACTTTACGTGACCTAACATTCCTGTTACTTTGGGAACTATTAAAATACATTATACATTTAGGAACATCTTTGGCTGAAGTAGTTCGCAATTTGACTACAAAACCGAAGGTCCTGGGTCCGACCACGGTCTCCAAGTCTTTAAACAACACCACGAATTTTCCTGATGTGCATTAGTGTCCCTTTGTATCAGTTGTTGTAGGAAAGTTCAAGTGATAAAGGCATATAGACTGGTCACTGAACTACACTGGCTTCAGCGGATACTAATCCTAATGTAACATCAGAGCGCCCTCCTTCGTGGCTATTAACCGAAAATTTAAAACTTAACCAGAGGCGCTGCAACACGACATTATTAATAAACTAGGTAACACCTAGTAATAGTAGTAGGCACTCATTGCCTGAGTGTTACATCTCTTAAAAAAAATAGAATCGCATAAAATACGTTCATACATGCAGAAAGCGGCACAATATAGCTAGATATGGAATTAAACACCTGTTCGCTTTCTAATATACAAGTTTTTATATGTTAAGATTAATTAAGCAAATAATTTGATATATATGTATGTGTGTACCTTTAAAGTTTCTTTCAACCGTATGAATTGTACCACCAGCAATTTGATGTGTAGACGTTTCAATCGCTTGCACGATGTCCGTATGTGATTTTGTTATTTCAGGTAATTGTTCATCTGATTTGACAGATGCAGAAAATGACGTTGAGGAAGCGATTTCCATGTCTTGCGATGAATCCACATTCACTACGGATGTAGATGACATTGCTGTTACTGATGGACTTCCGGGTATTGTGTTGGTCGGTTCATTCTAAAAAAAAAAGATTCATAAAAACATTTTCAGCAACGCTTGATAAATTTCCACTTAATCTTAAAACTATTTACCTTATCGATGTCTAAGTCATCTAAAATGTTTCTATTTGTGATAGGGTGAATGATTTGCAGCGCGTGAGAGCGTAGCTTTCCCTTTGTTTGGGGCGGATTTTGTGGCTGCTGCTGAGCAGGCGCATGTGGCATACCAACTAATGGGGCCACTCCAACAGGTGGAGCTGCTGTTGTATTGGCAACACTTAATACGCCACTGGCTGCCACTGGAGCTACGCCTAAAGGCATCTGACCCTGATTGCCAGTTGCTGTGGGACCGCTGACCGATCCGCCAGGCTGCACTGCCATACCACTACCTAAGCCAACACCTACCCCCGGATTAACTGTTGCACGTTGTTGTTGCGGTGGCTGTTGGACATAGCATGGATAATACATATGAGGATAAAATTGAGGTGAATATTGACACTGCTGTAACTGCGGCGTACGAGTTGCATATGGGGCGGTAAACTGTCCTAATACAACGCTTTGATGCACTGTAGGATACATAGGCGTAGAATGGACATATCTGCTTCTTGGTGCGGGATTTGAGGGATTTTGTCTATAAATGTTGCCAGCAGCAGGCTGATTTGCTCTAACTGTGGAATTGTTGGCCGCATTTTGCGGAACATACTGAAAAAAGTGTTCAGTTTTATAAAGTTTCTCACAATTATTTAGCGAAATATATATACATATATGTATATACACATGTAACAGTGATAATAATAGATCAATGTTGACAACATTATCAGTAAAATACTTGTAACATTTTATTTATTTATTTATTTTTTCGTCCTTATAAGCTTTATTTTTACTGAATTGAAAATATGTAAATAAATAAAGTAATTTTTACTAAAAGGTACTTTTTAGGAAAAAGTATTTTTTTTAGAAATTTGTACTTTTTAGAAAAAATTACATTTTGAAGAAAGTACTTTCTGGAAAAGGTACATCTTAAAGAAAATACTTTCTGGAACAGGTATTTTTTTCAATAAGTACTTTCTTCAAAATGTAAATTTTTCTAAAAAGGATTTGTTCCAAAAAGTACTTTTCAGTCTTTTTTCCAAAACGTACCTTTTCCAGCAAGTACTTTCTTTAAAATGTACCTTTTTCTAAAAAGGACTTATTCCAAAAAGTACACTTTTCTAAAAGTCCTTTTCCAAAAATTACTTTTTCCAAAAAGTGCTTTCTTCAAGAAGTACCTTTTTCTAAAAAGGAACTTTCACAAAATGTACCCTTTTCAAGAAGTACTTTCTTCAAAAAGTACCTTTTCCAAAAACCGCTTTTTGAAGAAATTACCTTTTTCGATAAACTACTCATTTTTTTTGCTTACTTTTCTTAAATAAGTTATTTTCCTAAAAAGCACTTTTTAAAGAAATGAAAAGCCATTTAAACTACCCTTTTAAGTATATTATTTTTCTTACATTGGAAGAGTACTATGTATTTTTATAAATGACCATTCTCAAAAGGTACATCTCTCAAAAAGTAAATTATTCAAAAGTTTTCATATCCCGCTTTTTCAAATATTATATCTTCAAAAATTACATTTTCAAAAAAGAAGTACAATTTCCCAAATGCACCCACCGTTTCAAAAAAAAGTGCTGTTTCCAAAAAGAATATTAAAAAAGTAACATTTTTTAAAGTACTTTTTTTCGAAAAGTACCTGTTTTGAAAGCATTTTTTGAAGAGTACCAAATTACCATTCACAGTAACCCTTTAATGCCAATGATCAACAACAGACTATATGACTTAATTATAGTTAACTCAGATTTAAAATGTTGCAATTATATGAATTCTCCGGAATTTTAAATTTTGAAGGCCGTTTCCCACATTTCCTTTTTTAGTACCTTATTTGGTCCCTTCAAAAAAGCATACATTTTATTATTCCAGCTTCCACTGACCGGTAGGAAAGTCATAGTAAATTATTTTTACATATGTCATATGTACCATATCATTAACAAAAAAGTACCGTAAACGGGTACGACTTTACCCCTTGCGAATTTTCAGAAAGTGCCACAACACATTCGAGATTCTGTATAGAAGAAAAAAACCGCGTCAAAAAGCTTTCTGCTATATTCAATAATTTGAAAGATATGTCGTGTGCAAAAAGGTACTAAAATTCAGTTTTCACCCTTTTTAACTCCTAAAAGCACACATATGGAAAAAAGTACTAGAAATGTGTCGGCTTATTTTTTTTTAGCAGCATTCGTTTGCCAAGATTCAGCTCTCTAGCTATAGTCGTTTGGGCTGGGCGATGATGAATCAGTCAGTCAGTCACTCAATAACCTTATACACAGAGGGTACCAGAGTTGTAGAAAGTGACTTATAAAAAATATAAAATCATTTGTGGCGCAGGTTCTGCGAGAAAGTGACAATAATAGAATATTTGTAATTAGTATGTTAACAAAATAATCAAAACAAACTAGAGAAAATCTGTGTTTTGTGAAATGAACACGTGTACATACATACATACATACATACATACACATTTACAAAATGAAATTAATGAATTAGTTCCATTGAATTAAACAGAATGTGAAAAAAGTTATCTATATAATAGGCGAACACGTATTTTGTACTCCCTTTTACGCCGGAACTACTGCACCGATTTTGGAAAGATTTATATCATTTTAAAGGAATTTATTGAAATCGGTTTAGTATTTTGGGAGCTATAAGCGTTTAAAGTTGCTACTACTACATGCAAACATAGTACACACGCATTTGTTGGCTTACACTGTGTGTGTGTGTGTATATTTGTGTAGTATTTTTCTTGCTAATCCATTTTTTTTTTCTTATATGTTATTGTATGAAAGCCATAAAACTTAAAAGAAGAGAGTTCAATAAATTGAATTAGGTTTAATAAAGAGATTTTGTTTCTGTTTAGAATACGGACGATTGTGTCGTCCGTTTGGTATATCTAGTTGGTATTAAAAAGCGATTAAAATTTGGTTGCAAATGATTTAACTTTAAGCATTTTCATTGAAAAATTTTTAATGCTACCTTTTGCTTACAAAACTCACACAGCGAATGAGACCAAAAAGTATAAAATTAACACACATTTCAACAAGTAAACGAAGTAAGCAATTTAATGAAAGAATTTGTTGTGTTGAATAAAAAAACAGAATGCGAAAAGGCTTATTACTTTTAAAAAGGAAATTAAAAATTTATTTAAAATGATTGCAGATTTCAAATAAAAGCTGCTGTTCAAGTAAAAGCTTTAACACAAATATTAATTTTTACCATTTATTTACAAAAATCGCCAAGGGAATGAGGTTACGAAGTATAAAATTAATATCAGCTAAAAAAAATATCACTACGAAAGAAGGTTTAAAGAAGACGCAGTGACAGAGTGAACGAGACCTCCGAAAACTAGAGTTTTTCTTTTCCTGGACTTTTTCATTTCCCGGGAAAGCGGGAATGACTTTTCGGTTTCCCGGGAATTCCCGCCCAGTACAAATCAATAGAATATATTTTTTAATTTAATTCATTTCAATAAAAAACAAATTATAATCCATGAGATCGATTAAACAATAACGTTTTATTAAGGTGTAGAAAAATAGAATAGAATCATATCGAATATAATTTATTTGCTGGGTTTTGTATAAGTCTCTAAGCCTACTATGCTTATTTATCTTTTGTTATTTTCAATAATATTATTATTTGTGAATTCTCAAATAGTTTTTGAAAGTCTGTGCATAAGATAATAGTTTTTTGACTGTTTAAAATGTGTGGTTGAAGTCTGTATTTATTTATTTATTTTATTTATTTATTTAAATATATTTTGTAATACAGTAAGCCTGCAAGGCCAAAATCGTATTACTAGAGTACATTTCTATGGCTAAAATTATATACAATAGTTATCAGAAAAATAAATATATAACAATAAATGTGAATTTCTTTAGCATATACGTAAACAAAAAAGAATTTGTATAAATATATGTATTATTATATCAGAACAAAATAAGATATAAATGGTCAGGAAGTACATCTTTGAAAAAAAGGGCGAGCGGTGTGTTTGTATACCAATTAGTACATATCGGTGAAAAACGTAGATATAGTAGAAAAAAAAATAATTAAAAAAAAAACAGATACTTGCAGATGTCTTTACATATTTAAAATAAAATAAAGACTTGGTAATGTACTAGAGTTTTTCTTTTCCCCGACTTTTTCATTTCCCGGGAAAGCGGGAAAGATTTTTCGGTTTCCCGGGAAATTCCGGGAATTCCCACCCAGTACAAAACAATACGAACTATTTTTAAATGTAATCTATTTCAACAAAAACAAATTATAATTCATGAAAACGATTAAATAATAACGTTTTATGCACACATTAGTCAAAAAACAATAGCGTTTCCGTTCTTTATATAATAGTAATACATAGATACCAATATTATAAAAAAAAATTATACGAGTATTATTAAAAAAAATATTACAAAATATCCCCCTTATGAAAAAATCATTGTTAAACTTAAAGTTGGTTTAACAAACGAATTTTGTATGGCAAAACCAGTTTTAACGCATGCTTTAACTTTAACAATTGTTTTTGCATAAGGGCATATTTCTTTGGAAATAGGACTTTAGCTTATTGTTAATGCTGTTAACCGCACTATTTACCAAATTAAATCTGTAATTATTTGTATTTTTTTATTTCCTTGCTCATTTCTGTTTTTTACTTATATGAATTGTTGTATAATTAAATTTTGAACGTCGCGTTCTGCTTTTTACAAATAAACGCATCTAAATCTCAGAGCGAATGCGTGTCATATGTAAGAACGGCCTTAGTTGTTGTAAAGCTTTAGCTATTGTGATATTGCCATCACCTTATTATTGCACCATCGCATACATAAAGTGAATAACGACACTCATCAAGGAATGTGTAAATACATATTAAGTTGCCATAACAAAATCAAAAAATCCCGGGAATTCCCGCACAAATTTTCCGGGATTTCTTTCCCGGAAAATGTGCGGGATCCCGGGAAATTTTTCCCGGGAAATCCCGTATGAAAAACACTATAATGTACATATGTATATTCAGTATTCTAACGACTGAAAGTAGTTAAAAATACCTTTTTTTTTAAATTACATGAGTTGGAGAAAGATCGCAATGCACATGGTAACGTATGCCAAGATCTAGCAATCCTTACAAAAAACGAGCGCTCAAAAATAGAGTTGCTTATTAACGAAATGATAATTTGGGTATTTCTTGCAGATCTCGTAAAAGAGAATTTATTATAGAGATAATTGGGAGTTCCATATTTCATAACTTTAAAAAAAAAAACAACAAATTTCTGAAATGACAACCAAGAAAATTTTTAACGAAAATAGTTGTATGATCACGATATGTAATACCGTAAACGAATCTAACAATTCTTTTTACTATTTGTTCAATTTTGCGTATATTATATACGAGTGTACCAGAGTACACTTCGATACAATAGTTTAAATGTGAAATCAATAGACTATGAGCAAGCATGTACCTGACTCTAGTTGGTAAAAACAAACCGCAATGATAAAGTTTTCTAAGTCCATACATAATTCGGGAAGATAGGGTATCTATATGCTCGTCAAAGTTGAGATATTGATCGATAATAACGCCGAGGCACTTAATAGATTGCACATAAGAAACTTCAATGTTATTTATTTTAATAATTGGATTGGGTGCGATTCGAATTTTTGTACGGCAAATAATGGCTTTAGTCTTATTGGGGTTAATCAAAAAAGAGTTAAGTGTCATCCAATTATATAGTTTTTGGAGAGTAGAATTAATAACTGCTTCAAGGACATCAGGAAAGTCTTTACAATTTCCAAATAGTAACTGAATGTCGTCAGCAAAAATAAAGGGTCTAACCATGTATGAATCAAAACAATCAATGCCTTGGGGTACCCCATAATAGACGGGTATAACATCCGATGTAACGGAACTTATTAGTTTGCAGGCCATTATTGAGAAATTGAACTTGTCCCTCAATTTGCGAATGATAGTATTATGATCCAAACGATCAAAAGCCTTGGAAAGATCAAGTGAAACCATAACGCAATTTCTGCCTTCGTTTAAGTGTTCCCTAACGGTGTCAGTAATACTCAAAAGCATACCGGAAGTATTGTGTTTGTCTCTATAAGCGTATTGAGAAGATGAAATTAGGTTTCCCTGGGATATGTAATGTAAAATTTGAGACTTTAAAATATGTTCAATTATCTTAGAAATTGCGGGTAATATACTAATGGGTCGAAAGCTATTTTCAGAGTCCTTTTTAGGTATTGGAACGACGCCAGTAAATTTCCATTGATTAGGATACGTGGACGTGACAATCATAGTATTAAAAAGATTTAATAAGGGCGCAACAATGAAAGGGAAAACTAGTTTGATAAACTTAATAGGAAATCCATCAGTTCCTAAGGAATTAGATTTAATTTTCTGCAAAGCAATATATATATCGTCTTCGTATATGTTTTGAAAAGAAAAACCATCAAGTTTACCGCCGAAGTTTCCAAAGTCAAAAGAAGGAGGAACAACATTACTAGAAGCAAAAGACTTGTTAAGCTCATTAACATTTACGTTAGAATCATAAACATTTCTGTTCTTTGATTTGTTTAGCGCCGTCGAACAATCTCATATGATGCTGTCTCCTTAACTTTCGAATTAGAGATTTAAGCTTGTTTCTTAGGATAGAATAGGTTTTGCGGTTTTCTTCAGTTTTATCGTTTCTAAAAACTTCATATGCACTATCACGAGCATATCTGGCAATGATAACCTCCCTATTTTTCATCCAGGGCTCAATGCGGTCCTTAACCTTAAAACGTACAATCGGAACAAGTTCAAACAACTCAGACAAAAGTATGTTAAGAAAGTTTGTTTTAACGTTCACATCATTGCTATTGTAGAAAGAAGAAAAGTCGAAAAGATTTACATGTGACTCAACAAGGCCAAAGTCCAAGTTATCAAAATTTCTATATTGAACATATCTATTATTATCAGTTGTTAACGAGATGTTTATAGAAGCATAAATTAACGCATGGTGAGATTGAAGGAAAGGGACAATTCCTTGACCAGACAAAATGATGTCCGAAACATTATCAACAAGGAAAAAATCTATTAAAGATGTAGTGTTATGGCTGACATCCCAATGTGTAGGTAGGGAGTTATGTACATAAGAGAGGCCTAATCTATTACATAAAGACCTTAGTTCCGACGATTTTGTTTGTTCAAATAAGTTACAATTGAAATCACCCATTAAAAGTATGTTGGTGTAACGTGTAAGAATACCACCAAAAGCTTCTTCCATGGGGAAGATATACAACACCTACTAATAAAGTAACATTATTAGACAGTATCTCAATGAATAAAGGCTCGCATATGTTGTAGATTTGAAGAAAAAACAGTTTTATACTTAATGCCCCTTTCGATTAAAATTCCAACACCTCCGGCCCTAGTAGGATAGGGCCTATCACTGCGACATAACGTATAGCCGGGTACCTGAACAGACATATCTGGCTTCAGCCAAGTCTCAGAAAGACCCATAACATGTACATCAGAATCAATTAATAAATTTTTGAGCTCGTCAATTTTAGATTGTTGAGATTGTGCAAATAAACAATACAATTAAGTTAACTTACTGGTAATAAAGTTAATTCCCAAAAAAAAAGACTTATAAAAAAGAAAGTGATACTAAATAACAAAAGCATTTAAAATAAGCATGTAAGGTATTACTATATGAACGCATATATATGCGTGAGATCAATATGTTTGTACTCGTATTCACACGATTTTTGTTTTGAAATTTTGTATGGAAAGTATGAAACGTTTAGTCCTAATTTACACCAAGCAAGTCCCACTGCTAAGCCGATCAGTTTGTCGCAGAGAGACGAGGGGAACACACATTTTGCTTTCTTTTCCCCTCGTCTCTCTCTCTCCTAAAAAACCAATCAGCCCAGCAACAAGATCCGCCGAGTGTAAATCAGGACTTAGCAACGAAAATTTTTACAAAATCTACCTATTAGCAAACTTTAAAGTTATAAAAGACAAGCGGAAAAAACTAAATGAAAAGATATTTAAAAGAAAAAGATAATAACGTGAAATAGTTATAATGACTGCCAGGTATATCATCATGACCAGAATCCAAAACATATTCGGGGACAGTGCGATCTGCATTAGTATGATTTGCATGTAATGCAGATTTAAAGTGTAGAAAGCACTCATCGTACTCAAAAATTTGTTCAGTATTGTCGGTGAAGTGTATTTTGACTCTAGGTAAATCAGAGTTCAACAATCTGAATTTGGAAATTACTCCATCCTTCCTGAGATCACGGCATAGACGACTCAATTTGCCACCCTTTTCAGTTAGATGCTCGTTAAAGTAAATTCATTTGTTTACACTGTTTTTGAAAACATCATTTTCAACGATTTTTCCCTTTTTGTAATAGTTGTGCATGATAGTATCCCTTTTAGAAAGAGAATTGAACTTTACAAGAATACTTTTTCTATTGTTGATGTAGCAGCAGACGTTTAATTCATGAGGAGCAACCTTTACACCCAGGAATTCAAAACAAGTTAAAACGACCTCAGTAACATTAATATCCTTACGAGGAAGACCACTAATAATTATGTCGGGGTGATTGAAGCGTTTTTGCAGGATTTCATTTCTGTTTTCCAGCTCTTTAATCTTGTTACAGTTGTTAAGGTCAATATTTTCTATTTGCTTGTTACAGATATCAACTTCTGCCTTTATGGTATTTAATTCTGCATCATAGTTCCCAATTTTTGAGAGGAGCATATCGAGTTTAGCTTGGGTACTTTCGTTAGATTTTATAACTTCATCTCTCAGCACGGACAGATCTGAAGTTGACGCAGTGCAATTGTCGCATTCATAGACAAATTTCCCTTTAGATTTTTTAAAAAAATTTAATTGCTCAGCTGATGTATGCGCACAGGTAATGTGAAACCATTTAAGACAGCGAGCGCAGGATACACCACCAGTAGTTTTTGTTACGTTTTTACCGCACAATTTTCCGCATGGAACCGAATCATTGGGCGACATTTTGTGTAAAATGTATATGTATATCAGTATGTATGTATATATGTATATAGCGGAAAAAAAAACAACACAGTACTGAAAAAACCACTAGTTGAATAAAAGTCTAAAATTGTGGAATTCAATTAAAAAAAATTCGTTCACTTTGTTATTTATTAAGTTTACTTCAAATATCTTAGTATTATTAGTTAGAATTATAGTATATTATTTAGATTATTATTTCATTTTTCTTTGGAACAACTTTATTAGCGCGAAAAAAATCAACTTGACATCGCGAGGTTACCAGATCGGTATTTATTTTTAATATTTATTTTATTTCTCTGCGCATTTCTGTTTTTCACTTTTGAATTGTTGTAGAATTAAATGTTGAACGTCGCCTTCCGACTTTTGCAAATAAAGGCCTCTAAGTCTCAGAGCGCATGTGAGCCAGATGTAAGCTCGGTCTTTGTTGTTGTAAAGCTTTAGCTATTGTGCTAGTGCCATCACCTTATTATTGCACCATCGCATTCATAAAGTGAATAACGAACTCATCAAGGAATGTATACATACAAACTAAAGTTGCCATAATAAAATAAAAAATCCCGGGTATTCCCGCACAAATTTCTCGGGATTTCTTTTCCCGGGAAATCCCGTATGAAAAACACTACCGAAAACAGAAGTTATCTTCTGTCTCGTTACATCTCTGTAAGCACTTTGTGCTTATATATGTATATGTAGATAATATACGTACATAGTTAGATGTACATATGTATGTATGTATGTACACACATATATACATAAATTTTCCTTTCGTGAAAGAAAACTGACATTTAATTGCATGCAATAATAAAATTTCCTTAAAAAATATTGAAGTATTTACTTTTGATTATTTGTAGTCGTATTTTTAATTTAATCGCGAATTCTAATTTCTTTTCGTTTGCGAATTTTGTTCTTAAATTTGTGAGAAATTTATTTTTCATTCTGATTTTTTGTTTCGTTCTCAAATTTATAAATAAAATTAGGGAATAAAAAAGAATAATTCTTTACAACATGGAAAATAAAATTCGTTCGAATTAAATTCTTTGCGAAATAAATTAATTCGAGAACTCTTCTTACTCTAGTTTTTTCTCAGCGCTATATTATACTGCAGACAGGTAAAAGTATACCCTGAATTGCAGATGATTTATTTTTTCTTTTTTTGGTGAAAAACAGTTCGTGGACGTCATGCAATATATGTATGTATAATTGATTATAGTATCGAAACAATTTTTCGTTTAATGAGCGAGAATAAATTATTTATAAATACCGCTAAAACTAAAGCAATGCTTTGAGCCCCCAAAAGCTAATTTGGCCATAAAGATTGATGGTACTGTCATTCAGTTTGTTAACCAGATTAAATGGCTTGGTGTATGGTTTGACAATAGGTTTAATTTTGAAAGACATATTAATGATGTAGCATCCAAGGTTAATTTTGTACTTCGACAGATTAATAATGTAAATCTTATACTGCCAGTGCTGGTAAAAATAAAGGTTGTTCACACTTTAATTATGTTTTTGGTATGGAGTTGAAGTTTATAGTCTCACTTTGGATTACAACATTAGTAAACTTACGAAATTATTCAATAGAGTTGTTCGTTTTCTGTATAGTCTTAGAAGGCGCCGAATTATGCATGTCAAGATTTGCCAAATAAATAAACACGTCCGTTCTATATGATCACTTTTATTTTATTTATTTATTTATTTATTTATTGAATCCCTTACATAACAAGACATAGTCTTATAATTATAATGCAGGGTTGTATTGTGTACAATAAATTCGCCAATATAGATTGATATTTAATAAATTAAAAAACAAACTAAAATAAAAAATGAACAAAACCGAATAAATAAAATAATTTATATAAATAATTTTTAAATTTACATATAAAATTTACATACAATATAAAATTTTCAAGCAATATAAAATTTTCAAACAAAAGACATTTGTATATATGTACATATCTATTAAACCTTTAGTGATCTACTCAAAGTAATTAAAAAGAAAGTTTTTAAAATTTGTTGCATTGCTGTTAATTTGTTGATGATGTGGAAGAGTATTCAATTGTCTCTTACCATTTTCTTCATACAACCAACAACTGAAGACAGACAACTCTCTAGTGTTGCCAGACCTTTACCTTACATTACTTATACTATACATTCTAGTGCAAAGATATATGTTATGACAACTCGGCCATTCCTGCCGGGAACTCGTCCTCGAGTGACTCGTCTCATGGGTTTTCTAACTCATCTTCATAAGCATCTTCAATATCCTGATATAAGGTGAACCACAGCTTCATTTTATCAGTACTTGCAATTGTTGAAAATTTTCTTTGATTCCGCTGGGCGTAATCAATATCTTCAATGACATATCTATCGAACCTTAGGACCTTTTTTACAATGTAAAGTCCTTTGTATTTAACTTCCAGTTTCCGTGAGTCACCAGTACTTGGAATAGCACATTCAAGTAATACTCCTTCTTCATACTTATGTGGCGTTTTGTGTTTCGAATCAAATCTTACCTTCCATAATTTTCTTCAATCTTCAATGTTACGTATAGCATCTTCTCGCTCTTGTTCATGACCGAAAAATCAACGTCACTATTTACATCATAAACTGCTGCCAGAAGTTTGTTGCCGCTCATGTATCTAACTTGAAAATCGAAGAGCATATCAATTGGGGCATATTTTGTAGTCCCATTGACATTTGTGTTTATGGTCCACTGTAAATTTCTTATTTTGGTGTCCTAATCTTTGGCGTCGTCCACTGTAGACTTTAGATATGACAGCACCGACCTAGTTACTCTTTCGGCGAGTCCATTCCATTCTAACAGCTACTTTTATATGTTGGATGTTTTGATTTGCACAGAAGGTTTCAAAATTAGATGAAGTAAACGATGTACATCTGTCAGAGACAAGCACCTTTGGTATCCCGAAATATGAAATCTCAATGTTGAGAACATCTACCACCGGTTAATTTTTGTCGTTTTTCCGGGGTACAAAATAACGTATCGTGTCAATGCATCCACGATAACAAGTAAGTGTTCACAACCATTGCGACTTTTAACAAATGGCCCAAGGTGATCAAGATGCATTACATCGAAAGGAAATTTTGGTATATCCATCCCGTACAGCTCACACTCTTTTTGTTTTGGTTCCTTACAATAACAGCATTCGACACAGGCTTTTAAGTATCCCTTCACGAAATTTCTAGCACGTGGAAACCAAAAGTCCTTCAATAACTGCTTCAGTGTACTTTCAAGTGCTGGATGCCCCACGTCATCGTGGCACAACTTTACGACGCGCCATCTCAAACCACGTGGCACCACTAAAAGTAATTTTTTTCGTCACCCCTTTTGAATAATCTGTTCTTCTTCATCACAAATTCATTACACAACTGCTTATTTTGCGGCGACTGCTTATGGCCATTTAAAACTTCAATGATTTCTCATAATTCTGCATATTCCCGCTGCATCATATATATCCAGTCCTCAGTAGACGGCTTAACCAGCATAATTTTTTCACTAATATCCTCGATAACAGAATGGCTTCCGCTAGCTTCATCTGGAGCGCGACTCAAAGCGTCGACATGTGACATTTTGCTGCCTTCGCGGTGTACAATTTGGTAATCATATTCCAATAACTTTAAAAACCATTTTGAAACTCTTGAAATTATTGGTTTAGATAACTTCAACGTAGAAATTGCAGAGCACTCTGTTACAATCGTAAAAAATTTTCCCAGCAGATACATCCGGAAATGTTGGCAAGCCTCTACAACAGCTAAAACCACCAACTCATATGCGTGGTAATGTTGTTCAGCTTCATTACATATTCTACTAAAATAAGCGATATGTCGAAGCCGATTTTCATTGTACCGTTGTAGTAGAATTGCGGCTACACTAGTGGCGCATGCGTCTGTTTGCCGTTCATGCTCCTTTGTGACGTCATAAATATTTAATACAGGGCCGGTCGATAGAATATTAATTAATTTCCTGTATGCCTCGTTGCATTCCTCCGACCAGTCGAACTCAATATTTTTTCTGGTTAAACGATTAAGTGGAGCTGCTATTAATGCATAATTTTCAATAAATCTTCGGAAATATCCGGTAAGGCCAATAAAACGTCTAATATCAGTCACATTTTTGGCACAGGAAAACTAGTTACTGTCAATGTCTTCACCATACCAGGCCCATGATTTTTAACAACTTTCAAAAATATATCCAACTTGGACAATCCTGAGGAGAACGTCTTAGATGACACAATAACCTCATCTACATAGCTCACAACTTTGTCTATAATGGGCTCCAAAACAATCGACATCATTTTCTGAAACGTATCAGATGCATTCTTGAGCCCAAATGGCATTCTATTAAATTCGAAATGGCCATGATGGGTAACAAAAGCTGTATACTGCTTTGATTCCTCTTTAATAGGGATCTGGTAATACCCAGACATTAAATCTAAGATAGTAAAATACTTCTTAGCAGCTAGAGTCTGCAACACGCTTTCAACAGTTGACGCAGGCCACGGCTGTTTTTCCGTAATGGAATTTAGTTCGCGGTAGTCTACACATAAGCGGTCTTCACCATTCGGTGAATGCGGATATCGTGCTACAGGTTTGTCTGATTTTACTTTTATTTCCATTTCAACAACACTACATTTACCGATATCTTCTAATTTTTCAGCAAAACACGACGCATAGTTGTTCTTGTAATTTACTTCTTTCTTTTTCATCAAGGCTGTCACTAACATTCAGTGTTTCACCTTTCAACGCTACAACACGACAGTGTCCATTTTCCATTATTACCCGGTTTTTTTTTATAAAATGTCTCTACCAATTATCATTTCGTATTGCATGAGTTGATCATCAATTACTAAAAGTTCAGATTCAACACACAGCTCGTCAATTTTCACTTTTATTACAAGTTTTTCGCGACATACATACACATCACCCGCAAAGCCACATAACTTTTCATTACACTTTGTTATTGGCATATTGATCTCCAACGCTCTATGTTTTGATATTAATGATTTTCCACTTCCCGAGTCAATCAATGCCATATAGTTTTTATTGTCTATCTCCACGTCTTTAAAAATTTCACGATATGTAGCCAATGGACTGTTATTATCATCAATTATATTTATAGATCGCGATGCGCACTTATCCATATCCTTATCCATGGTCCCTGGCGTTACACTTTTCACACTTTGGCTTACGACAATTTTTAGCAATATGCCCGCCCTCACGGCAATTAAAACACATTGGACCGACATTTACTCTTTCACTGTCATTGCTATGTAATTCATTAATATTGGTGTTGTCATTATTAATATAACTATAGATTTTACGATAGTCAACATTTAACTTTAATCATCTTTAGTCATCTTTAACTTTATTTTTATTTTCCTCATAAATCTTACACAATGCTTTAAGTAAATCCGTACATGATGCAAAATTCATTGCAGCTAATGTTTTTCTCATGTTTTCATCACTCAGTCCATTCACAATATACCTTATTATACTGCCATCGTCCATATTTCCTATACGACCCATTGATAACATACGATAATAATACCCGATAAGTGTTTCGTTTTTAGCAGGGACCGTAAATAACGGTTATCGATATCAAAAAATTATTTTATAAGTTATTTTGTGAATTGAAAAATAAAACTTCATCTAAGACAGTTATTTTTCAACTTATAATATACAAAATAAAAGGTCGGCTGAAACTCTTAAAAAGAGTTTTATTTTTCCGTCATAAAATAAAACTCATTTCAGGAGTTTTATTTTTTCGTTCTAAAATAAAGCTCTTTTAGTTTTATTTTTCCCGTCCGAAAATAAAACTCAGTTTATGTAAATTGTCTCCCAATACAATTACCTTGCATTGCAATTGAATAAATCAAAATTAAAATAAAAACATATCGTGACATAACCACCAAAAAAAGCTTAAGCGACTTATTTTTTACTTCATTAAACTAAATGAGTTTTATGAGGGAAAAAATAAAACTCCTTAAGAGTTTCATTTTAGAGGGAAAAAAATGACGGCAAAATAAAACTCTTTTTTTAAGAGTCTCATGTGATATTTTATTTTTCCGTTGAAAAATAACTCTTAACTGTGGAGATGAGATCGTTTTTTTAAGATCCCTATAAATTCTGAAAGTGATCGCTAATACGAATCTATTGGTATATGACAGTATAGGTCTCCGTTGACTCTAACACAGGGAGTTTTTGAGTTAAATTTTTTTCGATAACAGTTATTTACGGTCCCTGGTTTTTAGCTATACGAGAAATCATCATTTCCATGTGAACATCAGCTGCATTTGTGACAGAGGGAAAATCCAACAAAAACTTGCTGACTGTCAACCCAGGTTTTTGCAGCACCTGTCAAATTACTCTGAACTGCGAATAAAACTGTTGAATCATGCCACCCATACGCTCTTTTTAATTGTTCAACACGCTCTACAAATTTTACTGAAAAAAGTTCACCTTTGCATGGATCAAATTCCGGCAACATTTTAATTATTTCCGAAATAGAAAAATTTTCTTCTCTTACTCTCACAGGTCTTGTAGTATTATCTATGTAATTGGTATTTTCATTTTGATATGGCGCGCACGCATTTCTAGTGCCAACCAAACATGACGAGTTTTGCACATTGACATATACAACATTTGAATTTAACGTATTTTCGGCTTGACTGTGCATGGTTGTTGGCATCGTGTGCTGCTGTGTTGACATAATTGGGTGCGTAGATGAACAAAAGACACTAGGCGATGGCTGATATAATGTTGTTGTTATGTTTGCCTGTACACGCTCACGTACGCCAGTCATTAGGGCCCGCTAGATGACTCATTTTCTATATTTTCACGGCTGCCCTCTTTATTGTTTTTATCCCTTTTATCTTTTTGGTATACTCGTATTCCACATTTTTTTCCACGATTACCGCGACGCACGCTGATACTTTCTATGACGTTTATATACTTCTTTTTATACACTTTGCGGCACACGCCTCTTTCAACTAAACCAATCACGATTTCTTTATTTAAATACCGCGACACACGCAGACTACAATATTGTCTTTCAGGAATAAACTCTGTAGTATCCTACTTCTGATATTTTGCCCAGATTTGCCAAATAAATAAACACGTCCGTTCTATATGATCACTTTTTTTCAATTGTCTCTTAACATTTTCTTCATACAACCAACAACTCAAGGCACATCAATCAGGTACCCGCGTTTCTACAACAAATATTACAATAGCAATAACCACATGCACTTTGTTGCTATAAATTACCATCTTACTTTTCAAAACAGGGTAGCATAGTTAGATTGTATGTTTATTATAAGAAATGCCAAACACCATACAAAACTGAATTTTCGATAGGTGTTTATGGATACACAAATAAAAGCATGTTTTTAGGCTTATACCTACACAATTCAAATTTGACATTTGACTTGGTATAATGACATTAGTCACCTGGTGTAGTGCTGCCACCTAATAAATGCGCCTTGAAACAACTGAAGCCAGACAACTCTCTAGTGTTGCCAGACCTTTACCTTACATTACTTATACTATATATTCTAGTTAAAAGATATATGTTATGACATGTATGTAGATTTTGAGGATGTTCATTCTTGAACAACTTGATATTAGGACCATTACTATTTTTTTATAAAATATACAATGATAGGAACATATTGCATATAATTTTATTTTTTACCTTCTGTCGGTCTCAACGAAATCATCAAATACAAATTCCAAGGCTAACTTCAATTTTGGAACGATCATTTTATAATAGAGTTGCAAGAATTTTTAATAATCTGCCTGACAGCCGTAAATCTTTTGTTTCTTCATATCAAACGTATAAAAATAAAGTTCTACTATATCACAATAACTTATAGTTGCATATTGATATATAAAATTCTTACATAGATACATATAACGTATGGTGAATGAAATCCGAACAACTGCAACACTGCTGTTAAAAAAGCATACATTAAGCTTACAACAAAAATATATACCGCAAATTTAAATATACTATCTAATTATGAAAAAAAACTAACAATTCGCTGGTCAGTTATAATAAGTTTAAAAAATCTCAGTAAACTCGTAAAATTAAATTGTAAATTTTGTGAAGAAAATCCACAGAAGAATAAAAGAGAGTTTTTAAACATTTTAAGAACATTGGTTTCAAAAAAAACGTTTGTTTATAGTAAAATAAACTTATACATTTATAATAAATCAATTAAAAGAAAATGTGGACCTGGTCGGAAATGTAGTTTAGAAGACGTCAAAGTTCGGTCAAAAGTGAATTCTGAAATAGTAGGTTGCACTGCAAAATCTTATCGCTAATTGGGTAAAAAATTATAATTGTGACAAAAATACACTCAATAAATATTTAGAACCTAACGAATTCATGAAAAGAAGAAAAAAAAAACATCAACATTCACGACCGAAGCACAAAAGAAGACCGTAAAGTGTAAGTTGCGCGAACTCTCCAAAACTCTCTTGCTTATCAGAGTACAAATGCCTGATGGATGAAGAGTCATATTTCACCGTCGAAAATAAGGAGTGACAGCCAAAATATTACTTTGAGTCTTCCAATTGCAAAGCACATGAAAAAGCAAAGTTTATCCGAAAGACAAAAATTCCAGGAGAAGTTTTGTTGTGGTTAGCTATAGGCGAAAGTGGTATATCAGTGAGCCAGTTTTTTTTAAGATTTAGCGGTGAATACCCAAGTTTATAATGAAAAATGTGTACCAGACCTTAGCGACTTTATCCAAAAATGGCAGATTTGGCATTCTCACATTACGCGAAGAGAACTTGAAGAAAAAAAATTTAATTTGTGCCTAAGGAAATGAGTCCTCTAAATCTTCCACAAATGCTGCATATTGAAACTTTTTGTGCCAATTTAAATAGAAATGTGTACAAAATCGGATACAGACCCAAAAATTTTGATTCCTTAATCATATAAATAAAAAAAGAGTAAACAACTATTAAAACATGTGGCATTCAGATGTCAATGAGAGAACTACCACAGAAAGTTAAAAAAGCAAACCCTGCCGAATCCATTTTTTTAAAATAAATTTTCTGCAGCATTAACAATTAAAAAATAAATAAATCGCATATGAAAATAAGTTTTATTACACTAATTTTTTGGTACTTTTAAGTTTGTTCGAATTTCATTCACCATGCGTTATGTCTTATACTCTGTTACAATACAAACGCAATTGTTAATTTATTTACTTTACTACAATACAATATCTGTACTAAACTATCACCTCTACTGTAATATTTATGTGATATATTGATAAATATTCTTTACATATGTTACATTTCTTATAATAGTTTACATTAGTTTTTAAGATTTTCACCAAATATTTTATTATAAAGTTTTGTTATATGTAGTATTATATTATGTAGACAATTTGTTTTTATGGCACATTGGGCTCAGTTACTTAAAGTTGAATAATAAAATAAATTGAAATTTATTATTTTATGGTATTATCTCTATTATTTGTACTTTAATAATGAAAAAGTTACAAAATTGAAAAACATTCACCCTTATTGCTCGCCACTGTATGTACTAGTGATGAGCGAATATGGATGCCTTACTTTCTCAACCTTGTAATGCTAGGAACACAACTGGGACGAACGACGAATTTTTCGGTGCGAATTTTCGTCATAAAAAATAAAACACATGTGTGCACATGAAAATGAACACAACACCGCCGTACAACGAAATTCGTCGTGCGTGACGAATTCTGAGATAGGTTTATTTCTAATTTGTACGCCGACGAACGACGAAAAAACAATTTTCTCTCTCTCACTCTCTGTCTTTGTACACACAACAACCAACTTTATCAAATATAAGAGAGGAATTCGTTGCGTAAATTCGTCGTTATTGTGCTTCATACGACGAATTTACGCAGCGAACTCATATCGACGAATTCGTCGAGGTGGACGAAATTCGTCGTTCGTCCCAATTGTGTTCCTAGCATAACTTTAAAAATTGCGGTTTTTACTTTTTCATACCAAACGATTTTTTGTGTTCTATTACTGCAACAACTTATCTCAATACGTTGTCTCAATTCTGTAAATATTAATAAAATATATTTTCGTATCTTATTCACTGCTTTTTTCATAACTGCGTCAAACTCTTATCTTAATATGTGCAGTTGTTAAACAGTTAAGAATTTTAAAAATTATTTAAATTAGGGACGCAAGCGATACCGAAATATCGGACATACTTATGATTTGCCTCATCTTATCTTATGCACAAACTTTCAAAAACTATTTGAGAATTCACAGATAATAATATTTTTGAAAATCACAAAAGAAAAATAACCATAGTAGGATTAGAAATTTTAACAAACCCCAGCAAATAAACTAACAAAATTTATTTGTAAGTTTATTATTATTTGTTCATAGGTTGATAAAAAAAATGTTCGACTCACATTCGTTACAAAAACGAGGCACTGAAAATATAAATTTAAATATGTAACCTAACTTTAAAATAGATACTTACAATGTTTTGCGCTGATTGCGGCTGCATTTTTTTATATAAATCTGTTTGTTGTCCAGAAGAAACTGCTGGCTGAAAGCTGTGAAGAATTTGAATTGACGGTTGTGCTGTTACTGCAGATACTGAAGCTGCTGCTCCACTTACAGTTGGCTGTTGCAGCCCACTCTGTTGGGGTAATGTATAACCCGCAGATGGTGCTGCTACATAACCACCGTTCCCTGAAGTCATAACAATGAATAATTGTTAAAATCCGAAAGTTTTAAAATCTTAAACACTCACCAGGGATATAGTAGACCGGTGTGTATAGTATATGCTGGTCACCAAAAGATGCTTGATCTTGTGACAATTTTTCACAGTCGGATACCTGTTGCCTATTTGAAGACAGTTTGCTGCTTGTTATTTAATGTGTTGGCTGTATAAAAGCTGTCTGTAATAATGCGTCTAAAATAATAAAAATGCCTCACGTCAGTATTTATTTAATAAATTTAAACGATTTTATTCAAATAATTACGGCACTATGTATAAGCAAAAATTGGCATGAAGTTAGCAAAAGTGACGAAATTGAATTAGGTGTTAACGAGTTCCTCCATACAATTAGACATTAGAAATGGTTGCATTACCTAATTTTAACCCACCTCTACTCCCTAGCATAATTTTTAATGTGAAGTTTCATGGCAAAACTCTTTAAGATCATGTTCAATTTTGCCACTTATGCTAACTTCATGCCAAATTTTGCTTATACATAGGGCCGTTAGTAATGAGCATAGAGTATTTTCTTAGTAAAATATAAAACAAAAACAATTCATTTAGCACTTATTAGATATATGACTCTGGTCAACACCCGTCAGTCACACGAACTATGATAGTACTGTTTTATTCAATTACTCTTCTTATTACTCTACAGTTATTTTTATTCAAATATTGTGAGGGTGGCGTTGGCTGAAGTAGTTAGCACGTTGACTACAAAACCGAAGGTACTGGGTTCAATCCCTGTATCCGACCGTCATTAAATAACAACACCACGCATTTTTCTGATGTGCATTAGTGTCGCTTTGTGTCAGTTGTTGTAGGAAAGTTCAAGTGATGAAGGCATAGTCACTGGTCACTGAACTATATCGACTTCAGCAGATACTAATCCTAATGTAACATCAGAGCGCCCTCCTTCGTTGTGTAGCAAAATCATTGGCGAAGTAAAATAATCAATAAAATGGCTACAAGACACAGCTTCAAAAAATTAATACGCCGCATTTAACATCAGAGAGGCGCTGCAACACTGCATTATTAAAAACGTGCGAAAAAGCAGAGTTGTAAAAGAATGAAGCTTTCCTCTATCTCTTCCTTCACCACCTGTCTTCTCTCTCACTATCCCTTTCCTAAAAGAAGGTAACACCTAGTATTAGTAGTAGGCATTAATTGCCTGAGTGTTACTTCTCTTTATAAAAAAAAAAAATATCCTCATATTTCTTTTCATGTGGTAGCACTCATACGTCAAAGATGGAAAGAGCTTAAGCCTTACCAAATCAAATATGGCTGAAGTACGTTGGAAGATTATCGTTGGACATTCAAAAGGGACAAACCAAGAGGTAAATTAGAAAAAGTATGGAATGTATCTTATAAGTAAGAATTTTCTTTACACTATTCATAGGAAGTGTTTTTTTTTTTAAATTAAATTTTTGATGATTGGTTCAAAAATTTTTTAAATTTACTTGTCATAGCAAATAGCTACACACACATCACACAATTTAGATCCTATATATCTAGAACATCAATATATAAACTACTAGCTTCATCAATGCAAGCATGGAGCCTCTACAATTACCCTTATAAATAAATTAGCCCGGAGAAAATTCCAATACAACTTCCCTCTTCAACGAACTGGCAGAACAGCAAATGCTTTGTAAGGCTAAGACTAAACACACTCTAAAATATCACACATCAATATCAAAACAACAGCAGCCTTTATGCACATTCTGTAACAATGACATCCTGCCAATATTCCACATCCTCAAAGATTGTCCACCGTTCCAACTAGAGTTTTTCTTTTCCCGGACTTTTTCATTTCCCGGGAAAGCGGGAAAGATTTTTCGGTTTCCCGGAAAATCCCGGAAATTCCCACCCAGTACAAAACAATACGAACTATTTTTAAATGTAATCTATTTCAACAAAAACAAATTATAATTCATGAAAACGATTAAATAATAACGTTTTATGCACACATTAGTCAAAAAACAATAGCGTTTCCGTTCTTTATATAATAGTAATACATAGATACCAATATTATAAAAAAAAATTATACGAGTATTATTAAAAAAAATATTACAAAATATCCCCCTTATGAAAAAATCATTGTTAAACTTAAAGTTGGTTTAACAAACGAATTTTGTATGGCAAAACCAGTTTTAACGCATGCTTTAACTTTAACAATTGTTTTTGCATAAGGGCATATTTCTTTGGAAATAGGACTTTAGCTTATTGTTAATGCTGTTAACCGCACTATTTACCAAATTAAATCTGTAATTATTTGTATTTTTTTATTTCCTTGCTCATTTCTGTTTTTTACTTATATGAATTGTTGTAGAATTAAATTTTGAACGTCGCGTTCTGCTTTTTACAAACAAACGCATCTAAATCTCAGAGCGAATGCGTGTCATATGTAACCTGGGCCTTAGTTGTTGTGAAGCTTTAGCTATTGTGATATTGCCATCACCTTATTATTGCACCATCGCATACATAAAATGAATAACGACACTCATCAAGGAATGTGTAAATACATACATATTAAGTTGCCATAACAAAATCAAAAAATCCCGGGAATTCCCGCACAAATTTCCCGGGATTTCTTTCCCGGAATATGTGCGGGATCCCGGGAAATTTTTTCCGGGAAATCCCGTATGAAAAACACTAGTTCCAACACACCCGTTTAAGGTTCTGCAATTCATCAAACATTATACACTACCCAGCTAAAAAAATAATGTATGGTCCATATATGTTTAATATATAAATGTATACAAATATATATGAATATGTATGAATTCATGTATGGAAATGTATAGGATTATACATTGTAAAAGTATTATATATGAATTGATATATGGACTAATATATGAAATGTATTATAATACATGAGCTCACGTATGGAAATTTAATGATGAAGATCTTCAGATGTGGATCCATATATAGAAATAAGATGTAATATATGGAGTCATAGAGTCATATAAAAATTTATGCATACATGATATCTCAAAAGGATAGGTTTTGCAATACAAAAAAACTTGCATTTTATTAACTCGATCTTTTTCAAAGTATAAAATAAAATAACTTTTGTAACAAAAAAAAAATTTAATTAGTGTTTTTATGGGAATTGTTAAAATTTAAGTTTAAAATTTTTTAAACGCAAATGAGAAGCCTAACAACAAATAACAAAGTTGAAACAAGAACTCAATAATCAACATGTTTTTTTATTTTCTTACTTGTTTCAACTTTGTTATTAGTTGTTAGGCTTCTCATTTGTTTAAATGAAAGTTTATAATATAATAACTCTAGTTGTTCTAAGAAATTTGGGTAAAGGTTCCCTGATGATCTGCATTAGCAACAGTGAAATGCGCATAGGATCCAGCTAAACCCCTCAATAATCAATTTCAATGTATTTTTAATAAAAAATATTTTACTTAATAAGCAAAATAATAATTTGGGATTATTAGTGCGTTTAAAAAATTTTAAACTTAAATTTTAACAATTCCCATAAAAACACTAATTATTAGCTTGACTGCACCCGGTCACAAAAAATACTTGTGTGGCAACACTCTATTCTTTAATAGCTGTTGTTGTTATTTACATTTATTTTCTTTTACATACTCTTACAACTACAATTTGAAGCTGAAAAAAGTCAGCCAATGTAGCAATGGTAAAGTAAGAAAATAAAAAAACATGTTGATTATTGAGTTCTTGTTTCAACTTTGTTATTTGTTGTTAGGCTTCTCATTTGTTTAAATGAAAGTTTATAATATAATAACTCTAGTTGTTCTAAGAAATTTGGGTAAAGGTTCCCTGATGATCTGCATTAGCAACAGTGAAATGCGCATAGGATCCAGCTAAACCCCTCAATAATCAATTTCAATGTATTTTTAATAAAAAATATTTTACTTAATAAGCAAAATAATAATTTGGGATTATTAGTGCGTTTAAAAAATTTTAAACTTAAAAAAAAACATTATTTTACGATTTTATATATTGTGGCCCCATTTAATAAATAAAATAATCAGAAGGATAATTCTGTCATTAATTTTATAGAAAATAATGGAATTCTCTATATACTTTTAAGAAACAAAGTTCATATTACTGCCAAAAATTATATTGAAAACTAGAGTTATTCTAAAAACGGATTATTTTTTCTTTTATAATTCAACTAGTTTTTAATCTGATTTCTTAAATTATGAATTTTGTTTTTTGTTTTAATAATACATTTACCTGTTTCTATAAAATAATGAATGGAATGTCTTTCAGTCAGTTTTTAATTATTTTATTGGAGCTTATTTGTTTCTACGTTCATGATTCGATTTGGCTAAAGTTCGTATCACTCTGTGAGACAAATTACATGTGATAATTTTTAAGGAACAAATGGCACTAAAAACGATTGTAAATTATTATTACAAATTTCATCATAATGAAACAACATGCAGATTACAAAGGCCGCCACAAATATTTTATTAAATAAAGCTTCCCTGTACTAAATCTTACAAGAAACTCATTAATTTTAGTAATACATATATTTAATATGTATGAATATGACTATTGCATACATTTCATTCGTCATTTTAAGAGAAAATGTGGATTATTTGAAAAACAAAAAACTCATATTCGCACACAAAATTTAATTTAAGAAATCATATTAAAAACTAATGCAATTTTAACAGGAAAAATAATCCGTTTTTATACCAATAACTCGCTGACCCCGGTCCGCGTTGCTGGCCCTAAGCAAACATTAGTGTTGTATATGGCATTGGTGGTACAATATGAAAATTGGATTTTGCCCACGAATAAACTAAATATTGCACCATCTGCCGGACGAACGTCAAACTATACAGAAACGCTCCTCACGCCCCATAGAGCATGTAATGGGTGTTTTTTATTGAGGTATAGAACTTTAAGTTGGCATCACTTTTTTAACTGGCGGCCATTTTGTCAGCTGTCAAGTGATTAATATTTAGTTTGGTTTGCCATTTCATCATGAACAGGTTGACAAAAGAACAACGCTTGCAAATCGTGCAAATTTATTTCGAAAATAATGGTTCAGTTCGCGAAGTTTACCGCAAGCTCCGTCCATTTTATGGTCGACATAATCGTCCATCAGAGCAATTAATTCGGTTAACCATGGATCGTTTTCGCACTACGTTTACTCTATGTGATAATACGCATCCGCAGAGACGTCGAACAGTGCGCACCGAAGAAACAATTGCCGCTGTAGAGCAAAGTGTTGAAGAGGACCCGAATGAATCGATTCGCCACCGTGCACAGCAATTGGAGCTGATAACCGAGTATTTTGTTCCCGAATTGGATGGCATGAATGTGGATGAGTTGTGGTTCCAACAAGACGGCGCTACATGCCACACAGCGCACGTCACAATCAATTTATTGAAGGAAACATTCGATGAGCGCATAATTTCGCGGAATGGACCTGTCAATTGGCCACCAAGATCGTGTGATTTGACACCATTGGATTATTTTCTTTGGGGATATGTGAAGTCGCTCGTCTACGCCAACAAACCAGAAACGTTAGGGGACTTGGAAGCCAACATTCGTGGCGTTATTGCCAACATACGGCCCCATATGCTCGAAAAAGTGGTTGAAAATTGGACCTGTAGAATTGGCTTTATTCGAGCCAGCCGCGGCGGCCACATGCCCGAAATCATGTTTAAACATTAATGGCATAAAATTATCCTTCCAAAAAAGCCAAATTGATGGACATTAAAACGATTTTCTTGTGTTTTATTTCAATTCGAAGTTCTATACCTCTAAAAAAACACTCTGTATATAAAGTTTGGTCGAAATCGGTGCAGTGGTTCTTGCAAAAACACAAAAAAAACTAAATGTTGGGCCATCTGTCGGACGAACTTCAAACTACACAGAAACACTCCTCAAGCTCCATAGAGCATGTATATAAAGTTTGGTCTAAATCGGTGCAGTAATTCTTGAGTTACGGTGCAAAATCACAAAAAAAACTAAATATGGCGCCATCTGTCGGACGAATCACTATTTCTGAAAGGGGCGTAGCATTTACCGGGGTAGAATATATATAAAAACACGCGCCGGTCTTTTACAAATATTTTGTGGGCTGGAAGGCGAGAATTTGTTGGGGCATTGAAGAGTTCACCCCTAACAAAAAAACGTGTTTTTGATTTTTATATATATTAAGATATAATATAATTCTTTGCAGTAATATGAACTTTGTTTCTTAAAAAATATCTAGAGTATGTTATCCGCAATTTTCTATCAAATTAATGATGCAAAATTGTCAGGGTTTGAGTAAGTGCAAGATTATCAGAGTAAAATTTGCAATGCTGTGCAACTTTTTACGGCATTGCCAATCCAAAAAAAAATTACAAAAAGTACTTATAAAATCAACCATACATCAAATTACAACGCAGAAATACCTAAATGTTTTTCTTTTAAATGAAAAACAAGTGGTTGAAGATGTTTTCGATACAAATAAACTAATTAAAAAATTATAATATTAAAAAAAATTTAAAAATTCTTAACTAGAAATTATAAAGTAATCTTCAAATTCGATTTTAATATTACAAATACATAATTTTGTTATTTAAAAAATACCTATGGCTCAAATTGTTATTAGAATTTTGTTAAATAATAATAATGTTATTTTTATTAGTGAATTAATTATAGAATTAATCAGCGAAGTTATAACACTTTAACAAAGTGTTATAACTTAAACAAATGCTTTTAAGAATCCCGAACCATACGAGTACAATATATCTATGTACATATTGTGCTGCTTTATAAACAAAATGGGTTGCTCACGTCAGAAAGTGCAATTATGCATTTTGCACAGTTGCAAGAGTGGACGTGAATATGTATCTTCAAATATGAACAAACAATAAGTATTAAAATCTTAAATCTAAATATAATTATTAGGTCCGACCAGTATCAGACATAAACTTAGTGATAGTAATTAATAATATCACGGTTTTCGACTTTTAAAATAGTTTGGTTGGGATTGATAAATTTGCATTGCCATTATCCACTTAATTACGAGGGTGGTTCGGAAACTTCTTAGCCTAGCACAAAAAGCGCGGTATAAACAGAAAAAAGTTAAGTGTTTTGGAAACTTCCATCTCTGCTATGAACACATGTTAAATTTTGTTTCGATCTGGCAACTCCTTCATATAGACAGGTGTTCACAAAAGACGCATCCGCGATTTTTTAACAATGGAAAAATTAGAAATGCGTGGTGTCATTAAATATTTACATAAAAAAGGTTTATCGGGACAAGAAATTCATAATGATATGGTGAATGTGTTAGGTGAAAGTGCTCCTTCATATGCAACAGTAAAAAATTGGGTTGCTGAATTTAAACGTGGTCGTACAAGCATTGAAGATGAACCACGTAGTGGACGTCTAAAAACAGCAACAACAACAGAAATTGTAGCCAAAGTGTATGATATGGTATTAAATGATCGACGAATAAAACTGCGTGAAATAGCTAATATCATGGGCATCTCAAGTGATCGAGTCCATTTAATTTTGGATGAAGAACTACAGATGAAAAAGCTTTCAGCAAGATGGGTGCCGCATTTGTTAACAGTCGACCAAAAACGCATAAGAATGAACATTTCTCAAGCTTGTTTGGATCGTTTTAAGCGAAATAAAATGGATTTTAAGCGTCGTTTCATAACTGTTGATGAGACATGGATCCACCACTATACTCCAGAGACAAAAGAACAATCCAAACAATGGACTGAAGCTGGAGGAAGTGCCCCAAAGAAGGCAAAAACAATTCAATCGGCTGGTAAGGTTATGGCAACGGTTTTTTGGGACTTCAAAGGTATTTTATTGATTGACTATCTGCAAAAGGGTAAAACAATAAATTCAGAGTACTATTGCAACCTTTTGGATCAATTAAATGTACAAATTCGAGAAAAACGTCCTGGCTTACAACACAAAAAAATAATTTTTCATCAAGACAACGCACCAGCGCACAAGAGTGTTTTAACAATGGCTAAAATCAACGAATTAAAGTACGAGTTGCTTGACCACCCACCTTATTCTCCTGATTTGGCTCCCAGTGACTTTTACCTGTTCCCAAATCTAAAAAAATTCCTTGCTGGCAATCGTTTTACCTCAAATGAAGATGCAATTACAGTTGTAAACCACTATTTTGAAGACCTTGAGAAAAACTATTTTAATCAAGGGATAGAATTGCTAGAAAAGCGTTGGACTAAGTGTATTGAAGTTTCAGGAGATTATATTGAAAAATAAAAATATTTTTGAAAAACTAACTATTCTCTTTCATTGATAGGCTAAGAAGTTTCCGAACCGCCCTCGTAACAGTTGACTTTTCAGTTGTGTTTTGGTATCGTCATTTACAACTACATGTGCCACACAAGCGTAAAAAAAGCGTAACCACTAATTTCTAATGAAAAACTGTTTGATTCAGACGTGTATTTATTAAGTTAAATAGTTCCATACATAACTAATAGACAATTTTATAGAATCCAACATGATTGGAAACTGTTTAAATCAATAAATACATGTCTGAATCAAACAGTTTTTCATTAGTAGTTATAGTTGGTTACACTTTTTTGGGCAAATGACACACAAGAAATGCCAGATGTAAACTCAGCCAAGTTTGGTTGAGAAAAACGTTGAGTATACACAACTGCTTTTTAGTAGTTGGGTCGGTGGTTGGGATTTTTATAGCTTTGCTATTTATCTCGCGATACAGGGGTTAGGAAATAATTTTCGTAACATGAATAATCGACACTATTACAGTTATAAATTTATTTTTGTTTTGATTCCTTTGTACTTAAACCAGAGCACGAAAATAAACGAAACAAATTGTTTGATTTTCTTTTGTTTAATTCTTTGGAGTGAGAGAAACAAAAACAGGGAAAACGATTGCTCAATTTGTTCAAGGAAAAAAGAAATAATGTTGTTGCTTTGCATTTGCGTATATACAGTGAATAACGACAACAAACTAAAAGACAAAGTTGTTTGTGTATTTCGTATTGCTGGTACTGCATGTGTGCATGTGTATTTCGTATTGCTAGGACTGAGTGTGTGCTGTGAGCAGTAATGAGAAAGTTAGTACTATCTATATTTACTATACTATTTAACATGAAAAAGGACCGTAACACATTTGATACTCTCACGGACAACTTAGATATGCAGTCAGAAGACGCGCGCATGCATATATTTTTGAAAATAATTAATTTTTATAGCTTTGCTATTTATCTCGCGATACAGGGGTTAGGAAATAATTTTCGTAACAAAAATAATGGACACTATTACAGTTATAAATTTATTTTTGTTTTGATTTCTTTGTACTTAAAAGTACCTAAACTGGAATTGCAAAGCGATTAATAATCCACAACTATGTACATATGTATGTATATATATATATATGTATATATACCTATGTATATGCACGTATATGTGTGTGTTCTTTTATTTAGTGCACAAATCAATTGGTAATATCTTTTAACACAATTGTTTAAATTATTCACTTCTAAAAAATCCACTTTATTTTTTAAATTCAATAAATACGTACGCACCTTTTTTCAAATAAGTTTCTTAATGTACTTAGCAGTGTATAAGGTTCTCGTAGTATTTGGGGGTTGCAAAAGATGGCGATCCTTTGAATAAAAATTTAAAAAACTTATTAGTGGCTTACTTTTATTTTGCCAAAATATCCGGCTCGTGGGACCAAATTCGGGTGGCTTATTACGGGCCCTATACAGCAATCTTCGTTGCATGTTTATTCCACTAGGGTTGAATTTTCTGAAGAAGATAATTTGAATCAGAATCTGACTAGATTTTGGGAACTAGAGGAAACGCCGAAGCGGAAGATAATGTCTCAATATGATTTAATATGTGAGAAAAATTTCCAGCATACAACTCGTCGTGATATCGATGGACGTTATATAGTGACGTTACCATTTAAATCGGAATTTCCTGAAAAAATTTCTTTAGGCTCGTCTAAAGCCAATGTTATGGCACAATTTCTACGAAATGAGACATCTTTATTAAGAAAGCCTTCAGTTAAGGAAATGTATGATGATGTCGTTAGGGAATATTTAACTTTAGGTCACATGAAGTCTGTAATTGAGGAATCTTCTCCTTTGTCCTGTTATTTACCCCACCATCCAGTATTCAAATTAGAAAGCAAAACTACAAAATTAAGGGTAGTGTTTAATGCTTCCAACAAGACTTCTAACGGTAATAGTCTAAATGATTGTCTGTATGTAGGACCAACTCTGCAAGCTGATTTAGTACTTCTGATTCTACGTTGGAGGTTTTTCAAATTCGTTTTTAATTGTGACATTACTAAAATGTATCGACAGATTAAACTAGATGAGGCACATACTCCTTTTCAACGCATCTTATTCAGGAATTCTCCTACGGAGGAAGTTAAGGAGTATGAATTGCAAACGGTCACCTTCGGTGTCAATTGTGCGCCTTATCTGGCTATTCGTACTTTGCTACAGTTGGCTGACGATTGTGAATCAGAGTTTCCCCTCGCCTCAAATATTCTACGTAAAGGTATGTACGTTGACGACGTATTAACAGGGACTCATGATGTCACCACTGCGTTGATCGCTCGTGATCAACTTAGAGTAGCTTTGTCATCCGCAGGATTTGAACTTCGAAAATGGACTTCGAATAACAAAGCAATTTTAGCTGATCTTCCCCCTGATTATTTAGTCGATGCTCAATTTTTAGCCTTTGTTGAGTCAAGTAGTTCCAAAACACTGGGACTTCAGTGGAACGCTCATTTAGACGTGTTCTATTTTAAGGTGGATCCAATTACCTTGCGATCTAGCTATACAAAAAGGGAAGTTTTGTCCATTATCGCAAAACTATTTGATCCCGTGGGTTGGCTAGGACCTGTCATTATAGTTGCAAAAATTATTATGCAAAAGGTCTGGCAAGATAATATAAATTGGGATGATTCCATTACACCTTCAACGAAGGCTGAATGGGAAAAATTTGTTGCTTCTTACCAGGAAGTTAACAATATACAAATAGCTAGATGGGTTCAATATGAACCTGAGTCATCTGTTGAGCTTCATGTTTTTTCTGATGCCTCGGAAAAGGCATACGCGGGGGTGATATATATTCGCATTGAAAATCCCAATAAGAAGATATTTACCCATTTATTGACGTGTAAGACTAAGGTGGCGCCCATTAAAACAATTTCTATACCTCGTCTAGAACTTTGTGGTGCTGTGTTAGCAGCAGAACTTTTAAAAACTGTACTAAGTGAGATTGATGTACCTCTTCGTCAAGTTTATTGTTGGACTGATTCTACGATCGTCCTTTCCTGGCTTAAAAAAGACGCCAGTTCTTGGACTACATTTGTTGCGAACAGAGTTTGTAAGATTCAAGAAATTGTCGGTAGTCATAATTGGCACCATGTGAAATCAGAAGATAATCCTGCAGATTTGGGAAGTCGTGGCGTTTCACCATCTAACTTAGCACATTGTGATCTTTGGTGGCAAGGACCACATTGGCTCCGTGATAACAAATCCTCTTGGAATCTACGAAATCTTACTTTACTTGACACCGATCTTGAAGCTCGTGCGATTAAATCTCATGCTTCACTTTTTACAAATTATGAGGATATTTTAGAGAGATTTTCTTCGTTAGATCGCGCCATTCGAGTGATAGCCTATATATTTAGATTTTTTAAAAATACACATACAGTCCACAAAGGCTGTCATTCATATACATCGCATACTGTGTCAGAAGTAGAGGTTAAAGAGGTAAAAATGCGTTTAGCCATTATCGCTCAACAAGTTCATTTTGGTGATGAGTATGAGTGTCTTGAAGTGAAGAAACCTCTTTCTTCGAAAAGTTCTCTATTGTGCTTGAATCCGTTTCTAGATAAGGAAGGAGTTATGCGACTTAATGGTAGGTTAGCTAAATCACCTTCATTAGTTTATACTGAACGTCATCCTATATTGTTGCCTTACTCTTGTCGATTCACAGTACTTTTAACTGAGTTTGTGCATAAAATTTCCATTCACGGTGGAAATCAGCTGATGCTGAGAATTTTAAGAATTGAGTATTGGATTCCTAGGCTAAAAACGTTAGTGCGGATGATTATCAATAGATGCAAACGTTGTGTACTTGATCGTAAACGCTCATGTAGTCAAATCATGGGAGCTCTGCCTCCGGAAAGGACTACTTTGGATAGACCGTTTACTAACACTGGTGTGGACTTCGCCGGTCCATTTGATATGAAAAGCTCAGGTGCTAGATCTAGTCAAATTTTAAAGGCATACGTTTGTATTTTTGTGTGCTTTTCTACTAAAGCAATTCATTTGGAGGTCACGTCAGATTTGACAACGGATAGGTTTTTAGCGGCATTTAATCGCTTTGTTTCGAGACGTGGTTGCCCGCATACCATATTTTCCGATAATGGTACAAATTTTGTTGGGGCTTCTAGAGAACTAGAAAGGGAATTTAAAACATTTTTGGCTGAGAGTCGAGCTAGAATGTGTTCTGCCTTTGGAATTAACGGTCTTTCTTGGCGATTCATTCCTGCTGGTGCTCCCCATATGGGAGGTTTGTGGGAAGCGGGAGTTAAAAGCTTCAAACTTCACTTTCGCAAAGAGGTTCAATCAATTAAATATACTTTTGAAGAACTTTCTACCGTCCTTGCACGAATAGAAGCATGTCTAAATTCTCGTCCGCTCTGCCCAATGAGTGATAATCCTAATGAACCTGTAGCTCTTACCCCAGGTCATTTTTTGATAGGATCTCCAATTCTAGCTCCTCCCGAACCATCTATTTTGGAATCTCCGATTAGTATAGTGAACAGGTATCGAAAAATTAAAGCATTTGCTCAACATTTCTGTCTCAGATGGAAAGAAGAGTATTTGTCTAATTTACACAAGCGATATAAATGGAAATATCCTGAGCGTGATATAGTTGTAGGGGATTTAGTAGTCATTCGGAATGAGCAACTTTCTCCGACTTCTTGGAAATTAGGCAGAGTCATTCGTACTTACCCAGGAAGTGATAATCACGTACGAGTCGCGGACATACGTACAGAAAACGGAATTGTAAAGCGACCGATTACAAAACTAGTCATTCTGACTAGTTAAATATCTATATATCTATTTTTTTGCTAACCTTCGTTGTTTCCTAGCATTATGGATTCTTTAAAAACTCTATTTGACGATGCTTTGCTCGAAGACTATGAGGAAGCAATGGAGGTGGAGGATAGAGCAGTAGAATTGAACTCTGGATCGGAACCTGCGGTCAAAATTGTGACCAGTGACCCAGTGGTAGATGTAGCTGTCTCTACCCCAGAATTAAATGATCAAATTGATCAAAACACCGCTGTTTTAACAGTGGGTGCAGCTCCTGTAGCTGCACAATCGTCGTCAAACCCTGATGTTATATCAGGTGCCAATGAAGCTTCGGGTTCGAAAGTTGCGCCAACGGCTTCTGAAATTGTGTGCCGTGTATGTAATAGTCGACATAAGTTAGCTGGATGTCGCGTATTTAAAAAAATGAATTTTGAAAAAAGAATTCGTATGGTGCTCTTGCATCATTACTGTTCGCGTTGTCTTTCGCACGATCATGTGGCACGCGACTGTAAAAGCCAAGGTCAGTGCAAGAAGTGTAAGGGGAAGCATCATTCTCTCTTACACTCAGAAAAGAAAACGACCTCGAATGGCCAGCAAAGGAAACAGGTTCAATCTGTCCCGCAAAATCCATCCGCGTTACCCCCCATTATTAATTTGCCAATTCGGCACGTGGTAACCTTTTCCCCTACGGTTAAGGTATTTTTAAAAGCCGGAAACAAATTCATACCGGTGCGGGCAGTCATCGACCTTTGCTGCAGTATGAGTTATGTGTGTGACAGCTTGGTTAAAAACCTTAAGTTACCCGTGACCACCATGGACCAGGAAACCATTTCGTGTATCCGCATTAACTCCATATATGACTCATCCCAACAGGTCCAGCTAACCGTTAAAGTGCGAAAAATGAAAGGAGTGATTACACCGATCCAAACGGTTGACAATTCCATTCGGGAACATTTTGCAGGTATGCATTTGGCAGACCCGCATTTTAACGTTTCGGGAAGAGTCGCTCTTGTGATAGGTCCGGAAGTCGCTCCACTTATTTTGAAAGGCAAAATATATTCGAACCCTGGGTTTCCGTTGGCTCAGTACACCATATTTGGTTGGGTCATTTCTGGCCAGTCTCCTTTTTAAAGGGACAAATATTTGGTTTTTAAAACCCTACCCACATGGGTGCAGTATGTAGTCTGCAGAAAACTACATCCTATAGACTTTGTTCTATAGGAACCTCTGCCAGTTTTATCTGGTTATAAATTGTTTATGAAAAAAAAAAAAAAAAAAAAAAAAAAAAATTGATGAAATGAATTAAATTGTAAATAAATATAGTTTTTTTTTTAAGTTCAAAATTGTTATATATATTACTTGTTTTTTAAGTTAATTTATTTGCAACAATTTTGATGTTGCAAGGTGGCCGGCAATGTTTAATTTCAATTTGAAATAATATAATGTTCGTTCTGTCTAGTTGGTAACTCCTTGGGATTTATTACTACTCCTTTTTTCATCTTTGTGTTGGAGTTTTTACATAGATTCTGACGAGTAAACCGCTAACGGTCTTTAGGTTAAACATTGCACTCGCTACCAGGTATAAGATAGAAATTTTTTTTTAATGTTGGAAAGTTCGTTGTTGATTACGTACAAAATACGCCATATTTAACACAAATCAAAGGTAAATAAATTGAGAATACTTCTCCTTGTTTTTTTTGAACCTAATAACTATTGTTTTATTTTTATTCACTTTCACGCAAACATTTTGGTCATTTTGATTTTGTTTTGTTTCGTTCTTTGAAGTGAGTGAAACAAAAACAAAACAAGAACAACGAGAACGATTGTTCAATTTGTTTTTGCTTTGTTTTTGCATATGAGCACAAACCACAGAACAGCGCCGATCGGTTGTAAGCCGGCTAACACCTGTCACCAGCCACAAACAATACATTAATTTAATCGCACGCCGCTAGAAAAGAAAATAATGGGAAATAAATGGAAACGTTTTGAAATATTTGCAGAGAATTGGACATCATCATATACATAATATAATTTTATTGCATTGTTATTTCACACATGAAAGTTGTTTTAAATAACTATTTAGCAAAGCTATAACCGGATGTCCTAAGACAACTCTCTTATTTTTTTAATTATAGGTTGGTGCGATATAAAAAGCAGAAAAATGGAAAATTTTCAACTAGAAATATTTATGCTTAATAACAAAATTTTTTAATCGTTTCAGCATCGGGGGTATACCGGGCACATACAAACATTTCTTTAAATGTGATTTTAGGTGATCCAACATATTTTTTTTTTATTTAATAGTGAGTAGTATTTTTAATAATTACTTTGAGAATTTCGTAATATAAAATATATAAAAATAAATAAATAAGTAAAATAAAAGTTTTAAGTGTTCTGAACTAAATTATTTCTGATGAAATTTACAACTTTTTTTCTAAACGTTATAGTATTTGGTTCATTTTTAATTTCATTTGGCATCATGTTATATAGTCTCAATCCTTTATAGAAAAATGTTCTCTTCATCGCATTAGTATGGGCCTGTTGTAGTCTGAAGTCATTTGCATTCCTGAGGTTATATGGCTGAGTTTCTCTTACGTATCTTGTCTGGTCCTTCAAATAATCAGGTGCATCCCCCATTTTCAATTTCTGAATAAAGTTTATTGTGTTCAGTTGCAGTCTTTGTTTAATATTTAACCACTTCAATGTATTGAGCATATAATTAATAGATGTTAATCGATTACATTTTAATATTGTACGCATAGCTTTATTTTGCAGTTTCTGTAGTCTTGAAATTTGTTGATCATTGCAGCTGGAATATAAGATTGTTGACCCGTATTCGAAATGCGGTTAAATAACTGTTTTATATATGTTTACTGATGTTAGTGTAGATACTTTATTTCGCAAACGTTTAAAAAATCCAATTTTTTCTCCGATCTTTTTACAAATATATTCAGTATGTTCATTGAATTTTAAATGTTTGTCTATTACAAAGCCTAGATATTTAATACTGTTTACTTTTTCAATTGTAACGTTATTTATTTGAAATGATTTATCTGTTTTCATATTAATTTCCATTATTTTTGTTTTATTTTCATTTAACTTTAATTTATTCATATTTAGCCATTTGTTTATATTACACATATCACTTGCTATATTTTCATAACACATATCCTCTGTCTCTGCTTCCGAAAAAATTAGTGTATCGTCTGCCTACATAATTATTTCGCACTTTTCCAACGTATTTTCAATATCATTTATATATACAATAAATAGGAGGGCTCCCAAGATTGAGCCCTGTGGTACCTCGTAATTATTTTTTATCGCGGTTGATTCCGTATTATTTACTTTTGTTTTTTTGCTTACGGTCTGTTAAATACGATTTAAACCAATCCAACTCATTATCTTGAATACCATATTTGTAAAGCTTTTGCATTAAAATATTCCTATCTATTGTCTCGAAAGCACGTTTAAAATCAAGAAAAACTGATAATATTTTATTATTTTTATTTACGCATTTCCATCTGTTTATTAGATAGTTCACTGCTGATTCACATGAATGTTTCTTTCTGAATCCTGAGTGATATTTAGATAGCAAAATATTATTTTCTATATATTCTTCTAATTGATTTTTCACAACTTTCTTTATCACCTTTTCACATATTTTTAGACTATTTATTGGACGAAATTCTTCACATTTGTCTGTATTTTTAACTTTTTGTATTGGTGTAACCATAGATTCTTTCCAGTTTTTTGGAAAATTTCCAGTTTCCATTGATTTATTAATAATGTTCAGTAAAATGTTACCAGTTGTGTCCCATGTATCTAAAATTATGTTTTTTGTGGTTTTTTTATAGTCAGCTTTATTATTCATATTCTTCAAAACGGTTTTTAATTCCAATAAAGATATTGCGCGAAACTTAAACTTGGTATATATCACAGGTATCAGATTTTGGTATTGCACATTTTCGATTGAATCTCTTATTTCCTTAATACTATCTACAAAGTAACTGTTGAATTTTTCGGCTATATCTAAGTTGTTTTTATACTCTACTTGATTAAATATCACAGATTTTATAACATTTCTAGGTTTTCTTATCACAAGTTCTTTTATCACACTCCACATTTCTTTTTGGTCCTTAGAAATTGAAATTTTATTATTTATGTAATGGCGTTTTTCATTTTCAATTTTGATTTTGTATTTATTTCTCATTGTTCTGTAATTTACCCATGCTTCATTTGTGTTAGCAATTACGGCTCTTTGGTATGCTCTTATTTTTTCCACTTTTAAATTTCTTAGTTCGTTACTAAACCACTTATTGTTACTACTTTCATTTATTTGCCTTTTTACTACAAATTTTGCTATTGTACATTCCATACATTTGTCGAATTTTTCAGTCTGTTCATTAACATTTAGCATTTCATTATAATTTAATATTGCTCTTAGTTCACATCTAAAATTGTTTTTATTATATTTAAAAATTTCTATTTGTTTTCTTTTTATCTCTGATGTATTGTTTTCGCATTCAATAAAAATGTCTATTGCTTCGTGATCTGATATTTTGTTATTTATATTGGTTCTAGCAGATACTTTTTCATTATTTGTTATAATATAATCTATTATTGTTTTTGAATTCTGTGTTATTCTGGTGTCTTCGTTCATTATCTGTTTCAAACCATTATCATGCAGAATACTTTGTACTCTTGGTTTATAGAAATCAGTCTTCCAGTCAATATTAAAATCACCAGCTATTAATATATCACAATTCCTTTCACACAATTCTTCCAGAAAATCTTGAAATGCATCACAAAATTCAGCCTTCGAATAACTTGGAGATCTATATATCGCTATTACAATAAAAGAAACATTATCATTTTTTGCCATATATGCACTAATCCAGTACTCTGTATCTTTTATACATGTCTTTATATTTGATAATTTCCATTGCTTTTTAAAATATAAAATGACACCTCCAGTTTTTGTAGACTTAGATGTTGTAGTAAATAGATTATACTCATTTATTTCAACTTCTGCTTCATCTATTTGTTCAGTCATATGCGTTTCAGTTAGTATTATAAAATCAGGTTTAACAGATTCCACTATTATTTCGAGTTGGTTGAAATTGTTTGTTAGCCATTGAATGTTATTGTATATTCCATATATATTCTTTGGTTGTTATATTTCTATATCTATTCCAAACCTTTTCTTTTTTAGATTTAGTTTATTTTTATAAACTGGGCATTCTTTGCTAATTGTTGCATGATTTTCATCGAGACAAAGATTTAATCTTTTATTTTCTTTGTTGCAATTAACACATTTGCTCAATATCTCTTTTGTACAGTCTTTACTCTTGTGATTACAATGACATTTAAAGCATACTGCTTCATTCCGACATTCATTTGGCTTATGATTATACCCTTGACATTTAAAACATTGCAATATATCAGTACCATCAAATATTCTACACCTCTCCCATCCAACATTTAATCGTTGTATTGCCATAATTTTATGATATGTTTCATTTTCAACTTTTATTTTTGCATTATATACAGACCTATTAAATCTTTTGGTCTCAAAGCATTTTACAATTTCGAAATTACTGTCCTTCATTACATCATTTTGCTTTTTTATTTTTTCTATTAATTCACTATCATTCAATTTAAAATTCATGTCTGTTATTATTATACTCATTTCGGCCTGTTTTGGAATTTTTACTTCATAGTTCTCACTTATTTCGTTCTGAATTGCCAATTTCATTTTTTCTCGTTCGTCCATATTTTCGCTCTGAATAACTAAAGTGTCATTTCGACGGGTTTCAACATTTACGATTTTAAAATTCATTGGGTCCACTTTGTTAAGCTCTTCTTTAGTTTTCTTCACCGTTTGTTTTTCTTTTGGTTTTATAATTAATGGGAAATTTTTTGATACATCTGGCATCACAGTTTTATTTGCAACTGTTTGTGCATATGTTGTTATTACATTAGTTTCTGAAACTATTTTTTTTATCTCATCGCACATCTTTATGTTGTTGTTGCTAATTTTTTCATATATGTCTTTATTTTTGTTTTCTGCTTCGCTTACATTACCATACAGGCTTTTCACTTCTTCAACATTTTTTTCACACATTTTTTGCATGTTATCAATTTTTTTAAATCTTGCATCATATCTTTTTTCGATGGCTTCTAGTAATATTTTTATTTCATTTTCATTTTGTTTAAGTGAACTCTCAAATTCATTTTTATATTCATTCAATGCTTGCTTGTTTTTTTCTTATAAAATTGTTTTCATCAAAAATTTTAGCAGAATATTGGTCAATACCCGCGCATTTTTTATTGAAATGATAAATTTTTTCACACACACCATTACATCGTATGGTTTCTTTGTCCTGCCAGAAATAACTGAAAAATCTCCCAAAATATTTTTTAAGGAATTCATTCCCTATTTGATTATTCCTTACCTTGCATTGGGTATTTCAAGAGGGTATTTCTATATTTGCGACTTCATTTTTCGTCCTCATAAAATAAATGTACACATATTTTTATCTATTTGGCATGATTTATTTGAACTAAAACACTAAAAGCAATATATTTTCTAACTTTTTTTTTTTTAATTGGCACATAAATTAATTGTTTTCTGTCAAACTTGATACTTTAAGTTGGCAACACGATGACAATTTCAGCTAAAAAACAGTTGTGGTTCATAATACTAAAACACAGTTTGGTCGTGTGTAAGTTTGGTCTACTCTTAAACGACCACACTGAATTTAGTTGAGAACCGTGAAAGGGGCATGAATACCAGTTTTAGTGTTCTCATAAAATCAGGAGCACTAAAAAGAGAAATTCAATACTGTACATCATGAAGACTAATGCTATGTTTAGACGACGAGTTGAATCACCTGCTTCGCTCTCTGAATCATGTTTATGAATCTTGCTGTTTAGACTACTCATTCGTGCTTCGTGTGCAGCGTGCCAATTTAGTGCCTTTCGTACTAGATTTAGAGTTTTTTAATTCATAACAGTGCGGAATTTTTCAAATTGTTGCTTAAAAAAAGGCACTAAATTGGTGCTTTTCACCTTTGATTTTAGTGCGTTTTGCGAATCTACTAAATATTAATTTGTTAAAGTGTGGTGGCTTTATTTTCACTTTCCAAAAACTATCTGCTTTCACCCCTTTTAAACATGCGAAGTTTCCTTTGCAGAATGTTAATTCAGCTGGGTGAAATACAAAGGAAGAAAAACTTTCTCTTTCACAGTTAGAAAAAAGAAAATATTTCTAGATATTACAGAGGATACCATACACGTAATAAAATAACTTAATTACAATAATCGAATCTACTAACCACTAAGGAAGTATTGCTTTCTTGATAACGGTGCTTCCAAAAATGCTTCTGAAAAGTAATAACGTAAGGCTCTCTAACAAAGTGGACAGAAGTAAAAAAATGTAAACCAGTAACTTTTGCATCTGAGTACACAAAAACTACACATTATTGCTTCTGTAAAACGAATTAGTAAAGCAAAAAATTAACGGCTTTTTGGAAACTGAATGGATTGCTTCTAGCTGGCTTACAAAAACTCTTCTGGGAAGCGGTAATTTTTGCTGGGATGGTGAAATTGAAGAAATAGAACGAAGTATCAGAAATTTAAGGATACATAAATTGAAAAATTTGCTCAAAAGTGATCAATTTTGCATTGAAGTTTATAATTATAGAAATTCAACTAATCATAATCCATTTCTAATACTGTCAATATTTCCTCTAAGACTATTAACATTACCATGTTCAAATGTTGAAGTAGAAATAACTTTTAGCGCTTATAACTACTATAAAAGTAAGTAAGAAATACAATAATGATTTTATAAATCAAATTGTTTCATTCATATAAAATACGGTCTAAAAAGAAAAGGCTTATGTTGTTCAGTAACTCGTTTCTGTAGTTCTCGCATCGTAAAATTTCTCACATGAAGTGTGAAACACAAAATTCCATCGTTTCTCGATTTGTGAAAAAAAGTGTTTCTGTATTTGAATGTGAAAACAGACAACACTGAATCTTTTTTTACTGGAATATTTCCAGTAATCGAAAGTCAAATGAAAACAAAAGCCACAAAAATATTATTTCAATAACAAAAAAATAATAATTTTCAAGAAAAATAAAATTTTATAATGAACATGAATATAAAGTGAATGTAAAATGCTTGAAATAAGTTTTTTCTAGCAACTGTCTCTATTATAGAAAATTTCACAAAAAAATTGTAAATAAATATAACGATATCGACTCCTTAATAATAATTTTAGTTCAACAATTCGTTGCATATCTTTTCAACTAGTTTATTATTCATATTTTCATGTTTCATGTTTTTGTACAAATTTGGTTGTTCTCGCACAATTTAAAATGCGAGTTATTTATACAGTTCTTGCGAGAAACTTTTCACAAAATATTGTTACAGAAACACTTTTTCTCACATCCTTCCAATAATTGCTGGAAATTTATTTAAATTACAGATAGTTTTCGCAAAGTAAATATACAGAAACACTTATGTGAGAAAACCCATTTTGTGTTTCAATTTACACTGTTTTTGTTACGATTCCCTTGTTTCATGCGGAAAATTTTACGATGCGAGAAATACAGAAACGAGCTACAGAATGTAACATACTGAACCATGTTCATGTAAAACTTAATTCAGATGAAACACCTAAAATCTAATTGTTTTATTAAAAAAGCTTTATGGCCAGAGGAAAAAAAGTGAAACTGCATTCCTGAAACGAGGATATAATTCTCGTTGATCACTCTTTTCTTAAAATATTACACCATAATTGCAGTGTCTTGCCAAATGAACTTCAATTATTTTCCTACTCATATTCTACTTATAAGCAAAATCGAAATATGGCTCGATATAATTGAAATTATTACATAAAACCTATGAAATGTAGTAAATTTAAAATTGTAGTTAACTTAAATTTTTAATTTCTACTCATTCAATACATATATAATTAGCCATGTGGGCTTTCTCTGTATTGAAAATAAATAGATAAATATAAAAATATAAATAAAAAATATATTGCATTTAGTGCTTTTATATGAACACACAGTGCTTTTTGCTCTGAAAAAGTTGGCATCACTGTTCGCGTGGCATTTTTTTAATGTATATTCACACAAACATACATATCATACGCACGTATATACATGCATACATACTTACATAAATTCAATTCATTCAAAATCTTGTTTTTGAAGGCATCTCTATATTTTATTCTTATTTTTCCTTTTTATATTATTCATAACTTAATTAAATTTATTTTTATTAAACTCACATCTATGTTTTTTTTGGCTTGTTTTCATTTGTTTACAAACACACACATACACATATACCTATTTTGTTTTGATATCTAGTTCAGGTAAAGTGGCGATTAACTGCGATAAAAGTTAGAGAAGATACCTATTTTACGTGCTTCGCAAGTAGATTCATATTGAATCTACTTGATTCGCTCTCATAATTTTGTATGGCGAAGCAAGTGGATTCGGCCATGATTGGGGCGTGAAGCATGAATAGAGTGCGAAGCACGTACCGTCTAAACATACTATAAGCAAACAAACCTCGTGTGCAGAGCTCTACTACATACAGTATTGTTCGAAACCTAAGCAACTTTTTCTAAGAAATAAAAATAACTTTTGTATTTTCGTAAGAAGTTCCTTTATTCGTAATAAACCACTGAATTTTAATATTATTATGTGCTCTCATTTTAATTACACCAACAACAATTTTATTTCATTTCTTTTTAATTAATAGTAAAACAAAAACAAAACTAACTGCATATTTTTCTGTTCGAAACTTAAGCAACTTTCAATATTTTGTATGGTATCCTTTGTTTCTGGTGAACTCCGCACATCGTTTCGGCATTGACTCTACGAGATTAGTTAAAACTGATATTGGTATTGATTACCATTCCAGTTTTAAGCAGCTTAATAGCTCCTGTTTAGAACTAAAATGGCGACACCCGGCCTTGCGCTGCAAAATGGCGAAAAGATTCTCAATGGGAATAAAATCTGTAGATTTGGATGACCAATCCCAGACTTGGAGATGCCATTATTTAAAAACCATTATTTGACCATTTTCGATGAGTGTTTAGGGTCATTATCATGCTCAAACACCCACTGACATGGTACTTGCGACTCGGCATGGCTCAGCATATCGTTGGATAAAATATCCTTATAACCAAAAAAGTCCATTTTTTGTTGCTATTTCGACAAAAGGACCAACTACACTCCCCGAAAAGCAGGTCCATACCATTACATTTCCGCCACCATGTTTTATTGTGTCTTTACAATAACGTAGATGTAATCGTTGTCCTTTCGGTCTTCGGACGTGGCATACTCCATCTGAGTTCAACAAGTTGAATTTACCCTCATCGCAAAAACTTATAGATAATGTACCACAGAACAATGGAAAACAGTTTTACTTAATGATGAGTATAAATTTAACATGTTGAACTCAGATGGATGCCACGTCCGAATACCGAAAGGACAACGATGACATCCGCGTTATTGTAAAGACACAATAAAACATGGTGGCGGAAATGTAATGGTATGGACCTGCTTTTCGGGGAGTGTAGTTGGTCCTTTTGTCGAAATAGCAACAAAAAATGGACTTTTTTGGTTATAAGGATATTTTATCCAACGATATGCTGAGCCATGCCGAGTCGCAAGTTCCATGTCAGTGGGTGTTTGAGCATGATAATGACCCTAAACACTCATCGAAAATGGTCAAATAATGGTTTTTAAATAATGGCATCTCCAAGTCTGGGATTGGTCATCCAAATCTACAGATTTTACTCCCATTGAGAATCTTTTCGCCATTTTGCAGCGCAAGGCCGGGTGTCGCCATTTCAGTTCTAAACAGGAGCTATTAAGCTGCTTAAAACTGGAATGGTAATCAATACCAATATCAGTTTTCACTAATCTCGTAAAGTCAATGCCGAAACGATGTGCGGAGTTCACCAGAAACAAAGGATACCATACAAAATATTGAAAGTTGCTTAAGTTTCGAACAGAAAAATATGCAGTTAGTTTTGGTTTTGTTTTACTATTAATTAAAAAGAAATGAAATAAAATTGTTGTTGGTGTAATTAAAATGAGAGCACATAATAATATTAAAATTCAGTGGTTTATTTCGAATAAAGGAACTTCTTACGAAAATACAGAAGTTCTTTTTATTTCTTAGAAAAAGTTGCTTAGGTTTCGAACAATACTGTACATACATTCAAAAATACAATTTGGCGGTAGTAAATAAATAATTACAATATTTAACAAATTATATAAGATATACGTATGATTTGAAGATGATTAAATATTGTGCCAAATAAAAAAAAATATAACATAAAGTAACAACTAAATTGCACAATGATATAGGGTACGTTCGTAAATGCTGCAAATTTATGCATCAATGCGGCAGTTCTGCCAGGTTTTACTGCGTATGCGTGATTATCTCCTGCACATGCTTTGCAACTGCTCAACATCTGTGCTCAGTTGACATTTTTGAACAAACTGCAAAAAAAATTTTAAATTGGCGGGTAATTTTATTTAAGAAAATAGTGATAATTTTCTTTTAAATTATAGTAAGCAAAAAATTTAAAAGAAAATCAAAGCGACAATTTGTTATGAGAACAGCACTGGCCTTAAAAAAAATACAACTAAAATAAAAAAACTCCTTTGAAATAATAAAAAACTACCAAGATATGTGTTTCAAAGTTATTTTCGAGTTTATCAATCTCTTTTTTTGGTAAGATTCGAAACATGTAATTTAAACATCAAAATTCATAGATATATTCAACTTATTGTTCCACTGCAACTTCTTGCATCTGAAAATAATTTACTGCGCCATTTGCACAGATTTGCGGCAGGTATGCCGATTAAATGCATTAAAAAACGTTTGACTCTAAACAGTGCTGCCAAGTTATGCATTTTTGAACGTTAGATGTTCGTGATGCTGCAGACGTGCACTATAAATGCTTTTACGAACGTACCCATAGTTTTAACAAAACCCAATAAAAAACACATTTACCATAACACCATATACCTAACCAGATTCGCAATTTATTCATAACCAGCAGACTATATTGATAAAAGCACTTGTACTAGTTTCCTCTTATAACTATCAGTAGAAAAGTTAAATTTTATTTGAGACGGTGGCAATTTATTAAAATCTCTAGCTACGCTCACATTAAACGACCGCTCCAAGATAGGTGTTAGCTTTGGAATTTTCAACTGTCTATTAGCATAGACAGACGGCAGCGTTAATTTGCATTAACTGGCTTAATTCAAATTAACTTGTGAATTATCCCCATGCCAATGCGCATTTGATTTGAAGTAAATGCACTAAATGAAAGTGAATTAATACTGAATTTACCTATTTCAATATGGCAGCACCGTCAACAATCAATCAAATACTGGTTGATGAGTGAATTAGATACGTACTGCTTGAAAAGGTGTGCGACTTGGCTACGAGTACATTCAGTTAATGGGGTTTGTTTTGGATAAAACAAATCATCGGTTGGTTATTGGTTTGCTGCAATAATAATGTATTTTGAATATCCTGTACCGCAAACCAATAACTAACCGACGATTTACTTAATGCAAATACTGTCGTCTGTCAGGGTAAATTTTTAATTCACATTAGTTAGCTTTTAATGCAAATTAACGCTGTCGTCTGTCTACGCTATATTCCTAATAGACCTTCCAAATTCAAATAAGTCAACTATGTAAGTAATCAGGCATTTGTAACTTAAATGACTTATAGAATAGTAACAAGTTTCTATATTTTATAAAATCGGCAAAAGATAAGCCTAAAACATACAAACATAATGATAACGATATTATCGAAAAATTAAAAAATCAAAATCCCAATATTTCAAAGGCAATCTAAAATTTATAGATAATTATGAAGCTAAAAAAATCAACGGAAGAGCGACATACACAATAAAAGTAGCAATGGATGCAGAGTCTTACAGTAAAATTATGGCTGAAGGAAAGTTAAATATAGGATGGGAGAGGATGGGTACAGAAGTAATGCAATGATTGAAATGTAGAGGATATAATCACACACCAAAAGAGTGCAAAAACGAAGAAACGTGCTTAAGGTGTCATAAGCAACATAGGACTAAACAATGTAACAGCATCGAAGAAGTAATGAAGTGCATCAATTGTATTAGGATGAACACCAGACTTAATGTGGGTCTGGATGAAAATCATCATACAAACGATAGAGAATGTCCTGTACACCAAAATAAACTTAAGTCGAAAAAGAGAATATTGGGTTTTGAACATTACAACTAAAGCAAAAATGTGCTCTACAAACAAATATACAATGTTTTATTAATAATTTTAACAAATTAGAAGTAATTAGGTTAGGTTAGGTTAGCAGGCTGCTGGTAAGGAAGGGAGAAATTTTAGAGTCCAGCTCACTTGGGTCCAATACAATGATCCCTTTGTGTTACCTGTTAATTGAAGAGAAGATAGTGAGAGAGGGTGATAGGGACATTATAGTGATAGAGAAGACAGGTAGTGAAGGAAGAGATAGAGGATAGAGGACGGCTTCATTCTTTTACAACTCTGCTCTTTGCACATTTTTTAATAATGCAGTATTGCAGCGCCATCTGGTGTCAAATGAGGCGTATTAAATTTTGAAGCTGTGTTTAGTAGCCATTTTATTGATTATTTTACTTCGCCAATTATTCTGCTACACAACGAAGGAGGGCGCTCTGGTGTACATTAGGATTATTATCTGATGAAGTCGGTATAGTTTTTAGTGACCAGTACCTGCCTTATGCCTGCATCACTAGAAGTTTTCCCACAACAATTGATACAAAGGACACTAATGCACATCAGAAAAATGCGTGGTGTTGTTATTTTTAATGACTGTCGGAGACCGGGCTCGAACCCAGGCTGCAGGTTTTTTGTAGTCAACGTGCTAACTACTTCAGCCAACGCCACCCTCTTAGAAGTAATTACTTCACAAAAAAATCCTGAATTGTTAATACTGACAGAAACTCATCTAACATTGAAGAAAGCGAATTTGATCTACAAAATTATGGGCCCCTATTATGAGCAACTTTCGATCTTCGACTGCAGTCGAAAGTACTTATCGAAGGAATTTTCATTTGGTATTACGATGAGCATTCGACAAAAAATTTTCTTATTGTGAAAGTGATTTTTAAAATTTGCAAAAAATTTACCTAGTAATAAAAAACAATTTCTTATAATGATTTTTTAAACTAAAATATTTTATCGTAAGCTAAATTCTGTTCGATAAAAAATTCGTTGCTTAACGAAACTTTCGATACTTATAATATAAATTGAACATTCGATTTTCGATGTTCGATACAGTGTGCACACTTAATTTTTTTTTAATTCGGTAAAATCGACAAAAAAAATCGGTAGATTTGAATGGAATTCGGTAGAAAATATTTTTTATTCAAAGAAACATGAAAAATAACAATTCAAAGAAACATACAAAATAACAAAATATATGTACTTATATAAGGAGTAAGTGCAAGGAGTATCAAACTAAACAGGTTCCAAAAGCGCATTTAAAACTTCACATGTGATTGGAATTTAAACTGCCATAAACAATGAAGCATTTCCAATATAAAAAGTGTCATCCCCAGTTATTTGCCCTTACCCTTTGTATAGATATGCTATGCATACATAAAATAATATACATAAATAACAGGTATTCAGTTTTTGTACATAGGTTTTATAAAGATACTAAAATAACTTTTATTTGACAAACATTTGCTACTACAAAGATTATATGTAAGATCCATTTATGAATTTAAGCTTTTGTGCAAAAATTATTAAATCATTGGGAGGAATAAATATTTCAACCCCAAGGCACAATTCTATGTTCTGTTTTAACGATTTTCATGGCAGAAAATGACCGCTGTGCCTCCGCACTGCTATGTGGCAAAATATCAAATTTACATATTTATCGACTTAAATACATATTTTCTTCTCCGCGGAAAGCTTTCCACATTTTAGAACATATGTACATGTGATAAATTTTCCGTATGTGTGATCAACTTGATCTTGTAGCATCATTGTTAATCAAAATGTTCGGTCAATATTCGGTAGATTTCAGACCTTGTTCGGTAGAGTTGGTAGATCGTTAAATTCACAAACATATTCGGTAGAATCTACCGAATATCGGTAGAAGTGTGCACACTGGTTCGATAGCCAGCGAAGATCGAAAATCGAATGCAACTCATAATAAGGGACATGATTATATTATGTCAGCCACCTCATCATCAAAAAAAAGGGGTGTAATAATCTATTTCGATAAATTCTGGAAGGTTACTAAATTAATTGAGAAAGTAGTAGGTGTAAAGTATTGGATATTATTTATTTATTTATTTGTAACAATAACCAACCGAGCCCATAGGGCCATATATAGTTGGTGGACTACAATAATAGCATAAGAATAATTATACATTTAGGCAACAAATAAACTAGACACAAAATTTGCAAAAAAAAATAATAATATGTAGTTATAAAATTATTAGATGAGACTACTACTTATAAATTGGAAGATATATTGCGCATGAAATTAACTATATGTATTCAGAATCTAGATCAGTTCAATTGTGAAAAATGTTCAACAAGCTTAACTTTGAATGAATTACGAGTAAGATGGAATGCTCTTAAGGATCGTGGCAATGAGTTCCAAAATTTGGCGACTCGTACAGTAAATGATCTTTCATAAATAAGACGATTTCTAATGGGGAATAGAAGCTGTGGGCTTCTATCACTTTGCAAAAATTTTAAAAGTCTACGGACATAGTCTGGACAGTCTGTGAGCATAACATTATAGAAGAAAAGTAGTGATCTAATCTGTATGAAGTTTTTAAAACTACATCCCAAAAAATCATTAACATACATTGAAACATGATCGTTAATTCTTAGTTGGTATATAAAGCGTATTATTCTGTTAAAGAGTAGGGCACACCTATTTAAATTTTCAGCGCTACAGCCAGAATATACCTCAATACAATACAATAGATTAGACATCAATAAGGAGTGAGCTATGCTCTTTCTAATATGTAATGGCAGGTATAAATTCATTGCATATAGTCTTCTTAGGGTGAAGTTTATTTTAGAAAATAGTCCACTAATGTGGTGTCCGAAACTAAGAGTGTTGTCTAATAAAACACCAAGACATTTCATTCGATCGACAAAATCAATAGGTCGGCCATCGATTATGATAGACAGGTTAAACGTAGCACTAGACTAGAATTTATACTAAGTTAGCTGTTACTAATCCAACGTGAAACATTGGACATTAAAGTGTTAATATCATATTCGAAAACATCTATAAGCTGCGTATTTTTTTTATTTATTTATTTATTTTTTTTATTTATTTATTTAACTATTATATTAACTATAATAATGATAATTATATTAACTGTGATATTTTAATAACTGGGGAATTTAACATTGACTGGCTAAGAAATTCGTTTTACAAAAATAGCCTTAAGATAATTAATTAATGATAATCGAATGAAGCAAATGGTGAATGAAAGTACTCGTATCACAAAAACAACCAGCACAATAATTGACTACGTTATAACAAACAACTATAATATATCGGTGTGCAATAGTACAACAAACAAGATATCAGACCATGAAATAATTAATATAATTTTCTCAAATAGAAATTATTATGAAGAAAGTAATAAAAAGGAAATAGACATATTCCGGTACAAAAAACATTTATTTGAAAATGAGCTTATGAATAATAATCTTAGTTAACATGAGAATAAAGGCATACATGAAAATGTAATGTTATTTGATAATTTTTTCACAAATACTGTAAGTAAGTTTACCGTAAAAAAAATAAAGCAAAATAATCACAATGTTAACAATTGGTTTAATTCAGTATTGGAATCGTTAAAAAGAGAAAAAATAATGAGATATCTTCATGCAAAATTAGAAAACACAAATCAATCGTGGATAAACTATAAAATAATACGAAATCAAATATAAAGTAAAAATTTAAAATGAAAAAAATAAGTACATAAATTTTAAGATTAATAATGCGTCCAACCAAAAACAAATGTGGAGACAGATAAAAAAAAACCTAGTACTTAATAAAAAGAGAAATGTGATAAAGTCTGTGAGATTTGACAATATTGAATATAGTAACTAGACTTGCCAACGGGCTGGATTGTCAAGCTTTTTCAAGGCTTGTCAATATTCAAGCTTAAAAGCTATTTGTCAAGCTAAAAATTAATTTAAATATATCTGAGGTTTATTTCTTTGTGCTGATTGTATAACTATAAATAATGTTGCAATAGATGCAACACTAAAGGCGGTGTCAGATACAACTTCAACGCTTTGCGTGACGTTTCTAACTTTGGGAAAAAAAGCATGACGCAAAATGTGTATGACACAATGAAAATTTTGACAACACTCACTTTTTGTCTCACTGTTTTGTTTTATGCCTAAAAAGTAGCACAATTCGATTACTGTGATGCTACTAACTCGTTTTTTATGTAAATTTACAGCAATTTGAATAAAAATTTCATAATTACATGCGAGTTTGGTCAAACAAATTAAAACAAGTATACCAACTGATTGTCAAAGCACGCAAAAAGTTGAGATTTGCCTCACTTTTCGCTTTGCTTTGCGTTAAAAGTACTTTATGTGACATGTTTTATATAAGCATGTACATTTTATCTTATATGTCAAAGCGAATCTTCAACGCAACGCGAAGCAAAAGTTTTATCTGACATCGCCTTAAGTGTCGAGAAGTATATTCCAGCTTTACACAACATCACTGTTTAAGTACAACTTCTTAGTTTCGGTTAATACTTTTCTCTCAGTGCTTAATGCAAATTTAAAGTACTTTTCTTTCAACCTTGTTGGAAACCTTTTATAAGTATTTCAACGAGTAAACCGCTAACGGTATTTAAGCATTGTTTCATTAGTTATACTAATGTTTATCTATGTATAAACTACTCGTCATTTAGAAGTCAACGAAGCACTATGTGCAATTATAAATCCTTTTAAAAGGTAAATAAAGTGAAATTGCGTCTCAATATTTAATACAAAATATTAATTCTTGTTTCTTTTATTTGTATAATTAAACCTTATCGGATATACGCCGAAACAATCACAATTTGGCAACACTGGTAACTTGACATTATAAGCGATCAGCTGATTAAATTATATTGTATTTCTACACATACTTTAAAAATATATAATTTAATTAAATATAATTTTTGGTAAAAACCATTGAGATATCATTCTGCCTTATCGTGGTTGGCGTATTTCAAATACGACTACGACTGTTTGGTAATAGATTAAAGAAGACTTCAACAGTTTTTCTTTAATCTATTACCAAACAGTCGTAGTCGTATTTGGAATACGCCAACCACGATAAGGCAGATTGTTTTAAAAATATTTTAAGTTATTTTCAAGTTTTTTTTTCAAAATCAAGAATTTTTTTCTTCAATGTCAAGATTTTTAACTGTTTGGGTCTGGCAAGCCTAATAGTAACAGTAAAGACATAGCTACGCAATTTAAAGATATTTTGTAAAGGCCGTTTCACACTATAATACAAGTATTAATACTTTTGACGAAAATGCATCCCTAATCTAGTTTCTGTTTAAAAAATTTCAAAAGACAATAACAACTCAACATGTCAGAGTTGCATTTTCTACAAAAGTATTAATACTTGTATTATAGTGTGAAACGGTCTTAAATAGTATCAGTACTATAAGAGAGTCCATTCATCATGTACAATATGAAAACCAAATAGTGTACAATATTTATTTATTATTTCAAAACAGATTGTAATACAATCCTAAAGGTAGAATTAGTAAAATCGTATCGTTCTAGTTTACAGCTTGCCGTATCGTTCAGCATTGTGTACAAGTTATAGAAAATGTAACAGTTTGCACAGCACATTTTTTTTGTCTGGCTTTTAATGCGGCTTTTTTGACATTCGCTACAGAAAAATCTGTTTTCTGTAGATTTCTACGTCAGCAGTGCTACCACCACATATTTTATAACTAGTAACATGCATTGCATATCGTACGGCTTTTGTCAGCTGACACGCAACTTCACGATACGATTTTACTAATTCTACCTTAAGAGGCCATAATAAAGTATTACATCAAGGTACAAGTATACTTTAGCAAATTCAGGTACTTAAATAATTAAGTAATTTAAATACAAAGTTAAAGATATTTCAAAACACAAATGCAAATATTCTGCCTTATCGTGGTTGGCGTATTTCAAATACGACTACGACTGTTTGGTAATAGATTAAAGAAGACTTCAAAAATGATAGCTATATTTCTTGATTTTAAAAGAGCTTTTGAAACTGTAGATAGGATAATAATGTTGAAAAAGCTATATATGTATGGTATACGAGGGCTGGAGTTAGAGTGGTTTGGATCATACTTAAGAAATCGAAATCAAAGTACAATGGTTAACGGAAGTTTATCGGAAGAGATAGAAAACGAATTTGGAGTACAACAAGGTTATATTTTGGGGGCTCTACTATTTATCTTATACATAAATGATATGCCAAAATTGATGGAAAAATGTGATATAGTTCTTTATGCTTATGATACGCTCATATACACGGTTGCAGATAATGATTTAGGATGTATGTCAAATTTATATCACGATATAAACAAAATAAATAATTGGTTAAAAATTAATAAATTGAAACTTAATGAAACAAAAACTAAAATATTAGAAATAAAAAGAACAACAATGACATTTTCGAAATTAACAATACGGTGATTGAAAAAGTAGAACAAATAAAATATCTTGGCTTTATTATAGATAAAAAACTAAAATTTAATGAACACATAAACTACACATGTAAAAAAATTGTGTTTCCTCAAAGAACACGAAATAAAATATCGCAATCAAATCAAATCAAATGTTTATAATACAATTGTTAAAGCCCATTTTGAATACGGTTTAACTATTTTATATACGTGCTGCAACTCAAAGCATCTTGAAAGACTGCAAAACAGGGCAATGAGAATAATATTAAAGTGTGACCGATACAGTCACATACGAAATATGCTGGAAAATCTCAAATGGATGATAATTAAACAAAGATTACAATTACGAGCAGATAAAATATGTAGGATAATGTCAACCCTATTAATTTAGAAATGCTAATGATTTTCGAATTGAAAGGGTAACATCAATACAAATGCAACGATCTCTATTCTACAAAGGATTGAAGTTATTTAATGAATTGCCAAATAATATGAAAAATGAAAGAAATGACAGTATATTTAGAAAGAAATGTGTAAATTTTGTTTTGTATAATGTAAATATTTAATTATTTTTGTTTTGTTAAAGTATTTTTAATACTTCTTAATAAAGAAAATAAAAATAAAAAAAATATAAAAATTTACAACAACCGACGAGACATTCCGCTTTAATCTAAGAGAGTAAAGGTATATTTCTACTCTATTGAAAGCAAGTATTATTTTTTTGAGAACGTAAACAGAGGTGACACAGTATACCTCTAGACCATACAAAAATATTGGCATAATCAACCCATAAACAACCCTCTTTTTAGCATATGAGGGTAAAAATAAATATATAACTTCCTCAAAGTAAAACAACAAACCTTTGAAACAACTGAATGACTTTCAAAACTCACTTTTGAATTGATGATAAAACCAAGACACTTAATTTTTTCCACAAAATCAATCAATGTGTCATTCAAAGCAATAGTGAATTTGTCAATGCTACTGTCACCAAAAAACTTTGCTTTAGTCTTACTGGTATTAAACCTAAGACCATTGTCTGATATACAGCCACATAATAAACCAACAGTGTAATCAATCATATTTTGCAAAACAGCTGGAAAATCGGAAAAATCTTTAAATAGTAACTGCACATCATCGGCAACTGCGAATGGTTGACAAAAACTACTAGATGCGGTTTGAAGATATCATTAATAAACATTATGAAAAGTAAGGGTCCAAGGACCAAACCCTGAGATACTCCACTATATACATTAACTCAATAACGCCCAAGAGGAAACTGCTTATGAGAAACTTCTTTTATTAAGCTATTGCATAGCTTTTATCGCAGACTTTGATGGTGTCGACCGAATCAAGAAATTCCGTAACGAAAAAAAAAAACCTAAGACTATTTTTATTTGAATAACCCCTTAAGTATGCTATTGATTTTATTAACATACAGTATTGCCAGAACAGATTTTTACATGTAGGAAAACACAATGTGGCGTACTTAAGGGCAATCGTGGTTGACAGAAAATGATAAACACAAACAAACAGACAATTCGTTGGATTTTTATTTTAAAAAATAAGTTTGCATAAGTTGATAAAAAAAATGCTAAGCAATAGCTTTTACCGCGGCAGTCCCCGAGTGCCCCACGTATTTTTTGTTATTTATTGCTTTATTTAGTTATTATTTATTGTTATTTATTGCTTTATAACTTGAGCACTTCCTCACGGAAAAAAATATTGATATAATGTTGGTCTCTGAGACTCATTTGACTTCGAGAAGCCTTTTTAAAATTTATGGCTACACCTTATATGATTCAAAGGACCCGAGAGGAAGAGCATGCGGTGGATCAGCAATTTTAATAAAGTCAAGACTCAAGCATTATATTATTGATAACATTTGTGAAGAACATTTAAAAGCAATGAATATTTGAGTCGAACATTTTTGCACTAATTTTGTCATATCATCAATTTACTCCCCTCCTAGATTCGCAATTACTGAGGATTAATACGAGGATTTTTACAAATCTCTGGGCCCTTGTTTCGTAGCAGCTGGCAACTATAATCCTAACCATACGTTCTTCGGTTCGCGTATTATTACACCCAGAGGTCGAGCGTTGTTCAATAAAATTTCCAAAATGGGCTTGGATATCATTTCGAGTGGGGAGCCCACTTATTGGCCTACTGACATACATAAAATTCCGGATGTTATAGATTTTGGAGTCATGAAAAATATCTCTAGGGATTTAATTCAAATTGAAGCTTCTCTAGATCTCTCGTCCGATCACTCTCCCACAATCGTTACAATTTGTAGCCCACTAAGAAGTGACTTACCTCACCCATATGTGAAGACGATCAACCGTGTTAATTGGCTGGGGTTCAGAAAATATCTCAGTAGTCATTGTACGGAAAACATTACGCTAAGAACATCCGAAGATATTGAATTTAACATTGGCAATCTTATCAAAAATATAAAACAGGCTGCTGAACATGCGATTACCTGCCACCCGCAGACTGGATTTAATAGCATTTACTCTACGGATATTGAACGTCTCTAAGTGAAAAAAGAAGAGCTAGAAGGGAATGGCAACAGCATAGATCGCCCCAACATAAAATCAGATTTAAAGAGTGCACTAAACGACTCCAAGACTTGCTTGCATTTGAAAAAACTGCATCTTTTAAAAACTATCTGGAAGGTCTTGATGCCACACCAGCATCTAATTACTCTTTGTGGCGCGCTGCTAGAAAGCTTAAAACACCAGTTGAGTTTAAACCACCTCTGCGCACATCTACAGGAGGCTGGGCAAGAAAAAGGTAAAATATTTGCTGAGCATTTAAAATCAGTATTTACGCCTAACACATGTACTGGTGTTATTGATTTGCCGAATGTAGTTACGCTACCCCCTCGACCCATAAAATTTAGAACGCGTGATGTACAAAAACTAATTGCTGAACTTAACCCGAAGAAAGCTCCGGGTATTGATGGAATTAGTAACCAGATGCTAATAAAGTTGCCTCGTATTGCAATTAGAATCCTGTTGTTTGTTTTTAAGGCCATTTTACGACTGGAGTATTATCCACACAGCTGGTAACTTGCCAAAGTCAAAATGATTCCAAAGCCGGGCAAAGACCTTTTCAAGGCTAAGTCATACAGGCCAATAAGTTTACTGTCAACAATGTCAAAGCTATTCGAAAAGCTACTCATGATAATATTATCCCCAATTCTAACTGATAATGGGTGCATACATGATAATCAATTTGGTTTTAGAAGTCAGCATAGTACCATTGAACAAACTCATAGGATAGTTCAATTTATAAGAAAAAGATTTGAAGAAAAGAAGTATTGTTCTGCCTTGTTTATTGACGTTTCTCAGGCATTTGATGAAGTGTGGCATAAAGGCCTAATTTTAAAATTGAAGACATATCTACCAATTAAAATTCTAAATCTGATGGAAAGTTACATTATTGCCCGGAAGTTCACTGTTGTGGAAGGAAACTTTATGAGTACGCCTGAAATAATCTCATCCGGTGTGCCACAAGGGAGTATACTGGGGCCAGTTTTATATTTGATTTATACTTGTGATATGCCTTTGAGCAGTAATATTCACACATCTACATTTGCCGATGATACAGCCTGCCTTAGTATGCACGAAAACCCTCACGAGGCTTCCCGATATCTACAAGAACATATTACACAACTGGAACTATGGTTAAACATGTGGAGAATAAAGGTAAACGAACAGAAGTGTGCTCAGGTAACATTTACCTTAAGAAAAGACACCTGTTCCCCCATTACAATCAATAATCAAATTGTTCCTCAAAACTTACATGTGAAATACCTTGGTATACATCTTGATCGAAGGCTCACATGGAAATACCACATTGACTCTAAGCTAACGCAAATGAAACTTAAACTAACTCAGATACATTGGCTGGTTGGTAGAAATTCAACCCTCAGCCTAGATTGTAAACTTTTAATATACAAGTCACTCTTAAAACCTATATGGTGCTACGGAATTCAGCTATGGGGTACTGCTTCAGCTTCTAATGTCGAGAGAATCCAACGAAGGCAAAACAAAATTTTACGGTTAATAAAATGGGCTCCATGGTATATAAAAAATTCAAATATACATCGTGACTTAAATATGCCACTAGTGACTGAAGAAATTGCAAAATACGCAGGCAAATATTTAACAAAACTCGAGTCACATCATAATCCGCTTGCTCGTAATATTTTGAACTTTACTGGACACATCCGCCTAAAAAAGAGGAACACAAGGGCTCTTATTCACAGCACTCCAGATGGGACTTCTTGAAATACTTTTATTTTGTATTTTTTTCCTTTTGATTATCACTACTTATGTGTTATATATAACTATTACTAAGCTTATGTCTGACACCGGTCGGGCCTAATTATATTTTTAGATTTAAGATTTGAATACTTATTGTTAGTTCATATATGAAGATACAATAAATAAAATCATGTATTAAAAAAAAAATTATTGCTTTATTATTGATAAAATAAAAGGCATTCATTGAAAAATATTAAAATTTTTTTAATGGGAAAAATGGGTGTCCTCATATAGGGACAACGGGTGTTTTAGCTATGAAATCGATAACAACAATTTCGTTCTACAGAAAGTGTTTTTGTGCATAATTCGTATCTCCATCGGCACTTACAATGACTAACAACACATCGCAACTGATTTACTATAATTTAAGAATTATGACATTTATTTTTACGATCCATCAGCTACTGCGGAAGTTGAATGTTTTCTAGAAATTGAGGGATGCAAATATGACTTAGCAATATTTCTTCTGAGCGAGAATGGATCCATAAGAATTGTATTATCAGACAAAACATGTAACCGCCAAGCGATACTTACTCTTAAATCTACAATACACGTAAAAATACACCACCACTACATTTTTCTCAAAATGGATACTCTGTAAAGGGTAGTGGATTGATCCATTTCACCGACACCTTCCATTCCCAGGTTGTAATTTACAAATAATGTTTGGAAATAAATCATTTGCATTATAATCTGGGAAAATATTTGCATTATTTGAATCTCTCAAGATACCTTGATCTTGTTTGAAAAAACTAGAAAGTGGCTGATCGTCGCTGTCATTTGAACATAAAATAGAATAATGATTTTCCATTCAAGACACAAGCGCACAGCATGTCGTTCGGCATACTCATACACAATAAGTCTCTTCATTTCATCTGTCTTTATCATTTACGGAAGCACAATCAGGTGACACCACTAAAATATAATCACCCTTATTCCCATTGTCAACATCGACGTCACGTCAATATATCAAACAATTGTTCCTTATCTACTCGGTGTCCAGAACAATTTTGTGATACTGACAGCCTATTTGTGTTCTCTTAGGTCTAGAAAATAGCATGAGAGTGTCAACAGCAGTCAGTTGTTTTTGAAAACGGGTTGACAAGCCCCAAGTTTTTTGGAATTGTATTGACGTGAAGTCGATGTTATTTTCAAATGCATTGACATATTATTAAGATGAACGCAGACTTTATGAAATATGTGTACGTGAGGTAGAAATCTACAGAAAATAAATTTTTGAGTAGCAAACGTCAACTTCTGGGGCCTAATTCCTGCACTCGTGATCGAAATTGCATTCGAATAGAAATTAATTTTGATACCAAGAAATTTGCTGATGATGTTACTCAATACCAAGCGAATCGAGTTTTTGTTTCAGTGTTGGAAAAGGGCAAATAAATTCATTTCACAACACTGAATACATTGTAAGCAAAAACATATGTTTGTACATATGGATGTGCGCAAAATCCTCTTATGGATTCATCTTTTTGTAAATCGTATGTTTTTTCGGATGATATTCTTGCATATAGATAATATTAATTCTGGTATTTCTATTAATTTTGAAACATGTGTTAATAATCATTTGGACTCCATTCTCAACTGGATGCGTCTCAATTATCTTGATATTAATTCATCAAAAACTAAAGCCATGTACTTTCACTTAAACACTCAAGATATAATTTATCCCAGACTTTGTATCGGAAATCAGCCAATTAGCTATGCAGACCAGTGATGGGAAATGAGATTTGCATTTCGGTACCAAAAAAAAATTTCAAGTACTTTTTTGATGCCGAGAATACCAAATATTATTATTATTTTTTATTAAAGAATAATATAAAATTCATTTACAAAGAAATAAAAAAGGAACACAAAGCATATACTTACATATTCAAAATCAAGGACTTAAGCAACTTAAAAAATTATTTCTGCATGTTAATGCCTTAGTTTTTCTCCAGCTTTTTCCTTTTCTTATAAATATCGATAATTTGAGTTCCGCCTTTATTATATTAAGCCATCATTACTCACATATCGTTAACTTAATATAGAAAGGCTCTAAATCTTTTTAAATCGAGTTTTTTTGTATATTTCGATAGAAAAACATCTAATGTATCGAAAATATTAAAAAATTTCGATTAGAAAAATAATCATTTAGGGCCTTTCTATATTAAGGTAACGATATGTAGGTAAAAATTTTAAAGTTATAACAAAAACAGTTTTTAGACTTCAATAAATCTTTGAACTGGATAAAATTTGATACTGTTGGAAAATAAAGCCTGTCGCTTTGTTTTGTTTTCATTAGATTTTGGTAAGAGAAAGTCCTTTAGACATTTGAAGAGGAGTGAGGTATGGACATTATGCCGCAAGCTATCGATATATCAGGAAAAATGTATTCATCTAATGCGGTTTTAGTTTTACCTACCACAGTGCGGACTTTGGCAAAATAAATGGTAATACATTTGGATTCCAAATGTTCCAAATTTTGGAACTTATAAACTACTGATTGCACGATGTGCAGTCCATTATATTTTTTGCATGAAAAATTAACGATGAATAGTCCACTTAATTTTTTCTGAAACTTCGAAATCTTTAGAGGGTACTTCTCTCTTAGGCCTTATAACACATATATCTGTGGCAAAAAGGAAAAAGTGCTAAGTCGACATAAGATAATTTTGAGTTAATGGTACCTCCGTAATCTACATATTTGAAAGTATCCCTGGTCAAAAACTCAATTTATTTGTATGATTTTTCAGGAAGTTATAGCATTATGACTTCCGGCTTATATTTTTTAGACTTCTAATCTCGTTTGGAATAATAGCTTAATTAATTAAGGTAATACTTTAGTATATTTCAACTAAAATGTGATAGTTATAGTGTGTATACCGATGTTTGCTTAAAAAATAAAGGTTAACAGAGAGTTTCCCAATTTAACTGCAAAAGAAATAATTTCTGAAAATCGACTTGAAACTTTAAAAGTGCTCTCCTGCAAAACAGTAAAATATGACTTAAGCACTTTTTCCTTATTGTCACAGATATATCTTGTTAGCCTTCTGGCTTAAGCCAAAAGTCATAGATTTATTACCATTTATTTTGCAAAAGTCCCCACTGTGCACTGTAGACCAGAAGCTGCATATATTTTCTGTTGTTAATGGTTTCAGTTCTTCCATATCAGCTAATGCTCTATATCGGTTGTTAACATTTTCAAAATATTGCTTTTCGCTGGGAAACATTTTAATTTAAAGTGGTGTAATGCTGTTCGTTTTAACCGATAAAACATTTTATGGGGAAAACTTACTAAACCAAACTAACATTTGATTCTCAAAGCACACTTTGCCTTTAGAACATTTTACAATTTTCTTTACACTGATTTAAAACATGAGCTGTGTATATATGTATATAGATCAACTTCTGTCCCGCAGAAAATATCATTGAGTGAAATATGGTTTTCGTTTATATATATCTAATTGTAAAGGATTGCACTTTTCTAAAATTTGTTTACTAATAAAGTTTCGTGCCATTCGTCGAAAAAGAAATTTAATTCCTGGCAAAATAAATGCATACGCGCGTCTCCTGACTGCATTTCTAAGTTGACAGCGCGAGTATCAAATGTGTTGGGGGAGTACTACGGTACTTTTTCAAGTGAAATAGTATCAAAAAAAGTACGATCGTACCAACTTTCCCATCACTGATGCAGACTCTCCCAAATGTCTTGGTATAGTTGTTGATTGTAAACTAAAATTTTAAAATCACATAAATTCATTAGGCCAAGTTTCTATGACCTTAAGAAGATTGCATTATATAACTCAGTGCTCGATTGTGAGCGTATTCAAATATATCAAAATGCACAACCTAAGTAAAAATAACTGCAACTAAGTGGTGAAATAGAACTCTTCATAGGGTGCATGTTTATTATGTCCTACAACCGTCTTCCCCGTATAAAAGACTATTGGTCACTTCACAAATCTCTCGGCAATCGATCAATTTATGAAGCAATTTCAGGTGATCGCTTCCTTTTTATATCATCTAAGATGTATTTCGTGCAGTTGGTACAATCATGGGCAACAGAAAAAATGTTCCCGAATTTACGTAAAGTGGAAAGAGGTGAATCTGAATTCAGAAGCACTACTTCAGGCCTGTTGTGCATTAGATGGCAAGCCACAAAGGATGTTTTGGTAATTACTAACTGTCATAAGACTGATATTACAAATGTGTCAAACATTACAAACAGGAGAAAGAGTTCAAGATACATGTGTTGAGGTGTTGGTCTGGTAGATCAAATGAGTGGCCCTTACGACTTTGACAGAAACTCGGACAAATGGTGGAAAAAGGTATTTTATGGATTTATCATGATGGCTGATGTTAATACTTGTACGATTTACAATGATCTTAACAGAAATAAATACCGTTCAAGCAATTATTGGTGACCTTAGCCGAGACATTAATAAAAGAAGGTTTAGAAACTACAGCTGTCCGTAAATCGAAGGGACCAGGTCCTTAACCTGAGCCCAAACAATCACATCTTCCCATTCAGGGAAATATGTCGTTGTACCCGTTTCACCCAACAAAAAAAGCAAACTCGAACATACACGATATGCACGCAGTGCAACGTTCCACTATGCAAAAACTGTTTGCACTTTTTCATTCATATATCTATACGTTTAGCCGCACATACCTGAATTTATAGTGATTTTTTATTTTAGTTTTATCATTTTGAATTGATGTTTTTTTTTAGATTGTACAAGATCTCATACAAATAAAAATAATTGCTTTATTTTCGACTTTAGGTGATATTGTTTTTATTTTGTATAAACTAAATTTCTGGTTTTTTAAGACGGTTTGTACGTATTTGTATCACATAAAAAGACGGATGGTACAACGGTGTACCGGCCCCTCCAGGTCCTCCCCGGTATTGGAACGCCACATTTCCTAACCAGAATGTTTCTTCGATATGCTATTAACTCAATGAATACACAAATGTCATTATAACATTCAAGCTCGAAAGCCGTCCCGAAAGGGTTAAAATCATATAAACCTTAACATATTAGATATCGATTGGCCCATGCATTGCTTATGAGTAAGGTTAACTACGGTCTCGAGTTATACTCCGGTTCATTAACCCCCTGTTTGTGTTAGACGTTTGAGTTAAAAATCTTGGCGTTTCTGTAATAGATTAAAGAAAAGTTGTACAAGTTTCCTTTAATCTATTACAAAAACGCCAAGATTTCTAACTCAAACGTCTTACACAAACAGGCGGTAAGAGGCAATAGTGATGTTCTTGAGAGAGTTGTTAGAAAAATTGTTAGATATGTATTTCAAGTTAGAGTACGTGAGCATGATCGTGTTTCAACACTTGTGTCTGAATCTCTAGGCTGTAATTTCCTTGACCTGCGTTTGCTTCTTTATGTCTACAAAGTTATTAAAATGGGACAGCCTACACTTCTTACAAATAACTTTTCTTTCATTAACTCTACACGTTTGGAATAGCTTACCATTACCTTTTGAAACTATATATGTATATATATGTATATATGCAAAAAAAAAAAAAGAAACGAATATACATAATTGTTATTTTAATTTTTATTTAATTAATAACTTAAAAATAATTAATTAGTGAAAAGTTAGAGAATAGAGCACTAGCAGAAGCAGTTAATTTCTTATTTATATGGTCCCAGAGTTGGTTGTGCATACATTCAGTTATAAATAAATTAGTAAAATATTGAACGTACATGTTCTTTTCCATCGCTTTTTCGAAGTTAAAAGTTATTTCGAATGCCTTTTTGATTGCGAGTAAAAACACGAACAATTGCATTCGAATGGCTGTTCGTTATCGAATGCTGTCATTAAAAATTTTTATATGTGTTATTCGAAATCGAATGAGAAAATCCAAGTTAAAAAACTCACACGTTCGAGTGATAACTCGCTCGCAATCGAATGCGGGAATTAGGCCCCTGGCTTACATACACACGAACACGCATAAAGCAAATAGAAATACAATAGTTACAATACTCCTGACACATTCGCTGGCAGCCTTACGGTTTTACCAACTAACATCCAGATTTAAACGATAACGATAAACTTCAAAAGTAACACGATACGAATAGACTGGACTAATTGTACCATAAAGGCAGAACTGAATTTCTACAGTTAAACACGGAGGTGGTGGAATTGTGGTGTGTGGTTATATGGCGGCTGCAGTTGTAGGTCAGATGGAGTTTATTAAATCTTCAATGGATAAATTATCATATTTAAACATTTAAAAAGAAATTTAAAGGGGAGAGCGGAAAAACTTGATTTGACATACAGCGGCGATCTTTAGACTTTGGTTATTGTACAATGATCCTAAGCAGCTTAAAAAAAAATCGGAGTTCCACTTAACACCTCTGGCATTTTTAGAGAAAAAAATTCGTCAGCACGTCATAACAAGCAAAGATGCTCTTCGAAGTGTTATGCAGACAGAGTGGGCAAAATCACAGCTGAGGAAGCACAGAATTTGATCAATTCCATGTAAAATAGACTAAATGAAGTATTAAAGCAGCGTATCTATCCAACAAAATATTAAATTAGGTTTTCTTTGAAAAGAAACCTGTATCTAGAATTGTACATTTTGTTGCTGGTTTTTGTAAATATAGGGTTTAAGAAAGGTTTACGTGAAAATAAATTTAATCTCAATTACACTTTTACATGTTATTTTCAAATCACTTGAAATAGTATTAAGGTGAACGCAGACTTTCTGGGCTATGTGTACATAAGTAAGTAAATAGTGCCACAAACTGGAAATAATTGAACTGTATTCACCTGAAAACAGACGGCTATCATTGTTAGAGTTATGTATCGACAAATAAACAATAAATAATGTTCCTTCTAAAGAGATTTCGAATAATTTTTTCCATATGACAATTCAAACTGAAAATTTAATATCTCTTGATTTTGACCTAATCTTTTGAAACGGAGCGAGCATACAATTATGTTCTACGGCCCAAAACTACTTTGGGGTATCTCATTTTGACGTAATTACCCCTAGTTTTTACCATAATAATTAAGTGCGTAATTATCTAATTTTTATTTAAAATTAAGTTGTAATTAAATACGATTTCATTTTTTCAATGGTTAATTAAAGGTCTTATTAAATTACGTTGAAAGTACGGCGGCACTGCAAAATTTCCAAAGCTGTTTAACATAAACAAAAAAGTTGGGTTCTCAACATGAAGAAAATTAAAATTGCATAAAAACTCATTTCATGAAACCAAACTAACATCATAATGCATTTTTCTATTAATTTATTCCATGATATGAAACTTTGTATTGTATATGTTATATATTTTTGAAATTTAAACAAAATTCTTCTTAATACGACCACATGATGTTTTCAACCCGACCACATGATGTTCATGTGTATGTTTTCAATAAACACACACACGCATAAAAACATATGGCACGCTCATAAAACTTAAGTAGTACCCTGTCCGAAAATGTGTGGTTGACTACAAAAATAGTTAACTTATAGTTAGCTTTTCTTAGACTGACTTAAAGCTAGCTGCAAGTCATCCAGAACAAACCCAAAATTAATTCTTAAGTTGAGTACATAATCGAATTTGATGACAGCCAACAAATTTATTCTCAGCTACTTTAAAACTCATTTCAGTTTTATATTAAGATTTTGCTGTTGTTATTTTAGATGGCAGCTTAGCCGAGTGGTAGCGCGTTGAGTACACAACGTGTGATGTTACATGTTCGAACCCCAGAAAAATTTTTTTAATTTACTGACTACCAGGTAATTTAAAAAAGTAAACTTTAAGTTAGCAGAGTGAGACAATTGACTACCGCCTAGGACATCACAATGTCTAAATAGTCAGTTGATTACATTGCAAAATAATCCAAGTGTCAGTCAGTAGTAGTTGCAAAATAGTTAGCTTAAAGTTAGTTTAAAGTTAGCCAAATTTCCGATAAGGTAGTATTCATAAGTGAATCCATATATAAAAATAAGATGTAATATATGGAGCCATATAAAAAAGTATGCATACATCAAAAAAGCTTGCATTTATTAACTCGATGTTTTTCTCTCTTTTTTTATCACTGGTGAATTGCAAATCTATTAGAAAATACAAACGGTTTGCAAAGTTTATATTCGTACAGCCTCAACGTTTAAAAAATAAGCCCAATCTGGTAACCTCGCGATGTAAAGTTGATTTTTTCTCGCGCTAATAAAGTTGTTCCAAAGAAAAATGAAATAATAATCTAAATAATATAATTCTAACTTAATAAGACTAAGATATTTGTGGTTAACTTAATAAATAACAAAGTGAACGAATTTTTTTAATTGAATTCCACAATTTTAGACTTTTATTCAACTAGTGGTTTTTTCAGTACTGTGTTGTTTTTTTTCCGCTGTATACATATATACATACATACTGATATACATATACATTTTACACAAAATGTCGCCCAATGATTCGGTTCCATGCGGAAAATTGTGCGGTAAAAACGTAACAAAAACTACTGGTGGTGCATCCTGCGCTCGCTGTCTTAAATGGTTTCACATTACCTGTGCGCATACATCAGCTGAGCAATTAAATTTTTTTTAAAAAATCTAAAGGGAAATTTGTCTATGAATGCGACAATTGCACTGCGTCAACTTCAGATCTGTCCGTGCTGAGAGATGAAGTTATAAAATCTAACGAAAGTACCCAAGCTAAACTCGATATGCTCCTCTCAAAAATTGGGAACTATGATGCAGAATTAAATACCATAAAGGCAGAAGTTGATATCTGTAACAAGCAAATAGAAAATATTAACCTTAACAACTGTAACAAGATTAAAGAGCTGGAAAACAGAAATGAAATCCTGCAAAAACGCTTCAATCACCCCGACATAATTATTAGTGGTCTTCCTCGTAAGGATATTAATGTTACTGAGGTCGTTTTAACTTGTTTTGAATTCCTGGGTGTAAAGGTTGCTCCTCATGAATTAAACGTCTGCTGCTACATCAACAATAGAAAAAGTATTCTTGTAAAGTTCAATTCTCTTTCTAAAAGGGATACTATCATGCACAACTATTACAAAAAGGGAAAAATCGTTGAAAATTATGTTTTCAAAAACAGTGTAAACAAACGAATTTACTTTAACGAGCATCTAACTGAAAAGGGTGGCAAATTGAGTCGTCTATGCCGTGATCTCAGGAAGGATGGAGTAATTGCCAAATTCAGATTGTTGAACTCTGATTTACCTAGAGTCAAAATACACTTCACCGACAATACTGAACAAATTTTTGAGTACGATGAGTGCTTTCTACACTTTAAATCTGCATTACATGCAAATCATACTAATGCAGATGGCACTGTCCCCGAATATGTTTTGGATTCTGGTCATGATGATATACCTGGCACTTCCTCTGTGAGGTCTTTATGTATATACAGTCATTATAACTATTTCACGTTATTATCTTTTTCTTTTAAATATCTTTTCATTTAATTTTTTCCGCTTGTCTTTTATAACTTTAAAGTTTGCTAATAGGTAGATTTTGTAAAGATTTTGTTGCTAAGTCCTGATTTACACTCGGCGGATCTTCTTGCTGGGCTGATTGGTTTTTTAGGAGAGAGAGAGACGAGGGGAAAAGAAAGAAAAATGTGTGTTCCCCTCGTCTCTCTCCGACAAACTGATCGGCTTAGCAGTGGGACTTGCTTGGTGTAAATTAGGACTAAACGTTTCATACTTTCCATACAAAATTTCAAAACAAAAACCGTGTGAATACGAGTACAAACATATTGATCTCACGCATATATATGCGTTCATATAGTAATACCTTACATGCTTATTTTAAATGCTTTTGTTATTTAGTATCACTTTCTTTTTTATAAGTCTTTTTTTTTGGGAATTAACTTTATTACCAGTAAGTTAACTTAATTGTATTGTTTATTTGCACAATCTCAACAATCTAAAATTGACGAGCTCAAAAATTTATTAATTGATTCTGATGTACATGTTATGGGTCTTTCTGAGACTTGGCTGAAGCCAGATATGTCTGTTCAGGTACCCGGCTATACGTTATGTCGCAGTGATAGGCCCTATCCTACTAGGGCCGGAGGTGTTGGAATTTTAATCGAAAGGGGCATTAAGTATAAAACTGTTTTTTCTTCAAATCTACAACATATGCGAGCCTTTATTCATTGAGATACTGTCTAATAATGTTACTTTATTAGTAGGTGTTGTATATCTTCCCCATGGAAGAAGCTTTTGGTGGTATTCTTACACGTTACACCAACATACTTTTAATGGGTGATTTCAATTGTAACTTATTTGAACAAACAAAATCGTCGGAACTAAGGTCTTTATGTAATAGATTAGGCCTCTCTTATGTACATAACTCCCTACCTACACATTGGGATGTATAGTGTATAAAAGTTTTTTTGATATAAATTGCATTTTTAAAAGAAATTTTCAATGAACAACAATGCCGGTTGAATGCAGTAAGTGCAGAACAACAATTAGGGGTGAAACAGGAATACAATGTGATGGAGTCTGTAAAAAAGTATACCATTGCGCCGCAAAATGTTCTGGACTTCACCAATATTCAATTGGAATACTAGGAAACAGAAATTTCATCAGATTTATCTGTGACGACTGTGTACAATATATCCACAATGTCGACTTAGTAATAACAGATATACAAAATGGTGTAAATAGGAACGAGAGGAATTTAACAGAATATAAAAATGAATTTAAAGCATCTTTGAAAGAAAATGAAATGGAGATTAAGAAACTAATGGAAGCAGTTGAAATGAGATATGAGGAAAGAATAAAAAAATTAGATTATGCTCAGAAAAGTTGTGAAAAAAATGTAAAAGAGTTTCAAAAATTATATGAATATGTAAGTGAATTTGAAAACAAAAACAAACAAATGTGTACCAACATAGAAGAAAACAACAACAAAATGTGCTGTGAAATTAAAAAAGTTATAAAAGAAACAAATGTAAATAAAAACAAAATATCGTATGCTGAATCTGTTAAAAGCAAATCAGTGTTGCCAGAAGTATCAAAAACAGTACCTTTGATCATTAAGCCGAGAGAAAAACAAGATGTTGATAAAACCAAAAAAGAATTAAACAAGAAAGTGGACCCGGTAAATTTAAAGATAACAAATGTTGAAAACCGAAAAAATGGATCGTTAGTAATTCAAACCGAAAATAATGAAGAAAGAGATAAAATTAAAGAAGCAATTCAAGAAAAAATGAGTGAAAATTACGAGATTAAAATTCCAAACCCCATAGAAATGTCTATTACAATTACAGACATGAGCTTTAAGTACGAAGACGACGAACTGATTGATAAAATAAAAAAACAGAACCCCATTTTACAAGAATCGAAAATAAAAATGATAAAAATGTATGAATTTAAAAAAAGCAACAAAACGGTATATAATGCAAAAATTAATATTGACAACGAGTCGTATGAAAGAGTATTGGCAACACAAAGAATAAATATAGGCTGGGAAAAATGCAGGGTATTTGATGGCACCGAATTACTACAATGTTTTAAATGTCAAGGATTCAATCATCGTGCTAGTGAATGTAGAAGTCAGGAAACATGTTTAAAATGCCATGCAAATCACAGATCAAAGGACTGTCAAATAAAAATGATAGAAAAATGTATAAATTGCATAAGAGCCAACAATAAATTACATATGGGACTTGATGACAACCACAATACTATGAGCCGAGAGTGTCCGGTATATCAGAATAAACTTAACTTGAAGAAGAAAAATTTAGGCTTAACAGCATAACAACCACAGAAATTGGAATGTATATACACAAATATTCAAGGATTAACAAATAACTTTACACAACTTGAGATTATGGTTGAAGAAGAAAAACCTGAATTCGTAATTCTATCTGAAACGCATTTGACTGGAGACGTAGAAGAAGAGGAAATATTAATCGAGGGATATGGTTTAATTTCAGCAATTTCGGAATCGTCGAGAACGGGAGGTACTTCATTATATTTTAAGAAAGAGTGGAACGTGGAATTAATATTGGAAATAGTAGACAACTTAAAATATTGGTTAAGCGCATTTAAAATGAGGAATGGGAAGAATAACCTTATAATAGCAGCAGTTTATCGATCACCAAGTTATAGTGAAGCAGAATTTTGTACAGTATTTGAAAATTTTATTGAAGAACTAAGCGAGTACAATAGCGAATTAATAGTTTCCGGGGACTTCAACATTGATTGGTCCACGAATAATTTTTACAAGAAAAAATTAGAAAGTATTTTTAATGATAACGGCATAAAGCAGATTGTCAAAGAATATACAAGAATTACGGAAAATACAAAGACAATTATAGATTATGTGATAACTAACAGTAAGAAAGTATCTGTCAATAACAATATTAAGAACAAAATATCAGATCATGAAATAATAAACATATATATTGAGTGTAATTATAAAAAAAAAGACATGCAATATAACGAGATCGAAACATTCAAATATAGAAAAAACGAATTTAGAATAGAACTAGAAATAAATTTTAATAGAATGTATGATGAAGTGTCGAATGATAAAGCATTAAGTTTTGATATGTGTATGGAAAATACAATTAGAAAATTTGTCAAAAACCAAATTAATAGGGGTCAGAATAATGTAAAAAAATGGTTTAATATGGAATGTAGAACGCTTAAACATGAAAAAATTAGAAAATATCAAATAGCAAAAATCGAAAATACTGTTGAGGCATGGAGCAATTATAAAGCTGTAAGAAACAACTATAAAACCAAAATAAATGGAGAAAAAAATAAATACATAAAAAATAAAATAATCAGTACAAAAGACCCGAAACAAATGTGGATGGAAATAAAAAATTTAGTGTTAAAAAAGAACCGATCTGTGATACAAACTGTAAGATTTAATAATATAGAGTATAAGGACTATAATGTGATTGCTAATAAGTTTAATAATTTTTTTATCGATAGCATAGAAGAAATTAGAAATAGTATAGAAAATGTGCAATACATAAGTAACGTAACAGTGATAAATAATAATTTCAAATTTTGTTTAATAAGTCAAAATGAATTAAGAAACATATGTAAATCATTAAATAATAAACCTGACTACAATAAAGTAACAATAAGATTAATTTTGGATAACTGGGATATAACAGGCAAAGTACTGACAAAAATAATAAACGAATCTCTGGCTTCAGGAGTTTTTCCAGAAAATTGGAAGGAGTCAATTGTTATTCCAATTGAAAAAGTCCACAAGACAAAATTATGCGAAGAATATCGACCAATAAATATGCTAAAAACATGTGAGAAAATAATAGAAAAAGTGGTGAAAATGCAATTGGTAAAATATCTAGAGGAGAATGAGATACTATCAAAATATCAATCAGGATTCCGAAAAAATTACTCATGTGAAACAGCAGTTAATTATGTAGTCAACAGATGGAAAAAAATAGATAAAAGAAGCAAAATTTTAGCAATTTTTCTTGATTTTAAAAGAGCATTCGAGACAATAGACAGAGAAATACTTTTAAAAAAGTTACATATGTATGGTATACAGAATAAAGAACTAATGTGGTTTCAAACCTATTTAACGAATAGAAGACAAACAACGCTAATAAATAAAGTAAGATCACGTACAACAAATAATGATTATGGTGTTCCTCAAGGCTCAATTCTTGGTGCACTACTATTCATAATATATATTAATGATTTGCCAAATGTGTTAGATAAATGTGAAATAGTATTATACGCAGATGATACTTTAGTTTATGCTATTGCTGAAAATGAAAAAAATTGCCAAGATAACATGATGCACGACTTAGAAAAAGTTAATAAATGGTTAAAAATGAATAAATTAAAATTAAACGAGAGCAAAACAAAATTAATGGAAATAAATGCAAACACTGATGTTGTAATTAAAATTAATAATAGAGAAATAGAAAAGGTAAAAAATATAAAATACCTAGGTTTCGTGACAGACAGTGACTTGAAATTTAATGATCACATTGAATATGTATGTAAAAAGATCGGCAAAAAAATTGGTTATTTTAAAAGAATAAGAAATAAACTATCTATAAATACCGCGATTAATATTTATAATGTAATTATCAAACCTCATTTTGAATACGGTTCGACAATATTATACACCTGCTGTACAAAAACAAAAATAGAAAGACTTCAAAAACTGCAAAATAAAGCAATGCGCTCGATATTAAAATGCAACCGATACACACCAATTCAACTTATGCTAAATACATTAAAATGGCTTAATATTCAACAAAGAATAGAACTTAACACTCTAAAATTCATACGAAAAATGAAAGTGGGAAATGCACCTAAATACCTATGCGATCAACTTAATTTAGTGGGACAAGTACAACATTATCAGCTGCGAAACGCTCAAGATTTTAGATTGGAAAATGCAACTACAAGTGCAATGCAGAGATCTCTTTTTTACAAGGGCCTTAATCTATATAATGGACTTCCTTTAGAAATTAAAAACGAAATGAATGATTTTATATTTAATAAAAAATGTGTTCAATTTGTTAAGAATATTTCACAGAATGTGTATTAAATTAATTACTAAAATAATATTGTAATGAAATTTTTATATTATATTAATATGATTAAATTAAAAGTATGCCAAATACTAATTATTATTTAAAATAAAAAAAAAAAAAAATAAAAAACATTGGGATGTCAGCCATAACACTACATCTTTAATAGATTTTTTCCTTGTTGATAATGTTTCGGACATCATTTTGTCTGGTCAAGGAACTGTCCCTTTCCTTCAATCTCACCATGCGTTAATTTATGCTTCTATAAACATCTCGTTAACAACTGATAATAATAGATATGTTCAATATAGAAATTTTGATAACTTGGACTTTGGCTTGTTGAGTCACATGTAAATCTTTTCGACTTTTCTTCTTTCTACAATAGCAATGATGTGAACGTTAAAACAAACTTTCTTAACATACTTTTGTCTGAGTTGTTTGAACTTGTTCCGATTGTACGTTTTAAGGTTAAGGACCGCATTGAGCCCTGGATGAAAAATAGGGAGGTTATCATTGCCAGATATGCTCGTGATAGTGCATATGAAGTTTTTAGAAACGATAAAACTGAAGAAAACCGCAAAACCTATTCTATCCTAAGAAACAAGCTTAAATCTCTAATTCGAAAGTTAAGGAGACAGCATCATATGAGATTGTTCGACGGCGCTAGCAGTCAAAAAATTTGGAGAATATTAAACAAATCAAAGAACAGAAATGTTTATGATTCTAACGTAAATGTTAATGAGCTTAACAAGTCTTTTGCTTCTAGTAATGTTGTTCCTCCTTCTTTTGACTTTGGAAACTTCGGCGGTAAACTTGATGGTTTTTCTTTTCAAAACATATACGAAGACGATATATATATTGCTTTGCAGAAAATTAAATCTAATTCCTTAGGAACTGATGGATTTCCTATCAAGTTTATCAAACTACTTTTCCCTTTCATTGTTGCGCCCTTATTAAATCTTTTTAATACTATAATTGTCACGTCCACGTATCCTAATCAATGGAAATTTACTGGCGTCGTTCCAATACCTAAAAAGGACTCTGAAAATAGCTTTCGACCCATTAGTATATTACCCGCAATTTCTAAGATAATTGAACATATTTTAAAGTCTCAAATTTTACATTACATATCCCAGGGAAACCTAATTTCATCTTCTCAATACGCTTATAGAGACAAACACAATACTTCCGGTATGCTTTTGAGTATTACTGACACCGTTAGGGAACACTTAAACGAAGGCAGAAATTGCGTTATGGTTTCACTTGATCTTTCCAAGGCTTTTGATCGTTTGGATCATAATACTATCATTCGCAAATTGAGGGACAAGTTCAATTTCTCAATAATGGCCTGCAAACTAATAAGTTCCGTTACATCGGATGTTATACCCGTCTATTATGGGGTACCCCAAGGCTCTACTATCGGTCCCATTCTCTTTCTCTTATACTTAAATGACTGCATTGATTGTTTTGATTCATACATGGTTAGACCCTTTATTTTTGCTGACGACATTCAGTTACTATTTGGAAATTGTAAAGACTTTCCTGATGTCCTTGAAGCAGTTATTAATTCTACTCTCCAAAAACTATATAATTGGATGACACTTAACTCTTTTTTGATTAACCCCAATAAGACCAAAGCCATTATTTGCCGTACAAAAATTCGAATCGCACCCAATCCAATTATTAAAATAAATAACATTGAAGTTTCTTATGTGCAATCTATTAAGTGCCTCGGCGTTATTATCGATCAATATCTCAACTTTGACGAGCATATAGATACCCTATCTTCCCGAATTATGTATGGACTTAGAAAACTTTATCATTGCGGTTTGTTTTTACCAACTAGAGTCAGGTACATGCTTGCTCATAGTCTATTGATTTCACATTTAAACTATTGTATCGAAGTGTACTCTGGTACACTCGTATATAATATACGCAAAATTGAACAAATAGTAAAAAGAATTGTTAGATTCGTTTACGGTATTACATATCGTGATCATACAACTATTTTCGTTAAAAATTTTCTTGGTTGTCATTTCAGAAATTTGTTGTTTTTTTTTTAAAGTTATGAAATATGGAACTCCCAATTATCTCTATAATAAATTCTCTTTTACGAGATCTGCAAGAAATACCCAAATTATCATTTCGTTAATAAGCAACTCTATTTTTGAGCGCTCGTTTTTTGTAAGGATTGCTAGATCTTGGCATACGTTACCATGCGCATTGCGATCTTTCTCCAACTCATGCAATTTAAAAAAAAAAGGTATTTTTAACTACTTTCAGTCGTTAGAATACTGAATATACATATGTACATTATAGTGTTTTTCATACGGGATTTCCCGGGAAAAATTTCCCGGGATCCCGCACATTTTCCGGGAAAGAAATCCCGAAAAATTTGTGCGGGAATTCCCGGGATTTTTTGATTTTGTTATGGCAACTTAATATGTATTTACACATTCCTTGATGAGTGTCGTTATTCACTTTATGTATGCGATGGTGCAATAATAAGGTGATGGCAATATCACAATAGCTAAAGCTTTACAACAACTAAGGCCGAGCTTACATATGACACGCATTCGCTCTGAGATTTAGATGCGTTTATTTGTAAAAAGCAGAACGCGACGTTCAAAATTTAATTCTACAACAATTCATATAAGTAAAAAACAGAAATGAGCAAGGAAATAAAAAAATACAAATAATTACAGATTTAATTTGGTAAATAGTGCGGTTAACAGCATTAACAATAAGCTAAAGTCCTATTTCCATTGACATTGTTTTGTTATTTTATTTCAACAGTAGTTTTCAATATTTTTTTTGCAGTAATATGAACTTTGTTTCTTAAAAATATCTAGAGTATTCCGATATTTTCTATAAAATTAATGACTGAAATATCCTTTTGATTATTTCATTTATTTAATACGGCCGCAATGTATAAAATCGTACAAGAATGGGGTTTATTTTTTAAACGTTGAGGCTGTACGCATATACACTTTTCAAACCGTATGTAAAGGGTGTTTTTTATTGAGGTATAGAACTTTAAGTTGGCATCACTTTTTTAACTGGCGGCCATTTTGTCAGCTGTCAAGTGATTAATATTTAGTTTGGTTTGCCATTTCATCATGAACAGGTTGACAAAAGAACAACGCTTGCAAATCGTGCAAATTTATATCGAAAATAATGGTTCAGTTCGCGAAGTTTACCGCAAGCTCCGTCCACTTTATGGTCGACATAATCGTCCATCAGAGCAATTAATTCGGTTAACCATGGATCGTTTTCGCACTACGTTTACTCTATGTGATAATACGCATCCGCAGAGACGTCGAACAGTGCGCACCGAAGAAACAATTGCCGCTGTAGAGCAAAGTGTTGAAGAGGACCCGAATGAATCGATTCGCCACCGTGCACAGCAATTGGAGCTTTGTCCATCAACTTTATGGAAGATTTTGAAGATTTTGAATGTGGATGAGTTGTGGTTCCAACAAGACGGCGCTACATGCCACACAGCGCACGTCACAATCGATTTATTGAAGGAAACATTCGATGAGCGCATAATTTCGCGGAATGGACCTGTCAATTGGCCACCAAGATCGTGTGATTTGACACCATTGGATTATTTTCTTTGGGGATATGTGAAGTCGCTCGTCTACGCCAACAAACCAGAAACGTTAGGGGACTTGGAAGCCAACATTTGTGGCGTTATTGCCAACATACGGCCCCATATGCTCGAAAAAGTGGTTGAAAATTGGACCTGTAGAATTGGCTTTATTCGAGCCAGCCGCGGCGGCCACATGCCCGAAATCATATATAAACATTAATGGCATAAAATTATCCTTCCAATAAAGCCAAATTGATGGACATTAAAACGATTTTCTTGTGTTTTATTTCAATTCGAAGTTCTATACCTCTAAAAAACACCCTGTATATTGTGGCCCCATTTAATAAATAAAATAATCAGAAGGATAATTCTGTCATTAATTTTATAGAAAAAACGGAATTCTTTAGATTTTTAAGAAACAAAGTTCATATTACTGCCAAAAATTATATTGAAAACTAGTGTTAATATAAAAACGGATTATTCTTTCTTTTATAATTGCACTATTTTTTTATCTGATTTCTTAAGTTATGAATTTTGTTTTTTGCTTTAATAATACAATTTTTAAAGTAGCTGAGAATAAATTTGTAGGCTGTCATCAAATTCGATTACGTACTCAACTTAAGAATTAATTTTGGGTTTGTTCTGGATGACTTTGCAGCTAGCTTTAAGTCAGTCTAAAAAAAGTTAACTATAAGTTAACCATTTTTTGCAGTCAACCACACATTCTCCGACAGGGATATTTCTTGTTGAAAAAGCCAATACATACACAGAAAAAAGAAAAAGTGTTGTTGCTTTGCACTTGCGTGTATACAGTGAAGAACGACAAAAAGAAACTAATAAGACAAAGTTATTTTTGTATTTCGTATTGCTAGTGCTGAGTGTATGATATGAGTATTGAAACACACAGCCTATAGTTAAGCAAAAAAAAAATTTACAAAAACAAATGAGCACCAAGCGCATAGGGCTAGGGTACTCTTGGTCTATAGCAGTGTCTGGCAGATTTTTGAAATCCTATGCACGCGTGTATAGGAAGCACATATGAGACATATAAAAGTATATTGTGTATGCCCAACACTGGTCTATAGCAAAACACATGTTCTGCGGTACACTTCGTCAGTAGTACTGGTGACAAAGACACTATTGAATCAGTAGTGTTTCTCAATTTCTAAAAAACGTACATACATATTTACAAAGGTATTCATTATTTTTGTAAGCTCAGATCAGATCAGATCAGATTGTAGTATTTATTATATATATATATTTATTTCATTTCATTTATTACACGGTGCGACAGTCCAAAAAACCTGGGACCGCATATTATTTTTCTTGTAGGGCTTGTCGAGTTAAAGAAGAATCCAATAGTGAAATATGCTGGACACCTCCAAAATCCGGATTTATGGTTAAAAAACCGGTTTTTTTACCTTTGCGCACTTATAAGGCTGTACCTTTTTTGATAACGATCCGATTTTCAATTTCTTACTAGATTTGGAAAGAAGAAACTGAGATCTTTCGAATGATATATAATTTCGTTAAGAAAACTTGAGACATTTTGGTGTTATTGTCCAGCAAACACAAATTTTGTAGATTTTTCAAAAATTTTTCAATTTTGGTGACGTTTTTATACACTATTTTATTAAGAAACTATAATATTATTGAATTTATTCAAAAAGTACATTTAGTTACGATTACAATGCATATTTAGGGTTAAAAATAGATACGCAATTGACTGAGTTATTTAACTTTTCATGAAAACAAAATTTTTTCCAAAATGCCTGCACAATGTTTTTGGTGTTGTTTTTATGCACCTTCTATTAAGTTACAAATCAATGTTATCCTAAACACAAAAAAAAATTGTAATGAGAGTTTTAGTCATTCAAAAATATTGTCTTTTTCGTGTTCTTTTTATGCACTTTCCTTAAAATTACAAATCACTATTAGCGTAAACACAACAAAAATTATAGTTTTTTATTTTAATATGACGTTTTGTTAATGTCTTCTTTTTCACTTTGAATCTGTGTATTTAAAAAAATGTTCACAATTTAATAAAAATCGTGTGCAATTTAAATTAAAATTAATTAAAAAATGTGTGGATGGAAGGAACTCTTCTTGTTCAAAATCTTTTTCTGTTACATCGACACATTTGCTCGTTGTCGGTAGATCATTACTTGCAGGTATCGGTTTTATAACAGTTGCAACATTTGCATACTTAATGTTTTTGCGCGTTTAAAAACAGTGACCTAAAACATCGGTTTGACAAAAGTAGCAATCATTTGGTTTATGATATGGCTGATGATGCCAAATCATAGGCGTAGAAAAGGGCAAAACAAACGAAGGTTGAATTTTCTTTTTTTTTCAATGTATTACAGAAATATTGACAAACAAATTCTGGCTCGTACAAGCGACTAGTATCAAAAAAAAAAACGATTAAATACTTTTTTGTACACTTCTACCACTCCAATATTGTTTTTAAAACCACGCCGGTGACTGATATCAGTAAATACGTCACAAATATAGCAAAATTTGTTACGATTGTCACACATTTTTTAATTAATTTTAATTTAAATTGCACACGATTTTTATTAAATTGTGAACATTTTTTTAAATACACAGATTCAAAGTGAAAAAGAAGACATTAACAAAACGTCATATTAAAAGAAAAACTAAAATTTTTGTTGTGTTTACGCTAACAGTGATTTGTAATTTTAAGGAAAGTGCATAAAAAGAACACGAAAAAGACAATATTTTTGAATGACTAAAACTCTCATTACACTTTTTTTTGTGTTTAGGATAACATTGATATGTAACTTAATAGAAGGTGCATAAAAACAACACCAAAAACATTGTGCAGGCATTTTGGAAAAAATTTTGTTTTCATGAAAAGTTGAATAACTCAGTCAATTGCGTATCTATTTGTAACCCCAAATATGCATTGTAATCGTAACTAAATGTACTTTTTGAATAAATTCAATAGTATTATAGTTTCTTAATAAAATAGTGTATAAAAACGTCACCAAAGTTGAAAAATTTTTGAAAAATCTACAAAATTTGTGTTTGCTGGACAATAACACCAAAATTTCTCAAGTTTTCTTAACGAAATTATATATCATTCGTAAGATCTCAGTTTCTTCTTTCCAAATCTAGTAAGAAATTGAAAATCGGATCGTTATCAAAAAAGGTACAGGCTTATAAGTGCGCAAAGGTAAAAAAACCGGGTTTTTAACCATAAATCCGGATTTTGGAGGTGTCCGGCATATTTCACTATTTGATTCTTCTTCAACTCGACAAGCCCTACAAGAAAAATAATATGCGGTCCCAGGTTTTTCTACTTCATTCAAATTTGTAACACTGTGTTATTAAATTCAGTAATACATGTGGCCTCAAGGCCAATATAAGTATATTACAAGTATAAAATTAGTGGTTATATATCAGGGACCGTAAATAACTGTTATCGAAAAAATTTTAACTCACAAACTCCCTGTGTTAGAGTCAAAGGAGAGCTATACTGTCATATACCAATAGATTCGTATTGGCGAGAACTTTCAGAATTTATAGGGAGCTTAAAAAACGATCTCATCTCCACAGTTAAGAGTTATTTTTCAACGGAAAAATAAAAGATCAGATGAAACTCTTAAAAAAGAGTTTTATTTTTCCGTTATAAAATAAAACTCATTTAGTTTAATGAAGTCAAAAAAAAAATAAGTCGCTTAAGCTTTTTCCGGTAGTTATGGCACGATATGTTTTTATTTTAATTCCGATTTATTCAATTGCAATGCAAGGTAATTGTATTGGGAGACAATTTACATAAACTGAGTTTTATTTTCGGACGGGAAAAATAAAACTCCTTACAAGAGTTTAAAATAAAACTCCTTACAAGAGTTTTATTTTAGAGGGAAAAAATAAAACTCCTGAAATGAGTTTTATTTTATGACGGAAAAATAAAACTCTCTTTTAAGAGTTTCATCCGACCTTTTATTTTTACGTTGAAAAATAACTGTCTTAGATGAAGTTTTATTTTTTAATTCACAAAATAACTGATATAAAATAATTTTTTGATATCGATAACTGTTTATTTATTTATTTATTTCAGTCTATGGACAAAAAATCCTTACAGACTGAGACAACAGAATACCTATAATTATATTGTATAAATATCTAAATTAACAATAGAGTATGTGTAAAACCTACATATATATGTACAAAATTAACTTACAGTTTATAGATCACAGCTAAATTCTATATTAAAACAGTTATTTAATTACACTAAAAAGTAGGAGTTTAAACTCAGATTTCTCAGTGCCGAATTCAATAAAAGATTGAGAAATTTTTGTAAATTGAAGTTAATCTCATTGAGCTGAACAAAGGCACGTGTTAAAGTACCATTACGTGCATAATTAGTCCTATGGAAGGGTACATCAAATAGCTTAGCCAATCTAAGATTTCTAGGAGGTATATAAAACGGTACCATATAAAGCAAATCAGGGCAATCAATAGAACCATTGATAATATCACACACAAAAAGTGCCGTTTGAACTATTCTACGTGCTTCTAGAGTACGTAAGCCTATAAACAAGCACAAGGCCTATTTATCAGGTCAATGCAACTCTCACGATGATTTTTGTTTTTATGGTTTGTTTTCTTGTTTGAGTTGTCAAAAGTTATTTGCACCATATACTTTAGTTCATGTTTGTGTGTGTTTCTGACAACTTAAACATAAAGTTGTTTTTTGTATTGCTGTGTTTTTGTAGAGTTGCGTTGACCTGATAAATAGGCCTTGAACAAGCACTTAGACTCATACGGAACGGAAGATAAGTAAGGTAACGAGCGTGAGGCAAATTTGATAAAAATACGTTGAAGTCTTTCAACTCGAGAAATCAGATTAAATACGTGAGGACGGACTCCAAATAACAGAAGCATATTCTAACTTAGATCTTACGAACGATGTATAGATATGCTTGAGTGTATATGTTATTTACGGTCCCTGTTATATATTAATAAAATAAAATATATACAATCGTAAACATCTATATAAAATTGCAAAACAATTCAACATTGTTATAAAATAATTTATTTCAAAATATTGAATACAGTTACATATATACATACATATGTATCTATGCAGGAATGTTCTATCGTCAGAGAGTGAGAATTCGTCCGTGATTCTTAAAAACAGCTCACGTACGACCACGCACGAGTAATTCGTTTTAAGTCACGCTCGCGCACTTACGCGTGATTAATTAAAAAATTTGATCACGATTCACGTCACACGATAAAATCACGACATTTGTACATCTCTAGTAAGGAGTGAGGCAGTCTCTTTCTAATGTAGATAAGAACCCATGCAAAAATTCAGATTTTACCTTAGTATAATCACCCTTATCGGGAATAAGAGGCGAACATTTTGTGAAATATTTCCCGTGAACAAAAAATTGTGAACAAAATTGTAAAGAAAGTAGTATACTGACACAACAACAACGCAAGCATTGGCAATCCTAATTTTAGGTACCACATTTCACGTAAGCTTTTATTCCCGATAGGACTGAATAACACTAGTACTCCTAATTGTTGAGGTCCATAACAAAACGCAACAATTCCACTTTTCGAATTTTCTGATTTTTTTACTTAATAAATTTGAGATCTTAAAATCTATGTAAACATTTTCATAAAACATACCAAAGGTCAATAGTTTTATTGTGAGTCAATACCTAAACTAGATATTCATACCAAACTGAAACAATTCCAATATACATACATATATACTCCTAAGTCTAATTACAGTTATTCATTTATTAAAAAAATTCCTCAATTAGAATTGTTGCATTTTATTATGTACCTCCTCAATTATTATAAAATCTTAAATTTTCCTTTGACACCTATTTTAATTCCAACAAACCATAAAACATTATGTAGCCCAGTTTTGTGTAGCTGACAAAATGTTTTCTACGCATCAAAAACAATATTTATATGTCGACGACCCGCTCAAGTCACAAAAATATTCGACAAAAGTGGCGACCTGGAGACACTTAACCCGAAGCTTCCTTCCACAGATAATTATAAACACAATATATAGAAACGACTTTTTTAGATGCGGTGATAGCAAATGTAATAAAAATCCTTAAAAGATCCAAGACTGAAATTTAATGAAAAAATTCAATTGAATTGAATGTATTTGTAATGGAATGAAAATTTTATTTAATCACATAAAATTCAAAACAATTTGAAACTTTTTAAGAATTTCACATAATTTTTTAAAAGTTATATTTTTTTACTTTTCATAAAGTTTCATATGGCTGAATAAAATCGGTATTATGTATGTACTAACAAAACATAACACATACAAACATACAGATATAAAAAAATGTATTGGGAGCTAAGCATTTGTTTGTTTATACTTTTTTGTAGGTATAAATAATCTATGGAATAAAATCCAAACATTACGATAATCCATATTTAATGCAGAGTGCGGATTCAGCTACTACTTCTCATGCATTCATTTTACACAACGCACACCACTATGCATAAACACGTGAACAAGTTTTCTTTCACCTTATTGTTTGTGGTTTTAAATACGTTTTAAGAAGTAATTAAGAAAGCGATGCCTGTTGATATTTGTGTTAAAAATACTAAAATTATATTTGAAGGGCTTATTTAAATTTTAATATTAAGTAGATTATGGGAGTAGAGCAATATAAAATATTAACTTGTAATTTGATTTCGTCGTAAGAGCTCGTAGAAAGCGTGAATTTTTTATTTGACTACGAAAATTTTTAGTTACTTAACGAAGCATGGCTAATATGTTAACAACACATCTTTTAGTCTTTATATTGTTACCTGATCATATATTCCTTTTTGTGTAAAATGGCAGCGCGACAGTATTTCTTTTTTTGGTTGCACTTATTTTTTTTAACTTTTTTTTTTTGTAATATGAAAAATACGCTCCTTTTGCTAGATAAAAAAAACCATGTTAATTTAATATAAATCTTTTAGTATTTATAATAGCATCCAAAGTTAATATTTTCTTTAATATTGTCCGGTTTTACATACGATTAGGAATTATCAACGTCGATTTAAAGTTGTCACACAGTGCTGCCAATATTTTATAACATTTTTACCACATGTTTCACGTATGCACACATAAGTGCATTTTTTCGGAGTAAAATAAATACCATTACATAGTGTCCACACCTGACAGTGAATTTACACGAGACATAAATTTGGAATTTTTGTGTTGGCAATTGTCAAAATGTGTTGCTAACACAAAAAATGACTGTGTAAACCATAAATGTTAGTGTTCGAACACATGATTGGAAATAATTGCTCAAACACAAGTCTGAGCAATTTTTTTGCTCACAAGCTGTCAAATTTACTTTTTTCGTAGAAAATAGTAGCGGAAAACTAATAATAATATGTTTTTTATAAAAAATCAAACAAAAGAACTATATATATGCTCTGTGGTAGAAGTATTAAAAAATCAAAACTTAAAACGACATTTTGCATGCAAACAAAAACTTAAATTTTGATTTTTAACATAATACGTCTACGTACGTTTTTTGTGACGTCATTCTGCCGATTTTATTTCTTATGTTCAGAAATAAAAATTGCTCGTCTATTCGTACTGTGATGATAAGATATTGTGTCCACACGATGATTTAATATTTTTTATTTATTTATTAATATCAATACAATGTTAACATAGTGTCCATCCACACCTGATGAAAATATATCATGAATAATGTCAAATTGATATCATGATGAAAGCTCATCACTTATAGACTAAATTTAGTAATAATATGGCAGCGTTATGATATAAACATCAGAGCTCACGACCGGATAAATTCATTTGGATACCAAATGTAATTTTTTGTGTTACTGTGCATATACATAACGTTTATTTATTATCCAATATTAATTTCAAAAAGGCTGCATAGCAATTATTTGTGACCAAAAATATAAGCAACACGCAAATTAGATATTTTTGGCAAGTATTTTTCTAATATTTGTTTGACTCATCCTGATATGAAATCATCAACGTCTACCTCTTTGTGCTAATATAAATGAAAAACTGACAGTTGGTCTGCCGGCATTATAATACGGGTTATGACAAAAATCATCAGGTGTGGGTACTATGTTATATAACTCCGGCAGAGCAACTGTCATTTTTTTCATTAAGTGCAGCACATAGAGGTGCTGAATCACGATGAATCAAAAAAATATTTGCAAAGTGCTTGCCAAAAATATATAATTTGGTCTGATGATTATATCAAAACGCTACCATAAATCAAATTATTTTTTATATGCTGATTTAAAATTTTTCTTGAAATTAGATTCGATTCACGATGCCCAAATTATGCAAATTGAGCTTTATAATTTGAAGGTGAAAGTACATCGCATGCGTTATTGCGCGGAAATCAAGAAGAAACTAATTACAAATAGTACATGAAATAAATTACAAAATGTATTCTTAGATTGTTCGTGTTATAAAAATATTCCCCCTTAAGGTGAAAGCACAGAGTACGTCTGACGTCTCGCTCACACCGAACCCGTGTCTTCTTTAAGCTTCTTTCGTAGTTGCATTGATTTAACGTTTTTGCATTTTATTCTTTGTATCCTCATTCGCTATGAGATTTTTGCAATTAAAATGTTAAAATTAACATTTATGAACGAAAAAGCTCAAAGTTAAATCAGGAAACCTTTGAAAAACATATCTGGATGAGCCAGGAGCTTTTTCCTGGCACAAAGCAAAACGATATGCAATTTCTTCTACCGATGTAGAAGATCAAATTCCAAAAAATTAAAAATACAAAAGCTTAGATATTTCAAAAAATTCAACAATTTATTTAATCTTTACAGCGTGATTGAAATTATAAGAATGAATAATGAAGTAAAATGAAAAACTGTTAATACTGAAACAGTATACAAAAAAAGCCTCGCGACCAAAGCTACATTTTTTTAATATAGATTTTAAATGAGTGCAGTAACTAGCGGTAACAAGCAATAAAACAATAATTATTAACAACTTCTGCCTTTAAGTAACAACATTTTTTTGTGTTGCTCTCATGAAATTTTTTTCATAAATAAAATACCCTGTTGGAAGTTTAGTAATACTTTAGTTGAATCCAAACAATATCTTAATCACTTTTTTAATACTAATAAACATTTTCACATTCAGTTTTTTGATTCAACACAACAAATTCCTTGATTTAATTTTGTACAAATGTTCACTCGTTCAAATGTATTTTCATTTTATTCTTTGGGGTCTTATTCGCTATATGCTTTTTGGAAGTAAATGGTAAAAACTAATTTTTTTAATGAAAATGCTTAAAATGATGTCTGTAATTACGTGGAAACTAATTTGAATCACTTTTTTACCAGTAATAACATTTAACACATTGTGTTTTCTAGTTTAACACTAGAAAATCTTTCATTTAATTTTGTAAAAATGTCCTCTTCTTTATTTCACAAAGTACACATTTTCTCTTGTTTGTTTTGATTATATTGTTAGCAACATGATACAGTAATACAGGTAGCCGCGAATCTACAACAAATATACAACAAATGAAACAACAGTGATTATTATTGCTTTTTTGTGATGAAAACTGTCAAAAAACCAAGAGAAAACAAGATACATGTACTTGCATTTACATGTACTTGTTTGTATTAGTACAGTTTTAATATGCACTGTGTGCGTGTGTTAGTAAAACATAAACAACATTTGGCAGATCACATCACGAAACAAGCAAAATAGCTGGCACTTCGCGGTTACCTGTATAATTGTATCATGGTTAGCAACTTAATAACAAATATACTACAGTTGTCCCTTTCTCGGCGAACCCGTGTCGTAGCTAATTTTAGCTTTTTTCATCACTCACTTTCTTCACCTCTGTATACTTTGTGGTGAAAGTACATAATATTATTCACAAGGCCTATTTATCAGGTCAACGCAACTCTCACGATGATTTTTGTTTTTATGGTTTGTTTTCTTGTTTGAGCTGTCAAAAGGTATTTGCACCATATACTTTAAGTGGGGTACACACTATCGAACATGAGTGACAGTTTTGCTCAAATTTTGGCTTGATCGATAGTGTGAACACGAATTTCGTCAGTCAACAGTCAACCACAGAATTTTTTGTGGGTGAGTGACAGTCAGCGGCCATATTTGTTTTTGACTGATAGTGTGTACCAAAAAGCGTCAGTCAAGAGATATTTTTGTAGCAGAAAGAACACAAGATGGACGCTGAAAATTATTTTTTTAAGTAATTTACATATTTTTATTAAATGCAAGGCTGTGTATGATGTTAAAGATAAAGTATTAAGACAACATCTTACGAGGAGTTGTTAAAGATAAGAAAACATTAAAATAATTCATTATAAAAAAATGTTGTTAGCAACAATGCGCATCCAATTTGTGTTTTTGTGTCTAATTTTTTTCTTGAATGAAGGTTTTAGTGTCGAACATGATCGATAGTCTGAACAGACAACACTATCATTCAAAACTGATGAATTTTTGACTGTCACTCATGTTCGATAATGTGTACCCCACTTTAGTTCATGTTTGTGTGTGTTTCTGACAACTTAAACATAAAGTTGTTTTTTGTATTGCTGTGTTTTTGTAGAGTTGCGTTGACCTGATAAATAGGCCTTAATTATTCATATTTTTAATATGAAAGTATAATTTTACTGGTATATATGTACATAGATATATCTACATGCACATACATTCATGCTTATGTATGAAATTTATTATTCGACATATTGTCATAAGTTTATTTTAATTTGAAATTTATTTGCTGGTGGTTCAGCGATGTCTATATCCATTTCATTGTTGCTGTAACAAATCGTCAGTAGACTTCAAGATAAGAGGTTCGTGACTGTTCAAAATGTGTGGTTGAAGTAGGCTTGCCGGATCTAATTTGCCAAAAAGCTTGACATTGACCAAAAAAAAACTTGATTTTGAAAAAAAAAACTTGACAAATAAAAACACTCATACTATTGTTTTTTATTTAAGTTTTTTATAATTTTTTCATAAAAATTATTAGAATAAGAACAAACGTATCATAAAAAGTAAAAATAACAGAAACAATATAAAAGAAACGAAAAACAATATAACAATAAAAATTCAGTCCTTATATATTTTAAAAACATTACTCGTTAAAACAAATTAACAAACAAAAATATAAACTCATTTTTTTCCAAAAACTTCAATGTACGTACCATAGACTACTGATTTTCAACAACAATTTAATTTTTACTTAAAATTTTTCACTTTTGAACAATTTTATTTTCTACTTTCTTATGAACATATGTTTGCAAATGCAATATATATTCTCTCACTTGCAACAACTTAGCAAAAATTATCGCGATTTTTCATAAGTCACTGGTGGGTCTTTTGGTTCATATTCTGTGGTCTAAATGGTTAGTGTCGTCTAAATGGTTAGAGTCTGAACCAGTGGTGGGAAATGTGATTTGCATTTTGGTACCAATAACATTTTTTTAAGTCCGAGAGTAACAAAAATTATTATTAATTTTGTTAAAATTTTATTACCAAAAAATTATATAAAACTCATTTACAAGGAAATAAAAAAGGAACACAAAACATATACTTAATATAAGAAGGGCGTATCTCATTTTTTTATAAAGTTTTCAAAATCAAGTACTTATGGCAACTTACAAAATTAATTCTACATGTAAATGCTTTAGCCTTTCTCCAGTTTTTTCCTTCTCCTATAAAATATAAAAAGTTCGAAAGCCGCCAGTCCTATATTAAGCCATCAATACTCACATATCGTTACCTTAATATAGCAAGGCCCTATATTCCAGTCCATTATATTTTTTGCACGAAATAATTTTTTATATGAAAAACAAATTTTTTTTGAAACTTCGACATCTCTAGAGGAGTAATTAGGCTTTATAACACATATGTGTCTTAACAGCCTTCTGGCTTAAGCTAAAAGTTTCAGATTTATTACCATTTATTTTGTAAAAGTCCTTACTGTGCATTGTAGACCAAAAGCTGCATATATTTTCTGTTGTTAATAGTTTCAGTTCTTCATTATCAGCCAGTGCTCTATATGGTTTTAATATTCTCAAAATGCTGCTTTTCGCTGCGAAACATTTTAATTAAAAGTGAAATACTGCTGTTGGTTTTACCAGATAAAAGACTTTCAGGGGAAAACTTACTAAACTAAACTAATATCACAAAGTAGACCAGAGTTGAAGAAAGTGACTTATGAAAAAAGCTAAAATCATTTGTCGCGCAGATTCTGCGAGAAAGGGACAACTGCAGTATATTTATTATTAAAATGTTACCAAAAAAATCAAAACAAACAAGAGAAAATGTGTGCTTTGTGAAATATACACGTGTACATACATACATACGTACATACACATTTACAAAATTAAATTGAAGAATTTGTTGCATTTACTTAAAAAAAACCGAATGTGAAAAATATTATTTGTATTAAAAAGTTATTAAAATTTGTTTGCAAATTATTCCTGATTTAACTTTAAGCATTTTCATTGAAAAATTTTAATTTTTACCTTTTATTTACAAAAATCACTCAGCGAATAAGACCACAAAGTGTTAAACGAAAAACATTTCAACAAGTAAACAATTTTGCAAAATTAGATGAAAGAATTTGTTGTGTTGAATTAAGAAACAAAGTGCGAAATAGCTTATAACTATCAAAAAGGCAATTACAAATTGTTTTAAGATGATTGCAGATTTCATTTGAAGCATTTTCATTAAAAAAATATTAATTTTTATCATTTATTTACAAAAATCGAGGTTACAAAGTATAAATTGAAATTAAGATACAAAATTCCACCACGAAAGAAGGTTAAAGAAGACGCAGTGACAGAGTGAGCGCGAGATCCGAAAACACAAATTATCTTCCGTCTCGTGTCATCTCTGGTATACCCTGTGCTAATATTTCTGTCGAAGTCCACTTTTGCCATTCGCATTTGACATGATTTAATATAAAATTTTTCTTAAACTTTAAAAAGAGTTGTTTCAACATGATTTGTGTTTATATATAGATCATTGAGTGAAATATTGTTCTCGTTTATATATAATTGTGAAAGATTACACTTTTCTAATATAAATTTACTAATTAGGTTTTGTGCCATTTGTCGAAAAATAAATTTAATTCCTGGCTAAAATAAATGCATACCCGCGTCTGACTGCATTTCTAAGTTGACCGTGAAAGATCAAATGTGTTGGGGGAGTAATACGGTAATTTTTGATGTTAAATAGTATCAAAAAAAGTACGATCGTACCAACTTTCCCATCGCTGGTCTGAACATTAATAAAGCGTCGATTGGTTTCAGGTTAGCGGCACAGCATATTCAAAATACATTACGTTTGCAGCAAACCAGAAACCAATCGACGAAATGTGTGCATGTTCCCATGATGAAATTTATTTATTTCACCATGCATGTTCTTCAGACCTATGATGCCACCATTGAGGTAGTTTACACGAGAACAATTTTTAAGCCGCACAATTTTTGATCTTTTCCAAATTACAAGAGACTAATTTTATTGAGGAACTTTGTATTTAATAAAAAAAAATAAATGATCTAATTTTTTTATTTTTAACTCATATAAAAATTTCATAAAAAAAATTAGTTAAGAAATTCAAACAAAAAAATTATTCGACATTGCTAATATTCTTATCATATAAAATATGTACAGTTGTTTTAGATGCAAATTGCTTTTCTTGGCGACGAATGACTTGTGTTAAACGATTTGTCCAAGATTTGAATATATTCAGGACCGATTTTTCGTCACTTCTCTGAGATGACTTTTTTATTTTTGCTTGTAAAGTCACGATTTCTTATTATTGTGTTTTTTTTTTCAAATAACCCCAGGGGAGGAGGGAGAGTTTCTCTCTCCCTTACCGACCTGTTTCCACGTAGAAGAATATTTTCGCTGGGACTAAAATGGTTTCTTTATAGGTATATAGCTATTGATACCCAATAAGCACTCATAAAATTAAAATTCAAGCACTTGAAATTTAACTGGAAACAAAGTTGAATTCAAGCATTTTTTCAAGTAATATTCAAGTTTGAAAATAAAAAATCAGAGAACATACATATGTATGTGTTCAAACCTTGTCAAATATGTAATTCATTTTTTTAATAAAATTGAGATGGTGGTGAAAAATATCAAAGATAAATATAAAAGTGATTTTTTAAAAGACAAAATGTGTAAAAAAGTGAAAACAATAGTGAAGGTAGATATACAGAAAATTATTATAAGAAAACTCGTCGATTGGATTTTCCTTTCTATTTTAAAAGCATTGTTCTTGAAGATTAAAATATACTTGAATTCAATTGTAATACAAGGTTGAATTATAGTACAGTTCAAGACTTGAATTGAACTGTAATACAACTGAATTGTTCGAATTGAATTTAGGTTTCCATTTCACTGGATAATGCTATTGAAATAAAGTGTAAATCAAGCATAATTCAACCCTTTACAATTGAATATGTGACTTGATTAACAATTGTTTTACACTTGTTGTGAATCAAAATTGATCAACCCTCGTACCCGTACATTGCACAACTTTGTTAACGCTGCATCAACCAGTTCATTCACTTGGTTGTTTGCTAAATTCTTTGCGTTGACAAACTGTGCAATAGCAATATTTCGTAATTGGGTCAAAAGCTTAATAACATTAAGGAAATATGTTAGCAAGTTAGCATATTAATAATAGCTGTTAAGCATAATATTAATGCTGAAGTATATTAAATTAAGATTAACGGCCTGGCCCACGATGTCACGAGAAATCGTTCGATCGACAACTTGTATTGCAAGCAAAAACAAATTTTGTAAAGTTATTGTTGTTTGCACTAGAAGTTGCCGATCGAACGATTTCTAGTGACATTGTGGGCCAGGCCGTAAATTTTGTATAAATAGTTAGTTGTAATACATATTAGGTGAGTTGTATTTATCAGCAGGGCTGCCGTTTTTGGTTATTTCTAACCAAAAGTGATTACTTTTTTCTTTAATGTGAAGATGTGAATATTATTCTCATTTTAACTAGCAGTTTTTGTTTTTAGCGGTACTGCCCATGCAAATTTTGAGAATGTGTCAATTATAGTCAGCAAAAATCGATAATTTCTATTTTCATTAGAATAGTTCCCCATTTCAACTCTGCGACGCATAAAATGTTTTCGTGCTTGCTTATTCGTTTACTAAATTTCTTTTTGGGATTCGTAAAGCAGCTCTGGGCGAGTCAACATCACGCGTCGTTGGCAATTATTTCTTAAATGCAACCAGGCCACTGTTGTTTATTGGCCTTCGAGAGTTTTGCGTCTCACCGCATGTGATTAATGGTTGGCATCGGTTAACGGTATCACCGCGATATCCCGTTGGTTTCCATTAACCACATGCAAAAACAAAAACAATTATAAAAACAATCACCACAAAGGAGTGGATCTTGGAAACTCCTACTTCCTATACGAAGGTATAGGTCGTTCGCAGCAACCGAAGGAAGCTACTACACAACAAAACGAAATTATCACCACAAAGGTGGCACCATGGACTATGTGTCCGAAGCCACCTTTTTTGACATACATAGTATGTCAGCACAGGAAGAAGAAGAAGAAATTTCTTTTTGAAGACATTAAGTTGTTTTTAGAGATTTTTTGAAGAGTGTTGTGATCTACTTGAAGCACTTTCAGCTATTGATACAAACATGTAATTTTCTAATCTATAAATTTTCTCATTAAGCTGTTCAATTTGTTCTTCAAAGGATGTTTTAATTTTTAGAATATCTTTTTCAATTTTATAATTTTCTTCTATATCTAATTTTATTTCGCGATGTAGATCCTCAATTTGCATTTGAATATTTTCTTGAATTATAGTCTGTCTCTCTTAAAGTATGCTAATAATTTGTCTTCTAGTTTTTCGATTTGAGTTTGCAGAAACAATTTATTGATAACATCGTTTTCCTCCACAGCTTTTGCAACATTTGTGATCCTTTTGTTTTGGACATCAATGTTGTTGTTCGTATCCACAAAGAACCCCAGCAGTTTAGGTGCATTTTTCAAAGAAACTATGCTAGTATCGTTTAAATAATGTCCAAATTTATCAACAGACATGCTTTATATACTTTATTAAAGTTAATGTATTATATTAGCTTCACGTAGTTCTTCAATAATTGATATAATCTCGTTATTGTGATTAGTATGACCTGCAGCTTGTGATGCGAGCAGTAGTCGAAGTCGATCTACTAGCTCATATGGATCATCCCAGTATATATAGTTGGGCTTATGGGTGTTAAATTCTATCATTCCATCACCTAAATAGCTACCTTTTGGCTTAGATCCTATTGATTCACTTAAATTCTTCTGGTTTTTCTCATCAATAAATTTCTTAATAATGTGTTTATATTTATATCCTCTAGTACCCTTAACTTGACCATCAGGTTTATAGTCTCTTCTATATGCATTAGTAGTAATTAAAATCTTTTTATAGATTTCAAGTTAAAATTTATCATAATTTTTTTGGTATTTTATGAAACATTACAGAAAATAGTCCTGGTGTTAGAGCCCATATTTGACCACCAACTTGTATTTTATCTTCATTAAGTGTAAGTTTACTATCACCAAATTTCCATTCATTATTGAAATCTTTATGTGGACCATAGTTTGTATCTAGTTCATTTCTTCCTTCCAAGACTGAAAAATCAGTATAAGTATCTTCTGTATTGGAAGTTTGTGAGTAAAAATCATTTTCATCGTCATCGTCATCGTCATCATCATTTTTAGTATTAGTTTCATTAAATAAGATGGTATTATCAAATATTGTTCCTTCTGCTAGTTTCTTTGGTGTACTTGTCTCTATCTTGAGTGATGGTTTTTCAGACTTTATGAGTGGTTCTGTTATAGGTTTAAATGAATCTCTTAGTTGTTCACGTGTATCTATTTCACCAGTTTTTATACTACGAAGCTTTTTCTTCAAGACATTTCTTGTCAACACCAACTGTTTTAAAATTTTCTCATCCATGTTTAATAAATAAAAGGTATCAGCTATTAGATCAGGTATCAGTTATTAGATCAGGTATCAGCTATTAGATCAGCTTATGAGGACCTGGTCTGGTTTTCAGATCAGCTTATCAGGACCTGGTCTGGTTTTCAGATCAGCTTATCAGGACCTGGTCTGGTTTTCAGATCAGGTTATCAGGTATCAAATCAGGTTATTAGATAGCTGGTCTGATTTTCAGATCAGATTATCAGGTATCAAATCAGGTTATTAGGTAGCTGGTGTGGTTTTCAGATCAGCTTATCAGGTATCAGATGAGGTTATAGCAAATAGATGTATCAAGTCTAAAGTTAGATTAATAACTAAAGTAAATGTTTATGAATAGTAGTTTATAAGTTATGATATAGTCAAATTACTTTCTGTAGCGTCCATCATTTAATTCATTACCTTTGCTAATCACTAAAACTCCATATTTATCCTTCCAACACTCTCGACAAATTTCATGAAACTTTTCATAACTCATATCGCTACCAACATGATCTCTATAAACATGCTTCATATTTGTCTCATCTTGTTTAAACATTATAATAACATTGGCATTGTCTCTTATTAAATGCTTGGGAGTTCTAGTATAAGTTTTACACAAGTAGAATGAATGAACATCCCTATGTCGCCCCATACAAAAATATGTACGTATATTATTCTGCTTCTCACATGCAACATCATCAAATATCATAATTGAATTAATTTTAGCTTCGTCAGGTGGAATAACTGATTCATTATCTGTAAATGTATAATATCCCATTCCTTTAATTGGTGAGATTAGTTTCTTCAGGTATTCATATTTGGGTTGATATAGAGATTTTGAGTATAAATAGATGTTTTCAAACTTGAGTCCATTAGGACTTTCTAGTAAGCCAATCATAACATTAGTCTTTCCACAATTTGATGGTCCAACTATTAGAGCACGAATAGAATTTAGTAAGAGGGGGCTTTATTTTTGAACTGATGTTCACTGAATCGTCAATATTACGAACTAAAATATTTTTGTGTTGTTTCACTAACTGTATTTTTGTAACTAAATACATTTTATAAATGTTACCTCTTATTATAGAAAATATTAGATAATATGGTTATACGATATCAGAAAACGTTTAGTCATAAAATCACCTTCGTTGGAGGAGGTATAGTATATAAAATAATAAACTCTCTACCTGTTAAGCTTCATCTTCCTGGATATCAGTGCTGTGGACCTGGAACAAAACTACAAAAACGTTTAAATCGAGGTGACAAAGGAATTCATTTATTGGACTCTGCTTGTAAAAATCACGATATTGCGTATTCGAAAAATAAGGATTTAAGTACTAGACATAAAGCTGATAAAATACTTGAAAATTCAGCTTGGAATCGAGTTTTATCAAAAGACAGTAGTCTTGCAGAAAAATCATTTGCATATATGGTTACTAACGCAATGAAACAAAATTTGGTATGGGTGTGGAGAAAAAGAAAAATGTTAAAAGGAACAAGCTAAATGATAAAAAACTGTTTAGAACGTCAATTAGAGCTGCAACAAAAATACTAAAGAAGGAAAAACCTTAAGATATTAACTCAGCTATTAAAATTGCACGAAAAACTATCAACAAATCATTAAAAGGAAGAAAATCTCAAATTGTAGTACCACGTGTAATACATGTTCCAAAAATTTGTGGTTTTTTACCTCTAATACCAATTTTAACTGCTCTGGGTGCAATTGGTAGTCTAACAACTGGAGGTGCTGCCATAGCTAAAGCTGTAAATGCAACAAAGAATGCAAAAAATCAACTTGATGAAGCAACTAGACATAATAGAGCGATGGAATCTATAGCAGTTGGAAAAGGACTTTACTTAAAACCATATAAAAAAGGTTATGGTTTAGTTCACAAAGAGGAATCAAAAAACTCTTAAAGATCCTGCCCAACAGACCACTATCTGATGTGGACCTAAACCGTTTCTCTATAAAAATTCCATATTTTAGAGGAGTTTTCATGTTGAATACTCTACCAAAACGAACAAAGAAAATTGAATGTGGAATAATCAACTTAGATGTATCAACAGGGCCTGGTACACAATGGGTAGCATACTATAAAAACAAGAATGAAAAAGAATATTTCGACAGCTTTGGAAACTTACAACCTCCTTGGGAAGTAGTCAAATATCTTGGTACAAATATAAAATACAACTATAATCAACATCAGAATTTTAATACATTTACCTGTGGATATTTGTCTTAAATTTCTTTATGAAATAACTGAAAATATTAAATAAAAACACAAACATTTATATTTTACAAAACTCTTTAATGTATTTTTATTCATAATTTAAAATACATAATTAATATACATACTTTATTGCCAAACAGGAAATTGGGAATTTTGAATTAGAAATTCACTCAGCTCACTCTCAACAATTAGGTTTTCTTCACCTTCTCTACTTAGGCAATATAATCCGCTTGAGAGATCTTTTATATCGTCATCGGTTAAAATATTATATCGTTTCGGCAGGAACATTATGTGATTATTAATTTCAACTTTTAGTGTTGCTCCATATTTAGTTGTTACACGTAACACATTTCGATTAGTATATTTCGTTGAAGATTCAAGCTCCTTTATATGGATTAAAGTTTTGTTGTTTAGAGCATTAAATTTTGCAACTAGATTTGTGTGGAGTCCATTTTTTTATTTTTTATTTAGTTCTTATCACTTTGAGTGTTTAACTGGAAATGATCTTAAAAGTAGCGATGATGACTTCAAAAAGGCTAATCGAAAATAATTATGGTGAAATAGTGAATAAGTGGGGGATAGTGAAAGACACAAAGAGATAGTTATAGAGAGAAAAGGGTTAGAGAGAGATAGAGTGCTAAAAAGAAATATGGAATAGAGAGAAAAGGGTTAGAGAGAGATAGAGTGCTAAAAAGAAAAAGTGCAGAGATGATAGTATAGATATTTTAAAGACCATATAGATATTTTAAAAATTTACAGAACAAATTAGTCTTAAGGGAACCTTCCAACATTCACCATCATTCATTCATCAGCAAATAAAATGAGCCAAATTAGACGTACTCTTAACCAATATATAAGAGATTTTGAAAGCTTCAGGCTTTTTGATCATTGGGAGATGATAAAATTTTTCCAAAATATGCTGGATGAGAACGAAGAATATGGTATCATGGAAGATGAAGACAACACTGAAGGACACTTCAAAAGCTGTCCTTGTTATCATCCTGAGTGTGAGGAAGGACGTGATACTTATAGATATACAATATATTTTTTACGAAAAAATATATACATCTAATAATTGGATATTACGAAATGTTTCCATCATTATACATAAAAATGAAATTAAATTGTATAAATAATAAAATTAAATTATTAAAATATTCCTTGTTTTGTATTATCTAAAGGAAAACTAGGAATCATCTGTTCGAATATAAAATAATAGAAAGTTGTATGTAGTGAAAAATATGAGGACTTATCCGATTATCTAAATTACTTCTCTTTATAAAAATATCTAATGGAATTTCATAATATGGTGAAATTCAATTTCTCTTGTGCAGAACCTCTCAAAGAAAACAAGACTGTGCATGTTTAAGTGATATGAAAACAAGACTGTGCATGTTTAAGTGATATGAAAACAAGACTGTGCATGTTTAAGCGACATGAAAACAAGAATTTGCAAATAAGCAAAAACAAAAATTTTTGATCCAACGAAGTAAAGCCAATAAAGAAATAAAAACCATTCACATATTTCATTCTTTTTTCAATATTTTATTTACAATAACTGTAAATAATAAATATGATTTAAATACAATAATTTTTCTTAGGCTTTTATTTACATTCATTTTAACAACAATAAAATAATTTTTCTTAATAAATAAGATTTTATATACAACAATTTTTCTTAATAAATAGGATTTTATTTACAATAATTTTTCTTAATAAATAGTACAATAATTTTTCTTAATAAATAGGATTTTATTTACAATATTTTTTCTTAATAATTAAGATTTTATATACAATTTAAAAATTAACTAAGATTTTCTTGCATTCTAGCAATCTCATCTAGCAACATGTCAAGATCGTATTCAGGGTTAGTTTCCTTAATACGAAAATGATACCATGCATAAGTGTTAATGTTATTTGACCTAAATTTTCTCTTATCGTCTCCATAACTTAAGACTACCTTATTTAATTCATTAGTATATAATTGATGTAGCTTAAATTTAAATGTTAACATATTATCATATACATTAGTCTTATTGAATAAAAAATTTTTATATGTAGCTAAACTATATTTATCTAATATGGCTCTCTTTACCCCCTTCGATTTGTTAATGTAATTTTGGTTTTGTACACTAAATGAGTACATTTTTGATCGCAGGCCAACAAATCTTACCGCAATTTTCATCCTTCATCATATCAATGACTTTTTTAGTTACTAGTGGGAAATTATAAATATTGTCTGTAGGATAGTCTGATGTATCAAATTGTTCTTGTATGTCATTTTTTATGTCAGCGTAAAAGTCGTCAGTCTTTATTGAATAGATAAAAGAGTCCGTGTCCATAAAGTCTAATGAGAGGTTTGTCTTAAACTTAGGTTGCATGTACCCGTAATGGAAATTATACATTTTCCATTTGGACAGCTCGAGTACACAAAATCCTAGGTAAATTGGTTTATTGTAGTAGGTTTTGACTCTAGTCAATTCGATTGCTACAAGATCTTCGGAAAATATAGATAAACTATGAAAATTTGGTTTTGATATGCAATCTTGGGCACCCAAATGATTCCGATTCGTTCTCTCCCAAATTATTGACAATTTTAACATCTCTCCTCTTATCCACATTTCCATGGTTTTACCATACACTGCATTATTAAGTAGTTTGAAAATTTTTTTTCAAAAGCATTTTTATTAGTGGCTCTATTACTACGTTTATACGCAGGGCTTATTTGCAAATAAAACAGGAAATTGTTGCCATATTATTGTTTTTATTGCGACTTACTAATTCAGAAAACTATTCACGATTAACGCACTATTTGCAAATAAAATGGAAAAGGTTGCCACGCTTACAAATGTTTCATAAGAAAAAACAATAAATGGATAAATATTGCACAAAAAACATTGATAGAAGCAAATAATAACAATTAAAACAAATAATTATTTGATATTTTGTGCATTTTACACTATTTTTTTGTCAACATAAGTAAACTTTCTATAGAAGTGCTCCCAAGTTTGTGTACTTTTGCTATGCCGTATAAAGCAGTGAGTGCGCGTATAAACGTAGTATATGTCAGTATTTAGTTCAATATAGCCTTTTAACCATGGAGATTGTTTAAATGCTAGAATACTAAGCCATATTCTAAGCACTGTTTCAGAACTCTAAAGTGTATCACATATGATTGCTTTGTAGAGAAATCGGTTATCAACTTGATATACTTCGCTTGCATAGGTTTCTTATTTTCAGCGCAAAAAGGAAGATCATTATGCAAGTCGTGTAAATGAGAGGGATAATCCAACGTGAACTCATATACATAACCATCTGTTCCATTATCAGCTATGCTGTTTGGATCCAGATTCTGCTCGTCTTGTGAGGAAGATATTCCGACATACAAATTGTTAGCGTCTAAATAGACGAGAAATTCTGAGGGCTTCTCCTTATCGAAATCTTCCAAATATTTGTTATTCGCTTTCGAATATTTTTGGCTACACTGTACGATTCCCCCCCGTATACCTTTTTTCATAAAATTGTACTGTCTATATCAATAATTCTAATTAAATTTTTGTGTATTTGAGCATTGCATCCCAGGAAAAGCCAGGCACTGTATAATATTGGCATGGATCGAGCTCATAAATACCTTTACAAACTTTTCTAAAGTTGTCGAAAATATCTGTTTTTAAGTAAAGTTCCATGTAATCTTTCATTGTTTTGCAACCAAAAGTATTCCATACCTCTACAGCATGTGACTATTCCTCTAAAGAACACTCTTTATTGTTCAACTTATTAAAGAAATCACTGCGTGAAGGCAGCTGACATTCATCTAATTTTTGAAATAAATTTAGGTACTCATACGGGAAAATACATTTTTTTTAACAAGCTGAAATTCTTTTTCTGACTGAAATAAGGACCTTATAGTGCTGAAATCATTATCCGACAAATTGCAGGCTAATGATTCCAAACTCTCAGCCATAAAGCGTATTGTATCAAGAAATCTTATTTCAAGCTTATGACCATCACTCATTTCTGTGAATTGGGAGAGGGATATATAAAGCTCCTTATTGAGAGGGAATACTTTCAGTTGCATAGAAATTTCACCTAGTTCTTTAATAAGAAGATGTGAGTCATAATTTGAATAATTCTGAAAGTAAACTGGTATAAACTTGGGAATTTGGTAATTAAAATTACAGTTATTGTGGGCTGCACCTCTAAATTTACCACTAATGTGACAATGATCTCTAACGTGATCTTAACCTAGAAAATTTTGACAAATATGACAATTCACCGCACTATAAAAACTATAAATATCAGAAGGGGATAAAGTATACATTTGTCCATTGTTTACTAAGTGGTTATTGTATATTTCCTCACAATCTTTAATTAAATATGACACACATTTTTTTGAGGCATCTTCCCCTGTATATATCCTTAACTTATTTAAATTATTGGAGACACTTAATAAAATAACTAAATGCACAAGGTGTGTGCTTCTTGACTAAATTGGTTTTATTACTTACATTATCACTAATATCTTCTAAGATGCACTCGAAGTCCGCGTAAACTAAAAAAGAGACATCCATTTTTCTTTGATGTCCCTTAAAGCTAAGAATGGCATCCGGACCTGATGGCATAGTTGTAACGATTTTGCCACATTCCGCCTTATGATTACTCATGATGTTTTCCGTATGAGTGTACTGGAGACAGCTGTTGCAAAAATGTAGCTTAGTTTTGTGTTTTGTAGTCTGATTCGTCAAAAGTCTGTGAATGATAAAAAATAAAATAAAAGATTATAAGTAAAATATATCTGTTAAATATATAAAAAAGTATAGGTATCATTAAATTAAAGTGTAGTATAATTTTTTAACTTACTTTGATATGTTGTTTATCAAAATGTAATGATGAACATCACCATTATCCAAAAGCAAAAAGTTTATAGGGTTAATTTTCTCGTCCTTGGTCACGTAATAAGGACCAATGATCTGATTGGCTCCCTCATCATACCCAAATACGTTAACACTTATTGCTGGATTGTTCAACTCAAACTCCTTCATTTTGTCTAATGCTAATGGGAAGCTTAAATTTTTGAAATTTAACGCTACACCATTTCGCGTAACAATCGTCTCTGCAGCAATGTCTTGAATATTATAAGAACTGCAACGTTTTGGCCGATCGTATGTCGTGGTATCCATGGCAGCGATTAGGCACCACTTGAAGCAGTATTCATCATAATTTTCAATGTTGATGCAAGCTTTTCTTCTTTCCAATTTTCCAGGTGTGGATACCCAATTCGATCCTTTGACGAGATTTGTTGATGTTGATTTCTGCTCGGACTATGCTTGACAAAGTCCAACCAGAATCTCGCTCTTCAAATTCGGACATTTTGGTTGAAATATCCGCAACCTGTTTACGGAATAATTCTTCTATGTTATCTGCCTTCGTCAGCAAACTCATTTTGGCTACATGTGATATTATGCACAACTCCAACAATCTTCAACAATTTTGATGTACTCCGCCACAATACTCACATGAAATTTAATTATTGAATGCTTAGTTAAATTCACTTGAAGTCTCTCCATAAAAACATTTTTATTTTCTTCAACAAATTCTTCCAAGAGATGTTGGTGTTTTTTATTTAGAATTGCATATGTGGCGATATGATTTTTGAAGGCTTTCGATATTTTATAATATCGCACATTCTCTTCGACTTCTTCTGTCCTAGCATGCGAAGTACTCATTGCAGTTGGCAGAGTTTCTTCTCTTCTTTCTTCTACTTCTCCATCACTTTCCGGTAAACTTATGTCCATAGCATCGTTGAATAAAGTACCTCCAAGGAGATCCACACATTGTTGTTGAGCTTGTTGTTGTTGAGCTTGTTGTTTATGATCTTGTTGTTGATGCTGGTGCTCTTGTTGATGATAATTAAGAGGTTGCCATTGCATCAAATTGGGATTATAATTGTAACCCAAAAACTGATTATTCCATGGCATACCGTATTGTTGAAAATTTAATGGTAACTGATGAGGGTACTGTAGAGAAGGATATTGCTGATGAATGAATGATGATGATGATGAATGTTGATGATTTTAAAGAGATGTCTGCGGTTGCTCTTGATTTCTGCCCCGGCTTACGACCACTTGATCCTGCACACTATGGTTTTTAACATGCTCCAAAAAGGACTTTTGGTATTTGTATACCTTATTACATGTATTACACTGATAACCTGTATAACTCATTTTTAATTATTTTATTATTATTTCACTTTAACACAATTGCTGATGACACTTCTTGCAAATACAATAAAGTACTGATGTGTTGGTTGGAAAAGTTGACGTATTTATACTAAAATTAGAAGCAGTATCCTTGCAACATTCATAAATTTTAATTGTTGTTTCTCTGCTGCTGACTGTACTTAGTTTGAGACTTTAAAATAATCGTAGACAAAGAAAATGATTGCGTTGCAAAATATATGTAATCTACGCACAAGTTCCCACGATCGCACATTCATACATACATACATACATACATATACATACATATATACAAATATATTTCTTAAACAAATAAACAAAATATTAAATTACCATCGACAATCAAGCTGGACCCCCCACACACAATATTAGGGGTGTTCACATATATGAGAACATTTGATACATAAATAAAATAATTAAATAAATTAATTAAATTTATTTAATTATTTTATTTATAAACAATTTATTAGCGTGAGGAAATCACACATACACATACACACGATTCATATGAGAGTCGCTTGTAGTAATCAAATCTATTTTCTCTGATATTACTGATATAGTATTACGATAACAAATTTCTGCAGTCTGGCAACACTGGTAATTTTCCCTTTGGTATTAGAAAAAAATAATCATGTTTTGCCGTCGGCACTTGAAAAAAGATAATAATCATGAATTGCCGTCGGCATTATGAAAAAATATTCATGCATTGCCGTAGGCATTAGGAAAAATAATCATGCATTGCGGTAGGCATTAGGAAAAATTAATTTTCACAATTTCCCCATTGGTATTAAGATATATAATTTCATGATTTTCCCGTTGGTACTAGGAAAAATCATATTCATGATTTTCCCGTCGTCATATATACTTATGAAATCTTAATCTTATGAAACCCCTTAATCCACCCCCACAAAAAAAAATCACCCATTCACACAATTAATGTAACCTCGAAAAAAATCACCCGTTCACACAAAGTTAATGTAAACAAAAAAACCCCTTATGTAAACAAAAAATAGGACGGACTTATTGAACCACCTTCGTAGGTATCAAATTTCACAAACTTCCAAGAATTTTAAAATTTTAACTAACCAAATTTTAAAATTTTAATTGTCCCAGGAGACCCAGTTCACTACCAGTACAGACCTCATAAGAAACCGTGTATTTCAACTTAGCTGTCAGTTGAAAAAGGCGAAGTTTAACGCATGACGGATTCATTGTGCCCCGGCCTTTATTTTTTTTTTGAAGCTGTGCTTAGTAGCCATTTTATTGTGTTTTCTGCTTCACAACGAAGGAGGGCGCTCTATGTATTCTGAATTTTTTGCTTTAATTTAACCTAACAATTTTTATCTTTGACAATAAAGTCGATGAATTGTTTTTTGTGACATAAAATAGTCTTTTATTTCTAATATGATATTGGTTGTTTGCTAAAACGGATAAATCTGGAGTGACGATTTTTTTTTTAAATTGTGATGATGACGACGATTTTATTTTTAAAATTTGACGATTTTTAGAAAATATTGTCTAACAACTAGGGTGATCGATTATTCGACTTTTTCCAGAAACCGGTTTTCGAATAGTTTGAATATTTGAAATTATGAAAAACCCGGTTTCGGTTTTTACAATTCAGGAAAAACCGGTCAACCAGTTTTTTCAAGTAAGAGAATTATTATACAGAAGTTTTGATTTTAAATTGTTTTATTAAAGAAAAAGAGTTAACAGTTCATGTAAATACTACAAAACAATACAAAAATTAAAGGTAAAACATAAAAATTAACTTCATATACTTACCCTGCAGATAAAAGGAGTAGTATGTGGTCAGAAACATACTAGTTGCTTTTGAATTCAGAATGGTTGCACATCTGTTTTTTTTTTCATACAACGAACTATCGACTTTTACATTGGGTTGTCATAGGAGCACAACTAGTTGTTTTGTGTAGAGTTGCATACTAGTGGAAGGACTAGTTGCTGTTATACTAGTTTATATCAATGCATGTTATGGATAGTTTTGTACTATTATTTTATAAAATAGTTTTATACCAGTATTCAATAAAATAGTTTAATACTAGTTACGCCCAATGCTGTTGTATACTACTCCAATATATACCGAATTCGGGAAATTATTTTATAATAATAAAACAATATAATTTTTAAATTAATTTTAAAATTTAATTAAAAATCTCAACTAAAAAGAGAACAATTCATTCAAAACATAAAAACTCAACAATGAAAAACACTTACTGCGTATTTAAATTTAAATGAAACTTATCCGCCGCCAAAATAAAATATTGTTGAGAGTTAAAACACTGATGGATTTGTAATGACGCAGAAGACATTCAAATTCCTTTACAAAAAATTTTACCACATACATACACACACACACTTGCTGCATTCCATTTTACAATGCACAGGCAAAAATTCTTTTTTTTCATGTTGTTTACATGACAAAAAAAAAGGGAGAGAAAGAGACAGCGCGTCGCTTGTAGAGTAGTGCAGCCGATATTTCATCAAGTTTCTTAGTTCTGTCTCTTTATAACTAGTATAGGACTGTTCCAAAACGTAACTACTCCAAAAATTAGCAACAGGGTATGTACATATGTATAGTACATATGTATATATACGGGTATGTTCTGACATGTTCTGTTTTGTTAATTTTATCTTTGCATTGTTTACTTATACATGACAACTTTAACAAACAGCTGACCTAAATCAATATGGCAAGTCGCAAGCAAAACGAGTGAGTTACAGAACATGTAGAAACGAGTTTGGCGATTTGCAGCTCGCATGCGATTTGAAAACGATGCGAGTGTCATAACATAAATTTTAAAAACCTCCGACCCAGTTGTAGCATAAGTTAAGATTCTGTTACTTCAATAATTTTTAGTGGAACTATTATTGAAGCAACAGAATCGCAAAAAAGAAAAAAGTAAATTAATATATTTATAGAAAATTTATGAGGAGTTCCAATCGACTAGATATGCGATCACGTCACCTTACAAACGAAAAGAACCAAATTCAAATCGATCAAGCCGTTGGGAGCTACGCCGCACAGTGGACCATTTCGCGAGATGGCGGTTAAAAATCTATAACTTTTGACTGGATTGGAATTTTGTATTGCGGTTTTTTTTTTTGTTCAAAAGGTGAGACCATAGGCCTTAAGTTTAAGATATAAAACTTTAAAGTCGACTGGTTAGAAAAGTAGTTATGATAGGTTTAAAATGCATTTTAGGTTTTAGCTGATTTTTGGTACAAAAAGAGGGTATTAAAACTTGTTAAAAATTTTTTTTTGCACGAAATCTTATATTTTGTGTCACGCTTACAAGTTATACTTATTAAAAACTTATATTCGTTCAGAAAGTGCCAAGCTTTGGCCCCCGTGAAATTTTTAGTATGGAGGGCCAAAGGTTGGTTTTTGAAGAAGTTCGAGTTAAAAATTAGTTTATTAAGAAGCGAACATCCAAAATGCAAACATTGGTTAACATTTTCCTTAGATGAAGAGATTTTGTTGAAGAAGACGTAGGTTTCTATTTAAAAAAAAAACATTAAGGGTTTTCATGAGAAAGCTTAAAATTGCAATTTGTGCAATTGGGAAAACTTGCTTGCGAGACTTGTTTCATGAAGCGACTTTAGAACTTCTACGCAAATAGCTTATGTAAATTTGAAACAAACGTCAAAAAGATCATTTAATGAAAATAAAATAAGAACATTTCCAGCAATTTTTAATTTAAAAACATATTTATGTATTTCCATAAAAATAAAAAAGTGTGTGTGTGCCTAAAAATGCCAAAAAAGCAAGAAGTTATTGTTTACAAAATGCACAATTGCACAGCTTAAGCTTACGAGTCAAAAATATTGGGCAAACTTAACAGGTTTGTGTAAATAAATTTCTATAAAATTTTTGACATTTTATTTACGAGAGTGTATAAATGCACAATTGCAGAGTTTGCTAGACTTTGAACATTCTCATAAAAACCCTTATTATAAATATTTGCGTAAACTTTTATTACTAATTTGTAAACTTAAATTTGATTAAGGTACATAAAATTTTAAAACGATAAAATAACAATAAATCTAGTGTTTTAAAAAATTACTATCATTTAAGCAATTTTAGTATATATTTCTTCTAAATAGCTCGGACTTTCATCTTCTACGTCTAATTCGTACAACATCTGGAAATTTTTCGTGTGTTGTGCCCGCGAAAGATTCTGTAGTCTTTTTGCTTCTTTTTTCTTGCGCTTCTTCAGACAGATCTCGTAAGTACTATGTGGAATTATTTGTTCCATTTTGTGAACTGTGGATGGCATATATTTTCAAAAGTATGATGATTATTGGAGTCTGATGATTATTAGAGAAATTTCCTCATTGATATTCTAAAGTTTGCATCTTCCAGTTCTTTCATTACACTCGTCAATTGGCTTTGCTGGTCAACCCTGTTTTCTACATTCATTGGGATTTGAAGGTGAAATTTCGAAAAAAAAAGTTCCTTTGACAACAATTCATAGTGACGTTCGTACATCCTTTGCTTGCTGTAAGAGCATTTAACGTACCATTTTTTCAATGTTTTTCCAAAATTTATATTTTTTTGTTTATGTAGCTCAATTTCATCTGTATTACTCTTGTGCTTGTTACATCCTTTATATTCAATTAAAAAACCAAAGTATATTTGTGACCTGAATTATATAAATTTACTTTATTTTAAGTAGGTAAAATATTTTTGTGACCAACTGTATATGATTTGGAAATACGCATATCCATCTAAAAACCGTTTTTCATAACAGCGGTTTGATAAAAAAAAACTAAAATACTTCAAAAAATAGCATTAGAGAAAAAACATTTTTTATCTATTTAACTCAAATTTTGCAAAAAATTTTGACCTTGTGTCAGAAAAATTGTTCTGGTGCTCACGGTCGGATCGTGCCGGATATACAATGGGGTATAGGGGCTTAGAGGAGAGTTTCGGCTACAAAAAAGTGCTAATATTTTTTTGTTCCCTTTTGATCTGTGGAAGTTATGCTCTGTTGAGTGAGAAAGTTTAGGAATATTTTGACCTTTTTAAAAAAACAAAAAAAAAATTTCTAAAAACTATGAACACGTTATTTTTCTAGTACTGATAGCTAACAAATAAGGCAATTACTAAGAAATTTCTCATTTTAGCAAAATACTGAAAATTTCCTTTTTGAGTCACCCTGTTCTCTGTGATATAGTTGAAATAAAGCAAAGTATATTTATATAAAGTATATGCAGGTCTACAACAACTAAGAAAATACAAAAACAACATGCGCTTTGTTTGTGTAAAAATAATGGATGAATGTCAAAAACAGATGATTACACCCAGATCTGGGCAACTTGCATTACTTTTCATAAGCACTGATTGGAAAACAAAAATTTTAGTGAAAATTTAAATTTGATGTCTGTAATGCACTATTTTTTTGCACTTAAATAAAATCTCTTAATAGTAATGGATTAATATTGCATTAGCAGCTAATCGTATGGCGAAAAATGCAATAATTTTGTATTTCCACTAAGCACATCATGAAGTAATGCAATATTATTGCAATAGCACATATTGTGCACAGTAAAATTATATAAAATGTAATCATATTTTTATCAGATAATACAAATAAAAAAATACAGTAAAGGAACATTGAAGGCACCTGTATAAGTACGTTCATACAAATGAAAGATCAGGACTTAGGATTTCGTTTATTTTATTGTAAAGTTATATCTTAAAAAATGGTGATTTTATAAACGGAATATACTACCGCTTGGAACAATTTAATCAAGTTTTGTCTTTCTCTTTAAAAATGATTTTTGCCTTAAGTGGCGATATGTACATAGAAAAAAGTTTATATATTTATGTATGTATGTACAGATTTACGTTCTATTTTTCGCCATGTAATTTGGTGCTAGCGCAATATTAATGTATTACTTTGGAGATATTTTAGTTTAATGCCAAAAAATTGTTCTATAATTATCAAAGTTAGTTCTAATGTAATAAATTTGCATTTGTATTGATTTGGCCAAGTCCCAGATCTGCATACAACAAAAAGGAAATGTATGGATACACAAAACCAAAGTAAATTTATTATTTGATAAACCTTTATTACGTGAAATAAGTATAAAAAAAGCTACATATTTAGTTTAATAATTAAATATAATTATTTTTAAATGTTTTGAAACACCTTTTTTAAGTAAAAGTTTATTTCAACTTTTTCACTACACACAATTGTGTATAACAAAGCAAAGCAAAACAAAATGGTGTACGAAAATTGTAAACAACTTTTGACATTCATGCATTGACACTACACGAGAAAAAAATTAATCACCTGAGTACTTGCATATACTTTATATAAATTTACTTTGAAATAAAGTTTTAATTTTTTGGCTCCCGTGGTACACTAGTGAACTTTAACATTTTACAATCAGTGACCATAAAAAAATTATTTTTGGCCGCCATCTCGTAAAATGGTCCACAGTGCGCCGTCAAAGACACACAGATTTAACAGAATACATCTAAAACCGATGTGATATCTTCTAAACATAGCTAAGAACCCTCTCGATCAAGTCACCTCTCAAACAGAAAAACTAAATCAAAATCGGTCGAACCGTTTGGTCTGTACGTGGACTCGTACATACAAACAGACCAGTGATACCAACCCAAAATCTCTCTTAGATGTAGATTGGATGTGGAAAAGAGGTAGTTTCCAGCAAGTCTTACTTTGAAAAGAGTTAGATCTACCACTTTTATTTTTAGGGTATTTTTTTTATCGTTACTTAACCTTTCATTACGATAAAAAATATTTTATAAGAAAGCTTATGATAAATCTTAATTGCTAATATGTACTAAAAATTTTAATAAAAAAACAACTAAAAAAATTTATGAATTCAATTATGCCATCGTTACTTAATTAATTTGAAATATTTTTTGTGTGCAGAAGAAACACTTAAGGTAGAAATACATAACACGCGTTAGTTCGTCGACGATTATCGTGCGTTTGAAAACTTTACCGCATGAAAAATGGCAAGTTACACAACACGGGTTATAAACGCCTTTTCTATCAGCTTTTTTTTAAACATTGATTAATGGACTTGGAACATTTTCAATACCTTTTATCCAGTACTGTATGTTTTTCAAACTCTTTAATAAGTTTTTACTCCATGATTCTAATTTTTTTAAAGTTTTTCTTATTTATTGCCGGTTGATTAGTTGTCAAAACAACACAATGCGTTGAAAAGTTGAAAGTAAACCAACTTTCTGCGGCAAACGCGTGAAAGAGTTTCATATGTAACTTGTTGTATGCAAAAACACTATTTCAACTTTTTTTGACAGATGCCTACAGCTCGCACGCGCACTAACGCGTGTTATGTACTTCCACCTTTAGATACAAATGTTCTCATATTTAAAGGAATAAATATTTCCATGGAATAATTTGTAATGCTTCTCTACAGGTGTAGGTTTACAAGTGCTAGCTCTGATACATCATTCAGTGTATAGCACTCCTTGCAGAGTATCAGTAAAAACTTTTTAACAAATTAACTTTCAACATTCGAACTATATGAACATATATGTAGAAGAACGAGAAATTTTCTCACAAACTGGACCAGTAAATGAAATAGTTGGGGATGTACCAGGTCTTAAATAGTGTAATAAACCCAACGTTGTTTACATGCACTGTTGAAAATATATTTCAGTTGAACTTCTAGATTGGATTAGATAAAAAATATATTAGATATTATTATTGAAAAACTAAAAAACTGGTAGATTTTTCTCGGAAAGTTGTAGAGTTGAGTGAGATACTACAAAAGTGGTAGAGTTGGCATCACTGAAACAGACACACACCACAAATTTCTAACACCCCTTTTTTGGTCGGGGGTTAAAAACCGAAACAAAATTATTAAGAACCCCAGCTAATGCCACTTGTAATAACAGAACAAATAGAAAAGTTTCTTTCGCAAAATGTTAATGTTGGTGATATACAGAGGTGTTCTGTAAATCGTGGGATTTGCGATCGCCTAATTTCGAGGAAAGAGCTCAATTAAAAAGGTGACTTACAGAACACCCCTGATAGTTAAAATAGCATTAAAAAGCATATGCAGTTTGTGTAATCCTTTCTTTGATGTTTCCAAATAATTGAAATCAATTTCTTAAGCAAGCCACAGACCTTGCAACTGTTGGTACAACATGAGCAAGTTGTGTATAAGATTGTATAGTGTGTGGGGTCGTCGTATGAAGTTGTGTATCGGTTGTACGAAATATTAAAAAGATTTGATTTTTTGGCAAGTTGTATAGACAGGTTGTAAAATTTAGGAGTGTGTTGTACAACTTCATTTCATTTTGTTCTTATTTTCGTTGTGGTCATATGAAAAACATCGCGCTCGAATTCAAATTTGCGTATAAAATGGAGAATTCAACAGAAATAAGTGATTTTATATAATTGTATGAGTTTGCGCGGAAGAATTGCTTTTGTATATGCATCGGAACTTTTGACAAAAGGTCATTGAATAATTCGTCTGACACCCAGGTGTAATTTTTATAGTCCAGTGGCTCACTTTCTTTTAATATTTCCAAAAGTTTGTTATTAGAATACGTTTTTTTTATATAAATCACTCCTTTAAGCAAATTCTTTTTTTCTGTCCTTTTTTACGTTCTTCTTCTTATTTTGTCACCAAAAAAAAACCATCCATTACAATACGCGACATAACACCCGATGTCATGTTTACTCCAAAAAAAAAATTAAGAAATGAAGTTGTACTCTAATGTTGTACACGTTGTTGTAAAGTTTGTGGGCAAAACACACAACTTGTTAATCCAACGTGTTGTACCAACGGTCGCAAGGTGTATGGCTTGCATTAGACCTGGTTTACATCTGTCTGTCATGTGCCCAAAAAAGCTAGCCAGTAATTTCTAATGAAAAACTGTTTGATTCAGACATTTATTTATTGATTTATTGGTTCTATAAAACTGTTCATTAGTTATGTATGAAAATGTTTAACTTAATAAATACTTGTCTGAATCAAAAAGTTTTTCATTAGCAATTAGTGGTTACGCTTTTTTAGGCACATGGCACACATGAAATGCCAGATGTAAACTCAGCCTTACTTTATTCATAAAATTTTTTAGATCAGTTAATAAAATGTCATCAGTTACTTCAGAAATGTTATCTGTTAACTTCATCGTACTTGAGATTATTCGTGATCAAAATTACAAAATAAGTCCTAGTTTACACTCAGCAAGTCTTATTGCTAAGCTGATTAGTTTTTTAGGGGAGAGAGACGAGGGGAAAAGAAACGCTTATGTTCCCCTCGTCTCTCTTTCCTACAAACTAATCAGCTTAGCAATAAGACTTGCTTAGTGTAAATTGGTACTAATCGTGAAATGAGTATTTGCGTACTCTTTTTTTTAACTTCCTGTGGCATATTTCAAAAAGTTAGTATTGGATAGGAAAGCCTAGGAATAATATTAATGCATTTAATGCTTTTTTACGTCGTTCAATAATTCGATTCTTAAGGCTTTTGATTAGAGAAAAGCAGTTATTTTTTCTGAACTCTTTATCAGGAATTGGATGACACCTTCTAATTCTATTAACGAAGCATTGTCTTTTCCCAGCAAGAAAACAAGACGCGTTTAGCGAACATACAAACAAACTTACACAAGTATTTATAATTTGGAGTAATTCGATTACTTAACATCCTATTGTTAACAAATTGAAAAGTTATGAAATGTAAAATCCTTTTCATACAAACTAGTTAAGAAAATCGTTCGAATATTCGACAAACATGATTCGAATAATTTTTTATTTTAAATTGAAAATTTTTGTTCGTTCGAACAAAAATGATAAAAAGTTGTACGAATATTCGAAAAATTTTTGTTCGAATGACAATCAATACTAGTATCTATATAAGTATTTAATAACCGATTACTTGTTAACTATTGGTATGGAATGGCGGAAATGCTATTTCCGGCATTCTATATTGAATAACGAAAAGAAGGACACGTTTAAAAAAGAAAAAGCATCTTTATCAATTATATTATCACAAATTCAGGTGTGGGGTATGTACAAAATGTCTAAATACATTACCTAACAGAAGATTATGGGTGGTTTGATGGCGGCAGGTATTCCATTTGATGAAAACAACACTGTTTCTGAATTACGCAAATTATACGACGAAAAATGTGAAGATAAAATTACTGAATTTGATGTTGTGCAAGAGAGTCATGAAGTTGCTGTTGTGCCAGAAGATCCAGACAAAAAGTTCCTGAAGCTTCTGCCGGTTTAATCAAATCCATCGTCGATGCTCCGATTAAGTCCCATGCGGCTACTGCTACTAGTGCAAATGAAGTCAAACCCCATGTCGATGCAAACTTAAATATTGGAGCCAATTTCAGGCGTGATGCTGATGCTGGCAATGATTTATATCATAATGAAATTGAGCGTTTGAATTGCCGAATTGATGTCTTACAAAGACAACGAGATTTCGAACGATTAAATGTAAAACGATTTTATTTTATTGCCTTTGAGGCAATGATGCATAAATTTAGTGGGGACGACTCATACGATATGCATAAACTTAGAAGATGCCTTCCGTATATTTGAATGCACACAATCGGATAAATGTATGTATACGCGACGATTGCTTGATGGAACTGCTAAGCTGTTTTTACGTACTATTACGGTTCACAGCTATGATGACCTAAAGATAGAACTTTTGCAAGAATTTGGAAAGGCTTTCACGATGCAGGAAGTTTATCGTCAATTAAAGTCACGTACTCTGAAACGTTATGTCATTGAAATGCAAGAAATAGCAAAGCGGTCTAAAATCCCCGAAACTGATTTAATTGATATAATAATTGACGGACTTAATGATAAATCTCAACTTGTTTCAATGCTTTATAGCGCCACAAACATGAGAAATTTTAAAGTTTTATGGAAGGATACGAGAAAAATAGGTCTCTCGGTGGAAATACTTTGCAAGCTGTCACTCCAAAGCCAAGGGGAACCTTAAATTCTACCGCGGCAAAAAAAAGAGCTGATGCTGTAAAATCTGATTTACAAATCCGTTGTTTTAACTGCTCTTAATTCGCCCATTACCAGAGCTTGTGTCAGATGCCAAGAAGACCGCAGAATTCCTGTTTCGTGTGTGCTGAGGTTGGGCATTATCATCAAAATTGCCCGAAGAAACGTGCTGTAGCTGCTGTTGGATCTCGAGATGAGGATGTTGATGCAGCTGTTGATGCATTCCAGTGTTGTCTTCTTCAATAAAGATAAGTGCACTGATTTATTCAATTGTGTTTCTTTGTTCAATACGGGTAGCCCAACTAGTTTTCAGCATTACCGTTGTGCGACTAAAGTCGCATTTTGCCCCTTTATCGATTGCCTTGCCACTTTTTATGCCCCTTAGTTTTAAATCCCCTTTTAGTATCATTTGCATTATTTTGTGGCCCTTTTTGCCCCTTTTTGTTCAAAATCAACTTTAATTCTTATTTTTACAATAAATGTACGCAAATTTGTACAGATTCTACCACATTATACAACAAGATTTTATTTCTTATGTGTATATATGAAAAAATAAAATTTTTTTTTGGGATATTTACAGAATGGCGCAATATTATTTTCTGTGGTAGTATATGGTGTTAAAAAGCCTTGGTATGATTCCTTTAATTTGTTTAAGATTTTTAAATATGAAATTTCATACAGTCATTCAAAGATAATTCTAGTTGTATTTTCCGCAGCCAAATTTGATTTGAAAGCCAAATTTGATAAAAGTACACAATTTTAAAAGGTGCTAAGGTAATAATATTGTATGAAAATACCACACTGAATTGCTATCACGTAATGCTTTTGATTTAAGTTCTCATTATCTTGGAAAAACAAGTAAAAAAGAAAAAAGAAACACGAAAGTATTCCAACGATTAAGAGAGACGGCATAAGTGGGTTCAGATGGATGCAGATACCAAAAAAGCCATTTGTGTTTTCTGCAATCAGTAGCTCATCTGCCGAATGAATCATTGAATGTCATGTTAAAACAGCCACACATGTGGCCAATTCCAAAAAACCAATGATGTAAAAATATCCGAGCTCTTATCAGAAAAAAATACCGATTTTCGGAGGAAAGTTGATATTGCTGATATGAAACTTGTTTTAAGGATGATAAGATGAACCCGTTTAAGCAAATGGACAAATCGGCCAAATTAAATGCAAAAATATATCCAGATTCGCCAGTTGCAAAGTCTGCGAGTTACACCTTATTTCTTTATCTATATAAAGTTTTTTTTTTTAATACATATTTTTTATTTATTGTATCTTCAAATATGAACTAACAAGTATTCAAATCTTAAATCTAAAATATAATTATTAGGCCCGACCACTGTCGGACATAAATTTAGAGATAGTTATAAATAATACATAAGTAGTGATAATCAAAAGGAAGAAAAAATAAATAAAAAATAAAAATTATTTTCAAGCAGTCCCATCTGGAGTGTTGAGTATAAGAGCCCTTGTATCCCTCTTTTTTAGGCGGATGTGTCCAGTTAAGTTCAAAATATTACGAGCAAGCGGATTAGGATGTGACTCGAGGTTTGTTAAATATTTGCCTGCATATTTTGCAATTTCTTCAATCACTAGTGGCATGTTTAAATCACGATGTATATTTGAGTTTTTTATATACCATGGAGCCGATGTTATTAATCGCAAAATTTTATTTTGACTTCGTTGGATTCTCTCGACATTGGAAGCTGAAGCAGTGCCCCATAATTGAATTCCGTAGCACCATATCGGTTTCAAAAGTGACTTGTATATCAAAAGTTTGCAATCTAGACTGAGGGTTGAATTTCTACCAATCAGCCAATGTACCTGAGTTAATTTTAGTTTCATTTGGGTTAACTTAGAGTCAATGTGGTGTTTCCAAGTAAGCCGTCGATCAAGGTGTATACCAAGATATTTCACATGAGTATGTTGAGGGACAACTTGATTGTTAATCCGAATGGGTGAACAAGTATCTCTTCGTAATGTATATGTTACTTGAACACACTTTGTTCGTTTACCTTAATTCTCCATAAGTTTAACCATAGTTCCAGCTGGGTAATGTGTTCTTGAAGGTATCAGGATGCCTCGTAAGGATTTTCATGCATACTAAGGCAGGCTGTATCATTAGCAAATGTGGAAGTGTGGATATTGCTGCTCAGAGGCATATCACAAGTATAAATCAAATACAAAACTGGCCCCAGTATACTCCCCTGTGGCACACCGGATGAGATAGTTTCAAGCATGCTCATAAAGTCTCCTTCCACAACAGTGAACTTCCGGGCAGTAATGTAACTTTCCAAAAGACTTACAACGTTAATTGGCAGGTATGTTTTTAATTTTAAAATTAGGCCTTCATGCCACACTTTATCAAATGCCTGAGAAACGTCTATAAACAGCGCAGAACAATACTTTTTTTCTTCAAATGTTCTTCTTATAAATTGGACCAATCTATGAGTTTGTTCAATGGTGCTATGCTGACTTCTAAAACCAAATTGATGGTCCGGTATGCACCCACTACTAACTAGAATTGGGGACAATTTTGTCATGAGCAGTTTTTCGAAAAGCTTTGACATTGTTGATAGGAGACTTATTGGCCTATATGACTCAGCCTTGGTAAGATCTTTGCCCGGCTTTGCAATCATTTTAACTTTGGCAAGTTTCCAGCTGTGTGGATAATACTCCAGTCGTAAAATGGCATTAAAAATAAATAACAGTATTCTAATTGCAATACGAGGCAACTTCATCAGCATTTGGTTACTAGTTCCATCAAAACCCGGAGCTTTCTTCGGGTTGAGTTCAGCAATTAGTTTTTGCACATCACGCGTCTTAAACTTTATTTGTTGAGGGGGTAGAGTGACTACATTTGGCAAATCAATTACACCAGTACATGTGTTTGGGGTTAATACGTATTTTAAATGGTCAGCAAATATGTTACCTTTTTCAGTATCGCTTCTTGCCCAACCTCCGGTAGATGTGCGCAGAGGTGGTTTAAACTCAACAGGTGTTTTAAGCTTTCTAGCAGCGCGCCATAAAGAGTAATTAGATGCTGGTGTGACATCAAGATTTTCCAGATAGTTTTTAAGAGATGCACTTTTTTCATGTGCAAGCAGCTCTTGGAGTCGTTTAGTGCACTCTTTAAATCTAATTTTATTCTGGGGTGATCTGTGCTGTTGCCATTCCCTTCTAGCTCTTCTTTTTTCACATACGAGACGTTCAATATCTGTAGAATATAGTCTATTAAACCCAGTCTGCGGATGGGAGGTAGTGGCATGTTTAGCAGCCTGCTTAATATTTTCGTTAAGATTGGCAATGTTAGATTCAACATCATCAGGTGTTCTTAGTGTAATGTTTTCCGTGCAATGACTACTAAGATATTTTTTGAATCGCAGCCAATTTACACGACTGGCAATCTTCACATATGAGTAAGGTAGAGCACTTCTCAGTGGGCTACATATTGTAACGGTCGTGGGAGAGTGATCGGACGATAGATCTAGGGAAGCTTCTACGTGAATTAATTCCCTAGAAATATTTTTTATGACGCCAAAATCTATAACATCCAGAATTTTATGTATGTCAGTAGGCCAATAAGTGGGCTCCCCACTCGAAATGACATCCAAGCCCATTTTGGAAATTGTATTGAACAACGCTCGACCTCTGGGTGTAATAAGACGCGAACCCCAGAACGTATGTTTAGCATTATAGTCGCCGGCTGCTACGAAACAAGGGCCCAGAGATTTGTAAAAATCCTCATATTGATCCTCAGTAATTGCGAATCTAGGAGGGGAGTAAATTGAAGATATGACAAAATTATTGCAAAAATTTTCGACACAAATATTCGTTGCTTGTAAATGTTCTTCACAAATGCTATCAATAATATAATGCTTGAGTCTTGACTTTATTAAAATTGCTGATCCACCGCATGCTCTTCCTCTCGGGTCCTTTGAATCATATAAGGTGTAGCCATAAATTTTAAAAAGGCTTCTCGAAGTCAAATGAGTCTCAGAGACCAACATTATATCAATATTTTTTTCCGTGAGGAAGTGCTCAAGTTCTAATCTATCATTTTATCTATATAAAGTAAAATTAAAAAAAAACACATAAAGCATAAACATAAATTAGTACTCGTATTACGGAAAAATTATCAAATAGTTTAAAATTAGACACTTGACAGTCCTTGCTGTCTGCTTTAAATTTATTTCAAAATGATTTGGAAGAATGGATTTTAAGTAAAAAACTTATTAATAAATACAAATTTACAATTTCAAAAGAAAGGGTATTTAAGGTATTTAATAACTGTGCATAGTGCCTAAAAATATTATTCTTTTTATCCTCTTCAAAATCTAATTTTAAAATTTTTATCAAAACTTTATATGGTTAAATAAATTTTTTGAATTATGCTGGTTTTTAAGTAAATAAGTGATAGGAACCATGTATTTATGTATGCTTTAATTTTTTATTTATCTTAAGAACTGGGTCCAATTACTGCATTCGATATCCAACAAAATTTCCATTTATTTTCTGTGGAGTTCCGATTGATATAAAATGCAGCAATTTGACTACTGTTTTATTATTAACATAGCTTTTATAATTTTTTTGTATAATAGCTATCTATACTACGTTTATACTGGTCTTATTTGCAAATAGAATTATATATGAAGACTGTGAGTCAAATAAGCAATTATATAACTAAAAATTTCTTTTTCTGTATGCATACATCTGAACCCCAGCAATAAGCTTTGTTCTGGTGAATTAGTAAGTTACAATTTTTACTTTCAAATAGCACGTGCGTATAAACGTAGTATAAGAGTTCTCATAAAATTAATGTTTTTGTACTTCTTATTCATAAGAAATTGTTGTAGTTTGTTTTAAATAAAAATAACATAATAAATATCCGTTTTTTTAAATTTTTCTTGACTTTGACGTTGCCTCTTTTTTTTTCTTGGAAATCCCCTTTTTGTGCCACTTTTTTCTGAAAATTCCCTTTTTGTGCCCCTTTTTGAAATTTTTCAACGGTAATATGGTGTTCAGACATGCAACTTAATTGGGTCAATATTAAGTTTATTGAGAAAATTATTTTAGTGTTCAGGCATACATAATTTAGCTAACACAATAAAAGTTTGACAGTTGGAAAACAACGTTCTTATTGTTTTTATTTTAGTCTTGAAAATTGTGTTTAAGTTTAAAAAATGGAAATAAATTCTGATTTTAAAAAGAAATTATTTCTATATAATAGAAACGCCGAGCTGCTGCGGTTAGTACGGTCATGTTTTGATTCCAAAGCAGGTTTACTTAAAAAGAGAAAGAGGAAAAATTTAGAAATTCTGCAAAGTTTAAGGAAACAACTGCTTTTGCTTCTTGCAATATTAGAGCAAAACGCAAATCAAAGGTCTTTATGGAAATTGGTAAGTGAAATATTAACAATTTAGTTTGGAAAAATTATTATTACATTTCCAATTGACAGAATCGCCAATCTACATTCTGGGAAATCAATTGCAATTGCAATGATGACCAGTTTTTCAAAAGACATTTTCGTATGACCCGTACCAGTTTTGATGTCCTCTGTGGCTTGTTAAGGAATTTAGATAAACTCGACACAAAGTGGCAAAAAGCAATATCACTACAAAAGCGCGTTGCCATTGCTTTATTTACACTCAGTTCATCTGGGGAGTACAGAGTGGTTTCTGAGCTATTCGGTGTCGGAAAATCAACTGTGTGCACAGTTTTAATTGAATTTTGTGAGGAAGTATGGCAGGTATTGTCCACACAATATATTAAGAAATTGCCTCCGACGCAAGAACTCGTAAATGAGTGTGTTGATGGATTTCAACGGCTGGGGTTTCCGCAATGTCTAGGGGCTATTGGTAAGTTTGATATTTGTGAGAAAGAAAGTGCATTTGTGACCAATATTTTTATACTGGTCTCATAAAGTACATTTCGTACAATCTTATGTACATATGTACATAAAATAATCCACAAATGACAGGGAATTGCGACTTCTATTTTCAGATGGGTGTCATATCGAAGTGAAACCAAACCAAAACGATGCCACCGACTACTATAACTATAAGGGATGGTATTCTATTGTACTTTTGGCTCTTGTAGATTACAGGTAAAAAATATGTAAATTCTTTTGTTTTGTTTTGTTGTTTAATACTTTATACGATTTATTTATACAGATACCGTTTTTTATATATAAACATTGGAGCTCCTGGACGTTGCAATGATTCCCAAATTTTTAATTCGTCCCTTTTAAAGAAAGTACTGGATAACAGCGAAATATTGAAGGCCAATAAAAAAGAAATAGGTGCCATTCAGATGCCAGTTTGCATTTTGGGAGATTCTGCATTTAAATTCTCACCCACTTTAATGAAACCTTACGCTTTTTCAATGAACTTGTCAGCTGAACAAAAGTTTTTTAACTACCGATTATCGAAGTGTAGAAGAGTGGTAGAGAATGCATTTGGTCATCTTAAGGCAAGTTTTCGCCGTGTTGGGAAGGGGATAGATAATCGAGTAGGGAACGCGCCGATCATTGTTCGGGCTTGCTGTGTTTTGCACAATTTCTTAAACGAAAGAAATGACCACATAAATCAGCTGTGGCTTGAAAATATGCAAGATTTCGATATAAATCGTGACAGTCCAACACATAATATTACGATTGGTGATAACCAGGGAAACCACAAATATGCTCTAAAAAAAGTGTTTTATGCGCATTCAATATGCACTAAAAACTTGTAAATATGCGCTTAAAAGTCAACAAATATGCTCTTAAAAATAGATTAAATTGGTTTATTTGTAAATGAAAATATATTTTTTAATAAAAAATTCAACAACATTTGCATATAAAATAAGAAAAAAATAAATAACCAAAAAACGGAAACATAATTAACAAAGAATAACTGGGTTTGAAGTGCAGGTTAAAACAAAATTACTATAAAAATTTTTACTAAAACAAATTAATTTTTATTGGATGCATAAAAATTTAACTTCAATTTCAAAAGAGATCACGATTTTAGGAATAAAACTTTGGAACTGTATTTTGGTTAAATAAGACAAGATTTTAATTTATAATTTTTATTGCAATAAATATCAAAATATTGACCTAGAATTTCAAATAAAAATCTTTTCTGTCTCATCTTAATGAACTTTCATACATTTATAATGTTCCTTCAAGGTATTTTCGGGGCAGAGTAAATCACACACAGCTAAATCACACATAGCTAAATTTGTATTGCAACTAACGTCCGTAAAACTGCGTTATATATAAAAAATTATACACTACATGGAACATTGGAACAGAGACTGAGATGGCGAAAATTAAAAATAATTTGTAAGCATTTTAACCCACATAGCACATGAAAAAAATTTTATTTAAAACTTAAATTTTTATTTCGAAAACGAAATTTTAATGCGTTGCTAAAAAAAAATTCATAACATTTCATAAATTTTTTTTTCGGAATGGAGTGTTTTTTTAAAGGATGGTGGTGTCAAGCGGGTTGAAATAAAATAAATTCCATAAAGTATCAAAATATGCCCTAAAAGCGTAAATTATGCTCTAAAAATTCGAAATTATGCTAAAAATATGCGCGTAAGACTGATATATGCATAAACATGCTTTAAAGGGTAAAATATGCAAAAATATGCACTAACAAATCGATGCCAAAATTCATTAAAAGTTCTGAAACGGATAAATATCTTGACCCCGCATTAATACGTGATACAAGAAAAAACATGCAATTGCATATTTGCGGTTTCCCTGGTGATAACGAACCAACAGCTGAAGCTATACGACAAAACTTGTGTTCTTATTTTAGTAAGTATCAACAATGCAATTTTTTAAAGATATCTTTTTATATTTACATGTATGAATGTTTTAAATAATTATTAAAATTCATTTTTTTATTTGCATTTCATTTGGTTTTTTTTAATGTTTTATTAAATTTTATTGCTTATTTAAAAATGAAATTAAAGCTTCGCTCAACTTTTTGTTGTCCTCTGCAATTCCGTCAAGAATTTCTACTTTTTTCTTTTCCAATTTAATCAACTCCCTTTCATTCTCATCGCTTTTGCTTAGGTGTTCTGCTATTTCCAATGAAATGTTGTCAAACTTCTGTAAAACAATTTCCTTAAAATCGAATTTCCTTTTTTTCCTTACAGGCTCTGACGTACTCGGCCCAGGTGACGGAGAACACGGCGATAGTGGCGATGTTGGTGTAGATAATGGTGTACCTGGTGACATTACCGCTGATGAACTGGAAGCATCTGAATAGATAAAAAGTTTTTATAGTTATTAAGTTTTTATAATTAATAAATAAAAGCTTATGAGGCACGATAAAATTGGAACCAACGTATTTCTAAAAAAAATGTTTTTGTATGGGGACAACCTTAATGGTTGAAGATAGACGATAAGTATGTTCAGGGAAAATCTTTGTAATGAAAAAATATTGGAAGTCGGTCATACATTTGACCTCGATAGGTACGCCCTAGGGGCAGTTAGAGCCCTGCGAGTAAATTTTATAAAAATTTCCCCTTTGTATGGGAGCCCCCTTAAGGAGAGGAGTTAGGCGGTCGGTTTGTTAAAAAAAGATGTTAAGCGGAGAAAATTAATGAGTGCTGGTCATACATTTGACCCTTGTAGCGGTGACCCCGGGAAAGTTATACGATTTTTTGTATTTTTTTTTTTTTGCTTTTACCCTCAACTTTGAGCACGAACAAAATGAAATCGAAAAATTGTCCACTATACCATACCTAGTGTATATATATACATACAATTGTATGTATATTACATGGGATTTTAAAATTTTTCGTTACTCCTTTTGGAACACCCTTTGCTTTCCAACTATCATGTATTTGTTGTTGTAGCGGCCAAAGTTTTACACAATGAGTCCAAATTTCAGGCCCGTAGCTCTTACGGTTCTCGAGAAAATATCCTGTGACAGACGGACGGACAGACGGACAGCGTAGCGAAAACAATAGGGTTTCTTTTCACCTTTGGTGTACGAAACCCTAAAAAGGATAAACTGTCTATTAATAATGCCAAGCAGTATCGCTACTTAAATGGTGTTTGTAGCAAAATGCGGCTAAAAATTGCATTTTAAGATTTAAAATAAAGTTAAATTTGCATTTGAAAATTTCTGTAGTCAAGCCAATTGAGATTTCATCATCAAGTTTGTTTCGCCTTAAGAGGCAAGTAAGTTTGTATTTAAATAACAAAAATTAAAAATTTTAAGAACCCCCGCCATACAGACCAAACGGATAGACCGATTTTCTTCAAGTATAGACTAGAAGATGAAAAATCAATTCACCTTTCAAACGAAAAAAACCAAATTGAAATCGGTCTAGCTCTTTGGGATATACAGTGTCAAAAACACACAGATTCAACAGAGTATATCTAGAAAAGATGTTATATCTTCTAATCGGCTGGACAGATTTTCTTAAACAAATCTAAGAACAATCTAAATCAAAATCGGTCCAGCCGTTCGGTCTGTATGTGGACTCCCACAGACGCACAGATACACACGACACACATTTCAAACTTTAACACCCCTTTTTTTGGACGGGGGTTAAAAAAGTTGTGTCTTAAAATTTTTTTTTCGTCTTCTCTGTGTAACTTTTAAAACAATATCGGTTGTGTTCCATGACAAAAACACGTACATACATATGTACATACCGTCAATACTTTCGAGTGCCAACTCAGCAAACAAGTTTGCCTTGAACCCTCCAATAATTTGATGGACAGTTTCATAGTGAGACCATGTGGAGGGTGATCCACCAGATACTCCCATTGCCGACTTTTCTTTTCTGGAAAAATTTTAATTTGAAAACAAGTTTTATACACATTTCCAGATGATTACTGTTTTGCCTCAAAACATGGTTGTATGGGTGAATGATGGACAAACACATATTGTAGCAAACACCATATTTTATAAATATTGTTCAAAACCCGGGCTTTTTCTTTTAGACATTATTTCACAGTGGCAAAACAGTAACATCCGAACTTCTTTTATATGCATATGTATGTAAATACCTGTACCGCTGTGTAAAGTTCTGCAACTTTACTTGGATGTCCCGTGGGCTGCAAGAATATCCCTGCTGGATGAGCTCATCGGCCATCTCTGCATATATGTGCCCGTTTTTTCGATTCCCACGAAGGCCATCCATCTTGCTTGGCCACATATCCAGAAGGGCTGCCTCACTTGCGTCACTCCAGCCCATTCTCTATTTTTCATTTTGACACCTTTTTATTTAAAGAAGAAATTTGTTTATTTTATATTGCAATAGTTTACTTATTTTCGAGTATAAATTATAAATTTTATATTAAAAACTTACCCTCAACTTGACTCGCCATTTTTTAAAATGTTTTTTGCTTTTTTTTATTTTGTTGACATTTAAATGTCAGTTGTCTTTTTGGACAATTGTGCTCACTAAACACACTTGTGAACAGTGTTGCATTTAAAGTTTTACTCAATATTTACACAATTTCAAACTTATTGAACAATAACTTAATTAATATTTTGTGTGGAATATTGAGCACAATAATGGCATTTATTGCGATAATCTCAATAAATGTGCATGTCTGAACACCGTATAAGGCTGCTAGTTTTATACAAAATTCCTTAATTCCTTTTGAATTTTGTGGGACAAAGTCTTTGTCGTCTTATGTTGGAGTTGGAAGAAAGAATATATGTAAGTACTTATGGATTTGTGGAGTGTAATTTAATTTTTAGAAACATTTAATTGTTCTGCTCAACGAGGAAACTATTGTACCTTTACTTATCGGTCGTGATCTTTTGAGTAAAATGATATAGATTTATGTCAAATCAAACCTTTAGACCTTAATGACACCAAAAATATTTTGAATTTAATAAAATTATCAGTGCACTTACTTTTGATTTCAATAATGGTCGTAAAGGATTAAGTTCCGGGGTTCCCATCGTTGACCATGATGATTGTAGAGGCAGGATTTGTTTAGTTAACTTAAATGAGAGTGACTCAAATATTTTTAAGCGAATTGACGACAATTAAATTGACATTTACTATTCGAAGTGTTCTGACTTGACTTATGGTGTTTATGTTGTTAATGGTGGTGATATGTGGGGTCTTGTCGGGTATCAGGTGTGTGCCGTGGAAAGTGTTGTCGGTATTGATGTGGATGGTGCATTAAATCCATGGGATGCAAATAGGTTGAAGTCCCTCGTGGTCGATAATAATGTGAATTGTGCTCCCGACCCTACGAGGTCTTTGGATTATTCAATGAGAATTAGTTTGACGACTGATGTGCCATTGTATTGTAGGCTTTGACGGTTATCGCATCGTGAGAGGTATTGTGTACGGGGAATATTGGATGGACTATTGGATCAGGGTATAATTAGGCCGAGTGTGTCCCCATATACTTCACCGATAGTTGTGGTTAAGCGGAGGAATGGTGATCTTCGCATGTGTATAGATTATCGGGCCCTGAATAGGGTGACAGTCAGGGACAATTATCCTTTGCCATTGATTGAGGATTGCTTGGCACATCTATGGGTTTCACCATGTTAGTGTTCATGTTCACCATGTTAGTATTCATGACGGTTCAATACCTTATACTTCGTTCGTTACACCTCTGGGACAGTTCGAGTACTGCCGCATACCATTCGGTCTCAAAAATGCCCCTGCGGTTTTTCAGATGTATATAAACACGATTTTTAGGGCTTTAATTGATGCGGGAAAGATTGTGGTATTTTGATTGATTCTACTAGATTAAGAAAATGGTTGGAACCCAAAGGAATTACTGATGACATAGTAGAGGATTGTGAGGGAAGCACTTCGGATGATTGTGTTGACTATGAATTTTTAGCTGACGAATTTGATCTGCAGAATTGACAATCGGTTTCGATTGTCAGGTCAGGTTGGTCGAGTTGTAATGTAACGCTGTATTGCGATTACTATTTACGTATCTATATAAGTATTTAATAAATTGAATTACATTTTCATACAAACAAAAACAGTTGTTGGTTAGTTTGTCAAATAAGTGTTATAAAAAGCAGAAAAAATACAGCAACAAACATACGCATTTCTGCAGATTTATTTTATTTTTGAGCAAAGTTTTTAGACAGTCTGTGAGTTAAAACCTGAATTTAACAAACTTTCAGCGTGAATTCAAAATCAGCTGTTTATGGTTTTACCTTTCTGTGTGAAAACACTATTAAGCAAACTAGTTGAAATTTTATAATTTGTGGTAAAAAAAATCTTGTTCTGGATTATACGGATATGGAAAACTTTACATTGAATACTCTGATTAAACCATAGTCAATAATCTTGAATAATTGTCGGAAACTTTTAAAACACGATAAGGCTATTGAAAATCTTTCGTGGTGTTATTGTGCTCTCTAGATGGAGCTAAGTGCTAGATCTTATTCATGGTTGTCCGGGAAGTCAGTGAATAGGGATATTGTCATGGGTCTGGGGGTTTGAAAGGGGCACAGGAGCAATGCCAGCTCCCGCCTCGCTGAGCTTTCTCTGGACAGACTTCCCGCAAGCAGCTGACAACAATATGATTTTTTATTTTCGGTTTGCGATTGTATTGGGTCCGCAACAAAACCCGTAAGGCAACGTTATTTCCTACCGTCTTAGGGTAATGCAATTAAAGCAAAAAAAAAATCAAGAAAAGGATGGACTTACTTTCTGTCCGGGCTTACTGATTGTATGTGTTGCAATGGTACTGTATGTGATGTGTCGAGATGCGCTGAAAGCTAAAGGTGAATGTTTATGAAGTTGGATATATGTATGTGTATGTAGAGCGAAGGTGTGAACCGCCTGCAACGGTGACGTTCCAGGCCATGTTCTCGCTGGGATATTGATGTTTTATCCAAGTGTCGATTGGGATATGATATTTTTATTTATTTCACAGGTGGGGCTAGGATGGTTCTATGCTAATATAGTCTGGGCTATAGTTGCCATGAAATGTATGGCTAGGCTATTGTTTTGTTGCGATGTCGTCTTGGCTATTGTTGTGACGAAATGTATGTTCAGGCTATTGTTTTGTCACAATATATTCTGGGGTATTGTTGTGACGAAATGTATAGCCAGGCTATCGTTTTGTTTCAATGTGGTCTGGGCTATTGTTGTGACGAACTGTATGGCCAGGCTATAGTTTTGTTACAATGTAGTCTAGACTATTATTGTGACGAAATATATGGCCATGCTATCTTGGTTCTGCTGGATTCCTGGCTGTTGGCTCCCCGCTGTCTCTTGGTGTTGGTTTTACAAAACAATTTAGTTACAATTGGCATTTGGTGGATGGTACTTTGGCTTTTTTGTCCTTTTAATTTAATTTGTTCCTCCTTTAAACCCGATGTCGCTGGATTACAAAATGGTTTGTTATCTCTTCATCTTGTGTTGTTTCCATGTATACTTACCACACTTACTATGTGATGTTTTTCCCAGGGCCAGTTGAATATTTTCCATTCCTGATATGCCTATTTGCCTTTTTTATGCCCGGCTGACATATTTAGCCAACACGCAACTGCGGCCAACTTCATGCGGCTGTGTTTAATATCCAAATTAAGCAACACCGAGTCGGTGTACAAATGTGTTAACCCCCGATCTACATTTGTCAAACACAAATGTAGTCGATTCAACCAGTTGTGCCTGGCTTGGTGGGCACTAGGGTGATCGATTATTCCACTTTTTTTCAGAAACCGGTTTTCGAATAGTTCAAATATTTGAAATTATGAAAAAGCCGGTTTCAGTTTTTACAATTCAGGAAAAACGGGTCAACCGGTTTTTTCAAGTAAGAGAATTATTATACAGAAGTTTTGATTTTAAATTGTTTTATTAAAGAAAAAGAGTTAACAGTTCCTGTAAATAAAATTAAAGGCAAAACATAAAAATTAATTTCATATACTTATGTATAGTAAATATGTATATATACGGACATGTTCTGACACTCACAAATCGCATAACATTTGTAATTGTGACTTGAACTCGCAAGAGAGGTGTTTTACAAATAGCAATCGCAAGACTCTTAGCGAGTTCAAATCGCAAGAGTATACTGAAGTGAACTGATGAATTTAGCCCAAACAAAACTTTAAAGAAACACTAACACCATTATGCAAAAACGATTGTTAAACTTAAAGTTGGTTTAACAAACGAATTTTGTATGGCTAACCCTGTTTTAAAGCATGCTTTAACTTTAACAATCGTTTTTGCATAAGGGCATAAAACTTTAAAGAAACACTAAATAAAATTATATATGTTTTCTTTTGATTTTAACCAGAAATATTAATAGTTTCGCAAAGTTTTTATTATAAAATTGATTTTTATAAAATGTTCTTTTGTTTTGTTAATTTTGTCTTTGCACTGTTTATTTATACACTGACGACAAACAAACAAACAGCTGACCTACATAAATCAATATGGCAAGTCGCAAGCAAAACGAGTGAGTTACAGAACATGTAGAAAAGAGTTTGGCGATATGCAACTCGCATGCGATATGAAAACGATACGAGTGTCAGAACATACCTGATAATATCATGTATAATATATATACGAGTACATATGAATGTATGGACGAGGTGGATATCTACCTCTTTATAAAATGAAGCACAGCCGCGAATAACGTTGTAAAAAATTAAAAAAAAACCAGTTTTTTTACAGATTAACATTAAGATATCTCTCTTGCGTTGTTCAAACATCAAACCATCTAAAATTATGCATCTTATCGCCGTCAAAACACAATTACAATCAGTCAGTCAGTGGAAAACTTTGTAAGTAACTAATAAAATCATGTAAACGAAATTGTCGAAAATAATTGATAAATGTAGCAGAGATATAAAAAGAAAAGTTAATGCTAGTCATCATTATTTTCGATAAGCTAAAAAAATTTAAACGAAATATACAATCTTGCTTTAAAATACGTTTTTTGGCTCTCCTGAAAAATTATTATTTTGTCACTTAAAACGTTATTCGCGGATAACCTTCAAATATGAAGGAAAATGTAAACAAAACTAAAAAATACAGATAGATTTTGTCATCCACAAGGCCAATACAATAGATTTGCACACCATAAGGCCAATATAATTAGCCTCTGCTACCACCTCATAAAATAATTTGGCTTTTATTTCATGTTTCAGTAAGTGTTGCCATGCTCAAAATATGCTTAGAACTTTTACACATAGTAAAAACTAAGTTTATTGCAAAATATACAAATCGAAAAGTATTCGACTCAGCCGGTTTTTATATTTAAAAAAACCGGACTATTCGACATTCGAAAAATCAACATTTTGAAAAAACCGACAAACGTATTGTAAAAAACCGGGTTTTAAAACCTGTTGAACAACCGAGTCGAACATTGACCCGTAGCGGAGTGAACTGCTGACCGGAGCGCGCATTCGATTTCAATGTAGATCCCAATCAGGCTGGCTAGTATCAATATAGGCACTTATGGCGGAAAGGACCGATTGATTGACATGCTCTGATGCGTTGGCCTGTGTTCCATAATTGGCGATACGCATGTGACGAATGTCAAAGGTCTTTAACATTTCTGTAAGCTCTTTGCTGATGAATAGTTGCCCATTGTCGGAAACTAGGCTTTCCGGGCACATAAACTTGTAGATTTCTTTTATTAAAAAGTTTATTACGTCCTTTGTGTTGGCTTTGATCATGGCTTTGAGAAATACAAATTTAGAGAAATAGTCTAAGACAGCAAAAATAAAGCAGTATTATGGCAACTTCCATCAACTCTACATATGGTCGGGCTCGCTGTGAGTTTTTCCTTCAGACGATCGAATGCTATCTTCGCTTCCTCCGTAAATTTAAAGGACTTACTTTTCTTGAGTGTCTCAATAATTGGTGCTGTTATAGTGACGTACTCGGCGATAAATCTTCTGTACCAACCAGTTCTTCAAACTAACTATAGCGTGTATTTTTTCTGGGTCTGGTTTAAGCTTTCCTTCTCCTACGATGTACCCCAAATACTTCAATGCTTTACAGCAGAAGTTCGATTTGCTGACGTTGATTGTTAAGCCTGCCAAATCTAAATATTGAGCTACTTCTTGCAAAATTTCAAGTGTGCTTCGAAATTGGAAGATACCACCAGCATGTCGTTTCAGTAGACGAAAACTTTCTCCCTTAGACATGCTGGGATGACCTTGTCCATTAGACGGCATAATCTTTGGGCCACGTTACACAACCCAAAAGGCATGACCGTGAAATTGTACAAGGGTCTCCCGCACCGTAAAGGCTGTCTTCTCTCGACTACGTTCTGCCAGTGATATCTGCCAAAACGCGTCTTTGAGATCCACGCTGGAGATATAGTGGGTGTCACCCAAACGACTTAATAATCCTTCAATATGGCGAAGAGGATAGGAGTCTTTAACGGTATGTTCATTGACCTGGTGCGCGTTAAGACAGATCCTAACCTGTTCTCCTTTCTGCACAAATGTAACCCTGTTATTCCATGGGCTCTCGCTCGGCTCAATAACTCCAAATGACAACATCCTATCCAGTTCCCCATATATAATAATATAATATTTTTCTTTAATAGGGGCTGCGTTTCCGGTGTCAATATGATGTGTCTCCAAGTGTCTTTTACCTAAGCCTCTGTGGGTGAAATATGGGAATATTTCGATTACGTTTTCCAAACGTTATTTTTGACAACCATCCAAAGAATACATATGGGAAAAAGTGCTGTGCATAGTTTCGTCTCCCTTTATGCCTTCTGAATACAGCGCATTAATGTCAAATCGAAATATATTGAACTTTCTCATAAAATCGAAGCCCAAATACAAAGGTAATTTCAAGGTGGAAACAAGGAAAAATTCCGCTACCTATTAACCCTCATCTGGGTTCCAGCACATAGCAATTTTTTAGGTAACGAACTGGCGGACGAGCTGGCTTTGCTATGAATTCCTCCAATGCCGTATCGGTAGTCATGCCGTTTGGTGCTATTAGAAGCGGTATATTTAAGTACTATATCTATAAGGCTGAAGGTATATGGCGCAATATAGTCACGTGCAAGGGTGGTAAGGAGTTGTGGCCTTGATATAATGTTAGGCGCTATAATGCTATAATGATAGGCACTCGAGGCTCGTTGCAGCCATGACGGAGAGGATAGTAGGATAGGTCTATCCTATAATGAGTTCTGCCGAAGTTGTCGAGAAGAGATTGGGTTGAGTGACCTTCTCAGATATCTAAACGCGACAGGTGGGATCTAGTAACGATCATCGTATCAGAATACTTAGATACGGTTCTACATAGGTTGGCACCGGTGAGTGTAGTGGTAATTTCAAAAAGGAATCATCTGGATTCTACTTTAATGCCTGCGTGTAGTAGGTTTCCACGTAAACCAACTAATTATCGAACCACACAGCTCATCATCTTATGAGTTCCAAATAGTTTTCCGAACATACCACAGACGCATAGTATTAGAGCCAGATTTTTCTAAAAATAAGTTAGAGGAAGTTTTTGAAAAGTATCTTAACCCTTCAGTGATAAACTGTGTAAAAAATACAGATTCGGTCCTCGGAAAAGTGCAAGAAATATTCTCTGAACGCTTCCATAAATATCGAGTTCTTTATACAAGGAAAATCGTTACCGACATCTGCAACGACTCGGAACAGGACGTAATAAATGAGCCCACAGAAGAGTTCAAGAAAATAAAGCACAGCTTTTGGAAATATGCTACTTTCCTCAAATGATGGAGAAGGTTAAAACAGTGAAGTTATGTAAAATTTGTAAAGAAAAAATATTATCGACACCCCAATAATATTTTTTTTACAAGAAACACCTATACCACAATATCCCGGACAGATAATTAATATTGATATCTACATCACCGAAAAAACACCTATCCTGACAGCAATTGACAATTAACCAAATGTGCCCAGGCAAAGGTTTTAAATTTAATGGCCATGAAAGATGTGAAACAACCATTATGTGATATACTCCTGAGCTTTGGTATGCCGGAGATTGTTGTAATGGACAATTAAGCGTGTTTTAATTCGAAATCTATGACACTTATGTTAGAGAATAAGTTTAAAATTAAGACCTTCCGCATTCCACCATGGTCAACGGGCAAATTGAAAGGTTTCACTCCACTCTGTCAGAAATCATGAGATGCCTCAAGTCTGAGCAGATTTGTAAGGGTTTGCCTGAGCTTCTTGTGAAGTCAGTTTATGAATATAACAATACAATTCACTCATTAATTGATAAAAAGCCGTTTGAAGCATTTTTTGAAAAGAGGCGTTATCAAAGTGCTTCAGAACGTGAAATTGATGTGGCTCGGACGATCAAAAATCTTAGAAAGAAACAGCTAACAGATTTGGGTTACCATAATAGAAATAGAAATAAACCAAAAGACTATGACGTGGGAGAAAAGATTTTTGTTAAACAAAATAAAAAATAAATAAAGTTTTAATCATGCTCCATAAAAAAATTTCCAACAAACAGCGTGAACACCTTTTTAACCGCATTAACTTCTCAACGTCAAAAAGAGGCAAAAGACTCACCGTATTTCACCACAGTAGCATAACATCTGAATGGCAGTTCTTCATTAATGCTATCCATCTTTGAATGATCGAATTATATTCAAATTAGCTTTAAAATAATGCTCTTTTTTATTTTTTCTAATTTTTACAATTTCAGTTCAGTTCAATTTAATTCAATTTTGATTTGTTTTTTATTATTAGTTTACTAATTTTATTATTATTTATTTTATGTTAAATACTCGTATGTCCTCATGTAATTAACTTCAATCAAACATGTAGATTCTATGCTATAATATAAGACTTTAAGTCTTGTGCATAAAATATCTAATAAATAAATAAAGGTTATTAGCAAAATGATCAAAGAAATATGTATAAGCAGGAGACAGTAAGGGAAAATAGGAATACAGTTGTGGTGACGGAGACGGGACGAATAGTTCATAAGAACAATATTAGGAACTGAAAGGGTGGATTTTGATTTTGATCATTGTTTTTACTTTCTTTTCCTTCAGCTTTCCTTCAGTGGTTGATAAAAATTATCGTCGACAAAGGTAGAAGACTGGACTACACAAGGTTGCAAAAAGTGTTAAGCTAATACACGGTCGACCTGGAAAATTATGAAGTACTGATGGACAGTATCGACACCATTATAAGATCAAATGTAAGCATTTCCCATCCTACCTATTCTTTCATCATCCATAAAACAAATCAAATACCTTAAACCAAGAAACAAAAGATCTCTAGATTTCATCGGCTCTGCATGGAAATGGGTTGCTGGCAGTCCAAGGGGGCAAATCACGGCATTCGATACGACTCGTAATTTAAAAATATTTCCATATAAACTCTATTGAAATATTTTTAAATTACAAGTCGTATCGAATGCCATGATTTGAATTCAGATCACAGTGACTTCGAAACAATAGAACAAAAGATAATAAACCCCTTAAAAACAACAACCGGCAAGTTGTTATTAACAGAATGAGGAAATTGTCAATTTACAGTATGCTGTTCATTGAGCGAAAGTAGGAGTTGTAACTCGTTTATTCTGTCCAATGACGAAATGAGGATGGTAAAAAGCATTTTGAGCACTGAAGTAAGTGCTTGTTTGAATATTGACGAATTTTTTGAAATTAAAATAATTCCCTCCTTTATATTATCAGTATCCCCACAACAAACAAATAACCATGTAACAATCTTATACTAACTCCTGTCGAGTTGGAAAAAACTATTTATAAGATAGAGTTTAATAAAGTTTTGAGATGTAAAGAACAATTTTGTGGAATTAAAAAAGAATGCAAAAGTTTCAATAAACTAAGATTATGCAAGAACGAAGAGATTGAGAACATTAGCAATTCCAAATGCCTCCCTAATCTAATACTGAGCAAATCTGCCAATTGTACCCTTACAAATAATTATCAATTGCCAATGGTGCGAGAAATTTTGCCTGGCGCTCTTTTGCTAAATCAATTTAATGGTGTCATTACCTTAGAATGGGTTAAAGAAATGCACGTCATTTGTACTAATGTTATTACACTTTTGGATTTCCAAAGAAATGCTCCGACGCAATAGGTAACTGAGTGATAATTGTTGCAATAATTGTGATTATTAAGAATCACCACGCGGAAAATCATTATTTAAATACCGTTTCACCAATTCAAAATATTCCCGATAAGGTTGGTGAACACGTAGGTTCAAGAATATCACAAATTCCCTATTTTTCATTTGACAATCGGGACGATCTTTTTAAAGGGGGAAGAGTTAACGCAACAAAAATTTTTTCTTTTGTTTTCTTTTATTTCCCTTACTTTCGTTCGTTGCATTTAAAGTTCAATAAACTACGTCCATCAGTTAATTTTTAAATTCATTATTTAATGTAAGCATTATTTTAAGTTGTCCACAATAAAAAAAAAAACTAAGAATATGAGTTTTGTGGCATAAGCATTTTAATAAGTGAAATAAGACATTTTTTCCGTTGTGGACAGTATTGAGAAATATAAAATTTTGTTGATGTTCACAATAATAACTTTTTTTGTTGAATTCTATTTAGTAGTTATATATAATACATATGTAAGTAGTGATAATCAAAAGGAAAAAAAAATAAAAGTATTTTCAAGAAGTCCCATCTGGAGTGCTGTGAATAAGAGCCATTGTGTCCCTCTTTTTTAGGCGGATGTGTCCAGTAAAGTTCAAAATATTACGGGCAAGCGGATTAGGATGTGACTCGAGTTTTGTTAAATATTTGCCAGCGTATTTTGCAATTTCTTCAGTCACTAGTGGCATATTCAAATCACGATGTATATTTGAATTTTTGATGTACCATGGAGCCGATGTTATCATGCGTAAAATTTTATTTTGCCTGCGTTGAATTTTCTCTACATTTGAAGCTGAAGCAGTGCCCCATAGTTGAATTCCGTAGCACCATATTGGCTTTAAAAGCGACTTGTATATTAAAAGTTTACAGTCTAGGCTAAGTGTTGAATTTCGACCAATCAGCCAATGTACCTGAGTTAGTTTAAGTTTCATTTGAGTTAACTTAGAATCAATGTGGTGTTTCCATGTAAGTCGTCGATCAAGGTGTATACCAAGATATTTCACATGTGAATGTTGAGAAACAACTTGATTGTTAATCCGAATGGGGGAACAAGTATCTCTTCGTAAAGTAAATGTTACTTGAACACACTTTTGTTCATATACCTTGATTCTCCATAAGTTTAACCAAAGCTCCATCTGGCTAATGTGTTCCTGGAGTTTGCGGGATGCCTCATCAGGGTTTTCATGCATACTAAGGCAGGCTGTATCGTCGGCAAATGTGGAAGTATGGATACTACTGCTCACAGACATATCACAAGTATAAATTAAATATAAAACTGGTCCCAGTATACTCCCCTGTGGCACACCAGATGAAATTGTTTCAGGCCTACTTGTAAAGTCTCCTTCCGCAACAGTGAACTTACGGGAAATAATGTAACTTTCCAAAAGATTTAAAATGTTTATTGGTAAGTAAGTCTTCAATTTTAAAATAAAGCCTTCATGTCACACTTTATCAAATGCCTGGGAAACGTCAATAAACAGCGCAGAACAATACTTTTTTCCTTCAAAAGTTCTTCTTATAAATTGAACTAATCTGTGAGTTTGTTCAATGGTGCTATGCTGACTTCTAAAACCAAATTGATGGTCTGGTATGCACCCACTACTAATTAGAATTGGGGACAATTTTGTTTTGAGCAGTTTTTCGAAAAGCTTTGACATTGTAGATAGTAGACTTATTGGTCTATATGACTCAGCCTTTGTTATATCTTTGCCCGGCTTTGGAATCATTTTAACCTTGGCAAGTTTCCAGTTGTGTGGATAATACTCCAGTCGTAAAATAGCATTAAATATGAATAACAGGATTCTCATTGCAATACGAGGCAAGTTCATCAGCATCTGATTACTAATTCCATCAATACCCGGAGCTTTCTTCGGGTTGAGTTCGGCAATTAATTTTTGTAAATCACGCGTCTTAAACTTTATGTGTTGAGGGGGTAGAGCGACTATATTCGGCAAATCAGCAACACCAGTACATATATTTGGCGTAAAAACGGATTTTAAGTGCTCAGCAAATATTTTACCTTTTTCAGTATCGCTTCTTGCCCAACCTCCGGTAGATGTGCGTAGAGGTGGCTTATACTCAACGGGTGTTTTAAGCTTTCTGGCAGCGCGCCACAAGGAGTAATTAGACGCCGGTGTAACATCAAGACCCTCCAGATAATTTTTAAGAGATGCAATTTTTTCAGATGCAAGCAACTCTTGGAGTCGTTTAGTGCACTCTTTAAATCTGATTTTATTTTGTGGTGATCTGTGCTGTTGCCATTCCCTTCTAGCCCTTCTTTTTTCACGTACGAGACGTTCAATGTCTGTAGAATAAATTTTATTAAACCCAATCTGCGGATGGGAGATAGTGGCATGTTCAGCAGCCTGTTTAATATTCTCGCTGAGATTGGCAATGTTCGATTCAATATCATCGGGTGTTCTAAGCGTAATGTTTTCCGTACAATGACTGCTGAGATATTTTTTGAACCCCAGCCAATTTACACGATTGATCATCTTCACATATGGGTCAGGTAAGTTACTTCTTAATGGGCTACAAATTGTGATGATCGTCGGGGAGTGATCGGACGAGAGATTAAGAGAAGCTTGAACTTGAATTAAATCCCTAGAGATATTTCTTATGACGCCAAAATCTATAACGTCCGGAATTTATAAGAATAATGTTTTAAACAATGAAGTTAGTACTAAAGTAGCAGTCACAAAAGATTAGTTTTATTTAAAATTAACTTAAGTGCTGACGGAAAAATCATGAAAATGATTGTTCCTAATGCCGCACAGTGGGGAATTAAAAAAAATGGAAATAATTCTGCAAATTCTAAACGAGCCGTCCGATTGTTATGAAATTTCATACAGCATTTGAAGAGGTGCCACCAAGCGTAAATATGGAATTTGGACTATACATCTTTAAAGTGGGCAACCTCAGGTTAATAAAAAAATTCAAACCGATACCAACCTGATGTTTTTGACCTGATATAAAAGTGGATTTCTCTATCCCAGAGCAAAAAAAAAATGTGCTACATTTATGCAGTTCGGTTACAGTTTAGGAAATATTCGAGAAAAAAAATTAAATTTTGGCTTTTTTACCAATGTTTGGTCTGAATTTATATTAATTATTACATTATTTATAAATGTATTAATCAATTACTATTATACATGCAATATTATATGTATGTTTGTATATAGAAATCAAGTTATTTGACATGAATTTAAAATATTTGATTTAAAAAGAATTTTGAATTATTTTATTAATGCTACGTTTTTTGTTCGGTGTATTTTCCTTTTATTACTTTGTAAGATTATAAAGTTTTTGAAAAGAGAAAATGAGTATGAATAAAATCATTAACCGGTGCAGTCGCATTGTTTTATTTCGTGCATAAAGGTTTCTTTAACTTTGCGAAAGCTTGGTTAAAAATTATTAACCAAAATTTTTGGCGCCCGAGCAGGGACTCAAGTCTTTAAGAGTTCCAATAAGTCATTGTAACAAAGTTGCAACTACACATTATTATGCACACTTTTGGTGATCATCGCTGTCAATAATATTGGACAATATACCAATTGGAGAGTCACTACCAGCTTATGAACCTTTTGAGGGCATTGCAATTTATCTTGGACAAACAAGCTCTTAATATATAACCATTAAGGTATTGTACACGTGTTTCGTTGAAAGTGCATTCGATAGCTCATATTTAGTTAACTGTTCATTCATCGATTTTACATTCATATGAGGCAGTTATAAATGCAAAGTAATAACTTGAGCATATAAAGAAAAACGCATAGTCGGCTGCACTCGCAATCAATTATACACACATAATGGGTGTTTTTTATTGAGGTATAGAACTTTAAGTTGGCATCACTTTTTTAACTGGCGGCCATTTTGTCAGCTGTCAAGTGATTAATATTTAGTTTGGTTTGCCATTTCATCATGAACAGGTTGACAAAAGAACAACGCTTGCAAATCGTGCAAATTTATTTAGAAAATAATGGTTCAGTTCGCGAAGTTTACCGCAAGCTCCGTCCATTTTATGGTCGACATAATCGTGCATCAGAGCAATTAATTCGGTTAACCATGGATCGTTTTCGCACTACGTTTACTCTATGTGATAATACGCATCCGCAGAGACGTCGAACAGTGCGCACCGAAGAAACAATTGCCGCTGTAGAGCAAAGTGTTGAAGAGGACCCGAATGAATCGATTCGCCACCGTGCACAGCAATTGGAGCTTTGTCCATCAACTTTATGGAAGATTTTGAATGTGGATGAGTTGTGGTTCCAACAAGACGGCGCTACATGCCACACAGCGCACGTCACAATCGATTTATTGAAGGAAACATTCGATGAGCGCATAATTTCGCTGAATGGACCTGTCAGTTGGCCACCAAGTTTGTGTGATTTGACACCATTGGATTATTTTCTTTGGGGATATGTGAAGTCGCTCGTCTACGCCAACAAACCAGAAACGTTAGGGGACTTGGAAGCCAACATTCGTGACGTTATTGCCAACATACGGCCCCATATGCTCGAAAAAGTGGTTGAAAATTGGACCTGTAGAATTGGCTTTATTCGAGCCAGCCGCGGCGGCCACATGCCCGAAATCATATTTAAACATTAATGGCATAAAATTATCCTAAAAATTATAAAACCAATAAAAATTATAAAGCCAAATTGATGGACATTAAACGATTTTCTTGTGTTTTATTTCAATTCGAAGTTCTATACCTCTAAAAAACACCCGTTACATATACATACCCTGCAGAAAATGCGAATAGTGAAATTATAGTGATTTAATAGTGACATTATCAGTAGTACTACTGACCAGGGGTACCCCAGGCAATGTAATCATCTATTGACATTTAACAATAGCTTGTCATTGAAAATCCACCACTAGACTGTGGCACTACTGACTAAGTAGTTCTTTTGGGACCACATAGAGACATTGGCACCAAAGATTCACTAGTAAATTTTAGGGGATCTAGTCTACAATATCGATATTTCCTCGCTCGATGTCAATAGTAAAATTGTAGTCATTTACTAGTGACATTGTCAATAGTACAACTGACTAGATGTACCAAATCCAATGTAATCGCCTATTGTTATTGAAAATCTACCAGTAGGCTTTAGTAGTGATGCCAAGTTTTTTGGCTCTTTTTTACGACTATATGGAGACATTTGAACTAAGGATTCACTAGTACATTTTAGTGACCCTCATCTACAACTTTATGAGGTTTGGGGCAATAAAGTTAAATACATGCATACATATGTACGTAAGTTTTTAACATTATTGCAAAGCATAATAAAAAAGAAAAACAAACTATTGACGCGTTCTTTGACAATCTCACCAGAAATACACTGCAAATGTTGTCTCTAACGTATCTCTACTCGCGCATAAAAGGACAGTTGTCGACATTTCAACTAGTGCAATTGTCGCTAGAGAAAATAGTGTTGACATAGATAGATATGGTTCTAGGCTGAGTAGAGGGTATATATATGTATATATGTACATATATATATATATATATATATATATATGTATGTATGTATGTATATGCATATGTACCTTATATACTTATATATTCATTACTATTTTACCTTACATACATATGTATGTATATTACATTAATATATCAAAATTCTTAGTTAATTTTTCTTGCGTTTCTTCGCATAAATAGTACTTTATTTTTATATATCACTTTATATATATTTTCTTTTTTTTACACATATTTTCTTCCTTTTTTACATGGCTTTGATTTCGCCTTTTTTACTCCTCCCAACAATTTCTGTCATCAGCACTCACAGAAATATGTAGTATGTAAGTATATACACTAGAGTTTTTCTTTTCCCGGACTTTTTCATTTCCCGGGAAAGCGGGAAAGATTTTTCGGTTTCCCGGGAAATCCCGGGAATTCCCGACCAGTACAAAAAAATACAAAATATTTTTAAATTTAATTTATTTCAGCAAAAATAAATTATAGTTCATGAGATCGATTAAATAATAACGTTTTTTACACACATTATTCACAAAATAATACCGTTTCCGTGCTTTATATAATAATACATAGATACCAATATAATAAAAAAGAAATTATACGAGTATTATTAAAAAAATATTACAAAATATCCCCCTTATGAAAAAATCATTAAAAATCATTTTATTTTATGAAAAAATAACTATGTAAAGTGAAGAATTCTTTACGACTGCCATAAAATAAGATTTGTAACGAGATTGTTTAGGAAATGTTTCTGTTCAAATATGGAAATGGCATACTGTACGGATAATAATAAATAGCTTAATTAATTGAAAAAATCAAAATTTTATTTAAAAAAAAATTATGTATTAAAAATTTTGTTCAATTGAATCTACAAATTTATTTGTAGGATACACCTAAATTCTCAATTACTTTTGTCGATACAAATTTTTAAACTTTTTGCATAATTTTTTTTATTATTATTATTTTGTTCTATACTATTATTTGTTTAATTAGCCTCGTTTGATTTTTGTTCATAGGTTTTTTTTGTTGCACATTTGTTTTATGTAGTGTATGTATGCATATTTAGCTTTAGTCAAATTCAAGTTTTAGGCACTTATTGATTTTGTTTAACCTCTTATTTTTTATACCCTATACCACAAAATGGAAAAGGGTATATATAGGCTTATTTTACCTTGTGTAATTTCCATAATAATTGTTGAAAGTTGATCCTTAGATTTTGAATTAAATAGTTAAAAAAAATGTTTTAAACTTTTTTTCAGTCCCTTATAATCATATTTACCTTTTTGTTAAATTTATAGTTACTTTTTTTTAATATTAAATTGCATAAGAAATTATACTTACCGCTTTTGTATTCATATCGACATGATTGTCTTATTGAATTCCTACAAGTTGTATTTATACTGACCCTTTTGAAGTGCTAAAAAATGTATCTCACTTTTTTTCATCTTTGATGCTTATATTGTGAATTATTGCAATAACTTAATGAACTTAACGAGCGTTGTGGTCGAGTTAAATTAAAATTTTTTTGTAACTTCACTTCCTGTTTTTTAAAGCAAGCTCAAGAAGACCACACGGACTCCGCAGGTCTAACCAACAATCTCCATACATCCTTTTTGAAAAATCATATTTGTATAAATAAAACCTAATGTAAGTTGAACTTACTCCAGCTCGTTTTATTTATACCATACAGTCTAGGCACCCCTTCCTGAGATAAGTATATTTAACCCCAAGATATATTTACCCTCATTCCTTTCACAATTGTCCTTAAACTCTAATTGACGATCGAAGGTCATCCTCCCAAACTTTATTATTTCTCGATACGCTCGTATCTTAAGAAATTACTTTATTTATGGTCCTTCGAACCGGATATGAACCAGTGACCTATTTATAAATCAATAAAATCAGCAGGTTTTAGCATCTGTCCCTAAAGATGATATTTTGGATACTGAGTTTCTAAAATTCAAGGAAACAAGTGCAACTAAAACTCTCGTTATTCAATGGAACGCGCTTGCTGACTGCTTTTCATACACTACTGAGCCCCTACCTGCGATTAATTCGATTACTAAAGGACATATCCTGTCTAATATTGCCAAAGTTTTTGACACAGCTGTCTGGATTTTTCCTGTTATGATTCAAGCAAAAATGATTCTCCAAAAGCTGTGGTTAGATGGTACAGGTTGGGACGAAACTGTTAGACCCAGCACACTAGATACTTGAAATAAATTCATTGAAAACCTGCCTGGAATTTGTGCTGTAAAAATTCCTCGATGGGTTGAATTTGCTCCTTCCCAAATAACACAACTCCATGTATTCTGTGATGCATCGGAAAAGGCCTATTGTGGAGCAATTTATTTTCGAGTTCAAACGAAAGACAAGTCTATTGTTTCACATTTGTTCGTCACAAAAACTAAAGTAGCCCCCATTCATCCAGTAAGTTTCCCTCGTTTAGAACTCTGCGGCACCGTCCTTCTATCAAAATTTATGAAACAAATCACTAACTCCCTGCCTTTCTCCAACTATGATCTCTTCCTATGGACTGATTCCTTTATTGTCCTAGGATGGCTAGAAAAGCCTCCTAATACTTGGAAAACTTGCATCGCTAATTGCACGGCGCAAATCATACGAAATGTCGGAAATACTCCTTGGCGCCACGTTAAGTCTGGGGACAACCCTGCGGATCTCAGGTCGAGAGGTTGCAATGTAAATCAACTTATAAAGAATTCGTTGTGGTGGAACGGTCAAAACTGGATTCAAATGACACCCGAATAATGGTCAAAGCCCATTAAGCTAAAAGAGCATTATCTAGAAGTTAGACACAAAGGTTTAACCTTTCACTTGGGTACTGACGGAGAAAATGATGAAAATAATGGAATGAATGAGGATGTGTTGAATCGTTTTTCAACATGGGATAAGGCAGTCAGGGTAATGACATATGTATATAGATTTATTGATGCCATTAAGAGAATACTGCAAACCTCTTCAAGATCCCTCTTATCTCTTTTATCTGAAACTAAAAATATATCTCTAACTGAATCTATTTCGCATATAATAAAAAAGTGTCCCCAATATTAATTGTGAAGAATTTTCTTGCACAAAGTACAAATTTCTTCATATAACTCAACTGTTACACTATGCTGAAGAGTTTCAATCCCTAACGAAATTTAAAAAGGTCAATAAGAAAAGCTCTTTATATGCATTGAATCCCTATCTGAATGAAAATCTAGTCATACGAACTAACGGTAGAATTTCTAATGCTGCGCTCTCTTTGAATGAAATTCATCCAATAATTCTACCGGTGAAATCGACATTTTACAAATTATTCATTGATTATACACATAACCTACTCTTGCATGCCGAAATCAACCTAATGCTCAGAGCCGTTAGAGAAGAATATTTTGTTCCACGTTTAAGGGCAGCCATTAGAAATTGTATTTGGAAATGCATCACGTGCATCCGATAACAGATAAAATCTTAAATAATGGGAGCGCTTCCTTTAGAAAGAAGTTCCTTCTCCTTACCTTTTACCTTCACTGGCTTAGATTTTGCAGGCCCATTCCAAATAAAAACATCTATTGTGAGAAATGCCCCTTAGTCATAATTTACACTAAGCAAGTCTTATTGCTAAGCTGATTAGTTTGTGGGAGAGAGAAACGAGGGGAACACAAACGTTTCTTTTTCCCTCGTCTCTCTCTCTCCTAAAAAACTGATCATCTTGGCAATAAGACTTGCTGAGTGTAAATTAGGACTTATCATAAAGGGTATGTAGTGTTTTCGTTTTCTTCTGCACGAAAGCCATGCATCTGGAGTTATGCTAGGATCTCACCACCGGCAGTTCCTAGGCGGCTTTTACCACGTTCATATAACGTCATGGATTGCCTTAACGAATCATGTCCGATAACGGAACGAATTTCGTTGGCGCAGAGCGAGCGCTGCGATTTGAATATAAAGAGTTTCTAAAAAATGTTTCTCATAACATGGCTGGAAAATACACTTCTCAAGGGCTTCAATGGTCATTTATTCCTCCAAATGCACCCCACATGGGCGGACTCTGGGAAGCAGGAGTTAAGACATTCAAAATGCATTTTAAAAAGTTAGCGAAAAACAGCAAGTACACAAATGACGAGTTTACTACTCTGCTCGCCCGAATTGAATCCATTCTGAACTCACGCCCTCTGTCGCCTATGTCAGATGATCCCAATGAACTGCTCGCAATCACCCCCGGCCACGGACGCCTTCGTAAGAGTGGCAGATTTAAAAATCCAAACCGGGGTCGTCACGAGGGCAATTGCAAAATTATGTGTCCTTCCCGTTACCTGTCATGAGTCGGATACACAAACAGATTGCGTTTCTCAATTATCTTAAATATCATAATTATTACTCATACCGTCATTTCCTAAAACTTGTTTTCTAATCCCACCCATAATTCCATCTATAGTTCCTTTCCGACCGCAGTTATGCAGTATATTATAAATAATTCCTCTTTTAATTCACAGGTCACCCCGAAATCATGATATCCATCAGTGCCGCGTTTGCAAGAGATATCAACCTTTTAGATATTGCAAACGCTTTCCTGATATGACGGTTGAAGAGCGGAAGCGTAGAGCAAGCAGACTGGGTTATTGCCGGAACTCTTTGGCGACTTCCCACAAAACAAGAGAATGCACCTCGGCTGATGTTTGCCAAAAGTGCGGTTGGGCGCACCATACCTTTATCCATTAGCCAAGCAGGAGAAATTTACAAGGCACGGCACAACAAGTATCAACAGAAAGGACATCTCTTGAATCCAGATCTGATACCAGTTCCGCTCGAGTAATAGCACGTCAACCAGGGCGCAGGATCTACAAACTCTACCCCCGAAACTACAAACTCTACCCCCCACACACAAACATCAGTGGTGTTCACATGTATAATAATATTTTATACCACCAAATGTCGGCATGGGAAATAATTTATTAGCGTAAGAAAATCATACACACAAACACACACACATACGTACATACACACACACACACACAAATTACTACGGTTCATATGAGAATCGCACAGTAGTCATCAAATCTAATTTCTCTGATGGCATTACGACAACACTCTCACCCACCCCAAATTACGGAAATCCACAAATCCACACAGTCGGGCAACACTCACAAATTTCCCCCACTATTAGAAAAAAATCATTTTCACGTTTTCCCCCGAGATTTCCGGTCGGCATTAGAAAATCACACACACTTATAAAAATCTCAAACCTATGAACACCCTTAAAATAATCCCACGAATTCTCACGGTCACACATACACGCACTCCCTTACACGAATTTTCCACGCTCACACATACACACATAATGTAAACAAAACACTCCTAATGTAAACAAAAAACACAATTCTTAAATTTCAGCAATAAAATTTTCCATTGAAATTCCTAAATTTAAATTTTTAATTACCCAATTTTCACAACTTTAATTGGCTCCGAATTGGTATTTCACTACTACTTTGAACTTCTCGATTTTTTTATATTCAAGATCTTGAATTTCTTTTGTTGTTTTTCAAGATCTACCGAGATTCATCTCGAAAACTTGTTCAAGATCTACCGCATCTATCTTGAACAACTCGTTTTATATATTCAAGATCTACCAAACTAATCCTGAACTTCTTTTGTTTACTGTAAGATCTAGAAGATTTATTTCACCCGTAAACGGATTGAAGGATCACCTGTTGAACTTGTTTATGTGAGAGCTACCGAATTCCTCTCGAACGCACCTGTAAACGGATTCACGGCCCACCTGTTAAACCTGTTTATTGCAAGAGCTACCGAATTCCTTTTCGAACACATCCGTAAACGGCTTCAAGGCCCGCCTGTTAATCCTGTTTATTGTGAGAGCTACCGCATTCCTCTCGAACATAACCGTAGACGGTTTCAAGGCTGTTTTGTTGAACTTGTTGAGATACCGAATTCCTCTCGCCCGTAAATGGCCTCAAGGTCCACCGAATATATCTTAAACCTGTTTATTGTGAGAGCTACCGAATTCCTCTTACTCGTATTTACTAAACGGCCTCAAGGCACACTAAATGATCCCATAATTAGGCGGTATTACTATTTTTTAACAGCTGTCACCGCCTGTAATTCACTGACAATATACCCTGTAGTTCTAAGATATCCGAAGTAGCATAAGTTTCGTTCAATAAAGCTTTGTATATTTTCTTAACACCTAAGAAAGTGAATCTTTTATTTCAAAGGAAATGGACCTTTGAGTTCGAACCTGGACAGACCGAGTTATACCCGAGCTGGAAAAGTAAACCAGTTACAGGTTCCAGCTACTATTAAACTCAATGCGGATGTTTAACTTAGGCTTTCAGCTTAAAATATAGTCTGAAGTAGAAGTTTACTTTGTTTAAAGTTTATTTTAATTTTGTTTTCTCTTCTCAATTTTGCTTCGCTTTTCTATTAAATGACATACTTTGAAATTGTCTTTTTTGTAGTCAAGTTTTTAATGTTTTGAATTATTTGTTTTATTATTTTACTAGACAATACTTATCCAAGTACATATTTTATTTTGTTTTAGTTTTTTGTTTTACTTTATTTTATTTTTATTTATCTTTTTCTTTGTAACAAGAAACACGTGGTTCAATCACAATAAGGAATTATATTTTAAATTAAATAAAATTGAATTACTCTAACATATGTTTTTACAAAAATATATTTTGTAGGAAAATTAAATATCAAATAGTGAAAATATACGTACATATATTTTAAAACACTTCTGCATTTGTTCGTGACATATTTTAAGCAGAATGTAATTACATACATATAATAAAATAAATTGTAATAGCGAATCTACTTCTACAGGAAGTGTGCAATTTATATGCGTAATTTAGAGCAACAATGAATTTGTAGCTCGCTGAAATATTAAATACCTATTCCGCTTATAGATATTTACGTTAGTTAAATTATATATGTCCTTCCAGTGCAACATCTTTTTAAATTTAAATTATATCATTATATTATTGTGTGTTTGCTGTTGTTTTTTGGAGTGCAAAATGCAGAAATATTTGCTTTCAAATTATTAACTACGCATACATAACATTAATAAAAACGGTTTAACTGTGTCCTAATACGTACATATATATATATATATATTCTCTATATATAAACAAACTCTCTTATATACTATGCCATCTCTCATTTTATTTAGACGAGCTATTGTTAGATGTTGTCTGTTGTTGTTCTTGTTGTTGTTGTTGCTGCTGAATTATGCTACTGTCGGCAGTGATAGACGAAGGTGATTCGGACGATTTTTTCATTTTTTCACAATAATCATTAAATATATCTCGGAAACGTGTCCAGCACTTTTCGGGAACTGTTATAGCAGTGCGAAAGTTTGACTTTACCTAAAAAAATTATGAGCAGTATTGATTATTTAGAATGTTAGCAAACAATAGTATATCCAGTGGTGAGCACATGTTTATCAAGAATAATAAAATACAATATTACGCCATTCCGCGCGGAAAATTCAAGTTTTCTAGACTTGTATTAACCAATGACGTTACGCGAACTGTGTTCATAGTGGATAGTAATTTCCAGTTATTAAACTTACGGCCATTATTACAACTTAGAGTTAGTTGAAGGTCAGATTATATCGGACGGAAGCTTTTTATTAATTTTAACTTTAACCTAAAGTGAGCGATAGGTTAAAGGCTAACGCCAAGTTGTAATAATGGCTCTTAAAATAAAAAAAGAAGTTTTCAACTGTAATTTTATATATTCTAAATACACGAGAACGATATATCGCTGTTACCAAGTAGAAAGGCCCTAACTCAAATAACTGTAACAGGTAAAAACATAATAATAAACAGTACAAGTGCTTGTAAAAGCGTTATTTTTTAAACCATTGCAATAAGTTTTTGTGAGTTTTATTTGTGGGAATGTATTGGAATCACTGAATACGAGTTAGGGCCTTTCTACTAGTTAACAGCGATATGTAAATATCCACGGTACAATTATATAAAGGTACATAAAACAACTTCTGACAGTTTACACTGAAATTTAATTTATTTATTACTGATTTTTTCTAACCAGAGAGAAAACCTCCGTGTGCACAACTGTGAATTAGAAAATAAAAAATAGTTTTCAAGTACGTGAAAGCGTGTACCATATCACATTCTTCTCTTGCACTCAAGAACAAACTTACACTTTCTGAAAGAAAACAAACAACAATAGGCACTTTCCTAAATTTCCTTTTAATTTCAGAGAACATAAATAATATTAAAAAAAAACAAAAAAATCAGAGAAAAGTTAAAAGGGGCAAACTTGTCAGAAGTTTAATATAACGACGAAAACATACATATATGCAAATATTTGTTATTTTGCAAAATGAAACTATTATGTTTCCACTATACATGCTTCGCTCTCTATTCATGCTGCACACACGGCTGCCAGAAGTTTTGCGAAGAAAATCATCATTTGTCGGAAAGAAAATCATATTTTGAAGAAAAATATCATCACAAGTCCAATTTTTTCAAATAAAAAAAGTAACAATTGACATATTTACAGTGGACAAAAAAAACTATTCGACTTACAACAATTTTATTTTGTTTTCATCAATAAAAATTTTTTTACTATCTTCTTTTACAAAAAGAATTTAGAAAGCATTTTCAAATTGTATTCAATAAAAAAAAATGAGATCATTAAAGTAACTTATGTATATAAAAATTGCATTAAATGAAAAATCAGTTAAGAAACTCAAGCAAAAAAAGTATTCGACGTTGCGAATATTCTTATCATATAAGGTATGTACAGTTGTTTTAGAGGCAAATCGCTTTTCCTTGGCGACGAATGACTTCTTTTAAACGATTTGGTATACATTTGTGCAAGATCTGAATATATTTCGGACCGATTTTTCGTGACTTCTCTAAGATGACTTTTTTCTTTTTCTTGTAAGGTGACGGTTTCTTATTCTTTCTTTTTATGACCTCAGAAGAGGAGGGAGAATTGTGCAAAATTAAAAATCATCATTCGAGAAAGAAAATCTTAAAATCATATTTTGGTCAAAAAATCATCAAAAATATGATCAAATCATCATTCTGGCGGCACTGGTTGCACACCCCAGTCATGAGCGCGGCACTTCCTTTGCCATACTAAATTATGAGAGCGAATCAACTAGATAGATATGACTTTAATAAATACATTGATCGTCAAAAGGCCGCCCGTGGGCACTTTGTTATGCTCTTTCTTACACGTACATTCGTACAAGCATGCAATTTGCTCTCTTTTACATTAGATATGTATGTGTTTGCTTATCATTGCTTTAATACCAGGCTGCCCAGAGAAGCGCCAGAGTGCCGAACATCAATCGGCTTTTTATACAAATGAATACACATACGCTTATACATTTCTTTCTTGTTTCTCTCGGTGGCCAGCTCTGCTTTAATATATGTAAATAAATTTGATTAAGTTATGAATAGTATAAAAAGGAAAAATAAGAAGAAAATATAGGAAGGCCTTCAAAAACAAGATTTGGAATGAGTCGAATACATGTAAGTATGTATGTTTATGTGTGTATGTATAAACGTGCGTATGATACGTATGCATGTGTGAATATATGTACATAAAAATGCCACATGAAGCACGAATGAGTAGTGTAAACAGCATGATTGATAAACATGATCCAGAGAACGAAGCACGTGCTTCAATTCGTAGTGGAAACAGCATAAGATTTTTTAACTTGAAAAAATGAACATAAAAATGATTTTTAATTAAATTAATTTAATTTAATTTAATTTAATTAATTTAATTATTTTCAAAGCTTCATTTAATAAGATCTGAAAAAATAATACATAAATATAATACACTTTTATATCCGTTTTTAAGTTTGATATTTTGTAAATAGATCTTTATTCGATTTAACTACCAATAGTCTTCGCGGTAATGATTTTACCAGGTTTAACCAGTATGAAGTATAAATTTTTGCCCATTCTTCTCTTATTATTCTTTCTAACTGGATTTTGTTTGATAACTCTGAATATTTTTTACCTGCTCTTCTAGGTGAGTTTACATGTGCTCAATTGGGTTCAAATTAGGTGATTAAGCAGGTGTTTGTAAGGTATAGAGGCAGTTGTTAAGGAGCTATAATGTAACATTCAAAGCTAAGTGCGCCAAAGCTTGCAGTTTTAGCATCCCAGTGTTTTAAAAAGAGTGGCAATCCCCAGTATTTTAAGAAAAAATAGTTTAAAGGGAAAGTTAGCACGAAAAAAGCAAGATGGGCTGATATTTTTCAGAAAACACCAAAGAAAGGATCTATCGTTCTGAAGTATATTTTTGTTTGCTGTTGAAAGCAATTTCCCGTAGTTCCTTTAAGTAGCACAGGGCCTCTTATGTCTGCAGAAAATCAAATTAAGAGCTGAGAGAACTAAACTTGAGAGCAATGTAAAATATGGTAGTGGATCGATAATCGTATGGGACTGCATATCAGCTCTAGGATCTGAAAACATTTATATTGTTGAGGGAAATATGGATCAAAATATGTATTTGAGTATAATTAAAACAAATTTAAGGGATTCAGTCCGAACGTTGGGAACCGCTAATCATTTTCGTTATTACCAAGACAACGATCCCAAACACAAAGCCCATAATGTTAGATTCCGCCCCTTTTACAACTGTCTGCATATCCTACAAAAATTTGCTCAATCACCGAATGTGAACCCAATTGAGAAACTGTGGAATCATCTAGAAGAGCAGGTAAAAAACATTCAAACATATAAAACAAAACCCAGTTAGAAAGATAATAAGAGAAGAATGGGAAAAAATTTATGTTTGATACTAAATGCTAAAATCAATGCAGCGAACACTTGGCAGTTATACCGAATAAAGATTTATCTACAAAGTGCCAAAAGTAAAAACGGATATTAGAGTGTATTATATTAAAGTAGGGCTGCCATATGTCCTAGTTTTCCAGGATTTGTCCTGGATTTAGGCAAATTGTCCTGGTGTCCTGGTCCACTCTTAAATAAAGTTAAACGGGAGCCACTCTGATTCAAAGTGCCATAAAAATTGCACTGTGTAAACAACTGCTACAAGTAATCGAGGACCGATTACAAATTGTTTTCTCTAACATTTTAAACATGTGTTTCATTTGTGAATTGCTGAGGTTCATAATATTATTTTATTTTTGTATTATTTGTTTAAAATATTAAGAGTTTTCATGAGAATGTTCAAAAGTCTCGCAAACTATGCAGTGTGCATTTTTAGGCTCTCGTAAATAAAATGTCTAAAATTGTGTAGAAATTTATTTGCACAAACCTGTTAAGTTTGCTCAATAATTTTGACTTGTAAACTTAAGCTGTGCAATTGTGAAATTTTTTAAACCACAACTTTTTGATTTTTTTGGCTATCTTTAGACACATACACACACTTTTAGTTTTTATAGAAATATATAAATATGTTTTTAAATTACAAATTCCTTGACATTTTCTTATTTTATTATTATTAAATGAAGTAGTTCACGCTTGTTTCAAATTTACATTTGTGCTGTTTGCACAAAAGGCATGTAAACAAGTGAAACAAGTCTCGCAAGTTTGCCCAATTGCACAAATGACAATTTTAAGAGTTCACGTGAAAACCCTTATTATTTCTTCATTTTCCTGGAAATGCCTAAAAGAAAGCATGAGTGTATGAGTGTCCTGGTTGATGGGCTCATACTTGTGGCAGCCCTATATTAAAGTGAAGTTTTGTGTTATTTTATGGTGTCCCACTTTCATTTTGAGATTTAAAACCGGCATCTTTAAGTTTTTTAATCTTATCATAAGTACTAAAATAGTTAATAAATTTATTTATTAATTTTTTAGGATCTTGTTAAATGAAGCTTTGAAAATAATTAAATTAATTTAATTAAAAATTGTTTTTGTGTTAATTTTTTTCAAGTTACTAAATCTTAAGTATATTGTCCCAGTTTCATTTTGAGCCAGTGTACATATGTATGTACATACATAAGTATGTATATTGCTTCGCTCGAAATTATAACTTTAGACATCCTTTGCACGGGTACAACTATGTTATCTACGGGAAAAAATGCGCACGACGTAATCTTGTATTCTATGATTCTTGCATGTTTATACTTCGCGCACGTATTTCTGCATAAGAATAGAAATTCTATATAAATTTGAAAAAATATTGTAGCCCTTTATTTTATAGTCAATAATAAATAAAATGGATTTAGGAACAAATAAAAGGTAAGCAATTCGCATTTACTCAATTTTGCACCATATTTTTGAGATATATACATACATTTATTGTACATACATTGCTTGTTGAGTGACGTTTTACCTTATATAGCTCGTTCTTGTACTTACTCCACACCCTTCTATGACTTGAACCATTTTGGCATAACTCATCTACGTTCTTTAGGGTGAAGTTCGTAGGAGCGAAATTCTTATGTCCTTTTCTATGATTTCTATATAAGTACATTGTTTTGTTATCGGATTGCAAGTTTCAAAGATACATATGTATTTATTCCTTGGCGTAGAAAGGCCTTTCTGAGAAGTAATGCCCCCTCAGACTTGATTTTTAAACGGTCATACTTTGAAAGCACGTAACTGGGTTTTACAATAGCTGAAAATTATTTAGATAATCTTAACTAATTTCTGTTATTTTATGAAATTTGTCTATTACTTTTTTGTACTTAGCACATCAAAATTATTGTAAAAAATGCATTAGAAGATATAAAACATCCGAAAATAGGTGAGTTTGTTTACTTTTCCAGTAAAATTTAGTAGTTGAGTAAATTCTGGGTTATTTGTAAATTTTGCTCTCAATAATGCCTCTTGCACAAAAAAGTACGATAATGGAAAAATTGCAAAAACTTGCAGGTTAATCAAAACAGCTAATCAATATAAAACGTAGTGTTGCAAAATATGTGTTGTTTTTACTACCCAGTACATACATGTTTTTGGTACCTGATATAATGCATTTTTATAATTAAAAATTCGTGGCGAAATGTATGTATTAAATAGAACTTGAGAGGAAGCTGTACATGGTTTTAAATTTTGTTTCTGGTTAAATGACATACGAAAATACGTAAGTTTTGATATTTAGCATTCGGTACCCTAAATAATATCCAGAAATAAGTACTCAAATAACTACAAGCCTTACATCTCTAACACATTAATGTAAATAAAACAATGGCCTTTCACACACGAGAGCAATTGTGCTGGCATAACATGCCAGTTTGTAGTGAGAGAGGCAAAGAGAGGGGTTTCGTGTTTGGCATAATTTTTCAAAAATAAAAATTAGTCTCGTGTGTGACAGGCCAATTAAAAGAAAAATGTTTGCCATGGATGCTAAGAAAAGAAAACTTGGTATTGTATGCTCTTCTGGAACTTACAAAGTGATAAGAAACTGGCTCAGGATGCATGTAAAATAAATATTTTCAGTTTTTGTTGTACTTTTAATTCAGCTTTCCATCTTTCAAACCCTTTTATTAAAGATTTTGTTCTCTTTGATTAATATCGCTCATTTACTCAAAGAACGTCATAAAGAAAAAAATCATTATATCGTTCTTCATATTGTGTAAAAATTTCATACCAATATCTCGTTTTCTCAACTGTTGGAACAAAAATTAAATTTTCTTTTTCCATTAAGCTCTGTTTAAATTTAAAACTTAAAATGCGTTTTTGTTTTTTTTTTTTTGAGTTATGACGTTCTTTGTTTTCTCTTCTACTGGATTTTATTGGCATAAATTTGTCCAGTAAAAAATTGCAGACTGTCAGTCAAACAACTGTCACTTTACTCTCTCGTCGCAAATTTATGTTTAAACACACGCATTTCGGTAAAATTTAGTACAAATTTGTAAAAATGTTTGCAAATTTTGGGGTAAACGAATACACTTAGTATTAATTTGTGAAGCGCTGTTATTAAAAATAATCGACTATTTAAGTAGTATTCTGAGTACATATTAGGAAAACCCATAACCGCATTAAATATAAAAAAAAACAATTTGTTTGCCCCCCCCAGAACAAAATCCCTAGCTACGCCAATGGATTTATTACTATTTTTCTATTGAAAAAATAGTGCACCGTTTTGACGATTTTTTCCGTTTAGCGGAGTTTTTCACTTTGGGAATTTTTTACGCCTTACAAATTTCCTGTTTCTATACCGGTAAGTTCCAGTCCAGACTTGCAATTTTTGTTGCAGCAACTTTTTATTTTTTAGTGCAAAAGAGCGAGAGAGGAATACAAAAAGTATATATTTCTATTTCAACACTCTCACACATATTCAAGAATTGCTGCAACAAAAATTGCAAGTGTGGACCGGCACTAATTTATCATTTTGTCTGGCTTATTTTTTTTGGTTTTTACTTTTTTTCTGTATTGAATTTTTTTCTATTTTACAATTCTCGCCTTTTTTGCAATTCAAAAATCTTAATTTTAATTGTTATGAAATAAATATGAAATAAAAGGCAAAATATGTTTTGAATTTCTATGCTAATACTTTAATAGTGCACAAAGTACAAGCAATCGTACTTTCTAATATACATACATACATACATATATATGTATATACACTTGTGCACATACATATATGTACATTTTGAGATATCAGCCGATTTTCTTCTCTTTTTATTTATAATCCAATCTTTTTATTTATAATTCCAACCCGAAATCTAAAACTCAAATTGGCAAACAAATTTTCATAATAGTTATGCCACATGCTGAACTCTTCCATTTTTAGTTACAATAAAAAAAGTCAACAAAACACATTTGAAATGTGCAAAAAGTTTTATTTTCCAATAATATAGAATATTTTTAACTAATTTAAAAAGTTTTAGTGTCTCATTTTCGTTGCATTGGATTGGAAATAAAAAGAGAAGAAAATCGGCTTATATGTAAAAATATATAAATACATATGCCTATAAGTGTATGTAACACCACTTTTCCACACGCAAAGTTTACTTTGCAAAGTCTTAATTCAGCTGCGAGAGATACAGAAAGAGACTGTACTACTACCTCTGTCTTTCATACAGCTGAATTAAGACTTTGCAAAGTAAACTTTGCGTGTGGAAAAGAGGTATAAGTGATGGGACGTGACTCCAATTAGGAATGAACACGCGGTTGTTACAACTAAAAATAAACAGTTTGCTTATTTTTACTGCAATTTTGAAAAACTCTCTCTAACTGAATAACGATTATTACAAGTAGATACTATTATTTTTTCTAATTCCAAGCTGAAATTAATTTGTTAGGTTATATTAATAGGGAATTTAATTTGCCTTGTCTACTTCGCCATATGAGAAATATTAGATGTATGTATTTATGTATATTTTTTAGTAGTACATGCCATAAACAAGGCGAATTAAATTTACATAAATTAAACCGTTTTTTTAATTGCTTTCCGCTTTCAGAGTTATATTTAAATATGGCACTCACAAATCCCATTAGATACTATAATATTTAGTGGAAAATTAAAATATGTAACTTAAAAACATACTTCACTAATACGCATGTATACGCCTCTATTGTTTTGTCCAATATCAAAGTAGAAATTTTTATTATCTACCTTCATATGGCGTTCTTCCGGTAAGTCCCCTTTAAATCTAAATATGTATAAGTAGGTATGTATAAAATAGAAATTAACACAAAAAAGAAAAAAAAGCTAGTGCTGTTATTTTTACCCGCCATCGTTGGTGCCAAATTCCTCCAGTAGATCTGTAAGGGCATCTCGAAACTCAATCATGCCCTGGGCTGGTATAGCTATTTGCGATCGGGGACCGCCACGTGTTATAGTTTGAGAAACCTATAAAAATTGACATAATTATTAAAATGAAATCATCTGTGGCAATAAGGACAAAATTCTTAAATCATATTTTACAGTACAATAAGAGAACACTTTTAAACTTTTAAGTCGATTTTAAGAAATTTGATTCTTTTACAGTTCACTTAGGAAATTTGGTGTTCACTTTCAGAAAAATGGCATAAAACAGTTGAAATTTTGCCCAGATTACAGGAGTGACATAACTCAAAATTAGCTTATCTCGATTTAAGCACTTTTTGCCACAGAAATGTAAATGCACAGAGAAAACAGTGCCTACTAAATACCTCATAAAATAGAACAAAATTAATAAGAAATCTCTATGGTTTTTTTCAATAAGGAAATCTTAATAATTTCATAGAGGAAACCTTTTTGAAAAAATCTAGAAGAAATCTTGTACTTTTTATGTGGTTATCTTATTGATTTTTTCAATAAAAAAACAGTGCGTCTTTATTCTCTGTACTTATGTATTTTCATTTAAATTCTATGCCATATACATATGTATGTATGTATGTAGTATATTGTAGATGTTATTTATTTATACACTCCATACATACACATTATCTTATATTCTTGACTAACTCACTCACCAAGTATTGAACCAGCAAACTTCTACCTGGTAGACAAGCACTATAACCAATATGCTAACAAGCAGCCTGAATAACCATTGAAATTATTGTGCAAACATTCTTATACAAAAATTAAAAATATCATGAAAAAAATTGTCTCTATGTCTATTTATAGAAACGAAATAATAAGAAACATAATAAAATCAAGAAGATTTCTTTATTAAAAAAATCAATAAGATGCTTTACACATAATCATATAGGAACCTACTAAAATCAAGAAGAAAACCTTATTGAAAAAATCAATGAGGCAACCTAAGAAAATCAATAAGAAATCCCTATAGTTTACAATTTATAAGAAAACCTAATAGAATCAAGAAGTTTTTCTCTATGGATTGATTTTTTTTGTGCCAAAAATAACGGAAAACGAGTAAAAAAAGTTGTGAATAATAAGATTTCTTCTTGATTTTATGTGGTTTTCTTCTTAATAAAATTAATAAGATTTACCACATAAAAACAATAAGGAATCTCTATGAAAAAATCTTCGCTTCTTTCTGCTGGGATACCCCTTAGCCTAAAAACGTTTCATAGAGAAAATCTTATTGATTCTATGAGGCCGTTTTTTCTCTGTGTGGTAAGTAAATTCATAGGTATGTATGTAGCGAATACTCATACTCAAACTCAATGCGGGAAGCATTTAATTACATTCGCAAAGTTGAGGCGAATATTTTGTCGTTTATTTTCGCCCCCAAAATATACATAAAGTTTAAAAAAATAATAAATGGAACAAAAAATGTTAACTTGTGATAACACTGGTCTGCAAAAAAATTTATCCTAAATAAAAATACGTACATATGTATGTGTGTGCAATATGGAGACCTTAATGCGCTAAATTGAAACCCGTTTTTAGTTTTTATCTATCACGTACAGATTGTTTTAATGTAGATGGCTTATATGACTCCATAAATAAAGCGATCTCGCTAAATTATTTTAATATATAACCGTTTTGTTCGATTTGAATAAATTAAACACTGAAAGATGGGAAATAAAATTATCTTTAGTCAAACTAATTTATTTTTTTTTTAGATTTTCAACGGTTTCGGAATTATTCAGAAATTTTAAGAATATTTTTAATGCAAAATAAAATTCTTGGTTTGTCTTCAAAAATATGTAAGTATATAAAAAAATAAAACAGCAACTATTTTACATTTTTGTTATTGGTCCGAATGATAGGTACACTGGACATAAAATAAACCATAAGCAATGAAAATGTTGATTTTATTCATAATTAAATGCAGGTATCCCACATTGACAAACATTAGCTCAATTCACAACTTTTTGTAAATGGCCTTGCATCGCAGCATTTTCAAAGTGGTATAGCACACATATATTTGAGGGTGGCGTTGCCTGAAGGAGTTAGCACGTTGAGTACAAAACCGAAGGTCCTGGGTTCAACCCCGGTATCCAACAGTCATTAAATAACAACACCACGCATTTTTCTGACTTCCATTAGTGTCCCTTTGTATCAGTTGTTGTAGGAAAGTTCAAGTGATGAAGGCATAGTCCCTGGTCACTGAACTATACCGACTTCAGCAGATACTAATCCTAATGTAACATCAGAGCGGTCTCCTTTGTTGTGTAGCAGAATCATCGGCAAAGTAAAACAGCCAACAAAATGGCTATTCAAAACAGCTTCAAAAAGTTTAATACGCTTAATTTAACACCAGAGGCGCTGCAACACTGCATTATTAAAAATGTGCAAAAAGCAGAGTTGTAAAAGAACAAAGCTTTTCTCTATCACTTCCTTCACCACCTGTCTTCTACTATCCCTTTCCTAAAGAAGATAACACTTAAGGACGTTTCACACTATAATACAAGTATTAATACTTTTGTGGAAAATGCAACTCTGACATGTTGAGTTGTTATTGTCTTTTGGAGTTTTTGGAACAGAAATTAGATTAGGGATGCATTTTCGTCAAAAGTATTAATACTTGTATTATAGTGTGAAACGGCCTTTACTAATAGTAGTAGGCATTCATTGCCTGAGTATTACTTCTCTTTATAGAAAATATAAAAAAAATACTCTAAGGAAATACACAGAAGTGCTCTTGCTACTTTTGTGTAAGTATACTACACTCAAAACCATTCGGTGTTTGATTCAAATGGTTTTGTGTAAGTGTAAATGTAAAATGTCGTACCCTGACGGAAACGTGGGGTAAAGTGTCCCCAAGTCACCACTTTTGTCGACTATTTTGGTGACATTGTCAACGGAGCGTCAACATATTAATATTGTTTTTGATGCGTAGAAAACATTTTTTCAGATACACACAGCTATGCTTCTTCTTAATGTTTTATTGGTTTGTTAAAAATAAAACTGGCGTCAAACAAAATTTAAGTGTTTATAAAAATTAGCTTAAGAAATCAAATTAAAAGGTTAATAAAGGTGTATTGAACAATAATTAAAAAAACATTTATATAAAAGAAATTACAAAAAAGAACAAATAAAATAACAATCCATATTGTATAAAAATAGAAAATTAAAAAATTTCAAGTGAAAGTGCTAATTATGGAATCTTTTTTGACCCTGTGGAAGATTTGTCACACTTTCAGATCCATACTTAAGTAATCAGTATAATTTTACTATTGACATTTCCTGCAGGTGGTGACAGCATCCATAGTGAATCAGTACAGTTTTACTACGGACATATCCCACAGTGTGGTGATATCGCCAATAGTAAGTCAGTACAATGTTACTACTAACATTTTCGCCATATTGTCCCACAAGAACTACCTAGTCAGTATTGACGAAGTCTACTGGTAGATTTCGTAGGACAAGCCTGTGTTAAATGTCAAAAGTAGATAGCATTAGTTGGGGTATAATTTGTCAGTAGTACTGGTGACATCGTCAATAGATAATCAGTATAATTTTACTATTGACATTTCCTGCAGGGTAGCTTTTCTTTGGATTGTGCGTGTATTTTGTTGTTGGATTTTAAAGAAAAGCTACGATTTATGATTTGAACGGGCTAAAGTTCGTATCGCTTTGTAAGCCAAATTACATGTAATAATTATTAATGAACAAATAACACCAAAGTTTGTTGTATATATTCTGACTAGCAACACATAGTTGAACGGAACAACTAGCCGTTTTCAAAAGCCACTAAACCTTCATCATCAGCGTTCTTTTGTGTTCGGTCCACTGTGTGTGGTCATCAACTGACGATGTAGATTTCTGCTTTATATACGTAACTTTTATGCAAATGGAATATGTGAATTGTTTTGATTCATCGTATTTTAATTTGCTGAAAGCTTTTTGTAATGAAAACTCAATTTTACCATCTCTAAATTTACAACATATGACGCAAGTATGTGACATAAAAACAAGTATAGCGGTATTTTATATTCTTCAAGAATTCAACAAAAGAAATTGTTGAGGTCGTTATAGATTTCTTCAATTAACTGGTTTATAAAAAAGCAAAAGCAGTTTTATAATTTTGAGTTGTGGCTCTTTATGATTTAGTGTGCGATATGTGTAAATTCATATTCATAGTTATTAAAATTACTTTTTTTTAAGATTTTAAACATCGAAGTTGTATTTGATGAAACATTTGTTTGGATAAATAATTAAAAACTAACTTAAAGACATTTTTCATCATTTTAAGAGAAAAGGTGCACCGATTACTTAAAAAACACAGAACTTATCTGCGTATATAAAATTTAATTTAATAAGAATTTAGATTAAAAACTAATGCAATTAATCATTAAAAAAATTATCAATTTTATATCAACACTAGTTCTCAATATTTTTTTTTGCAGTAATATGAACTTTGTTTCTTAAAAATATCTAGAGTATTCCGATATTTTCTATAAAATTAATGGCTGAAATATCCTTTTGATTATTTCATTTATTTAATACGCCCGCAATGCATAAAATCGTACAAGAATGGAGTTTATTTTTTTAGTTTTAGCTGCCCAGCTAAAAAAATAATGTATGGTCCATATATGTTTAATATATGAATGTATATAAATATATATGAATATGTATGAGTTCATGTATGGAAATGTATAGGATTATATATTGCAAAAGTATTATATATGAATTGATATATGGACTAATATATGAAATGTATTATAATATATGAGGTCATATATGGAAATTAAATTATGAAGATCTTCATATGTGGATCTATATATAGAAATAAGATGTAATATATGGAGCCATATAAAAATTTATGCATACATGATATCTCATATAAGATCGTTTTTGCAATCAAAATGCTTGCATTTTATTAACTCGATTTTTTCTCTCCTTTTTTATCACTGGTGAATTGCAAATCTATTAGAAAATACAACCGGTTTGCAAAGTTTATATTCAGCCTCAGTGTTTAAAAAATAAACCCAATTCTTGTACGATTTTTGACATTGCGGCCCTATTAAATAAATGAAATAATCAAAAGGATATTACAGTCATTAATTTTATAAAAAATACTCTAGATATTTTTAAGAAACAAAGTTCATATTACTGCGAAAAATTTTATTCAAAACTAGTGTTGGTATAATAACGGATAATTTTTTTTAATGATTAAATTGCATTAGTTTTTAATATAACTTTTAATTAAATAAAATTTAATGTAAGAAGATGAGTTTTGTGTTTTTTAAATAATCGATGCCCCTTTTCTCTTAAAATGATTTTTTTTAATACATGATTTTTATTTATTGTATCTTCATATACGAACTAACAATAAGTATTCAAAGCTTAAATCTAAAAATATAATTAGGCCCGACCAATGTCGGACATAAGCTTAGTAATAGTTATATATAATACATAAGTAGTGATAATCAAAAGGAAAAAAATAAAAAATAAAAGTATTTTCAAGAAGTCCCATCTGGAGTGTTGAGTATCAGAGCCTTTGTGTCCCTCTTTTTTAAGCGGATGTGTCCAGTAAAGTTCAAAATATTACGAGCAAGCGGATTAGGATGTGACTCGAGTTTTGTTAAGTATTTGCCTGCGTGGTTTGCAATTTTTTCAGTCACTAGTAGCATATTTAAATCACGATGTAAATTTGAATTTTTGATGCACCATGGAGCCGATGTTATCAAACGTAAAATTTTGTTTTGCCTTCGTTGGATTCTCTCGACATTAGAAGCTGAAGCAGTACCCCATAGCTGAATTCCGTAGCACCATATAGGTTTTAAGAGCGACTTGTATATTAAAAGTTTACAATCTAGGGTGAGGGTTGAATTTCTACCAACCAGCCAATATATCTGAATTAGTTTAAGTTTCATTTGTGTTAGCTTAGAGTCAATGTGGTATTTCCATGTGAGCCTTCTATCAAGATGTATACCAAGGTATTTCACATGTAAGTTTTGAGGAACAATTTGATTATTGATTGTAATGGGGGAACAAGTGTCTTTTCTTAAGGTAAATGTTATCTGAGCACACTTCTGTTCGTTTACCTTTATTCTCCACATGTTTAACCATAGTTGTAGCTGAGTAATATGTTGCTGAATATATCGGGAAGCCTCGTAAGGGGTTTCGTGCATACTAAGGCAGCCTGTATCATCGGCAAATGTAGATGTGTGAATATTACTGCTCAAAGGCATATCACAAGTATAAATCAAATATAAAACTGGCCCCAGTATACTCCCTTGTGGCTCCCCGGATGAGATTATTTCAGGCGTACTCATAAAGTTTCCTTCCACAACAGTGAACTTCCGGGCAATAATGTAACTTTCCATCAGATTTAGAATTTTAATTGGTAGATATGTCTTCAATTTTAAAATTAGGCCTTTATGCCACACTTCATCAAATGCCTGAGAAACGTCAATAAACAAGGCAGAACAATACTTCTTTTCTTCAAATCTTTTTCTTATAAATTGAACTATCCTATGAGTTTGTTCAATGGTACTATGCTGACTTCTAAAACCAAATTGATTATCCTGTATGCACCCATTATCAGTTAGAATTGGGGATAATTTTATCATGAGTAGCTTTTCGAATAGCTTTGACATTGTTGACAGTAAACTTATTGGCCTGTATGACTCAGCCTTGGTAAGATCTTTGCCCTGCTTTGGAATCATTTTGAACTTGCCAAGCTTCCAGCTATGTGGGTAATACTCCAGTCGTAAAATGTCATTAAAAATTAATGATTGCAATATGAGGCAACTTCATCAGCATTTGGTTACTAATATCATCAATACCGGGAGCTTTCTTCGGGTTCAGTTCAGCAATTAGTTGTTGTACACCACGCAGCTTAAATTTTATGGGTCGAGGGGGCAGAGCACCTACACTCGGTAAATCAACAACACCAGTACATGTGTTTGGGGTAAATACATATTTTAAATGATCAACAAATGTTACCTTTTTCAGTATCGCTTCTTGACCAACCTCCGGTAGATGTGCGCAGAGGTAAATTAAACTCAAGGGGTGTTTTAAGCTTTCTAGAAGCGCGCCACAAAGAGTAATTAGATGCTCGTGTGACATCAAGACCTTCCACATAATTTTTAACAGATTCAGTTTTTTCGAATCCAAGCAACTCTTGGAGTCGTTTAGTGCACTCTTTAAATTTGACTTTATGTTACGGTGATCTGTGCTGTTGCCATTCCCTTCTAGCTCTTCTTTTTTCACATACAAGACGTTCAATATCCATAGAATAAATTCTATTAAACCCAGTCTGCGGATGGGATGTAGTGGCATGTTCAGCAACCTGTTTAATATTTTCGTTAAGATTTTTTCTCTGGTATTAATATTAAATATTATACTGGCATATCATTCTTAATAATTTTAATAAGATGTAGTTTTTCTGTGTGCCACCCTAATTTATTATTACTGAATTGAAAATAAATGAAATGAAATGAAATGAAAAAAGATTGGCATTGTTAAATTCAATATCTTCGGATGTTCTTAGCTTAATGTTTCCGTACAATGACTACTGAGATACTGTTTGAACCCCAGCCAATTAACACCACTGATAATCTTCACATATGGGTCCGGTGACCATTCTTCCTTTTTTTTTAAAGACGATGTCCTTTTAAATTGTGTTCAAAAAAAGTGTCCTTTTTTAATAAATTGTCCCTTATTGTTCTTTTATTTTGATTACAATTTTTTTAAGCTTCAAAATCATAAGTTTTATTTTCTGAAAATCCGAAAATATCAACATCAATACAATAGAAATTATAATCATTCAAAACGGATATTACCTGGCAACACTGAAAAAAGTACATATCACACACTAAATCATGCACAGTCACAATTCAAAAAATCCTAGATGTTGAGTAGTAAAAAAGAATGTTTGTACTGTACAAATGACGCAAGTATGTAACATAAAAAAAAGGCATAACGGCATTTTATATTCTTCAGCAAGACTGTGTTGCAAAAGAAATTTTCCAACTCATTGGAAATTGGTTCAGTGAACTGTTTTATGAAAAAGCAAAACCATTTTGATAATTTTGAGTTGTGACTGTTTGGTGATTTAGTGTGCGATATGTTCAATGTATCGAATTGCTTGTCAACTCAGTGAATCTGATATTTCACACCCACACAAGGCACATCAATCAGGTACCCGTAATTCTAAAATAACACTAGTCAACAAAGTTTTGGACTGAAGCAACCAAATATCTTTGCTAGGGTAATTCAGCATTCGAATCTGTAATTGTTTTTTGTCTATCACGTCAAGTTTTCGAGATACAAACAAAATGTTTTTATTAGTTTTTTACATAAAAAAATTATTAGCTTATTTAAAAATCAATGAAATTTCAAAAGTGAATGGCGTTATTTAAGCGGCGTTTGTATTTTGTTGTTTCGGTTTCACGTATAAGAGTCCAGCAATACTCACCCAGCATGCTTTTGTCCCAAAATCCCTGATAATTTCTTTAAATTTTCATTAAATCGAGGTGAGAACGCTCCCCTTGTTCGTTGCTCTGGAAATGACTGGTATTGGATCATTTGGTGGAACTTGAACTGGTTTGGAAATCGATGGGACATTCCCGTAAGTTATATTTTTTCGATTTTTCATATTGAATCCAACAACTTTTGTTAAACAGAAATAACAATCGGCTTAGTGGTTACTTGACTCTCTCCAAAATATTGGAATTGAAAAATCGAAATAGATCTTCTTGCCATTTGACTACTTGTATAAAACAATTCTGCAACTATTGCAAAATATTGTCGGTGTTCACGGTTTGTTCATTTCATTTCTGACAGCAAAACCGAAATAATGTAAATATGCATATATTAACCACACACAAAGCAAAAATAGCTTGAATCAGTAACATACGATCTGCCTGACATGCTTAAACGCTACTACTATGAAGATTTAGAATGAGTGTGGGCTTCAGTTAAATTAACAATTGTGAAATTGGAGTGCCAGTATTGACTATTTTACAGTATTGCCAGCATGTGATAAAAAGGAACGAGATGTGATAGCCCAATTTTTAAACCAGATTCGAATTCAACGCACCCAGATTAGTTTCTGCAGTAAATTTTTTTCCGAATTTGTAGACCAGTGTAATTATCATAACAGCAAAACCACTTGAATTTTGTTGGTATAAATTAGCATCAGACTTTTCAATACAGGGTAAAATTATCAAAGTGTACGTACATGTGTTTCTTGCAGGAAATTTCAAACACCATACAAAACTGAATATAACCCAAATAAAAACATATTTTTGGGATTACGCCCACGCAGTCCAAATTTAACATTTGGCTTGGCTAACATACATCAGTCTCCTGGCTTAGTGCAGTCATCTTATTAATGCGCCTTAATTTAATTTTTATTACATTTCTAAATGTCCTTTATTTTTTGCTGAAAAATATGGTCACCGTACATATGGGTGAAGTAAGTCACTTCTTAGTGGGGTACAAATTGTAACGATCGTGGGAGAGTGATCGGAGGAGAGATCTAGAGATGCTTCAACATGAATTAAATCCCTAGATATATTTTTTTCATGACGCCAAAATTTATAACATACGGAATTTTTTGTATGTCCGTAGGCCAGTAAGTGGGCTCACCACTCGAAATGACCTCCAAGCCCATTTTTGAAATTGTGTTGAACAAAGCTCTACCTCTAGGTATAATAAGACTCAAACCCCAGAACGTATGTTTAGCATTGTAGTCACCAGCTGCTACGAAACAAGGTCCAAGAGATTTATAGAAATCTTCGTATTGATCCTCAGTAATTGTGAATCTGGGAGGGGAGTAAATTGATGATATCACGAAATTTGTAAAAAAAAATTCAATGCAAATATTTGTTGCTTGTAGATGCTCTTCACAAATGTTGTTAAGAATATAGTGCTTGAGTCTAAATGAAAATACTTTTTTTTTTAAGAAAAACAAGCTTTTTTTGGGGGAAATTTTAAAATGTTGATTTCTTAGCCTTTTCCTGATTTCACAAATGCAGATATTACTAATTTTTTCCCCCAATTTTATTTAAAATTTTGTCGAAAATTTAATACTGTGTTTTAATTTAAAATCCAACAATAGACTAAAAATTATAGGCAAAATACTAAAAAAAGTCAAGGAAACAATTTTTTTTTGTCTAAGTCAAATATCTTCTAAGCTATGAGAGATACGGAATCACATCTACGCAAATTATTTTTTAAGAATTTTGAGCTTAGCTCATATATCCGATAAAAATTGGATAAGTTTTAAAAACGTTATAAGCCCTAGAAGTTTTTTTGAGTCCCAGGTGGTCAACTTTTGCCTACTGTAGGCCTAAGTCCTATTCAAAGGATGTTTGAAGTTTCATATAAATCCAATCAGTAGTTTAGAAGTTCCAATTTATTACCATTTATTTTGCAAAAGTCCCCACTGTGCAGTGGTACGTACATACATACACGTATATGTACATATGTGCTGTTTGACTTACTCTTAGAAAGCGTCCGCGGGCATTTTCTTTCAGATCTAAATAGTATCGTCTATTATCTTTTGTCATCATTTCTGATTTAAGTTTTCCATCTTCAGGTACATTGTCTGGATTTGGAGGGCCTGTTAAAGATAAAATGAAATGTAGATATAGTATATAAAAGTTCCATTATAGTTTTCCATTTCATTACCCAATGAAGCATAGTAGTCACTGAATGTTGATAAGTGATCGCGAAATTCAGCAGCAGTTGATAACGCCAAGTAAACTTGGCTACGTCGGCCATCGGCTCCAATCTGTAAATTTAAGAGTACAAATATATGGTTACATAAGCAAATAAGCTTAAGTGCATTGGGTGACGCTACATTCTCCACAGTTAAGATAGAGTTAGTAAAAACGTAACGTTAGCGAAAACGAATTATACACTTCAGGCTGTTAGTGTCTTGTTGTGCTACTTTTTCTTTAAATTTCTTAATTTTCTTGCATAAAATACGATCCAGTCATTAAAGGAAAGAAATATGAAACTTATATGTGACGCGCAAAATAGAAAGGGACCTAAGGGTAAAAACCGGTTTTGTTCAGGAGAGCCATTTTAAAGATTTAAATATGTGTATCTTTGGTGTACCATCACTGAGCGTGTTGGTATTGGTATCATTTGAAAGCGACACATCTCATGACGTCAGGAACGTGTTGGTCAACCTTGAAAACGCGCGTAGGTCGTCCCTACCTCTTGTTTTGTGTAGTTGGTTTTTACTGTTTTCTACCTAGCGCGCTGTTTCTATGAGTTTGATATCAATTTTGCTCGCGTTTTTTCGAATCCAGGTTTATTTTCTGAAATTATTAATTGTGAATTATAATAAATACTCATTTATAATTCTTTTAAATCGTGAATATCACTCTGTTAGTACGAAAATTTTTTCACATAACCTTAGAATCGTCGACTTCAATTTCATAAAACGCGCATATCTCTGGGACGGAACACTTTTGGGGCATGGGATCGGTCTCATTCGATGCTCAGATGTTGTCCACATCAAAAAAAAAGTGAAAATTGATTTTTTTTACCCTTAGGTCCCTTTCTCTATGCGCTGTCACATATAATGAATTATTATTCGGTTTTGAAAATTTGTATAAAGTCCGTTAGATCAGAGTTGAAAGTTCACAAAAGTCATTTGGGTATGTAGGATAGTAAATAGATACGAACCTTAACAAACTGCCTACACTAAATTAATTCTTAAGATGATGATTCTGAAGAACCAAATTAAATTTTTTTTGGTTTTATGCACTTAGTCGCAAAACTCTACACACCATTTTAGGTTTTTGATATCTTCTATAAATAAATCTTATTAAATGTTTTACTTTTTAAAATATTCTATCATGAGTATCACATGGGATCTACGTTAGAACTTGGAAAAAACAGGGCTGGTTTTTTGGTAAAAAGTGTACACACGAGTTTGAATTGCATTAAATACAGATACATATGAATGAAAGAATGAATAAAGTTAACCGGGAAACACAGAACACTGTGGCAGAAGTAGATGTATTGTATCCCTTGCCAGGTGCTAGAGCACCTCATCTAGATCTACTCTCAATCTTCCAATATCAGTGATGGGAGTTGGAAATTTTGATTTCGTGCCGAATCTGTTTCTAAGTAGTGCCAAAATCACTTGAATAGTGCCAAACTACTTCTTATATAATTTAAAAGTTGGCAATTGAAGTTCGTTTAGTGTACTATGGTCCTTGAATGATACAATATTGTGTATAGCTAGCAAATTCCATATATATCACAAACAAATGTTTGTAAGAGGTAATCTCCGCAACTGCCGTTCCAATTTTAAAATTTTTTTCAACAAAATGAAGAATGGCATCTTTAACGGATATAGGCTATGCAAGATCTATTAAAGCAGCAGTTAACATACTCAAAAGAAAAACAAATCCATTTTAACGTGAATACGCTGTTCACCCTACATTCCAATTCCAGTCTATCTGTCCGCTCGACTGTTACCTGACCGAATGCGAAAGTGACTGCTGAACTGATTTTTACAAAAATTTAATAAAATAAAATAATTGAGGGCAAGGCAACGTTTAGCGGGCACAGCTAGTCTTTTCCATAACTGAACAAAGAATGGGATTGTCGAAAAAAATTTAAAGTAAATAATCAGGAACTACTTTTTTTGTATATTTCCATAATATCAACATATTTTTTAAGAGAAGTAACACTCAGAAAGCGAATGCCTGCTACTGTTACTAGGTGTTATCTTCTTTAGGAGTGGGATAGTTATAGAGAAGACAGTGGTGAAGGCTGATAACACTTCTAAAGCCTCACAATTATTGTTCTTTAAACTTTCTGGCATAAAATGTATGGGTATACGTATACACCGTTTTGTGTGTGCGAGTGTTTTTTTTATACATTTGACGTTTACCTTTTTTTAGGGTTCCGTACACCAAAGGTGAAAAGGAAATCTATTGTTTTCGCTACGCTGTCCGTCTGTCCGTCCGTCTGTCACAGGGTATTTTCTCAAGAACCGTAAGAGCTACAGACCTGAAATTCAGACACAGCCGGTACAACAACAAATACATGAGAGTTGAAAATTAAAGGGTGTTCCAAAACGAGCAACGAAAAATTTTAAAACCCAAGTAATATACATACAATTGTATACACTGTAAGTAAGGTTAGTGTATTTTTATACAGACTACAACAATTAACACTGAAATTTCTAAAAATTTAAATTAAAGAGTGTTCCATCAGTTAATGCAATTTTGACTATGTAATTTTGACAACTTGCTGTATCTTGGAAACCGTAAAGCAAAACTCTTGAAATTTTCTAAAACGGTAAAACTAAAAAATCAAAAATTTATAAAATCGCCAAACCGAAAAAATCGCCAAAACGAAAAAAGTACCAAATTAAAAAAAATTTCTAAGACTAAAATAAATCGAGAAAAACTGGAAAAATAGCCAATATGAAAAAAATTGCCAAAATAAAAAAAACCCAAAAACATAAAAAAATCGCCAAAATGAAAAAACACCAAAATCAAAAAAATAACCAAAATGAAAAAAATCGCCAACATGAAAAAAAGCCCAAAAACAGTAAAAATCGACAAAATGAAAAAAAAATCTGAATCAGTAAAAAGTCGCCAAAACGAGAGAAAAGCGACAAAACTGAAAAAAATCGTTTAAACTGAAAAAACTTCAAAAAAGCCACATGAACAAAATGCTCAAAAACAAATGTACAGAACCCTTTGTGCGCGAGTCAAAGTCGCACTTTACTGAATTTATTTATAGTTGTCTATGTATTGATTGTGTTGCAGGTGGTTGGAAAATTATACCAACCGAAAACTATTTTCTTCATCGAATTTGCTTACAATATTTAAATTATTTTTTACGTCTCTGATATATTTTCAAAACTCACTCACACTTAAGACAAGACTTTTTTAAATCTTCAAAGTGTGATACAGACATGTATTAACTTTTAATTTTTTTTTTGTATTTGTGTATCGTCGCTAGCAATAAAATTCAAATAATAACGGAAAGAATTTTTTTTTTTGACACTAACAGTCGCTATCAAGTATGTACGCATGTACTTGTTTTATCCCCCAAAGATCATCTCACATTTTTGGAATCCGTTTTTCGAAAGTTAGTATACACACTATTTTTAGTGTGAGTGTGATAGCGAATCGAGCTTTGCTGTATTCAGCAATTTAGCCAGGCACTTTAGAAACCAATAAATACCGGCCATTACAGTTTTTAGCCACCATTTTTGCACGCGGACATACCTGTTAACAAGAGATTTGCAGATGCACAATTAAAAATTTTAAGGATAAGCTTTGTGTTGTACGTTTGGGAAAACGTACTGGAAAACAGTGATCTTTCACAATTTTCCTTAGTCCCGCAAAAGAAAAACAAAGAATTTCGGTAAATTCGCACGACAAAACTTCAACTCGCATCGGTGCCTTTTCCAATAGTGAATCGGCACCGAATAAATTTTTATTTTTGACTCAACAACCACTTGAAAAAACAGAAGGCATAACGTAGCCTAATTTCTGCCCTTGTCCTCAGCAAGCAGGCGAAACATCCAAGTGTTGTAATTATTACAGCAGGAATGAATTTGCATGGGCAGAAACCTAAAAGTATGCCAATTGAGCGATTCGACCTTCGTGGATTGTGTATAGGCACAGAAACCCATTTGTGTGGAATTGGAAGTCCACGCGGCCCCGCGTTATAGGCACATGTAAATTTTTTTTACACCCAAAAGTATGTACAAAACGAAATTAGTTTTTTTGGCCTAACTAGCCCGCATACAACACGAGTTATAACAAAATTGTCATTTAATTTCATATTGTATACAGATGCAATATATTGTGTTTCGTAATTAACCAAAAATTTATTTTTTTTTAAAATCATAAAAAAAGAAGAAAAAAAACAACACATTTGAAAAAAAAGAATAATCTAAAAATTTAAGAAAAAGGACAACATACATAAGAACTTAGTACATATATAAATTTAATTACAAGCAAAGGGTAAATGTTGCTAAACTCGAGCTGGATTCGCAATGTTGATAAGCAAACCCAAGTAAAGAAAAAATTTAATAAGAAAAAACCGACAAAGTTCCCATACAATGTTGCGAACAATTGGTAAAATATTCACATAATCAAGAATAAGCATATAACTCTACAATAATTAACGCAATAGGCTACTTCATACATTACACTCTAGCCTGGATATCATGTCTACTCATACACACACGCTCCCTTTAGCTGAATGTACATTCATCGTGGGATCAGCGGCAAAACAAAGTAAGTTATCTCTTTTCTTCTTTTACACAGCATTGAACATCATAATTTGTAAGAAAAAAAAAACAACAAAAACAACTACATATATAAATAATGGAGAAACATTTAGTGGTAGTTTTTTTGTTTTTTTCGTGAGTTTGCTTCTGCACGAGTGTTAATCCAAATTGTAAAATAAATAGAAATAATAGTCATTACTAAAGATTTAAATATTGGCGCATATTCATAAATCGTAACTAAAGTCGAAATTTATTAAACAGATACTAAAAAATAGTTAACAGATAGTTACAGGTTCTATTCACAAATCTAAAATAACGAAGTAACGACTCCCAGCTGATAAAAGAAATAAGAAAATAAAATGTCGATAATACTATGATCGATATAAATTGCAATTAAATAAAAAACTATTCAAACTATCAAAAAACAATTTTTGAGATGTAAAGTATAAGTATAACATGTATAAGTTAGTTAACATTTAGTTACAGCTTCACTCATAATTAAGTCTAAACTTTCGAAGCCGTCTGTGAATAACTTAAATAGGTATTTAAAAAAGTTAGCACCTAGTAAAGATTTCTGAATATGCGCCATTGTCATTAGAAGTAAATTGTTTTTGGATGAAGTTTAAAAAAAAATGTATAGTGCATAAAAGAAAATATTTAAATAAACCAAGAAGAAGAGATTTGTAATTTTAAAGAAAACAAAAGGAAAACCTAAAGTTGCATTTCAAGTTAAAAGAAAAAAAGTTAATTTATATTAGAGTGGAAATGTTAATGGACTTCTATGAAGTTTAAGACATTTTTTTTGTAAACAAAAGCGAAGAGAGATTACATGTAACTCTATGTCAATTGGATTAAACTCCCGCAGTATTTAGTGAAGGATAAAGGTAAACTTTTATTGCCAATCTATTAAGTGTTACAATTAATAACAACATATTCTGGGAAACTTTTGGCTCGGTGCAATTGCCAATCGAATATCATGGTAATTGTTAGTAAAAGGGGAATCTCTAGATTGATTTACCAAAGTGTAGCGAACTTTGGCCAATTTTTTTTTACTCTCCCTTGAGATTCATTTGTAACAAATAACATGTTTATAAACATTGTATGTAATCTTGCACGAAGATACAACAGGAACCAACCATTAGTATATAGAAATCAAACACAAATATTAAGACTGGTACATGTTTACACCGGATTAAAATGCCTAAGTGAGTTGTAACAAGTTTTTTTTTTATATTATATTTTATATTATTAATTAATAATAGAACAATTTATTGTGAATTTACGATAAGTTACGAAAAATTATTGAATTAAATTTGAACTTTTTATTGGTGAATAAAAATAACATGAATTTCTAAATTTTTAGCATTTGATTTCAAGTGGTTGGTGATGTAAGTTGTGGTAGCTATATCTTAAATTTCGGGATCATCGAAAGTTGGTTAAGGTCGGTATGCAAACGGTGATCATGGTTGGGTGGGCAGAGTTACAACGTTAACATCAGTTGTAACCAAATATAAAGTGACTGATTTGAATGGTATCATGAATTTTTTTTCTCTTCACACATACATATATATGTACATCTCATTTAATTTTCCAGAATGTTATGTAGTTTCCGGTATTTCAATATCAACTGCACGTTATTTGACCATAGATTCGATAGCAGGACGTAATCTTTCTTTTATTTCGCATGCATATTAAATATTAGATTCTCGACTAGCAGGTACTAGTGCAGATTAGGTAAATTGACACCCACCTTTTTTTTAGCCGACGAGCCAGAGCCGGAACTATGCATGCCTATATCTAATCGAGCCTTCTAACAACCTTATTAATCTTTCCATATATGCTACAGAGAATTAATATTTTTGGCGCCCAACGTGTGGCCCACATAAAAGCTTAGTTTTAACTTCATTATTTTCCATCTTTTAATTTCGTGGGCCACTGGCAAAGTCACTGCTATCCATTTTTAATAAAATTTTTATAAGCAATAACTGAATTAAGAAAATAATAGAATTTTTTTTTTGTTTAAACCCTTTCGCAGGTATTTCTTAGGTATTTCTTTATTTTTGTCCTTGCTGGAATACAACATAATACACATGTTTTGTACCAGTGGGGATATTGAGGGACAATTATACGCAAACATAAGTTGTTAGGAACTGATGATCTAGAGGGAAAGCAGAAATCTAGGTTGTTGCCAACATCACTTTTTGCTTCAAGTATCTTGTTTTTTTTCTTGTTTTCTGTCTTGGAATCTAGACTCTGAGTATTTTTGGTATCTTGCCGACAGAAAGCATAATTTTCGACTTATATAAATTGAAATTCCAGGTTTAAGGAATCGCATTCTTGGTTGAGAACGAAACCGATATGCGCCATTAAACAGTGTTTTCATTTTAATTTTTATACCTGTTATTTTTTTTTTGAATTTGATTTTACTTGAACTTTTTTTTCTCCAACCTTTCAAATTAGTTTTTTTAAATTTGGCACCACTTTGAACATCTTCACCACAATGAAATCGAATATAGACTATCGTATTTGAACTATAGAATTTTTTTTCTTTAGGGTGGTTAGGGATATGAAAATTTCCTTATTACCCATACTATTTTAATATTTGTTATTAAATAATTCACCCAACTTGTTCCTACTTTATCGTTTACATTATTTGATCATTACCATTTATCTTTCCGGTTGAACTATTGATTATTATTCGATAAAATGCCATTGAGACATAGCAACGAGAATTTATCAGCAATCCCAGCTGTAGATACTTCCGCTACTGGCTCAACTGTCGCACCTTTGGCTCCGCCTACGACGCTGTCTTGCGAGATTTGCAAGAATAATATATCAGTTAAGGCCAACTCAATCCGTACTTCTTGTAACCACACCTTTCACAAATCGTGCTTCTCAAAGTCAACAAATAATAAGTCTACTTGTCCTACCTGTGGCACAAGGATTGAATTACCTAAAAACCCAAAGCCCTCGGTGCCCAGCAGTATGACTACGCGTCACCAAACGCGAAAGAATGTTTTCGATGACAATCGTCTAGCAGGCAGTTCGTTAGTGCAGGATGAGCAATCTCCTAGTAATACATCCAATGTGTCCGGATCCTCTCCTCGTAGTATCGATGAGGACAGGAGGATGATAAGGAATTTAGTGACAGCGGCTGTTGGCGCTCAACAGGCTGAAATGTTATCAACTTTGAATCAGACTTTAGCTCGGTTAGTCGAGTCAAATATTGAATCAGGATTTAGACGATTGAATTTAGAAAACGCTAATAACTCACCTAATCTTTATAGGGATCAAGTTGTTCCTCCGCTAGGTAACAGGGAAGGTAACACATTGAATAGAAACAGGTCCCTTGATCGACTTCTAGGTCTTCCACCTACCACTGAGAATCGCAACCGGAATTTAGACACTAGTAACTCTCCTAATAATTTTAGAGGCTTTCCTTCCGGGTCAGCAGGTGATTTATCTTTACGTCCAGACAAATTAAGCCAGATTATTAGCAATTGGAAATTGAGATTTTCAGGTAATTTAGAAGGATTATCTGTTGATGCTTTTCTTTACCGGGTTGAGGCGTTGACAAATCAAACTTTAGGGGGAAATTTTAGTCTGCTTTGCGACAATGCTAGCACTTTATTTGAGGGCAAGGCGAATACTTGGTTTTGGCGTTATCACCAATCTGTAGGGACGATAAGGTGGCCTGAGCTTTGCGCAGCTCTACGTAGTCAGTATAGAGATACTAGAAGGACTTGGACTATAGGGAAATGATAAGAGACAGGAAACAAAAACCAGGCGAGAGTTTCGATATCTTCTACGAGTCTATAGTGGAGCTTACCGATCATCTCGAGCAGAATATTAATGAAAACTTACTGGTTGAAATTTTGCGTCGAAACTTACTTCCGGAAATTCAACACGAAATATTGAATATGAGTATATCGTCGGTCAGCGAATTACGGAAAATATGCAGAAGAAGAGAATTCTTTTTGCAAGATTTAAAGAAAAGAAATATGCCACCAAAATTTTTAAGTTACCCTAAACGCGTTGCTGAGCTGCTTGAAGCTGAAGTTGACGTTAGTGAGTTGAAATCGGAGGGAAGTGATTGTGTCGTCTCCGAAATGGGCCTATGTTGTTGGAATTGTCACGAAATAGGACACCGTTATCAGGAGTGCTTAGCTGAAAGAAGCATTTTTTGCAATGGATGTGGGACCTCAAATGTATACAAACCCTCATGTCCCAAATGCAATCCGACAAAAAATTCATTACGGAGTGCACAAATAAGTGCACGCAAAACCGCCGACAGAAAGACAACAGAACGTGCCACGAGCACCGATCATATTTAACTTCCAATAGATTAGATAAGACATTAGATATTAGTGATAGTGACACCCAGGCACGACAGTTTAAGCCAATAGTACCTTTTGAGATTAGGATGCAGAATTATGAGAGAGTGAGAAAAAGAATTTTTGATGACCCAGCGGAAAAAAATAAAATAACTAGATCATCAATGCGCGCTAGAAAATTTTGCAATAGTATAAAAGAGAAGCGGAAAGTGGTATCGGATTGCGTGATTGGAGCTGCAAATGATATCCGGCCCTACGCTGAAGTTGAGATCTTTGGGGAAAAGTGTCAGGGTTATTGGACACGGGGGCTTCAATTAGCTGTATAGGGAGCGATTTGGCGAAGAAGTTCCTTGACTCGGGCAATCCATTTAGGAGGCTTAGTTCGAAAGTTCGTACTGCTGACGGGATGCCGCAGAGTATTGTTGGTCTGATTAAATCGAAAATAGTATTCAGATCTGACGAACATATTTTAGATATTTACATAATTCCGTTGCTATCCCAGCCACTATATCTCGGTATAGATTTCTGGAGAGCTTTTGGGCTGTTACCGGACAATTTTCTATCGGCTTTTTCGTTATCTCTCCCTAGTGTTGCCTCTTTGAATAGCTCATTGAAAACGTGTGTATTAGATCATTCTCAGAAAATTATGTTGGAAAAGGTTATAGAATTGTTCCCTTCGTTTTCAAAAGAAGGTTTGGGTAAAACCTCTTTGGTTAGTCATTATATTGACACGGGTAGTGCGAAAGCGATCAAACAACGACATTATCCTGTATCGCCCGCAATCGAGAAGTTAATGTATGACGAGGTCGACAGGATGATTAGCTTAGGAATAATAGAGGAATCAAATAGTGCCTGGAGCTCTCCTGTGGTACTCGTACGGAAACCTGGCAAGAATCGATTGTGTCTAGATAGCAGAAAACTGAATGAGGTAACAATAAAGGATGCATATCCCTTACCCAACATCGACGGAATTTTGAGCAGACTTCCGAAGGCGAGGTTTATTACCGGATTGGATATTAAGGATGCCTTCTGGCAAATCCCTTTAGACCCAGACTCTAGGGACAAAACAGCGTTCACAGTTCCCGGGCGACCTTTATATCAGCATAAAGTAATGCCCTTTGGGCTCTGTAACGCACCCCAAACTATGTCCCGATTGATGGATAAGGTATTACCTTCACACCTTCGGAATGAAGTTTTCATATACTTGGACGATCTATTAGTGGTCTCAAATAGTTTCCAGAGGCATTTAGAGGTGCTCACACAAGTTGCTAAGCACTTACGTAGGTCTGGGTTAACAATAAACGTTGAGAAGAGTAATTTCTGTGTAGAAGAAGTAAAGTATCTTGGACATGTACTAGGAAATGGTGTTATACGCACTGACCCCGACAAAATTTCAGCAATTATAGAGTACCCTATACCCAAATCAATTAAAGATGTAAGACGTTTTCTTGGAATGGCCGGGTGGTACAGAAAGTTCATAGGGAATTTTGCTTCATTGACGACCCCCCTTACTGATATTTTGAAAAATAAAAGGAAATTCATGTGGAATGACATGGCCCAAAAGGCTTTTCAGGAGTTAAAATGTCTGTTGAGCTCGGCACCTGTTCTGCATAGCCCCGATTTCGCAAAACCGTTTTTTATACATTGCGATGCAAGCCAGACAGGTATAGGAAGTGTTTTGGTCCAGGTTAACTCGGAGGGTGATGAGGTGCCGGTGGCATTTATGTCAAAGAAACTCAATAAAGCCCAAAGAAATTATTCAGTGACCGAACAGGAATGCTTAGCGGCAGTGTTAAGCATAAAAAAATTTCGGGCATACGTTGAAGGGCATGAGTTCACGGTAGTGACCGATCATGCATCACTAAAGTGGCTCATGTCCCAAACTGACTTAAGCTCCAGATTGGCAAGATGTGCATTGAAACTCCAAGGCTATGATTTCAAAATTCTTCACAGGAAGGGAAGTCAGAACATAGTACCAGATGCACTTTCTCGTACCCATTCGGACCATTCAGACCGCGATTGTATTGATGGCCAGACTGATTTAGTTATCAGCAGTCTGTCTGACACAGACCATATTATTGATCTGAAGTCACCACATTTTCATTCAGAAGAATATATGGATCTTATTAAAAATATGACCGAAAACCAAAGCAAGCTCCCTGACGTAAAGATTGTAGATGATTTGGTGTATCGACGAACAGAACACTCAAACGGAGACTCTCTTCACGATGATTCATGTTGGAAGTTATGGGTACCAAAGGAGATGATCCAAGATATTTTAAAGATGGCAAATGATAACCAGTTATCAGCACATTTTGGAATTAACAAAACTGTAGAACGCATAAGAAGATACTATTTCTGGCCTGGATTAGTGAAGTCTGTGGTGGAATACATTAATGCATGTGATGTATGTAAAAGTACGAAACATCCTAATGTTACTCTGAGGCCGCCTATGGGAAAACCTGCTATGTCGGATCGGTTATTTCAGAAGTTATATGTGGACTTTTTAGGACCGTATCCACGCTCACGAACAGGACATGTTGGTATTTTTGTTGTATTAGATCACATCTCGAAATATCCCTTTCTGAAACCAGTAAAAAAATTGACAGCAGAGGTGATATGCAGATATTTAGAGGAAGAAATTTTTCACATGTTTGGAGTACCAGAGACGGTGGTGTCTGATAACGGCGTGCAATTTAAATCTAAAGTTTTCCAAGCCCTTCTAAAAAGATAGAATGTATCCCATACGCTTACTGCAATACATTCACCACAGGCTAACGCATCGGAGCGTATAAATAGGTCCGTTTTGGCGGCAATTCGTGCTTATGTGTCGCCTGACCAGAAAAACTGGGACGAAGCTCTCAGCAGTATAGCTTGTGCGTTACGATCTAGTACGCATGCTTCGATTGGGGTGGCACCCTATTACTTGACGTTCGGCCAACATATGATAACAGATGGACATACTTATAGACTATTACACAAACTTAAAATCCTGGACGACAGGTCAGTTAATTTTAATCGAGAAGATTCAATGGATCTGGTACGAACTAAGGCTAAGCAGCTCATGGAAAAACAGTTTAAACGTAACGAAAGAGCATACAATTTGAGATCTAGAGAAGTTAGTTTCAGGGAAGGTCAGGAGGTATTTAGGCGGAACTTTAAGGCATCTAGTTTTGAAAAAGGCTATAGCGCAAAGCTTGACCATGCGTTTATTAAAGCTCGTATAAGAAAGAGAATTGGAAACTGTTATTATGAAGTTGAGGATCTTCACGGAAGACCAGTAGGAAAATATCACGCGAAAGACCTCAAAAGCTGATGATATTATCTGAATCGAACTTGATGGAAGATTTCTTAGTAATGAAAACAGAAAATCGTCAGAACATATGTGTTCTCATAAATAGGCTTTTCGTTCGAGGTGACACATCTATTTCAAACATATTTCTCTTTTGCTCTAATTTTTGGGACATTTTTCTTAAAACAAAGTACCCTACTCATATAGACTTTTCATTATCCTTGTATAAAAACATCTTTGCATTTTGACAGGTAAGATTTTTTTCACTGCCCTAATAAACGACTTAAATCTCCTATTGCTAGCGGGGTCAAATTTTGCCACCGCAAAATCTGATCTTGGTTGGGGAGTTGTGTATCGTCGCTAGCAATAAAATTCAAATAATAACGGAAAGAATTTTTTTTTGACACTAACAGTCGCTATCAAGTATGTACGCATGTACTTGTTTTATCCCCCAAAGATCATCTCACATTTTAGGAATCCGTTTTTCGAAAGTTAGTATACACACTATTTTTAGTGTGAGTGTGATAGCGAATCGAGCTTTGCTGTATTCAGCAATTTAGCCAGGCACTTTAGAAACCAATAAATACCGGCCATTACAGTTTTTAGCCACCATTTTTGCACGCGGACATACCTGTTAACAAGAGATTTGCAGATGCACAATTAAAAATTTTAAGGATAAGCTTTGTGTTGTACGTTTGGGAAAACGTACTGGAAAACAGTGATCTTTCACAATTTTCCTTAGTCCCGCAAAAGAAAAACAAAGAATTTCGGTAAATTCGCACGACAAAACTTCAACTCGCATCGGTGCCTTTTCCAATAGTGAATCGGCACCGAATAAATTTTTATTTTTGACTCAACAACCACTTGAAAAAACAGAAGGCATAACGTAGCCTAATTTCTGCCCTTGTCCTCAGCAAGCAGGCGAAACAACCAAGTGTTGTAATTATTACAGCAGGAATGAAATTGCATGGGCAGAAACCTAAAAGTATGCCAGTTGAGCGATTCGACCTTCGTGGATTGTGTATAGGCACAGAAACCCATTTGTGTGGAATTAGAAGTCCACGCGGCCCCGCGTTATAGGCACATGTAAATTTTTTTTACACCCAAAAGTATGTACAAAACGAAATTAGTTTTTTTTGGCCTAACTAGCCCGCATACAACACGAGTTATAACAAAATTGTCATTTAATTTCATATTGTATACAGATGCAATATACTGTGTTTCGTAATTAACCAAAAATTTATTTATTTTTTTAAACATAAAAAAAGAAGAAAAAAAAACAACACATTTCAAAAAAAAAGAATAATCTAAAAATTTAAGAAAAAGGACAACATACATAAGAACTTAGTACATATATAAATTTAATTACAAGCAAAGGGTAAATGTTGCTAAACTCGAGCTGGATTCGCAATGTTGATAAGCAAACCCAAGTAAAGAAAAAATTTAATAAGAAAAAACCGACAAAGTTCCCATACAATGTTGCGAGCAATTGGTAAAATATTCACATAATCAAGAATAAGCATATAACTCTACAATAATTAACGCAATAGGCTACTTCATACATTACACTCTAGCCTGGATATCTTGTCTACTCTTACACACACGCTCCCTTTAGCTGAATGTACATTCATCGTGGGATCAGCGGCAAAACAAAGTAAGTTATCTCTTTTCTTCTTTTACACAGCATTGAACATCATAATTTGTAAGAAAAAAAAACAACAAAAACAACTACATATATAAATAATGGAGAAACATTTAGTGGTAGTTTTTTTGTTTTTTTCGTGAGTTTGCTTCTGCACGAGTGTTAATCCAAATTGTAAAATAAATAGAAATAATAGTCATTACTAAAGATTTAAATATTGGCGCATATTCATAAATCGTAACTAAAGTCGAAATTTATTAAACAGATACTAAAAAATAGTTAACAGATAGTTACAGGTTCTATTCACAAATCTAAAATAACGAAGTAACGACTCCCAGCTGATAAAAGAAATAAGAAAATAAAATGTCGATAATACTATGATCGATATAAATTGCAATTAAATAAAAAACTATTCAAACTATCAAAAAACAATTTTTGAGATGTAAAGTATAAGTATAACATGTATAAGTTAGTTAACATTTAGTTACAGCTTCACTCATAATTAAGTCTAAACTTTCGAAGCCGTCTGTGAATAACTTAAATAGGTATTTAAAAAAGTTAGCACCTAGTAAAGATTTCTGAATATGCGCCATTGTCATTAGAAGTAAATTGTTTTTGGATGAAGTTTAAAAAAAAAATGTATAGTGCATAAAAGAAAATATTTAAATAAACCAAGAAGAAGAGATTTGTAATTTTAAAGAAAACAAAAGGAAAACCTAAAGTTGCATTTCAAGTTAAAAGAAAAAAAGTTAATTTATATTAGAGTGGAAATGTTAATGGACTTCTATGAAGTTTAAGACATTTTTTTTGTAAACAAAAGCGAAGAGAGATTACATGTAACTCTATGTCAATTGGATTAAACTCCCGCAGTATTTAGTGAAGGATAAAGGTAAACTTTTATTGCCAATCTATTAAGTGTTACAATTAATAACAACATATTCTGGGAAACTTTTGGCTCGGTGCAATTGCCAATCGAATATCATGGTAATTGTTAGTAAAAGGGGAATCTCTAGATTGATTTACCAAAGTGTAGCGAACTTTGGCCAATTTTTTTTTACTCTCCCTTGAGATTCATTTGTAACAAATAACATGTTTATAAACATTGTATGTAATCTTGCACGAAGATACAACAGGAACCAACCATTAGTATATAGAAATCAAACACAAATATTAAGACTGGTACATGTTTACACCGGATTAAAATGCCTAAGTGAGTTGTAACAAGTTTTTTTTTATATTATATTTTATATTATTAATTAATAATAGAACAATTTATTGTGAATTTACGATAAGTTACGAAAAATTATTGAATTAAATTTGAACTTTTTATTGGTGAATAAAAATAACATGAATTTCTAAATTTTTAGCATTTGATTTCAAGTGGTTGGTGATGTAAGTTGTGGTAGCTATATCTTAAATTTCGGGATCATCGAAAGTTGGTTAAGGTCGGTATGCAAACGGTGATCATGGTTGGGTGGGCAGAGTTACAACGTTAACATCAGTTGTAACCAAATATAAAGTGACTGATTTGAATGGTATCATGAATTTTTTTTCTCTTCACACATACATATATATGTACATCTCATTTAATTTTCCAGAATGTTATGTAGTTTCCGGTATTTCAATATCAACTGCACGTTATTTGACCATAGATTCGATAGCAGGACGTAATCTTTCTTTTATTTCGCATGCATATTAAATATTAGATTCTCGACTAGCAGGTACTAGTGCAGATTAGGTAAATTGACACCCACCTTTTTTTTAGCCGACGAGCCAGAGCCGGAACTATGCATGCCTATATCTAATCGAGCCTTCTAACAACCTTATTAATCTTTCCATATATGCTACAGAGAATTAATATTTTTGGCGCCCAACGTGTGGCCCACATAAAAGCTTAGTTTTAACTTCATTATTTTCCATCTTTTAATTTCGTGGGCCACTGGCAAAGTCACTGCTATCCATTTTTAATAAAATTTTTATAAGCAATAACTGAATTAAGAAAATAATAGAATTTTTTTTTGTTTAAACCCTTTCGCAGGTATTTCTTAGGTATTTCTTTATTTTTGTCCTTGCTGGAATACAACATAATACACATGTTTTGTACCAGTGGGGATATTGAGGGACAATTATACGCAAACATAAGTTGTTAGGAACTGATGATCTAGAGGGAAAGCAGAAATCTAGGTTGTTGCCAACATCACTTTTTGCTTCAAGTATCTTGTTTTTTTTCTTGTTTTCTGTCTTGGAATCTAGACTCTGAGTATTTTTGGTATCTTGCCGACAGAAAGCATAATTTTCGACTTATATAAATTGAAATTCCAGGTTTAAGGAATCGCATTCTTGGTTGAGAACGAAACCGATATGCGCCATTAAACAGTGTTTTCATTTTAATTTTTATACCTGTTATTTTTTTTTTGAATTTGATTTTACTTGAACTTTTTTTTCTCCAACCTTTCAAATTAGTTTTTTTAAATTTGGCACCACTTTGAACATCATCACCACAATGAAATCGAATATAGACTATCGTATTTGAACTATCGAATTTTTTTTCTTTAGGGTGGTTAGGGATATGAAAATTTCCTTATTACCCATACTATTTTAATATTTGTTATTAAATAATTCACCCAACTTGTTCCTACTTTATCGTTTACATTATTTGATCATTACCATTTATCTTTCCGGTTGAACTATTGATTATTATTCGATAAAATGCCATTGAGACATAGCAACGAGAATTTATCAGCAATCCCAGCTGTAGATACTTCCGCTACTGGCTCAACTGTCGCACCTTTGGCTCCGCCTACGACGCTGTCTTGCGAGATTTGCAAGAATAATATATCAGTTAAGGCCAACTCAATCCGTACTTCTTGTAACCACACCTTTCACAAATCGTGCTTCTCAAAGTCAACAAATAATAAGTCTACTTGTCCTACCTGTGGCACAAGGATTGAATTACCTAAAAACCCAAAGCCCTCGGTGCCCAGCAGTATGACTACGCGTCACCAAACGCGAAAGAATGTTTTCGATGACAATCGTCTAGCAGGCAGTTCGTTAGTGCAGGATGAGCAATCTCCTAGTAATACATCCAATGTGTCCGGATCCTCTCCTCGTAGTATCGATGAGGACAGGAGGATGATAAGGAATTTAGTGACAGCGGCTGTTGGCGCTCAACAGGCTGAAATGTTATCAACTTTGAATCAGACTTTAGCTCGGTTAGTCGAGTCAAATATTGAATCAGGATTTAGACGATTGAATTTAGAAAACGCTAATAACTCACCTAATCTTTATAGGGATCAAGTTGTTCCTCCGCTAGGTAACAGGGAAGGTAACACATTGAATAGAAACAGGTCCCTTGATCGACTTCTAGGTCTTCCACCTACCACTGAGAATCGCAACCGGAATTTAGACACTAGTAACTCTCCTAATAATTTTAGAGGCTTTCCTTCCGGGTCAGCAGGTGATTTATCTTTACGTCCAGACAAATTAAGCCAGATTATTAGCAATTGGAAATTGAGATTTTCAGGTAATTTAGAAGGATTATCTGTTGATGCTTTTCTTTACCGGGTTGAGGCGTTGACAAATCAAACTTTAGGGGGAAATTTTAGTCTGCTTTGCGACAATGCTAGCACTTTATTTGAGGGCAAGGCGAATACTTGGTTTTGGCGTTATCACCAATCTGTAGGGACGATAAGGTGGCCTGAGCTTTGCGCAGCTCTACGTAGTCAGTATAGAGATACTAGAAGGACTTGGACTATAGGGAAATGATAAGAGACAGGAAACAAAAACCAGGCGAGAGTTTCGATATCTTCTACGAGTCTATAGTGGAGCTTACCGATCATCTCGAGCAGAATATTAATGAAAACTTACTGGTTGAAATTTTGCGTCGAAACTTACTTCCGGAAATTCAACACGAAATATTGAATATGAGTATATCGTCGGTCAGCGAATTACGGAAAATATGCAGAAGAAGAGAATTCTTTTTGCAAGATTTAAAGAAAAGAAATATGCCACCAAAATTTTATAAGTTACCCTAAACGCGTTGCTGAGCTGCTTGAAGCTGAAGTTGACGTTAGTGAGTTGAAATCGGAGGGAAGTGATTGTGTCGTCTCCGAAATGGGCCTATGTTGTTGGAATTGTCACGAAATAGGACACCGTTATCAGGAGTGCTTAGCTGAAAGAAGCATTTTTTGCTATGGATGTGGGACCTCAAATGTATACAAACCCTCATGTCCCAAATGCAATCCGACAAAAAATTCATTACGGAGTGCACAAATAAGTGCACGCAAAACCGCCGACAGAAAGACAACAGAACGTGCCACGAGCACCGATCATATTTAACTTCCAATAGATTAGATAAGACATTAGATATTAGTGATAGGATGCAGAATTATGAGAGAGTGAGAAAAAGAATTTTTGATGACCCAGCGGAAAAAAATAAAATAACTAGATCATCAATGCGCGCTAGAAAATTTTGCAATAGTATAAAAGAGAAGCGGAAAGTGGTATCGGCTTGCGTGATTGGAGCTGCAAATGATATCCGGCCCTACGCTGAAGTTGAGATCTTTGGGGAAAAGTGTCAGGGTTATTGGACACGGGGGCTTCAATTAGCTGTATAGGGAGCGATTTGGCGAAGAAGTTCCTTGACTCGGGCAATCCATTTAGGAGGCTTAGTTCGAAAGTTCGTACTGCTGACGGGATGCCGCAGAGTATTGTTGGTCTGATTAAATCGAAAATAGTATTCAGATCTGACGAACATATTTTAGATATTTACATAATTCCGTTGCTATCCCAGCCACTATATCTCGGTATAGATTTCTGGAGAGCTTTTGGGCTGTTACCGGACAATTTTCTATCGGCTTTTTCGTTATCTCTCCCTAGTGTTGCCTCTTTGAATAGCTCATTGAAAACGTGTGTATTAGATCATTCTCAGAAAATTATGTTGGAAAAGGTTATAGAATTGTTCCCTTCGTTTTCAAAAGAAGGTTTGGGTAAAACCTCTTTGGTTAGTCATTATATTGACACGGGTAGTGCGAAAGCGATCAAACAACGACATTATCCTGTATCGCCCGCAATCGAGAAGTTAATGTATGACGAGGTCGACAGGATGATTAGCTTAGGAATAATAGAGGAATCAAATAGTGCCTGGAGCTCTCCTGTGGTACTCGTACGGAAACCTGGCAAGAATCGATTGTGTCTAGATAGCAGAAAACTGAATGAGGTAACAATAAAGGATGCATATCCCTTACCCAACATCGACGGAATTTTGAGCAGACTTCCGAAGGCGAGGTTTATTACCGGATTGGATCTTAAGGATGCCTTCTGGCAAATCCCTTTAGACCCAGACTCTAGGGACAAAACAGCGTTCACAGTTCCCGGGCGACCTTTATATCAGTATAAAGTAATGCCCTTTGGGCTCTGTAACGCACCCCAAACTATGTCCCGATTGATGGATAAGGTATTACCTTCACACCTTCGGAATGAAGTTTTCATATACTTGGACGATCTATTAGTGGTCTCAAATAGTTTCCAGAGGCATTTAGAGGTGCTCACACAAGTTGCTAAGCACTTACGTAGGTCTGGGTTAACAATAAACGTTGAGAAGAGTAATTTCTGTGTAGAAGAAGTAAAGTATCTTGGACATGTACTAGGAAATGGTGTTATACGCACTGACCCCGACAAAATTTCAGCAATTATAGAGTACCCTATACCCAAATCAATTAAAGATGTAAGACGTTTTCTTGGAATGGCCGGGTGGTACAGAAAGTTCATAGGGAATTTTGCTTCATTGACGACCCCCCTTACTGATATTTTGAAAAATAAAAGGAAATTCATGTGGAATGACATGGCCCAAAAGGCTTTTCAGGAGTTAAAATGTCTGTTGAGCTCGGCACCTGTTCTGCATAGCCCCGATTTCGCAAAACCGTTTTTTATACATTGCGATGCAAGCCAGACAGGTATAGGAAGTGTTTTGGTCCAGGTTAACTCGGAGGGTGATGAGGTGCCGGTGGCATTTATGTCAAAGAAACTCAATAAAGCCCAAAGAAATTATTCAGTGACCGAACAGGAATGCTTAGCGGCAGTGTTAAGCATAAAAAAATTTCGGGCATACGTTGAAGGGCATGAGTTCACGGTAGTGACCGATCATGCATCACTAAAGTGGCTCATGTCCCAAACTGACTTAAGCTCCAGATTGGCAAGATGTGCATTGAAACTCCAAGGCTATGATTTCAAAATTCTTCACAGGAAGGGAAGTCAGAACATAGTACCAGATGCACTTTCTCGTACCCATTCGGACCATTCAGACCGCGATTGTATTGATGGCCAGACTGATTTAGTTATCAGCAGTCTGTCTGACACAGACCATATTATTGATCTGAAGTCACCACATTTTCATTCAGAAGAATATATGGATCTTATTAAAAATATGACCGAAAACCAAAGCAAGCTCCCTGACGTAAAGATTGTAGATGATTTGGTGTATCGACGAACAGAACACTCAAACGGAGACTCTCTTCACGATGATTCATGTTGGAAGTTATGGGTACCAAAGGAGATGATCCAAGATATTTTAAAGATGGCAAATGATAACCAGTTATCAGCACATTTTGGAATTAACAAAACTGTAGAACGCATAAGAAGATACTATTTCTGGCCTGGATTAGTGAAGTCTGTGGTGGAATACATTAATGCATGTGATGTATGTAAAAGTACGAAACATCCTAATGTTACTCTGAGGCCGCCTATGGGAAAACCTGCTATGTCGGATCGGTTATTTCAGAAGTTATATGTGGACTTTTTAGGACCGTATCCACGCTCACGAACAGGACATGTTGGTATTTTTGTTGTATTAGATCACATCTCGAAATATCCCTTTCTGAAACCAGTAAAAAAATTGACAGCAGAGGTGATATGCAGATATTTAGAGGAAGAAATTTTTCACATGTTTGGAGTACCAGAGACGGTGGTGTCTGATAACGGCGTGCAATTTAAATCTAAAGTTTTCCAAGCCCTTCTAAAAAGATAGAATGTATCCCATACGCTTACTGCAATACATTCACCACAGGCTAACGCATCGGAGCGTATAAATAGGTTCGTTTTGGCGGCAATTCGTGCTTATGTGTCGCCTGACCAGAAAAACTGGGACGAAGCTCTCAGCAGTATAGCTTGTGCGTTACGATCTAGTACGCATGCTTCGATTGGGGTGGCACCCTATTACTTGACGTTCGGCCAACATATGATAACAGATGGACATACTTATAGACTATTACACAAACTTAAAATCCTGGACGACAGGTCAGTTAATTTTAATCGAGAAGATTCAATGGATCTGGTACGAACTAAGGCTAAGCAGCTCATGGAAAAACAGTTTAAACGTAACGAAAGAGCATACAATTTGAGATCTAGAGAAGTTAGTTTCAGGGAAGGTCAGGAGGTATTTAGGCGGAACTTTAAGGCATCTAGTTTTGAAAAAGGCTATAGCGCAAAGCTTGACCATGCGTTTATTAAAGCTCGTATAAGAAAGAGAATTGGAAACTGTTATTATGAAGTTGAGGATCTTCACGGAAGACCAGTAGGAAAATATCACGCGAAAGACCTCAAAAGCTGATGATATTATCTGAATCGAACTTGATGGAAGATTTCTTAGTAATGAAAACAGAAAATCGTCAGAACATATGTGTTCTCATAAATAGGCTTTTCGTTCGAGGTGACACATCTATTTCAAACATATTTCTCTTTTGCTCTAATTTTTGGGACATTTTTCTTAAAACAAAGTACCCTACTCATATAGACTTTTCATTATCCTTGTATAAAAACATCTTTGCATTTTGACAGGTAAGATTTTTTTTCACTGCCCTAATAAACGACTTAAATCTCCTATTGCTAGCGGGGTCAAATTTTGCCACCGCAAAATCTGATCTTGGTTGGGGAGTTGTGTATCGTCGCTAGCAATAAAATTCAAATAATAACGGAAAGAATTTTTTTTTGACACTAACAGTCGCTATCAAGTATGTACGCATGTACTTGTTTTATCCCCCAAAGATCATCTCACATTTTAGGAATCCGTTTTTCGAAAGTTAGTATACACACTATTTTTAGTGTGAGTGTGATAGCGAATCGAGCTTTGCTGTATTCAGCAATTTAGCCAGGCACTTTAGAAACCAATAAATACCGGCCATTACAGTTTTTAGCCACCATTTTTGCACGCGGACATACCTGTTAACAAGAGATTTGCAGATGCACAATTAAAAATTTTAAGGATAAGCTTTGTGTTGTACGTTTGGGAAAACGTACTGGAAAACAGTGATCTTTCACAATTTTCCTTAGTCCCGCAAAAGAAAAACAAAGAATTTCGGTAAATTCGCACGACAAAACTTCAACTCGCATCGGTGCCTTTTCCAATAGTGAATCGGCACCGAATAAATTTTTATTTTTGACTCAACAACCACTTGAAAAAACAGAAGGCATAACGTAGCCTAATTTCTGCCCTTGTCCTCAGCAAGCAGGCGAAACAACCAAGTGTTGTAATTATTACAGCAGGAATGAAATTGCATGGGCAGAAACCTAAAAGTATGCCAGTTGAGCGATTCGACCTTCGTGGATTGTGTATAGGCACAGAAACCCATTTGTGTGGAATTAGAAGTCCACGCGGCCCCGCGTTATAGGCACATGTAAATTTTTTTTACACCCAAAAGTATGTACAAAACGAAATTAGTTTTTTTTGGCCTAACTAGCCCGCATACAACACGAGTTATAACAAAATTGTCATTTAATTTCATATTGTATACAGATGCAATATACTGTGTTTCGTAATTAACCAAAAATTTATTTATTTTTTTAAACATAAAAAAAGAAGAAAAAAAAACAACACATTTCAAAAAAAAAGAATAATCTAAAAATTTAAGAAAAAGGACAACATACATAAGAACTTAGTACATATATAAATTTAATTACAAGCAAAGGGTAAATGTTGCTAAACTCGAGCTGGATTCGCAATGTTGATAAGCAAACCCAAGTAAAGAAAAAATTTAATAAGAAAAAACCGACAAAGTTCCCATACAATGTTGCGAGCAATTGGTAAAATATTCACATAATCAAGAATAAGCATATAACTCTACAATAATTAACGCAATAGGCTACTTCATACATTACACTCTAGCCTGGATATCTTGTCTACTCTTACACACACGCTCCCTTTAGCTGAATGTACATTCATCGTGGGATCAGCGGCAAAACAAAGTAAGTTATCTCTTTTCTTCTTTTACACAGCATTGAACATCATAATTTGTAAGAAAAAAAAACAACAAAAACAACTACATATATAAATAATGGAGAAACATTTAGTGGTAGTTTTTTTGTTTTTTTCGTGAGTTTGCTTCTGCACGAGTGTTAATCCAAATTGTAAAATAAATAGAAATAATAGTCATTACTAAAGATTTAAATATTGGCGCATATTCATAAATCGTAACTAAAGTCGAAATTTATTAAACAGATACTAAAAAATAGTTAACAGATAGTTACAGGTTCTATTCACAAATCTAAAATAACGAAGTAACGACTCCCAGCTGATAAAAGAAATAAGAAAATAAAATGTCGATAATACTATGATCGATATAAATTGCAATTAAATAAAAAACTATTCAAACTATCAAAAAACAATTTTTGAGATGTAAAGTATAAGTATAACATGTATAAGTTAGTTAACATTTAGTTACAGCTTCACTCATAATTAAGTCTAAACTTTCGAAGCCGTCTGTGAATAACTTAAATAGGTATTTAAAAAAGTTAGCACCTAGTAAAGATTTCTGAATATGCGCCATTGTCATTAGAAGTAAATTGTTTTTGGATGAAGTTTAAAAAAAAATGTATAGTGCATAAAAGAAAATATTTAAATAAACCAAGAAGAAGAGATTTGTAATTTTAAAGAAAACAAAAGGAAAACCTAAAGTTGCATTTCAAGTTAAAAGAAAAAAAGTTAATTTATATTAGAGTGGAAATGTTAATGGACTTCTATGAAGTTTAAGACATTTTTTTTTTTGTAAACAAAAGCGAAGAGAGATTATATGTAACTCTATGTCAATTGGATTAAACTCCCGCAGTATTTAGTGAAGGATAAAGGTAAACTTTTATTGCCAATCTATTAAGTGTTACAATTAATAACAACATATTCTGGGAAACTTTTGGCTCGGTGCAATTGCCAATCGAATATCATGGTAATTGTTAGTAAAAGGGGAATCTCTAGATTGATTTACCAAAGTGTAGCGAACTTTGGCCAATTTTTTTTTTACTCTCCCTTGAGATTCATTTGTAACAAATAACATGTTTATAAACATTGTATGTAATCTTGCACGAAGATACAACAGGAACCAACCATTAGTATATAGAAATCAAACACAAATATTAAGACTGGTACATGTTTTTTACACCGGATTAAAATGCCTAAGTGAGTTGTAACAAGTTTTTTTTTATATTATATTTTATATTATTAATTAATAATAGAACAATTTATTGTGAATTTACGATAAGTTACGAAAAATTATTGAATTAAATTTGAACTTTTTATTGGTGAATAAAAATAACATGAATTTCTAAATTTTTAGCATTTGATTTCAAGTGGTTGGTGATGTAAGTTGTGGTAGCTATATCTTAAATTTCGGGATCATCGAAAGTTGGTTAAGGTCGGTATGCAAACGGTGATCATGGTTGGGTGGGCAGAGTTACAACGTTAACATCAGTTGTAACCAAATATAAAGTGACTGATTTGAATGGTATCATGAATTTTTTTTCTCTTCACACATACATATATATGTACATCCCATTTAATTTTCCAGAATGTTATGTAGTTTCCGGTATTTCAATATCAACTGCACGTTATTTGACCATAGATTCGATAGCAGGACGTAATCTTTCTTTTATTTCGCATGCATATTAAATATTAGATTCTCGACTAGCAGGTACTAGTGCAGATTAGGTAAATTGACACCCACCTTTTTTTTAGCCGACGAGCCAGAGCCGGAACTATGCATGCCTATATCTAATCGAGCCTTCTAACAACCTTATTAATCTTTCCATATATGCTACATTTGTTTCCAAAAAACAACAGTATTATTTGTATATCCACTTAGAATATGATATGCTCTGATGCAAACTTCGGTAACCAAGTCAAATAATAGTCCTTGAAGTTATATTTAGTTTAGAAATGAAAAAAAACAATTTAATTTTGAATTTAACAAATCTATGCTGGGAAATTTCGGTTATAAGATGGTGAGAATTTAGAAAAAAATATGTACATATGTATATTATCAATGTAGAGATCATCAAAATATTTAGTTTACAAAAAATGTCGACACAAATCAAATAAAAAAGAAAGTTAAATGTGCTTTACATCTTCAGATAGCATTTCGCCATTAATATCATTTATTATTTTAAGAACTTAAGTTTTATAATTGCATTTTGACTAAGCATTGATAATGTGAAGCAATATATTAAGGTTGACGAGACAACCAACGTTTAGGGGAAATTTATAAAATGATTACATCAGATGTTACAAAGAAAATTATTTATTTCTTTTAATAAATCGCCACAAACATTTATTGGACAGCGTTATTTTTCCCCATTATAACCGAACATTTGTTAGCCCCAACTCCTACTAAGTTTTCAGTACAACGTTAATAGTACAAGAATACTTTTTATTGGAATAAGAAAAGTTTCCATATTAATGCGAGCCATTACCGCCTAAAAGCTCAAGCACCATAACGTTCGAGCTTAATTTTTTTACAAAAATCGATTAGTTACTATCGCAGATAAGCGATTTTCGTCAAAAAACGTAGTTAAAAACATAAGCCGCTTAAGATTTTTTGGCGGTTATGTGTCGAATGGATAAAAAGTGCCAGAAAAGGAGCGAAAGTGCCACAGTGCCAGCTAACATCCAATAGTGCCAAAAAATGGTACAATTGTGCCACATTTCCCATCACTGTTAACTATATCTCCTGTGGCGTAACGTTCCACAGTGCTTCAGAATATGCTCTAGAGTTTTATCGTCGTAATCTGCACATGCCAAGTCTGTTGAGGTGTTTTCTCTATCTGCAATGGCCTGTGAGCATTCCTAGATTGTTTTTACTCCGGGACATGAGAGCTATGAAACGATTTTGGTTATACGTTCCAATCATTAGCTTTGCATGCCTTAACCCAGGGAGATTGAGCCAGAGGTGTCCCCTTCTACTCTTGATCTCCGTAGATATATCCTCCTGAATTTAGTCCAATCCAAGTCCGCAAAACAGTTTTGGCCATTTTGTCTTCTTATTTCAAATACAGATGTATGTAGTAGCAATTTTTATTTTAATATTTTGTGTTCATTTAGTCTTGTTTTAACAATATGTGTTAGATTTTGCTTTGGTTATTATTAGCAGTTTATAATAAATTCAGTAAACTGCGACTTTGACTCGCGCACGAAGAGTTCCGTATATTCGGTTTTGAAAATTTTTTAATGTGGCTTTTTTGCTTTTTTCAGTTTTGTCGCTTTTTTCTCGTTTTGGCGATTTTTTTCAGTTTTTGGTTTTTTTTCATTTTGGCGAATTTTTTCATTTTGGCGATTTTTTTCATTTTGTTTTTTTTCTATTTTTGGGGTTTTTCTCATTTTGACGATTTTTTTTCATTTTGGGGATTTTTTTGTTTTTTTTGGGTTTTTTTCATTTTGGCGATTTTTTTCATTTTGGCGATTTTTCCGGTTTTTCGCGATTTATTTTAGCCCTAGAATTTTTTTTAACTTGGTACTTTTTTCGTTTTGGCGATTTTTTTTTTGCTTTTGGCGATTTTTTTCGGTTTGGCGATTTTATACTTTTTTGATTTTTTAGCTCTTTTTTAAGAGTTTTGCTCTTACGGTTTCCAAGATACAGCAAGTTGTCAAAATTGCATTAACTGATGGAACACCCTTTAGTATAATTTTTTTTTTAATTTTAGTGTTAATTGTTGTAGTCTGTATAAAAATACACTAACCTTATAAATTTCAGCGGCCGAAGGTCTACAAACTGTGTCCAAATTTCAGGTCCGTAGGTCTTACGGTTCTCGAGAAAACTCCCTGTGACAGAGGGACGGACAGCGAAAACAATAGGGTTTCTTTTCACCTTTGGTGTACGGAACACTAAAAATGGAAAAACACTAAGAAATACAATGGAATTTCGAGAATTATTCATCAAGCTTTCAAATAAAGGGAATTCAATGGCAAATGCCGGACACATCGTTAATTTGTATAAATTTACAATCCAAACTGTCATTAAAAATTACAAAAGATCACAAAGTTATGACAGTTTGCCGCGATCGGACCAACAGCAAGGCTTGATGAAAGAGTGAGGCGCAAAATTGTAAGAAAAATCCGGAAAAATATCGTACATACTGGAACTGAGCACAAGCTATGAATAATTGCACAGTATTGTATTTTTTTCAAAAGCAAATAGTGTTTGTAGTGGTGATCGAAATTGAGTGCGAAGCAAAAATTGAGAACTAGGAAACAAAAAGCACACAAAACCATTGTACAACAGTTGAATAGACATTTGTGTCAAGTGAGCAATATTTTTATTGTACAGTTCATAGTGCACAATACTTATTTCAAAAACTAAAAATTTCATAAAATATTAAGTGATAATAAAACATTTTACAATTATATTCATTGAGAAAGATATAAATTATATTTTATTATTTATTTATTTAATTTTTTAGTCTTAAATTATTAAATTATAAAACTTAGAACAGTAACGCGAGCGAAGTAATACGCTCAAATAATCTACGTTGTTTGTTTTTTCTTTTACACATACACATATTTTTACACTTGTATGCTCATTTTACAATTGTCATTCGGTGTGCACTAGTGAAATATGCTTCGACACTATCTGATGCCCTCGCTTGGCAGACAAACAAATGCTGTTGCATGCTTTTATTAAAATTGAATACCACATTTAGTATTCTCATAAAATCCAGAGCACTAAAAAGGGAGAACAATTCAATACTGTACATCATGAAGGCTAAGCAAGCAAGCATATTCCGCACAGCTCTACTACATACGAGCATGGTTGCCAGATTTGACGATTTTGGGTTGCAAAAATACCATTTTGACGACTGGACGATTTTCGCCTTCCATTTGACGATTTTAAAATAATTATAAATTTACACCATTTATTAGAACTTTAAAACAATTTTGAGCTTGACCAAGACCTTTTGAAACAATATGCAATAAAACTAAAGAGTAAAAGGCAATCAATTTTAATTTTTGTATTAATAATTTTGGAATTAAATATATTCTAAGTCTGTTTTTGTACAGAATTTGTCAAGTAAAACAACAGAAATACAGAATGTATACGCCCAGCTAAAAAAATATGTATGGAGCATATATGATATCCCATATATGGTTCGGATCCGAAAAATTAGTGTATATGGTCATATATAATAATATATATTCATACATTTTCATACATGTACATACCTACATATTTGCAAATTCATATTCATATTTATTAAAGTTACTTTTTTTTAAGATTTTAAACATCGAAGTTGTATTTGATGAAACATTTGTTTGGATAAATAATTAAAAACGAACTAAAAGACATTTTATTCATCATTTTAAGAGAAAAGAGGCATGGATTATTTAAAAAACACAAAACGCATGTTCGTACACAAAGTTTAATTCAATAAGAATTTAGATTAAAAACGAATGCAAAGCTTGAACTATTTAAATATAATTCTAAGATGTAAATGCAAATGTAAATATCATATGAAGGACAATAAATTGAATTGAATTGAATTGAATAAATATTCCCTATACATTATGCGAAGTTCATATTCATACTCCATTGCTTCAAAAAAGCGCACTACTGTTCTTCTATTCAATGAAACATTTGTTTGGACAAATAATAAAAAAAATTACTAAAAGAAATTTTATTCATAATTTTAAGCTAAAAGGTAAATCGAGTATTTAAAAAATAAAAGAAATCAGATTAAAAACTAATGCAATTAATTATAAAATAAAAAATAATGCGTTTTTATACTAACACTACTTTTCAATATAATTTTTTGCAGTAATATGAACTTTGTTTCTTATAAATATCTAGAGTATTCCGTAATTTTCTATCAACTTAGTGACTGACTAATCCTTTTGATTATTTGATTTATTTAATAGGGGCACAATGTGCAAAATTCTGCATGAATGGTTTTTTTGTTACAAGAGTTTACATTTTTTAAACGTTGAGGCCCAGCGCATATAAACTTTACATACTGTATGCATTTTCTAATAGATTTCCAATTCACCAGTGATAAAAAGAGAGAAAAAGATCGAGTAGATAAAATACAAGCGTTTTTGATTGCAAAAACGATCTTATGTGAGATATCATGTCTGCATACATTTTTATATGTCTCCACATATTACATCTTATTTCTATATAAGGATTCACATATGAGGAGCTTCAACATTGAATTTCCATATATGAGCTCATATATTATAATACATTTTATACATTCTTCCATATATCAATTCATATATAATACTTTTCGCATCTATAATCCTAACATTTCAATACACGAATTCATATATATTCATATATATTTATATACATTCATATATTAAACATATATGGACCATATATATTTTTTAGCTGGGTAAGTAATATGAAAAAAAACAATAATTCCGAAGAAACATATTTTATTTTTTGCCAGTTTTGCATATACTCAATTAAAGATTTACAAGAGCGATTTTTTCAATGGAACATTACTAAACATGTATTAGTGCTGTTCCTCTTTAAGTGAGTACTGCTCTATATCGTTAGCTAAAATGCAAAAAGGCGTAACTAACAAAAATATAATTTTACCGCAGAAGCAAAAAAGAAACAAAAAACTTAACAAATTTGTAGTTAAGTGCCCTTGAGTTTTGTTAATAAAAGCGTAATTTTTGGTCACAGAAGTGTAAAATTTTGTCAAATCATGTAGTTTAAAGTAGGGATGGACAAATGAAAAAAATTTATCGATATATATCGTATCGATGTTTTTGAGCAGTATCGATATATATTTTTTGAAAACAACGAATATATCGATATATCGATATTTTTTGCAGCATTAATTTCGAATGCACAATTAGTCACTTTAAGAAATTTAATACAAAAGAACTATTTATATTAAGTTCTACGTAATCTACTCTAGCTCCTTAAGACTTCGGCTGTGGGCAAATGGAATTTTAAATGTCGAAACTGGTTCACTGAAATAAATTATTATTATTAATAAGTCCAACACATTATTCATTAATCCTCGTGTATATTGGTCAAATATGGTGCACAGACATGATTACTACTAAAACAGATTATCAGCGAACTTATACTGCATTTTAAATAAAAGTTTGCGTGTATGATGCAGCGCAGTGATGCATTTACGAACACAGCTTTCATTAGTCTTTACTTTCTGTTGCCGGTCTGTGCTGTGCCGTTCTGGTTCTAAATTTTAATAGTTACTTTTTCTGTAATAAATTATCAGCTGTTTCGGACCAGAATGGTCACAGTTTTCCACTAAAGTGATAAATAAGTTTTGCATCGTCCATTGCTGTTAGAGTTTTTCTTTTCCAGGACTTTTTCATTTCCCGGAAAAGTGGAAACAACTTTCGGTCAAAAAAATAATACAATTTCAGTTCCCGGCCGTAATTGATGTAAAGTTTTAGATATAGTTCTACCATCGCATTCATAAAGTGAATAACGATATTCATCGAGGAGTGTGTACATTTGTACAAACTAAAGTTGCCAGCACAAATTTCCCGGGATTTCTTTCCCGGAAAATCCCGTATGAAAAACACTAATTGCTATGTTTCTATATAGTTTTATGTTTTTCTTTTAAATATTAATTTTTTTTTTTAATTCTTAAAGCACAATCACAGTTTATTTCGAAATGTCTTATTTTATTTATGCTGCCACTTACAACTAGTTAACAGTTTTTTTTATTTTCACAGGTTGAACCGAAACAGAACATAATGAAAGAAAAAAACTAACGGCTTGTATATGATTTCTATAAAGCAAAAAGATTCAGCTGATTCGTAACAGAACAGGAAGTAAAAACAAATTCTGCCTTTAGGCTTATACCCTCACAAATCAAAAAGTCACCTGCCTTAGTCGGGTCACCTTATAAATTCGCCTGGGATGTTATTATGAAATTTCTTCGCATCACTAGTAGTGATGTCAATAGCTATAGCTCTTAAAAGTATCGAAACACGATACTCGTAAATAAGAATCGATGTATCGATATATGGGGTTTTGAAATATCGGCGATATATATCGATATTTATTTTCTCAAATATCGATATTTCGATATATCGATATTTTTTGCCCATCCCTAGCTTAAAGGCATTCATAATAAACACTCAAAAACTGGATTTTAGGCAGTTAATGCCTACTACTATTACTAGGTGTTACCTTCTTTAGGAAAGAGATAGTGATAGTTACGCCGTTTTGCATTTTACCTGACGATATGTATGTACATATATATATCTGCATCGTGAATATCAAGGCACAGATACATTTGTCGCCATGTTGTGTAACCATCATTAAGGATTAGTTTTAATTGTTTACGAAACTTGAGATCTTTCTCCATCTAAATTTCTTTGCTTTAAATTAGTTTTAATATTGCAATTAAAGTATCTAAGACAGAGGTTCTCACAAGCTCTTTCTTCGGGGACCCCTTCAGAAATTTTAATAGTAGCACGGCCTACCGCAATGCGAAATATACGTTTTACGTTTATTATACAAAAGCCATATTACTAAATCTTATTAATATTAACTTTTGAGGAATCATAACAATATTTGTTTAGCTCTTCGCGGACCCCTTGGAATTTTCATACGGACCCCCAGTGGTCCGCGGACCCCCATTTGAGAACCGTTGATCTAAGGAAATGAGTTTGTAAAATAAATAACAGTCACCCTTATTTTAGTTATCAACATCGACGTCACGTCTACACAATACCAAAAAATTTGGGTAGACTGTTGTCGAAAACAACTGAATGCTATTGACAGACTTATGTTATTTTCTAGATCTGAGGCAACAGAAATAGACTGTTAGTAGCACAAAATTGTTCTCTAGCGAGTAGTCGAGCCCTATTTTTGGTGTTGTATTGACGTGACGTTGATGTTGACAACTGGAATAAAGGAGAGTGTCTTACAATCATCCAACGGGAAGTATCATTTAAATATTTTGCAATTGTTTTATTTTTTTTTTATTGTTTGTGTGACGAAGGCATAGTATTGTCCACCGAACAGTACCCGCAGCAACTAACATTTATAATCAACATATACTTTCCATTCACTCATTTGAGAGCTGCTTTATGACTCTCATTGTCTATACTCGTACTATTGTACACCAATACACCATCCTTCGTGGGTATTGTAACATGTAATTACAGAGTCACTCCACCATCTGTTCTCTCTCTACCCCAAAAAAGGTAGTAAGTTTTTTATAGGCATTTTTGACTTTTACTTAAAAATAGCATATTGTATATTGCATATCGCTGTGATGAGTATGAATACCGTTTAATTTTTCTCTCAGAAAACTTGAACAAAAGCCATTAAGAAGCTAATCAAAACATGGCGGCGCAAAGTACAAAAAACTAAAGGGGCTCGACTCGCATTTTGAGGAAGGCATTTTTTCGCTGGTTTAGAATTTTCATTAAAATATCTATCAACATACCCAGATAATACAACAAACTTACCTCAGCTACTTTTATAAAGCGTCCGCGGCGGTTTTGTTTGACATCTAAGTAAAACCGCTTCGACTGTATTTGCAGCATTTTAGTGGCCAACTCCTGTTCGGTTTGACCCTGATGTGCTAACATTTTTGAAATTAAAAAGATTTTTTAAATATACGAATAACTTATTCTTCTTATATATGTACCTTTAACCGATGAATCAAATTCATTGCGACCTGCCTCCATGTTGCTGGGAGCATTATATTCTATAAAAAAGTTGTTCTTTTAATAAAATAAATACCCTGTCAAACATTGTATTCGCAAGAATGCTAAAAATAAATGCATATTTTCGACATATTTTATGTTAGCCTTAAGGAATGTCAATAATACCCAGTAAAAAAAAATTGGAAGTCATTCCAAAGGAACTACATTTTCATTGCATCCAAAAAAGCGATATTTTTTATTTGCCAGTAGTTAGCAGAAAACCAAGTAGAAGTTCATTTTAGTCATACAAAACCTTCTAATTTCTCCATAGTTTTAGAAAATACTCACCAGAATTTAAAAAAAAAAATCGCATTTTTTAAAGAAACTTATGAACTAACTTTAGTTTAAAATTTAAAAGTCATTTACTTAAATTTAAATAAAAACACTGTTTCGGGCTTTTTATAAAGGTAACTATTTACCATTTTTCCTAGGTGAAAATATTATCATAGAACACAAAAAAGGAAATTTGTCTTAAAATCACTTCCAATTCGGTGACCAGGCATCGAAAAAGAGAACTTCTTGCAATGACAACCCTATGTAAAAATCATTAGAACGGATCGAAATTTGCACTACTTCCAGATCGCAAACTCTACATTTTCATGACTTTTTTGGAGTGTCTTTTTTTACTGGGTAAATCTGTGCTTTTTGGGTTGGATACAACAATACATAGAGCATTTCGCAATAAGCTGGTTACTGATTTCAAAGCACAAACAACCTCAACAAAAATATTAATTTTGTAGATACACTAAAACTTATTTAAACTTACTATCGATAAATATGCTTTTATATAGAAAAACGTTCTCAGATTCGAATCATAATATGCAACACCGTGAACATTTTAAGGAAATTCGATTCATTGCTTCAATTTGGATACGCGAAGATATGGAAACAATCACCCTTATCGTGAATAAAAGTTCACGTGAAAAGTGTTCCCTTTCCCTAAAATTGCGATCGCCAATGTTTGCGTTGTTGTTGTGTCAGTATATTATTTTCTAACTTTGTTCGGCATTTTTTTTGTTCACGGGAAATATTTCATTTTATTCCCGATAAGGGGCAATTATTTATATCGGGAAATTTTAAATTAATTATATGATACATATTTAATTGAACTAGAATGAATTTTAATCAGGAATAATTTCTTACTCGGGCTCAAGTTGAGCATTTTAAATTTTTATAGAATGAAATATTTTTAAAAATTAATATGATTTTCAATATTTCTTTAATATTATAATATTATAATAATAATAATTGTTTGACCTCTAGATTGTCATTTCATTTCTCACAGCTTAAATCTAGTTTAATTTATCTTGTCTTTAGAAAACCATATTTATTAGTAAAAATATTTTATTATACATATAAGAATTGAAAATACTGAACTTGAGCCCGGCTAAGAAATTATTCCTGATTGTTGTACGAGTAATAACATACATATGTTAAAATTCTACAAAACCGGGTTATATATTCATATTTGTTGATGTAGGTGTCTTAAAAAAATTCTACTGGCGCCACTGATCCGCAGCAAATGCAACATAAACAACAGGTGCATACATTGATTAAGAAAAAAACACAAGTTCCGGAACTAGTTTTTAAAAGCGAATAATTCAAAATAGGAATCAACGAATAAAATTAAAATTTTATCTAATTTATGTATTTGGGTTGTAATGTCAGTATTCTTACTGAAATATTTAGACACGGTATAAACATTTATTTATTTGTCAGGCATAGTTAGCCCCCCTTCAAATTTCAAAAATTAATAGACATATGGGCATTTCCATATCAGCGTACGTGACATTTGTACGCCTACAAAGTGGAATAGATTCTGAAAAAATAGAGGTAACTCAAAAATATTTTGTTGCTATGTTCCATTCAGGGCGTACTATATGCGAAAAAAAAAATTATTACATTTGGAACCCTGTTGTCCAAAATATCGAGGGAAATAAGGGCATAGCGTACGTGACATAAAACGGAACTGATATCAAGGTGCATGTAAAAGTATACGAAAATCTGCGAATTGTGAAGTTTTTTTTCTTGTTTTAAATTTCTTACACGAAGCCAACTATTTTTCCTTTATTATCAGTAATTTTGAAATAAAAAAGACTTTTGGCTGATTTTATAATGAATGAAGTTTAATAGCGTACGTGACATAGCGTACGTGACGGATTTTTCTCTTATAATATTCTTAAGTAAAAAAATTTTTTTTTAATCTGTGGAAATAAATAATAATGGCTTGAGTCGAAATTTCGTGTTTTGAGATATTATGGGTTTTGTCTAAAATAAATTGTGTTTGGTTTTTATATAAAATTTTTAGATACCGAAAAAAATTCACATTTATTTATTATTCGTTGTTTTTTAGTTAAGATGTTATGAAAAAATCCATTGGCAGAAAAATTAAAACTAAAGTGAACTTACACAGGACTTAGACGATTAAATTTATGACGTCTATTTTTCTTGATTCCCTTTTGAAGTTGCTACCAAAAATTATTTGCGTTCATACGATGATTATTTTTACATGTCTAATTTTTTTTATTGATTTTGATTTTTATTGCTTATACATACATTTACATACCCTGTCGGGGAATGTGTGCAATTAATTTAATATTATTATCTTAGACTGACTAAAAGCTAACTGCAATGTCATCCAGAACAAACCCAAAACTAATTCTTAAGTTGAGTACGTAATAAAATTTATTCTCAGCTACCTTGAAACTCATTTCAGTTTTATATTAACATTTTGCTGTTGTTATTTTAGATGGTACCTTAGCCGAGTGATAGAGCATTGAGTAACGTGTGATGATACATGTTCGAACCCCGGAAATTTTTTTTTAATTTACAGACTACCAGGTGATTTAAAAAAGTCAACTTTAAGTTAGCTGAAAGTAGTGCAGAGTGAGACAATTGCCTACCGCCTAGGACATCGCAATGTTAAAATAGTCAGTTGATTACATTGAAAGTAATCCAAGTGTCAGTCAGTACTATTTGTGAAATAGTTTGTTTAAAGTTAACTTAATTTCCGACAGGGTACTTTATTAATAAAATTTTCCTTTGAAGAACACACCAATATGAGAATATTAATAATAAAACGTAACAACAGGAACACAAATTTGTGTAAAGAAAAATATGAAAAAAACCATAGAAAACAGAAATCGAGTAATTTTTTCTACCCCTCTTTCTTCTCTACCCCGTTCGCTATCAAACCAAAAATGACGTCGAAAAATAGACTTCATAAAAGTCTTCGTGTGAATTAGGTGTTATTATATTGAAAGGCAAAATAGTTTTTATTGATAGTAAGTCGAGATAAGTGCTTTAGGTTAAATTGAAAAATACGGAAAACCTGAAATAAGATAATTTTTTAAAAGCTTACCCCCCGTTGTCACATGCCAGTAATTACTTGCAAGTAGTGTATATATATTACTAACGAAAATCAGGAGAAATGTAAAAAACCCAAAAAATTTTCGAGTGGCTACACAGCACAGTACAAGTTCATTTTTAAAATGTTGCTGACTCGCAAGTGGCAAAAGTGTGGCAGTGTTAGTAAATAAATGTGAGTGTATTGAGTTTTTTTCACTTGCACTTGCATGTGACAACGGAGGGTTATGTGCTGGTATGAAAATCACTCAAAAAGATGAGTGCTTTCCATACAAATTTTATACTCAAGTCAACCGTCTGCGTTGTAGAAACAGGGAGTTAGTTAAATATAACTCCCTGTTTCTACAACCCAGACGGTCGACTTGAGTATAAAATTTACATGGAAAGCACTCATTTTCTTGAGTGACTTTCATACAAATTTTCTAGACGAGTCGTTATTATTGAGTTATTGAACTCAAGTGTATACAAGTTTTGATGCTCAAATATTTTAATATCGATGTAGCTACCTTACAAAAATTAAGTTGAGTTAAGATGTTATGGCTTATGTATTATTTTCCAAGAAGACTTAAGTTAAAATATAAATGGGTATAGTTTAAATGATAGATCTTGAAGAAGAGAATAAGAATATGTAATAAAATTACAAAGCACTTATGTCAACTTAAGCCATTATTATATATTGCCACAGAAATTTATGCATACAAAAACTTGAAAACAAAACAAAAATATGTATTCAGTGAAAATAGCAATAAAACAATAAAGAGTCAACTTCATTTCTTACTACATACTGTTTACTTGGGCGCTGAGTTTTCGCCGCCATCTTATACAGGCATGTTCTGGAAATCACAAGTTTTCAAATCACTTGTGATTTTAAAGTCACAATTGTGATTTGATGGTGTTCTGAATATCACAAAAGTTTTAAATTTTCTGTGTGATTTTACCCTTTAAAAATAGAAAGGAACAGCTGACGTTTTGTTTTGTAAATGCAATATCACAAATGTAAATCACAAAGCAAATAACAAAATTTTTGCAAAATTAAGAGTTTTAAATTTTTTCATAATTTAATAAATTCTTTCGTAGAAAATTGCTCATTTTGCTATAAAAATCAATAAAGAAGATATTAAGTTATTCATTTAATTAATCTATTGAGAATTTCAAAATAAATTGATTGAAAAAATAACCAGGTGATTTCAAATCGGCAGGCATTTAGGTGACCGATTTAAAATCACAAAAATTCAAAAAGTTATGTGTGCAGAACACCTTTCTTGTATTTTCAATTCACTTTCACAAAAAGTGATTTTCAGAACATGCCTGATAATTATCAAGTTAACGCTGATACATTTAATTGCAATTTTAATACTTACAATAGCGTACGTGACAAACTTTAAATGATTATAAAATTTTTATTACACTAAATTGAGAAAAAATTTTGAACAATATTTATTTGCGACAATTATCCTGCTTTGAACTTTTATTTTGAAACAGTTGCGACCGGTCAAATTCAAATGATATAGACAAATACGGTTTTTGCACCGCGTACGTGACATTAGAATAGCATCCAAAGCAAACCAAAAAAATACCGCTTATCGAACTCTAAATTTTCTTTTTCCTCATGGATCTTGTTCATTGTTGTTGTAACATTAATTTTAAAGTATAATTGTAATGTTACAAATACCTGAATCGAGTCGCAAGTTAAGAAAAAATATGTGATTGCAGTTTCTTAACATTAATCAAAGAGATGGTCAGTTTAAACTGCTATTTTTGCTCTTGAAAAATTTTTATAAGCTATTAATGCCTCTGCATAGTAAAATTTGAGTGATTTTTTCCTCTTTGACATATTTTAAAAAAATGTTCAAGGTTTTTTAATTTTTCAGTCGTGGTTGTCATTTTCATGGAAATGCCCATATACAAACGTAAGTATGTACATAGATGAAGCTTGGTGTAAAGGGGAAGAAGATGTACTGCGTAATAAATTAAAAAAACACAATTAGTACAAATACGACTCGAAGTCTCTTAAAGCACCTCAAGCAAATATAAATTGATAAAATTAGATTTTAAATGGGATTAAGATAACTACTCGTACATTAAAATTTGAGGTAATAAAAAAAATTTAGTTATATAAAACAAAGAAAAAATCAATTTCTATAAAGTTTTTTAACTGACATTTTGAAAGACAATGCACGGCTATCGTTTTTAATATAATTTGGTAAGTTATTCCAATAATATATTCAGTATTTTCAATTCTTATGGAATGAAATATTTTATTTGGATACGTAATGTGATTTTCTAAAGAAGACAAGAAAAGTTTAACTAGACTTTAACTTGGGAAAATACCGGCATTTTTCTGTGCCGTCACGCACTTCATTAGCACACATGTCTATCTAATTGGGCAGAGAGCTAAGTATTTAACGTGAAATTTTAATGAAATGAAATACGAGAAATGATTATATTGTTCATACAATTTGATTTACCATTCGTAAATGCATTTGCAAGTATAACTATCCATTTTCTGTGTTTCCATTTTGTTTAGGTTAGCACGAAGTTATATCACTTATATACTTCAGTATATTTGTTTAAATATTTTTGTTTATCTTTTACGAGTGAAGAAATTGCAAAATACGCAGGCAAATATTTAACTAAACTCGAGTCACATCCTAATCCGCTTGCCCGTAATATTTTGAGCTTTACTGGACACATCCGCTTAAAAAAAAGGGACACAACACTCCAGATGGGACTGCTTAAAAATACTTCTTTTTGATTATCACTACTTATGTATTATTTATAACTATCACTAAGCTTATGTCCGATATTGGTCGGGCCTAATAATTATATTTAGATTTAAGATTTGATTACTTATTGTTAGTTCATTTTTGAAGATACAATAAATAAATATGTATATGAAAAAAAAAAAATCTTTTACGATCGCCCCGTTCATTTATTTTTTTTAAATCCCCTTTTTCTTTTGTTGAGTTATCGATTACAAATACATACAACACGAGTGTATTGGAAACCCTAATACCATTTTATGCAAATTTCATTATAAGAAGAATATCTGACAAATATTTTTTATGGAACTACACAGAGCAAAAACTGCCTAATAGAATCAAAAAGATTTTCTCTATGAAACGTTTTTAGGCTGAGGGGTATCCCAGCAGAAAGAGGCAAAGATTTTTTCATAGAGATTCCTTATTAATTTTATGTGGTAAATCTTATTAACTTTATCAAGAAGAAAACCACATAAAATCAAGAAGAGATCTTATTATTCGCAATTTTTTACTCAATTTCCATTATTTTTGGCACCAAAAAAACAATCCATAGAGAAAAATTTCTTGATTCTGATTTTCTTCTTAATTTTATGAGGTTCCTATATGATTATGTGTAAAGCATCTTATTGATTTTCTTAATAAGAAAATCTTCTTGATTTTATTAGGTTTCTTGTTATTTATTTTCTATAAATAGACATAGAGACAATTTTTTCATTTTTGTATAAGAATGTTTGCACAATAATTTCAATGGTTATTCAGGCTGCTTGTTAGCATATTGGTTAGAGTGCTTGTCTATCAGTCAGAAGTTTGCTGGTTCAATACTAGGTGAGTAAGTTAGTTAAGAATATAACATAATGTGTATGTATGTATGTATGTATAAATAAATAACATCTACAATATACTAGATACATATGTACATACATATGTATATGGTACAGAATTTAAATGAAAGTACATAAGTACAGAGAATAAGGACACATTTTGTTTATTTTTTATTAGGTCACCTAGTAAAAACAATAAGAAACCCTTATTGAAAAAATCAATAAGATAATCTAATAAAAACTACAAGATTTCTTCTTGATTTTTTAAAAAAGGTTTTCCTTATTAAATTAATAAGATTTCCTTATTGAAAACAAAAAACCATAGAGATATCTTATTAATTTTGTTCTATTTTATGAGGTATTTATTAGGCACTGCTTTCTCTGTGTACGATCTTTTAACTTTAAGCACATGGATTATTAATAAAGTGACCTTTGAGCTTAAACATCCTAATAGAGGTTATGGGCCCAGTCTTGGACTGGAACTGGACTGAAAATTTAAATAAAGTTTTAAAATAATTATAACTTTGAAGGATGTCTTTACCTGTGGCGCAAATTGAAAAATTTTCTGGTGATAATTATGGTACATGGGCTATCCAAACGAAGAGTCTATTGGTGACTCAAGATTTGTGGTTGGTGATTATTTCACTATGTAAGTGCGTCAACGGATGAAAAAGCAGCATGGGCTGTGACGGATCAAAAGGCTTTGGCTATAATAATTTTAAGTGCTAAACCATCGGAGTTATTGTACATTGAGAAGTTTATTGCAGAAAATTCTGCTTGGATGGATGGCCTTGTCTCGCGAAAGGTCCAGCCAAAGATGTAAACTTGTTTATAAATTAAAAAAAAATTGGTTCGTTTCCATTTTAAGAGTGACGAAAAATTTGCCGACCAAATTAACAGCGTTTTCCCAATTGTTGATGATCTCAAGGAGATAGATGTCGAAATTACAGACGATATGAAAAATATTTTATTCCTATGCAGCTTTCCGGATGAGATGTACAACCTTGCAGTAGCTGTTGAAGCTCAACATATACTGCCAAATCTCGTGAAACTTAAGGTAAAAGTTCTTGAAGAGGTGACAGACAAGAAAAGGTCGACAACGTGTTTACTGTTAAAATTAGTGGTAAGGTTTCTAGTAATAAACAGTATCAAACTAAACACATTGAAAAAAATTATGTTCATCATTGTAACAAGAATTTGAGATGCTATAGTTGCGGTAAAGAGGCACATAAAATCTCAGTGCAAAGATGTTAGCCACAAGCTGCTGCATAGCAGTAGAATTTCTCGCAAATCATGTTTATCTGCAGGGTATGGACACTAACTAGCAGTGATGCCAGAATTCCTTCACCAATAATCGCTAAATGTAGACAAAAAAATGGCTAAAAACATTCCTAAAAACTTGCTAAAAATGGCTAAGCAACATCGAATGAAAAAATCAGGATCTTTAAGCAAAAACAGGAAGGTATTTCATATATAATATTTTTTTATAGCAAATCGGGAACTTTTTTAAAGTTAATAAAAATTTAAGTAATAAATAAAATAATTTTTCTTCAGGTAATCAAGAAACAAGCAAAAAACTGCGCATGTAGTGCAAACTTGCAATGCTTGCAGTACGCCTTCAATTTATTTGTACATTCTGCTTAAGTCCTTACATTTTTGGGTTACTAATCCATTCCTTGTGAAATTTTTTGTTCATTTTCCATTTTCTAGCTTTCATTTACTCGTAAACTTTAATCTATATTTTATTTTCACTCTTGTAAAACGAAAATTACCCTTGTTTGATTGATATCATAAGCCACCAACCCGACAACTTATAACAACTTTGCAACGGTTGTAAGAACGGAGTAGCAAATCTTATTATTACCAATTTAGCCATCTCTTTCATATAAGCTCTTTTAGACTTGCAGTTTTTGTTGTAGCAATTCTTGGATATTTGGGAGAGTATTGAAATAGAAATACATACATTCATTTTGTATTCCTCTCTATATCTTTTTCACACAAAAATAAAAACCTGCTACAACAGAAAAAAAAAACAATAAAATATTACTCTGTTGTGTTTTTGGTAGTAAATAAATATTTCATTGTTGCGAGTTTAAATTTTTTATGAAAAATCACAAACAAATTTCATGTTTCGAAAAATAGCTAAAAAATATCTAGATTAAAATGAAAATGCCTAAAAATAGCTAATAGCTAAACTCAATTTTCTTCCGGCTAAATTGGATGAAAAATTGCTAAATTTAGCATCACTGCTAACTAGTCTGCCAAAAGGTCATAGTCATAAACCTCTCGGGTCTAAGTGGTTGTTTGGTTTAAAAAATAACAGAAATGGTAAAGTTGAAAAGTTTAATGCTAGGCCAGTACCCAAAGGCTGTTCCCAAAAATATGGTGTAAATTACAAAGAAACGTTTTCTCCCGTTCTTAAATATTCCACCATCTGTTTATTACTATCATTAGTGGAGGAAAATAATATGTACTTACACTAGAGATGGGCGCATGTCTGTTTTTCGTGACTCTCTTAATATTAAAGTTCTGAAATTAAACAAACATACATATGCATGAACATAAAAAAATTATTTTTTGCTAATCAATTTGATTTCGTGAGTGTTGTGTAGTTTCGTGTTGGCAAAATTTGTAGCGTGCGTATTTCGTACGTGTTGGACATGTTGGTATTCGTGTTCGGGTCGTGTTGGAAAAATTCGACACGCGTCCATCTCTAACTTACACTAAATGATGTATGCATGTCTGATGTCTTAAGTGAAGAGTAAAGTGAACAACACAGCTGATAGTCGTGTATAAGTGTATCAAAAGCCAGCGAGTAATTCTTGTGGTATCAACGGTGGGTGTCGGCAGAGTGAGTCATCTGTGTGACGAGCAGCATAGAGAGGGGTATTGCTACAATACTAGCGCAGCCAGTTCTGTCGAACATTTATCGTGTAAGACTATCGAGAGTAGCACTCAAAAATTAATCAAAAAAAGTTCAACTGTCGCTCAGTTTTGTTACAAAAAACATTCGAAATCGAAGTTTCGCTAGCAATATCAAAAGTGAGAGAATATCGAACTAATTTCGATATCGCAAAAAGGCAATAGAAAAAGTAAAAAGTATTTTTATTTTTTAATTTATTTATTTTATTTTATTTTTTAACACCTTAACTTACGCTTCAGGATTCGGACATGGTACCTACATTCTAACAGACTAGCACACATCCACTAGGCTATCGTGGCAAATTTTGTTTCATTCAGTTATTGCACATATGTAAGTACCCAGCAAAAAATTACACATTACCATCAGAACTACTTGCCATATAATGACTTACTTTTTTGATTACCAAATTTCATTACTCGCTTACAAATCACATTACCTAAAATTTAAAAAAATTATGTACAAGTTGCTAAATGAGGAGAATAACTTTTTTAGATTAAATAGATTACGTGAACAAGTTGCCAAATAAAAAAAAGTAAGTACTTCTCAAGAATCGATTATTTTAGTCCCACGCCTTATTGAAATCATTAAGTTGGTAATCCAGTAAGGAACAGCTTGCACCAAAAATGCTTAATTCCAAATCCGATTACCTTTTTTGAAATTTTTTGCTGGGTATGTGTTCTTATTTTATTTTTTAACTTACAGTGATGTCATGGTTTGAACTTGGTACCTCGGCACTAACAGGCTGCCACACATCCACTCGACTACCGTCACACATTCGAAACACTATCGAGAGAAGTTCGAAGCTTTAACGAACATTAGAGTTTTTTTAGATTTGCGAACAAATATCTGACAATTTTGTTTAAAAATTTCTTATCTTTAATGAGCATTCGTTTTATCGAATCTAAGCTCAACTGGGATCCAGCTGTACTATATATAAGTAATTTAAGTTGTGTGCGTGTATTCAGAAGCTCCTGATTAGTATAAGTGAATTTATTTTGTCATTCTTAACCCTAATTAGTAAGCTGCGGTCTTTTATTCATTTGCAAGTCTTCGAGTCCACGGAAAATCGTTATTAAAGGGTAAAACGTATCAATATTATTAATTACGGAATTTGAACGTAATTCACATTTCTATTTAAACTCTATAGAAATAATTACGAGTAGTTTAATATATTATTTTTATTAAATGCGAGTAAAAATTAATACGAATTTAAAAAATTGTATATTAGTTTTTTAAACTCTAAAGAAACATTTTGAGATTTCGTTCGATATCGAATGTAGAAATGCACCCTGAAATTTTTACATCCAACCAGATACATTTATGATTCCACCGACAAATTGCACGTTGTTTTTGTTGCAGTTGTTGCGGCCACCTTATATAACTTACCCGCGGCCGTAAGTAATATTAATATATTAAAAACTAGCAAAATTCGTACATACATATATTTTTCTGCACAAAAAGTTGCACCGCATAAAATATTAAAAATATCATACTTGAATCTAGAATTCCTTCTTCGCCACTGCCGCTCTCTGACATATTTTTTCAATGTTTCAGTTGTTGCCTTACGTCTAGCGAAATGTCTTCAAATAAACTGAATGTATCTTTTTGTAAATTACAAGTTCATCTTATGTTTTAATAGTCGGACCACCGATAGGCTTCCTTTTATGATTTCGCTCAAGCCCTGAACTAAAAGCAGACGTTGAAATAATTTTTAAATAGGTACTACGTGCAGTTACAAATATTCCTTTTCCTTCCTGTAATAAAAAAATATTTAATTAATAATCTTTTTTACATGCTTCGTTTAACATCAGGTTTTTATTATTTAATCTTATTATAAAATAAAGGTCAAAACTTTAAAATCAGAGTCATCACCTCGGATAAAAAAATTATTTTATAGAAATCACAAAACCGAAATATTATAAAAAATGAAAAAAAAAAATTTATGGTGTTTACGCCAGGTAACTTTGTACTAGAAATTATTAGCTTAACATAAATGCATACATACTGGTGATGCAAGAATATTCCTATTCGAATTCCCGAATATTCGTCCATTTCTAGTTATTCGCATTCGTATTCTTATTCGCCAAGTTTAGGCAAATACGAAAATTTTTTCCCACAAATAAAAATTTAAGTACAGCAGCAAAACCTACTGCTTCCCAGAAGCGTTTTTGTAAAAGAGACAATGTTAGAGAATCACTTGCTGTTGCGCATGAATAAGAATTTTTTTGTTCGAGATGAGCCAGCTAGAAAACATACATTTAGCTTTCAAAAAGCCATGTATTGTTTGCCTTACCAAAGTGCTTCACAGAAGTAATAATATATAGTTTTTGTGTACAAAAACTGTAGATTTGGCAAATTTTGTTTCTCTTTTTTCTACTTTGTTTTTCGAAGCTTTCGTTATTAAGCAAGCAATATATTGCTTCCCTGAGTTGTTAGTGCTTCAAAATCTAATTTTTTTGCTGGAACTTCTTTTCACCTAAAGAAAGGAATGTTTTACTTCAAAAATAAAAGTTTATAAGCTTTTTGTCCATCAAGCCTATTACGATGAGGTGTGTAAATAAAACCAACACTAACTAAAAATCCTGTTCTTTATCCAACTTAGTTTGAACCATGTTAGATGAATGACGTCATTTGATATCGTTTTTTCCACCAAATATTCTGCTATAGTTATCCATATTAATGAATTTACAGAAATTTAAAAACTAAATATTATTTAATGACGACCATTAAAATGTTGGATACTTTTTATATCCTTTAATGTACGCGAACAGGAGTATGAAATTTTTATTCATAAACAATTTTTCATATTTAATTTTGTAGCCGTAAATAGGACCCCAATTTAATGTCTAAATATTTCACATATAATATTCGTAATCGTATTCGCGAATATCATTTCAAATATTAGTATTCGCGAATATAAAAATTCACATTCGTTACATCACTAATACATACATTATGCTAGGAACACAACTGGGACGAACGACAAATTTTTCGGTGCGAATTTTCGTCATAAGAAATAAAACACATGTGTGGATATGAAAATGAACACAACACCGCCGTACAACGAAATTCGTCGTGCGTGACGAATTCTGAGATAGGTTTATTTCTAATTTGCACGCCGACGAACGACGAAAAAACAATTTTCTCTCTCTCACTCTCTGTCTTTGTACACACAACAACCAACTTTATCAAATATAAGAGAGGAATTCGCTGCGTAAATTCGTCGTTATTGTGCTTCACACGACGAATTTACGCAGCGAACTCATATCGACGAATTCGTCGAGGTGGACGAAATTCGTCGTTCGTCCTAATTGTGTTCCTAGCATTAGAGCGGGTCGATTTATATGGACATAAATTAATCGATATTGTGCCATCGATTTTTCGATAGCTTCTGGCATGAGGGAAAAAGTTGCACAACGACATATCAAAAAAATAATTTCGATGCGCCAGAATTTAATTTTTTTTAGTTTTATGAAGTTTTTTTAGTAGGCAATAAAAAAGCTCAGGCGATTTAATCTTATCTTATCTTAATATACATATATCAAAATCAAAAACACGTTTATTTGTTAGGGGTGAACTCTTCAATGCCCCAACAGATTTTCGCCTTCCACCCCACAAAATATTTTTAAAAGACCGGCGCGTGTTTTTATATATATTCTTCCCCGGTAAATGCTACGCCCCTTTCAGAAATAGTGATTCGTCCGACAGATGGCGCAATTTTTAGTTTTTTTGTGTTTTTGCACCGTAACTCAAGAACTACTGAACCGATTTTGACCAAACTTCATATACATGCTCCATGGGGCGTAAGGAGTGTTTCTGTGTAGTTTGAAGTTCGTCCGACAGATGGCCCAATATTTAGTTTATTCGTGGGCAAAATCCAATTTTCATATTGTACCACCAATGCCATATAAAACACTAATGTTTGCTTAGGGCCAGCAACGCGGACCGGGGTCAGCTAGTTTTTCTATATAATCATATGAATATATATTTTTTTGTCAGAAATAATTTCTTAATCGTTCAGTAATTTCAATTCTTATTGAGCGAAATATTTTTATTAATTATTGTGAGTTTTTAAAGAAGAGAAAAATAATTAAACTAGACTTCATTAGCTGGGGGAAATACCGATATTTTTCTGTGCAACCACGCACTTCATTAGCACCTATGTCTATCTACAGGGGTAGAGATTATGATTATCCTCATATTTTAACGCAAATTTTCAATGCAATGGAATATAAGAAATGATTATATAACGTTTTACAATTATCGATTTACCTTTAGTAAATACATTTGTAAGTATCACTATTAATTTTCTGTTTTTCCATTTATCATTTTCTATTCATGTTTAACTACCTAAGTATGTTTAACTATTCTTGTTTATCTTTTACGATCATATTTAAACATACTTAGGTAGAGTGATATAACTTCGTGCTAACCTGGATAGAAAATGAAAAAACATACAAATGTATGTACCAAAGGTAAATCAATAATTGTAAAACACAATATAATAATTTCTCATATTCCATTTCATTGAAAATTTGCATTAAATAGCTGATGTTAATAACAAACCGACTTCGAATATCGCTATAAGTGGATTAGATTAGAAAAGGTGGAAGATCTGGTCCAAAGACCGGCACTACGACACCCGATGGATCTTTTGTACCATAGATCTATGAATTAGATTAATGCAATCTCTGTATGACGCTCCTTATGAAAGTCAGATATTGGAGAAGACCGCCTAATATCATCTGAACACAGAAACTCAGAATGAAAAACACGCCTTCTACTGTCACACAATACGATACACTCACAAATAATGCCGTCTCGTCATCTTCCAAGCATAAGCGACACAAAGGTGAACGAACTTGATTACTTTTCCACAGAGGATAGTTCAGTCCAAAGTGACCAGACAAAAAACCAGTAACAAGCCGTAAATTGTTCCTGTTGAAGTTCAGGATGCCCTTATATGTAAATGGCTGCATCAAAGCTTTAGCCTGTCTTAAACCAGAAGACACGACTTCCTTAGCGGTCGAAGTGACATCTTCTTTGATCACAGACATTATAGTCGACCGACTTACGCCACAAAACGGCTCTGGGCCCATAAAAGTAGCAGAAGAGGCCGTCTTGGCCAGTTTATCCGCTTCCTCATTCCTTGGATGACCGCTGTGGCCAGGTATCCAATAAATGGAAACCTTGTTCCTTGTAATGAGTCAAAGCACTCTAAAACTAGCCTGGAACGGAATTCTCATGAAAGGAGAGACTTAAGAGCTGCTTGACTATCGGAAAAGATCGCTATAAGTAACATATTTACATATTTATTTATTTAACTGAATACAAGTTATCTTTAACTGGTTTAATGGTTTAAGTTTTTTAGTTAAATTTTTAGATTTTTAAGGCCAATACTGAAATTTAAGAGACTTGGTACGGCCCACTTTTTTAACAATCATAGGCCCCGCCCACTTTTCTGAATGCAAGATCGTGCCACTTTCAGAACTCAAAGTCTGTGTGCCAATTGTTGTAAAAATCTATTTTTTTAAAGCATAATATTATCTCATTAAAAGAGCTCGAAGTGTTGGACAAATTTCAAAGCATTCCGATGATTATAATTACATATCGCTACCTTAATACAGAAAGGCCTTAGCTCATTATTTTTATTTATTTTATTTATTTCGTTAGAAGTACATCTAATTTATCGAAAAATGCAAAAATTACGATTTCAAACAAAAAAAAAAAAGAGTTAAAGTCTTTCTATATTGAGGTAACGATATAACATCCAGTCAAGTGCTTTTTATTTCGAATTTTTTACTGAAGAATAAATAACAAGAAGAGTATAAAAATAGAAAGCTGGAAACAACTTGTTCGAACGCGTTCACTACAATTTTTTTACTTTAAAGAAATACATATCGTCGACCCAGAATAGTTTTGCTCCACCGACCATTCTTAAAAAAATTAGTTAGATATGGAATATGTATATGTTGCATACCCTCTTTCTGAATGAAAAACGAGTTTTACGAAATTTATTATGGTTTCTGAGATATTAAGCATTGATTTTGCTCCATATGCACTATTTTTAGTATTGTTTTGCTGTACACGCTGTACACTGTTTGGCGTTTGCGTCAAATTCTTCATACAAAAATGGACAAAGTAAAGTTAACTCTTGTTTTGCTTCATTTCTATAAGAAATGAATAATAAAAAAAGAAGGTGCCGTAAGAAAAATTCAACGGCGACTGTTAAGCAAAAACATCATCATCCAGACGCAGCCGCCGTTTAAATGTTTTAATATAAACTTATGAAACACTAAAATAAAATAAAACAAACCTTGATTATATGCATGTTTGAGTATAACAAAAATCAAAAATTTAATTTTTATTTTCTTTATATTAAATCATAGCTGTTAAGTAATGATTAGTAATCGTAATGATTACTAATTAGATTAATTTTTTTTAAGGTGAAGTAATGACTAAATTACGATTATATTCAGTTTCGCACGATTACTAATTGATTATGATTACTACTAATAGAAAAGTAATCTGAATTACTTAAAACTACTAAAAATAATCAAAAAGAATCAAATTATTGATGAAAATTAACAAAAATTTAAATTTTGCTTCAAAACATGTGTCGGAAGCAGTGGTGCAAATATAAAAGAAATCCATCGGGTATATTTTGAGAGAACTTCATGTAAACCATCTGCACTCCAACTTTGTGGCGCATGGGTAAAACCAATTCTGAGGCGACGATATATTTTCACAAAACATGCAATTTTGTTTTGAACTTCTTGATTACACTTGCTCATAACTTTCATTGTCATTTTGCTTTCTAATTTGCATTGTTTGACTAAAGAATAAATAGGACAAGAGTGTTAAAAATAAAAATTTTCTTAGAACTTCCAATTGGAATTAACTTTTTTAAATTAATATTCTCTCTTATGCCGGCCATACACTACACAAGTTCAGTGCTCAAGTCTGGCACTGCGTAAACTAACCTTGTGACACACACTATACAAGTAAACTGTGCAGTTTTTATTTTAATGCGGTGATTCTTTCTATAATTCCAGGAACTCTGTCTAGAATATTTTTTCTGCACTCATTTCTTGTTTTGAACTCTTAAAAAATCACGAGACAACTAAGCGTTTAGAACAGTGATAACCAAGCCCCGAACGAACGCACGCAAAGATATTATGTGCTTGTGTGCGGTCGCAAACAGAAGCAGAATTATTGAACATTGTTGCTCTGTGTGCTTTTGTGTTGATTACGAAAAAGAATCCAAAACAAAGCCAAACAAGCGTGCGTGGTGTTGCTTTCACAAAGCTTGAGCAGAGACTGATGTTTTGAAACGAACAAAGTTGTTGTATACATGTGAATTGCCGACCGTGTCTGTGTGAAAAATACGATTATTGTCTGCCTCGCGAGGCTATGGAGCAGTAACCCGCAAGCCATAGCACCAGTGTGACCAGATTTTAAAATAATATTAAGCTAAATCACGTTTGAAAAAAAGCTAAAATAAGCTAAAAAGTTACATTTTAGGCTAGAAAATAAAGCTAAACTTTTTTCCACTTCTTTGATCACTTTTCAATAGTTTCTTATTGCTAAACTAACGTTAAATATTACACAAACATATTTTTTCATTATACATACAGGGCCTAATTCATAAAAAATATTTTGATTTTATAAAAGGTTTATTAATCAAATTTCCATAGAAAATTTGTTTCATAAACCTCTTATTAAACAGAAATATTTTTTATGAATAAGGCAGATAGAATATTTGCTTAATGAAATTATTTATTAATTATTATATTTTAGATTTAATGAAGAACAAAACAAAAGCTTCCACAAAATAATCTTAAAAAGTTTTTAAAAATGTAAAAACATTTATACTAAAATACGAAAGCTTTGTAGTGAATTAATGCTATTTGAGGTAAAGCATGGGTCACACTATCTGCACAATGTACCGAGTTTCGTCAGATCAGTGAAATAAAGTCATAAGTAAGGATTTTGCTCTAATTTATCGACTTATTGAAATACAAGGACATAATTGCGCCACACTGCATTGGTAATAAGCCCATATAGACTTATTCCAGAATTAATTAAGTAATAATGCCATTTTAGCTTATTACTTATGACTTTATTGAGGTGGCCCGACGAAAATCAGTACATAGTGTTATCCAGGCTTAAGGCTATTTCAGGTTTTTGTTATAAGTTAATTGATGCCGCTAAATGAACGTTCAACTCAAGTCAAATCATTTTATACCCAAAAAACTCAAAAAGTGTTTTGGCCACTAATATGAATTTAACTTTTTCCATTGGAATTCTAACCATTCTGCCATTATCTACTATTTTTCTTCTTTCCATTTCTGTTATAAAATTGTCGTATAATTTACATTTAGTATTTCTTGTAAACTATTTTACAATGTTAAAAAATTATAATTTTTATAAGTTGTTTATGTTTTTAATATATTTTTAGAGAACACGCAATTTAGACTAAAAAAAGGCTAAAAAAGCTAAATGAGTTTTTAAAAAAAGCTAAAAAATAAGCTAAGAGCTAAATGAAAATTTTAAAGCTAAATCTGAAATAAATAAGCTAAATTTAGCTCAAAATAAGCTAATATGGTCACGCTGCATAGCACAATTGTGCAGATGAAAATCACATACATGCTTATGCTCTTTCATTTAGTCGTCACTGAGCAATAGAGCTGTGCCAAATCGTTCATTCAAGTGACCGCTCATTTTCGTTCATTTTCTAAAAAGGAACGAGTTCGTTCATTTCGTTCATCCGCTCTTTTCAAGAAATAGAACGAAGTGAAAACAAACAAGCAGTTGATTCGGTACATAAAAAGGGAAACATGCACAATGCATTTTGTTTTGAATTGAAAGTAAAGAAATGAAAAAAGATTCATATCGCCAAAATAGCCATATACTTGTACACAATAATGACAATGAAAATAAACTCTATATATCTAAACTAATTTTGTTAAAAAAAATATTAATACCTACATATGTTCTAAAAGCTTAATAAATATGAATGGCAATTTAATTAGTTTCATAATTGCCACAGTGTTAATAAAAGTATGTAAAAAGTCAAATGAAAACAAGAATATGACCACAAATCTCACATGAACAAAGAAAAAGCCAAACAAAACAAAAAAAGAGCCAAGTGTGCTCGGTCGTTCATTTCGTTCAATTGTACCACAGTTTTGTGATTGTACTTTTTATCAGGTCTGCTGAGCCAAAACATCTCAGTAAAGTGACCGGCTCACTTCGTTCATTTCACTGATTCGTTCAATTGTACTCGTTCGTTCATGAACGACACAGCTCTACTGAGCAAGCGACGAATGAAGTTGTGCACGCATGTATTAATTTTTTCCTGGTTTTTTCTTTAGTTTTTTTTCAGCACACGGAACGAAATTAAAGTTCAAATTTAATAAATTTCTACAGCAAAAAAAATAATTATGTAAGCTAAGAAATATTTTGTGATAAAAAATTCTTTTAGCAATATGCAATGCATTTTATGCTATGAAACACTTAAAAATAATAGGGAAGATAGTTTAAAAAGGCATTTTAATAGCTTTCAGAGCGCTGCGAATAAATTTAATTTGGAATTTGTAGACTACATTGTTGAATGGATTATTATTTTTTACTTTTTACTTAAGTTTTTATTAAATTGCTTATTTACAAAAAATATTTAAACAATGAATAACCACAGCATGTATCTTAAATTACAGACATATTTTCTTCAAGTGTAAATTTATTTTACTCTCATTTTTCTCACCACTACAAACATATTTTATTTTGCGGGACACTGCTATGGAGTGATTATGACTGGTTTAGAACATACACTACACAAGTTCACTGTACAGTTTTCAAACTTGAGCAAATATCAATATCGTTTTAATATTTACTCAGTTCACTACGTAAATAGCACAACCACCCCCATACACTGCACAAACGTACTGTACAGTGCCAGACTTGTGCAGTGAACTTGTGTAGTGTATGGCCGGCATTACCAAGAATGATTAGAGTATAATTTCTATGAAAAAAAGTTTACATTGAGGACTGAAACCTCTAAATTAAAAAAAAATCAAAAACTGGACTGCGACCAACTTTCAATCGTTAAATATCCTAAATGGTCATTCGAAATGAAAAACCATAAGAGCAACCTAAAGATGATTTTAAAATACCTGTCAAATGATACCCATTTTGTTATAGTTCCAGGACTTTTAATTTTTTCGTATATACAAAATGGCCTCTGTTGGTCGCCATATTGAATTTTTACTACTGTCATATCCTTAGATATCGATTGACTTAAGAATCATCAAAATAAGCCTCCGTGTTCGGTTTATATAGTGCAGCAAAGAAACACACATACATACATACATATATAGGCTTCGCGCAGTCGGGTAAAAAATGCCCCTACATATTCTTATACGACTTTCTCTTTTCCCCTTCCTGTTTCTTTAATACTCTTCTATGTTTCTTGAAAAAAAAGTCACACTAAAATACATCGTTTAAAGCCTGTATTTGCAGGCCTCTTTTAGTGATATTTTTCATTTCATAGTTTACTCTTATTTCCTTTATTTCCGTTATGAGAAATCCTTGAGAAAGTCTACATTGAGAACTGAAATTTCTAAGCTAAGCCTCTGCACCATCTAACACGGCTTTTACACGATCACTTTTTCCCTCTGCCTGCCTCTTTAATGTTCTTCTTTTGTTACCTCGTTCGTTCATTCATAAATTAAAAAAAAGGAGTCATCGTGTTGATATTTTTTATATCATACTTTACTGTTATTTCCTCTCATTTTCCCTACAAACAAAAAAAGCAACCTGGCAATCTTTTTCTTTCAGTTTTGCCTGCATACTCGCAGCATTCGAATTTGGTTGTCTTGTATTTTCTTTCTTTCTTAATGTCTGGCTGAAATAGAGGGAGGTATCAACGCTGGCGTCTGGCCTCATCAGTTCGAGTACAATTTAAGCCGAAAAGCAAAACATTGATGTATCACAAAAATTCACAAGCTGCATTGTTTTAAGACAAGAAATTTTTCGCAAAAAAAAAAAATAAATAAAAAGAAGAAGAAAAAAGAAACAACTTAAAATCCACATAGAATTCCATATGAAGAATTATAGGCAGCTTATTTTAGTTTTCATTTGAGTATTTTAGGTTTTTATATTATTAAAGCCATTGGGTGGTTTTTGATGATGTTGCAGCAAGTAGCAGCTTTTGAGTGCAGCAGCACTGCAGCTTGCAATGGCATAACTCAAGTTTGCCTTACACATGCGTTAAAGTACGAGTAGCTGCTTGCAAAGATTCCTATTAGTATAAAATATATTTTTTATTTTTTGGATTCAAATTAGTTTTATTTACACTTTTTTCCCACGCTACAAATTCATAATATTTGCAGATTGTAGATTTTTTGTGGAAAAACTTGCAGCAAGAATGTATGCATGTAATATGTAATATTAATTTTTTTGAAAAGGGAATTTAATAAATTCAGTAAAGTGCGACTTTGACTCGCGCACGAAGGGTTCCGTACGTTGGGCTTTGAGCATTTTTTTAATAGTGTTTTTTTACGTTTTTTCAGCTGAAATAATTTTTTTTTTAATATTTTTCGCTTTTTTCTCGTTTTGGCGATTTTTTTAATTTTGGCGATTTATTTTTAATTTTGGCGATTTTTTTCATTTTGGCGATTTTTTCATTTTGGCGATTTTTTTTTCATTTTGGCGATTTTTTCATTTTGGCGATTTTTCCGGTTTTTCGCGATTTATTTTCGATTTCGAAATTTTTTTTAATTTGGTGCTTTTTTTTTTGTTTTGGCGATTTTTTTTTTATTTTGGCGATTTTTTTCGGTTTGGCGATTTTATAATTTTGAGATTTTTTTTGTTTTACCGGTTTTGAAAATTTCAAGAAGTTTGCTCTTACGGCTTCCAAGATACAGCAAGTTATCAAAATTACATAGTCGAAATTACATTAACTGATGGTACACCCTTTAATTAAAATTTTTTAAATTTTAGTGTTAATTGTTGTAGTCTGTATAAAAATACACTAACTTTACAAATTTCAAGTGCATATACATACAATTGTATGTATATTACATGGGATTTTAAAATTTTTCGTTGCTCGTTTTGGCACACCCTTTAATTTCCAACTCTCATGTATTTGTTGTTGTAGCGGCCAAGGGTCTACACACTGTGTCCAAATTTCAGGTCCGTAGCTCTTACGGTTCTCGAGAAAATACCCTGTGACGGACAGACGGACAGCGTAGCGAAAACAATAGGGTTCCATTTCACCTTTGGTGTACGGAACCCTAAAAATTACTAGAGCACATAAAAAAATGTTATAGCAAGCTTATGCCGCCTCATCGCCTGCTAAAGGAAATGTGTGCATTTTTTTATGGTTTGACCATCTTTCATTTGGCGAACATTATCTTGTCAAATTATTTCCCATATCTGTTTTTATTGTTTAGTAATTATACCAAAGATTACCGTATAATTTTTTATGGATTAAGAATACAATTTTTTATATACATATGTATGCTTTCCTGAATAAAAAACACCATAAAACCAGCGTTTTTATAGGCGCTCCAAAGTTTTGCAGTTTCATTGGTTTTCATATTAAATTATTACGTTCAGTAGTTTAAGGGAAGTGTATTGAGGAAAGTTCTGGGAATTTTCTTTAAATCCACACAATTTTTACAGCCACAGTGTGGAGCACATTATTAGCAATAACATCTTTGATGCCGGTAGAGGACGTTTAAAATTTAATGTTTGTTAGGGATGACTAAGTATGTTTTGTCAAACAAAATTACACAACTAAAGAGTCCAAAATTTTAATAGACTTACACAAAAAAAACAGACTTAAGTGCAGCTTGATACTTCCGTGACTTTCTGTTTAAAATAAATTTTTGCGTGCTAGAAAGCATTTTATTTCGTTTACGCTCGATACATTTGGTTCTAATAATAAGATTTCTCAAGGCCTTCACAATTTGCAATTATGACCACTTCATTGGACACGAAGTTCTTACCACCCAACCATTTTTTAAAATTTGGAAACAGCAGCTAATCACAACCCTACACGAAATTAAAGACAGAAACTAAAACCAACAAAATTTTTTAACTTACACACTTGAACAATTTTATATATAACTTTTGTTGCAGGTGCTGCATTGTTGATTGTTCTTAGAACATTTACTGTTAATTCATTTGAATAGAAAGTTAGGTTAGCTTAAGCTAATCTTTCCAAATACCTCGCATGGACCGGGATTGATCCTTATTGGTGGTGCCCGCTACAAATGACTCCCACACAGATTTAAAAGACCTTAGCATAGCCCTATTCTCGCTACAAGTTCTTAAACTCCGGAAAGTGTGAGCAACAAAACAGTTCCATATGTCATCTCAGAGCCGGACAGTGGAGCAATAGATATTCTACCGTTTCAATTAGCATCAAGTATTTGTCCTTTTTTGACAGCATGCAAAGCCGTACACCAGTCCGTGGCAGCTCCCCGACCTTTATCTTTCCCAGCTCGGACAGATTTAGCGGCTGGGAAGATCTTTTGGACATTACTCTCACTGATGACAAATTTATATTCCTGATCAACAAATGGAGTGTTGGTAATAAGAGATCCTTTTCGGATTGTAAATGGATACTTTTTGAGATCAGACTACAAAACATAGAAATATATTGCCGTAGAAACGCGAAGAGAATAGATTGGAATAAGTTAAACGGGAGCTTGAAGTAAAAACTAAAACGAGTGCCAGAAATCAAGAACACGACCGAGAGACTTGAACAGAATGTGGAAATCTTCAACAAGGCTACTATTAGGGCCTTTGAGATCTGCTGCCCCAAAAAAAGCTAGGAAGGGCTATACTCGTTGTTGGAATTCGGAACTCTCTATTCTATTTAAAGAGGAACGTAGGGCCTTCAACACTAGCTGTGAGAATAAAATGTGATAACCCTATCGCTATAAGTTAAAAGCTTATAATAATATATGGAGAAATTTCTGTGTGTCCATAGATAGTACCAGAGATTTTGGAAGGCTTGCTGGGATCCTGGCCACGAATCATTCCTGTCCAACTTTTGTAAAAAGGGCGGATGGTTCCTGGTTAGATTTCTCTGCGGAATCCTTGGACATGCTACTCAATACCCACTTTCCTGGCTGTAAGGATACGCCTATTGGGAACATCCTTAAGTCGCCTGTTCCGAATGGCATCATGCCAAAGATGCTACAGACCTCGAAAAGCTGCACCATCCCCCGGCTTCCTAAATTCTATTAACTTTCTCTCTCTCTCTCCCTACGTTCCGACTTGCTGGAGAAAAGTCAAAGTTGTCTTCCGATCAATCTTGCATCCAATAGACAATCATATTAGGTAACGACTGTTAGGATCGGCAAGACTATCAAATATTCAGCACTCCTAAATTGAGGGACGCTCTACAGAAGAAATCCTTGAAGCACTAACAATAAACTTTGGCTACCTTGCTATACATAGAAGGTGCCTTCAATAATGTATTGGTAACAGCCATCCAAAATGCTCTCCGGAATACTGATCTTGAGGATTATGCATTATGATTATGCATGCAGAGGGACACCGCAGGTAGGGTTGATCTCACCTTTGCTCTAGCTTCTTGTAGTTAACACAATACTTTTCAGATTGGATGCCGTATAAATTAAGTTTTATCATACGCGTATTATATGATAATAATGGTCTTAGGGTTGTTCACGGACGTGATAAGCGATATCATGTCCAAAGCTTTGGGCATACTTAGTAACTGGGCCACAGACTGTGGTCTAGCAGTGAACCCAAACAAAACGGAACTGGAACTATTTACCACAAAGACCAAGGCATAGAACTTTAGACTTCCTCTGTTAAAATTCTTGAACTGTCCTCATCGGACAGCGCAAAATATCCAGGAGCTATACTAGACCAAAAAGTTTCAATGAAACAGAATATTCAACACAGGGATATCAATGGGATATAAAGCCCAAAATGCTTAAATGTTTGTATACAGGTATTATACGTGCAATACTGAATTACTGCTCTGTAGTATGGTGGCTTGCAACAAGTTAGAAATACGTGGTAGATCAACTTTACAGAATACAGAGATCCGCTTGCGTCGGGATAACAGGATGTTTACGTACTAGTCCTTCGGAAGCTCTGAATGCTATACTATACTAAACCTTATTCCGATTATGGGGATCAACAATACTCACGCTGAGGAAATCTTCTGATTAAATGGTGTCTCGTCTGGACTTTGATAAAGATTTAAAAGTTCTAACTCCATCCAAGCGAGAGTGGAAGGGAGGCGCAAAAGTAAGAGAATATGATGTCACAGAATACACTGATGGATCAATAATGGTGTCGGTTCTGGAGTCTTCTCAGACACTCTTGGTGTAGAATGCTCCTTCCGTATCCCTAAGAAAAACCACTGCATTTTAAACCGAAATTTTTGCTCTAAGGGAAGCAGCTAGAGTGGTGATCGATAGGAAGGTACAGGGTAAAGTTGGTATATTTGTCGACAGCCCAGCAGTTCCTCTATTCTAGTTAGGCAGTGTAAGAGTGGGTGGTCCAGCTGAGAGGTGAGCATCTGGCTTCCAGCAGATAAGTGTTTTTCAGGTAACGAGTGGGCGGACCAGCTGGTTAGAGCTGGTTCTGCTATGAATGCGGTTTGGTACTATTAGAAACTGCATCTTCAATCATTATCTCTATAGGGCTAAATACAGATGCCGCAATATAGACACGTGCAAGGTTTCTAAGAAAATGTGGCCTTGCTACAGTGATATGCGCTCAATACAATTAACAAACAGAATTCACAGGGACATCTCGAGGCTCTTTGCAGTCATAACGGGGCAATGACGGTTGTCATATATGCTGAAGTTGTCGCAAAGAAAGCTAAGAAAACACAATCTTCCACTTTTTTTTGCGAATGTCCAGCTTTGCATATAATAGACGACCTTTCAGATTTATCAGAGATTGTGTTAAGTGACTTATCAGTTATCTCAATGCGACGGGTTGGATCTAGTACCAATCACCGTATCCGAATGCTTAGATATGGTTCTACATAGGTTGACACCGACGAGTGGAGTGGTCTTTTCAAAAAGGAATCATCTAGATTATACTTGAATGCCTGCGTGAAGAGGAAAGTCACATAAACCAACTAACCAGCAGTACCTAGCTAATACCTCCACGCACCGTAACTCAAGAACTACTGAACCGATTTTGACCAAACTTCATATACATGCTCTATAGGGCGTAAGTAGTGTTTCTGTGTAGTTTGAAGTTCATCCGGCAGATGGCGCAATATTTAGTTTATTCGTGGGCAAAATCCAATTTTCATAATGTACCACCAATGCCATATACAACACTAATGTTTGCTTAGGGCCAGTAACGCGGACCGGGGTCAGCTAGTAGTATTATAAAAATTTAGCAGAAAATCGCCAGAAACAGAAATAAAATCAAGAAAATTATTTATTGTAAATGATTCTCATCCAAATTCAAAATGCATTAATTACTTTTATTAATATGTATAAGAAAAATCATCAAAATAAATTTTTTTTTAATGTCTAGCAGTAAAGATTTGGTAGAATTTATTTCCTGAATTACAAAAATTTTTAAATTAAATTTTGTTGAAAAATAACCATAGAAATCGCCAAAAAATTTATTTGTCCCCAAAAAAATCGTCATGTCGCCAAGCCAAATATTTGGACGCCAAATAAATTGAAAAATCACCACGTTTGGCGAGAAATCGCCATACTAATCAGATATGTGAAGCATGAATAAAGAGCGAAGCATGAATAAAGTTATAAATACAAATTTTTGTTAGAACTTTATATGGAAAATTTGTTTCATAAGTAATGTGCAGATTAAAGGTGAAATAAGGAATTTTTCTGAATTAGACCGTAAATAATTTCTTCGTGACCTCAGGATCATTAAGGGCTTTTTTATTTATTTTTTTTTAAGTTCCGTACACCAAAGGTGGAAAGGAACCCTATTTTTTCGTTACGCTGTTCGTTTGTCCGTAAAAAAATTGAAAAATTTAAATTCTTAAAAAATCATTTTTAAATTAAATTTAAAAATGATTTTTTGATATGTCGTAGTGAAACTTTTTACCCTCATGCCAAAAGCTATCAAAAAATCGATGATACAATATTGATTGCAAAATCGACCCACCCTAATATACATGCATATGTACAAGCACACAAATATACAAGACGATGTAGAAGCAAACATTTAAAACATAACAACAACAATGACTACGTTTATACTCACGACTTATTTGCAAATAAAAATTTTTAATTATTGCCATATAACTGTTTCATTGCGACTTATAGTGTTTTCATACCTAAAGCTAAAACCTGATTTAATTGTTAAAACCATAAACAGCTGATTTTGCGTTCACGCTGCAAGTTTGATAAATTCAGGTTTCAAAAAACAGGTTGTCTAATAAATTTGTTTAAAATAAAATAAACCTCCTGTAGAAATACCTGTATTTGTTGCTGTGTTTTTTTTTTTGCTTTTATAACAATTATTTGACATACTATACAACAGCTGTTTTTGTTTGTATGAAAAATGCACAAATGCATTTAAGCGAAGCCTTTTTTTATCGGCAGATAGATGTCAGTCATGCCGTATTCTTTCACTTTAATAATTCTACCAAAAAAAAAACCCGACTTCAATGCAAAGATCATTTTCGAAAAAAATTTATGGGACTAAACTGGAACTAAACTATTTCAAACAAAAAAAATATGAAAATCTATTAGTTAAGAAGCACGTGATATATAAAATTAAATTTTAATGGGCGTGACTGTGCTATTTGTTTAAATGCAAGATTGTGTCTATTTTACAGTTCAAGGTGTGTGGTAAGTTTCGTACACTAAAAATATTATGTAGGTAAATTATTAGGGAAAATAAATGAAAAACCATTTGAAACGAGTAAAATGTTATTTAAAAACCCTTTCGCTTACATTTCATTTGAATCAACAGAGTTTTTCAATTATTTTTTAATGTTAATTTTTTAACTAGCACAATATGTAAAAAAAAAGAAAAAATCATTTATTTTCTTTAAAAAAAATTTAACTTGTTTATAAGTTAGATATTTTAGAAATATTTATTAACAATTTAAAATAAATGAACATTTTGACTGCACGAAAAATCATTTTAATTTTGTAGTTGTTTTTTAAGCAACATACATAAAAAGTTAAAATATAATTTTTTTCGTAGGACAACTGTATTTTCATTTAAGTTTGACTTTACGGTAAACTTCTGAAACAACTACAAACAGTTAATGTAAAACTTTTTTGAGTGTAAGAATCGGCTAAGTAGAACCACATAAAATATATAATACATTTTAATGAGCGTAGCCCCGTCTATTTTTTCAAGTTTAAAATTGCGCAATTACAAGATTTTAAGGCATTTGCTAGGTTTTGCAGCAATCAAATAAGTATAATATCATAAAATCAAGTTAAAAAATTTGTAGGCCCACTTTTTTGTACAATGGGGCTAATTTTTACAATCGGTGCAAAATGTATCGAGTTATGAAGTAACAGTGTTAAAAACAATACAGGCGAATTGATAACCACCTCCTTCTTTTGAAGCCGGTTAAAAATAGCACGAGTTTTCATTTTCATTCTACGAAAAAAAAAATTTTTTTTACAATCGGTTAAAGAAGAAGAATATGGAGGGAACCTCGGTTTTCAGATATTCAATCACAATTGGTGGACTATTTTTTTCGAAATGAAGTACGTGTGAGCGATATAAAATTTTTGCATATTCAATATTACGTATACGTCACTGTAATGCAAAATGTATTGCATACTTTTGAGATCCTTTAATTGTTGCCTAACAGTGTTGCCAGAAAATGATGATGAGAGAATGCTAAATCCGTAAAAAATTCTCCTAAAATGTTTTACAGAAGAAAAGTATAATACCTGATTTAAATTTTAAAAAAATTATTGAAATAGCTTTGAATGTCATGTTTAAACAAAGTTATTACTCAGGGGTGTCATAGAAACCAATCTTATCGGAATTGGATTAGAAACTGACAAAAAAAAAATACTTTGGTGTCATGAAATCCAATGTTGTCGGATTTTTGTTCAAACTATGTCTAGTGTCGGTTTTAGGTGCCAGAAACCAATGTTATCGCTTTGTTATTGGATATAAACCAAGCAGCTTACAGCTGTCTTTTTTTTATTGCAAATAAATAAAATGGCTAAAAGCTCCATTTTTCATATCTTTTTTCAACAACTTGATTTTTACCGAATATTCAAGAAATAATTTGGTAAAAAAAATAGTATGTAAATTTTTTATGTTTTATCCTTAATAGGGGAAGGCATAAAAAAGCTTTTCGTTAGATTTAATTTAAAGTTCCACAAACTCTGGACAAATAAAACGCTCCGTAAACTTAACTACATCATCTAGAATAGCTCATATATCATCTAGGATTTTTTCGCGAATTTGCGATTTTTCGCGTTATTTCAGAGTTACTGTTACATTTTTAACAGTTTTGGAAACTAATAATCAATTTTAAGGCTTGTTTCTCATTTTGCAACTTCTCGCGAATTTTTGTAATGTTCGCGATAAAATCGAGTTTTTGCCAATACTCTGCTTCTTAACAGTTTTCGCTATTAGACTTTGCTATTATTCAGCTGTTAGCAAGTGTTTGCGAATTTTTGCCATTTTCTCGTTTTGTATGGAATTTTTTAGCATTCTTTAGAGTTATAGCCCTTTTTAAAAAAAATTATGGCTTGTTTAAAATTTTTGAATTTTTCGCAAAATTCTGTTATTTTTGCAAGAGATGTAATTTTTCCAACATTTTTGGATTCCTTTATTCATTTTTACTTAAAGGCTTAACATTTAAAATTTTTGCAAGCTTTTGCGAGTTTTCGTAGTATTTTGCTTTTTCTCTCAGTTTTAGCGAGCTTAAATGAAATCCAATATTGGTTTACAAAACCGACAATCACCAAAACCGACTTGGATTCTATGACAACCCTTCAGTAAGGCCGGGTCCAAGTGTATATGTCAACACTAAAATTCTAGTAGTAGTTACATTGTCTACATTTTCTCTTTTATTCGTCAGTATAAAAGAAAGAGAGAAAACAGATTTGGTGTATTTCTGGTGGCTTTTGCAACAACTTGTCAATAGTCACATAATTGTATGTACGTAAGGTATAGAAATGTCTAATAAATGTCTGGTTGGTATGTCTCCATGTTTCCATAAGAACTAGTCACTACCTAGTCAATTGTTTTAGTGTTACTAGTAGATTTTCAGTGACAAGCACATGCTAAATGTCTATAACACAAAGTATTGTATGGGGAATAATTAGAGACTAGTACTGGTGACAAAGCCAAAAGCGACTCAGTACATTTTCAGTATCGACATTTCATTGAGGACATATATATGAATTTTTATATGTTTGTATGTATTATGTATGTATACATATCGAAACCTATTTTCGGTTTAATTGTAAGCAAGATGTTGTAAAAATAAACTTTTGAATTGAAATTAAAATAATAGCCTACCCATAGTTAAGAATTATCAAAATGTCAAAATGTTTGATATCTTTTAAAATACAGGATGTAAAATTTTATCGTAACCGACAGTTTATGTATGACGTAAAACATATTTGAATACTATAAAAACCATCTTCCGAAAACTTTAATTTTTGTCGCTTACTGATAATTGAAAATAAGGCTCCATATACACACATATAATTAGATATAATTAGGGTTTGGGATTTCCCGGACTTTTGCACTTCCCGGGAAACGGGAATTAAAAAATCAAGTTCCCGGGAATTCCCGGGATTCCCGGGAAAAGCTAATTTTCCAAATTAAATACATTTATTAAATGAAAGTTGGTGAAATTTCGATTGTTTTATTAATGTAAGCATTCTTTTGAAATAAAAGTTAATAAAAAAGCAGTTCTAAGACAAATTTTTAAGAATTTTTAATTTAATTAAAAGATCATATAAAAACCAATTGACGACTGTTACCACAATTAGTAGACAATTTTCTAATAAGACCTACCTTCATTTTAATAAGAATTTGCCTTGCTTGTTTCTCATTCTTTTTGAAAAAGTTCCAAGCGGTTTCTTATCGTTAAGTACAAGCAGGTTACAGTACCATACTGCGCTGCGCCGAGTTTTGAATACCCTGAGCCACAGTATGTCTAAGTGTTTTTAATTTTTCATTTTATTTCTCCTAAAATATTTTCTTCAGGGTTTCCATAATAGCGTCTACTTGTAATAAATTTAAGTTTAGTCAACTCAGAGTTCTTACAGCTTAAAATTTTCACTACACTTTTCAAAATTTTTTCACTAATTCGGCGAAAAGTCACTTCAAGTTCGATTAGCATCGAATTATTTACTTTAGGAAAGGATTATATCATTGCAATCATTGATACTTATACAATTTATTCCACTTTTTTTAGGAGATATGGTATGACCTCAATTTAATGGAATTTTTATGAAATTTCAGACTAGATATGAATAGCTCACATTTTTATTTTATATTAAAAATATATGGACATTTTACTGCTTGTTTATCGGCGTCGAAAGAATTCTTTCTTTCTTACAGTTACATTTAAAACAAAAACTCAATTTAAATTTTAAGATTAAAAAATTTCCTTCGAACAAGGTATATGTAAGTGTTTAAACAGATGATGAAAAACGTGTCAACGTTCGTGTAAATTTAGTCATACAGTCATTCAAACGAACTTTTGTATATAAAAAAATAATAAGTTTTTATATTAAAGTAAAATTGGATTATAAATTCTATATATTTATGAAATAACATGTACTTTAAATTTCCCGTTTTCCCGGGAAAATCTCAAAAATTTCCCGGGAATATTAGACAGACATTTCCCGGGATTTCCCGCCCGGGAATTCCCGTTTCCCAAACCCTAGATATAATACATATGTAGGTATTCATTGTATCTACATTACGTAGGAAACACATAATTGTAAAAAAAATACATTTATAAAAGGAATTATTCTCTACACTGAAAAAAAAATTTAACAAATTAAAATTTTTTTATTTTAAGCAAATTCTGCCAAAAAGCATCTGGCAGAATTTTTTTGAATGCTTTTCGGGTAATCTGGCAGCGAAAATGCCAAAATGGCAACAATGGTGCCTAACAGCCTGGGGTCTAATTCCTGCATTCGAGATCGAAATTGCATTCGAGTAGAAATTAATTTCGAAAGCAGTGTACGAAAATAAACTGTACATTATTTAATGTATTATACAAAGGGTAAGATATGACAACTTTCTACTTTGTGTATGTTTACATGTACACTACGCGATTAGTATCACAATGATGTTTCAACTCAAGTAAAATACTTTATAAAGCACTCTGCTTGACGGCCATAGCACTGAAATTAAAATTGTTGTGTACATCTCTGTGCAAATAAATTATATTTTAGTGTTCTTTGCCAAAGTGTTAGTGCTTCATAAGCATGCATGTATGCATGCATGTATGAATCAGTGTTACCGAATTGCGGGTAATTACCCGAATCGGGTGTAATTTTTATGTCCAAGTGTAACGCGTGGGTAATTGCTCTCAGGTGTAATTTACGGGTAATTTGAAATTCGTCTGTTTTATATAATAAATCGTGTGTGTTCTGGCTTTCACATCGTTTTCACGCGTTTTCTTGTGAGTTCGGATGTTAAAACACATTCTACGCCTGCTTAAGTTGAAATTTAGAAAATACAAATTAATAGTATGTGTTCTAGCATCCCAATTTAGAAGAACACTATTTGGAAATTGACGATTTCAAACTTTTAGATTTTTTTGTTTTCTATTTCGTTTTCGATTTTCTTTTCACTTGTTAACAGTCTTGTGAAAAAAATACGAGTTTCATTTGTTAACAGTCTTGTGAAAAAATAAGAGTTTTTTGCTCAAAATCGAAAACGAGAAAATCTAAAAGTTTGAAATCGTCAATTTCCAAAAAGTGTTCTTCTAAATTCGGATGCTAGAACACATACTATTAATCTGTAGTTTCTACATTTCAACTTAAACAGGCGTAGCATGTGTTTTAACATCCGAACTCAGAAGAAAACATGTGAAAACGATGTGAAAGCCAGAACACACACGAATACATACATATATAATATTATAAATAAACAAAATAAAATATCATAAATTATCGTCTGATACCGTTGATGCTATTTTATTATTTAAAGAAGTTAAACAAAAAAAAAAAACAATAATAATAATAAGCAATAAGATATGAGGTAGATTTATAATGAACTACTTATTTTTACATGAAAGTTAGCATTTATTTTCGCCGAAAAAATTATACTTTTAGATAACAGAATAAAAAAAATTTATACAAAACAACAAAAAAAAATTTTTTTTTTGATTCGAAATTTATATTACAGATGAATATTCTATAGGAGAGTTTTTTGCCATCGGAAGCTCATTTTGAGAAAATTTGAGTTGACGTATTTTTAATACACGCTCTCGATATGTTGCACGTAGAGTTTTTCTTTTCCCGGACTTTTTCATTTCCCGGGAAAGCGGGAAAGATTTTTCGGTTTCCCGGGAAATCCCGGGAATTCCCGCCCAGTACAAAACAATACAAAATATTTTTAAATTTAATTTATTTCAACAAAAACAAATTATAACTCATGAGATCGATTAAATAATAACGTGTTATACACACATTATTCAAAAAATAATACCGCTTCCGTTCTTTATATAATAATACATAGATACCAATATTATAAAAAAGAAATTATACGAGTATTATTAAAAAAATATTACAAAATATCCCCTTTATGAAAAAATCATTGTTAAACTTAAAGTTGGTTTAATAAACGAATTTTGTATGGCAAAACCAGTTTTAATGCATGCTTTAACTTTAACAATCGTTTTTGCATAAGGGCATATTTCTTTGGAAATAGGACTTTAGTACAGAATAAGCTCTTAATGCTGTTAACCGTACTATTTACCAAAGATAAACTGTAATTATTTGTAATTTTCTTTTATTTCCTTGCTCATTTCTGTTTTTTACTTTTATGAATTGTTGTAGAATTAAATATTGATAGTCGCGTTCTGCTTTTTCCACATAAATGCATCTAAGTATCAGAATGCATGTGTACCAGATGTAAACTCGGCCTTAGTTGTTGTAAAGCTTTAGCTATTGTGATATTGCCATCACCTTATTATTGCACCATCGCATTAATAAAGTGAATAACGACACTCATCAAGGAATGTGTACATACAAATTAAGTTGCCATAACAAAATCAAAAAATCAAGGAAATTCCCGCACAAATTTCCCGGGATTTCTTTCCCGGAAAATGTGCGGGATCCCGGGAAATTATTCCCGGGAAATCCCGTATGAAGAACACTAGTTGCACTTCACTGGGGCTGATACCAAATCATAAGTAGACCTTAAACAAGATTTTTTAAATGTGTCAAACATTTATTTTAATATTGGGTGTAATTCCTTTGAAATCGGGTAATTTTGGCTCCTACGAGGTGTAATTTTGAATATATAGTTTGGCAACACTGGTATGAATGGATGTTCATATAAAGATGTGAAATTTAAAAAAAAATTGGTTTTCGGTGGGAGGAAAGTAACTAAGAGAGAAAATTATTGAGAGTATAAAGCAACACATCGTCGGTTGGTTTCTGGTTTGCTGCAAATTGAATGTATTTTGAATATACCGTGCCGTAAACCAATAGCCAACCGACGACAAAACATCAGTGTTGCCGAATTCTGCGATATTATATATACATGGAACAAACCAATTTTTCCACAACTATATTTGAATAACAAAATATATATGTAATTTTAATATAATTTTGCTAGAATTATTCAGTGGAAAGAATATTATAGTTTACACTTTTCATAATCACGTTGCATACATAAATATTTTGACACATTTCGTGGTGTATTAAAAAATTATATAAAAAGTATTTTGTTTGTCATTTATATATCGCACACTAAATCATAAAGAGTCAGATGCTGAGTAGTTGCAAACAACTGTTGATACTGTACAAATGACGCAAGCATGTGACATAAAAACAAGCATAACGATATTTTATATTCTTCAAGAAGACTGTATTGCAAAAGAAATTGTTGAGGTCGTTATAGATTTCTTAATTAACTGGTTTATAAAAAAGAAAAGGCACTTCTATAATTTTGAGTTGTGACTCTTTATGATTTAGTGTGCAATATATTAAATACATGTAAACACTTAAGTATGGAACTAAACGTGTGGCAAACCTTTAACTGATGGCATAAAATCTTCCACAGGCTCATCAAAATTTCATAAATGACACTTTATAAGATATGACATTTTAATGCCTTTCGATAGAGAAAAACAGCGCATCGATTGCCCTAAATATTTGTTTTAATTAGAAACTCTACATGTCGAAAAAACTTGACGTATTAGGTTAATTTCTTAACCAATGTATAGAAAATGTTAACAGTATTTTGTCTCTCCTGTAAAATTTTATTGAAGTGAGTTAGCAGGTTTGCACTCTAAGACGACGATATCTTACGATAATCGTTTATTGTAACCATTGAATTAATAAATTTTAAGGTTAAATATGTATAACCTTTTTGTCATTTCTCTTATAATTGTTATGTCCCTGATTATAAATTTGTACATATTATTTTTATTACTAAAATAATATTGCCCGCAAGATAGATCAAATAAAGTTATATGTACATGTATGGAAGCATTTATGTATTTAAATAATTGTTTGTCTTATATGTATATGTAGAATTGAATTTAAAAACTCGCTACATGCAAGGTTAAAAAACGTTTAGTCTTAGTTTACACTAAGCAAGTCTTATTGCTAAGCTGATTAGTTTGTCGGAGAGCGATACGAGGGGAACATATAAGTTTCTTTTCCTCTCGTCTCTCTTTCCTAAAAAACTAATCAGCTTAGCAATAAGACTTGCTGAGTGTAAATTAGGACTTAATAAAGCAATTCTGTCATTTACAGTTATGTTTATTCGTTATTTTGTTGGATAGGCACATACATAGTAAATTTTTGCAAAAAAATATTTTACTTAAACCATATATGTATGTATAGCAGCACTACTTGGCAACGGAAAGTACGACAACTACACAAAGAAAAAACAAGAGTTACACATTAGGCTGGTTATGGTGCAAGGGACGAGTTTTGTTCTGTTCCACGTAAGCAAGAAGTGTTTTTCTCACTAGACAATGCAAAAAATAGTTTTGGAACTCCCTCCAAAGTTTAATATAATTTTCAGTAATTATTGAGCAATTTGCTTGTTATTTGTCAGAAGTTACTTCTATGGTGATTTATTTATATACATGCAAGTAATGTACATACTTATGTACATATGTATTTAGGAATAGAGCGCCGTAAATAAAATTACAAAAAATTTCGTAATATCTAAAATTTGGATTAGTTTTATCCCTGTAAAATGAATTACGATTCCGGCAACACTGAATAGAATACAAGATTAATCCAACCCAAGAACATTGCAGACGGACGACGCCATGCACTCTTATTTATCTATTGATAATTTTAAGCTAGGATTGCCAACTTTTACAAATGTAATGTAAAACAGTTCTTCTTGTAGTAAGTTTGGCAATAAAGTGTGGATAAAAATTTCTACAATTTTTTAACCTGTTTACATATGTACGTAGAAAATAAAAGAATATTGTTTTTGTTGTATTTATCCTTTCTTGAATTTTAGCGGTAATTGCGGAATTTAATGTTATGGATTTGCAAATTGTAGCCAATGTATTCTAACGAGCTTTATTTTACTACATTTTATAGTTAGGAAGTAAAGAAAACTACTCGTAACCAATTTTGCCATTGAAAATGTCAAATTACTCTCACACACACACAAATGCGATAAGCAAGGTATTTTTAAGCAATTTGAAGTTAAAAATCAGACAATATTATGGTTTCTAAAGTATTTATTTCAAAATTAAGTTTCATTTTTATTCGGCAGTCTTAGAAGTTAATAAATCACAATGTTATAATATTTTACTTAAAAGTATTGCAATATTTAACCTAATAATAAAATAAAAATACCACAGACTTTAGTTAAAATTTACACGAAAATCTCTTACATATAAATATTAAAATTCATTGAAATGCGTTTATTTAATTTGGTAAAAGTTTAATAAAAATGTTAAAATGATATTTTTGCTTGTTTTGTTGACTAAACAATGCATTTTTTAGCTTATTTTATATATTAAAAGTTATGTGTTTTACACAAATACATACATTTGTATATACACATACATATATGTAAACATATGTAAATTAAAGCTAATCACTAAATAAAAACATTTTATTACCCCTCTGAAACTAAAGATCGATATTTTTAAAGAGGATTCCCAAAACAATTAAGGGATCTAGAGATAACTGTTCACGTATAGGATCGTGTCTAAAATAGGTACATTTTTATATATATATTTTTTTTTTTTTTGAATATTTACGTATATTTTCGCAAGGCAATTAATTAAAAAAAGATACTTTATCTGATTGATTTTTCAACCGCGTCCAATACTTATGTATATGTATATGTAAATATATACTATATACATACACACAAACATGGCTTTAAGGTATAGCTTTCAATTATTTATGTATTTAAAATAACCATTTTAAAATTTTCGATGGAAAAAAGTGGTTACAAATCCTTTTCGTTACCTGCTAACAACACATACGTATTATTATAAAAAAGAAACCATAAAACGTTGGAAAATCCCACAGCCCATTGTAAATGCATAAAATTTAAGTACCCAATTACTCGTAAAATCAAAGAGTATAATGGTAAAGAAAACATGCGACTTACAATTTACATATGTATATTGAAAAAACAAAAACAAATTTTCATATTTCATTGTTGTTTTCAATACAAATTGTAAGTCGAAAGATTTATTTCGCAGTTCGGAAATAGGCCATATATACAAAAAAGTAGGATTAATTCTTGTCTTCCCTTTTTTTACCGAACTTAGCAAGAAAAGTGGGATAAAATTACCTGACTAAAGGTTGGCAGTCCTGTAGTAAAAAAAAAAAATCTATATATGAAGTACACAGTGGGCAGTTAAAAGCAAAAAATAAGAGCGAAATTGTACGGATAACTAAGACTTTTCGTTTTTTTTTTTTAATAAATACATACATACATATGTACATACGCACATATTTTTGGAAATTGGAAATTGTTGCAATCAAAGATATGCCGTAGATTCTTAAAATTAGAGAATTTGTTTTCAAAAGGCAGATATTGAAAATAATATAAAATCAGAAAGTTGAAACTAATGACATTTTGGGGTTTCAAGTTCTTATTCAAAAGTAGAATTTGATAATATGTTAATAATTCGTATAGCCGACACATGTAAGCAAACGATTTTAAACAATACAGTGTTTAATATCAGTTGTGGCTATCTGGGTAATATACATATCGCTCATTTACTTCAATAGTGGCATAACTCAAAAAATGGGTTTTTTGAGTTAATAATGCAGAAAGATTCGGCATTTCGAATTTTGTCTTGTGTAAAAATTTCATACAAATAGCTTATACCATCACCCCATGAGAGAAGATTTTTTTTTCATATCTCCATTGAGTTGTATGCAAACTTAAAACGCGTTTTCTGCAAAACTAGTTTTTTTGAGTTGTGCCGCTATTGAAGCAAATGAGCGATATGTATGTATCTACTTAAAAGTATTAATAGCATTGACGATATGCTTCAAAATATATACATACATATATAGGCAACGAGTTAGAATATTTGCAGTATGAAGTGTGTAGAATTCCGTCGTCTATTATTGTTATAAATTAAAAATATTTATTAATCATATGAGTGAAGGTGGATTAATAAGCAAACCGTAAAATTCGTTAAAATTAAAGGTCTTATATATTTTTATATTTTTTTGTATTTTCATTAGCATTCACAAATTTAGACAATAATAAAAAAATTTAATTTTTCACTTTCAAAATTTATGGAGAAAAATTATAATTTGTTCCACTGTGATGTTTTCCCAGTTTTTTTGCTTGTTTTTTTCCTTATATTTTTCAGCCAATAGCAATGCATTATGCGTCAACAAGTACCGTAATCCTTTAAAAGATGCATACATACATATCTGTATCATACCTGATAGATGCTAACCAGTGCTGTCAGATTGATTTTTAGCCACAGCGCTGACACATTTGTCGTTTATCGTCAATATTATACAACATTAAATATTAGTTAGCTACACAACATTTTTTATTTAAAATATAATTTTATATACATATTTTTAGGTTTTTAGAAAAATGTGGTTCATTTTAGGAAATATTCGTTAATTTTAGGGTACGAAATGCTTCGTAGATATGTAGTAGATGTGATATTTCTTTATTTTACGAAATATTTGTTGTCTGCAAACAAAATTTTGTATTTCAAATTTTTTTTCGTAAATATAAGAAACACAATGTTAATAATACAAAATAAATTAGTGAATCATGAAAAGCAAGTTTGTGTTATGTATATGCGAAATTTTGTATAAAATTAAAATCGTGGAATATAAAAATCTTCAAAAAATTTATATATTCTTGGAAAATAGTTTATTAATCTTTGATTCCTAGAATTGAAGGTTGTAATAATTATGAAAATAAAAAGATAACTTAAGGAAAGTTGTTACAGCCTCTGCATTCCTCACACATCACATACATACATGAATATTTTGCAATGAAACTCACGAATTAAACTGGGAACACAATTGGGACGAAGACGAAGTTTTCATTGCGAACTTTTGTCATGGAATATAAAATATATTTGTTCATATTAAAATTAACACAACGCCTCCATAAAACGAAATTTGTAGAGCGTGACGAGCTCTGCGATAGATTTATTTCTATTTTGTACACCGACGAACTATGAAATACAAATTTTCTCTCTCTCTGCCTTTGCAAATGCTTCAAACAACTTTATAAATTATAACAGCTGAATTCGTTGAGTAAATTCGTTGTTGTTGTGTTTCACACGACGAATTTACGCAGCAAACTCTGCGTGGACGAAATTCGTCGTTCGTACCAGTTGTGTTCCTAGCATTAACTAAAAACAAATTTTTTATTACAATAATTTTTTATACAATAACAGGAAAATAAATGGGGGATATAATAAAAAGTAAAACAAAACAACAGTTTTTATTATATGTTTAAATTGTTTTTTGTAAAATTCACGAAACTTGTGTAGGTTTAAGAATAATTTTGTACTGTAAACAAAATGATAACAAAACAAAATTTATTTATTTCACGAAATTTCCAATTTTGTAAGAATGTTTTATTTCTTCCTAAATTCAATGAAATAACCGAAAAATGTGGTACTATATACGAAAATAATTGTAGGAAATCGTTTTTGTAGCTTAACGACATTCGTAAAATTATGAAACTTGTTAAGGCCGTGATACACTATCATACAAAGTCGTGGGATCTACGAATAAATACAACCCTGATATGATGGAGTTTATAAAATCTTTCAAAAGACAATAACAATTCTTCACACAAGCGTTGTACTTTTTTCGTAGATCGCACGACTTTGTATGATAGTGAGAAATGGCCTTTATCCTGCAAAGCTACAAATATTTTAGTAAAATTTAAAAATTTTTAGTTTATTGTACAAAAATTAAATTACGAAAAAGTGTTTCGTATTTTTAAGCATGGAATATTTTGGAGTGTAGTTCATTTATAAAACAGACATACATACAAACATACGTACTGAAGTATGAAACATACTAAAAATGAATTACATCAATATGAATCTTATTTTCAGTTATTTATATCCTTACCATGATGCATAAGGCTATTTATGCATCATTATCCAAAATGCTAGTTCCAAATTAATAAAAGGAAGTTTTCCCCACTATGTTTTATAAAAACCACACTTTAGATATAGAAAACAAATCTCTTTTCATTAATTATTTTATGTTGTAGAAAACCTTCCTTGTGTAAAATTTGCCATGTTTTTAACATTAATCTACATTGTTTAAATTGCATATGTGTGTTTAGCTAAAATAATCGCAAATGAGTTGAAATATATAAATGAACAAAAGGCTCGTCAAAATTATTATTTTAAAACAAAGCTTTTGGCGATTTTAGGGACAAATCGTTACATCCGACAGCACTGGCGGTGGTCATACTCTCAATTTTATATAATTGGGACAGTGCTATCAACTTTTAAATTTCGAAAAGCACTGCAACTATGAAAAGCACTTAATTTATATAAACAGATGTACTCAATGTTATTGGGCCTTATTTCGAGTGTCGTATTACGACTTCGGCTACGACGATTTTGTAGTAGACTAAAGAACATTGCAAGATTTTTTCTTTAGTCTATTACGAAATCTTCGTAGTCGTAGTCGAAATACGATACTCGTTATCAGGCCCAATATGTTTAACTTTTATGAAACCCACTCATATATAAAAAAAAATCAAATATTAAGGAACATGTATATAGCAAAGATAAAAAAGATCGAACATAACAAGGTTTCATTTCATAAAAATATCACAGTCCCTATTTGAAAAAAGAACTTATTTAACAAAAAAAACTGATATAAAAAAATTATAAAAAATAGAAAAATGTCTATTACAATAAGTAAAAAATAAGTTTAAAGTACTAAAGAGATATAGATATCATCGTTTCTCCGACAAAATCAGGTTTGTTTTCAGGAGAGCAAAAAAACTGTGTTATTTTGAAACATGTAAATGTTTTTATATAAGTATTTCGTAAAATTAATCTTAAATAATTGTAGATTTGAGAGGTATAGCGGAAGTGCCTCAAAAACTACACATAACTCATATTATTGTTCAGCTTCAAGAATAGTTTTTTATTTTAACACATAACAGTTTATGTTGAATATTTTTTCATAAATATGTAGTATACTTTTGCTAACTTCTGAACCGACTAATATATCATTAAATGATTTGGTGGGTGAATGTATGACACATCAAGTTTTATAATAATGAAATTAACACTTTTTCTGTCAAAGATTTAGAGCCGGACATTTTAAATGCGTACTTTTGTTTAAAATGTGTCACCATTTCGAGTAATTTGTAAAGCACCAAATAAACATTTACTCGTTTTTGAAAATTTTTCGTTTTGAAAACGATTCGGTTTACAGAACATACCCGATCACCTGAGCATAACATAGTTTTTTTTAAACTTTAAAGTTATATACATTACATTGATATTTATAGAAAAATCGTTATTATTTGTTATTTCATTGATTTCACAACAAAAATTTTATCGTTTCAGACCTTTGTTATATGGAAGCGTTAAACGTGTGCAAAAATATTGTGGTAAACCTTAAAAAATTTATAGAGCTTAAAACCCATTCTATTTCTACATGTTAATATGGATGTGACAGAACTTGTATGGCAATTTTTACTAATTTCTCAAATAGGTTTATATCAAGTGAATCCATAAAGACTCAATGTTTCTCAATATAATTGTATTAATTGAATCATATTCCGTATATTGTCTATAACAGACCAAATTTCGCTATTCGACTCTATTTGGAATGCTGATGACATTATAATTATCTCTTGTTAGACAAAACACTTTTTACATTAATTAAATTAAATATTAAAGTCAGAGTTTGATATAGCGCGTATTCCTTGAATCAATCTTCTAACAATACAAAAAACATCTTGAAATGCACAATTTAAATTTTTAAATGACAAGCATGCTCAAAACAAATTTGATTTGAAATTTTGAGTTTAGAGCTCTTAAGCAAAAAAAATTAAAAACTAATTTAAAAAGCACTGAGCACTAGAAGTATCTTCATATTTTTTCGCGTTTAAAATTTTAAAAGCTGACAACATTGCAAAGCGAGTATAATGAGTGATGCCACAGCCTATCCATACTGCCGCGAAGCACATATACTAACAAAGAATAAGATAGTGTATGTGTGGACACAACAGCTCTTGATACATTTTACACTCAAAATATGCTGTTAGTAAATTCAAATTAAACATCATTTCAAACAATATTATTTTGATTTAAAAACCGCTCTACTAACCCTATAGTACACGTAGAAAGACACTTATGACGCCAGGAGAATTTCCAACACATTGGTTGCATTAGCGGCGTAAAATTTTGATAGTATTTTTGTGTCAAAATCCAAATGTAGGCAGCACTTGTGTGAAAATACATGTGAAGATCTGCTCAAACAAAAAAGTCATTATATAATAATAGATTCTCAGCTATGTTTATTATTTTGACATAACTACGTGGTACATATGTAGCATATGCAGCTTCATAGTGACGTCAATATTACGCCCAAGCTACATGCGCACGTGTTTTTTTATTTGCCGATTACAACAGGCTTTTTTTCATGCGAACCGAATGATTTTCAATTTATTTTAATTTCAAATTTCAGTAAAAAATATTTTTTTTCTTTTATTTTCAATAGCTAAAAACAACCTGCACATAATTAAAAGTATTGATTTTAAATAGTCTGTTTCAAAATATTTTTCAAATTAATACTTGTGTATTCAAAATTTCAACTTAAGCAGGTGTGGCATGTATACCACTGGTTTTCTAAATAATTTATTATATTGAGTGCACAGAAAATCATCAATATATTGTGGTTTGCTTATTAAACAATAAACAAAAAAGATTTTACATACAAATAACTTGGTAAAAATTTACCTACCTGTAAGATTTACTTTAATTTTAGTTAACAGAAACTTCTTGTATATTCAGTTATTGTAAAACTTTTTTGAGTGTAACCTGCATGCATTAAATGTACATTAATAATAATGTCCTTAACATTACAAAACGTAGTGTTGATCATCATCATTTTGATTAGGTTAAATAACGATTCTCGTTGGGCACAAGTTAACTAAGATTGTAAGTACTTATAATTTTAATGTACTCGGTATACGTACATTATTAGCGCTTGTGCGTGTGAGGTTGTACCTTACAGAACATTAAAGTACATTAAATAGTGTTTATTTTCGAACACTGTTCGAAAGCAAGAAATTTTCCGATGATGCCACTCGATACCAAGCGAATCGAGTTTTTTTTTAGTGTTCGAAAAAGACAAATATATTTATTTCTCAACACTGAGTAAATTGTAAGCAAAAGCATATGTAAAAACATACACACGTATGTGTATGCAAAAAAAAAGAAACGAATAAAAATGGTATTTTCATTTTTATTTCATTATTATCTTTTTTTTTAAGAGAAATAACACTCAGGCAATTAATTACTGCTAATACTAGGTGTTACCTTCTTTAGGAAAGGGATAGTGAGAGAGAAGACAGGTGGTGAAAGAAGAGATAGAGGAAAGCTTCATTCTTTTACAACTCTGCTTTTCGTGCGTTTTTAATAGTGCAGTGTTGCAGCGCCTCTCTGATGTTAAATGGGGCGTATTAATTTTTTGAAGCTGTGTCTTGTAGCCATTTTATTGATTATTTTACTTCGCCGATGATTTTGCTACACAACGAAGGAGGGCGCTCTGATGTTACATTAGGATTAGTATCTGCTGAAGTCGGTATAGTTCAGTGACCAGTGACTATGCCTTCATCACTTGAACTTTCCTACAACAACTGACACAAAGGGACACTAATTCACATCAGAAAAATGCGTGGTATTGTTATTTAATGACTGTCGGATACAAGGATTGAACCCAGGACCTTCGGTTTTGTAGTCAACGTGCTAACTACTTCAGCCAACGCCAACTACTTAATAATAATTAAGTAGTGTAAAGTTAGAGAATAGAGCACTAGCCACATTTTCGATTATTTTAATACTTGACCAGAAGCAGGTAATTTGTTATTTAGATGCTCCCAGAGTTGGTTGATTTTTTTATTTTCCCTGATGGCAACTGTTGGGCAAAACATTATTCACCAAATCAGTGTGTTTTGTTATATTTACAGTCAACTAGAAATTCTTTATATTTGTATCTTTTATACGTACATTTGTGCAGACATTTAGATATATGTAAATAAATAAGTAAAATATTGAGCATACATTTTATTTTCCTTGACTTTTTCTATGTTGAACGCTATTTCGAATATCTTTTTGCTTGCGAGTAAAAACACGAACAATTGCATTCGAATTGCTGCACGTGATCGAATGCTGTCATTAGAAATTTCGATATGTGTTATTCGAAATCGAATGAGAAAATCCTAAAAGTTAAAAAACTCGCACGTTCGAGTAATAACTCGCTCGCCATCGAATGCGGGAATTAGGCCCCTGTTTTTCGAAAATGAATACATAAGTGCATACGTTCATTAAAATAACGAACGAAACCATGTTTACGTTTTTGTAACGTTTACTTATTTTCACGCGAGTGACAACAAAAGAGCTTTCAGTTTTTCTACATTCATAAAATTCTGTACGTAAAATTAATTTAAAATCGGTCGAATTTTTAATGTTAAAATGCCAACTGACTTAAAAAGTTAAAAAACAATTTTTTGGAACGTAAGTTCCTTATGGCGCGCCATGCATGTATGTAAAACAAAAATTGTTTGAGCTATTGGGGATTTTGAGCCTAGTTTTCGGGAATCTCCAATATGGTTTGTATCTTTTATAAAAGGTTCCTGACTTGGATAAGTGGTTCATGTCAGTGATAGCTGAAGGGTTCTCCGCTAACTATTATTATAAATGCGAAAGTAAATTTATTGTTTGTTTGTTGCGCTTTAGCGGCTAAACTATACAACCGATTTTGATGCAATGTAGAGCACAGATAGATCTACATAGGTTATATTTTTTTGAAACGTATAATGATATGAGTCCAAAAGAAGACACAGGCTATACATTTTTCTAAAAGTAGGAGCACGGGGTAGGTAGGGGGAAACTGGTTGACCGGTTTTTCCTGAATTGTGAAAACTGCAACCGGCTTTTTCATAATTTCAAATATTCGAGCTATTCGAAAACCGGTTTCTGCAAAAAGTCGAATAATCGATCACCCTAGTTCCTACCCAGTGTCAAATGACACCGTGCGTTCTTTTTTCTTTTATTTTTTATTTCACTTAAACAAAAAAAAGTGGAAATAAAAGAAAAGAAAAGATGTTTTCCTTGATTGTGTAATTTTTCTGACAAAAAATCAACACCAAATTCAGTATAAACATATGATTTTTGCTTTATTTTTCATAATTTATCTTTTAAGCAAATTCCAACAATTTTAAGCATTGAATCAAAATAAGAAAACAAACTAACTTCTAATAAACAGCCGAAAATACAAAATACAAGGCAAATCTGTATTGATGTGTAAATGATTTTCTAAATGAAGGCTAGAGTCAACTAAAATTAAAATTGCATACTCCCTTGTTCATAAAATGTAAAATGAATTTGAAATTAATTTTATTTAACATTGTTCATAGAAATTTTTTGAAACAGATATCAAATACATTTTATTTTTTTATTCCGTCGCTGTAATAATTTTGTGAATGTGTATTTTGGTTCTACCAAAAAAAAAAAGCTTTTTCTATGTCAAAACGAAAGCTTTAGAATATGTTTTATGAAAATCTAATTTTAAACGTAATTGTTTATAAACGAAACATAAAAACACTGGCTGTAAATTTCAGTGCGTATGAGTAATTTTTCTAATACGCATTTTTTTGTCTTAAATTTCCAGTGCTAATCAGTGTTTAAATAAAAAACTACACTACAAGTAGGTGTAGCAACGAAAAAACACGAAACAGTCTAGCAAAAAAATTTAAAAAAACTTGTAGCCGTTCATTTACTATTACTACCGCTACCGGCACATTTTGGTAGCAATAGTTGTAGTAATAGCAAAAAAAATAAAATAATTGGAGCAGCGTAGTAAATAATATTTTACTGCTCTAGCTAACTTCAAATTTTTGTAGCAGAAAAAGTAGTTTTATTTATTTATAATTTTTACTGCTACCTACTTTGGTAGTCACAGAAGGAGCAGATAACATAGTTTTTGAAGTAGCATTAGAATAACATTTCAGCAGCAATTTAATAACATTGAGTTAGTTTTAGAATAACATTTCAGCAGCAATTTAATAACATTGCAGCAGCATAAAATAACATTTAGGTAGCAGCAGAAGTAGTAAAATGGTAAAATCCAGCAAACTAAATGTGTATTTGAATACTTTTTTCAACAAAAAAATAAATCAATAAATATCTTGAAAAACTACTGCATGGTTGGATGAGTTTCCTTGGCTAAGAAACAAAGATGGATGAAGTTTCTGCGTGCTTGCGAAAAAAAACTTGCGAATCGTGTAAGTTATTTAAAAACGCATTCTAGTAAACGCAACAAGCAAAGTGTGAAATAGAAAACATGACATAAAAATAAAATTCTTCGGAAATAAGTTTAGAACTTTTATTGTTTGACTTTCAAAATTTAACAGAAATTGATAAGATTTTCTAAAATAGGAATAAAAAGTGTCTATATGGATATATGTACATTGTTTAATATATAAACATACAAGTTCATTCGATGAAAAATGTTTTGTATCACAAGTAAATATTGCTGCCAATATTTTAAAATTCGTATATTCTATTAATGTAAAATAATGATAATTAATATTGTAATAATAATTTGAAATTTATTTGCTGGTGGTTCAGCGATGTCTATATGCATTTCATTGTTGCTGTAACAAATCGTCAGTAGACTTCAACCACACATTTTGAAGTCTACTGACGGTTTGTTACAGCAACAATACAATGCATATAGACATCGCTGAACCACCAGCAAATAAATTTCAAATTAAAATAAACTTATGACAATAAGTCGAATAATAAATTTCTTAAATATTGTAATAATTTTCAAGTTATATTGATCTAAGCTGCATATAAGCCTAAGCAAAATAATAAGTAATAAATTTATTTATTTATTTATTGATATTGATATGATAGTGAAATAGTAGAAGGACTAGCTACTAAAGCCATCGGCTATAAATTTAGATTATTTAAAATTATTGAACTGTATTTTACTTAATATACATATCGCACTTTTGTAGCAACATCGGTATAACTACGATATGTAAATAATATAGCATAGTTGGAAAAACATGGCAATCACATAAAGCACGAACACGAATGTGTGAAACGAATTAAAGCAACGATTGCTTAGTCCTAATTTACACTCAGCAAGTCTTATTGCTAAGCTGATTAGTTTTTTAGGAAAGAGAGACGAGGGGAAAATAAACTTTTATGTTCCCCTCGTCTCTATCTCCTACAAACTAATCAGCTTAGCAATAAGACTTGCTTAGTGTAAATTAGAACTTATAAACAGCGCTGTCAACTTTTAAATTTCACACAGCAATAAAATAAAGAAAACGCTTATAAGTTCAATAAATAAAATCTTTTGTATTATGGTTTTATTTAAAGTTTTTCTTTTCTAAATTAATATTATATACCTATGAGTGTTCTTTCAAAAAATCATATTTTCACCAAATTTCAGTAATGAGAAAAAAGCTTAAGAGCGTTGTTTGGAACGTTTTTTAATATGTAAAATAATTAATTGCATTTCCTGTTTTGTTTTGTTCTTTTGTAATTATTATTAAACTACAAACTACAAGTAAGCCTTATACTACAATGACTCACAATGTAAATTTCAATTATTTTTTTTAGTAAATAAAAAAAAGCATTTAAAAGTGTGGTCATTTTTCACATTTGGTAACTTTTTCAAAAAATGTGATAAAATGTAATAGTATGTTTCACGGATGGAAATCATGGTACAATTGTACTTTTTATGGAACATTTTGACCTCGTTGGTACCGTGGTACTACCGCGAGTTACTTGGTACAATTTAAAAATGCCAATGTTTGGTAACATTAATTTTGCCTATGTTGTCTTTAATTTTATTGTGTGTGTTTTATTTAGAATAACCGGTCTCTAACAAGTTTAATTTAAGAATGAACCATTATGAATGTAATATATAATATTTTTCGATGTTATTTTTAATTTTTTATACTGAATTTTTATACACATTTTTGTTAAGTTTCTCTTTTTTATTGTTTACTTCTGAATTTTTACACATATTTTTACGTTTCCGCTCTTATTTATAAAATTGTACCGTCATGGTCCAAAAAGTATATTTTGTTTTGACAGTTGGTACAAAATGCAAGAAGTCATTTTCCTTCCCTGGTATGTTTAGACGGTACGTGCTTCGCTCTCTATTCATGCTTCACGCCCCAATCATGACCGAATCCACTTGCTTCGCCATACAAAATTATGAGAGCGAATCAAGTAGATTCAATATGAATCTACTTGCGAAGCACGTAAAATTGGTATCTTCTCTAACTTTTATCGCAGTTAATCGCCACTTTATCTGAACTAGCTATCAAAACAAAATAGGTATATGTGTATGTGTGTGTTTGTAAACAAATGAAAACAAACCAAAAAACATAGATGTGAGTTTAATATAAATAAATTTAATTAAGTTATGAATAATATAAAAAGGAAATATAAGAAGAAAATATAGAGATGCCTTCAAAAACAAGATTTCGCATAAGTCGAATTTATGTAAAGTATGTATGCTTATGTGTATGCATGTATATACGTGCGTATGATACGTATGTTTGTGTGAATATACATAAAAAAATGCCACGCGAACAGTGATGCCAACTTTTTCAGAGCAAAAAGCACTGTATGTTCATAAAAAAGCACTAAATGAAATAAGTACATATGTATGTATGTACATAAATATATTTTTATTTATTTTTTTATATATACCCTATAGGAACTCAAACCCATTTGTAAGTAACTTCAAACTGGTTTTTTAATAACCACAACTGGTTGATTAAGTGACTTTTTTCCTTGTCGCCGACTCACTATTTTAACATAGGCATGTCATAGGCGGTAGTCAATTGGCCATCTCTGCATGACTTTTAAATTGACTACTAACTACTTATTTTTCAACCAATTTGTAGTTAATTAATATTATATTAAAAAAGAGATACACATACATATGTATATTAATATTATATACATATATTATAATTATATACATATACATATGTATGTATCTATATATCCATATATATCTATGTAAATATATAAATACATGTATGTCTATATAAATATTTATTATTATTATTATATTCACTAAAAATAAAAAATTCGTACATACATAAATATATCCATACATACGAACCGGTCATAGAAAATATTATACATATTAAGTATTGAAATTATTTAGTTTTTTTTTCAACACAAACATTTGGCATTTGATTTCATGGCATGCTTCTTTTAATTTTTTTATTTTCTTTTCATTTACTTATTTTGCTTTTATTTCTTTCTTACGTGTGCTTCTATTCAATATGTTTGGTTGATATCTCCATGATATTTAAACCAATTTATAGTCACTTGCAAAATAATTAATTTATAAGTTAGTGTTTTTCCTCAACTGATTATTTTATTTACTTCAGGGTATCTATTTATTTTCAATACAGAGAAAGCCCACATTGCTAATTATAAATGTATTGAATTAGTAAAAATTAAAAATTTAAGTTAACTACAATTTTAAATTTACTACATTCCATAGGTTTTTGATATACTTTATCGAGCCATATCGATTTTGTTTATAAGTAGAATATGGAAGACACTCCAATTATGGTGTATCATTTTAATAAAAGATGATCAACGAGAATTATACTCCTCGTTTCAAGAAATGCAGTTTCATCTTTTTCCTCTGGACATAAAACTGTTTTAATAAAACAATTAGATATTTAGGTGTTTCGTCTGAATTAATTTTTTCATGAACATGGTTCAGTATGTTACATTCTGAACAACATAAGTAAAGACTATAAATATATAAAGATGTTCTACGTCCATACATTGTACTGCCAGTGCTTAATTTGCTGGTGGATTTACTACTAAATCCATTTGTTTCAAAGAGAGTAATTTATTTTCTCAGAGCACTTATTATTCTCATTTCTTCGCTATTCATCTGCATACGCATGCATGTGTGTGTGCCTTTGCATGCGTAAGTATGAATGGATGTGTGTATTTAACCTAAAGCAAAGAAAAAATTTACACAAACAAAAGGAACTTGTGTTTTCGCACATATGCATATGTGTATGGACATAAGCTACATAAAATTTAATGTTACCGATTGTCTATTTATAGGGCAAAAATATGTATTTTATTGTTGTACTTTTGCAAATACATGGATTCGCACCGAATATAAATTTACTTATTTAATTTAAATATAAGTCCAAACGAAAAACATTTTGCAAAATGCTCCTAAAGATAAATAGAGGGACAAATGCGCGTTGGGAAGAGCATGAGATAAGCTTTTCTCAAAGTATATTTTAAAGATCAACCTCCACATACTTGTTCTTAAGAAATATATTGAAATTGAACCTTCAGAGTCCTTCATCCTTTAGTGGATGGAGTAGCATTAAAAATTTGCAGCCAGGTAACAATTCATGTATATACAATGCGCTCACAGAAACTGTGAAAAAGATGCAACCTTTTGAAAAAGAATGCATTTCAATTTTTGATGAAGTATCTATAAGAAAAAAATTTACTTATAATAAATGTGCAGATGTTATAGATGGAGTTGTCGATTTAGGATATGAACGAGTGAATCAAATAGGGTCTCAAGTTTGCGTTTTTATGATAAGAGGAGTTGTAAAAAGTTGGAAGTTCGTTTTAAACTATTTTGTTACTTCCAGTTCAATAAAAGGTGATGTACTAAAAAAACTTGTGGAGTCAAACTTTGACATTTTAAGAGAAATGGGATTAAATGTGCGTGGGCTTACGTGTGATCAAGGACCCAATAATAGAAAATGCTATGATATGCTAGGCGGATCTTGTGAAAAACCTTATTTTATTTATAAAAATGCAAAAATTTACCTGATGTACGACGTACCCCATATTTTCAAATCCATAACAAATGCTTTCATCAAAGCCGATTTTAAAACACTGCATGGCGTAGCGCGATTCGACGTTGTTAGAGAAATATTCGAGTTGGAGTATGGAAAAGTAACCAAAATGACAAAATTAACAACGGTGCACATAAACCCAAATAATTTTCAGAAGATGCGTGTTGGCCTAGCTGTCCAAACTTTAAGCAATTCAGTTGCTGCTGCAATCCAATCTGTAAATGAAAATCGCCAGTTTATACGAAGTTCCGCAACAATAGCCACTTCAACGTGCTCTTTTATAAAAAAAACTCGATAGCTATTTTGATTGCTTAAACAGCATGTATTTTAACGATGCAAAGCCCCTGAAGCGTGGCCTGAAGCCGAAAAGCACAACTTGGTAATTACTCGAAGAGCTAATTACCTATATGAAACAGGTTGAATACGCAGGAAATAAAATATTTTCAATTGATGGCCTAATTCAAACTACGAGAGCTATTTTATCGTTATCGTGAATTGTTTGCGGAAAACTCAAATTAGATATGCATTTTAACGAGCCATTTTAATCAAGATCCATTGGAAAACTTGTTTTCATATATACCTACGTCCCAAGGGCGGACACTGCAAAAATCCTTCGGTCTATGAATTAAATGTCGCAGTAGCTAAACTGCTATCTCTTAAAATAACGCAATTTAGTACCTCTTCAAATTGTGCAAACGACGATGCGATATTTTTACCTATTGAGTTCCAAACAATTTTAGAAGATACTCAAAGAAGTCGAAGTACAGCAGAAAGTAGTCGCACACCTGACGTTAATGTAACAAACATATTCGATGAAAATGAAGATTATTTTAATGAAGATGCAGATTGTTTTAACTCTAATAATGTTCCAATAGAGTTAACATCAAGCCGATATTTTGTTGGTTATATATGTAGCTCAACGAATTACTTGCGCTAAATGTCGTGTGGATATAATTAAACCAGCACAAGTTTTGTAATATCCTTCAGAAATGTTTGTTCACGCTAAATGATAAAGAAACAGATAATACAGTGGAATCTCCCTTAACGGACACTTCCTATAGGCGGACACCCCCTGTAGACGGACACTTTTGACAGGTCCCAGCAGTGCTCCATTTAAATGTTTAGTTTTCTCTTGACCGGACAGTTCCCTTGTACGGACACATTTCAATGGTCCCTTCAGTGTCCGCTCAATAGAGATTCCACTGTAATTGAAATATATAATTGATATACATATAATTGAAATTTCTAAATAAAATAATTATAGTTCGGTGCGAATCAACTTATTTTTAATTTTACAACAATAAAACACGTATTTTTACCCTACAATAACACAATCGGTCGCATTTGATTTTCATGATTTATTTGCACATGAATGTATCAAAACAAGAAACTTCTTTTAGTTATTTCATATTTTTGCTCCTACTTGACTGCGCTTTAAACAAGAAATATAACACACACACAACTAAATTTCTCTATAAGCTTCAATTATGTGTGTGCATACATTGTATGCCATACAACATTACTACATACATATTTATATAAGTGTGAATGCTCAAAAATTTTGTGCTCTCTTTGTGGTTTCGTTCAAATAACAAACAATTTATTTTTCCCTTGTTACTTCCCCCACAGCATCTATAAACACAAAAAATTTTAGTTTTCATTTAATGTTCTACGTGGAACATCTTTATATATTTATAGTCTTTGACATAAGCCTTTTCTTTTTGGACCGTATTTTATATGAATGAAACAATTTGATTTATAAAATTATTGTATTTCTAACTTACTTTTAAAATAGTTATTAGCGCTAAAAGTTATTTCTACCTCAACATTTGAATATTATAATGTTAATAGTTCTAGAGCAAATATTGACAGTATTAGAATTAGATTTTGATCACTTGAATTTCTAGAATTATGAACTTCAATCCAAAATTTATCAGTTCTGAGCAAATTTTCCCATTTATTTAACCTTAAATTTCTAATACTTATTTCTATTTCTTCAATTTCACCATCCACTCAGATAGTACGAAAAGCACTAAATTGGCACGCTGCATACGAAGCACTTATGCGTAGTCTAAACAGCATGATTCATAAACATGATTCAGAGAGCGAAGCAGGTGATTCAACTTGTCGTCTAAACATAGCATAATGTAATAATTTTTTGGTTGTGGCAGCACTGATCACATACATACATACACATTTGTGGTTTCTAGTTTTGCTGATGATTTTGATTTTTGACTACTTTTGTCGCTACCTCAATGTTATTTTGTGCTGCTGAAATGTTATTAAATTGCTGCTGAAATGTTATTCTAAAACTACCTCGATGTTATTAACATACTACCTCAAAATTTTCTAGTCATAAAAAACAAAACTCCAAATGTAGTAGTAGTTATAAAACAAAAACCTCAATCAAACGAATAGAAAACTATTTAGTTTTTTAAGCTGCTAGGTACTTCATTTTCGTTTTTACTGCTGCTACTTAATTTTTAGTTTTTATTTTTATCATGTAGCAGTAGTATTAAAAAAGGTAATGCTACGAAGCAAGACAACTGCTCCTGGTACCGCTATTTGTAATTGTTTGGAGTACTGGTTTTAGCAATAGTAAAAAAAAATTCAGTTAATGTAGTTTTTTAAACACTTGTTTCTAGTTATGCTAATGATTTTGCTTTTTGACTACTTTTGCTGTTACCTCAATGTTATTATATTGCTGCTGAAATGTTATTAAATTGCTGCTGAAATGTTATTCTAAAACTACCTCCATGTTATTAACATACTATCTCAAAACTTTCTAGTCATAAAAAATAAAACTCCAAATGTATTAGTAGTTATAAAACAAAAACCTCAGTCAAACAAATAGAAAACTATTTAGTTTTTTAAGCTGCTGCTTCATTTTCGTTTTTACTGCTGGTACTTAATTTTTACTTTTTATTTTTATCATGTAGCAGTAGTTTTAAAAAAGGTAATGCTACGAAGCAAGACAACTGCTCTTGGTACCGCTATTTGTAATTGTTTGGAGTAGTAGTTTTAGCAATAGTAAAAAAAAATTCAGTTAATGTAGTTTTTTAAACACTTGTTTCTAGTTATGCTAATGATTTTGCTTTTTGACTACTTTTGCTGTTACCTCAATGTTATTATATTGCTGCTGAAATGTTATTAAATTGCTGCTGAAATGTTATTCTAAAACTACCTCGATGTTATTAACATACTACCTCAAAACTTTCTAGTCATAAAAAACAAAACTCCAAATGTAGTAGTAGTTATAAAACAAAAACCTCAATCAAACGAATAGAAAACTATTTAGTTTTTTAAGCTGCTAGGTACTTCATTTTCGTTTTTACTGCTGCTACTTAATTTTTAGTTTTTATTTTTATCATGTAGCAGTAGTATTAAAAAAGGTAATGCTACGAAGCAAGACAACTGCTCCTGGTACCGCTACTTGTAATTGTTTGGAGTACTAGTTTTAGCAATAGTAAAAAAAAATTCAGTTAATGTAGTTTTTTAAACACTTGTTTCTAGTTATGCTAATGATTTTGCTTTTTGACTACTTTTGCTGTTACCTCAATGTTATTATATTGCTGCTGAAATGTTATTAAATTGCTGCTGAAATGTTATTCTAAAACTACCTCGATGTTATTAACATACTACCTCAAAATTTTCTAGTCATAAAAAACAAAACTCCAAATGTAGTAGTAGTTATAAAACAAAAACCTCAATGAAACGAATAGAAAACTATTTAGTTTTTTAAGCTGCTAGGTACTTCATTTTCGTTTTTACTGCTGGTACTTAATTTTTACTTTTTATTTTTATCATGTAGCAGTAGTTTTAAAAAAGGTAATGCTACGAAGCAAGACAACTGCTCCTGGTACCGCTACTTGTAATTGTTTGGAGTACTGGTTTTAGCAATAGTAAAAAATATTCAGTTAATGTAGTGTTTTAAACACATGGGACAGAAGTTAAGCGAAAATCGAATTATGCTATAAACAACGAACTTCGAAAAGTATGAATAAAAACAAACAATTCAATATAATTTCCAGAATTTTGTGTTTTAAAACAAATTTTTAGGTACAAAGCAAATACTTTTTTAGGGTTCCGTACACCAAAGGTGAAAAAGATATTTCTCTACGCTGTCCGTCCGTTTGTCACAGGGTATTTTCTCGAAAACCGTAAGAGCTACGGACACAAATTTGGACACAGTCTGTAGACCTTTGGCCGCTACAACAACAAATACATGAGAGTTAAAAACAAAAGGGTGTTCCAAAACAAGCAACAAAAAATTTTAAAATCCCATATAATATACATTTAATTGTATGTATGTGTATACACTTGAAATTTGTAAGATTAATGTATTTTTATACAGACTACAACAATTAACACTAAAATTTAAAAAAATTTGAATTAAAGGGTGTTCCATCAGTTAATGCAAATTTTACTATGTAATTTTGACAACTTGCAGTATCTTGGTAACCGTAAGAGCAAAACTCTTGAAATTCTCAAAAACGGTAAACCTAAAAAATCAAAAAATTATACAAACGCTAACCCGAAAAAAACCCAAAAACAGAAAAAAAGATCGCCAAAAAAATCGCCAAAATGAAAAAAAAATCGTCAAAATAAAACAAAAACCCAAAAACAGAAAAAAAATCGCCAACATGAAAAAATCGCCAAATTGAAAAAAAAAAACCCAGAAAAAAAATCGTTTAAACTGAAAAAAACTTCAAAAGAGCAAAAAAGCCACATTAAAAAACAAGCTCAAAATCGAATGTACGGAACTTTCCGTGTGCGAGTCAAATTCGCACTTTACTGAATTTATTTATTCATACTATCCCTTGTAGGCAAGAATTCGTAGCGTAAATTCGTCGAATAGGACACAATTCGGGGGAGCAGAACAGTTGTTTATGTAATTTTTAATTACTTGGTATTTATATTTGTTCTTTATTTATTTATTTATTAATATTGTTATTAGATATACATAGTTAAATGCAATAACAATATAAGAGGGGTAGAATCAGTAGTAGCTACTAAGATCATCGGCTAGAAATTTATTTAAATAAATAAAATATATGTATGTAGGAGAAAAATGAAACAAAAAATTATGGGCCTTGTACAACTTATTAAAATTATAAACATCATGGACGATATCATGATAATTAGAAGCTTTTATTTTTGTACGACAGCGGTTAAAAATATGGTTTGTAAGGCCTGTAAGCATTGCTGGAAATGTCTTCGGCTTTTATAGAATAGGGTTTGCTCTTGATTAAAAGAAAATTTTCAAAATACAAAAAAAATCACTTACAAAGCGATGCGAACCTTATCCTGATCAAATCATAAATATAGAAACAAATGAAGTTCGAACAATAATAATTAAAATTAACTACAATTAATAGTCATGGGCCAGTAGAACAAAAAATAAGCAAATTAACCAACATGTGCTTAATTTATAAATAACAAACGACAATGGCAAGAGTGTTGTAAATTTAAAGATGGTAAAATTGAGCTTGCATTACAAAAAAGCTTTCAGGAAATTGAAATAAGATGAATCAAAACAATTTATTCTATTTGCAATGATGGCTGAGTATATAAAGCAGAACTATACATCAACTGACACCACAAACACTGGACCAAACACAAAAGAACGCTGATGATGAAGATTTAGTGGCCTTCTAAAACAGCTGGTTGTTCCGTTCAACTATGTGTTAGTCAGAATATTTAGAACTAACTTTGGTGTTATTTGTTCATTAATAATTATCACATGTAATTTGATTTACAAAGCGATACGAACTTTAGCCTGTTCAAATCATAAATATAAAAATAGAAGTTGCTTGTAAGTACAAAACAAAAACAAAATAGAAAGCCTCTTTGTTATTTTGGCCAGTATTTAGGTTTAAGTTGATTTCCTTTTAAGCTAATTGGGCCTAATATTTCAATGCAAATAAAAATCCATTTATTTACAGTTTTTCCCGACGTTTCGTAGATTTTTTGTCTACTTTTTCAAGGGATCGTCTATTTAAATAATAAAAACAATTATAAAAAACAATTTTGCTTTGAGTCATTTTAACTTACAATTCATGGAATAATTAATTACATAGGTACATATACATATTTTACATATTGAATAACAATACTCAACATTAAAACATATATAAACAAATATAAAATTTTTTAAACACAACTTAACTTAATTGTATGTGTTCTGGCTTTCACATCGTTTTCACATTTTTTCTTGTGAAATCGGATGTTAAAGCACATCCTACGCCTGTTTAGGTTGAAATTTAGAAAATAAAAATTAATAGAATGTGTTCTTGCATCCGATTTTAGATGAAAACGATTTTTTAATGGACGATTTCAAATTTTTAGCTTTTTTCGTTTTCACTTTTGACAAAAAAACTCGTATTCATTTCACAAGACTATTAACAAGTGAAAAGAATATGAATTTTTTTGCCATAAGTGAAAACGAAAAAAGCTAAAAATTTGAAATCGTCCATTTAAAAATCCTTTTCATCTAAAATCGGATGCAAGAACACATTCTATTAATTTTTATTTTCTAAATTTCAACCTAAACAGGCGTAGGATGTGCTTTAACATCCGATTTCACAAGAAAAAATGTGAAAACGATGTGAAAGCCAGAACACATACAATCAAGTTAAGTTGTGTTTAAAAAATTTTATATTTGTTTATATATGTTTTAATGTTGAGTATTGCTTTAACATCCGGTTTCACAAGAAAAAATGTGAAAACGATGTGAAGCCAGAACACATACAAATATCACAGATCTGTTTTGTTTAAAGCTACTTTGTAGTTTGTGTTTATGTTTGCTGTATCTTCTTTTAGATTCAATGTTTTGTTTATTTTTTGCTATATTCTTAATGTTTCAATAGTGTATCTTTTTCTTTCCATTTTTTCTATATCCAAAATTTTAACTCCTTCGAAGTCAGCTGAGTGTCCAGTTTGTAATACATGTTGTGCTAGTGCTGTTGTTTCCTTCTTTTTTACTATGTCCATTTTGTGTTCTGCCATTCTTGTATCTAAAATTCTCTTTGTTGTGCCAATGTACAAAGAAACGAAGAGATTCTTGAAAATCCATGATGAAATTTTAGTTACACAGGCGGATAAAGGAAATAAAACGGTTATGATGTACAAAAAAGAATATAGTGACAAAATGGAAAAATTATTAAACGATAAGGAAACGTACAAAGTAATAAGATCAGATCCTACAGAAAAGTTAAAAAAAGACAATAATAACATAGTATCAGAGATGTATAAAAGTGGTTTTATAGATAAATGGCAAAAACGAAAATTAACTTCTCCAGCAGCAACAGCCCCAAGAATCTATGGACTACCCAAAATTCTTAAAAAAAGAGACATTCCCCTTAGACCAATAGTATCTTCAGTGAAAGTTCCATGTTATGAACTATCGAAATACATAGGCAATATTCTAAAACAAACAATTTCAATAGATTATAATTTGAAAAATTCCACACAGCTAAAAAGCCAGCTTATGAACAAAACACTCGATGAAGGTGAAATATTAATTTCTTTTGATGTCATATCACTTTTTACCAATATTCCTGTTCACCTAGCTATTCAAAATATTATGAAAAAATGGACCACCATTCAAACACTGACAAGGCTACCTCGCTCGAAATTTCTTAAAATTTTACAATTTTGCCTCAAAGGCAATAATTATTTTGTCTATAAAGACAAAATATATAATCAAATTTATGGAATGCCTATGGGAAATCCTCTCTCCCCAACCATAGCAGATATTGTACTTGACAACTTACTAGACGATGCACTTCATGAATTAAGGGAACATGGAATACACATTAAATATATTGCTAAATATGTAGATGACATATTAGCAATCATTAAAGAAAAAGACAAAAATACTCTTTTATCAGTTTTAAATAAATACCATCCAAAAATCAAATTTACAATAGAAACGGAAACCGATAACAAAATTTCATATCTAGATGTCATGCTACATAGATCGAAAAACAAAATAAGTTTTGACTGGTATGCAAAAGAAATGTCGTCTGGTAGAATAATGAATTTTTACACAACACAGCCAAAAAGTCAAATAATTAACACCGCAAAAAGTTTTATAAAAATAGTGCTTAGTATCAGCGACAGACAATTTCACAGCAAAAACATTAAAATTATATTCCAAATTTTAAAGAAAAACAGTTTTCCTACAAACTTGATAAACTTACTTATTGAAAGCATAAAACAACAACTTAAAAATAACTCATAACAAACAAATACCTCACCAAAAGATGACAAAAAATTTTTCAGTGTATCATATGTCCCCAACCTTACTGACAACAATAACATAAGAAAAACAATAAAAATAACAAATGCTTGTTTTGCTTATAAACCAAACAGAACTTTAAACTCAATATTTACAAAAACAAAACGCGGGTTGAGAAAAATAAACAAAACAATGTCATATACGAAATACAATGTAAAGGGAAAAACGACGAAAACTGTGACCTAATATAAATTGGCACAACAAAGAGAAGTTTAGATACAAGAATGGGAGAACACAAAATGGACATAGTAAAAAAGAAGGAAACAACAGCACTAGCACAACATGTATTACAAACTGGACACTCAGCTGACTTCGAAGGAGTTAAAATTTTGCATATAGAAAAAATGGAAAGAAAAAGATACACTATTGAAACATTAAGAATACAGCAAAAAATAAACAAAACAATGAATCTAAAAGAAGATACAGCAAACATAAACACAAACTACAAAGTAGCTTTAAACAAAACAGATCTGTGATATTAAGTTAAGTTGTGTTTAAAAAATTTTATATTTGTTTTAATGTTGAGTATTGTTATTCAATATGTAAAATATGTATATGTACCTATGTAATTAATTATTCCATGAATTGTAAGTTAAAATGACTCAAAGCAAAATTGTTTTTTATAATTGTTTTTATTATTTAAATAGACGATCCCTTGAAAAAGTAGACAAAAAATCTACGAAACGTCGGGAAAAACTGTAAATAAATGGATTTTTATTTGCATTGAAATATTAGGCCCAAACACTTTTTAACCACTTTTATTCTAAGAATTAAAAAAAACATTTACATAGTGCATATCTACAGAAAAATACCTTTTAAGCTATATTTGTTTATCAATATTGGTGGACGACAAGGTACTTAAAAGTGTACAACAAAAATATTTGTGCAGTATTTGTATATAAAATGTATGCATATACATATGTATACAATTGGATGAATATACATATATTGTCATATATATATATGTCCATATCAGAGAATGGACATATGTATGTATTGTTTTAAGTACTCTTTGAGTATTGACCGTCAAACAAATATGAACGCGTGCTGCTAAAAATGACACCAACTAAAATTTATAGGATGTGTGAGCTACAATCACACGCATATATGTATATAAAAACAATCTGACTATTAATCGACTACACATGCGTGTATACAGGGCTATTTTATTTACAGTATGTTTTCAAACAGCCACACAAACACCCACACACTTTCCATTCCATTTTATACACACAAATGATTGTATATAGTGGGAAATGGTGAAAAAATATCGCGAGTATCAGCGTTTTTTTTACCGCTTAAACAGCCATAGCCTTTATACTCAGATTGATATATGAGAAAGATTCAATGCCGTTTTATTTTTAGTTATAGCGTATTTTAGCTATCCCCATAAACGAAGTAGAGATGCTCTTGTATGTTGGAATTGTCTTTAATCATATGTAGGTGCTTGAGAGAAAATATGTGAGCGTACAAATTGTTTACTCTACAATTAGGATTATGCGCAGTTACTAAAATTAAAACCATTTACTTATGTATATTATTTTGGAGGAGAAAGAATTGGTATGAGATGTCCAGCTTATCTTATAAATAACACTGTCCATAAGGGTTAAGATGTATATAAAATATCGAAGAAGTTGCTTTAAGTAAGAATTAAAAATCTGTATTTTATAAACAAACAAGTCATTTTAACTAAACAATGATATGTTATGTAAAGTTCGCAGCCCTACCATTAGAGATATTTGATATGTAATCGGTATAACTTTAAATAATTTTGAGTTCTCAGTTGATGAATAAATACTTTTTAATGAATTCTTGTGCTATTATGAGTTTCTGTCATACTTACAATAGGAGTAGGCTTATATTCAGAGTATGGATATTTTGGTTGACAAAATAAATATGCGCATGATTCTCAGAGTATTTATTCATCATACGCCCCTGTGTGTATTTGTGTGTAAGCTGAAATAGCAAATGTGATTTGCTTTGAAAACCTTCATCAGATAATAACGAGGTAAAATTTAGAATAAATATAATATTTAAGGAACATATATTATTCCTCAAATATTTCCGTAAAATTTTGCAAACAAACATCGTTAATGAACGGTATTTTGTAATTTTCAAAATTTATTTCTAGTAAATATTTGGTTAGAACATTTTTTTAGCACAGTCGAGAATTAATAAATCGCAGTTTCTATCCATGTCATGCAATTAGTTGAACATCGTTGAAATTTTAGCATTTTCTCCATTCAGTTGTTTGGAAACACTGATGCTTGAACTGTGCGCAAATAAAATACTACAGCGTACACTCACGTGTAGCCGAATAAATACTAATTTTATATTAACTTGTATGATTGTACCTGATACAGTGTATAAATTTTAATTATAAGTAGGGTTTTATCCTGCGCAATTTAAGGAATGTATGTACGTATGAGCATGGTTTTTATTTTTAACTATACGCATTAATAGTTAATTGGCGGCCAGCACTCAGAGTACTTAGTCTTAGTTTTTTCATTCTCTGGTGCAAACATTTTAAATCCTAATGTAACATCAGAGCTTCATTGACAGTAGAGGCGCTGTACAAAAAAAGCAGAGTTATAAAAGAATGAAGCATTCCTCGCTTCGTTCACTACCTGTCTTCTCTATACCTTTCTATACTTGTAACGAACTCATTCAGTAGCTCGTTTTTGACACAAACCAATAACCTAACCCACGTAATTTAAAAAACGAGCTACTGGAAGAGTTCGATACAAATATATCCCTTTCCTAAAGAAGGTAACACCATTAGTACTATTAAAGGCCGTTTCACACTATAATACAAGTATTAATACTTTTGACGAAAACGCATCCCTAATCTAATTTCTGTTTAAAAAATTTCAAAAGACAATAACAACTCAACATGTCAGAGTTGCATTTTCCACAAAAGTATTAATACTTGTATTATAGTGTGAAACGGCCTTAAGTAGCAGGCATTCATTGCATGAGCAGTGTGACCAGATCTAAAAATTTTTGCAGCTAAATTGACTAATTGAAAAAAGCTAAAAATTGCTAAAAAAAATAATAAAAGTGCTAAAATTGAATACATTCCTCTTTTTAATCACATTGTTTCATTTAAAGTGCTTATTTTTTATTTGTTCTTTTATTGCCTTACAAATTTGTATTTACTTTGAATAAACCAAAATTTTTTAAAATTCTTGAACTTAAATGGCATTATGTATAATGAAAATCTGCCATAATGTTAGCATTGTCAAAATTTAATAAGGTCCAAATGAGTCTTACCATACGATTTCATTATGAGTTATGAAGGAACTCGTTTTTCATTGTACATACTGTGATAATAAAAATCATTAAATGCAAAGCAAAAATATTAATTCACAGTTGGTTTTTCGAAAACAAGCATTTTTTAACTTGTAATGCGTTGATAAGCAACGTTTAAAAATTACTTTTTATAAAATAATCTAAAGCTTTCAGTTAATTTAATTATTATTTTTCGAACTGTATTTGTTTCTATATTCTTATGAATTGAATAGGCTAATGTTCGTAACGCTTTTTAAGCCAAATTACATGTGATAATTATTAATGAACAAATAACATCAAAGTTTCGTCCATTTCATTTTTACGTAAAAGGACCTTGGGTTGTTTCCAAAACGTATCCATACAAAGTATGAATACTTTTTGGATGCGGTATTTATATCGTGTATTCAAACATACAAAGTTGCAAGACATTGTGACCATGAGCACAAACTTTGAAAACTGATGGGCTGATTGCTTGCTGCGGCGCACAGTGTCGTGAGTTCATAGAACGAGCGGCCAAAAATAGAAGGACTTATAAAAAAAAATGAAATTTGGCACATATATTTTAATTGGTAAAATATAATCACACATAAAATTTGGCCATTTAAAATCCAAAGATTCGTGTCCTTCCCATATATCCTGAAATAAAAAATTATCATAATAGTGAGAAAAATAATTGTAACTCCATGAAATTGTGTAAAGACATCAATTTTAACACATTTAATGGTTCGTAAAAATTTCGTTCAATTCAGAAAAAAAAAGTAAAAAGCAGCAAAACAAATTGTCTTCACTTATAGTGAGTTAAATGTTTAACTAGACACAATATATAATATAAATCACATCTACAATTTGGTCATTTAAATTTCAATTACTAGAATCAACATGAAAATTATTCAAAGTTATAAGAACGTAAATTGTTTTCGTTTGTTACTTTTAAGCTGTTTTAAACGTTTTGAAGTAAATGTGGTTGTTATTTTGAAAATATCGCTAAATTAAATAGCAAATGTTCGTGTACAATTTATACACACATATTTAATAAAAATTATGTACTTTGTATATTGTTACAATATTAATATGAAAAAGTAAATGGATTTTAAATATTTGTTTAGTAGATACTTACATCATTACTCGTATTAAAAATACATCATCAAATGGGTTACTAGTGGAAATTACTAATATATCGAAAATTTTATAAATACCCAGGTAGAAATTGCCAACCGTACAAAAATTTTAGCACTGGGAAAGCACTTTTACTCAAGAAACCCAAACGGTTTGCCAACGTTACGGTTTACAATCTGAAAAATTATTTGCCAATGCTTTTTAATAAATTTTTATTTTTTATTTCTTTTCGTTTTTACTTAATTTTGGCATTTGGTAAGAATACACTTAACATCTACCATGCTTACCTCTATTTAAATTGTTTTCTGGTCTAAATCTTTAATGTATGTTCTGTATTCCACGTGAAATTAAAAGCTGTGATATTGCCATAGAATTCTTGTTATAAATACATATTTCCAACAATTCTATGGCAATTCCACACCTTTTAATTTCACGTGGAACACAGAACATACCCGATAATCATCCTACATCCCTGGATGAGTGGATACGTAAAAAATCAAGAGTTTCGTTAAATTTGTTGCCTTTTAAGTAAATATTATCACATTTGTATACAGAAAGTTTGCTACTAAAAATTTCTGATATAAAAAGAAAATAGTGTTTTCGCTTCAACTGTGTCTATAATTTTTCCCAGTGAATATTTTCTATTTTTAACACGAGGAAATACTAATTTATTTATTTAATTAAATTAAACCGAACCCTTATAGGTCATATATGGTTAATAGTTTAACAACTAGTAATGTGCAAAATTAACTAATTAGTAAAAATTCATTATAAGATCTCAAATAGTGGAGTCTACATACATATGATGCAAAAATACAATATGATGCAAAAATACAATTAACAAACTAGTATAACAAGTAACATTATAATTGTGATGAAAGGAACATACGAAAAATGCGCTTAGCTTTAAGTAATGAAAAGGAAAATACCTTGAGGTTGTTGGGAAGGATATTCCAGATGCGTGCAATCCTGACGACAAAGGTGGCTCATAAGAAGCATTAAATATTCTATCAATAATAATTTGCGGGGATCGAGTTGAGTGCGAAAAATTAAAACTATTAAATAAGTATCCAGGTTGTCTTAGGAAAATAATCTTATAAAAACTCAAAATTAGTCTCAACTTAATATAGATAACAAAGGATATGCCAAGAAATCGCTCAACATGAGAGGAGACATGATCTCGTATTCTTAAGTTAAGGACATATCTGACAATTATATTAACAATTTTATTGACTTCTTTTAAAGTTGTGAGTTTAGTAGATGAGTAAACTTCAATGCCATAGTTGATAATTGAGAGAAGTAACGATTTCGCGAGCAAAATTTTGATACCAGTTTGAAGATAGCAGCCAAGGCTGTACAGTCTTCGTAATATAAAGCATACCTTAGATTTTATACCGTTAATATGTTTCACAAAATTAAATTTGTCATCTAAAATAATGCCCAAGCAACGCATACTATCATCTAATTCAATGACGGTACCGCTCATATTAAGTTTAAGTAGAGATTTATTTAGAATGCCAAAACTCATAGCTTTGGTTTTGTTAGCATTGACTTGTAAAAAATTACTTCTCATCCAAGAGTCGGTAATACTTAAAGTATAATTAACTCGCTTGTTCAAAGAGTAGAGAAATTGCTTTTCGCCTAGGGTGGCGTTGGCTGAAGTAGTTAGCACGTTGACTACAAAACCGAAGGTCCTGGGTTCAATCCCTGTATCCGACAGTCATTAAATAACAACACCACGCATTTTTCTGATGTGCATTACTGTCCCTTTGTGTCAGTTGTTGTAGGAAAGTTCAAGTGATGAAGGCATAGTCATCCTAATGTAACATCAGAGCGCCCTCCTTCGTTGAGTAGCAAAATCATCGGCGAAGTAAAAGAATCAATAAAATGGCTACAAGACACAGCTTCAAAAAATTAATACGCCCCATTTAACATCAGAGGGGCGCTGCAACACTGCACTATTAAAAACGTACGAAAAGCAGAGTTGTAAAAGAATGAAGCTTTCCTCTATATCTTCTTTCACCACCTGTCTTCTCTCTCACTATCCCTTTCCTAAAGAAGGTAACACCTAGTATTAGCAGTAGGCATTAATTGCCTGAGTGTTACTTCTCTTTTAAAAAAAAAAAAAAAAAAGGTATATTATTTGAGAAACTGTTAGTATGGAAAATTTGCAATTTCCTTTGAATTTACTCTATTGGATTTGTAGTTGATTTAACAATTGACTTTAAATACCCCAAACTATTTTCAAAGTATAAACTGAAAATTGTGATAAGGGAGCTCCTAATTACATCATCTAGTATATGGATTAGATTATGTATATTCATAGTTTGCGAATTAGGGCCCTAATATCGGGGCATAAGTTCAACAAATGATTTTAACAGTTCTTGAACGAATTTTGATTTTAATGTGGCTAGCTTGCTTGACGACAAAATACGACAAGTTAATAAAATTAAAAAATGTTTGTACATTTCAACATCTAATACATTTCTTAAAGTAATTAAAGCACCAGCAATATAACAAGAAGAAACGGAATTGTGTAGCATTCAAGTATGCTTAATTCATTAAATCGTATGATTTTCTTTGAAACTCAAAAGGTACATTTTTAGATACCATTAGTAGGTTTTGTTGAAGCGCTGACACATTTTCTTGTAAAATATAAGAGAATAAATTCCTTGCAATTAGCTTTTGAAGTAATTGTTTGAAGTGTTGGGAATATATTACACTTAACAAAAAATGATATTGGGAAAGCACTTAAATTGTGGTTTTCATAGTGTTTAGCCAACGACGTAAAAAATAGTTGGCCAACCCCATCATGAGGTTATCATTTGTGTGTTGGCACAACACTCCAAAAGTAGAACTTGAGATGTTTTGCCAACGTTTGAACAACCTTAGGAAACGCTTTGCCAACGTTAACCCAATTGTATTTTTCTGCGTGGGTATTGTTACAAAAAATTTTTAGAAAATGCTAAATAATGCTAAAGAAAACTCTAACTGCTAAATCGAAAATTTTGCAGCTAAATCTACAAAAAATTATAAATTTACATGCAAAAATGTTCAAATGGTTACATTGTGCATGAGTGTTACTTCTCTTTAAAAAAAAATAAATAAATATCGCTCATTTATTCAAACAAAGCCATAGCTCAAAAAATTGCATTTTTGAGTTAGTGAGGCTGAATTAATTCTTATATTGTTCTTCATATTGTGTAAAAAGTTCATACAAATATCTTGTAAGTTCAACTCTTGGGAGCAAAATAAAATTTTCGTTTTCCATTAAGTTGTATGTAAATTAAACTAGTTTTATGGTAGTTTTTTGAGTTATGACAATGTTTTAGTAAATGAACGATATGGGTCATAAATTATGAAAGCTGGCTAAGTCATATGTTTCTTTGGGCCAGATATTTAGTAGATTACATTTGAACAAATCAAAAAATATTTTTATATTATGCAATTGTGGAGGTAATCACACCGCTAACTACAGAGGTTGTCCTGTGTACTCTTTTGTAAAGAAGACTATGGTGCAAAAACCTAAATTAGCGCCAGCTCAATCAGCAAACGTTTACTCTGCCACTTTTCAGCAAATGAGCCAACCAGTTACTTCCCGTGTATCGTATGCAGATGCTGCTTAGGCTAGTTCTATTCCGACACAAAATGTTTCACCGCAAAATAATTCTACAAATACAAACTCAAACTTTAATTATAATCGCCTTGAAGCCACTATTGAAAATCTTGTGCAAACTATAAACAATTTTACAACAAATATGACTAGCATGATGCAAGAAATGTTGCGAATGCAGAACACTCTGCTTCAAGCAATACCTAATAAGCCATGAACACGTTAACAATATGTTTCTGGAACGCAAACGGCATTCGCCAACATAAAAATGAACTTGAGCACTTCCTCACGGAGAAAAATATTGATATAATGTTAGTATCTGAGACTCATTTGACTTCGAGAAGTCTTTTTAAAATTTATGGCTACACTATATATGATACAAAGGACTTAAAGGAAGAGCTTGCGGTGGATCAGCAATTCTAATAAAGTCAAGACTCAAGCACTATGTTCTTGATAACATTTGTGAAGAATACCTACAAGCAACAAATATTGGCATTGAAAGTTTTTGTTCAAATTTCGTTATATCATCAATTTACTCCCCTCCCCGATTTTCAATCACTGAGAATCAATATGAGGATTTATACAAATCTCTTGGACCTTGTTTTGTAGCAGCTGGAGACTAGAATGCGAAACATACGTTCTGGGGTTCGCGCCTTGTTACACCCAGAGGTCGAGCATTGTTCAACACTATTTCAAAAATGGGCTTGGATGTCATTTCGAGTGGGGAGCCCACTTATTGGCCTACTGACATACAAAAAATTCCGGATGTTATAGATTTTGGCGTCATAAAAAATACCTCTAGGGATTTAATTCAAGTTCAAGCTTCTCTTGATCTCTCGTCCGATCACTCCCCGACGATCATCACAATTTGTAGCCCATTAAGAAGTAACTTACATGACCCATATGTGAAGATGATCAATCGTGTAAATTGGCTGGGGTTCAAAAAATATCTCAGCAGTCATTGTACGGAAAACATTACGCTTAGAACACCCGATGATATTGAATCGAACATTGCCAATCTCAGCGAGAATATTAAACAGGCTGCTGAACATGCCACTATCTCTCATCCGCAGATTGGGTTTAATAAAATTTATTCTACAGACATTGAACGTCTCGTACGTGAAAAAAGAAGGGCTAGAAGGGAATGGCAACAGCACAGATCACCACAAAATAAAATCAGATTTAAAGAGTGCACTAAACGACTCCAAGAGTTGCTTGCATCTGAAAAAATTGCATCTCTTAAAAATTATCTGGAAGGTCTTGATGTTACACCGGCGTCTAATTACTCCTTGTGGCGCGCTGCCAGAAAGCTTAAAACACCCGTTGAGTATAAGCCACCTCTACGCACATATACCGGAGGTTGGGCAAGAAGCGATACTGAAAAAGGTAAAATATTTGCTGAGCACTTAAAATCCGTTTTTACGCCAAATATATGTACTGGTGTTGCTGATTTGCCGAATATAGTCGCTCTACCCCCTCAACACATAAAGTTTAAGACGCGTGATTTACAAAAATTAATTGCCGAACTCAACCCGAAGAAAGCTCCGGGTATTGATGGAATTAGTAATCAGATGCTGATGAATTTGCCTCATATTGCAATGAGAATCCTGTTATTCATATTTAATGCTATTTTACGACTGGAGTATTATCCACACAACTGGAAACTTGCCAAGGTTAAAATGATTCCAAAGCCGGGCAAAGATATAACAAAGGCTGAGTCATATAGGCCAATAAGTCTACTATCTACAATGTCAAAGCTTTTCGAAAAACTGCTCAAAACAAAATTGTCCCCAATTCTAATTAGTAGTGGGTGCATACCAGACCATCAATTTGGTTTTAGAAGTCAGCATAGCACCATTGAACAAACTCACAGATTGGTTCAATTTATAAGAAGAACTTTTGAGGAAAAAAAGTATTGTTCTGCGCTGTTTATAGACATTTCCCAGGCATTTGATAAAGTGTGGCATGAAGGCCTAATATTAAAATTGAGGACTTACTTACCAATAAACATTTTAAATCTTTTGGAAAGTTACATTATTTCCCGTAAGTTCACTGTTGCGGAAGGAGACTTTACAAGTAGGCCTGAAACAATTTCATCTGGTGTGCCACAGGGGAGTATACTGGGACCAGTTTTATATTTAATTTATACTTGTGATATGCCTGTGAGCAGTAGTATCCATACTTCCACATTTGCCGACGATACAGCCTGCCTTAGTATGCATGAAAACCCTGATTAGGCATCCCGCAAACTCCAGGAACACATTAGCCAGATGGAGCTTTGGTTAAACTTATGGAGAATCAAGGTAAATGAACAAAAGTGTGTTCAAGTAACATTTACTTTACGAAGAGATACTTGTTCCCCCATTCGGATTAACAATCAAGTTGCTTCTCAACATTCACATGTGAAATATCTTGGTATACACCTTGATCGACGACTTACATGGAAACACCACATTGACTCTAAGTTAACTCAAATGAAACTTAAATTAACTCAGGTACATTGGCTGATTGGTCGAAATTCAACTCTTAGCCTAGACTGTAAACTTTTAATATACAAGTCGCTTTTAAAGCCAATATGGTGCTACGGAATTCAACTATGGGGCACTGCTTCAGCTTCAAATGTAGAGAAAATTCAACTCAGGCAAAACAAAATTTTACGCATGATAACATCGGCTCCATGGTACATCAAAAATTCAAATATACATCGTGATTTGAATATGCCACTAGTGACTGAAGAAATTGCAAAATACGCAGGCAAATATCTAACAAAACTCGAGTAACATCCTAATCCGCTTGCCCGTAATATTTTGAACTTTACTGGACACATCCGCCTAAAAGAGAGGGACACAAGGGCTCTTATTCACAGCACTCCAGATGGGTCTTCCTGAAAATACTTTTAGTTTTTATATTTTTTCCTTTTGATTATCACTACTTATGTATTATATATAACTATTACTAAGCTTATGTCCGACACTGGTCGGGCCTAATTATATTTTTATATTTAAGATTTGAATACTTATTGTTAGTTCATATATGAAGATACAATAAATAAATATCATGTATTATAAAAAAAATATTATGCAATATTTTAATTTAGAGTTTCGCTAGTATAGATTCATATATTATTTCATTTGGCATCTGAACACGAACCAGGATTTTGATATCCTATGGCTAGTTTTTGATATATGGTCACTAGAGTTGCCCTTAGTTGTATGGAGAATTTTTTTTTTTGATTTTATTCTCTCCCCCCCCAAATCGATTCAGTTTTATGTAAAAAAAATTCATAGCGATAAGGTGCGTTTTAGCGGGTGCGTCCGCCCCTCAAAGTTGGCCATCAAGCCCATTTATTCAATGTATTTTTTTTAGTTTTCTAATGACTATACTTAATATATGTATAAACTAATTTAATAGATATAAGCTCTTATTGTGCATGTTTAGTAAAATAGTTTCCATATAAATGCAATTTTGGTATATACAATTTTTGGTGTTTTGTTGGTTATTTTCTTCATTATTTTCTAAAATTTTAATTTTAACAAAAAAATTTCTTTGGACCTGTGCCAAACGGTAGCAAAGTACTAGTGTAAGTAAACTTTTGAGGTGAATAAAATTTTACTAGCCCTGGGGTCTAGTAGAATTTTTGACACAACAGATAAATTTTTGACAAGCAGTAAATAAGAATCATGGTATCATAAAAAGTAAAACAATCGCCGTCGCTTCGAGCCGTCACCAAATAAATACATATTTACGTCTCTTAAATGTAGTTAGACTGTAAAAAATGCATTGTTTACTTTAAGTTGCGAAAAATGTTGCATCATTTATATAATATTATATAACTTTTTCCTACATTGTTTTATATAAAAATGTTCTTAAAGAAAATTGTTGCTAACCGGCGGCTTGTAGTAAAACTTTTACTTCGCCGCCGCAGCAATTTTTTCATCAGCTTCTTTCAATGCTGAAGCGAATTTGACATTTGTAAAAAATATAACCATCAGTTAATTCGAAATAAAATGGAAAGGGATCCACCTGCAATAAAACTAAAAAAAAACTATGTTAGATGTAAATATTATATTGAATTATATTTGCGAAGAGATATTTACTACCATTTTTATAGGGAGCAATTCGGAGCGCCATATATTGGTGGACAAACATATCGAAAAACATATTTGGTTTACTGGCAAAAACACAAACAGTAATGACGGCAGGAAGTAGGTTCATTAAATAAACTACTAATATTCATTTAATGTTATATTCATTATTTTCAGAAAAATTGCAGCAGAACTTCAATGCCGCTTTACTGCAGACAAAGATGCAAGACGCAATGGAATGCGTTAGTCAAGAAATACAAAAGTTTTTTCAAATATCGGTCTGGCGAAGGAACGGGAGAAGAGGTAATGGCTGAAGAAGCTAAAGAGTGGGACTTTTTTGACAAAATCCATGCGTATGCGGCTAAAAAAGATAATTATCACCCACCGTTCTTAATTGATAGCTGCGATGGGGTTTTGTCAATGCAGAGCAACAGCTATGTTTCGCAATTTTGTACTGAAGATGAGAGTTTATCATCGCCTTTAAAAATAATTGAAGACTCCACATCAACGGGCCCACAAAAAATACGCAATGATTTCTTGCGCTTAGAGTAGCACCTAAAAAAGCGTGACAAAAGAATTTACAAAAAGACCGTATTTGGTCAAATGATACGAACTGATTACCTACATATCGACACATTGTGTTTGATTTTATCTTCGGACTCGGACTCAAACTAACGTGAAATGCACTTGTCACCAAGTACATACAGCGGGAGTTTTCTTGCGCAGGTTTAAATTCAACTGGGAGAAACAACAGGATTTTTCTGTCTTCCGCCCAGGTGAATTAAAAGTTGCACAAGAAAACTTGCGTTGTATGAACCTAGTTTATTCGTATGTACATACATATGTATTTATGTAACCCCCAATGAATGAATTTTATTTTAAATTACTATAACTATTCTTAATGAATTACATTAGCTCTATTCAATAATGTTAACATGGCGAACACTTTTAGTAATAAATATTAACAATTTTCAGTTATTGAGCAGAGCTATTTATAAAATTTCTTTCTTTACGAATGAGCTCAAAGTGTTTGTGTCCCTAGATTTAAAAATAAATCCTTCTTTTGCTAAGAGCCGTGTTGAATTTTGCTTGGTTTCCCGTCAGAGGATCCTTAAATGGGGTTATAACAGCCACTGGAAATATTTGAGATGGATAACCCTTATCACCGAATAAAAACCAACCTTGTCGTGGATAATCTTTTTTGTGGTCTCACGAATACTCTCGTGTCATGTTCAGAGCCTGGATATCCAACAAAAACATTCGTGAATTTGTATTCACTATCCACAACTCCTTGCGCTTGAATAGAATAAAACTTTTTATGGTTTATGTATTCATCATGCTTTTTTACTGGGCATTTTATTCGAATAAGTTTACCATCTATGGCACCAACAAAATTTCGAAAAGCATTCGACCCCGTCTTTGCGCAAAACTTATTACCGTGTCTTTCATAGTCCTCGGCATTTCTACAGTTTATAAGCGAACGCATAGAAAGCACCTCATTTAACATTTTTTGTACTTTATTTCGTGCAGTATATCCGCTCAAACCCAAAAAAAACCGGCAACCACTCGATAACTGCATACACATGCCATCCAATATAGAAAACACGACACTTCGTATTCCACAGACCAACCGTGATGTTTTTTTGGAATGTAGTTAACAATTTTTTTATATGAAATTGCTGGTAGCCTCATGATTCCATGAATTGCTTTGGAATGAACCGTGGCTTGCATATACAAAACTCCCTTAAAAACAAGTTAAACAAATTTTATTATTATTCAACACGAATTTAAATATTCTTACCTGGCGTCTTCGCCTTTCCTGTAAGGTAAAAACTAAAATATTCATTAATTGCACTGATCTCATTTCCAACAAAATTGAAACTATCAATGGCATATATTTTCCTAAATTGTTAATTTTTTATAAATTCCTTATCTTTATTTTGTTTAATAATTTTTCACTGACGTAAAAATTTTATGAGACATTTTTAGATTTAATTGAACTGTAGTGAATTTTTTTAATCAGAAATAATTTCTTAATCAGGCTTGAGTTCATACACAGAAAAATATCGGTATTTCCCCCAGCTAATAAAGTCTAGTTTAATTTTTCTTCTCTTCTTTAGATAATCACATTAATTAATAAAAATATTTCATTCAATAAGAATTGAAATTACTGAACTCAAGCCTGAATAAGAAATTATTTCTGTAAAAATTTTATATTATCAAAAAAATATACATAATTTCACACAATAGAAAGATGAATTTTAGTAGTAGGGAACTGCCGCTCCTGCCGCAATTAAAATTTTAAAATTTTGAAATTTTAATTACCCAAATTTTAAAATTCTTGGAAATTTGTGAAATTTGATACCCTTGAGTTTTCGGCGGCACGCTTTGATGTTTTTTTGTTTACATTAGGAATTTTTTGTTTACATTAAGAGTTTTTTGTTTACATTAACCCTTGTGGGAACGGGTGATTTTTTTTTTTGGGTTACATTAATTGTGTGAACGGGTGATTTTGTTTTTTGTGGGAATACGTTAAGTGGGTTCATATGTAGGTTGGAGGTTTTTCTTTTTTGTAATGTGTATATATATGTACATATACATATATGACTACGGGAAAATCATGAATACGATTTTTCCTAGTACCAAAGGGAAAATCATGAAATGATTTTTCCTAATACTAATGGGTGTGAAATAGTGAAAATTAATTTTTCCTAATGCCTACGGCAATGCATGAATATTTTTCCTAATGCCTACGGCAATGCATGAATATTTTTCCTAGTGCCGACGGCAATGCATGAATATTATTTTTTTCAAATGCCGACGGCAAAACATGATTATTATTTTTTTCAAATGCCGACGGGAAAATGATTTTTCATAATTCAGACGGGAAAACATAAAAGTTATTTCTAATGCTAATACAGGAGTTTAAGGCTTATAGTGATTTGGGGTGGGTGGGGTTGTTGTCGTAATACATAACCGAGGGACTTTATGGATTTGTCCGTCCGTCTGTCTGTTGTGCGAGACTGTGATTGGCCGGGGGAGCGTGGTGTAGTTGAGGTAGATGGATTGAGTGTATGTGTGTATACCTGTCTGTTGGAATTTGTGTGATGGTGTGATTGACAGGGGGCGGGGTGTAGTTGAGGTAGATCGACTGCGTGTATGCAGGTGTTGCAAGTCTGTAGGAATTTAAGGCTTATAGTGATTTGGGGTAGGTGAGGGTGTTGTTGTACGAGTAACATGTATCCATGGGAATTTGTGGATGTGTCTGTCCGGAGGAATTTAAGCGAGGCTGTTATTGGGAGGGTTGTGGTGTAGTTGAGGTTGATCGACTGCGTGTATGTATGTATGTCTATATGTTTGTAGGAGCTTAAGGCTGATCGTGATTTAAGAGAGGTGAGGATGTTGTTGTAATATGTAGGAATCTGTATGTATGTATGTATGTCTGTGAAAATTTAAGGCTGATCATGATTTAGGGTAGGTGAGGTTGGTGTAGTAATATGTCTGTGTGTATGTACATATGTTTGTAGGAGTTTAATGCTATTAGTGATTTGAGGATAGGTGAGGGTGTTGTCGTACGAGTGATATGTATGCGTAGAAATCTGTATGCATGTTCGTAGGAGTTTAAGGCTGATCGTGATTTGTGTTGTTGTCAGTGTTGTTTGTAGGAATGACCGTGAGAATTTTTGTATGTATATCTGTAGGAATTTAAGGTTGGCCGTGTTTTGTGAGGGTTGGTGTGTTGTTGAAATAATATGAATTTTTCTTAGATGAAATCTGGTACATGTGTGTGTGTGTGCGTGTGTGTGCGTATGATTTTCTCACGCTAGTAGTTTTATGTACGTAGAAATAAATTGTATTCAATATCGAGATTTGGTTCTATAAAATGTTTTCATATATCTGATACATATATATAAGTATATTTTCATACTCAAGATTGCTGGGTATTTTGTCATGCTTAAAATTGTCCAGCTTTAAAGTCTGCCTGCGAGAAATTTGTTTATATTACAGATTTTGTTTATTTAACTACGTCCGGCTTCTTTCGCTGAACTTCTTTTCATACGATCAGGGGGATTTATAGTTTCTCTGTCCATAATAAGTTCGTTTAGCTTTGGTATATGCTTTGAATGTAAGTGTGATTGTTAAGATCTAATAAATACTTGAGTATTGATAAGAAATTTGATATTATGTGTGCATATGTATGTACATATCTACAAATTGATTTTATGTATGTATGTATGTACATACAAATATGTGTTTGACTCCGTGCTTGAATACATTTTTTTTTTGTTGTTGTTGTAAATATTCGCCTGGTTTTTATGTATAGATGTGAAATATCTTCATAGTTTTTTATTTGAATTTAAAAAACGTTGTTTTAATTTTTATCTGTATTTACTTAAAAGTGTGTGAGGATTTTCTGTTTTAAGTAAAACTGAATTCCTTAAGATACATACTTTAGAGTAACAGTAACTATAATAGAAATATTTCCTTTATTTAATTTACAATTGTTTAAAGTTGATGCAGCCTAATAGTCATTCTTAGAAATGTTTTGATATAAAATTATTTTCCAGCCGTAGGCTTTTTCACCACCTTTTACATTTATTTTAGAACATCTTGCGTTGGCTTTTATAAAATTGCAAACGCTTTGAAATGAAACTGATCCAGCAGTCCAGCTTAGGTGATGATAGTTTTTTGTTAGTCAGCTTGCTTCTTTTTTTTATATTTAATTTTTTTTTTTTGTTGATAAACATTTAAAATCAAAAGGGAGTTTTATATTGAAATTATTATATTCTTAATTGTTGAAAACAATCACTTCTTCTTTTCCGAAGAAATTATTTGAATTACTTTTGAAACCTTACGCGACTATAAAAATTATGTTATTTTTCATATTGCTTAATTTATAAGACTTTTAGAATTGGACATTTGATGACTATATATTCTAGTATATGATCATGAATAAGAATACAGTAAGCTGATTTCTTTGCTTACTATTTCAAATTAAAATTTTATTCAATTGTCCCGCTATTGAATAAAAGGAGCTTTTATCTTAAACTCTGGTACAGTTAAAAGCGGTTGAGATTCTTTCATATAGTAGCTTTGTTGAAATCTTAGATACATATAATATGTAGATTAACATAACGTTTATTTATAAATTTTATTTTAAGATCAGCATCATATGGATATGTAACTGAACTTAAATGTACTTTTAAATTAGTTAATTCATAATGAACAATTTTATTTTCTTTTTGACTAGCGATCAACACAAAACGAAGTCGTTTTCTTACAATTTAGGTCTGGCCTCTCAACTGCTCCTCTAGTATACAATATAACTTTGTATGTCAGCATTTCTGTCTACTCTTTGTGAGCGTTAAGGATAATTAAATTTTAAACTTTTTATTCTTCAAATTGTGTTACTTCATACTCATAATATGTTTACATTAATAAGGTACGAGTGTATGTTTATTTTATGAAAGGTGAGGTCCTATGACTTTTATTTGATGTTCTGTGATTTTTTTTTTTCTCATTTTACTAAAGTTCAGCGTACTGCGTATATATTTCTAATATATTTAAGTGAGCTTTTTGTACCTGTCAGACAGAGTGAACGTATCAGTTGGTCAGTCAGTCTCTCTTTTTATTTTATTAATTTTTTCTTCTAATGTGTCACTACTATTTTTTCAGATTTTACTACTTGAAATAGAAAATATTTATATAATTTTAAAAGTATTAATATATACATACATATAGGTAAATATATGTATGTACGTAGAAATTAGTTCATATACAAATAAATATATTTAATAATCAACTATTCTAGAAAATCGATCCAAAATAACACATTTACCTCCATCATCATTTCACCGTCAGTATGTTCATAAAGTGTTAGAAACATTGGAATATCTATGTTTGGGAGAATTTTTACTTCAAGTGTTTCTATTTAAGGTTTGATGGTTGACCCCTTGACGTTATTGTGGTTAACGTAGGCTGCGTTGTATCGCATTCAGATGTAATCATTTCTTACTTAGAAAAGGTCCTCATCACCATCAATCATACCTGTACACAATACATTCATTAGTTGAGTTGATCCAGATACAATTGCCTTCTACAAATTAATGATTAGAAAAAAGCTTTCTCATCACATTCTAACAGGTTTAATATTTTGCTAGCATGCATGCTTTTATCAATAGTGAGGCGAGAGTCCGACATTTAGTGGTGTTTCAATTAAAAATCTATACAATTAGAATTACGAATTCACTCTTTTGAATTTTTAACAAAGTATATACATATGTACATATGTATTTCATTTTTCACAGTCTTGAAATTTTTTTCATTACAAAAGTATGACGTGAGGATTTTTTTTTTTTTTAATTATACATGCTTCGGCATGCTTCCAATATATTTTTTTTTTTCGGTAAATTTATTTCATACTCATACAGATACAGATATAAAGTAAGATCTGTTTACATTACATTTTACAATTTATGCATGCTTCAGCATGATTCTAGTTGAAGTCTGTATTTATTTAGTAAGTTTGTTTGATACCCATTCATACACATGTACATTCATAAAGATTGGATATCATAGTCCAATTTTCTTAGTTTATCTAGAAATGAACAGTGAATATCTTTTATAATAACCCCATATTCACAATTTAAAATTTTGTGTGCTAGAGCTTTCGAAATGGAAAATGTACAACTATTACTATAAAAAATGATAATATGATGTGCTGAATATTTTTAACGCTTAAGTTTTCACAATATTTCATACAGACCATCAAGTTTAGAGAATTCCAGTACATTAGGCTAATTATCTTCCCTGAGACCTAACATTCCTAATCAATCCTTCAAAAAAACCAATAAAAACTAGATTTTCCCTTTTTAATTTTATTTATATTTTCCTTAAATTTCATCATTTTGTACATCTTCAAATTACTGTATACTGTATTTTGCACCTTTTTCTCATTTGTAGAGTTAACTTTAATCACAAATATTTTAGTTTTCCGGTTAAAAGAACTTTTCTATTTCGTGCACTGAGTAAATCTTTATATATGTATATCATTCCACTTATATGAACCATTAATGCTAAATTCTTAACACATAATTCCTTTTAGTGATCTATTAAATCATTCTACTATTGATGTTGTCATATTAAGTAATTTTTAATCCTCTATTTATGCATGAATTTTGCAATGTTTATTAAGAAATTCTTTACCATCATCTATTTGTAAGTTTTTTGGTACTCGTACCATTTCAAAAATATTTTCCATTGACTAGTTTTTCCCGAGTGCAGTTTTTATTTTCAGCGGCACTGACCATATAAACTTTAAGAATGTGTCAGTTACAGTCTACAAAAATCAATAATTTCTATTTTCTCTAGAATAGCTACCTAAATCAGCTCCATAAAAGATCATCTATTCCATTCATTACATCACTACAATACACAAACAATTTTATAAATTTATTATGGATTACGTCTACTAAATTTCTTTTTAAAGACATTGAGTTGATTTACAGATTGATAGAAGAGTCTTGTAATCTACCTTATGTATTTTTCAGATATTTATACTAAAATGTAGTTAATTTTCCAGTCTATAAATTTTATCGCTCAGCTGTTCTTTTTTTCTTTTCAGAAGATAATTTAGTTTTTAGAATTTATTTTTCAATTTTATACCTATCTTATATCTGTAATTTTATATCACTTTGTAGTCCATCAATTTGTTTGTCAAAAAGATGACTTAATTTTTAGAATGTCTTTTTCAATTTAATGACTGTCTTCTATCTATAATTTTATATCATGTTGTAGTCTATTAATTTGCATTTGAATATATCCTTGAATTATATTAATGCCTTAAGCTTTATTAGTAATTCATCCTTTAGTTTGTCGATTTGAGTTTCTAGAAACAATTTACTGATAACATTGTTCTCCGTCAGTGAACGATGATGAATATGTATGCATGCATTAGTAGATATTATATATTTTATTAAGTTTTCAAATTAAAATTTGTAATAGTTTTTAGGTGTTTTATCAATCATTAAAGAAAATAAACTCACTTTTAAACCCCATATTTGACCATCAAATTGTATTTTATCTTCATACAGTTTTAGATTTCTATCACCAAATTTCCATTCATTACTGAAATCTTTAGGTGAGCCATAGTTTGTATCTAATTCATTTCATACTTCCAAGACTGATAAATCAGTATAAATGTCTTCGGAATTGGAAGTCTGTGAGTGAAAATCACCTTCATTATCGTCATCACCATTTTCAGTATTAACATCATTAAATAAGATGGTATTATCAAATATTGTTCCTTATGCTAGGTTCTTTGGTGTACTTGTCTCTATCTTGACTGATGGGTTTTCAGGCTTGCTTTAAACTTGTATTATTTTCAACTTCTGTCTTCATTTTATTTTCAAATTCTGTCTTCATTTTATTTTCTTCATTCATGGGAATTCTTTTAATTTTTTTTTTTTTTTTTTTTTAGAACTATTTATGAATTCTTTGAGTGGTTCTGTTATAGGTTTAAATGTATCTCTTAGTTGTTCACGTGTATCTATTTCACCAGTTTTTATACTACGAAGCTTTTTCTTCAAGACATTTCTTGTCAACACCAACTGTTTTAAAATTTTTTCATCCATGTTTAATAAATAAAAGGTATCAGCTATTAGATCAGGTATCAGCTATTAGATCAGTTTATCAGGACCTGGTCTGGTTTTCAGATCAGCTTTTCAGGACCTGGTCTGGTTTTCAGATCAACTTTTCAGGACCTGGTCTGGTTTTCAGATCAGCTTTTCAGGACCTGGTCTGGTTTTCAGATCAGCTTTTCAGGACCTGGTCTGGTTTTCAGATCAGCTTTTCAGGACCTGGTCTGGTTTTCAGATCAGCTTTTCAGGACCTGGTCTGGTTTTCAGATCAGCTTTTCAGGACCTGGTCTGGTTTTCAGATCAGCTTTTCAGGACCTGGTCTGGTTTTCAGATCAGCTTTTCAGGACCTGGTCTGGTTTTCAGATCAGCTTATCAGGAGCTGGTATGGTTTTCAGATCAGCTTTTCAGGGCCTGGTCTGGTTTTCAGATCAGCTTATCAGGACCTGGTCTGGTTTTCAGATCAGCTTATCAGGACCTGGTCTGGTTTTCAGATCAGGTTATCTGATTCAGATTGAGTTATCAGTTTACAAGTAGTTAGTCATTTATAAAATTTATATGAATGAAGTTTCAGGTCAGATGAAATAACTAAAATCAATCTCTTATGAGCAGTAATTTATATAGTTATGAAATAGTCAAATTGTTTTCTAAAACGAACATCATTTAATTTATCATCAAAATAAACCATATTTATCATTCCAACACTATACAAATTTCTTTAAACTTTTCAAAATTCTTATTACTGACAACATTATCCCTATAGACGAGCTTAATATTTTTCTCATCTTGCTTAAACATTATAATAACATTTGCATTGTCTCTTGTTAAATGCTTACAGCGGTATTCATAAAAATTTTAAACAGCATTTTGAATGTTGTTTAAGCAAAATTCGCTAAATTTTAGCTTAAAAACGTTTTTTAATTTAAACCTTGTTTAATTCACCAAATCCTAAAAATTAACTGCACCCATACTTAAAATAATTTTGAGTTAGCGTTGTAATTTTGCTTCATGTTTATTTGCATTTTTAACTTTGCCTATATGTATGTATGTATGTATGCATGTATGTATGTATTTATGTATGTATTAGGAATTATACTAGAAGTTGGGCACAAGTAGAATGAGTCATCATTCTTCTGTCGCCCCATACAAAAATATACACGTACATATGTATGTATATTATTCTGCTTTGTACATGCAGCATCAGCAAATATCATACTTGAAATTCTTTAAGCTTCAATACGTCAAAAAAATAAATGTATAATATAGTATTCTTTTAATTATGAAATTAACTTCTTCAGATATTCATATTTGACTTGATATAAATAATTTTAGTATAAATATATGTTTTTACACCTGAGATAGTAGTAGGGAACTACCAATTCTGGCGCCGATTAAAATTGTGAAATTTGGGTAATTAAAATTTGAAATTTGAGAATTTCAGTACAAAATTTTAAAATTTGGGTAATTAAAATTTTAAAATTTTAAAATTCTTGGAAATTTGTGAAATTTGATACCCTACGAGGGTGGATCAATAAGTCCGTCCAATTTTTTTTTTTGTTTTTTTTTTTGTTTACATTAACTTTTTTTTGTGTTTTTTGTTTCTTTAGTACATACGAGGGTGGATTAATAAGTCCGTTTTATGTGAAAATGATTTTTCGTAAGGTTGACTGTAAAAATGTGAAAATAAATATTTATGTAAATCTGACGGGTAAAACGTGAAAATAAATATTTTTGTAATGCCGACGGGAAAATCGTGAAAATGATTTTCCTAATGCCAACGGAAAATCGTGAAATTGATTTTACATAATGTGGACGGAAAAACGCGAAATAAAAAATATTTTTAATAATGCCGACGGGAAAATCATGAAAATGATTTTTCCTAATGCCAACGGAAAATCATGAAATTGATTTTTCATAATGGTGACGGGAAAAACGTGAAAATAAAATGTTTCTAAAGCCGACGAAAAATTTGTTGATGTCTGTCTGTCTATGGGAATTCGAGTCTGTCAGGGAATTGGGGGTTTGTAATAATTTGTGGGGGTCCTTTGTCGGTCTTTAAAATTTTAATCTACGCAGGAGTGGCAATTCACTACTACTATCTCAGGTGTAAAAACATATATTTATACTAAAATTATTTATATCAAGTCAAATATGAATATCTGAAGAAGTTAATTTCATAATTAAAAGAATACTATATTATACATTTATTTTTTTGACGTATTGAAGCTTAAAGAATTTCAAGTATGATATTTGCTGATGCTGCATGTACAAAGCAGAATAATATACATACATATGTACGTGTATATTTTTGTATGGGGCGACAGAAGAATGATGACTCATTCTACTTGTGCCCAACTTCTAGTATAATTCCTAATACATACATAAATACATACATACATGCATACATACATACATACATATAGGCAAAGTTAAAAATGCAAATAAACATGAAGCAAAATTACAACGCTAACTCAAAATTATTTTAAGTATGGGTGCAGTTAATTTTTAGGATTTGGTGAATTAAACAAGGTTTAAATTAAAAAACGTTTTTAAGCTAAAATTTAGCGAATTTTGCTTAAACAACATTCAAAATGCTGTTTAAAATTTTTATGAATACCGCTGTAAGCATTTAACAAGAGACAATGCAAATGTTATTATAATGTTTAAGCAAGATGAGAAAAATATTAAGCTCGTCTATAGGGATAATGTTGTCAGTAATAAGAATTTTGAAAAGTTTAAAGAAATTTGTATAGTGTTGGAATGATAAATATGGTTTATTTTGATGATAAATTAAATGATGTTCGTTTTAGAAAACAATTTGACTATTTCATAACTATATAAATTACTGCTCATAAGAGATTGATTTTAGTTATTTCATCTGACCTGAAACTTCATTCATATAAATTTTATAAATGACTAACTACTTGTAAACTGATAACTCAATCTGAATCAGATAACCTGATCTGAAAACCAGACCAGGTCCTGATAAGCTGATCTGAAAACCAGACCAGGTCCTGATAAGCTGATCTGAAAACCAGACCAGGTCCTGAAAAGCTGATCTGAAAACCATACCAGCTCCTGATAAGCAGATCTGAAAACCAGACCAGGTCCTGAAAAGCTGATCTGAAAACCAGACCAGGTCCTGAAAAGCTGATCTGAAAACCAGACCAGGTCCTGAAAAGCTGATCTGAAAACCAGACCAGGTCCTGAAAAGCTGATCTGAAAACCAGACCAGGTCCTGAAAAGCTGATCTGAAAACCAGACCAGGTCCTGAAAAGCTGATCTGAAAACCAGACCAGGTCCTGAAAAGCTGATCTGAAAACCAGACCAGGTCCTGAAAAGTTGATCTGAAAACCAGACCAGGTCCTGAAAAGCTGATCTGAAAACCAGACCAGGTCCTGATAAACTGATCTAATAGCTGATACCTGATCTAATAGCTGATACCTTTTATTTATTAAACATGGATGAAAAAATTTTAAAACAGTTGGTGTTGACAAGAAATGTCTTGAAGAAAAAGCTTCGTAGTATAAAAACTGGTGAAATAGATACACGTGAACAACTAAGAGATACATTTAAACCTATAACAGAACCACTCAAAGAATTCATAAATAGTTCTAAAAAAAAAAAAAAAAAAATTAAAAGAATTCCCATGAATGAAGAAAATAAAATGAAGACAGAATTTGAAAATAAAATGAAGACAGAAGTTGAAAATAATACAAGTTTAAAGCAAGCCTGAAAACCCATCAGTCAAGATAGAGACAAGTACACCAAAGAACCTAGCATAAGGAACAATATTTGATAATACCATCTTATTTAATGATGTTAATACTGAAAATGGTGATGACGATAATGAAGGTGATTTTCACTCACAGACTTCCAATTCCGAAGACATTTATACTGATTTATCAGTCTTGGAAGTATGAAATGAATTAGATACAAACTATGGCTCACCTAAAGATTTCAGTAATGAATGGAAATTTGGTGATAGAAATCTAAAACTGTATGAAGATAAAATACAATTTGATGGTCAAATATGGGGTTTAAAAGTGAGTTTATTTTCTTTAATGATTGATAAAACACCTAAAAACTATTACAAATTTTAATTTGAAAACTTAATAAAATATATAATATCTACTAATGCATGCATACATATTCATCATCGTTCACTGACGGAGAACAATGTTATCAGTAAATTGTTTCTAGAAACTCAAATCGACAAACTAAAGGATGAATTACTAATAAAGCTTAAGGCATTAATATAATTCAAGGATATATTCAAATGCAAATTAATAGACTACAACATGATATAAAATTATAGATAGAAGACAGTCATTAAATTGAAAAAGACATTCTAAAAATTAAGTCATCTTTTTGACAAACAAATTGATGGACTACAAAGTGATATAAAATTACAGATATAAGATAGGTATAAAATTGAAAAATAAATTCTAAAAACTAAATTATCTTCTGAAAAGAAAAAAAGAACAGCTGAGCGATAAAATTTATAGACTGGAAAATTAACTACATTTTAGTATAAATATCTGAAAAATACATAAGGTAGATTACAAGACTCTTCTATCAATCTGTAAATCAACTCAATGTCTTTAAAAAGAAATTTAGTAGACGTAATCCATAATAAATTTATAAAATTGTTTGTGTATTGTAGTGATGTAATGAATGGAATAGATGATCTTTTATGGAGCTGATTTAGGTAGCTATTCTAGAGAAAATAGAAATTATTGATTTTTGTAGACTGTAACTGACACATTCTTAAAGTTTATATGGTCAGTGCCGCTGAAAATAAAAACTGCACTCGGGAAAAACTAGTCAATGGAAAATATTTTTGAAATGGTACGAGTACCAAAAAACTTACAAATAGATGATGGTAAAGAATTTCTTAATAAACATTGCAAAATTCATGCATAAATAGAGGATTAAAAATTACTTAATATGACAACATCAATAGTAGAATGATTTAATAGATCACTAAAAGGAATTATGTGTTAAGAATTTAGCATTAATGGTTCATATAAGTGGAATGATATACATATATAAAGATTTACTCAGTGCACGAAATAGAAAAGTTCTTTTAACCGGAAAACTAAAATATTTGTGATTAAAGTTAACTCTACAAATGAGAAAAAGGTGCAAAATACAGTATACAGTAATTTGAAGATGTACAAAATGATGAAATTTAAGGAAAATATAAATAAAATTAAAAAGGGAAAATCTAGTTTTTATTGGTTTTTTTGAAGGATTGATTAGGAATGTTAGGTCTCAGGGAAGATAATTAGCCTAATGTACTGGAATTCTCTAAACTTGATGGTCTGTATGAAATATTGTGAAAACTTAAGCGTTAAAAATATTCAGCACATCATATTATCATTTTTTATAGTAATAGTTGTACATTTTCCATTTCGAAAGCTCTAGCACACAAAATTTTAAATTGTGAATATGGGGTTATTATAAAAGATATTCACTGTTCATTTCTAGATAAACTAAGAAAATTGGACTATGATATCCAATCTTTATGAATGTACATGTGTATGAATGGGTATCAAACAAACTTACTAAATAAATACAGACTTCAACTAGAATCATGCTGAAGCATGCATAAATTGTAAAATGTAATGTAAACAGATCTTACTTTATATCTGTATCTGTATGAGTATGAAATAAATTTACCGAAAAAAAAAAATATATTGGAAGCATGCCGAAGCATGTATAATTAAAAAAAAAAAAAAATCCTCACGTCATACTTTTGTAATGAAAAAAATTTCAAGACTGTGAAAAATGAAATACATATGTACATATGTATATACTTTGTTAAAAATTCAAAAGAGTGAATTCGTAATTCTAATTGTATAGATTTTTAATTGAAACACCACTAAATGTCGGACTCTCGCCTCACTATTGATAAAAGCATGCATGCTAGCAAAATATTAAACCTGTTAGAATGTGATGAGAAAGCTTTTTTCTAATCATTAATTTGTAGAAGGCAATTGTATCTGGATCAACTCAACTAATGAATGTATTGTGTACAGGTATGATTGATGGTGATGAGGACCTTTTCTAAGTAAGAAATGATTACATCTGAATGCGATACAACGCAGCCTACGTTAACCACAATAACGTCAAGGGGTCAACCATCAAACCTTAAATAGAAACACTTGAAGTAAAAATTCTCCCAAACATAGATATTCCAATGTTTCTAACACTTTATGAACATACTGACGGTGAAATGATGATGGAGGTAAATGTGTTATTTTGGATCGATTTTCTAGAATAGTTGATTATTAAATATATTTATTTGTATATGAACTAATTTCTACGTACATACATATATTTACCTATATGTATGTATATATTAATACTTTTAAAATTATATAAATATTTTCTATTTCAAGTAGTAAAATCTGAAAAAATAGTAGTGACACATTAGAAGAAAAAATTAATAAAATAAAAAGAGAGACTGACTGACCAACTGATACGTTCACTCTGTCTGACAGGTACAAAAAGCTCACTTAAATATATTAGAAATATATACGCAGTACGCTGAACTTTAGTAAAATGAGAAAAAAAAAAATCACAGAACATCAAATAAAAGTCATAGGACCTCACCTTTCATAAAATAAACATACACTCGTACCTTATTAATGTAAACATATTATGAGTATGAAGTAACACAATTTGAAGAATAAAAAGTTTAAAATTTAATTATCCTTAACGCTCACAAAGAGTAGACAGAAATGCTGACATACAAAGTTATATTGTATACTAGAGGAGCAGTTGAGAGGCCAGACCTAAATTGTAAGAAAACGACTTCGTTTTGTGTTGATCGCTAGTCAAAAAGAAAATAAAATTGTTCATTATGAATTAACTAATTTAAAAGTACATTTAAGTTCAGTTACATATCCATATGATGCTGATCTTAAAATAAAATTTATAAATAAACGTTATGTTAATCTACATATTATATGTATCTAAGATTTCAACAAAGCTACTATATGAAAGAATCTCAACCGCTTTTAACTGTACCAGAGTTTAAGATAAAAGCTCCTTTTATTCAATAGCGGGACAATTGAATAAAATTTTAATTTGAAATAGTAAGCAAAGAAATCAGCTTACTGTATTCTTATTCATGATCATATACTAGAATATATAGTCATCAAATGTCCAATTCTAAAAGTCTTATAAATTAAGCAATATGAAAAATAACATAATTTTTATAGTCGCGTAAGGTTTCAAAAGTAATTCAAATAATTTCTTCGGAAAAGAAGAAGTGATTGTTTTCAACAATTAAGAATATAATAATTTCAATATAAAACTCCCTTTTGATTTTAAATGTTTATCAACAAAAAAAAAAAATTAAATATAAAAAAAAGAAGCAAGCTGACTAACAAAAAACTATCATCACCTAAGCTGGACTGCTGGATCAGTTTCATTTCAAAGCGTTTGCAATTTTATAAAAGCCAACGCAAGATGTTCTAAAATAAATGTAAAAGGTGGTGAAAAAGCCTACGGCTGGAAAATAATTTTATATCAAAACATTTCTAAGAATGACTATTAGGCTGCATCAACTTTAAACAATTGTAAATTAAATAAAGGAAATATTTCTATTATAGTTACTGTTACTCTAAAGTATGTATCTTAAGGAATTCAGTTTTACTTAAAACAGAAAATCCTCACACACTTTTAAGTAAATACAGATAAAAATTAAAACAACGTTTTTTAAATTCAAATAAAAAACTATGAAGATATTTCACATCTATACATAAAAACCAGGCGAATATTTACAACAACAACAAAAAAAAAATGTATTCAAGCACGGAGTCAAACACATATTTGTATGTACATACATACATACATAAAATCAATTTGTAGATATGTACATACATATGCACACATAATATCAAATTTCTTATCAATACTCAAGTATTTATTAGATCTTAACAATCACACTTACATTCAAAGCATATACCAAAGCTAAACGAACTTATTATGGACAGAGAAACTATAAATCCCCCTGATCGTATGAAAAGAAGTTCAGCGAAAGAAGCCGGACGTAGTTAAATAAACAAAATCTGTAATATAAACAAATTTCTCGCAGGCAGACTTTAAAGCTGGACAATTTTAAGCATGACAAAATACCCAGCAATCTTGAGTATGAAAATATACTTATATATATGTATCAGATATATGAAAACATTTTATAGAACCAAATCTCGATATTGAATACAATTTATTTCTACGTACATAAAACTACTAGCGTGAGAAAATCATACGCACACACACGCACACACACACACATGTACCAGATTTCATCTAAGAAAAATTCATATTATTTCAACAACACACCAACCCTCACAAAACACGGCCAACCTTAAATTCCTACAGATATACATACAAAAATTCTCACGGTCATTCCTACAAACAACACTGACAACAACACAAATCACGATCAGCCTTAAACTCCTACGAACATGCATACAGATTTCTACGCATACATATCACTCGTACGACAACACCCTCACCTATCCTCAAATCACTAATAGCATTAAACTCCTACAAACATATGTACATACACACAGACATATTACTACACCAACCTCACCTACCCTAAATCATGATCAGCCTTAAATTTTCACAGACATACATACATACATACAGATTCCTACATATTACAACAACATCCTCACCTCTCTTAAATCACGATCAGCCTTAAGCTCCTACAAACATATAGACATACATACATACACGCAGTCGATCAACCTCAACTACACCACAACCCTCCCAATAACAGCCTCGCTTAAATTCCTCCGGACAGACACATCCACAAATTCCCATGGATACATGTTACTCGTACAACAACACCCTCACCTACCCCAAATCACTATAAGCCTTAAATTCCTACAGACTTGCAACACCTGCATACACGCAGTCGATCTACCTCAACTACACCCCGCCCCCTGTCAATCACACCATCACACAAATTCCAACAGACAGGTATACACACATACACTCAATCCATCTACCTCAACTACACCACGCTCCCCCGGCCAATCACAGTCTCGCACAACAGACAGACGGACGGACAAATCCATAAAGTCCCTCGGTTATGTATTACGACAACAACCCCACCCACCCCAAATCACTATAAGCCTTAAACTCCTGTATTAGCATTAGAAATAACTTTTATGTTTTCCCGTCTGAATTATGAAAAATCATTTTCCCGTCGGCATTTGAAAAAAATAATAATCATGTTTTGCCGTCGGCATTTGAAAAAAATAATATTCATGCATTGCCGTCGGCACTAGGAAAAATATTCATGCATTGCCGTAGGCATTAGGAAAAATATTCATGCATTGCCGTAGGCATTAGGAAAAATTAATTTTCACTATTTCACACCCATTAGTATTAGGAAAAATCATTTCATGATTTTCCCTTTGGTACTAGGAAAAATCGTATTCATGATTTTCCCGTAGTCATATATGTATATGTACATATATATACACATTACAAAAAAGAAAAACCTCCAACCTACATATGAACCCACTTAACGTATTCCCACAAAAAACAAAATCACCCGTTCACACAATTAATGTAACCCAAAAAAAAAATCACCCGTTCCCACAAGGGTTAATGTAAACAAAAAACTCTTAATGTAAACAAAAAATTCCTAATGTAAACAAAAAAACATCAAAGCGTGCCGCCGAAAACTCAAGGGTATCAAATTTCACAAATTTCCAAGAATTTTAAAATTTGGGTAATTAAAATTTCAAAATTTTAAAATTTTAATTGCGGCAGGAGCGGCAGTTCCCTACTACTAATTTTTTATAGACGTCAAAATTTTAAATTGTCAAAAAAGATATCATTTGGCACAGCAGAAAAATTAAAATTTTTCTCCACAGGCAAATATTTTATACAATAGTACTTTTCTACCACTTAGCACACGCCCTTTGAAGCTAATATTGTTGACTAGAAAAGATGAAATATTGCCAAAATCATATTCTTGTAAAATGTTTTTTTAATATCCCAGTAAAAAAAGACACTCCAAAAAAGTCATGAAAATGTAGAGTTTGCGATCTGGAAGTAGTGCAAATTTCGATCCGATGTAATGATTTTTACATAGGGTTGTCATTGCAAGAAGTTCTCTTTTTCGATGCCTGGTAACCGAATTGGAAGCGATTTTAAGAAAAATGTCCTTTTTTGTGTTCTATGATAATATTTTCATCTAGGAAAAATTATTAATAGTTACCTATTTTAACAATTAGTTTCTTTTTATAGGAATTTAAATGCGAAACAGTATTTTCATGTAAATTTAAGCAAATAACTTAAAAAAATTTAGACCAAAATTAGTTCATAAGTTTCTTCAACGAAATCGATTTTTTACAAATTCTAGTGAGCAATTTCTAAAACTATAGAGGAATTACAAGGTTTTGTGTGACTAGAATAAACTTCTACTTGGTTTTCTGCTAACTATCGGCAAATTATAAATATCGATTTCTTGGAAGCAATGAAAATATAGTTCCTTTAGAATGACTTCCAATTTTTTTTACTGGGATGCAAACAAAATACATTGAACAAATGGGCTTGAAGGCAACTTTGAGGGGCGGATGCACCCCCTAAAACGCAACTTATCGCTATGAAATTTTTTTGTATTTACATAAAACTGAACCGATATGGGGGGAGAGAATATAATAAATAAAAAAAAATAACGGCCACTCTACTGGTCACTTTTACATATTAGTACATAGAAGTTCCGATAAAAAAATGGTAATATACGAGTATAAATAACTTTTAGGGCTAATAAATCAGTCAATGATTATATGTATTTTATTTTAAAATCTTATTTAAACAAAAAAATTTGTTGATTTTGATGTTATTTGGTTTTTTCCAAAAATTCAGGCTTTCAAGGTCATTTTAAATTATATATTTAAATAAATAAAATATTACTCATAAAATAAAAAAAAAAAAATTTGTTTCTCGCCGTACAATTAAATCAAACTTAAACAGCCAACATTTTACATTTAAGTGTTGTTTAAGTTTTACAAACATGCCATACATGATACAATAATACAGGTAGCCGCAAATATACAACAAATGTAGAACAAATAAAACAACAGTGATATTTATTGCTGTTTTGTGATTGACAAGAGAGACAACCAAGAGAAAACAATATACATGTACTTGCGTTTTCTCTTGGCTTTGCAAAGCATGTTTGTATTAGTACAGTTTTAATAGGCACTGTGCGCGTGTGTTGGTAAAACATAAGCACCATTTGGCAGATCACATCATGAAACAAGCAAAACAGCTGGCACTACGCGGTTACCTGGAGGCTTATTCTGAATTGCGATGCGAAAATCAATGCGATGCGGAAATGAAATGCGATGCGAAAGAAAATTGGTATTCTATAAGGCTTTCGTAATCGCATTCGAGTTTTATTTTAAATCGTGGCAACGCCGGTCAAAAATAACAACGCTGGCCAGAAATAACAACGCTGGTCTAAAATAAACGTCAAAGTTAAATTTACAAAAGAAAAAGAAATTTGTGATTGTGCTTACAAAATAACATTAATTTATATAATATTTGTGTAATTTACCAAAAATGGATTCTGTGGCACTATAGTTTAATGATGAAGAGGCGCATGACCAAAATGAAAGGGTGCAAAAAAGATTGCTTAGAAGCAAATCGGTAATTTATTTTGAAGCATTGAAAACAATTAATTATGCAAAATATTTCTATTCCAGCTTTATAAAAATTTTTTGGCTGTGTTTCATCATAAATTCTACCATTATTTCAAATTGGTGCGATTTTGTGGTCTTGTTGTTTGTTTCCCTGAATAATTTTAACAATTAATTTAAAAATAAATAAACAAAATTATTATTACATTTTTGTGCTTTGCGAATGCTGTTTTGCCGTCGGATATATTTTGCGATTTTCGTATGTATCTGACATTTGTTTTCGCAATACAGAATACCGACTTGCCACCTTTTCGCATTTTAAATGCGAATAAAAAAAGGACTTTGCGAACATCGTAAAACAGAATAGGAAGTGTTCGAATCTGCATGTTTTCGAGTCGCATTGACTTTCGCATCGCAATACAGAATAAGCCTCCTGTATTATTGTATCATGATGCCATATGTATGTTTTGTGCATGTGTGTGTTTTTTGAAGGAACGTACATGATCATCATGTGGTCGTATTAAAAAGAATTTCGTTTAATTTTCGCAAATGTACAACAAATGTAACACATATTTTATCATATATACATATATTATAAAATATATAAATAGAAAAATGAATTCTGATGCTCTTTTTGTATCATAAAATGTGTTTTTTGCTATTTCACTTTTCTGCAAATTGATAAGTCGACTTTCTTATTTATATTGAACAGCTGTTCTTTGGAAAGCTTTCCATAATATTTGGAAATCTTGTAGTGCCACTGAAAAACTGAAAGTATATTTAAATACATTTTAATTTTGTATGAAAATTAACTTAAACTATATTTAAATATTCATTGATTTATTAGCCATTAAATTTTTAATCGAATAGAAACATTGGGCCATAACCATAGTCAGAGAATAAAGTCGGTTCGTTTTAGAAACAACTTAAAATTAAAAACCTGTTTCTAAATATTTTTCTACTATAGTCAAAAACAAAGTGTGTGTTAAGTTGAACCGACTTTAACTGGGTGTCACAACAAATATGGGACATTTTTCATACGATCGAAAACAAAATATAAGAAAGTGGCATCTCTCTCTCATCTGATACTGTGTTATGAAAAAGGGTTAAATTTAATAAAAAGATAAAATAAAACAACCGAACATAAAAACAACTTAACAAATAAATAATATAGAGAAAATTTAAAAGGTTGTTACTTAATACAATAAACTATTCAATAATTGGATTATAAATTATTTATAGGAACAAAAGAAGCCAAGAGATAGAAACTCATACATACATACAAAAATAAAATAAATAATATAAGCTCTTGAAATTTAAAATTTGGAGCGACCCTGTTGCAATAGAGATTGAGTTAAGAGAGTGCCAGTCAGGCTTTTTTATTTTATTATAGCTATTGCTATTTATGGCGCGATACAGGGGTTAGAAAATTTTCGTAACAAAATTAATCGACACTATTGCAGTTATAAGTTTATTTTTGTTTTGATTTCTTTGTACTTAAAAGGAACGTACGAAAATAAGCGAAACAAATTGTTTGAATTTGTTTTGTTTCATTCTTTGAAGTGAGTGAAAAAAAAAACAAAACAAAAACAATGAGAAACATTGCTCAATTTATTTTTGTATTGGTTTTGCGCTGATCACAAACCAGAGAACACAGCCGATCGACTGTATTGTGGCCGCCACCGGCCACAAACAATATATTAATTTACTCGTGCGCCGCTAGAAAAGGTAATAATGGGAAATAAATGGAAACATTTTGAAATATTTGCGGCGAAATTGACATCATCATATAATATAATTTTATTGCTTTATACTATGTTCACACTTATGTTTTTAAACATTTTTAAGATGAGTTTTCTAAGAACTAAACACATCCGTTCGCATTATATTTGAGATGATTAAGGTTGACGTTTTGTGAATAAATTATTCAGGCGTATCATAAATAAAATTTCACATGGAAATTTCCGAACGTTTGAGCAATTGGTATCAAAAAACTTCGTGTCATTGAGAAATATTTTGACAATATATGAAGAAAATTATTCCTAAAGATTTGCCTGATGGAAAAAGTGGAAATATGTAGATTTTTAAATTTGATGAATCGACATTAAACTCCATCTGAACGAAAAAATTTGATTCGGAAATATCCACATGTGCAATTCATGATAAGGCTGATTTTGTTTTTGTAAATAATGTAAATAATGTAATAATTTTTAAGCAATTATTGTGTTCCAAATAGTTTTTTTTAACGTGCCGCAATTTAATAACAACACAAAGTTGCCATAGTTATCAAAAACGCACTGAATTTACTCCATTTACGTGTTTATCGATGAGCTTCATTTTTAAACTTGTTATCTGAGATGTTTAACAAAACAAGTCAATGTATGGTAAAACATCAAAAAATTATTATGTTTAAGCTCTTAAAGGCGAATAGGACGTTAAGCACATAAGTGTTAACATAGTATTATATAGCTAAGTAGCAATTGCTATAACCGGGTGTCCTAAGACACCTCTCTTCTTTTTTTTATTTTTTATGGTATTTTAAGTTTTTTCTTTTAGCTTTTCAATTCTTATATTGAGTAAAAGATCTCACAAATCGATTAACAAATATATATCGTCGTCTTTTTCTTATTCGAACGGCATTAAAATGTCAAATTTTATAAAAAGTGGATTTAGCAGGTTTACACTCTAAGCCGATGATATATTAAAAAACATCGTATTTTTGTTTTCCGACAAAACATGCTAACTCTAAAAAAATATTTTTTTTGTTCGACTAAAATATGCTATCTCAAAAAAATATGCAAACCAGTGCAAAATAATTTTATTTTTGCATACCTATAAATTAGTAAGCATATTTAAACCATCTTTGGAATGCACATCATTTATTTCTACAATAATGAGCGAATTAAATAGCTTTTTCGCTCTACTGAAAAGTTAGCTTTTTGAGTTGGCGTATATTGAATATAGGTTATGGATATATAGTTCCATATATTACATAGTATTTCTTTATATGGACCCATATATATATGAAGAGCTGCACAATCAAATATTCATATATGAGCTCATAAGTACATTTAAGTACATTGCATATATTAGTCCATAAATCAATTCATATACAATACTTTTCCCATGTATGATCCCATAAATTTCCATACATGAATTCATATATACATACATATATGTATATGTGCATATATGTATATTTATATATACATATTCATATATTAATAATATATGGACCATACATATTTTTTATCTGGGTACTCAGCATTGATTCAAGTATGGTGAAATAGTTTGAATTTTTTTTTGTATATATTATATGTAAGTAGAGCTATTTAGTTTTATTTAAAAATAATTTTCATTATTTTTACTTACCACATTTATATCACCTAAATTTTCTGCCAACACAAAAAACTCAAACTTCATTGGCAGAGATGACAAATACCGAGCAATTATCCGGAGTCTAATAGCATGGGTTGACCTGGAAGCAAAATAAACCAAAATAAAATGTGATAACTTATTTTCTAAGAAAGTTATCAGCAGATAATTGCATTCGCAAAAAAAAAACAAATTTCCCCGCACCGGCACACAGTGGGGGATTTAAAAAAAAAGTGGAAATAATTCTGCACTTTCTAAACGAGCCGTCCGATTATTATAGAATTTCATACAGCATTTAAAGAGGTGTCGCCAAGCTTAAGTCTGGAATTTGGACTATATATCTCAAAAGGGCGTGGGGCCACAAAGCCCCAAAGTGGGCAACCTTGGGTTAATGAAAAATTCAAACTGATGCCAAGCTGATGTTTTTGATCTGATAAAAAAGATTTTTTGCAAGTGGATTTCTCTATCCAAGAGCTAAAAAAGTCTGCTACAGTTTAGGAAATATTCGAGAAAACAATTTAAATTTTGGCTTTTTTACCAACCTTGTTCCATTGTTCTGCTAGTGGAGAAGTCAAATCTTGTTCGATTTCAAAAAAAGCTCAGTATGAGTTAAGAACAAAATTTTTAACATTTATAAAAAAAAATTGGTATCAAAAGCACACCGGAGTCAAAAGTTATACGCAATTTAAATGAAATATTTGAAAAAAGTCGATTTTTTTGCCGTTTCTTGCAGAAAAAAGTTTGTTAATTATTTCGCTATTATTAAAAAATATTGCAGGAATACCAACCCCATATTTTTATTTATTCAAAAAGTAATACTATAACAAATATTACAAAGAAATTTCTTGTTCACAATTTTCGTTATTAAATGTGCCAGATCGTTTCGAAATAGACCTATTTTAGTTATAAATATCAAATGTAAGGTATTTTTTCTCAAATTCCAAAGATGGAACCAAACAATTTGTCATTTCATCTTAAGATATGATATGTTTTTACATATCTTCTAAAATATTATCTGCGCCCGGCATTAGATACGAAAAATACAGCAGAAATACGCCGTCGCTTAAGACGTATCTATGCATATATACATACATATGTACGTTGCACAATGGTCAAAGACTTGCCTCACTGTTATAACCAATGCTCTTTGCAATACTCCTACTTATGGGTATGCTCCTGCATTTGCTATCATTAGATTTATTATTATTTTTTATTAATTGTTTCCCATATATGGTTAGAAGAGATTAACAAAAATGCGCCAAGCAGACTTACATATGTACAGGAAAACCAGAAATATGCTCTAAAAAAGTGTTTTATGCGCATTCAATATGCACTAAAAAACTTGAAAACATGCACTATAAACTCAAAAATATGCTCTTAAAAAGAACATAAATTGGTTTATTTATAAATGAAAACATATTTTTAATTCAACAACATTTACATATATTTTAAATAAAATAAACAAAAAATGAAACAACAAAACAAACAATAATTTTGGGGTTGAAGTGTACGTTAAAAAAAATTGCAATACAATTTTTGACTAAAGCAAATAGTCAAAACTATTTTTTTTTCTTTGATACGGCCGTAAAAATTCAACTTCAACTTTAAAAGAGACTACGGTATCAAAATTAAAATGTTGGAACTGTATTTTGGACAAATAATACAAGCTTTTTGCTTATTGTTATTCCTTCAACGTTTACACCGATGCTATCGGGACAGAGGCCGTCACAAATACCAAAAGCAAATTTTTAGTGAAACTAACCTCTGTAATAACTGCGTAATAAATGAGAAAAATGTATACACTACTGATCAACATATAGATGGCTTGTAAGCATAGTAAAATAAAAAATATTATATAAAGTATCAAAATATGCCCTAAAAGCGTGAAATGTGCTCTAAAAATTCGACAAAAGAAATGTTAAAATTATGCGTGTAAGTCTGACATATGCAAAAACATGCATTAAAGGGTAAAATATGCACAAACAAATCCATGCGAAAATTCATAAAAAGTTCTGAAGCGGATAAATATCTTATCGTCGCATTAACCTTCCTATACCCGCGCTAATTCTTATAACACATATACCCGCGCACGGTCTCACAGACCGAAAGTTTGTACAAGATGAAATACTAGTTTTTTTAAACAAAACTAAAAACAAAAGATTCTTTGTTAATTTCAATGATATAATAAAAAAATAAAATCACGCATTAAATATGTATTCACTTATTTTATTGATTTTTAGTCCTTAACAAATAAGCCATCAAAATCGATAGTTTTAAAAAAATCGGTTTGTCGGTCTCACAGACCAACGCGCGGGTATAGGAAGGTTAATACGTCACAAGAAAAAACATGCAATTGCATATTTGCGGTTTCCCTGCTTATGTATAACAATAAGTGAAATAGCAGAGCTCGCAAAATATGCTCAACCAAATTTCTCTGTGAGGTCTTCTCACTCAAAAGACCTAAAAAAATGAGACGGAATCATTCACCCAGCGGCGAACGCTGCATACCACATTACATCTCTTTTATGATGTTTGTCATACTTTGTGTCCAATGAATGCTAGCTTACAAAGTGTACGAAAGTAAGCTAGATTGTATTCGAACTGCCCACTTCCAACTTACAATGTATGTTAGGCAATACTGAGCTTTTATGCTAATTGGATGAACACTTCCGTATCTCGCTTATTTTGTGTGCAAGTGAAAGGCATACACTCCACAAATGCGGCAATGCATTTGAAAATGTATACTAGGTACGTATATGAGGTGGTGTGCATTACTGTCTTACATGTGTGCATCGAATCATCGCTTCTGTAATCGAAATTTTCGAGGGTGGCGTTGGCTGAAGTAGTTAGCACGTTGACTACAAAACCGAAGGTCCTGGGTTCAATCCCTGTATCCGACAGTCATTAAATAACAACACCACGCATTTTTCTGATGTGCATTAGTGTCCCTTTGTGTCAGTTGTTGTAGGGAAGTTCAAGTGATGAAGGCATAGTCACTGGTCACTGAACTATACCGACTTCAGCAGATACTAATCCTAATGTAACATCAGAGCGCCCTCCTTCGTTGTGTAGCAAAATCATCGGCGAAGTAAAATAATCAATAAAAAAAAAATGGCTACAAGACACAGCTTCAAAAAATTAATACGCCCCATTTTAACATCAGAGAGGCACTGCAACACTGCATTATTAAAAAAACGTGCGAAAAGCAGAGTTGTAAAAGAATGAAGCTTTCCTCTATCTCTTCTTTCACCACCTGTGTTCTCTCTCACTATCCCTTTCCTAAAGAATGTAACACCTAGTATTAGCAGTAGGCATTAATTGCCTGAGTGTTACTTCTCTTTAAAAAAAAAAAAAAAAAAAAAAAAAAAAATTTTCGCCGCTGGGCAGTGTCTGAACAGCAACCAGGGTGACCGATGACATTTTTCAAAAAGTGACACCAAATAGGGGATTTAGCAAAAAAAGGGGCAAAATAAAAAAACGAGAAAACTACACTAAACTTTTTATTTTTAATATATTTTTTTATAACTCACCCTAAAAAAAGGAGGAAAAAAAGTGGCAAGGAAGTCAAAAAAGTGGAAAAATGGAATCGATATATCGAAAAAGTGGCAATTTGCCACTTTAGTCGGTCAAACGGTCACGCTGTCAGCAACCCTCTTTTTTGTTTCAATCGTGTTCTCGCTCCCGGGTTATGGGTTGAGCGTAATGCATTAAACACATTCACCACAGCAGGCTACACGAACACACGACTTCAAATGCCGCTAGCAGCATTTGTCGCCTCGTAGCCAGATACTTAATTATTTTGGAGACGGCAGCAGCACCATCTGCAGCTGATATTCTAGTACAAATACATAGTTCAGTATTGCCACTTTCATATATTTTCATTTATAAAAATTAATTACAAAGCACAAATAATAATATAAATTTTTTTTATGACGTCGCCTCATAAAAGCAAGAAGAAAACCTTATTGAAAAAATCAATAAGATAACCTCATAAAAACTACAAGATTTCTTCTTGATTTTTTCGAAAAGGTTTCCTCTATGAAATTAATAAGATTTCCTTATTGGAAAAAAACCATAGAGAGTTCTTATTAATTTTCTTCTATTTTATGAGGTATTTAGTAGGCACTGTTTTCTCTGTGTGTATCTTGGAAACCGTAAAAGCTAAACTCTTAAAATTTTCAAAAACGGTAAAAAAAAATCCAAAACTATAAAATCGCCAAACCAAAAATATCGCCAAAAACAAAAAAAATCGCCAAAACGAAAAAAATCGCCAAATTAAAAAAAAATCTAAAACGAAAATAAATTGCAAGAAACCGGAAAATCGCCAAAATTACAAAAAAAATCGCCGAAATGAAAAAAATTGCCAAAATGAAAATAAGCCCAAAAACAGAAAAACTCGCTAAAAATAAAAAAAAATCGCCAAAATAAAAAAACGCCAAAAACTGAAAAAAATCGTCAAAATGAACAAAATCGCAAAAATGAAAAAAAACCCCAAAAACAGAAAAAAATCGCCAAAATGAAATAAATAGCCCAAATGAAAAAAAATCGCAAAAAAACCAAAAAAACAGAAAAAATCGCCATAACGAGAAAAAAGCGACAAAACTGAAAAAAGCTTCGAAAAAGCACAAAAGCACAAAAGCCACATTTTAAAGTGTTCAAAACCGAATGTACGGAGCCCTTCGTGCGCGAGTCAAAATTGCACTTTACTGAATTTATTTTAAATTGCGTTCGTTTATCCAAAATACAGTAAATGAGAACACAAATGTAGAGAGTAAAATGATAGTTCTTGACTGAGTGTGTTGCAAATTTTTACTACCCAGATAAAAAAATATCTATGGTCCATATATTTTTAATATATGATTGTGTATATATCTATATCAATTCATGTATGGAAATGTATGGGATTATACATGGAAAAAATATTATATGTATGTATATGAATAGATATATTGACTACGAGTATTATATGTAATTATAATATATGAGCTCATATAACTATGAAAATTGAATTATAAAGCTCTTCATACGTGGATCCATATATAGAAATAAGATGTAATATATGGAGCCATATAAAAATGTATGATATCTCACATAAGATCGATTTTGCAATCAAAAAAGCTTGCGTTTTATTATCTTTATCTATATTTTTACTAAATGGTGAATTGAAAATCTATTAAAAAAATACATACGGCATGCAAAGTTTATATGAGTTCAGCCTCAACGTTTAAAAAAGAAAAACTATTGTAGCAAAAAAAAACATTTTTGGACGATTTTATACATCGTGGCTCCTTTTTAAAAATCAAATAATCGAAAAGATAGTTCAGTATTAATGTTATAGAAAAAAAAACGGAATACTCTAGATATTTTTAAAAAATAAAGTTCATATTACTACAAAAAATTATATTGAAAACTAGTGTTGGTAAAAAACCGCATTATTTTAAGTTCAAAAAAATTTAACGCACTATAGTCCCAAATTATTATTTTACTTAGTAAGTAAAATATTTTTTATTTAAAAAAACTAAGCATTTTTTTTATTTTATAAATAATTGCATTAGTTTTTAATCTGATTTCTTGAATTAAATTGTGTGTACTCGTATGAATATGAGTTTTGTGTTTTTTAAATAATCAATCACCTTCTTTCTTAAAAAAAAGCAATGTGAGTCCGATCACAGGGGAGATGTGTAAGCATCTAGTAATGAAATTTTTTTTTAATTGGAAGTACTTATGCTTTTAGTAATCAGTAATGTCGGTATTCATAATGAAATTCTACCAAGTGGCAAAATTTTTTTCGTACAAAAATTTCAAAATTTGAATGAAAAAAACTTTTCCACTTGCTACAATTTTATTATGAATACGGCCCTACGATTTTACTTGTAATGCAAATTAAATTTCGTTATCAGTAAAAAGTTACTGAATTTTTTCAGTAATCAGTAAATTTACTGCTTACTGCAATTTTTAATGCAGTACATATGTATATACTGCGGTGTGCCAATGTACTAATCAAATAAGTTAAATAAAACAAACAAAACTAGCAAATTCCTATGTATTTACAATATTGAAAGTTTTGATACTTTTAATTAATTAATTTAAAAAAAAAATACTAAAAGCATAAGTACTTCCAACTTAAAAAAAAAATCCATTACTAGCGGCCCTATGTATAAGCAAAAATTGGCATGAAGTTAGCATAAGTGTCGAAATTGAATTAGTTGTTAACGAGTTCCTTCATACAATTGAACATAAAAAATTATCGCATTACCTAATTTTAACCCACCTCTACGTCCTAGCATGATTATTAATGTGTGTCATGTTCAATTTTGCCACTTATGCTAACTTCATGCCAGTTTTTGATTATACATAAGGCTGTAGATGTTTACACATCGGATCTCACATTGCTTTTTTTCATTCAAATTTTGAAATTTTTGTATGAAAAAAATTTAGCCACTTGGTAGAATTTCATTATGAATACGGGCATTACTGATTACTGAAAATTCAATGCACCTCATCATATAATAAATCATTTAGGCCCTTTATAAAAATTGTAGAAAAAAAATTTAGTAATCAGTAAAAATTTACTGGTTAAAAAATTATTTTTATTGAAATTTTAGTAGTACTGCAAAGAGCCTTTACTTTTACTTTTTAATTTTTAATTCCTGTTGTTCATCGGTTAGTTGTTGCTATTCATGTTTTTGTGTAGGCATTACAATTAAAATAAAGCAATTATCAAGTTAAATAAAACAAACAAAAACTAGCAAATTCCTATGTAGTATGTATTTACAATATTTTAAATAAGATTGTGTTGCTTCTTTCAAACACTAATACACTCATACATAGCTCACACCGATTTATAACGCGGTGTGCATCTTAGTATGATGATCTTACTCAAAATTTGTAATTGTATTGTGAAAAAGATGTTTACCCCCTAGCGTATAGATGTTTACAGATCAATAAGCAAATTAACTAACATGTAATTAGTAAAGAACAAACGACAATGTCAAGACTGTTGTAAATTGAGAGATGGTAAAATTGAGCTTTCATTACAAAAAAAGCTTTCAGCAAATTGAAATGAATAATAATGCAAATAAATTCAGTAAAGTGCGACTTTGACTCGCGCACGAAGGGTTCCGTACGTTGGCTTTGAGCATTTTTTAATACAGTGTTTTTTTTACGTTTTTTCAGCTGAAATAATTTTTTTTTGATTATTTTTCGCTTTTTTTCGTTTTGGTGATTTTTTTAATTTTGGCGATTTTTTTATTAATTTTGGCGATTTTTTTCATTTCGGCAATTTTTTTCATTTTGCCGATTTTTTTTTTCATTTTTTTTCCGCGATTTATTTTCGATTTAGAAATTTTTTTAATTTGGTGCTTCTTTTTGTTTTGGCGATTTTTTTTATTTTGGCGGTTTTTTTTCGGTTTGGCTATTTTATAATTTTGACATTTTTTTGTTTTACGGTTGTTGAAAATTTCAAGAAGTTTGCTCTTACGGTTTCCAAGATACAGGAAGTTATCAAAATTACATAGTCAAAATTACATTAACTGATGGTACACCCTCTCATTAAATTTTTTTAAATTTTAGTGTTAATTGATGTAGTCTGTATAAAAATACACCAACTTTACAAATTTCAAGTGCATATACATACAATTGTATGTATATTATATGGGATTTTAACATTTTTCGTTGCTCGTTTTGGCACACCCTTTAATTTCCAACTCTCATGTATTTGTTGTTGTAGCGGCCAAGGGTCTACATACTCTGTCCAAATTTCAGGTCCGTAGCTCTTACGGTTCTCGAGAAAATACCCTGTGACGGACAGACGGACAGCGTAGCGAAAACAATAGGGTTCCATTTCACCTTTGGTGTACGGAACCCTAAAAAAGGTAAGAATTTTGTTATTAAGTGATACTTGCACTGTTAAATTATTTTAACAACAATGTCATATTTTATTTATTTTTAACCGACTTCAAAAAAGGAGGAGGTTAACAATTCGTCTCTAATTTTTTTTTGTTTAGGTGTGTATCTACATAACCCAGTACATTTTAGACCGATTTTAAAATTTTTTTGTTGTCTGAGAGGGTATGGCTTCCCATTGGTCCTATTGTAAAAAAGTACACGCCCACAATTTTTTTAAATATAATTTTATGATATTCTACTTATTTGATTGCTGCGTTAAAACATTAAAACTTAATACTATATTTCACAAGCTTCTATTTCACCGATTTTTATGAAACTTGGTACACACCCTAAGCTTAAATAAAGGCTCAATCTTGCGTTCAAAAAAGTGGGCGGGGCATGCCTATTAAATTTTAGTATAATATTTCACGTGCTTGTACTAAACCAATATTTACGAAATTTGGCCAACACCTTCAACTCTTAAAAATACACAATCTTGTTTTAAAAAAGTGGGCGTAGCCACACCCCATGAAATTTAATACTATATTTCACGTGTTTTTACTTAATTGATTTTTACGAAACTTGGCACCCACCCTGAGCTTCAAAAAAAATACTCAAGCATGTGTTAAAAAAAGTAGTTTAGTATTAAATTAAATGTACTTCTGCTTATTAAAAGTATGCACTAAAAAGATAAAAATAAAACTTAAAAATAAAATTAAACCGACTTCAAAAATAAGCACTAAAAAGCTAACTATAATATAGATCTAGTTAAATAAAATATTTTTATATATGTTACCTATAGTGCTGTTTGAAGTTGGTGTCAAGTACTTCTTATGTACACATACATACCTACACATACATATGTACATATGTACATAAGTATATCTACATAAGTATGTATGTAGTATGTGCTTAGTTACCAACTTCAAACAGCTCTATAGGTAACATATATAAAAATATTTTATTTAACTAGATCTACATATATTATTTTGTGCTTTTTAGTGCTTATTTTTGAAGTCGGTTTAATTTTTTTTTAAGTTTTATTTTCAACAATTTTGTAAACAACAATCATCAAAGTCGCCTATACATTATTTGGTATAGCCAACGATTGTATTTTCGCTGCCGTCGTTAAAAGTTTTCGACTCTTACTGAATTTTGGCCGCCGTCAAAAACATTTTTGATAAGCGTTCACAAAGTCTACGATTTTAAGTCTGCTTTGAGTTGCATACTATGAGATTTCTAACGTAATCACTTTTGATGGTTTTCGACATAACTTACAGACACACTTTTTTCTCACTTTTCGAGAAACGATGGAATATTTTGTTTCACATCTTTTCGACCCAAGAAGTTCTCGCCAAAGTTACAGAACATGGGCACAGAAATCTACATCACACAGTGGACCAAATACAAAAGAACGCTGATGATGAAGGTTTGGTGGCCTTCGAAAACAGCTAGTTGTTCCGTTCAACTTTGTGTTGTTAGTCCGAATATTTACAACTAATAGTATGTTCACACGGACAGCAATTATCGAGGTTCACTCTCCCATTCACGGTTCGCGGTCGAATCTTGATTGAATCAACATGGTTCGCCATACAAATTTTTGAGAGCGAACCAACTTGGTTCATTTTGAACCTAGCTGCGAACCATGAAGAAATTGCTATCATCGCTAGTTTTGATAACAAATTATCGCTAATTTATCTGAACTAGCTATCAAAACAAAATGAGTACATACATACACATACACATTTTTAAACAAAAAAACACACAAAAAATGATTGCGAGTATGAATTAATAATTAGAACACATTTTATTAATTATTTTTGCTTAATTTGTTTATCTACTGTAAAAAAGCAAATAACACAGAATATAAAACGCGTATCAACTATTCACGTATATATGTATACATGTATGTATATACTTGAAAACAGTGATGCCAAATTTTGATACTCAAAGCGCGTAAAAATTTTTTGAAAAAGCGCTAAATTGAAAAAATATACATTTAGCGCAAAATAAAGTAAAATTTTTTGAATAAGCGCGAAAAAGAGCTAGTTTTAAAATGTTTCTGTTTTAAATCAAAACATCAAAAAATTTTGTTAAGTAATTTATTAAAAATTAATTGAATTGATTGAAAACAAAAAAGGCAAAAACTAATTATAAAACAAATAAAATAAGAATAATCCTGAAGAAGTTAACCAAAGGTTAACGAAATATTGATCAAAACTAAAAATATATAAAAGTTACAGACCTAAAGCTTAAAAAATTAATTTTATTGAAAATTAAAATATTTCAAAAATTGTTCCACAAAAAAATTTACCTTGATTTTCGAATTCAGAGAAACAAAATACATAATTAAAATCACCACGCATCAAATATAAATTTTCGTTGTAAATTAGTAATATTTTATAAAAACTAATTTTTAAATTTTGCTTATCAAATACATGTTCAAAAAGGCTTGTTTTGGAAAAACCAACAGCGAATTAATAATTTTGCTTTGCTTTTAATGATTTTTATTAGTGCATAATGCATTATGTAAAATGAAAAACTGAAAGTTAGTATAAGTGATGAAATTTAACAAGGTTTCAAAGAATTCCATCATACAATTTTATATAAACAATTTGCCCATAATGTTTATGTTATTATTATAGTAGAAATTTGTAACCATCTATGGCCTGCATTGGCTAGGTTATTGGTAATAAATATATAAATAAATAAATAAATAAATTATTAATGTATTTTTAACTAACAATTACATCCTAGCGTTGTTTTTAATGTGAAATTGTATAGCAAAACTCGTTAAGACATTAAATTTTTACACTTATGTATGCTAAACTCATGGCAGGTTTTTAAGAATTTAAACAAATTTTTGGTTCATTTAAAGGAAATACAATTTTGTAATGCAATAAAAGAATAAATAGCAAAAATAAGCACTTTAAAAGAAACAATATAATTAAAAAGAAGTATGTATTAAATTTTAGCATTAGGTTTCAGCTCTATAATAATTTTTTAGATTTTTTTTAAATCAATTTAGCATCAAAAATTTTTAGGATGTGGTCACACTGCTTAGAACAGTAGCATGCGAACTAACACGCTCAAATAATCTACGACGCACATACATAGATTCTTCGTTGTTTGTTTTTTCTTTTGCACATACACATAATTTTACACTTGTATGCTCATTTTGGCAAATTATTGAAATGGATTCTTACTGCAAAACAGGAAAACTTGGGAATCAAATTCCTCGTTTAAGAAATGGATTAAACCAACAAAAGATCCATGTTAAGCTTTGTGCAAATGTTGCAAATTAATTATAAGAGCGAAATATTTTGATTTAGTTCGCCGTTCGGAGACTCGAAAGCATAAAAAATGTATGGCTCCATTTAAGGATATTGTGCTATCCTAGCCAGATATATCAGAAGTTCCAACACAAACGTAAATTGCGCAAACAAATCTTGCATTATATGCTGCAGTACATACACCGTTTTTAGCAATGGATCTTTTATTTTTTCTTACTATTATTTTTTATTAATGTTAAAAAATCTTGAAGTACAAATTGAATAATAAATATGTACATTCATAGATTTAAAACGGAAAAATATATTTTTAAATTTAGCTCTTTTTGACTACTTGGTTGGCTCGTTTTGCCTCTGAATTGTTGGCATCACTGATGAAGGCTACATAAACAACCATCGTTTGCACAGCTCTAGTACATACATACAAAATTTCAGTATTTTGCCAAAGACTATAAATATATAAAGATGTTCTACGTCCATACATTGTACTGCCAGTGCTTAATTTGCTGGTGGATTTACTACTAAATCCATTTGTTTCAAAGAGAGTAATTTATTTTCTCAGAGCACTTATTATTCTCATGTCTTCGCTATTCATCTGCATACGCATGCATGTGTGTGTGCCTTTGCATGCGTAAGTATGAATGGATGTGTGTATTTAACCTAAAGCAAAGAAAAAATTTACACAAACAAAAGGAACTTGTGTTTTCGCACATATGCATATGTGTATGGACATAAGCTACATAAAATTTAATGTTACCGATTGTCTATTTATAGGGCAAAAATATGTATTTTATTGTTGTACTTTTGCAAATACATGGATTCGCACCGAATATAAATTTACTTATTTAATTTATATATAAGTCCAAACGAAAAAACATTTTGCAAAATGCTCCTAAAGATAAATAGAGGGACAAATGCGCGTTGGGAAGAGCATGAAGAGCTTTTCTGAAAGCATATTTTAAAGATCAACCTCCACATACTTGTTCTTAAGAAATATATTGAAATTGAACCTTCAGAGTCCTTCATCCTTTAGTGGATGGAGTAGCATTAAAAATTTGCAGCCAGGTAACAATTCATGTATATACAATGCGCTCACAGAAACTGTTAAAAAGATGCAACCTTTTGAAAGAGAATGCATTTTACTTTTTGATGAAGTATCTATAAGAAAAAATTTTACTTATAATAAATGTGCAGATGTTATAGATGGAGTTGTCGATTTAGGATATGAACGAGTGAATCAAATGGGGTCCCAAGTTTGCGTTTTTATGATAAGAGGAGTTGTAAAAAATTGGAAGTTCGTTTTAAACTATTTTGTTACTTCCAGTTCAATAAAAGGTGATGTACTAAAAAAACTTGTGGAGTCAAACTTTGAAATTTTAAGAGAAATGGGACTAAATGTGCGTGGGCTTACGTGTGATCAAGGACCCAATAATAGAAAATGCTATGATATGCTAGGCGGATCTTGTGAAAAACCTTATTTTATTTATAAAAATGCAAAAATTTACCTGATGTACGACGTACCCCATATTTTCAAATCCATAAGAAATGCTTTCATCAAAGCCGATTTTAAAACACCGCATGGCGTAGCGCGATTCGACGTTGTTAGAGAAATATTCGAGAGCTAATTACCTATATGAAACAGGTTGAATACGCAGGAAATAAAATATTTTCAATCGATGGCCTAATTCAAACTACGAGAGCTATTTTATCGTTATCGTCAGAATTGTTTGCGGAAAACTCAAATTTGATATGCATTTTAACGAGCCATTTTCATATATACGTGCCAAGGACGGACACTGCAAAAATCCTTCGGTCTATGAATTAAATGTCGCAGTAGCTAAACTGCTATCTCTTAAAATAACGCAATTTAGTACCTCTTCAAATTGTGCAAACGACGATGCGATACTTTTACCTATTGAGTTCCAAACAATTTTAGAAGATACTCAAAGAAGTGAAAGTACGGCAGAAAGTAGTCGCACACCTGACGTTAATGTAATAAACATATTCGATGAAAATGAAGATTATTTTAATGAAGATGCAGATTGTTTTAACTCTAATAATGTTCCAATAGAGTTAACATCAAGCCGATATTTTGTTGGTTATATAGCTCAACGAATTACTTGCGCTAAATGTCGAGTGGATATAATTAAACCAGCACAAGTTTTGTCATATCCTTCAGAAATGTTTGTTCACGGTAAAAATTATGATAAAGAAACAGATTTTGGAAGTTTGTGTGCTCCATCAGACTTATTTTTTGCACTGTGTAAGATTCACATAAAAGTTTTCGAAAATGTTTTTACTAATTCTAAAGAAATAAAAAACATAAAAAAAACTATTGTTGAGCAATGCGTAAATTGTACCAAAAATACAATATATTCCTTTTGGTTTGACGAGAGCTACGTATGCTTTAAGCACAGGATGCAGATGCTTAATTTATTAGTTCTTACACTGCTACGAAAACATTCGTCGTGGGAAACATATAAATTCAAATCAACAAGCAGTGAAAAACTCAAAATGTTAAAGCAATAAATAAAACCTATTCTTTTGTAAACAAAAATAAATAATCATGGTTTGCAAACTTATGTAAGTAAGCTCACGTTTTATTTATTTTATATATATACATATGTATATATATACATAGACATATGTATATATATACATAGACATATGTATATATATACATATATATATATATATATACATATATATATATATATATACATATATATATATGTATATATGTATATATATACCCAGTAAAAAAAATTGGAAGTCATTCTAAAGGAAGTACATTTTCATTGCTTCCAAAAAATCGATATTTTTAATTTGCCGATAGTTAGCAGAAAACCAAGTAGAAGTTTATTTTAGTCATACAAAACCTTGTAATTCCTCTCTAGTTTTAGAAATTACTCACCAGAATTTTAAAAAAATCGTTTTTTTTAAGAAACTTATGAACTATTTTTGGTCTAAAATTTTACAGTTATTTGCTTAAATTTACATTAAATTACTGTTTCGCGTTTAAATTCCTATAAAAAGAAACTAATTGTTAAAATAGGTAACTATTAGCAATTTTTCCTAGATGAAAATATTATCATAGAACACAAAAAAGGACATTTTTCTTAAAATCGCTTCCAATTCGGTGACCAGGCAGCGAAAAAGAGAACTTCTTGCAATGACAACCCTATGTAAAAATCATTACATCGGATCGAAATTTGCACTACTTCCAGATCGCAAACTCTACATTTTCATGACTTTTTTGGAGTGTCTTTTTTTACTGGGTATAATTGAAATTTCTAAATGAAATAATTATAGTTCGGTGCGAATCAACTTATTTTTAATTTTACAACAATAAAACACGTATTTTTACCCTACAATAACACAATCGGTCGCATTTGATTTTCATGATTTATTTGCACATGAATGTATCAAAACAAGAAACTTCTTTTAGTTATTTCATATTTTTGCTCCTACTTGACTGCGCTTTAAACAAGAAATATAACACACACACAACTAAATTTCTCTATAAGCTTCAATTATGTGTGTGCATACATTGTATGCCATACAACATTACTACATACATATTTATATAAGTGTGCATGCTCAAAAATTTTGTGCTCTCTTTGTGGTTTCGTTCAAATAACAAACAATTTATTTTTCCCTTGTTACTTCCCCCACAGCATCTATAAACACAAAAAATTTTAGTTTTCATTTAATGTTCTACGTGGAACATCTTTATATATTTATAGTCTTTGATTTTGCTCTTTCAAAAACATACATTATCCTGTTTTTAGGCTATACTGAATATCTTTCAAATCAAAAAAAAAATTCGAAGAAATAGAAGTTTATTCTATATTATTCTTATTGTTTAAATTGGTAAACTAACAAAATAAAATGAGTTAAAAGTCGATATTGCTAAATTAAAGGAAGACAAAGTTCACAAAGACTAAAATCTAGACATATAGAACAAGAAGTAAAAAGGGGCTAAGGGGCTGAAACCAAATTCGATCGAAATAATTTCATTTCCGTAATTAGGTTCTGCAGAAAACGAAAAACGAAGAATTTGCTCGATGAATAATACTCGGAATTGTAATTTTCTCTATGTGAAAGTACAAAAATCTGTTTGAAACAACTTTATTTCAACAAAGAAAAATTTTTTCAACCATTTATTTAAAATATGTTTGTTTTATTTAATTTTTTTACATATTTAAGATATTTTTTCAAGTCTTAAGGAAAAAATGCATCATCATAAAAACTGAAATATTCTATTCCTTCAAATAAAATTAAATAAAACTTTAACACATACACTGCGTTTGGATATAAAAGTGGACCTGAAGCAATTTTTCGGCAAAATCTTGACCGCTCTGGGCATCTAAAATTGCAGTTATTGCAATTCCAGACAATGAATGTATAATTTTTTTAATTTGGTTCACTTCAATAAAAAAAATTGATCCTTTGGTATTTTGTTGATCTTCTAATACGAGCAACAATGTATTTTTTGTTGCCCAATATTGCCACATTTAAATTGAAAACTATCGAATTGACATTTTTTCGGAATGAACAAATCGATCGAAATCTGAAGAAGGTAAAACGAAATCGATCGAAATGAAAATTCGTAATCAAAACAATTTCGAAACTGAAATGAAATGATTTCTGTGACAGGCCTGATAATTATAAAAATTGCTAGATTTTCGTGTTTTTTCCGCGTTTTGAGTGACTGAAAACGGATTAAATCCAGCACGAAAAGTTTTAAGTTGGCATCACTGCATCAAAAATAGTTGTCAAAATGAACCACGAATGGAGTCGTCTGAACACCAGGGTTCGCAATCGTGGTTCAGCGAGCGAACCAAGTGGTTCATGTTGCCGTCTGAACATATCATAACTTTGGTGTCATTTGTTCACATGTAATTTGGCTCAAAAAGCGATACGAGCTTTAGCCTGATCAAATCATAAATATATAAATATTTTATTTACAAGAGTTTTTCTTTTTTAAACATTGACGTATACGTATGTATGTATATAAACTTTGCATACTCTATGTATTTTCTAATACGTTTCCAATTCAAAAGTGATAAAAAATAGAGTTAATAATATTGTTACGGAAATGGCCGTCGACAAGATTAATAAGTGTTACGCAAGAATATTTGAACAGGGCCAATATAAAGAAACATCCAGAAGTATTTAAATCAGTGTTCGAAAATAAACATTATTTAATGTACTTTAATGTTCTGTAAGGTACAACCTCACACGCACAAGCGCTAATAATGTACGTATACCGAGTACATTAAAATTATAAGTACTTACAATCTTAGTTAACTTGTGCCCAACGAGAATCATTATTTAACCTCATCAAAATGATGATGGTCAACACTACGTTCAGTGATGCCAACAATTCAGAGGCAAAACGAGCCAACCGAGTAGTCAAAAAGAGCTAAAAAGAGCTAAATTTAAAAATTAGATATTTTTCCGTTTTAAATCTATGAATGTATTTATTATTCAATTTGTACTTCAAGATTTTTTAACATTAATAAAAAATAATAGTAAGAAAAAATAAAAGATCCATTGCTAAAAACGGTGTATGTACTGCAGCATATAATGCAAGATTTGTTTGCGCAATTTACGTTTGTGTTGGAACTTCTGATATATCTGGCTAGGATAGCACAATATCGTTAAATGGAGCCATACATTTTTTATGCTTTCGAGTCTCCGATCGGCGAACTAAATCAAAATATTTCGCTCTTATAATTAATTTGCAACATTTGCACAAAGCTTAACATGGATCTTTTGTTGGTTTAATCGATTTTTTAAACGAGGAATTTGATTCCCAAGTTTTCCTGCTTTGCTGTAAGAATCCATTTCAATAATTTGTCAAAAAATTTCTAATTATTCAGAAACGAACACACTAAATACATAAATATATCTTACATAGTTTCAAAAAAGTATCTGAATTTGCAACAAAACATATTTACCAAAAATGTAAATACCTCAAAGACGAAACAATAGGGTAAAAACGAGAAAATTAACTATAAGATGCGAAAAGTGCTAAACGTGCCGTTTTTAAAATTGAAAAGAGCTGTGTTAGCTCTTTTTTTAAAAAAAGAGCTAAAGGGAAAAATTTCGAGTTAAAAGCAATCAAAAAGAGCTAAATCTAGCTCTAAAATAGCTAAGTTGGCATCGCTGACTACGTTTTGTAATGTTAAGGACATTATTATTAATGTACATTTAATGCATGTAGGTTACACTCAAAAAAGTTTGACAATAACTGAATATACAAGAAGTTTCTGTTAACTAAAATTAAAGTAAATCTTACAGGTAGGTAAATTTTTACCAAGGTATTTGTATGTAAAATATTTTTTGTTTATTGTTTAATAAGCAAACCACAATATATTGATGATTTTCTGTGCACTCAATATAATAAATTATTTAGAAAAACAGTGGTAGACATGGCAAACATGCTTAAGTTGAAATTTAGAATACACAAATTAATACTTGTGTCCCAAATTAGAAGAAAAATATTTTGAAACAGACGATTTAAAATCAATACTTTTAATTATGTGCAGGTTGTTTTTAGCTATTGAAAATAAAAGAAAAAAAATCTTTTTTACTGAAATTTGAAATTAAAATAAATTGAAAATCATTCCGTTCGCATGAAAAAAAGCCTGTTGTAATCGGCAAATAAAAAAACACGTGCGCATGTAGCTTGGGCGTAATATTGACGTCACTATGAAGCTACATACCACGTAGTTATGTCAAAATAATAAACATACATAGCTGAGAATCTATTATTATTTAATGACTTTTTTGTTTGAGCAGATCTTCACATGTATTTACACACAAGTGCTGCCTTCATTTGGATTTTGACACAAAAATACTATTAAAATTTTACGCCGATAATGCAACCAATGTGTTGGAAATTCTCCTGTCGTCATAAGTGTCTTTCTACCATAGGGTTAGTAGAGCGGTTTTTAAATCAAAATAATATTGTTTGAAATGATGTTTAATTTGAATTTACTAACAGCATACTTTGAGTGTAAAATGTATCAAGAGCAGTGTGGCCACAACTAAAAAATTTTTTAATGCTAAATGGGGCTTAAAATAATGCTAAAAATGCTAAAAAAATATTTGAAAATGCTAAAATATTGTTACGTTTTTATTCTCTGTTAAAAACGCTTTTCCGTAGATTCGTAGATTTGCAATAAATAAAAGACCCCAGTGTACTAATTAGGGTTAAGAATGATACAATCTTTATTAATCAATAAATACCACTAATCTAAATTCAATTCAAGAGCTTAAATACAAACACATAGATACTTCAATATTCACAACTGTTTACCACTACACCTTCTTTGCTGTTGTATATACACGTCTCAGACCACTGGCTGCGCTAGTGTTGACACAATTCTGCTTTCTCTGTTGCTCGTCACACACAAGACTCACTCTCCCGACACTTCCAGTTGATACACCAATAACAACTCTATGGCAGACTCTCACAGTTGATACACTAATCAGGACTCGCTGGCTTCACTTACACACGTTTATCAGCTTCCACTGCTCCCTTACTCTTTACTCAAGGGACTCCACAATAAACTCAAATCACGACAGACTCTAACTGTCACTATAGACTGTACTATAGTCTCTTCAATTTCCAACTCACGTGTTGTAAAACACAGACTCAAATATCAACTCACGTTGTATCACAAATCACGGACTGCGCACAACTTAATTGTCAACTCACTTGATTAACAACAGAATTCTTATTAGCAACTGAGCTTCTTCGCAACTGACTTATTCCCAACTAACTTTTGATCGCGACTGAACTCTTAATCACAACTGAACTGCTGTTGGATGCGTCAACCCCTTTTTATACTTCGCACAACAACCACTAGAATTTTCATGCAAAGTCTAGACCTAATCATCATTATCTTCAATGTTGTTTATAAAGCGCGTAATTAAGTTCTTGTGGTAACTATGTACATACGTGTGTATATGCATACATCATTAAGTGGTTGTTTACTTATTTCTACCTTTCGTTGGAATTGCCAGGCATGTATGTATGTATGCATGTAGCTATGTCTATCTTCACAACAAGCAGAAGCTTGTAGTTGTTGTTGGTTGTTTACGTTTAATCACGTATGTATGTACTAGGCATGCGTATATAGTTATTTGTTATAGTGCTTGCATGTATGTATGTACGTGTGTACGTTTACTTCTTCTGGATGTTTCTTTGTTATTATTCCAGATACTTCTTTAATTGCCCTGTAGGAATATTTTCGCACTATTAACCCTGTTGGAATTTATTTGCATAATGATGCATTAATCTTGTCGACGGCCATTTCCGTAACACTGCCGCCCACTTAAGCCTATTCGTCCCGAATAGGCACATCATCGTCTTTCTTTTTCTTCGTTTTCTATACGCCTTGTAGTTACGTTGGAGACGACTACCTCTTCCATATTTGTAGGCTTTAGTTCTGGCTCTGCCTCGGCTTTCAACTGGTACGTGTATTGCCATACGCTGGAGATTACTTCTTCGATATTTGTGGCCCCTGATGGTACTGACTCTGCTTAGCATTTCCTCTACTGCTTGCCTTGCCGTATGCTGGAGCTGAAACCTTCCTTGACACTTGCAACCCTTGGTACTGAATCTGCTTCGTATTTCCTCTACAGCTTGCCTTGGTTTACGCTTTAGGTAACAACTTCTTCCACATTTGTGGTATTTGGCTCTGACTCTATTTTGTCCCTCAACTAGAGCTTGCCTTGCCATACTCTGGAGATGACTACTCCTTTCCCATTTGTGGCCGTTGGCTCTGACTCTACCTTGTCCCTTGACTAGAGCTTGCCTTACCATTCCACATTTATGGCCCTTGGCTCCGACTCTAGACTGTCCCTTGACTAGAGTTGGCCTTACCACACGCTTAAGGCTCTGTATAAAAGTTGTATTTTTCCTCCCTACTGCTTTTCTGCTGCGTGCTTTGTATACTGTAGCAGTTTCATTACCCTGAGCAAATGAGTTCATTTCTTCAATAGCTAATTCTGCCGTGTCACAAACAGCTTGACTATCATCTAAGTAACCAACGTCCTCTACTTTGCTGGAAACTTCTGGCAAACTTTGCTCATGTCCAACTTGTTGACACTGACCACTGTTGATTTCATGTTCTGTCTTTAGTTTTTCGTCAGCGTCTTCCTCTGTGACAGAAATGTCTGCATTGACACTGTTTCCCAAGTCAGAAATCTCTTCGTCTGATTTACTGACTTGCATTTCTTTACCATGTGCCCTTTTGTTTATGGACTCAGACATTTCTACAAATCTCGCATCCATTTTATCAAACCAAATTTCCATTTTCTCACTGTTAGCCCTAGATGTTTCTTGCAAATCAGCCTTCATTTCAGCTTTCAATTCGGCATTAGCCCTAGAAGACTCTTGAAACTTCTCATTCATTTGCCCAAACCTGGTTTCCATTTTGTCCATCATTGCGGCCAACATTGCGCTAATGTCTGTACTGTTTGCTACTGCACGAGTACATACCTCAATTTCATCGAACTCATAACTCTCTATATCGATGTTGCGCCGCTGAAACTCTTGCAGTAATCTCTCCTGTAGTATTACCTTGTCACCAGTTGTCGACAGTTTCCGCTTACTCAATTCTTCCTTGAGTTGCTCCACCTTAAGCTCTTGATATTTCATTTTCCTCAAAACCAATTATTACGTTTAACCTTTTCAAACGTATGTGGTTTTATTCACGTTTAACCTTTTCAAACGTGTGAGGTTGTCCTTTTCGTATCACTCTTACTTTACGTTTAACCTTTTTTTAAACGTGCCGCTTTTATTTGCAAATCCCACTTCTGACACCAAATGTTACGTTTTTATTCTCTGTTAAAAACGCTTTTCCGTAGATTCGTAGATTTGCAATAAATAAAAGACCCCAGTGTACTAATTAGGGTTAAGAATGATACAATCTTTATTAATCAATAAATACCACTAATCTAAATTCAATTCAAGAGCTTAAATACAAACACATAGATACTTCAATATTCACAACTGTTTACCACTACACCTTCTTTGCTGTTGTATATACACGTCTCAGACCACTGGCTGCGCTAGTGTTGACACAATTCTGCTTTCTCTGTTGCTCGTCACACACAAGACTCACTCTCCCGACACTTCCAGTTGATACACCAATAACAACTCTATGGCAGACTCTCACAGTTGATACACTAATCAGGACTCGCTGGCTTCACTTACACACGTTTATCAGCTTCCACTGCTCCCTTACTCTTTACTCAAGGGACTCCACAATAAACTCAAATCACGACAGACTCTAACTGTCACTATAGACTGTACTATAGTCTCTTCAATTTCCAACTCACGTGTTGTAAAACACAGACTCAAATATCAACTCACGTTGTATCACAAATCACGGACTGCGCACAACTTAATTGTCAACTCACTTGATTAACAACAGAATTCTTATTAGCAACTGAGCTTCTTCGCAACTGACTTATTCCCAACTAACTTTTGATCGCGACTGAACTCTTAATCACAACTGAACTGCTGTTGGATGCGTCAACCCCTTTTTATACTTCGCACAACAACCACTAGAATTTTCATGCAAAGTCTAGACCTAATCATCATTATCTTCAATGTTGTTTATAAAGCGCGTAATTAAGTTCTTGTGGTAACTATGTACATACGTGTGTATATGCATACATCATTAAGTGGTTGTTTACTTATTTCTACCTTTCGTTGGAATTGCCAGGCATGTATGTATGTATGCATGTAGCTATGTCTATCTTCACAACAAGCAGAAGCTTGTAGTTGTTGTTGGTTGTTTACGTTTAATCACGTATGTATGTACTAGGCATGCGTATATAGTTATTTGTTATAGTGCTTGCATGTATGTATGTACGTGTGTACGTTTACTTCTTCTGGATGTTTCTTTGTTATTATTCCAGATACTTCTTTAATTGCCCTGTAGGAATATTTTCGCACTATTAACCCTGTTGGAATTTATTTGCATAATGATGCATTAATCTTGTCGACGGCCATTTCCGTAACAATATAATGCTAAAACTTTTTAATGATTTTTTATTAATTATATCGGTACAACGAAGAAATATTTTATTTAATTTTAATAAAACAAAGTTGATTCAAAAGTTAAAACAACAATTCAGGAACATACAAAATACGAGTACAATTGCTGAATTCATAAAACCTCCTGTATCTTTGTACGATCGTATTAAATATAAAAGTGTAAAATTTGTTGCTGGTAATTTTCATATAAAAATTAAATACATAAAATAATTTTACACTTTTATTTTATATGTATGTTTTAATGTATTAGCATGACTGCTATCAACATAATATGAAAGACATTTAAAAAATACTTTTTGCATTAAAAAATGGATTAATTTACTTTTCTATTTTTTACTGTACGTGCAGGAGCCGGATTCAGCAACGATGAATTGTGAAGTGTTCGACTCCGAAAAACATAATTAAAATACTTTTTTTCTTCTTATTATTAGGTGTTTGACGTTTAAAATACATTAAGGCGGCTATTAGACGCTCATACTCGGTATATGAGCATGACAGACTTTCGTACAAAAAACACCTCTTAAAATGCGCGATCTAACTAAGTCATCTTTATGCTTTGCGTACTCTACGTTTCCACATGGCATGACATTTCGTTGTAACTTGAAGTTATAAGTGATTTGTTAAAACAAATGCACTATCAATAATGTTATCACTTGAAAAAAGCATTAATTTGAGCAGTCTACACTTAACATTAACTTACAAGTTTATGTTCAAGTGAGCCATCTTATGTTAGGAGACCGCAAGTTACGAAAACATAAATGAAATTTGCACTGAATTTGACAGAACATACATATATTAAAGGAGTATGATGACAAACACAAAAATTCAAAATTCCTTAAAGCTGAAAAACACGAATTTTGAATTATCACACCATTCTCAAATACCAAGTATGACAGCTTAATAGCCGCTTAAGACGTCTTTTGCTGTTTACATGGTTTCCATCATTATACATTTCTACAAAAACGACAAAATACAATGAAATACAGGAGTTTTTACCTGTATAAATGGAAAAGAATATATGAAATTTATAAAATTAAAAATGCTAAATAATGCTAAAAAAATAATACAAAAATGCTGAAAAAAATGCTAAATGCAAAATAAAAAATTCACTGCTAAATCAAAATACATAATGCTAAATTTAGCAGTGAAAATGCTAAAAGGGTCACACTGATTCAAGAGCTGTTGTGTCCACACATACACTATCTCATTCTTTGTTAGTATATGTGCTTCGCGGCTGTGAGCATCACTCATTATACTCGCTTTGCAATGTTGTCAGCTTTTAAAATTTTAAACGCGAAAAAATATGAAGATACTTGTAGTGCTCAGTGCTTTTTAAATTAGTTTTCAATTTGTTTTGCTTAAGAGCTCTAAACTCAAAATTTCAAATCAAATTTGTTTTGAGCATGCTTGTCATTTAAAAATTTAAATTGTGCATTTCAAGATGTTTTTTGTATTGTTAGACTGACTTTAATATTTAATTTAATTAATGTAAAAAGTGTTTTGTCTAACAAGAGATAATTATAATGTCATCAGCATTTCAAATAGAGTCGAATAGCGAAATTTGGTCTGTTATAGACAATATATGGAATATGATTCAATTAATGCAATTGAGAAACATTGAGTCTTTATGGATTCAGTTGATATAAACCTATTTAGTCAAGACATACAAGTTCTGTCACATCCATATTAACATGTAGAAATAGAACGGGTTTTAAGCTCTATAAATTTTTTAAGGTTTACCACAATATTTTTGCACGCGTTTAACGTTTTCATATAACAAATGTCTGAAACGATAAAATTTTTGTTGTGAAACCAATGAAATAACAAATAATAAAGATTTTTATATAAATAGCAATGTAATGTATATAACTTTAAAAAAAACTATGTTATGCTCAGGTGATCGGGTATGTTCTGTAAACCGAATCGTTTTCAAAACGAGAAATTTTCAAAAAAGAGTAAATGTTTATTTGGTGCTTCACAAATTACTCGAAATGGTGACATTCGAAATTAATTTGAATAGAATATTTGAATGTTAAAGTCAGTTGTTAATAAAATAAGTCACATTTTAAACAAAAGTACGCATTTAAAATGTCCGGCTCTAAATCTTTGACAGAAAAAGTGTTTATTTCATTATTATAAAACTTGATGTGTCATACATTCACACACCAAATCATTTAATGATATATTAGTCGGTTCAGAAGTTCGCAAAAGTATACTACATATTTATGAAAAAATATTCAACATAAAATGCTCTTGAAGCTGAACAATAAAATGAGTTATAAGTAGTTTTTGAGGCACTTCCGCTATACCTCTCAAATCTACAATTATTTAAGATTAATTTTACGAAATACTTATATAAAAACATTTACAGGTTTCAAAATAACACAGTTTTTTTGCTCTCCTGAAAACAAACCTGATTTTGTCGGAGAAACGATGATATCGATACCTCTTTAGTACTTTAAACTTATTTTTTACTAATTGTAATTGACATTTTTCTATTTTTTATTATTTTTTTATATCAGTTTTTTTGTTAAATAAGTTCTTTTTTCAAATAGGGACTGTGATATTTTTATGAAATGAAACCTTGTTATGTTCGATCTCTTTTATCTTTGCTATATACATGTTCCTTAATATTTGATTTTTTTAATATATGAGTGGGTTTCATAAAAGTTAAACATATTGGGCCTGATAACGAGTATCGTATTTCGACTACGACTACGAAGATTTCGTAATAGATTAAAGAAAAAATCTTGCAATGTTCTTTAGTCTACTACAAAATCGTCGTAGCCGAAGTCGTAATACGACACTCGAAATAAGGCCCAATTACATTGAGTACATCTGTTTATATAAATTAAGTGCTTTTCATAGTTGCAGTGCTTTTCGAAATTTAAAAGTTGGTAGCACTGTCCCAATTATAGAAAATTGAGAGTATGACCACCGCCAGTGCTGTCGGATGTAACGATTTGTCTCTAAAATCGCCAAAAGCTTTGTTTTAAAATAATAATTTTGACGAGCCTTTTGTTCATTTATATATTCCAACTCATTTGCGATTATTTAAGCTAAACACACATATGCAATTTAAACAATGTAGATTAATGTTAAAAACATGGCAAATTTTACACAAGGAAGGTTTTCTACAACATAAAATAATTAATGAAAAGAGATTTGTTTTCTATATCTAAAGTGTGGTTTTTATAAAACATAGTGGGGAAAACTTCCTTTTATTAATTTGGAACTAGCATTTTGGATAATGATGCATCAATAGCCTTATGCATCACGATAAGGATATAAATAACTGAAAATAAGATTCATATTGATGTAATTCATTTTTAGTATGTTTTATACTCCAGTATGTTTGTATGTATGTCTGTTTTATAAATGAACTACACTCCAAAATATTCCATGCTTAAAAATACGAAACACTTTTTCGTAATTTAATTTTTGTACAATAAACTAAACATTTTTAAATTTTACTAAAATATTTGTAGCTTTGCAGGATAAAGGCCATTTCTCACTATCATACAAAGTCGTGCGATCTACGAAAAAAAGTACAACCCTTGTGTGAAGAATTGTTATTGTCTTTTGAAATATTTTATAAATTCCATCATATCAGGGTTGTATTTATTCGTAGATCGCACGACTTTGTATGATAGTGTATCACGGCCTTAACAAGTTTCATAAATTTACGAATGTCGTTAAGTTACAAAAACGATTTCCTACAATTATTTTCGTATATAGTACCACATTTTTCGTTTATTTCATTGAATTTAGGAAGAAATAAAACATTCTCACTAAATTGGAAATTTCGTGAAATAAATAAATTTTGTTTTGTTATCATTTGTTTACAGTACAAAATTATTCTTAAACCTACACAAGTTTCGTGAATTTTACAAAAAACAATTTAAACATATAATAAAAAATGTTGGTTTGTTTTACTTTTTATTATATGCCCCATTTATTTTATTATTATTGTATAAAAAATTATTGTAATAAAAAATTTGTTTTTAGTTCATGCTTGGAACACAACTGGTACGAACGACGAATTTCGTCCACGCAGAGTTTGTTGCGTAAATTCGTCTTGTGAAACACAACAACGACGAATTTACTCAACGAATTCAGCTGTTATAATTTATAAAGTTGTTTGAAGCATTTACAAAGACAGAGAGAGAGAAAATTTGTATTTCATAGTTCGTCGGAGTACAAAATAGAAATAAATCTATCGCAGAGCTCGTCACGCTCTACAAATTTCGTTTTATGGAGGCGTTGTGTTAATTTTAATATGAACAAATATATTTTATTTTCCATGACAAACGTTCGCAATGAAAACTTCGTATTCGTCCCAATTGTGTTGCCAGTTTGATTCGAGAGTTTCATTGCAAAATATTCATGTATGTATGTGTATGTATGTGATGTATGAGGAATGCAGAGGCTGTAACAACTTCCCTTAAGTTATCTTTTTATTTTCATAATTATTACAACCTTCACATCTAGGAATTAAAAATTAATAAACTATTTTCCAAGAATATATAAATTTTTTGAAGATTTTTATATTCCACGTATTTAAATTTTATACAAAATTTCGCATATAACACAAACTTGCTTTTCATGATTCACTAATTTCTTTTGTATTATTAACATTGTGTTTCTTAAATTTACGAAAAAAAAAATTGAAATACAAAATTTTGTTTGCAGACAACAAATATTTCGTAAAATAAAGAAATATCACATCTACTACATATCTACGAAGCATTTCGTACCCTAAAATCAACGAATATTTCCGAAAATTAACCAAATTTTTCTAAAAACCTAAAAATATATAAAATTATGTTTTAAATAAAAAATGTGTAGCTAATATTTAATGTTGTATAATATTGACGATAAACGACAAATGTGTCAGCGCTGTGGCTAAAAATCAATCTGACAGCACTGGCTAGCATTGATCAGGTATGATACAGACATGTATGTATGCATCTATTAAAGGCTACGGTACTTGTTGACGCATAATGCATTGCTATTGGCTGAAAAATATATGGAAAAGAACCAAGCAAAAAAACTGGGTAAACATCACAGTGGAACAAATTATAATTTTTCTCCATAAATGTTGAAAGCGAAAAATTAAATTTTTTTAATTATTGTCTAAATTTGTGAATGCTAAAAAATGCTAAAAACATTTAAAAATATAAATATAATAAATAAAATTTTACGGTTTGCTTATTAATCCACCTTCACTCATATGATTAATAAATATTTTTAATTTATAACAATAATAGCCGACTGAATTCTACACACCTTCATACTGCAAATCTTCTAACTCGTTGCCTATATAAATATTTTGAAGCATATCGTCAATGCTATTAATACTTTTAAGTAGATACATACATACATATGTATGTATACATATTACGAAGATAGCCACAACTGATATTAAACACTGTATTGTTTAAAATCGTTTGCTTACATGTGTCGGGTATACGAATTATGAACATATAATTCAGGCATATTATCAATTTCTACTTTTGAATAAGAACTTGAAACCCCAAAATGTCATTAGTTTCAACTTTCTGATATTATATTATTTTCAAAATCTACCTTTTGAAAACAAATTCTCTAATTTTAAGAATCTACGGCATATCTTTGATTGCAACAATTTCCAATTTCAAAAAATATGTGCGTATGTATGTATGTATTTACTAAAAACACGAAAAGTCTTAAGTTATCCGTACAATTTCACACTTATTTTTTGTTTTTAACTGCCCACTGTGCACTTCATATATACATATTTTTTTTTTAACTACAGGACTGCCAATCTTTAGTAAGGTGATTTTATCCCACTTTTCTTGCTAAGTTCCGTAAAAAAAAGGGAAGACAAGAATTAATCCTACTTTTTTGTCTATATGGCCTATTTCCGAACTGCGAAATAAAACTTTCGACTTACAATTTGTATTGAAAACAACAATGAAATATGAAAATTTATTTTTGTTTTTTCAATATAAATTGTAAGTCGAATGTTTTCTTTACCATTATACTCTTTGATTTTACGAGTAATTGGGTACTTAAATTTTATGCATTTACAATGGGCTCTGGGATTTTCCAACGTTTTAAGATTTCTTTTTTATAATAATGCGTGTGTGTTCTTAACAGGTAACGAAAAGGATTTGTAACCACTATTTTCCATCGAAAATTTTTAAAATGTTTATTTTAAATACATAAATAATTGAAAGCTATACCTTAAAGCCATGTTTGTGTGTATGTATATAGTATATATTTACATTATACATATAAATATGTTCCTTAGAGTGTTTTAGGTATTTTATTACAACAAAAAACAATGCATTTAAGTTCCAAATATTGAAATATGTATGTATATTAGGATTACAACTTTTTTTTTGTAATTTTGCAAAAAAAAAAAAAATCTGGCAACACTATGAGTGAGTGAATGTATTTTTATACTGTGGCTGCACAAGATCTCTATTTAAATAAATAAAAATAAAATTAATGTGCTTAAAAGCTATAATTCTTTACTAAAAGTCTGTCCTGTAAAGAAGAAATAAAATATAAAGGTGTTGCTTATATTGTAAATATAGTATCTAAATTTTAATTACTGTCTTCTGCATACAACAACAAATTAACTAAAATGGCGCCTTCAAAATGCGGTGGCTGTAATAAAAATGTGAATAATAATGATGCTGGTGTAATGTGTGATTTTTGTGGTGTATGGTTTCATGCGCCTTGTGGGAGCGTCTCTAAAGAACTCTATGCCCTTATGGGTGACAATGAAAATATCAATTACAAATGCACTAGGTGTGCCTCTAAACCAAGTTCAAGAAATGATGTCTCTTTGATTCGGAAATACATTGATGAAGCCAATGAAAAAGTTGAAAAATCTTTTTCCTTGTTTGCTGCTGAAATGAGAACTGAACAAAAGGACTTAAAAAACTTGATTGAAGCATCTACTTGTAACATACGTGATGATCTATCTACATCTATTAGAGAGCTCCAAAATAAAATAGATGTCTGCACTGATAGCATAAATAAGGTTGAGAGTGTCACTTCAAGCAAAATCGCTTACCTTGAGGCTGAAAACAATAAATTGGAAAGAAGATTAAATCGTACAGATATTTTAATTAGTGGTCTACCCTCAGGTATAAATAGCTTGGTTGATGTTGTTGTTGCTATTGCTGACTATTATAATGTCTCCATTGGTGTTAACGATGTGAATCAATGTCTCTATATGAGAAATAATAAAGCCTTACTTGTAAAATTAAATAGTGTCATGCTGAGAGACAAATTGATGAATGCTTATTTTAAAAATCCTAAAATTCAATTGAATAATGTTATTAACTCAAACTTAACTACTCGAGTTTATCTCAATGATAACTTGACCTCAGCCGGAATTAAATTGCAGGCTCAATGCCGTTTTCTGCGGAAGGAAAAGAAAATAACATGGTTCAGTATACTAAACAGGGATATTCCCATGGCAAAAGTTAAACTACCTGATGGATCTATACTTGTTCTGGATGCTGCTAAATGTCTGGAGTTGGGTTCTGCTACATCTCAGTAACTTATATATATATACCTACTTATTTTTTATTTCGTCGTATGCGTGGGCATGTATGCACATATATCACATGTATGTCGAATACATGTATGTAGTATTATATGCATACATTTTTTTGAATTATATTATTCTCTTGGTTGGATCATTCCTATTTTAAATTCTTAAATAAACCCAAAATATTTTTTTTTCTTTTTTATTATTTCTTACCTTCAAGCAAATATGTACATAATTTTTATATTTTTATTTTTCATTCCCTATATTGTATTCTACTATCTGGTGTATGCCCTGAGTATTAATGTTTGATTTTTATTTGTTATTACATATATAATATATAAAAGAATATAATTATATTATTACTTTATAATCAAAATGAATACTACTAACTTCAACCTAGGTCCTATAATTAGTAACAACTTAATTAATAATATATTTTCTAAAGGCGTTAATAAGCTTAATGTAGCACATGTTAATGCACAAAGTCTCTGCCCTTCGGATAGATCTATTAAACTTGATGAATTGGCTGCACTTTTTAGTAGCTCTTTCTTAGATATCATTTGCGTTACCGAAACTTGGCTCGATCCTATAATATTTGACCAAGCTGTTAATATTCCTGGTTATACAATTTGTAGAAGTGATCGACCGTCTGGCTGTAGAGGTGGTGGTGTGGCAATTTTTATTGCTAATGGTATTAAATTCAAAACCATATATAAATGTACTGAATATTTTTCTTGTGAAGGATTATTTATTGAGCTTGAAAACTCAATAATAATTGGTGTGGTATATCTACCCAGAGGCAACTTATCTGTTTTTGAGCAATCATGTGACGATATTTTTGTCCGATATAAAGATATTATTGTAGTTGGTGATTTCAACAACAATTTGTTTAATGTCTCAAAGGCTGCTGATATGCGTCTAATATGTAATCGTTTTAACTTGACATGTTGGCATAATTCTAGGCCCACTCACTATGACCTATCTCATGGAAGCACTTCTCTGATTGATTATTTCCTTATTAGCCACAACCTGTTGGTTGAAAATTCATCTCAATTTCAGATTCCACTTTTATCACAACATGCCTTTATATGTATCTCTGTTCAAACCCCTATAAGTCAGGTGCAATGCTCTACCTTCTTTAAGGATTTTGCACGTGCTGATCTCATTTCCATTGAGAGACATGTAATTGAGACTGATTTTACAAATTTTTATATGTGTGGTGATCCTGATGCACAACTTTGTTTCTTAAACAACTTGCTTAATGATCTCCTGAATTATGTACCTTTAAGAAAAATTTCGCGACGAGCTGTTGGTAATTTTCCTAAATTTAGTAATGAAATAAACTACTACAGATCATTGACTAATATTGCCTTGAGGGCCTTTTATTCTGAACGAAGTTCTTTAAACTGGGAAAACTATTGTAGACTTCGAAACAAGACCAAATCAGAGATTAGGAAATTTAAAAAAAGACACAGCAATCGTATTTTTGAAGTGGGTAGTACGAAACAAATGTGGAATACATTACGAAATGCGGGTGTTTGTGAGGGAGTAAATATTGAGTCTGATATGGAGGTTAATGAAATGAATGAGCTCTTTATTAGTAGTCAGCAATTTAATGCTAATACACCAAATCTTTCTCTTTACACCAATACTATTGGTTGTTTTTCTTTCACCAATATAACTGAATCAGATTTGTTTTGTGCTCTTCACAGTATTAAATCTAATTCGACTGGTGCTGATGGTATCCCTATCAAATTGTTAAAAATTGTTTACCCCCTTTTAAATAGACATATTCTTTTCTTCATTAATTTTATTTTAACATCTTCCATTTTTCCTAATGACTGGAAGATTTCTAAAATCATACCGATTCCTAAAAAAAATGGGAGATTATCCGCAAACAATATAAGGCCAATCAGTATCTTAGCCTCTTTGTCGAAGGTTGTTGAAATTATCATGAAAAAACAAATAATGAAATGGATTGATGATAAAAAGTTACTTGATGATTGCCAATATGGTTTCCGAAGTGGTCGAAGCACTAGCCATCTACTAACTGAACTTACTGACTCTATAAGGGCTAATTTGAATGTGGGTAGGGTTAATGTTCTAGTGTCAGTCGATCTTTCTAAGGCTTTCGATAAAGTCGATCATACATTATTAATTTCAAAGCTTCACAATAATTTTGGTTTTTCTACGTATGCATGCAAATTAATCTGGTCTTATCTAAGTGAACGCAAGCAGTTTGTTTCTTTTGATGGTTGTATCTCTGATCTAAAATGTGTCAAATCTGGGGTACCTCAAGGCTCTATAATTGGACCTATATTATTTACTCTATTCATAAATGACTTATTTCATGTGCTAAATTTTTGTAAAAAATTCGTATTTGCTGATGACATTCAGTTATTGTGGTCTGGTGAGCACCAATTCTCGGATGCATTGCAAGCCACTGTTAATCATGACTTAACTTATTTAGAAAACTGGGTGCTTGAAAATAATCTAAGAGTGAATCCGGATAAAACAAAGGCAATGATTTTTCAAATAAATAAATTAAATCTATTTACTTTAGACTTAAAATTAGCTAATACATCCATCGAAATAGTAGATAAGCTGAAATGTCTTGGTGTAATCATAGACAACCGACTTTCTTTTGAACCTCACATTAACAATATATGCTCAAGAATTTATCTCACATTGCGTAGGCTATATCATCTTAACTTATACCTACCACTTCATGTAAAGAAATCCCTAGGCCATACGCTGCTAATGTCTCAAATTAACTATTGTATTGAAGTTTATTCCGGTTGCAACTTAAAAAACAAACAAAAAATTAAGTCTGTTGTTCATAAAGTTGTTCGTTTTGTCTATGGGTTAAGGCTTAGGCAACATGTTTCAAACCATTTAAAAAACTTCTTGAATCTAACTTTTGATGATTATCTAAAGTTTAGATTATTGATATATCTCTTTAAAATTATCAAAACTCAAACACCTACTCAAATCGTAAAAATGATATTATTTTCAAGATCTTCTAGAAATCCTCAAATAGTCATACCTCGCATTTACCTTGGTATTTATGAAAAATCGTTTATTGTTAGTGTCGCCCGGCTATGGAATAGTCTGCCTATTCGTTTTCGATCTTTTGCGATGCATTTATCCTCATTTAAGAGAAAGCTACTAAATTTTCTCCAAACTACTTGAAGATATATAATATATTTTCTTTTTTTACCTGTCTCATAAAACTAAATTGAAGTTAGTTATGTATGGTTTTTATTGATATTGATTTTTCTTCTATTATTAAATTAAACTTGTTATAAGAATTATTTTGAACTGCATTGTAACGGTTGGTTAATATTATTTATACATATCCTAGATCTCATTCTATAATTAAATTGTTGATAAGCAATTCACTTGCTATAAGAAATAGTTTTATATAAATAAAATACTTGTAATATTTTTTTAAAGGCCAAAAGGCCTCATATATTACTGCTGTTGAATAAATGAAATGAAATGAAATGAAAATGAAATTTTACACAGCCTAGCGCACATCGTTATAAAAAATATTAAAAAACGCCAAACTACTTGAGTCATTGTTAACTTATTTCTGTTGGAAGGTCTTGAGGGAATTTTTTGGGAAAACTTTTAACAGCAATAAGTTAACAATGACTCAAATGAGTCAAGTAATAGTTCAAGAAATTATAGAATTTATATTAATATATGTAAGTAGCACAGGATATAACGATGCTTAAAAAATCGTAGTTTTAATGGAATAATATATTGCTGATGGTACGAACAGTAAAGTTAAATGCACCATTGAACGCGGCTTGAAAAATCAATCAGATGAAGTATCTTTTTTTAATTATTTGCCTTGCGAAAAAATACGTAAGTATTCCAAAAAAAATATATAAAAATTTACCTATTTTAGACACGGTCCTATACATACGTGAACGGTTATCTCTAGATCCCTTAATTGTTTTGGGAATCCTCTTTAAAAAATATCGATCTTTAGTTTCAGAGGGGTAACAAAATATTTTTATTTATTGATTAGCTTTAATTTACATATGTTTACATATACATATGTATGTATATATACAAATGTATGTATTTGTGTAAAACATATAACTTTTAATATATAAAATAAGCTAAAAAATGCATTGTTTAGTCAACAAAACAAGCAAATGTATCATTTTAACTTTTTTATTAAACTTTTACCAAATTAAATAAAAGCATTTCAATGAATTTTAATATTTATATGAAAGAGATTTTCGTGTAAATTTTAACTGAAGTCTGTGCTATTTTTATTTTATTATTAGGTTAAATATTGCAATACTTTTAAGTAAAATATTATAACATTGTGATTTATTAACTTCTAAGACTGCCGAATAAAAATGAAATTTAATTTTGAAATAAACACTTCAGAAACCATAATATTGCCTGATTTTTAACTTCAAATTGCTTAAAAATACCTTTGCTTATCGCATTTGTGTGTGTGTAATTTGAAATTTTCAATGGCAAAATTGGTTACGAGTAGTTTTCTTTACTTCCTAACTATAAAATGTAGTAAAATAAAGCTCGTTGGAATACATTGGCGACAATTTGCAAATCCATAACATTAAATTCCGCAATTACCGCTAAAATTCAAGAAAGGATAAATACAACAAAAACAATATTCTTTTGTTTTCTACGTACATATGTACATACATATGTAAACAGTTTAAAAAATTTTAGAAATTTTTATCCACACTTTATTGCCAAACTTAATACAAGAAGAACGGTTTTACATTACATTTGTACGAGTTGGCAATCCTGGCTTAAAATTATCAATAGATAAGTTTAAAGAGTGCATGGCGTCGTCCGTCTGCAATGTTCTTGGGTTGGTTTAATCTTGTATTCTATTCAGTGTTGCCGGAATAGTAATTCATTTTACAGGGATAAAACTAATCCAAATTTTAGATATTACGCAAACAAAATTTTTTGTAATTTTATTTACGGCGCTCTATTCCTAAATACATATGTACATAAGTATGTACATTACTTGCATGTACATAAATAAATCACCATAGCAGTAACTTCACTTGTTACAAATAACAAGTAACTTAACTTGTTATTTGTAACAAGCAAATTGCTCAATGATTACTGAAAATTACATTAAACTTTGGAGGGAGTTCCAAAACTCTTTTTTTGCATTGTCTAGTGAGAAAAAAACTTCTTGCTTACGTGGAACAGAACAAAACTCGTCCCTTGCACCATAACCAGCCTAATGTGTAACTCTTGTTTTTGCTTTGTGTAGTTGTCGTACTTTCCGTTGCTAAGTAGTGCTGCTATACATATATGTATCTGGTTTAAGTAAAATATTTTTTTGCAAAAATTTACTATGTATGTATGTGCCTATCCAACAAAATAACGAATATACATAACTGTAAATGACAGACTTGCTTTATTAAGTCCTAATTTACACTCAGCAAGTCTTATTGCTAAGCTGATTAGTTCTTTAGGAAAGAGAGACGAGGGGAAAATAAACTTATATGTTCCCCTCGTATCTCTCACCGACAAACTAATCAGATTAGCAATAAGACTTGCTTAGTGTAAATAAGGACTAAACGTTTTTTAACCTTGCATGTAGCGAGTTTTGAAATTCAATCTACATATACGTATAAGACAAACAATTATTTAAATACATAAATGCTTCCATACATGTACATATAACTTTATTTGGACGTAATTCTCCCAATGATCTATCTTGCGGGCAATATTATTTTAGTAATAAAAATAAAAAGTTATAACCAGGGACATAACAATTATAGGAGAAATGACAAAAAGGTTATATTTAACCTTAAAATTGATTAATTCAAATAATGGTTACAATAAACGATTATCGTAAGATATCGTCGTCTTAGAGTGCAAACCTGCTAACTCACTTCAATAAAATTTTACAGGAGAGACAAAATACTGTTAACATTTTCTATAAATTGGTTAAGAAATTAACCTAATACGTCAAGTTTTTTCGACATGTAGAGTTTCTAATTAAAACAAATATTTAGGGCAATCTCTTTCTCTATCGAAAGGCATTAAAATGTCATATCTTATAAAGTGTCATTTATGAAATTTTGATGAGCCTGTGGAAGATTTTATGCCATCAGTTAAAGGTTTGCCACACGTTTAGTTCCATACTTAAGTGTTTGATTTTACTAATTCAACGAAACATTTAATTTATGATTTACATGTATTTAATATATCGCACACTAAATCATAAAGAGTCACAACTCAAAATTATAGAAGTGCCTTTTCTTTTTTATAAACCAGTTAGTTGAAGAAATCTATAACGACCTCAACAATTTCTTTTGCAATACAGTCTTCTTGAAGAATATAAAATATCGTTATGCTTGTTTTTATGTCACATGCTTGCGTCATTTGTACAGTATCAACAGTTGTTTGCAACTACTCAGCATCTGACTCTTTATGATTTAGTGTGTGATATATAAAGACAAACAAAATACTTTTTATATAATTTTTTAATATAACACGAAATGTGTCAAAATATTTATGTATGCAACGTGATTATCAAAAGTGTAAACTATAATATTCTTTCCACTGAATAATTCGAAGCAAAATTATATTAAAATTACATACATATATATTTTGTTATTCAAATATAGTTGTGGAAAAATTGGTTTGTTCCATGTATAGATAATATCGCAGAATTCGGCAACACTGATGTTTTGTCGTCGGTTGGCTATTGGTTTGCGGCACGGTATATTCAAAATACATTCTATTTGCAGCAAACCAGAAACCAACCGATCATGTGTTGCCTTATACTCTCAATAATTTTCTCTCTTAGTTACTTTCCTCCCACCGAAAACCAATTTTTTTTTTAAATTTCACATCTTTATATGAACATCCATTCATACATGCATGCATGAATGGATGTACATATCTTTACAGGGTTTGCTTATGAAGCACTAACACTTTCGCAAAGAACTCTAAAATATAATTTATTTGCACATAGATGTACACAACAATTTTAATTTACATGCTATGACCGTCCAGCAGAGTGCTTTATAAAGTATTTTACTTGAGTTGAAAAATCATTGTGATTCTAATCGCGTAGAGTACATGTAAACATACACAAAGTAGAAAGTTGTCATATCTTACCCTTTGTATAATACATTAAATAATGTACAGTTTATTTTCGTACACTGATTTAAATAAATAACTAAACGTACACTCGTATTCACATACAAGCACTATAGCAAACAACTATATACACATGCGTAGCACATACATACGTGATTAAACGTAAACAACCAACAACAACTACAAGCTTCTGCTTGTTATGAAGATAGACATAGCTACATGCATACATACATACATGCCTGGCAATTCTAGCGAAAGGCAAAAATAAAGTAAACAACCACTTAATGATGTATGCATATACACACGTATGTACATAGTTACCACATGAACTTAATTACGCGCTTTGTAGACAACATTGAAGATAATGATCATTCGGTCTAGACTTTGCATGAAAATTCTAGTGGTTGTTGTGCGAAGTATAAAAAGGGGTTGACGCATCCAACAGCAGTTCAGTCGCGATCAAAAGTTAACCGGGAATAAGTCAGTTGCGGAGAAGCTCAGTTGCGAATAAGTGCAGTTGCTAATAAGAAGTCTGTTGTTAATCAAGTGAGTTGACAATTAAGTTGTGCGCAGTCCGTGATTTGTGATACAACAGTGAGTTGATATTTGAGTCTGTGCTTTACAATACGTGAGTTGGAAATTGAAGAGACTATAGTACAGTCTATAGTGACAGTTAGAGTCTGTCGTGATTTGAGATTATTGTGGAGTCCCTTGAGTAAAGAGTAAGGGAGCAGTGGAAGCTGATAAACGTGTGTAAGTGAAGCCAGCGAGTCTTGATCTAGAGTGTATCAACTGTGAGAGTCTGCCATAGAGTTGTTGTTGGGGTATCTACAGGAAGTGATGGCAGAGTGAGTCTTGTATGTGACGAGCAGCAGAGAAAGCAGAATTGTGTCAACACTAGCGCAGCCAGTGGTCTAAGACGTGTATATACAACAGCGTGGAAGGCGTAGTGGTAACCAGTTGTGAATATTTGAGTAATCTTTGTATTTGTATTTAAGCTCTTGAATTAGATTTAGATTAGTGGTATTTATTGATTAATAAAGGTTGTATCATTCTTAACCCTAATTAGTACACTGGGGTCTTTTATTTATTGCAAATCTACGAATCTACGGAAAAGCGTTTTTAAAGAGAATAAAAACGTAACAATATGCAAGCTTTTTGATTGCAAAAACGATTTTATGTGCGACATCATGTATGAATACATTTTGATATATGTATGTATGTACATACTTGTATACTTATGTACTTATACTATATATATATACAGTCTCACATATGAAGAGCTTCATAATTATATTGCCATATACATATGAGCTCATATATTATATAATACATTTTATATATTCTTCCATATATCAATTCATATATAATAACTTTCGCATATATATTCATATATGTATACATCTATATACATACATTCATATAATAAAAATATTGGACAATACATATTTGTTTTAGCTGGGAAGTCATTAAAAAATAATTATTTTATTAAGTATGATAACAATTATTGTTAATATACGAGTACTTTTCGCGGGATTGTCCCGATTTTTTAAATCAAATCACGCGTACCACGCGGGTTTTCCAAATCCCGCTTTTTTCAAGTTTTATTTGATGATTTTTAATTTAACACCAGCAACTTTCAACTAATAAAGAATAAGTGCATCTTAATAGATTCAAAGACTATAATTCACGCCGTATAGGTAGTAGACGACGAATTCGCCTGGTTACAGAACCATCTTATGTCTATAAATTATTGTTAAAATACTTCCCAATGAATTCCACGTATGAATATATTTTTAAATTTTTTTATTTTGTTTTGTTTTCAAACTAAATTGTTTTATTTAAATTCGTTAATTTTTAATTGATGTAAGAAAGATGTGTGTTTATTTTTATATGTTTTGTAAAATGTTAATTTGTTTTAATAAATATATTCTTTAAAGTAAAAATATTTAAAAGTTTTTTTTTTGTACCGCGAAACTTTTGAAAATCCCGTAATTTTGGAATTTTTTCTTAACTTGTTCCGCTTTTTCGAAAAATGAAACTGGCAACCCAAGAGTACATGCATATATTGTAATTTACTTTATTAACTCTTTTGTTTTGCAAATTATTAAAATTACTCAGAGTTGTAAAACTGTAAAGTTCTGGTTACTTAGTATTGCACTTGCTCTTTTTTTTTGTAAAGAGAAGTAACACTGAGGCAATTAATGCCTACTACTATTACTTGGTGTTACTTTCTATAGGAAAGGGATAGTGATAGAGAAGACAGGTGGTGAAGGGAAAGATAGAGGAAAGCTTCATTCTTTTACAACTCTGCTTTTTTTGCACGTTTTTGATAATGCAGTGTTGCAGCGCCTCTGCTGTTAAATGAGGCGTATTAAATTTTTTCGAAGCTGTGTTTTAGTAGCCATTTTATTGGTTATTTTACTTCGCCGATGATTCTGCTACACAACGAAGGAGGGCGCTCTGATGTCACATTAGGATTAGTATCTGCTAAAGTCGGTATAATTCAGTGACCAGTGACTATGCCTTCATCACTTGAACTTTCCTACAACTGATATAAAGGGACACTAATGCACATCAGAAAAATGCGCGGTGTTGTTATTCAATGACTGTTGGATACAGGGATTGAACCCAGGACCTTCGGTTTTGTAGTCAACGTGCCAACTTCAGCCAACGCCACCCTCTATAACCATTTACATTACTTTTCACGTAACAATATCGGTCAGCTGTTTTCTACTGTTGCAGTTACTTTCCATTACACTCGGGTAACTGAGCCTTAATACATACATATTGTTACGGATAATATTCATACAATGTCAATGCAAAGAACTATCTAGAATAGCAGCAAAGAGCTAAATACACATGCGTAGCACATACAAGCAGCGTTGACATTTTGGTGTTTTTTGGGTGTTTTTTTGGTCCTTTTTTCTTTTCTAAGTACCCGAAAGTTTACTAAGTACCCGTTTCAGAAAAGCGGGTACTTATAGTGCTTTTTGCAATTTCTCGCAATGCTTTTTAGTGCTTTTTTAATAATTAAAATTTTTGCAACTTAAACAAAGCAAAGAAGCAAATGTTCCGACTTGTCTGAATAAATTTTTGTAATTCCTCATGAGAAATATATTTTATTTATTTGGTAAGCAACGATTTTACTATTTTGATTCGCATGCGTGTACATAGTTAAACAACAAGGATTTCTCATGTGTGCAAATTTAATAAATAACAAAACAGTGTCTTAGTTCTTATGAAATTAAGGATGGTAGAATTATCGGGCGTTCAAAAGTGCATTAGACCAGCAAAAGATGCCTTAAAGACACTATGCATTTGATGTAATTTTAAAATAATTTCCCGGTATAGCGATTTAACCCTTTCGATTTGGATTTTTTAGCGAAAGAGATATAGATGAAACTCTTTTTGCATATATTGAAAACACATAGTGTTTTGCATTGTTAGTTTTTCAGTAGTCCTTAAATTATTCTGGGATATATCATCCCAATAGGATTTGTGGGGCTTTTGTCCCAACCGGTTTTCGGTGCAAATGGGACAATTTTCCCCTTTAGTAATGAAAACATGCACAAATTCTATAATTTTTTTTTTAAATAATAAGAATGGGACATATAAGGCCGGTGAAAATCCCAAATGAAACAATATATCCCAAAAAAAAAAAAACAAATTTAAAAAATTTTGGTTCCAACACGGCTAAATTTACTAGTTTTGTTTCAAATATAGTTAGTAAATGGTGTTAACTACACTAAAACTTCTCATCAACTAACACAATCATCTTACAACAAAATACCGCTCAAAATTGGGTACCTTTATTTATTTCATACGTTAAAACTCTAAAGAACGCCTGAGACATTTTAAAATAAAATTTATTTGCTTCAAACAGTATATAGGACTCTTAAAACTTTTCCTGGGACGTATTTTCCCAGAAGGACGAAAGGGTTAAGATGTCATAGTCAAACAAAAAATAAAGACGTATTTATATAAAATATAAATAACAGAATATTTAACTTAGTGCTTTTTTACCCGCAATTATTTTAATTTTTACTCTTTTTTACCCTATTTTTATATGCTTACAGTGCTTTTGATGACCCAAGAGTTGGCATCACTGCATACAAGCGTGACTAAACGTAAACAAGCAACAACAACGAAAAAGAGTAAATAATATCGCACTCGAATGTTGCGTAAACACTCGAGAACGATTATCGTAAACGGAAAGAGAAAGTGCTGCTAGAGCTCACTCGTCGCTCAGTTTGTGGCAGCAAATCCTTCGATTTCGATGTTTCGCTCACGAATCATTAGCGAACCCTTAGCAATATCGTTAGCAATCGATTTCATTGCTTCTAAATAGCAAAAAACGTTATTCCTCTTTTGTTGTACATGCAAAAAAAGAAAAAATTGAAAAAAACAAATTGTTTCTTGTTGCTAAACTTTTTTTTAACGAGAATGTTTCGAGAATTGTTGGCTATAGCCAGTGTTGTCAGATATGGCGATATCTCGCCAAACGTGGCGACAAAAATTTGGTTTTGGCGATGAAAATTTTGAAATGGCGATTGGCGATTTACTTGGCGATATTTGAACTCCTTGGCGTTATTTTTGGCTATATTTTTAAGATTTCAATAAAATAGAATAATGTTAAAAAATATGCTTATATAAAGCAATTTTTTCTCCAACATAAAATATTTCGTGCAAAAAATTCTAAATGTTGTGAGTCTTTATCTGAAACTCAAGAAGTTAAAAAAAATTATGGAACAAAAAATCTCATTTCATGTTTATACAACACAGTTAAGAAAACTTCCTTTTATAAATTGGAAAAGGGAAAAGGCTGAAAGAGTTCTCGCCTAAATTGTATTATTATGACGATGCTGCTGGCACTTACTACTTCAAGGATATGATATGTGTACTTTAACACACATTTAAGTGAACGTTAATTCCGTTTTATCACAAGATTTAAATAATAATTTTGATCTTGGTGTTCAAGTTCAATTTATCCTATTAAGATTGATTTTTGCAATAAGTTATTTTTAAGTCTTTTATACGTCAGTACTTTTTATATGTTAATTTAAATACTTTGCAATATTATTGCAAAGAAAATATTGCCCAATATTCCTGACATTGAAAAAGTAAACAACATTGAAAAATGTTGCCACCACATTACACAATTCCCTTGATTGTACAATAAAAATCAGAAGTCTTTTGATATTTGCCAATGTGTATATTGTGTTACCTTCGAATATGACATACACATTGGCGATATTATTGTACAATACGAAAAATTGCACAATTACATATCTGTGGCAATAAGGAAAAAGTGCTTAAGTCATATTTTACTCTTTTACAGGAGAGCACTCTTAAGGTTTCAAGTCGATTTTCAGAAATTTATTTCTTTTACAGATAAATTAGGAAGTTTTCTGTTAACCTTTATTTTTTTAACCAATCATCGTTTTACACACTATAAGTAAGACTTAAGTTGAAATACACCATATTATAACCTGAATTAAGATATTATTCCAAATGATATTAGAAGTCTAAAATAAATAAGTCGAAGTCATAGTGCTATAACTTCATGAAAAATCACACTAATAAATTGAGATTTTGACCAGTGATACTTTCAAATATGCAGATTACGGACTCAAAATTTGCTTAGCTCGACTTAAGCACTTTTTACTTTTTGCCACAGATATATTGCAAGTGGGTGCGCCGCTTTAAACAACATATTTTTTATGTTTTACGTTAGACGTTACCTACTGAATTTAAAATTTAACGATATTTGCAATGCAATTACATAATAAAAATATTTTTGTAGCTAAAATTTAATGTTTTATTATATTGGCGATATTTGGCGATAATCGACAAGTCATTTGGCGAGGAGGCTGAAAATAAATCTGACAACACTGGCTATAGCGAACATTCGTTTATTTTCGAAACTCAGGTTGGTTGGGATAAGACAAACTTGTTTCTGTATTTCGTATTGCTATCCTCTAGTCAGCCTAGAACCATATATCTCTATGTCAACATTCTTTTCTCTAGCGACAATTTCACTAGTTAAGATGTCGATAACTTTCCTTTATGTGCGAGTATAGATGCGTTATAGACAACAGTTCTAGTGTATTTCTGGTGACATTGTCAACGGACGCGTCAATAGTTTGTTTTATTTTTTTTTTTTATTATGCTGTGCAGACTTGCAAGCCGATCGTCGGCTAGCCGCTGCCACTTTTGATTGGCTGTATCAATTTTAAACAAATGTTTTTAGTTGAATCCCTGAAGGAAATGTCGATGGTGAAAATGTACTGAGTCGCTTTTGACTTTGTCACCAGTACTACTCTCTAATTAATCCCCATACAATAATTTGTGCTATAGACATTTAGCATTTGCTTGTCATTTAAAATCTACTAGTAACACTAAAACAATTGACTAGGTACTGACTATATGGTTCTTATGGGAGCATGGAGACATACCAACCAGAGATTTACTGGTACATTTCTAAACCTTACGTACATAGGTACAAATATATGAATATTGACAAGTTGTTGCAAAATCCACCAGAAATACACCACATCTATTTTCTCTCTTTCTTTTATACTGACGAATAGAAGAGAAATTGTAGATAATGTACCTACTACTAGAATTTTAGTGTTGACACAGAGACACTTGCCCCCAAGTCTGACTGCAGGGATAATATAATTTTGTTTAGACAGGGGTCACTTTGAATCTTTGGTTCGACAGACCTACCTCGTCAATAGTGCTAAATTCTACTGGTGGATTTTCAATGACAACCCTATGTTGTATGTCAATAGGCGATTACATTGGCTGGGGTACACCTGGTCAGAAGTACTATTGACAATGTCACTAGTAAATCTCTACAATTTTACTATTGACATCGAGCGAGGAAATATCGATATTGTAGACTAGAGCCCCTAAAATTTACTAGTGAATATTTGGTGACAATGTCGCAGTGTGGTCCCAAAAGAATTAATTAGTCAGTAGTGCTACAGTCTACTGGTGGATTTTCAATGACAAGCTAATGTTAAATGTCAATAGATGATTACATTGGCTGGGGTACACCTGGTCAGTAGTACTACTGACAATGTCACTAGTATATCAGTACAATTTCACTGTTCGCATTTCCTGCAGGGTAGTTCTGAGTGGTGCATGTGTGTATGTGTATTTCGTATTGCTAGTGCTGAGTGTATGCTGTTAGCATTTTCACTGCCAAATTTAGCAGTATGTATTTTGATTTAGCAGTGAATTTTATATTTTGCATTTAGCATTTTTTTCAGCATTTTTGTATTCATTTTTTAGCATTATTTAGCATTTTTAATTTTATAACATTCATATATTCTTTTCTATTTTTACAAGTAAAAACCTGTCAATTAATGTCTTTAATTGTATTTTATCATTTTTATACAAATGTATAATGACGGAAACCATGTAAACAGCAAAAGAAGTCCTATAGTGCGTTTCCATATACATACGTGTTTTGGAGCAGAAAACTTGTTTTGCCCAAAACCAATGTTTTGCTACATGTTTTCCCATACATTTTTCATATCAGCATAACAACTCAAATAAGTTGCTTTCCTCGAAAACATGACAAAATTTGTCAATGCAAAAATGCGTTGCTGGCTGAAACCTCGAAAAAATCCGTAAAAGGTGGCACTAATTCAGAATATTAAATTTTTTAAGCAATTGCACAAGCCACATCAGTTGTATTTATATGTTGTTTATATGTAAATGAGTAAGAAATTTACTAATCGAAATAATAAGGTTTGCGGCCTTGATAATAAAATCAAATTGTTTTCAAAAATTCGTATAACCAAAACACATAAAAGGATAATGGAAACACTTCGAAGAGTCTGAGAAAAACAACTAGCTGTCATACTTTGTATTTGAGAATGGTGTGATAATGCAAAATTCGTGTTTTTCAGCTTGGTTTATTTAAAAAAAAAATTAATTTTTGTGTTTGTCATCATACTTGTTTAATAGATCTTCTGTCAAATTCACTGAAAATTTCATTTGTGTTTTCGTAATTTGCGGTTTCCACCTGACATAAAATTGTTCACTTCAACATAAACTTCAAGTTAATGTTAAGTGTAGACTGCTCAAATGAATGCTTTTTTCAAGTGATAACATTATTGTTAGTGCAGTTATAACTTCAAGTAACAAAAAAAATTTCCTGTCATGTGGAAACGTAGAGTACGGAAAGGGTAAAGATGACTTCGTTAGATCGCGCATTTTTAAAATTGTTTATTGAAATGTAAGAAAGTCTGTCATGCTCATATACCGAGTATGAGCGTCTAATAGCCGGTTTAATGTATTGTAAACAAGGTTGGAAACCGAAACAAATAACGGTATCGGTATTGATACCGGTATAATTATTTTTTAAATTTCGGTATCGGTATTTTTTTTATTTCGGTATCGGTATTACCGGTACATATTGTTATCGAGTTTATAATACCGGTATACCGATATTACTGATAAATTTATTATTTCAGACAGTGGACATATCAGAAAATCTTTTTTTTATTAATTATAATTATAAAAGCATATGTGACAGCGCGTAGAGAAATGGACCTAAGGGTAAAAAAATCAGTTTTCACTTTTTTTTTTTGATGTGGACAACATCTGAGCATCGAATGAGACCGATCCCATGCCCCAAAAGTGTTCCCTCCCAGAGATATGCGCGTTTTATGAAATTGAAGTCGACGATTTTAAGGTTATGTGAAAAAATTTTCGTACTAACAGAGTGATATTCACGATTTAAAAGAATTGTAAATGAGTATTTATTATAATTCACAATTAATAATTTCAGAAAATAAACCTGGATTCGAAAAAACGCGAGCGAAATTGATATCAAACTCATGGAAACAGCGCGCTAGGTAGAAAACAGTAAAAACCAACTACACAAAACAAGAGGTAGGGACGACCTACGCGCGTTTTCAAGGTTGACCAACACGTTCCTGAGGTCATGACATGTGTCGCTTTCAAATGAGACCAATACCAACACGTTCAGTGATGGTACACCAAAGATACACGTATTTAAATCTTTAAAATGGCTCTCCTGAACAAAACCGGTTTTTACCCTTAGGTGCCTTTCTATTTTCCGCGTCACATATATGTTTTTATACTATTATTAAACAATAATTTATTAAAAAAGTGAAACAAGGAGACTGCACTTCAAACTTTACATATATAAAGTATACATTTTGGTTAATTAAAAAAATAGTAAAAATATAAGTTTTGTCTATACTGATAAATTACACTGTGTGACAAACTTTGATGAAATCGAAATACCTGCTAGGTATTGTCGAGTATAACAAAAATCTGCATTCGAAATTTTCCAGACATCTCCAAAATCTTGAGTTACCGGTAAAAAACCGATCTTTCGTACCCGTAGGCACTTATCAACCTCTAACTAAGTTAAATATCAACCGATTTTAAATTTATAAACGGATAAAGAAAGAAGAGACTAAGACCTTTCTAACCATATACATACATATGTATATCTTGTTTCAGTGAATTTCAAATATATGTCTGTATTTTTCACCAAATATAATTTTTTCGGTTTTTTTTCGACACTTTTATACTTTGGTCACATTCTTAGGCAATATTTTTGTACTGGACCCATATTGTTTATAACTTTCTCGCCAAATTCAGACGAAACGAACCTTTGAATATTTCAATTCAAAGAATAAACAATATTCTTTTAGCCAACTTAAAAACAAAGAAAGCAATATTCTTGTACAATTAACGTTAAAAAACTTAAAGCAGGTACTTTTCTTCATCTCAAGAGAGGAATCTTTAACTTCAAATATAAAAGTTTAAATGTTTTTCTCTACCAACCTTATTTATTAAGGTGAAGTGTGTAAACAAGACCAAACCCAAAGAAAGAAAGTAAAGGAAATATGTTTTTGCAAATTTTGCCCACTTACGGTTTACAGCTCAACTAAGGCCGGGTTTACATCGATGTGCCAAATGCCACACAAGCGTAAAAAAGCCTAACCACTAATTACTAATGAAAAACTGTTTGATTCAGACATGTATTTATTAAGTTAAATAGTTCCATACATAACTAATAGACAATTTTGTTCAATCCAACATCATTGGAAACTGTTTAAATCAATAAATACATGCCTGAATCACACAGTTTTTCAGTAGTACGCTTTTTTGGGCAAAGAAATGCCAGATGTAAACTCAGCCTAAGTTGGATTGAAACTGAAACAACTTAACTTTTAAACAACTGTTTTTTTGGTATTCTGAATAACAACTACTTTTAGTTGTCTTCGAATTAATGCTCGAAAAACAAAAGTTCTTATCTATGCTATGTTTTTTGGAACCATAGTATCCATTATAAAACATTTTAAATATTTTAAGTTCTGGCCTTGCTATTTTTTCTTGAGATTCTATGTTTTATAAACATGGCAATAATATTGGTTGACAAATGGGTTTGGTTGGCGTCTGGAATAATAAAGCAAAACGAAATCTATGGGCGAAATAATAAAAATTCAACTCAAAAAAATCAGTTGTCTCATGGTTAAAAAAGTTGTAATACATAAAAAAATTTGGCAACTACAACTCACCTATCATTTATTTTTTTGGCCGGAATCGGCATACCGGTACGTACCGGTGTATACATAAACAGTAGTCTGGATACCGGTATTTTCTAACCGAAATGGTATCGTTACCGATACCAGTATCTAATTTTAGCGGTATTTGAATCGGTATCGGTATTTTTACGATACCGTTTGCCAATCTAGATTTTAAACGTCAAACACCCAATAACAAGAAGAAAATAAGTATTCAAAATTATGTTTTTCGGGGTCGAACACTTCAAAATTCATCTTTGCGGAATCCGGCTCCAGGACGTACAATAAAAAATACAAAATTAAATTAATCAATTTTGTAATGCAAAAAGTATTTTTTAAATATGTTTCATATTATGTTGATATCAGGCATGATAATACACTAAAACATACAAATAAAATAAAACTGCAATTGTATTTTGTATGTTCCTGAATTGTTGTTTTAAGTTTTGAATATTATTTATTTATTTATTAATATTGATATTATAGATAAATATAATTACAATATAAGAGGGGTAGAAGCACTAGCTACTAAGGCCATCCGCTAAAACTTTTGAATATATTTTGTTTGTTTTATTAAAATTAAATAAAATATTTCTATTTTATTAAAATTAAATTAAATATTTCTTCGTTATAACGATATAATTATTAAAAAATCATTTCAAAATTTTAGCATTATATTTTAAGTATTTTCAAATATTTTTTAGCATTATTTTAAGCCCCATTCAGCATTCAAAATTTTTTTAGTTGTGGCCACACTGGATGTGAGTATTGAAACCAGCGTTACCATTTGTCAAGTTTTCCCTTTTTTTGGAAGTGTTTTGAGATGGCAAAAAGTTTCTTGAAAATATAAAGTTTTATAAAGTTTATCTTATATTTTCTCACTCCCTTATTGCAGCAGCAGTGTCTAAAGGCTCAGTTAGCCGACAGTAATGGAATGGAACTGCAACGTAGGAAATAGCTGATCGATATTTTTATATGAAAAGTAGATTATATTACATCTCTATAAACATTTTCGTTACTTTTCACATAACAGTATCGATCAGCTGTATGCTACTGTTGAAGTTACATTACATTATAGTCGGCTAACTGATCCTTAAAGGTGGAAGTACATAACACGCGTTCAATGTGCTAATGCGATACACGCGTCTGTCAAAAAAGTTAAAATAGTGTGTTATCATAAGGCAAGTTACATATAGAAGTTCGCGACGCGCGTTCCTCGAAAAAAGTTTAACATTCTTCAACTTTCATGCGTTGTATACAAAATGACAGCCAGATTCATAAGCTAACATACACAAAAATGATTAGAAATTAATTTTTTTATTAAACGGATAAAAAAATGCATTTAATATTTAAAGAAAAATAAAACGTAAATGCCAACAAAAAAAAATAGCCGGCAAAGGCTTTAAGTTTTACAACTAAAAAAATCTCAAAAGCGTGTTGTGTATATACACTAGGGATGCCAATCGGGATCGATTTTTTGGAAATCCCGGGATTCGGGATTTTGTAATCCCGATCCCGAAAATCCCGGGATTTTTTTTGATGAAAATTACCGTAAGAAAATAGTTTATTTATTTTGCTCTTATTGTTAATTTGTAAGAAATAAGTCACGAATAGTCATTAAATTGTTAAAACTGTACGTATAAAATTGTATGGGACTTTTAAATATTATAAAAAATACCATAAAATCAACGAAAATTTTAATTTATTAAGTTTTTTATATAAGAATTGCTAATAAATCCCGAAAATGAAATCCCGGGATTGAATTTTACAAATCCCGGGATTCGGGATTTGCTAAGTCGGGTTCGGGATTTCCCGTTTGGCATCTCTAATACACACACCAAGTTATAACTTTCCATTTGTATAGCGTTAAACGTTTAACAAGCCAGAAAAGCGTTGCCGCGTAACGCGTGGTATTATGTACCTCCACCTTAATGCTATGTTCAGACGGCAACATGAACCACTTGGTTCGCTCTCTGAACTACGATTGCGAACCCTGGTGTTCAGACGACACATTCTTGGTTCATTTTAACAAATATTTTTGATGCAGTGATGCCAACTTAGAACTTTTCGTGCTGGATTTAATCCGTTTTCAGTCACTCAAAACGCGGAAAAAACACGAAAATCTAGCAATTTTTATATTTATCAGGCCTGTCACAGAAATCCATCGAAATTGTTTCGATTACGAATTTTCATTTCGATCGATTTTGTTTTACCTTCTTCAGATTTCGATCGATTTGTTCATTCCGAAAAAACGTCAATTCGATTGTTTTCAATTTAAATGTGGCAATATTGGGCAACAAAAAACACATTGTTGCCCGTATTAGAAGATCAACAAAATATGTACCAAAGGATAAATTTTTTTATTGAAGTGAACCAAATTAAAAAAATTATACATTCATTGTCTGCAATTGCAATAACTGCAATTTTGGATGCCCAGAGCGGTCAAGATTTTGCCGAAAAATTGCTTCAGATCCACTTTCATATCCAAACGTAGTGTATGTGTTAAAGTTTTATTTAATTTTATTTGAAGGAATATAATATTTCAGTTTTTATGATGATGCATTTTTTCCTTAAGACTTGAGAAAATATCTTAAATATGTAAAAAAAATTAAATCAAACAAACATATTTTAAATAAATGGTTGAAAAAAAATTTTCTTTGTTGAAATAAAGTTGTTTCAAACAGATTTTTATACTTTCATATAGAGAAAATTACAATTCCAAGTATTATTCATCGAGCAAATTCTTCGTTTTTCGTTTTCTGCAGAACTTAATTACGGAAATTAAATTATTTCGATCGAATTTGGTTTCAGCCCTTTAGCCCCTTTTTACTTTTTGTTCAATATGGCTAGATTTTAGTCTTTGTGAACTTTGTCTTCCTTTAATTTAGCAATATCGACTTTTAACTCATTTTATTTTGTTAGTTTACCAATTTAAACAAGAAGAATAATATAGAATAATCTTCTATTTCTTCGAATTTTTTGTGATTCGAAAGATATTCAGTATAGCCTAAAAACAGGATAATGTATGTTTTTGAAAGAGCAAAATATTGAAATTTGGTATGTGTGTACTTATGTAAACATGGATACATACATATATATGTACTTCTATTATGTATATATGTAGGTACACTATTTATATCTACCTTATTAAAATGTAATATGAAATGTAATATCTCGAGCTAATGTACTTATGTATGTATTGATCTTATGATAGGTACATATTAATTTTTAATAAATTACTTAACAAAATTTTTTGATGTTTTGATTTAAAACAGAAACATTTTAAAACTAGCTTCTTTTAGGGCTTATTCAAAAAATTTTACTTTCTTTTGCGCTAAATGTATATTTTTTCAATTTAGCGCTTTTTAAAAAAATGTTTACGCGCTTTGAGTATCAAAAGTAGGCATTACTGTTTTCATGTATATACATACATGCATACATATATACGTGAATAGTTTATACGCGTTTTATATTCTGTGTTATTTGCTTTTTTACAGTAGATAAACAAATTAAGCAAAAATAATTAATAAAATGTGTTCTAATATTATTAATTCATACTCGCAATCATTTTTTGCGTGTTTTTTTGTTTAAATATGTGTATGTGTATGTATGTACTCATTTTCTTTTGATAGCTAGTTCAGATAAATTAGCGATAATTTGTTATCAAAACTAGCGATGATAGCAATTTCTTCATGGTTCGCAGCTAGGTTCAAAATGAACCAAGTTGGTTCGCTCTCAAAAATTTGTATGGCGAACCATGTTGATTCAATCAAGATTCGGCCGCGAACCGTGAATGGGAGAGCGAACCTCGATAATTGCTGTCCGTGTGAACATACTATAATTGTGTTTACTGCCTCTTATGTACGACTATGCCGTTAAAAAGGCTTTAAATTTTAATAAAACAATGTACAAATAAGAAATATGTTTATTAATGTATGTGATATTTTTTTTAAGATATCTAAATCTTAATATGAATTTTATTTTATGTTTTTTTATTATATGTTATGTTTTTGATTTTAATCGTTTTCTTATTTTTAAATAAAATAAATTCCAAATACATTTTTATGTTTTCTTTTACAATTTTGGTACTTTTGTAGAAAAAAGTTTTTCTTTTGGGAAAAAAGTTTTTTTTTTGAGATTTAAGAAGTTTTTTAAAAAATATATATGGTAAAGCTGATTGAAACACACATGTGCTGCAGCCTATAGTAAAGAGCATTTACAAAAACAAATGAGCACCAAGAGCATAGGGCTTGGGCACCCTTGGTTTACAATAAGAGTTTATATCTCTTAAATTATTTCATACATATATTAAGTATAGTCATAAAAAAACTAAACAAAAAAATACAATTAAATACATGGGCTTGCGGGCTAACTTTGAGGGCTGGACGCACCCCCTGAAACACAACTTTTCGCTAGGAAATTTTTTTGTATTTTTTTTACATAAAACTGAACCGATTTAGGGGGTGAGAATAAAAGAAATCAACAAAAAAGAATCCTCCATACAACTAACATAGTAGGTGTGTTCCACAAGATTTTGTTAAAGTTCGGACTAATGAGAGTAAAAAGAAAATTACTCTCTGAATGTGCAAAAGTTATCCAAGTGCTGCTTACTTTTTAAATTAAATTTTATTTTAGTGATTTTAGTCGCTTAAAACGCATAACATTATAAGAACAAAAAATTTGCATCATTGGCAACAGCTGTAAAAAGTAAATGAAAATAATCTCCAGAAAAGTAGAAGCTACGTGAATTATTTAAAAAATCGTAAAACACATTTTTTTCTATATTGAAGGAATGGAGAAATATTCACAAATGTACTTACAACTTTAGCTTTATTTCAAAAACATTCCATTATGATTTTTAATAAATTTGTATTTAAAAACTTTTTTGCTTTATTTGCAAATTTTCTGATTAATCTTTCAGTTTCATATGTAAACAAAAAACAGATGATTATTCTATTATTGTCCGAACTCATCCAGAAAAAAAAAGTTCGTACCAGGGTTACCGCTAGGAATTTTAGAAAAGTCGCACAAAAGGTCGTTTTGTGAAAATAAAGTCGCACAAAAAAGTCGTTTGAGAAAATAAAAGTTGCATCTCTTTTTTTAACGTTTTTTTATTAAACAAAAAAACAATTGAAACAAAACAAAAAGCTTATTGCAGAATCCATTTCTATCATATTTCACAACACATGCAGTTGCATTATACATGCTTATATATGTACCCAGCAAAAAATTACGCATTACCATATAATGACTTACTTTTCTGATTACCAAATTTCATTACTCGCTTACAAATCACATTACCTAAAATTTAAAAAAAATTATATACAAGTTGCTAAGTGATGAGAATAATTTTTTAGATTAAATAGATTACGTGAACAAGTAGCCAAATAAAAAAAGTAAGTACTTCTCAAGAATCGATTATTTTAGTCTCACGCCTTGTTCAAATCATTAAGTTGGTGATCCAGTAAGGAATAGCTTCCATCAAAAATGCTTCATTCCAAATCCGATTACCTTTTTGAAATTTTTTGCTGGGTATGTACATGTTTTCATGTACCCTGGCGATTTTAGCTAAAACTATTCTTTGCAACTTCTACTGAAAATTTATGAAACATTTCTTGAATACATTTTATACATGATATGCATGTTGCAAAAAAGTGGTAAAAGTGTTTCCAAATGAACAATAATCTGTGAATTGATTTAAAATTTTGCCGACGTTATTTTGACGATTTTTTGATAAAAATAATCAAAAAACTTTTAGTTAATTATTATTTTTCGAACTGTATTTTGTTTCTATATTCTTATGAATTGAACAGGCTGTTATGGTGTATTTCTATCTTTTACTTGGAGGGTCCCTTGGGAATCGCAAGTATAGGTATTTTTATTAATAACAATTCTAGTTGCTGTCGCTGCTTGCACACTTGCAGACTGTCTCTTTTTATTTTTCTATCCGCTATTTATACAAAATATATATTTTTTCAATATTTTACTTACAATTAATTTTCTTATGCTTTTTTCAATATTTTACTTACAATTAATTTTCTTGTGCTAACTAGACAATAACTTATTTCATAAGTATTACTTAGCTTTTGACCCAATTACAAAATATCGATATTGCACAATTTGCCAGCGCCAACAAAATAAGAAGTAACTGAGTCAATGAACTAGTTTCTGCTGCGTCAACCAATTAGTGCAATGTTTGAATACGAGGGTTGTTCAAGTATGATTCACAACATCCCTCCCCACTCGGCACAAGAAAACATCTAGCTATAGATGTTTTCTAAATATAGTAAATGGATCAAATGCTTAAATCTTAATATAAGAAGTATAAATAAATGTTCCATTATATAAAAAATATATAAGTAATCTTAATATAAGAAGTATAAATAAATGTTCCATTATAAAAAATATATAAGTAAGTGCCTCCGACTCCTAACAAGGCTAATGTTCGTAACGCTTATTAAGCCAAATTACATGTGATAATTATTATTATTATTTGTTCATTAATAATTATCACATGTAATTTGGCTTAAAAAGCGTTACGAACATTAGCCTGTTCAATTCATAAGAATATAGAAAAAAACTTTTAATTTACTGCAAATTAACTGTTTTTTGAGAAGTTTCACAAAAAAGAGTAAAAGGCCGCAATAAAATTAAAAAAAGTCGGAAAAGTCGGTGACAAAAAAAAGTCTCACAAAAAGTCGCAGACCGCTAAAAAAAGGGTCAAATTGCGACTTTAGTCGGGTGAACGGTAACCCTGGTTCGTACTAGTTTGTACAGGAAATGAAAAAAATTGCTATCTGGAACTAGACTTGGGTCGAACTCGTTCACTAGTTCATTTTTGCCACAAACCAATGATCAAACCTATGTAATTTAAATGGGTTTGATCATTGGTTTGTGGCAAAAATGAACTAGTGAACGAGTTCGACCCAAGTCTATCTGGAACGCTTTTGGATAACTTTGGACAAGTTCGGACTGTTTTGTTATGCATCTAGTAGACTTGGGTCGAACTCGTTCACTAGTTCATTTTTGCCACAAACCAATGATCAAACCCATTTAAATTACATAGGTTTGATCATTGGTTTGTGGCAAAAATGAACTAGTGAACGAGTTAGACCCAAGTCTAGCATCTAGTAATTCAAACGAAAAACAAATATACACCAGTAAGCAACCACCATGCATTACTTCGATACATACATGCTGTACATACATATGTATGTATGTAAGTATATACGCATGTATGCATATACACATGTATGTACATTGGAGTGTCCTTTAGACTTGGGTCGAACTCGTTCACTAGTTCATTTTGCCACAAACCAATGATCAAACCTATGTAATTTAAATGGGTTTGATCATTGGTTTGTGGCAAAAATGAACTAGTGAACGAGTTCGACCCAAGTCTAGTGTCCTTTAATATTTTTTTGTATTTCTTATATTCTCTACCCCAAATCGGTTGAGTTTTATGTAAAAGAAATACAAAAAATTTCATAGCGCAAGGTTTTGTTTTATGGGGTGTGTCCGCCCCACAAATTTGGCCTTCAATCCCATTTTTCAATGTAAGTTTTTGCATATGACTATCTTTTTAAAAAATCATTTTACAAGAATATGATATATGGCAATATTTTAGCTCTTCGAGTCAACAACATTAGTGTCAAAGAAAGTTTTTTGCTAAAATTAATATTTTAGAAAATAATGAGGAAAATAACCAACAAAATACCAAGAATTATATTTATATGGAAATTTTTTATATTAAGCATGTTCAATATGAGCTTATATCTATTAAATTATATCATATATATACATATCGCACACTAAATCATAAACAGTCACAACTCAAAATTCTCAAACTGGTTTTCCTTTTTAGGGTTCCGTGTACCAAAGGTGAAAAGGAACCCTATTGTTTTCGCTGCGCTGTCCGCCTGTCCGTCACAGGCTATTTTCTCGAAAACCATAAGACCTACGGACCTGAAATTTGGACACAGTGTGAATACGTTTGGCAGCTACAACAACAAATATATGAGAGTTAAAAATTAAAGGGTGTTCCAAAACGAGCAACGAAAAATTTTAAAATCCCATGCAATATACATACAATTGTATGTATACAATTGTATGTATATTACTCTTGAAATTTTCAAAAACGCCAAAACGAAAAAAGCACCAATTAAAAAAAATTTCCAAAACGAAAATAAATCAGGAAAAACCGGAAAATCGCCAAAATGAAAAAAATCACCAAAATGAAAAAAAGTCGCAAAAATGAAAAAAATCGCCAAAATGGAGGAAACACTAAAAACTGAAAAAATGGCCAAAACGAGAAAAAAGCGTAAATCAAAAAAAATCATTTCAGTTGAAAAAACGTCAAAAACGCCATATGCTCAAACATATGAGTTTATTTATAAATCAGTTTCCTGAACAAACCCCTAATGACCGGAACAATTTATTTTGCAATAAAGTCTTCTTGAAGAATATAAAATACCGTTATTCTTATTTTTATGTTGCATACTTGCGTCATTTGTAGAGTATCAACAGTTGTTTGCAACTACTCAGCGTCTGAAATTTTTTTAGTTGTGACTCTTTATGATTTAGTGTGCGATATGTACATACATATAGTCAAAAGAAAACTAAACAAAAAATTCAGTAAAGTGCGACTTTGACTCGCGCACGAAGGGTTCTGTATATTCGGTTTTGAGCATTTTTTTAATGTAACTTTTTTGCTTTTTTTAAAATTTTTTTTCAGTTTAAAAGATTTATTTTAATTTTGCCGCTTTTTGGCGATTTTTTTATATATTTGGGTTTTTTCATTTTGGCGATTTTTTTCTGTTTTTGGGATTTTCTTTTATTTTGGCGATTTTTTTCATTTTAACGATTTTTTTAATTTTGGCGATTTTTCCGGTTTTTCGCAATTTGTTTTCGTTTTAGATTTTTTTTAATTTAGTGCTTTTTTCGTTTTTTATTTTTTTTTTTGTTTTTGGCGATTTTTTTTTTTTTGACGATTTTATAATTTTAGGATTTCATGATTTTGGCTCTACGGTTTCCAAGATACAGCAAGTTGTCAAAATTACATAGTCAAAATTGCATTAACTGATGGAACACCCTTTAATTTAATTTTTTTTTAATTTTAGTGTTAATTGTTGTAGTCTATATAAAAATACACTAACCTTAAAAATTTCAAGCGTATATACATACAATTGTATGTATATTACACGGGATTTTAACATTTCTCGTTGCTCGTTTTGGAACACCCTTTAATTTCCAACTCTCATGTATTTGTTGTTGTAGCGGCCAAAGGTCTACACACTGTGTCCAAATTTCAGATCCGTAGCTCTTACGGTTCTCGACAGACGGACAGCGTAGCGAAAACAATAGGGTTCCTTTTCACCTTTGGTGTACGGAACCCTAAAAATAACATTGAATCAATGGGCTTGAGGGGCGGACTCACCCCCTAAAACACAAGTTATCGATATGAAACTTTTTTGTTACATAAAACTGAACCAATTTTGGGGGGAGAATATACATCAAAAAAAAATTCTCCATACAACTAACGGCCACTCTAAAGGGTCAATCAGACGTGACATAACCATAGGAAAGAAAACAACCGTTCGAACCAAACTAATGGGCAACCCTGTATTTGATTATAGGTGACTCGCCATAACGCCTTAACTCTCACCATAGAAACCAATTGAATTTTGGTTTGGTTATGACTATGGCATTATGGCTATGACACGTCTAATTTAAGCTTAATGTACATAGTTACCACATGAACTAATAGCGCGCTTAGAAAACAACATTGAAAATGATTATGAGATTGTCTAGACTTTGCTGAAACATTCTAGTGGCACAAAGTAGACCAGAGTTGTAGAAAGTGACTTATGAAAAAATCCGCTGATTTGATCACTGTTAAAAAGAGATAAATATACTATGTTTGTTAGTAAGTATTTTAAGTACAATAATCAAAACAAACAACAAAATGTGTATACTTAGTGAAATGAACAATTGAACATTTTCACAAAATTAAATGAAAGATTTTGTAGTGTTGAACTAAAATACACAATGTGTAAAACATTATTAGTATTATAAAAGTGATTAAAATTAGTTTTCAAATAATTACAGACTCAATTTTAAAAATTTTCAAACAAAAATATTAATTTTTATCTTTAACTTACAAAAAGTATACAGCGAAGGATACCACAAAGAATAAACTGAAAATACATTTGAGCACGTGAACACTTGCACAAAATTAAATGGAGGAATTTGTTATTTTGAATTAAAAAGCACAATGTGAAAAAGATTATCAGCCTTATCATGAATTCCACATGTGGAAATTTCCGAATCAAATTTTTTGTTCACATGGATTTTAATTTTCTATCATCAATTCCCATGAAATTGAAAACTTACGTATTTCCACTTTTTCCAACAAACAAATATTTGTGAATAATTTTCTTCATAAATTGTCAAAATATTTCGCAATAGTACGAATTTTTTTTGATACCAATTCTTCACACGTTCGGAAATTTCCATGTGAAAATTTATTTATGATAAGCCTGTATTAGTATTAAAAAAGTGATTAAAATTTGTTATCAAATGATTACAGACTTTGTTTTAAGCATTATCGGTCACAAATATTAATTTTTACCATTTATTTACAAAAATCACGCTGCGAATGAAACCACAAAGCATAAAAAGAAATTATTTTAAAATAATACCACGCGAAAGAAAAATAAAGAGGATTTGATGACTGTGTGAGCGAGACATAAAGAAAGTACAATTATTTTCCGTCTCGTGTCACCTCTGGTCTACTTTGTGCGAGTGGCCTTGTGCAAAGTATAAAAGGGGCGACGCGTCTCTAGGCAAGTCAGTTGATAAATAATTCGTCCATTGTGAAGAGATCATTTAGAAGAGTCGTCTATTAAAGAGTTCAGTTGATTATTTTGAAGGGGCAGCGTTACCGTTGAAAATTTTGAAAAAGGGGCTCAAAAATTGGATTTTTGAAAAAAAAAGTGGCACAAAAAGGGGATTTCAAAGAAAAAAAGGGTTCAAAATCAAGGAAAATTAAAAAATAAGCATATTTATTAAGTTATTTTTATTTAAAAGAAACCATATAAACAAATTTTTCATGTATAAGAAGTACAAAAACATTCATTTTATGAGAACTGATATACTATGTTTATACGCACGTGCTATTTGCAAGTAAAAATTGTAGCTTACTAAATCACGAGAACAATTACTTATTGCTGGGGATGAGATGTATGTATACAGAAAAAGAAATCTTTAGTTTTATAATTGCTTATTTGACCCACAGTCTTCATATGTATATGTATGTATGTATAGTTCTATTTGGAAATAAGACCAGTATAAACGTAGTATAGATAGGTACTATATAAAAAAAGTCACAAAACCTATGTTAATAATAAAACAGTGGTCAAATTGCTGCATTTGATATCGATCCAAATTCCAATAGAATATAAATGGAAATTTCGTTCGATATCGAATGCAGTTCTTAAGATTTACAAACAATTAAAGAATACAAAAATAAATTTTTGATCATTCTTGGGACATGGTTCATATCACTTATTTACTTAAAAACCAGCATAATTAAAAAAATTTGCTTAGGGCCAAATTTACAGTCATTAGTTAATTATTAGTAAACTAACTAATACTTCATATTCACAGTGCATTGTTTAACCAACGTTCTTAATACGAGCAAAGAATGGTAACCCTATCAAACAAAAACAAATTAAGCTGCCAATAGTCAAGCTCTGCTATATCATATGGTTTTTGTTTACATTTGCTATATTATTTCTTAAAAATTGATAAAACAGTGCTCGCTCGTCTAACTTTACCGTGCAAGATATTGAATTAGTGCTGAAATTGGTTCGGAAAAACCAAAATATAGTAGAAAATAAAATAAAAAGAATGTATTACAGCTAAATACAAAGAAGATTCTTGACAACCTATGTGTGAAATGTGCATAAAATTTTTCTTAAAACAACAATATTAATAAAGTTTATAACGAATCAGCTGTTGTCTAACTATTTGTTAACCAATGACATTTGGCGGTTTAACTATTGGTAAACAAAGAGCTGTGAATCAGATATTATTGGTTAAACTATTGCTATTAGTTAACTAATGACCAGGGCAAGTTTTTTATGGCATATGCAACTTTTTGCCATTTTTGCCATTTCTTCAATTTCTGACATAAAGCCATTTTTAGTCTACCTTGCCATAAAATACCATTTTTGAAGATCTTTTTATGTGTTAGAGTTTTTCTTTTACCGGATCGTCCGGCTGAAATTAATAATTCATAAAATTTTTGATCAATCTGTTGTATTAACAATTTACATATACGTCCTTTATTCCCGTACACTTTTTATATTTGATCATTTATTTTCGAAATATTATAAAATCTACAATCGAATTCCATAAAAGTAACGTTTATTAAAATAAAACTTTTTAAAAAAAAATTAAACCGACTTCAAAAATAAGCACTAAAAAGCAACAAATAATATAGATCTAGTTAAATAAAAGATTTTTATATATGTTACCTACAGTGCCGTTTGAAGTTGGTGCCAGCAACATTGGTAACTAAGCAGATACATATGTACATAAAAATTACTTGCAGTTTTTTTACCGGGCATGTTCCTATGTGCTTAGTACCAGTATTACTGGCACCAACTTCAAACGGCACTGTAGGTAACATATATAAAAATCTTTTATTTAACTAGATCTATATTATTTGTTGCTTTTTAGTGCTTATTTTTGAAGTCGGTTTAATTTTTTTTTTTAAAGTTTTATTTTTACCTTTTTAGTGAATACTGTTAAACTCTGGTCAATTCAAAAAAAATTTATTTGTAAGTATCTTTCTTTATTTGGAAATATGGTCCAGTTTCGTAAAAATCGATGAAGTAAAAGCACGTGAAATTAAGTGTTAAATTTTATGGGGCGTGGCTACGCCCCTTTTTTTAAAACAAGATTGTGTATTTTTAAGAGTTCAAGGTGTGTGCTAAGTTTCGTAAAAATCGGTTAAGTAGAACCACGTGTAATGTTATAATACATTTTAATGGGCGTAGCCCCGCCCATTTTTTCAACTTAAAAATTTTGTAATTACAAAAACCAAAGATGTTTGCTAGGTTTCCCAGCAATCAAATGAGTAGAAGATTACAAAATCAAATTTAAAAAATTGTAGGCGTGACCCCTCCCACTTTTTTTAACGCAATTTTTTGGCTTTATTAAAGCTTAGGGTGTGCCAAGTTTCGTCAATATTGGTTAAATACAAGCACATGAAATATTATACTAAAGTTTAATAGGCGTGCCCCGCCCACTTTTTTAACGCAATTTTGTGCCTTGATTAAAGCTTAGGGTGTGTGCCAAGTTTCGTAAAATTCGGTGAAATAGAACCCTGTGAAATATAATATAAAATTTTAATGGGCGTAACCCCGCCCATTTTTTTAAAGAAAATTTTGTCTATTTTAGAGTTCAAGGTGTGTGCTAAATTTTGTAAAAATCGGTTAAGTAGAACCACGTGTAATGTTATAATACATTTGAATGGGCGTAGCCCCGCCCATTTTTTCAACTCAAGAATTTTCTAATTACAAGAACCAAAGATGTTTGCTAGGTTTCGCAGCAATCAAATAAGTAGAAGATCAATAAATCAAATTTAAAAAATTGTGGGCGTGACCCCGCCCACTTTTTTCAAATGGGACCAATGGGAAGCTATACCCTCTCAGACAACAAAAAAATTTTTACAATCGGTCTAAAATGCACCGAGTTATGGACCTACACACCTAAAAAAAAAAAAAAAAAAAATAGTGACGAATTGTTAACCTCCTTCTTTTTTTGAAGTCGGTTAAAAAATTATTTGTTGTTGGTTAATTTCAGAATGAATTCAAATATTAATTTTAAATATTAATAATCTATTCACTGTAATTTGGTATAATAACAGAATTACTCTACTTGAGATTTGTTAATTTTAACTATTTTAACTTGAGTTCAATTTCAATATGCGTATCGGTATCGGCGATATTTCTTTTTGAGTATCGGCAAAACGGCGAATTGTTACATCCCTAGTTATTCAATACCTTAAACACCCTTTCTTTTGAAATTGTACAGTTGTATTTATTAATAAGTTTTTGGAATCTATTCTTCCAAATTGTTTTGAAATAAATTTAAAGCAGACAGCATGGACTAACAAGTATCTACTTTAATAGTATGTTTCCACCGACTATAAATCAAGTAGGTTTAAGTAAATCACTTCAAAGTGTTTCCACCGAGCTTGTGAGTGATTTGTTGTTCGAATTTTCGTACTCAATTTATGCACGTACGCTATAAGTTGGGCGCAGCACCTGTAATGCGAATTTTATTCACATGTGATTGACATTTAAAATTTATTAAATATTCCTAAATGTCATTTTTTCGAAATTGTCAATCATTATTGATGGATGACGCAGGGATGGAGCGCAGGGTTGCATACATAGATCGAAATAGTATTTTCGACATTATTTAAAATAAATCAACCACTTTGAGGTGATTTATCCATATGCAAAATGTATGGTAAATCATGTAGAAATTAACATGATTTGCAGAAATCATCATGATTTGCCGGTGGAAACATACTATAAAATGTAAGGAAACAATTTTATTTTATTTTTAAATCATCCGGCAGCACTGATACAATTTTTGAAGGAAAAGAAAATCAAACCTAGAAGAATTGTACCTAAGTGCTGATTAGATTTTGATTTTAATCGGCTTAGTAGTTTAAAGTTTGTTAAAAAAAGTGGGCTTTAGCACTATCCTTTTACAACCATATGGAGACATTTGAGTGACCCTCGTCTAAAATTTTATAAGGGTTGGAGCCAGTGATGCCAAAAGTAGGGAATTTTCCCTTTTTGTAGGGATTTTTCTGTAAAATTTTAAGCGTAGGGAAAAAATGACGGATTTTTTTATTTTTATTTATTTTTACAATTATTGCTTTTTCAATTTTTTAGACATAAAATGCAAAAATATTTGCAGGATTTTTATTTAAGAGCTGAAATATTTTACATAACTTAAAATTTTTTTTGCAGAAACCCTACATTATGAATTCTAACAATCTGAAAATCAATTGCAATATCCACACATGCATATGTACATATATATGTAGGTAAATATGACAAACCGCAATAATAATGTTTTAATGTTTGTATATATTGAGTTTTTTTGACAGAATGTCACAAAATAAAAAGAATTGGTCTTGTGTTGTGTAAGCTATGCATCGTGTAAAATTGTGTCACCAATGCTCCACAAACTGATCTTTTTTCATGGATATTTTTAAAATAAGATAATAAGATAAAGATAAACACGGGGAAAAGTTTCATAAAAAAGAGCCATACAAGAAAGTAAAAAATGCATTTCAATCTAGCAAGTGGCCTTATTTTTCAATCAATTCCAGAATAAGTCTATATGACTTTATTAGCAATGTAGTGTGGTGCAATTATGTCCTTATATTTCAATTAATTGAGTAATAATAAAAATTTAGCTTATTAATTATGAGCCGACGAAAATCGGTACATTGTGCTGATAGCGTGATCTAGGCTTAAGAATTTGTATAATTAATATTTGTTACACCATAATTTTTAAGTACAATTTTAATATTGATGCAATGATGTACATATTTTTAGTTTGTTTTTGTTAATTAATGCTTTAATTACTTTTCTACCTGGTACCCAACTAATGCTGAGTACACATCTGGCATTTATTGTGGTATCATTTTCAATATGTGTTGTTTATATGGAAAACAATGCCACACAACGAAAAGTATACGAAATGACAAACGTTGCCACTAATACACACTATTGCGATGTCAAAAAATGCCATAGTGAATACTCGGCATGCGCCTATAGTCTGTTTTGTACAATATATGAAACAAAGTTTTGTAAAAAATCTACAATATTCACAAAATGTACATTTATTTGCTTTTTTGTTGTTAAAAATAAAAAAAATTCAGCGTAGGGAAAAATGTAGGGAAAATATTTTTGGTTGGAGGGAAAAAAAGGGATTTTTTTTCAATCGTGTAGGGAATTTCCAAAATGTTTACTGGCATCACTGGTTGGAGCAACAAACTTAAATACATACATATTTACATACATATGTAGTAAGTTTTTAACATTATTGCATAGCATAATAAAAAAGAAAAACAAACTACGAGTATTGACGCGTTCATTGACAATGTCACCAGAAATACGCTAGAACTGTTGTCTCTAACGTATCTCTACTCGCACACAAAAGGAAAGTGGGTGACATTTTAACTAGTGCAGTTGTCGCTAGAGAAAAGAGTGTTGACATAGACATATGCTTCTAGGGTGACTAGAGGGAATATTTTCGCGTAATACGCGTAATATTGGCATTAACCCTGTTGGGATTTTTTTTACGTAACGCTGCACAATCAGAGATGAATTTTTCATTTATAAATGAGTAAAATTATAGCACTAGGATATGTCTGTGGTAGAATAGTTTCCTAACAAATGGAAAAATAACTTATTTTTTTTACTTTCGATTTTTGTAAGCAATGAAAATAAGAAAAAAATAATTTTTTTATGGAAAGAGTAAAAAGCTCCAAGTGAGGAAAATAAATTCAGTAAAGTGCGACTTTGACTCGCGCACGAAGGATTCCGTACGTTGGCTTTGAGCATTTTTTTAATACAGTGTTTTTTTACGTTTTTTAAGCTGAAATAATTTATTTTTTAATTTTTGTTTTTTTCTCGTTTTGGCAATTTTTTGAATTTTGGCGATTTTTTTCATTTTGGCGATTTTTTCATTTTGGCGATTTTTTTTTCATTTTGGCGATTTTTTCATTTTGGCGATTTTTTCATTTTGGCGATTTTTTTTTCATTTTGGCGATTTTTTCATTTTGGCGATTTTTTTCATTTTGGCGATTTTTTTATTTTGGCGATTTTTCCGGTTTTCCGCGATTTATTTTCGATTTAGAAATTTTTTTTAATTTGGTGCTTTTTTTCGTTTTGGCGATTTTTTTTTGATTTTGGCGATTTTTTTTCGGTTTGGCGATTTTATAATTTTGAGATTTTTTTGTTTTACCGTTTTTGAAAATTTCAAGAAGTTTGCTCTTACGGTTTCCAAGATACAGCAAGTTATCAAAATTACATAGTCAAAATTACATTAACTGATGGTACACCCTCTAATTAAAATTTTTTAAATTTTAGTGTTAATTGTTGTAGTCTGTATGAAAATACACTAACTTTACAAATTTCAAGTGCATATACATACAATTGTATGTATATTACATGGGATTTTAACATTTTTCGTTGCTCGTTTTGGCACACCCTTTAATTTCCAACTCTCATGTATTTGTTGTTGTAGCGGCCAAGGGTCCCATGTAATATACATACATACATACAATTTTATGTATATTACATGGGATTTTAAAATTTTTCGTTGCTCGTTTTGGCACACCCTTTAATTTCCAACTCTCATGTATTTGTTGTTGTAGCGGCCAAGGATCCCATGTAATATACATGCGATTGTATGCATATTAGATGGGATTTTAAAATTTTTCGTTGCTCGTTTTGGCACACCCTTTAATTTCCAACTCTCATGTATTTGTTGTTGTAGCGGCCAAGGGTCCCATGTAATATACATACATACATACATACAATTGTATGTATATTAGATGGGATTTTAAAATTTTTCGTTGCTCGTTTTGGCACACCCTTTAATTTCCAACTCTCATGTATTTGTTGTTGTAGCGGCCAAGGGTCCCATGTAATATACATACATACATACAATTGTATGTATATTACATGGGATTTTAAAATTTTTCGTTGCTCGTTTTGGCACACCCTTTAATTTCCAACTCTCATGTATTTTTTGTTGCAGCGGCCAAGGGTCCCATGTAATATACATTCATACATACAATTGTATGTATATTACATGGGATTTTAAAATTTTTCATTGCTCGTTTTGGCACACCCTTTAATTTCCAACTCTCATGTATTTGTTGTTGTAGCGGCCAAGGGTCCCATGTAATATACATACATACATACAATTGTATGTATATTACATGGGATTTTAAAATTTTTCGTTGCTCGTTTTGGCACACCCTTTAATTTCCAACTCTCATGTATTTGTTGTTGTAGCGGCCAAGGATCCCATGTAATATACATACGATTGTATGCATATTAGATGGGATTTTAAAATTTTTCGTTGCTCGTTTTGGCACACCCTTTAATTTCCAACTCTCATGTATTTGTTGTTGTAGCGGCCAAGGGTCCCATGTAATATACATACATACATACAATTGTATGTATATTAGATGGGATTTTAAAATTTTTCGTTGCTCGTTTTGGCACACCCTTTAATTTCCAACTCTCATGTATTTGTTGTTGTAGCGGCCAAGGGTCTACACACTGTGTCCAAATTTCAGGTCCGTAGCTCTTACGGTTCTCGAGAAAATACCCTGTGACGGACAGACGGACGGACGGACAGACGGACAGACGGACAGACGGACAGACGGACAGCGTAGCGAAAACAATAGGGTTCCATTTTCACCTTTGGTGTACGGAACCCTAAAAAGTAACCAGTATCTATTTTTATTGTACGATTGCTAAAAAAATACAAATAATTTAAAAGAATCATCGAAATAATTTTTTGGTATACATATCGCTCGAATAAATTAAGGAAAAACACAAAAAAATATCGAATTTTTTATTCCCTTTACCAAAAGTGGTAAAAGGGCATATATAGGTTTGTCATTCGGTGTGTAATTTCCATAATATTAATATGCGACACATAAAATATATAAATTCTGAATCCTTATGCATAGACGAATAAGCGCTGTCCGTCTGTCCGTCCTGCTGGTGTACGTGAAATCGGTTTTCCGAAGCTCCCATAAACGCTAGAGACTTCGTTCTTGGACTGGTGGGAATACTTTAACTATTTTTTGTTATATAAAAGTAACTTACTAAGACTAATTTTTAATTTATTTTAATAAAAAAACTTATTTTATACTTTAGTAAGAAAAGGATTGGTATTTCAAATTAAAAAAGATAAAAAAATTAAAAAGACGTTTCCAGGGTTGGAAAACTTACATTTTTTTCTTATATAAAAGTAACTTACTAAAATAAATTTTTATTTTTTTTGATAAATAAACTTATTTTATACATTAGTACGAATAAAATTGGCATTTCAAATTAAAAAAATAAAATAAAAAATTAAAGAGACGTTACCAGGGTTGGAATACTTTAACTTTTTGTGTTATATAAAACATAGTACCGAAATACTCACTCACCTTCATACATGAAATGTGCGAGAGCGTTTCAAAAATTTTCTGTTTCTCCTTGAACAAAGTGAGAGCACTAAAAAACATTTTGCTTTTTACATTTTCATGTGTGCACAACAGTGTTACCAAAATATATATTAAAAATTACACCTCGCAGGAGCCAAAATTACCCGATTCCAAAGGAATTATACCCAATATTAAAATAAATATTTGACACATTTCAAAAATCTTGTTTAAGCTCTACTTATGATTTGGTATCAGCCCCAATGAAGTGCAACCTATCGAGAGCGTGTATTCAAAATACGTTAACTCAAATTTTCTCACAATGAGCTTCCGATGGCAAAAAACTCTCGTATAGAATATTCATCTGCAATATAAATTTCGAATCAAAAAAATCATTTTTTCTTGTTCTGTATAATTTTTTTTATTCTGATATCTAAAAGTATAATTTTTTTGGTGAAAATAAATGCTAACTTTCATGTAAAAATAAGTAGTTCATTATAAATCTACCTCATATCTTATTGCTTATTATTATTGTTTTTTTTATACCTTCTTTAAATAATAAAATAGCATCAACGGTATCAGACTATAATGATATTTTATGATATTTTATTTTGTTTATTTATTATATTATATATGTATGTATTCGTGTGTGTTCTGTCTTTCACATCGTTTTAACATGTTTTCTTCTGAGTTCGGATGTTAAAACACATGCTACACGTGTTTAAGTTGAAATTTAGAAAATACAGATTAATAGTATGTGTTCTAGCATCCGAATTTAGAAGAACACAATTTGGAAATTGACGATTTCAAACTTTTAGATTTTCTCGTTTTCGATTTTGAGCAAAAAACTAGTATTTTTTCACTGTTAACAAGTGAAACTCGTATTTTTTCACAAGACTGTTTACAAGTGAAAAGAAAATCGAAAATATCTAAAAGTTTGAAATCGTCAATTTCCAAATAGTGTTCTTCTAAACTCGGATGCTAGAACACATACTATTAATTTTTATTTTCTTAATTTCAACTTAATTTCAAGAAAACGTGTGAGATGTGAAAGCCAGAACACACACGATTTATTATATAAAACAAACGAATTTCAAATTACCCGTAAATTACACATATGAGCAATTACCCATGCGCTACACTTGCACATAAAAATTACACCTGATTCGGGTAATTACCCACGATTCGGCAACACTGGTGCACAAATTTGTTTTATTTTGTGTTACACACACATGAAAATGAAGGCAAAACTAGGTTTTCATATAAGAGCGCACATGCAGTGTGCAATTTCAAACGCACATTTATGAGTTTTATTCATTTATGAATTATTCATAAATGAGTAAAAATTTGTGCTAAAAAATCTTGGATTTTCTTGTGGTATGCAAGCAAATGGTTTTTTTTATGACTGGGAGAGTTGCCGATTTGGATATTTTTAGCCGAAATTAATTCTTTATATAAATTTACTTCAAATAAATTGTAAATTTTTACACAGTGTCAGCGCTGCCGATTTGCAAATTCTTAACTCAAGTTTAGTGTATATTTATTTATATAAATACATACATATGTATAAACATAGAAATTTACCTTTAATAAATGTGATTCGTCGTACGACACAAATTTGTCCAGGTTAAACTGTTTTTTTGGCATATTTAAATTTTTTAACTACAACGCACGCGCACAGGCTTAAATAACAACTGGTTACCTAAATAGCAAGTTGCAGCCATTTATACTGAAGCATAGAATATAAATCATAATAGAATGCGCATCTCAAGGACAACTAAAATATTTTTTACAAACGTTTAATGATGCCGGAGGGAAGAGAAAAGAAAAGAAGCAAAAACAAAGAACTTAGCAACAAAATACATAAAGGAGCACATTTCGCACTTCATATGCGATTTGGACTTCATTTCAAAAAGAAAATTCCCAATGACCTAGTTTTTACCAAAAATGATTACCATAAAAAACAAACAACAAAACATGCATCCTTCTAATAGCGAAACTCAAAAAAATACCTGCGCAACTTCAATACTTTTACAATTGCTTGTGCATATTTTACTAAAAATCACCCCTTTAAGCAGGTAGGGCCTGCATTCCGTGTTTTTGTTGTTGTGCAATTATGACTTTGTTTTACCTTTTTTGCATAAGCAATTAAAAAAATACATTTACACAAATCAAATAAAACATGCACATACAAAAGGGTTGGCGAATATGACACGATAGATTTTCCCGCAATTTGTGTGTTTGAAATCAAAAGAAAAAATTTCAACACACATTTGTGAATAAGTGATCAATGTGTTTCAATAATAAGAACTTGATATTTATTTAAAGGTAAATTTCTATGTACATCGATGGTTTAATATAAGAAACGCGGTCGAATTATCGATATTTTATAGGAGAAGCAAAAAACTGAGGAGAAACTAAAGCATTTACAAACAGAAATAATTTTTTAAGATGGTATAACTTCTTCATTTTGAACTGTAACGTACTAAGATCTTCAAGGTGGATGCAATTCTATGTTGTCTCCGAGAAAACGTTAAAAACGCGATTTCGAAAAATTGGTATACGCCCTTTTTATATTAAGCCATCGATATGTACATATATGTACCTACATACATATGTATATGTATATACACATATGTACATACATATGTATGTAGATATTTATTTATTAATTTAAAAATTTACAATTTATTCGCTGAAAATTTTTATAAAGACTTATCCCCATGTGCAAAAAATTAACGTGTGCTTGAAGTGTACGTTAAAACAAAATTTCCGGTTTTAACGTAGACTTGAAGCACATGTTAATTTGTTTGCATATGAGGATTAATATATGTTTAAAATATTCAAATCGGCAACGCTGATGATCAATAAAAAACCTTTAAGCCGAAGGTCCATACCATCCGTTCTTTGCATATGCGTGGTATGCGTTTCTGTACATTCTCTCCGATTATAAATTCAAGTTACATGCAATACGTCTTATACGCAAGCATTTTTGTTGTTTTAATGCAAAAAGAGAAAAAATTTAAATTCGCCCCACGAACATTTGCCAATAAAAGAGAGCATGATGCATGCGACGGATACAAAAGTAGAAAGTAAACCTACTTTATCAGTCCTATGCGTCTATACGTTCTTTGCGTTTTGTTCTGTAACTTGCCACATACAATTACCTTGATTCTACTTTTTGACAAATGCATGAAACGCAACTACGCATTAAATGGATGGTATGGACCTTCGGCTTTAGAGGCACAATACATAAAAAACCATTTGCTTGTATACCACAAGAATATCCAAAATTTTTGTTAAAAAAATTTTACTCATATAGGTATGAATAGTGCATACAGGCAGTGCTGCCAGAATGATGATTTTATCATATTTTTGATGATTTTTGGACCAAAATATGATTTTATGATCTATTTTCTGGAATGATGATTTTTAATTTTGCAAATTTTGATTTTTAGTTTCAATACGTACATACATATTTATGTAAAATTTTCTTTGCTGTTCAACCATGTTTATCAGTAGCTATATATGTATGAAGAAAACACTTTTGTATCAAAAAGTTCGCTTCGCACCACCGAATATAAAGCATTGTTGCAAGACAGATTCGAAAAAAAAATTTTGCCGCAGTAGGGGTCACCTAAATACATCTTTCATTATATCTCCGGCACTTACATTCGGAACTTAAAGTGTGATATATCGAAGTTTTGTCTTGAGGAGACCAATGTTTTGCTTTAATAGTCCTTGACCTTAAATATCCCGTTGTAGTATTTACCCACCAGATCTCGGTTTCTACCATCCCAATTTTAGAATTAAAGCTCGCAAAAAATCATTAAACATTTGCAAAGAAATTATTTCAACAATTTTAGCAGAACCACTTTAATTTTTTAAGTAAATGCTCTATTGGGATCATTGCTTGGTAAACAGAAAGAAAGAAACAGAATCCGGCCAGGAAGTGCATACTCTGTAAGTTTATTATACTATCAGTTTTTAACTACTCTTAATTGTGTTCCGCATTATGTAACTGTAAGCATTTAATTAATAACTCCGATCTTTTAATGCTTATTCCGTTTTGTCATGTCAATAAAAATTACGAACGCATTCCAATGAAAGAAATGTCAGCGAATATAGGGGGCTGGAATGTTCGAGGCGATCAGTTTTATTTGTATCGTATGGTTCAAGCTGTTCACACCGGAGAATGCGAGGAGAGATAATCCAGCGAGAAGCCATGTCTGCCAACTTGAATCATGTAAAAATATCATTGATTAAAATTTAATTTTTGATCTTAGATTAATTACATTTTTTAATTCTTGTTGTATAAGTATTATTATATGATGAGTAAGCACTAGAAGAGGTCAATGACTATTAAAGACAAAAAGGACTTGTCGAGACAAAAACATCGATATATCATACTTTAAGATCTGACCGTAAATACCGAAGATAAGACAAAAATTTTAAAAAGCCAACTAAATTCGACAAAAAAATATTTTTTTTAATAGTTCTGCTGGAATCATTGAAATATTTCCTTAGGAAACGTTTAATGATTTTTTGCGAGCTTTAATTTTCTGAAATTAGGGTAGTACATTAGCGTCTGGTGGGTAAATAAATACTAGAACGAGATATTTGAAGCAAAACATTGGTCTTCTCGAGACAAAATATTGATATATCACACTTTTAGATCCGACTGAAAATGCCGAAGATATAATGAAAAATTTATTTTGGAGACCCTTACGTTCGGCAAAAAAAAAATAAAACTGCGAACTGTTTTGTAATGCGAGGCAGTCCCTGTTGCACCCTGTGACTTAGATACACAAAAATGCATCATTGTTTTAGGCATATACAATGAGAAATTTTAATTTTTTATAAATATGTCAATTGTTGTTACTTTTTTTATTTGAAAAAAAAAATTTGACTTGTGATGATTTTTTTCTTCAAAATATGATTTTCTTTCCGACAAATGATGATTTTCTTCGCAAATCTTCTGGCAGCCCTGCATACAGGGTGACCGATGACATTTTTCAAAAAGTGGCACCAAAAGGGGATTTATCAGAAAAAAGGGGCAAAATTAAAAAAAAACGAGAAAGTACATTAAAATTTTTATTTTTAATGTATTTTTATATAATTCGCTATAAAAAAAGGAAGAAAAAAAGTGGCAATGCAGATAAAAAAGTGGCAAGGCAGTTGAAAAAGTGGCAATTTGCCACTTTAGTCGCTCAAACGGTCACGCTGAGTGCATAAATGAATAAAACTCATATATGAGCAACTCATAAATGTGCACATCATGTGCGCAAAATTAAAAAAAATTATTTGCACACACACGAGTGTTCAATTTTGTTTTGTTTCCAATTACAGCATGAACATGCGTAGAAAAACAGAAAAAGATTTAAGCACTCATGTGCGTTGATTAGCAGATTTTTTTTGTTGCTGCATTTATCTATATAATTAATAGGCGAACACGTTTCTTGTAATCCCTTTTACGCCGGAACTACTGCACCGATTTTGGAATGATTTATATCATTTTAAAGGAATTTCTGCGCAGATGTGCAGAATCTATATTTTATTGAAATCGGTTTAGTATTTTGGGAGCTATAAGCGTTTGAAGTTGCTACTACTACATGCAAACATAGTACACGCTCATTTGTTAGTTTACACTGTGTGTGTGTGTGTGTGTGTGTTTGTGTACTATTTTTCATTAGACTTGTATCGAACTCTTTCAGTAGCTCGTTTTTGACACAAACCAATGATCAAACCCATTTAAATTACATGGGTTTGATCATTGGTTTGTGTCAAAAACGAGCTACTGAAAGAGTTCGATACAAGTCTATTTTTCATGCTATTCCATATTTTTTCTTATTTGTTATTGTATGAAAGCCATAAAACCAGGGTGGCCGATGACATTTTTCAAAAAGTTGCACCAAATAGGGAATTTATCAAAAAAAGGGGCAAAATTAAAAAAAGACGTGAAAACTACACTAATTTTTTTATTTTTAATGTATTATTATATAATTCACTCTAAAAAAGGGGAAAAAAGTGGCAAGGCAGTCGAAAAAGTGGCAATTTGCCCCTTTAGTCGGTCAAACGGTCACGCTGCATAAAACTTATAGGACGAGAGTTCAATAAATTGAATAAGGTTTAATAAAGAGATTTTGTTTCTGTTTAGAATGCGGACGATTGTATCGTCCGTTTGGTATATCTAGTGAAAATAAACACAACGACAAATTTTGCGAGTTTTCATTTATGAAGAAACTCATAAATGTGTGTTTTTTGTAGAGCACACATGAATATTTCGGTACTATGATATAAAAGCAACTTACTAAACTAATTTTTCCTTTTTTTCTATAAATTAAACGTATCTTATATTCTTAGGAGAAAATGATTGGTGTAAGAGATCAAAAAAATAATAAAGGATGATTCCAGGCTTGCAAAACTTACACTTTTTGTGATATATAAAAGTAACTAGTTCTAATTAATTTTTTTCTTTTTCTTTATAAATTATACATATATATTTTACGTTTTGGAAAGAAACATTTGGTGTAGAAAATTATAAAAATAACAACCACAGCTCCAGAGCTGGAATCTTTTAACTTTTTTTCTGGATATTAAAGTAACCAAATAAAATTTTTTTTTTAATTTCCTTTTGCTTTGTTCACTTAACATACTTTATATATTTTTTTAAGAGCTACTAGATTGGCCTAAGGAATCAGAAAACATCTAAAAGGATGATTCCAGGGTTGGAAAATTAATTTTTTTTGTATATAAAATTAACTAGGTCAAACTATTTTTATCTTTTTGTTAAACCGTAAGAGCTACGGACCTGAAATTTGGACAAAGTGTGTAGAAATTTTGCCGCTACAACAACAAATACATGAGAGTTAAAAGTCGATGTAAATTCCACCGACATCTGGCAATCTAGATAGTATTTCCTATAAAAAGTTTTTAGGTTGAAAATATTTCGTAACGCTTGAAGTTGTTGGAGTCACCTCGTAGACCTATATTACATCTGCTTCCATGCTTATATTATGCATCGTTACAAAATTTTATTTTTAAGTAATAAAACAACGAACAGCAATGTAAAAAAAGCAAATTCCAAAAACGTAAATATTAAATTCCCGTTGAAAATTTCCCGGGATTTGTAAAAAAAATAATTCCCGGGATTTTTTCCCGCGTAGAAACTCTACTTTAAAGTCAAATAGCGCGAAATTACACAAAACAATTATGGTGCAAAAATAGTGCAAAGAATTATAAACAGTGCAGATTTTGCACTAGTACACAGAAAGTGGCAACGCTGATATATACAGACTAATATCAATTTGTTCGAAATCACTGGTTTATTTACATACTACATAGTATGTTTGAGTTCTAAACACTTTTATAATAAAAAACTCATTAAATTGGTAGCACTAACTTTTGCGCACGTACGATATTGGCAGTACGCAACTGGAAAAAAAGTTGAAGGTTACAAATGCACACAAAACACGAACTCATTATGTACATACATATACATACATACATATGTATGTATATTTGCTATGTACTTTACAATCAATTATAGTTTTGAAAACATTTGTACTATTATTACTCTGATCTTTCTTCACTTTTTTATACAGATATGTATGTATATAGTTGGCCACAAGTAGAAGGACCCTAACTCAAATAATTCTAACTTTACAGAAGGTAAAAACATAATAATAAACATTACAACTGCTTGTAAAAGCGTTATTTTTACACTATTGCAATATACTTTTGTGACGAGGTACATATATGTATTTGTGTGCAATGTATTGGAATCACTGAAAACTCAATTTCGTGAAAATACGAGTTAGGGCCCTTCTACTTGTGGCCATCGATATATTCTTTAATGTTATTTTTCATTTGATTTTAATAATAATGAATAAATGATTTGTTATTAGGTATATACTTTACATATTATTTTTTATTTATTTTTACTAACCGTGTTTTAACCTAATACAAATGCACACCTGATAAACTTTTAAGCAGGCAAGTTATCTTAATTGACAAATGGGTTGTTTTTACTAAAAAAAACTTGCTTACTCTAAGCTCTCATGCAGCAGTATTATGCAAGCTTGCAAAGTTGTAATAAAAAGCTTTTGACACACATCACGGATGGAAATCATGGTACAATTGTACTTTTTATGGTACATTTTTGACCTCGTTGGCACCGTGGTACTACCGCGAGTTACTTGGTACAATGGAAAAATGCCAATGTTTCACTAAATGAAAACATTAATTTTTTATTTATGTTAACTACATATCGCTCCTTTACTTCAATAGTGTGTTTTAGGTTTTATCGCGCATTTTTTATGCTCATAACTTAGATTTTATAGTGCATGAAAAGAACAGGCCTGTTAATAAGCAAAATTTTTAAAATAACCCGTATGAATGTAATATTTACAAAAGATCCATCAGGTGTCGCAGTGCCGGTCTTTGTACCAGATCTTCCCCCTATTATAATATATAATAGATTTTATTTTTTTATACTGCATTTTTATACACATTTTTGTCAAGTTTCTTGTTTTTATTGTTTACTTCTGAATTTTTACACATTTTTTACGTTTCCGTTCTTATTAATATATATTAAAAAAAATGGTACCGTCATGGTCCAAAAAGTACATATAGTTTTCACTGTTGGTACAAAATCCAAAAAGTAATTTTTCTTCCCTGACACACATGCATACATGCAGGGCACAACAACAAGGTACCCAGTGATGCCAACTTTTGAGACTCAAAACGCATAAAAATGTTTTAAAAATGGGGTAAGTTGAAAATACATACTTTTAGCGCAAAATAGTAATTTTTTTCGAAAATGCGCAAAAATGGGCTAGTTTTAAAATGTTTCTGTTGAAAATTAAAACAAAAAACACATTTTTGTATATTAATTTATTAGAAAATAAAGAACTATGTACATGCATATGAGATCAACACATACATAGCTTGAAATATTACACTTCAATAACGTATATAGTGGAATATCTCTTGAGCGGACACCGAAGGGACCATTGAAATGTGTCCGGTCAAGAGAGTAAAATATGAGTAAAGTTTTTCTTAGGTGGTTATTATTTTTTTAAATACTTTTATTAAAAAAAAAATAAACAATTCATTGGGTTTAATAACAAAAAATCATTAAAATGTGAATATGCACTATATCGATATGTAATAAAAGTTTAAAATGTTTTATAGATAAGTAGATTATTATTTCAATAGATATTGCTCAATTCTAGTTTGACGTGTTCTAGTCTTGGCAATAACATTTTGAAAATGTAAGTCAAGCGATGAATATAAAACATGAGATTGTCAAATTGTATTATTTTAGTGTTATTAGAATTTTTATATGATCGATGTTACAAGAAATCTTATAAAAACAATATCTTGAGCAGTGTTGCCAGAATTTCTAAGGATAAAATCTGCAAAATTCAACAATTTTTCACGAAAAAATCTGCAAAATCTGCATTTTATTTTTAAAATCTTCAAAAAATCTTCAAAGCAATTTTTTAAACAAATTTTTTAAATTTTTATTAAAAAAATTTACATAAATATGGATGTACATGTACAACATATATATTTTTATAGAATGACTATCAAAATATGTTATTAAGAATTACGTAACCAAGCGTAATAGCACAAAATAGGTAATATTCGTAATAGGTAATATTCATAAATATTATTTTGGGTTACAAAAATTTTAACAAAGAAAAATATGTTTTGTAACGCTTTTTTAAACTAAAACTATTTTTTATGAATACGGCAGAATACGCTTAAAAGCTTCAAGCAAAAATCTTTATAAGCTAACATCTTCGATTTTGAATAAATTTTTAATTGCTCATTACCTTTTTACAATTAGCTACCGCACTGGTTGAAGTCTACTAAACACGCAAAGTTTACTTTGCAAAGTCTTGAATATAAAATAATATATTCTCTACGATGTTTCCTAAGTTCAAAACTTTTAACTCTCTAAACTAGGTGTCAGTCACACATAAAACAAATAAGAAGTAGTAGCAGTATTAGGAAAAATGTAAAAAAAATTGCACTATAATTGGACTTGAAAAATCTGCGTTTTTAGCCCAAAAATCTTCAAATCTGGATTTCGTGATTTTGGAGGGTAAAAATCTGCAAAATCCAGATAAATCTGCATTTCTGGCAACCGTGATCTTGAGATGAACTTTCAAAAAACACACGTACACACTGTTGCCAGATTTGCAGATTTCTAATTCTAATTTATAATTTAATTATAAGTGATATTTGCAGATTTTCACTGCCAAATTGCAGATTTTCTGAAAATTTCGTGTTTTTCTTTGCCATATCAGCAACATGACAATGTTAAAAAGAAACTAACAAATCTGTGCAAAGATACATACATATATATATATTAGGGTGGCCGTTATTTTTATTTTTGATTTCAAATTTGTAGTGTAATTTTAATCATGTCTCATTTGTAGTGTATTTAATGCAATTTTATATTTCAACTTCTTTTATTAAAATATACAGCTTAATGAGTCAGCCAAAAACTTAGAATATGAATAATCAAAACACAATACTAATGACATCGACAATATGAGAATGTCATAATAATACAAGAGGACAGAAAGCAAATGTAGAGTGGCCATGTACCACTAATGTAATGCGTAATGTGTGATAGTTAATACATCACAGTTTACTCTCACTCTCACGGTTCAGTTTTATGTAAAAAAAATACAAAAAAATTCATACCGATAAGTTGTATTTTAGGGGGTGCGTCCGGCCCTCAAAGTTGGCCCTCAAGCCCATATATTCATGTAACTTTTTTTTTGTTTTTTTTAGTTTTTTTTTACTACATGTATATGTATGAAATAATTTAATATATATAAGCTCTTATTGTACATGCTTAAAATAAAAAAATTCAATATTAATATAAATTTGTTACATAAAATTTTTGGTATTTTGTTGGTTATTTTCATTATTTTCTAAAATATTAATTTTAGCAAAAAACTTTCTTTGAGACTAATGTTGTTGACTTGAGGAGCTAAAATATTGCTATATGTCATATTCTTGTAAAATGATTTTTAAAAAGATAGTCATATGCAAAAAATTACATTGAAAAATGGGCTTGAAGGCCAACTTGGATGGCCGGACGCACCCCCTAAAACACAACTTATGGGTATGAAATTTTTTTGTATTTTTTTTACATAAAACTGAACCGATTTAGGGGGTGAGAGTAGAGGAAATCGGAAAAAAGTTCGCCATAAAACTAATTCTAATTCTAAGTATGTGTTTTTTTTTTGCTTTTCTTTTATGCTTTTGCACTTTCTTTTTCTTCAACCACAAAATTTAAATATATTACATTTGATTTTACGCACCTTTTATTTAATTTTAATTTTCCAAAAGTTTTAGAAAACGTAAATGTTGGTGGCAAAATTTTAAGTACGACGACGATCCTTTGGTGAAGTTGAAAAAAGATTATTAGTGGATATGTATAACAAACGCCCAAAATCCGGTTCGATTGGACCAAATGTTTTAGTGCAAAATATGAAACGAAATTCGATGTAATAAAAACACGATACTTTTAATAAAAATTAAGAGAAATAATCTCAGCTTTATTTTACCTTTTGTATTGGAAAAAGATATATTAAATTATATATTTGCACTTGAAGATAGATCTTGCTCGCTCGAAATTCACAGAACAAATTGGTATAACTGGTAAAAGTTGAAGATGGTGAAGGCAAAACCAAAAGGTCTAACTAGATTGAACTAAATATTATAAGTTATAAAGGAAAATGAGAAAATTTACATTTCAGATTAAACATCTCGTTTTCCCTCAAATTTTGTCGGCGTTTTTGTTGTGATTCTTCTTTCTAATGCAATAAAATTACAACGCTTTTTATTAGCTGTGTTAATTGGTACGTAGTAATGCACTACAGTATCAAATACACTATACTTTTCTCTTTTTTCCACGAATTTAAAAAAAAGCTGATTGGAGCTTTTTTTATTTGTCACTTTCTTCACTTCTGCGTATTCTGTGGCGCAGTGTCGGGAACCACCATGGTGGAGAAAATCCTTAAGCCTGGCCAAAGGGCGGCCGTCTAGGAAAACGTTATTAGGGCCTGTCCATATATTACGTAACGCTGTTTTCGCCGATTTTTTACCCCCCACAGTAACAGATCGTAACAAAACTATGAAAACCTCCCCCCCCCAAAAACCCTGGGAATAACGTAACAATTAAATAGTTTAAAAAGTTTTTATTAAAAAAAAATAAATTTAATTCATTGTATTAAATTCATTTGTTAGACTAGCACAGTGCGTAGACAGAAATTAAATATTCTTTCTTATGAAAGTACTTCAAATATTGGCAAAACTATTTTTTAAATTTCTTCCCAAGTGTCCTCAAACTCCAAAAATTATGGTTTTATGGAGAGGTTATTCCTAAACTGTATGTATGTGTTAATGATGCGTATTCGAAATCCCAAATATTCAGCCAATTCTAGATACATATTCGTATTCGATTAAAAAATATATAAATAAATTCATAAATCCAAAACGAAATTTAAATGAATGAAACACAAATATTAGTTTGTAATAATTTAAAAAAATAAGTTTATTTCAATTTTTTTGCTATCCGTTTTTTGGCCAAATAATCTGCTATAGTTTTCCATATTGATGACTGAGCAGTATTTGAAACACCAAGATGAGAATTGGCATTAGCGTCACGTTCGCTTTCACTAGTGAAAGTGAAATCATCGTGTATTTCAGAGAGCTTGAAGATGACTCCATTTGGTTATCTTCAAAAAAATCTAAAATATACGTAATACTAAAAAAAATATTATATCTTGGATCAATAAAGGTTGCCGTGGTGAAAAATGTTTCATTCTCTAAAAGAGAAAAATTTTTAATCAGTGCAACCAGCGGCGAACGCTGCATACCACATTACATCTCTTTAATGATGTTTGTCATACTTTGTGTTCAATGAATGCTAGCTTACAAAGTGTACGAAAGTAAGCTAGATTGTATTCGAACTGCCCACTGCCAACTTAAAATTTATGTTAGGCAATACTGAGCTTTTATGTTGATTGGATGAACACTTCCGTATCTCGCTTACTTTGTGTGCAAGTGAAAGGCATTCACTCCACAAATGCGGCAATGCATTTGAAAATGTATACTAGGTACGTATATGAGGTGGTGTGCATTACTGTCTTACATGTGTGCATCGAATCATCGCTTCTGTAATCGAAATTTTCGCCGCTGGGCACTAGCGGGAGGGCTTTAAACAAACTTACACATTGTTGGAGTATTTTGGGATATAAAATGACTCAAAATGCTGTCCATTACGAAAGATATGTAATTTTTCTTTTCTAAATTTTCTCCTTTCTACAACTTTATATTTTCAATACATATTTGCCCATTTAAAAAAATGTATTTCCTTAAAAATACCTCAAAATTAGATGGGCACACTAGTGCTGGGATACTATCGATATTTTCGGCTATCGATATATATCGATAGATCAGATTTCACTATCGATACTATCGATATTACTATCGACTGAATGTCTGTACATGAGAAAGAAAAATATAACTAATTTTTCATCAGGTTACATGTATTTTTTATCACTTTATTGAAAGTTTATAGCCTTATGTTTATTTTAATATGTATGAATGTATCTACGAGCTTTAATTTGGGAGACAGTTTTCCAAAAGTTGTGCTGATGTCAGTTAAAAAATTTTTATAACATCTCACGTTTTCAAAACTGCATTTTAAATAATATCGATATCGATATTTTTTCCTATCGATATTTTCGATGTTTGAAAACTATCGATATTATCGATAGTACTAACGATAGTATCCCAGCACTAGGGCACACCATCTAGTTCCTAGACTCATTTCACTGTTGTTTTCTTTTTTTAAGTTCGGTTATGTAAAAAATTAAAATAATATCCTTATGAAAATACGTCTATGTATGCAAGTTTCCATTGACACATCTCTTACTACGTTTATACGCACGGCTTATTTGCAAATAAAACTGTAAATTGTTGCCATATTTATTGTTTTATTGCGACTTACTAACTCAGAAAATGATTCACGATTAATGCTATGTTCAGACGGCAACATGAACCACTTGGTTCGCTCTCTGAACCACGATTGCGAACCCTGGTGTTCAGACGACACCATTCGTGGTTCGATTTGACAAATATTTTTGATGCAGTGATGCCAACTTAGAACTTTTCGTGCTGGATTTAATCCGTTTCCAGTCACTCAAAACGCGGAAAAACACGAAAATCTAGCAATTTTTATAATTATCAGGCCTGTCACAGAAATCCATCGAAATTGTTTCGATTACGAATTTTCATTTCGATCGATTTTGTTTTACCTTCTTCAGATTTCGATCGATTTGTTCATTCCGAAAAAATGTCAATTCGATAGTTTTCAATTTAAATGTGGCAATATTGGGCAACAAAAAATACATTGTTGCTCGTATTAGAAGATCAACAAAATACCAAAGGATCAATTTTTTTTATTGAAGTGAACCAAATTAAAAAAATTATACATTCATTGTCTGCAATTGCAATAACTGCAATTTTGGATGCCCAGAGCGGTCAAGATTTTGCCGAAAAATTGCTTCATATCCACTTTCATATCCAAACGTAGTGTATGTGTTAAAGTTTTATATAATTTTATTTTAAGGAATAGAATATTTCAGTTTTTATGATGATGCATTTTTTCCTTAAGACTTGAGAAAATATCTTAAATATGTAAAAAAATTAAATAAAACAAACATATTTTAAATAAACGGTTGAAAAAAATTTTTCTTTGTTGAAATAAAGTTTCAAACTGATTTTTGTACTTTCACATAGTGAAAATTACAATTCAGAGCATTATTCATCGAGCAAATTCTTCGTTTTTCGTTTTCTGCAGAACCTAATTACGGAAATGAAATTATTTCGATCGAATTTGGTTTCAGCCCTTTAGCCCCTTTTTACTTTTTGTTCAATATGGCTAGATTTTAGTCTTTGTGAACTTCCTTTAATTTAGCAATAACGACTTTTAACTCATTTTTATTTTGTTAGTTTACCAATTTAAACAAGAAGAATAATATAGAATAATCTTCTATTTCTTCGAATTTTTTGTGATTTGAAAGATATTCAGTATATCCTAAAAACATGATAATGTATGTTTTTGAAAGAGCAAAATATTGAAATTTTGTATGTATGTACTTATGTAAACATAGATACATACATATGCATATATACTTCTATTATGTATATATGTAGGTACACTATTTATATCTACCTTATTAAAATGTAATATGAAATGTAATATCTCGAGCTAATGTACTTATGAATGTATTGATCTTATGATAGGTACATATTAATTTTTAATAAATTACTTAACAAAATTTTTTGATGCTTTGATTTAAAACAGAAACATTTTAAAACTAGCTCCTTTTCGCGCTTATTCAAAAAATTTTACTTTATTTTGCGCTAAATGCATATTTTTTCAATTTAGCGCTTTTTCAAAAAAAATTTACGCGCTTTGAGTATCAAAAGTTGGCATCACTGTTTTCATGTATATACATACATGCATACATATATACGTGAATAGTTGATACGCGTTTTATATTCTGTGTTATTTGCGTTTTTACAGTAGATAAACAAATTAAGCAACAATAATTAATAAAATGTGTTCTAATATTATTAATTCATACTCGCAATAGTTTTTTGTGTGTTTTTTTTGTTTAAAAATGTGAATGTGTATGTATGTACTCATTTTATTTTGATAGCTAGTTCAGATAAATTAGCGATAATTTGTTATCAAAACTAGCGATGATAGCAATTTCTTCATGGTTCGCAGCTAGGTTCAAAATGAACCAAGTTGGTTCGCTCTCAAAAATTTGTATGGCGAACCATGTTGATTCAATCAAGGTTCGACCGCGAACCGTGAATGGGAGAGCGAACCTCGATAATTGCTGTCCGTGTGAACATACTATAACGCACTATTTGCAAATAAAATGATTGAGGTTGCCACGCTTACAAATGTTTGCTAATAAAAAACAATGTATTGATAAATATTGTACAAAAAACATTGATAGAAGCAAATAATGACAATTAAAACACATAATTATTTGATATTTTGTACATTTACACTATTTTTTTTTATCAACATAAGTAATTTTTCTATAGAAGTGCTACCAAGTTTGCATACTTTTGCTATGCCGTATAAACAGTGAGTTAATTTATTTGCAAATAATTTTATTTGCAAATAGTGCGCGTATAAACGTAGTATCTCAAAACTTATACACTGTAGCCTCAAGTTGGCCAACAAAAATCTTAAAACTTAATAATTTGATATTGGAAGAATATATTTTTTGAAAGGAACCTTTTTTATATATGAGAATTGGAAGAAATGTTTTCCTAAACTTCTGCAAATACCATTTCCTTCTATGTATTTGGTGAATTTAATGTTAATATACATATGTTGCAGTTTGATATGAAAAGAAGTTTTTATGTACATACATACATACATAGATTAAGAATATTTAAAAATGTAAATTGATAAAGATGAAGAATTGAGAAACATGAATTAGATTGACAATTTATTTAATTTATTATAAAAATTTTTTATAATTTTCAAATGTTATTTAAAAACGATCATTAAATTTTTGGATAGTTTTCATAAACTTTAATGTACGCGGACAGGAGTAAAAATTTAAATCCCGGGATTGACATCCCTAGTTGGAGGGAAGCACATAATAATACGCTTTGACTCGAAAATGCTGCTTGATATCGACTGGGTTTACACTGTAACTCTAAAGGCCGGGGCACAATGAATCCGTCATACGTTAAACTTCGCCTTTTTCAACTGACATTAACGCAACGACGGAGAAGGTTGGCACACTGAGTACTTTATTGACGGAAGCATTTGAACAGCTTCTATAAGTCGATTCTCCATTTTATTTATTAAATTCAACTTTTTGTATTTATTTCTTTTGTTTAATTTTATTTTTGCTGCCACAAAACACAAAAATCTAAATCAGAACATACCAAAAAACCAATCAATATCTGTCAAACTACTCAACGTGCGCAAAAAGTTAAAAGTTGACCAAATTTTGTACTTAGCGTTGGCGGACACGTACTGAATGTAACCGACCTCATAAGAAACCATATATTTCAACTTAGCTGTCAGTTGAAAAAGGCAAAGTTTAACGCATGACGGATTCATTGTGCCCCGGCCTTAAAGCTGTCTTTACATGGTAATACAATGTATTACGACATGTCGAAAAATGCTGGAGAATGTACAAAATTTTATCATGTAAACGCAAAATGTATAGAGTAGGAATAGAAAATTTGACAAGCGGTCGGTAAATGTTTTGTTTTCTAAACCATTTTAGAAACTTAAGTATTCTCACCACACCAGAGGTGTATTTCGAAGATTAACATTGGCAGCACTAATGGCATCTATTGAAGGTGTTAACACTTTTGCAGATGCAACCAAAATCAACTCAAGAAATGTTCATGTTGTTTTTGTTAATACTGTACAACTGCAGCCATCAAGTAACTGATGGTACAAGCAAAATCAAACAAACCTATAAAAAAGTTATATTTTGTAGTAAAATTACATTGAAATAATAAAATGTTTTCTCCAATATTCAGTTTTAGTATGCGGCCCCCACACGTTACAACTTGTTGTACAATTTAGTTAAGTTGTACAACCAATTGTTACGTTAGATGTCTGATTGGCCAACAGTTGGACGCTGATAGTTGATAGTAGCTACCGCATCAATTTTTTTAACCAGTGATGTGATATTTTGTACCGATTACTCCAACAGAATTATTTTTCTTAAATTCGAAAATTTAAAAATTGAGTTTTGAGCACAACCTCGTATGGACGGGCCCCAGTGCGCGCTGGTTGAATGAAAAATCGAACAATTTTGATTTTCATTCAACTGACGAACAAATTAGCTATCAAATTGGTTCGTGTGATGGCGATTTCTTTTTTCGTTTCTCATTTTTACTCTGACGCTTTGTTAGCAACATCGTGCTAATAAAACAAAGTGTGTGAAAAAGAAAAACATAAATGCGAATGCGCAATTTTATTGAAGAATATAAAAACCTGTATTAAATTTTTTCTCGATCTTCTTTCACGGAACTCATAAAAAAAATTCTTAATGAAGTTTGATGAAAAATTGGTTGAAAAATTGCAGCATATGCAGTGAACGACCAACTGGCAATGCAACTCAATTGTACAACCAGTTGCAAAGTGTAGGGGCCGCATTAGTACACATCTTTTTTTTCAATTTTCCAATTTTAAGCTACTGCATAGCTTTTATCGCGGTCTTTGAGGGTGTCTACCGAATCAAGAAATTCCGTAACGAAAAAAAACCTTAGACTATTTTTATTTGAATCGCCCAGTGTATGTTAACTAGTGTTGTTAATTATTCGTCTTTTATATTTGTTCGAATAAAATTTCATGATTTTTTTCTTATTCGAACAGGATTTTTTTTTAATACATGATTTTTATTTATTGTATCTTCATATATGAACTAACTATAACTAATAGTTATATATAATACATAAGTAGTGATAATCAAAAGGAAAAAAATTAATAATAAAAGTATTTTCATGAAGTCCCATCTGGAGTGCTGTGAACAAGAGCCCTTGTGTCCCTCTTTTTTAGGCGGATGTGTCCAGTAAAGTTCAAAATATTACGGGCAAGCTGATTAGGATGTGACTCGAGTTTTGTTAAATATTTACCTGCGTATTTTGCAATTTCTTCAGTAACTAGTGGCACATTTAAATCACGATGTATATTTGAATTTTTTATATACCATGGAGCCGATGTTATTAACCGTAAAATTTTTTTGTTTTGCCTTCGTTGGATTCTCTCGACATTAGAACAGAGGAATAATTTTGAAACTTTGTTCGAATATTCGAACGAACAAAGAATAAAAAAATGTATTCGAATAATTTGAAAAAAAGTTTTCAAAAATCGACACGCTGTATATTAGTTTAATTTTTTTGTATTAACAAACCAAAAATAATTCATTACACAAGAAAAACAAATAATTTTAAATACGCAATATACATTAAACATTTTTCCAGGAAATTTCATGAATTTTGTTGAACAAAACTTTAGCAATGGTAAAGTAAGAAAATAAAAAAAAAACATGTTGATTATTGAGTTCTTGTTTCAACTTTGTTATTTGTTGTTAGGCTTCTCATTTGTTTAAATGAAAGTTTATAACATAATAACTCTAGTTCTTCTAAGAAATTTGGGTAAAGGTTCCCTGATGATCTGCATTAGCAACAGTGAAATGCGCATAGGATCCAGCTAAACCCCTCAATAATCAATTTCAATGTATTTTTAATAAAAAATATTTTACTTAATAAGTAAAATAATAATTTGGGATTATTAGTGCGTTTAAAAATTTTAAAACTTTTTCTATTTGCTAACTGCAGAGAGAATTTTATATAAAAAGGAGTGAGAATGAATCTCTGATTCATTTTTGGGAACTTTTTTGATATGAGTTGCTCCTCCAGCCCTCCTATTGATAAATGAAAAGTTTTCATGCAACTAATTTCATGGAAACTTAGAAATATTAATAAATAAAAATATTAATAACACAAATTAAAAATTTTAAAAACCTCCGACGCAGTTGAATTCTATGTTCCACTAATATTAATATTGAAGTAATAGAATCGCAAAAAATAAAAGAGTAAATTAATATATAAAAAATGTATGATAACTTCCAATCGACTAGACCGATTTTCTTCAAGTATAGACCAGCAGATACACGACCACGTCACTTTTCAAAAACAAACCGTTTGGGACTACGGCGCCCAAAACACAGATTCAACAGAATATATCTAAAAAAGATGCGATATCTTCTAAGCGGCTAGACCACTCTCGATCAAGTCAACAGAAAAACTAAATCAAAATCGGTCCAGCCGGTTGGTCTGTACGTGAGTGAACTCGTACAAACATATACACAGGCACACACTACAAACTTATAACACCCTTGTTTTGGTCTGGGGTTAAAATCTGACACGAAATATTTACAAACATTTCTTAATATGTCATTGATTTCTTTTAAAAAATAATTTAGAAACCCCAGATAATCCCACTTTTTACTCGTAGCTTGCAGACGATTCTCTTTTTTACTTTTAATAAAAGAACAAGTAGAAAAGTTTCATTCGCAAATTGTTAATGTTGGTGACAGTGATGGGAAAGTTGGTACGATCGTACTTTTTTTGATACTATTTGACATGAAAAAGTACCGTAGTACTCCCCTAAGAAATTTGATACTCTCACGGGCAACTTAGAAATGCAGTCAGAAGACTCGCGCATGTATATATTTTGCCAAGAATTAAATTGTTTTTTCGACAAATAGAAAGAAGCTTTATTAGTAAAGATCTTTTAGAAAAGTGTAACCACAATTAAATATCAATATTTCATTCAATGATATTTTATGTGGCACAGAAGTTGATCTATTGAAACAACTGTTTTAAATCAGTTTAAAGAAAATTTTAAAAAGTTTATATTAAGTTCTAAGGGCAAAAGTGGACTTTGACAATAAAATGTTAGTTTGGTTTAGTAAGTTTCCCCCTGAAAGTATTTTATCTGTTAAACCAATATCATTATACCACTTTTAATTAAAATGTTCCCAGGGAAAAGAAAAAAAGAAAAGAAAAATAATTTGAAATATTAACAACCAATATAGAGCACTGGCTTATATAAAAACGCATTAGATGAATACATGTTTCCTGATATATCGAGAGTAGCTTACGGAATTTTGTCCATGCCTCACTCCGCTGTAAATGTCGAAAGGATTTTCTTTTACCAAAATTTCATGAAAACAAAATATAAATCAACAGCCATCGTACTCTGTAACTCGGTAAAGCTAAGTCTCTATCGCTAAGAATCCATAAAATCAATTTGTCGATTTTCGGCAACGAATGCAATTTTCAAACGGGTATTGATAAATCAGGTAATGGCTTAAAAATGTAATTCGCCGAAATTTTTTTGCTTTATGTCATCGCCAAAAATTTAAAATTTTCTATTTGTTCAGCATTTTAGCGGTCGAATTTAGCTTTAGCTTTAGCGAGCTATGGAATACGGAGGCAAGCTTTATGTTCCAACAGTATTAAGTCTAATCCAGGCTACACCTATTTGTATATTTGTACCTATGTGTTCCTTTTTTTGTAAATGAATTTCTTATAATTTTTTGTTAATAAAATTTAAATAAGAAATATTATAATTTTTGGTACTCTCGGGATCAAAAAAGTACTAAAAAAATTTGTTTTTGATACCGAAATGCAAATCTCATTTCCCATCACTGGTTGGTGATGTAGTGAAAATATCATTAAATTATTGGATAGGAAAGCCGAGGAATAATATTAAGGCATTTAATGCTTTTGTGTGTCGTTTAATAATTCGATTCTTAAGGCTTTTGATTAGAGAAAAGCAGTTATATTTTTCAGAACTCTTTATCAGGAATTCTAATTCTAATTCCATTAAAGAGGCATTATCTTTTCCCTGCAAGAAAACAAAAGATGCGTTTTGCGAACATATACATACATATGTATGTATAATTTGGAATAATTTGATTACTTAACATACTATTGTTACCAAATTAAAAAGGATTGAAATGTAAAATACTTTTTATACAGAGTAGTTTTGGAAATTGTTCGAATATTCGACAAAAATGATTCGAATAATATTTTATTGTAAATTGAAAATTTTTGTTCGTTCGAACAAAAATGATAAAAAGTTGTTCGAATATTCGAACAATTTTTGTTCGAATGACAACACTAATGTTAACCCCTAAAGTATGCTATTGATTTCATTAACATACAGTATTGATAGAATAGAACAGATTTTTACATGTAGGAAAACACAATGTGGCGTACTTAACCCTCTGCGACTGATGTGGTAGTCTAGCAGACACCAAGTTATAGGCTTTGATATGCCAATTGAAATGAATATTAATTTTTTTGTTAACCACTGAATTTAATTTTTTTTCTTACCAACTGCTAATTTTAAGTCTAAATAATAAAAAATAAAAACATTTGTCCAAAAAAATTGCTTTTGATTTTTTTTTTGCTGTTGTAGTACAGGTCTAAGTTTTTTACAGAAAATTTAAGCCATGCCGATAAATAACATAAAACACGAATTTTCGCTTTGAGTTATAAAAATACTATATAAATAATAACTTACACTCATAAACAATAAACAAAAATGATTTTATTAGTTTTACAAAACGGAACTTTGGAATATATAAGCCATGGAAATGGTGTCTGGTAGTCTACCACGTCATTAGAATTGTGAGAACTATATCACGTCAGTCGCAGAGGGTTAAAGCTTAAATTAGACGTGACAATGCCATAACGCCATAGCAATAACCAAACCAAAATTCAATTGGTTTCTATGGTGAGAGTTATGGCGAGTCTCTCTCACTCTCACCATAGAAATCAATTTAATTTTGGTTTGGTTATGGCTATGGCGTTATGGCTATGTCACGTCTAATTTAAACTTAAGAGCAATCGTGGTTGACAAAAAATTATAAACACAAACAAACAGACAATTCGTAAGATTTTTATTTTCAAAAATAAATATGATAAAAAAAATAGCAATAGCTTTACCGCGGCAGTCCCCGAGTGCCACACGTATTTTTTTTTTTATTATTAACTCAACAGTTCAATACCTTTGCTTACATTTTACTTATTTAGCTACAACAGACTCTTGTTCTCTTTTTTTAGGGTTTCATACACCAAAGGTGAAAAGAAACCCTATTGTTTTCGCTACGATGCACTGTGGGCGAAATGGTCGATCTAGCGTCGTTTAATTCAATTTTCAAAGTGTTTAATTGCGTCAAAATTGTGTCTCAATCGATACTAATATACCACTGAACTTATATATCGATTCTTTTTTGATTGCCATGATCTAGTTGCACAGCTGTGAGCTGTCAAACACAAAATATGTTTCAGGCGATGCATCAATAAGCTTTAACACGTGTTTTCTTTGCATTGCCAAATGTTCTCTAAATTTACATTTGTCTCAATTAAGTGGAAGAAAAGTGGTTTTATTTTTAGTTAGAGGTATGTATTAACTAAAAAATGTTTGTTTGTGACCTATGCTTAACTGTTGTAGAAAATAATAGAGTTGAAGTTGACTATACCACTAACTGCTTGAAAAAAGCCAAAAAAAATACTTCCGTGGACCAGAACTTCTGATATTGGTGGGTATTGGGGCTAGAATATATTTTTTTTAATTACTATGTTTGTTGTCTTGTGATTGTAAAATATCCAAGTCATCTGCTACTTTATGCTACTTTACATGATATTGCATTTTTTAGGAGCAATGTCGGTGCTCAGACGAGAAGTTTATTTACTATGGCGCAACGAGCCTGTGGCTACTAAAAAATTTTCTGCCGTTGAGAGTCATATATTTCATAATAAAATTAATATCAACATGTATAATGCTAATGAAATCCTTGTAATAAGCAAAAAAATTTGAAATTTTGTAGCGCAGTTGGTTCAGAAATGGAAATTCAACCATAGAATCAGCCACAAATTTGAAGAAAACAACACGGAGTGGTTAGACGGACAACTTTTATTAGTTGATGCACTGACTAATCGTGGGAGATGTTCGACGAATGTTCCAACAAAACGAAATTAAGTAAAGTTTCCCAAATTGTTAATGAAACACCTCACAGTGAGCTCGTACTAGCTACAACGAGCAGTTTATACAAAGAACATTGTCTACCTTGCACTTGTGATTCATCTCGTAGTTCCGAATCGGAATAAAAATCTGTTATTACTAGCAATTAGTATTGTTATTTTTTTGTGCATTATAATTTAATTTTTGTTATGAAAACAACTGAAATATATGAAGACTGAATAAGGCCAAAAATAGTTATTTCAAAATTTGAAACAAAAAAAATAAATAAATAAATGTTTAAAAAAAGTTGTTCATATTAAAAGTTTAATATATTTTTAGTCCAAAAGAATGTGAAACATTAAATATATTAATTAATTAATTAAATATATGAATGAAATAAACAATGTCTAATTTATGAACAAAAATTGCAACTTTCACAACAAAAAAAAATATATACATACATATATATTTAAAAAAAATTTTTATTTAATATTGTAGCTTCATCTATTTTCAACTAAAAAAAAAATATTACACAAACAAAAAAAATTTCCCTAAGCGCTATTAATTAAACGCCGCTAGATGAGCCTTTTCGCCCACTGTGCGATGTCCGTCTGTCCGTCCGTCTGTCACAGGGTATTTCCTCGAGAACCGTAAGAGTTGCGGGCCTGAAATTTGAACAAAGCTTTAGACCTTTGGCCGCTACAACAACAAATACATGAGAGTTGGAAATTAAAGGGTGTTCCAAAACGAGCAAAGAAAAATTTTAAAATCCTGGCGAATTCAAATCGCAATAGTATACTAAAGTGAACTGATGAAGTTAGGCCAAACAAAACTTTAAAGAAACAACAAAATGGTTAATAAATGAAATGAAATATGTTTTCTTTTGATTTTATTCAGAAATATTAATAGTTTCGGAAAACTTTTGGCTTAAATAAAGTTTAGGGGCACATATCAAAAATTAACAAAAAAAAGTAGCCTATCCAATAGAAAATTGTAAAATAAAAAAAAATTGGCGGCGAGGCTTAGTTTCCGAGTTATGGGCTCTGAAATTCTAGTACAATATTGTGATTATACGGTGTTTTCCAACGAATATGACCAATGTTGGTATCATCTTAAAGCTCTTGACAATACCTTTCATCTTTCATCAATCTTTATTAATCTGCACCGGGAAACACCATGGTGGAGAAAGTCAATAATCCCAGCCAAAGGTAGGCAGTGCAGGAAAACTTGATTAACCCATTAAGGCCCGAGCATCGTTCCCGTTGAGCTACATAAATGAAACTTTCAGAGCATGTTAATTTTAGTCTCATTATGATAATAACAAAATTTGAAAAAAATTTAAGCGGTGGGAACCGAGTTAATTGACGTTGCGAAAACGCAACGCTGGGCCTTAATGATATAAAGAATAAACTTTTTTTTCTAAATTAAAATATTTTATTAAACTTCTTAAAGTAAAAGTAGTTAACATAAACTTATTAAAAAACAATAACGTAAAATATCTTGAATTATGAGAAGTATCAGAGCACTTGGAATGCACTGATACATTGCATATTTCACATTTATAAACTGTTTGACTGTTGCATTTTCGATGCAATCTCCTATCTTTTCGAACAGTTTTATTATCAACAAGCTCATTTCAAACAGTTGATAGTGGCGATGAAACGTTGATGTTTTTGACTCTTATCCTCTCAACAATTTTTGTTTGCAACAAACTTTCAATCACAAACATTCTTAGTTCCAGTGGCAAAATATGAGGTATTTTTTCTTTTCTCCAAAAGCAACGAGATATCTAAGCATTTACAATAGCTATATCTAGGATATTGGTAAGAAGTGGCCAGTACCATTTCTTACCTCTAACTTGAATGCAATAATAATTCATCGCGTTTTCGAAAACTTCAACTCCTCCCATTGTCTTATTATAATATGATAGGTGGCATTTCTCTCAAATTTAACAACTTTTCAAAGAACATATTTATAAATAATTTAATTTAATTTATTATATCTGATTGATGTCTTAAAACATTTTTCAACTGTACCAACTAAAATATATAGATAGCAAATATAATCAGAGTTCATAGTTACATACGGCGATATGAGAAAAAAGTGTTCGAAAACATACGCAATATTTTTGTTATATTATATTACACTGTCAGAAAATGTTCTATACCATATATGCACCATATTATTATCAATACACATTAGCGTAGATTGAGAGTTGCAAAATCAACAACGCCTTTTGGCAATATAACATCCTACGTTGTCACTTTTTCTAACAACGCTAGTTGTCAACTTGTAAACGGACGTGTACGAACTGACAACGGTACATTGGCAACTTTTTGTTATTGATATCGCTGGTTGTCAACTTGCACTCATTCATTGTCAATACATACTTCATTGTCGTATTGACAACAGTGTACACTATTTTAACACAAAATTTTTGTTGATGCACTTTCGATAAGGTATTGTGTAATTTTTTTCTCTGAATGTAGTAATGAAAGCATACTCAAGAGACTAATTTTGAATTAAGCCCACTCAGATAAAACTTTCTAGCTATTCTAATGAATATGTGAAACATTATCAATATACCATACATAAAACATTCCTGTTAATAAATATTCTGAGAAAATAAAAATGGTTAAAAGAACACACCAAATAATAAATTTGTATATCGTCAAGGCCCAGCGTTGCGTTTTCGCATCACACATGTTGTCAACCATAAAAAACAAAGTAGATGCATAATAAAATGTATTATTTTAACAAATATCACAAAATGTATCTATCAAATACCTTCGTTAAAATTCACTCTTTCAAATATTTTTTATTGCTATTTTTATTTTACTTTTTATAAAAACACCCAAAAAGTAAGAAAACCCAAATTTTTAAAATAAATATTTTTTTGCAAAATGCTTAAATATAACGAAATTCCTGAAACACGTCAATTAGTTTATAAATTAAAATTAATTTTCTTATGCTTAGTTTTAATATAAATTAATATGGGTAGTGCTGAGAGGTGATGGAAGTGAGCGTTGCGAAAACGCAACGCAGGGCCTTAATGGGTTAAGCAAGAAAACTTTGCAAGGCAGAAAATCTTTATTAGGCTGCGCCGTGTAGGGAGGCACCATGGTGGAGAAAATCCTTAAGCCCGGCCAGAGGCAGAAAAACGTTATTAGGCAAGAAAACTTTGCAATGCAGGGGAGTTATTATGTAATCCGAATCGAACGGAACCATGGTGGAGACAATTCTTATGGCCTAATTCTGTTCGACAATTGTGTTGTCTTGTCATTAGACGGAAAAAATCGCAGTCGTTGAAAAATACACCATATATTCACAATTGTGTACTACAATGTCAGAGACCCATAACTCGAAAACTAAGCCTCGCCGCTAATTTTGTAGCTATGCTACTTATGGGGCGATACAGGGGTTAGAAAATAATTTTCGTAACATAAATAATCGACACTATTACAGTTATAAATTTATTTTTGTTTTGATTTCTTTGTACTTAAACCAGAGCACGAAAATAAACGACACAAATTGTTTGATTTTCTTTTGTTTAATTCTTTGGAGTGAGAGAAGCAAAAACAGTGAAAACTATTGCTCAATTTGTTCAAGGAAAAGAGAAAAAACTTTTGTTGCTTTGCATTTGCGTATATACAGTGAATAACGACAAGAAACTAATAAGACAAAGTTGTTTGTGTGTTTCGTATTGTTGGTGCTGCATGTGTGCATGTGTATTTCGTATTGCTAGGACTGTGTGTGCTGTGAGCAGTGATGGGACAGTTGGTACGATCGTACTCTTCTTGATACTATTTAACATGAAAAAGGAACGTAGTACTCCCCTAACACATTTGATACTCTCACGGACAACTTAGATATGCAGTCAGAAGACGCGCGCATGCATATATTTTTGAAAAGAATTAATTTTTTTTTCGAAAAACGGAACGAAACTTTATTAGTAATGCTCTTTTAGAAAAGTGTAACCTTTCACAATTAAACATCAACGAAAAACATATTTCACGCAATGATATTTTATGTGGCACAGAAGGTTATCTATTGAAACAACTGTTTTAAATCAGTTTAAATAAAATTTGAAAAAAACAATTATATTAAGCTCTAAGGGCAAAAGTGGACTTTGACAATGAAATGTTAGTTTGGTTTAGTAAGTTTCCCCTGAAAATATTTAATCTGGTAAAATCAGCATCATCAACACTTTTAATTAAAATGTTCCCAGGGAAAAGAAAAATTTTTAAAATATGGACAATCAATATAGAACATTGACTGTATGGAAGAACTGAAACCATTACCAACAGAGAATATATGCAGTTTCTGGGGGGTTATTATGTAATCCGAATCGAACGGAAATGTGCTCGAATTCCAATGTTAATAACATACAAATTCGAACAGTTTTGGTTTCGAATCGAATTACATAATAACCCCCCTGTAGAGCGATTCACTAACTTTTTTTTAACGATACTCGCATCGTTAAAACAATTATAACGACAATTTATCGAATTTGCTATTCAGTAACATTTTTAACGATATTCGCTGTAGGTTAATGTCAGCTCTGTCGTTATTTAAGCGACAATAATTTATGTGCTGTTAACTTTATCGACAAAAATCAACACAAAATATCAGCTGGGTACTATTGTTAAAAAGAAGTTACAGAATCACACAATCGTTCTTGCATGCGACAAAATGTATAGACAAAAAATACGATTATCGGATCGTTAAAATTTACTGAATCGCACCACTGGTCTACATTGGCTGAAAATAAAAACGCATTACATGAATACGTGTTTCCTGATAAATCAGAATTTTGTCCGTCGAAATGTCGAAAGGATTTTATCTTACCAAAATCTCATGAAAACAAAATAAAGGAAGAGCCTTTGTAATCTGTAACTCGCTAAACCTAAATCTCTATAGCTAAAAATCTATAAAATTAATTTATCGATTTTCGGCTACGAATGCAATTTCCAAATTGATAAATCAGGTAATGGTTTAAAAACGTAATTCGCCGAAATTGTATTGTTTTATGTCATCGCCAAAAGTTTTAAATTTTCTATTTGTTCAGCATTTTAGGGATCGAATTTGGCTTTAGCGAGCTGCGGAAAACGGGGGGCAAGCCTTATGTTCCCACAGTATTAAGTCTAATCCAGGCTATACCTATTTGTATATTTGTACTTATATGTTCCCATTTTATATCTTTGTCCCACAGTATTAAGTCTAATCCAGGCTATACCTATTTGTATATTTGTACTTATATGTTCCCATTTTATATCTTTGTAAATGACTTTTGTATACTTTTTTGTTAATAAAATTTAAATAGAAAATATAATTTATGGTATTCTCGGGATCAAAAAAGTACTCAAAAAAAATTTTTTTTGATACCGAAATGCAAATCTCATTTCCCATCACTGGCTGTGAGTATTGAAACCAGCGTTACCATTTGTCAAGTTTTCCCTTTTCTTTGGAATTTTTTTGATGATGTATGAAAACCCGAAACAAAAATATGTATTTAATTAAATATCTGAATTAGTAGGTCACAAGTGGTCAAGTTTTATATACCATTGGATGGTGCTTCAAAAACTCTTTTCGATGATACCAAATTTTATTTATGTCGTCTTGGAGCAAAGTACAAAAATATTCGAAAAACTGAAAAAAATACCTTTTTTAAAAATGGTCCAGCTCACGGATGGTCAAAGCTAGAACCACAATATTTTGGGAATCATCATAAAACATATCAAACTTTATTTTCAGGGGGGTAAAAGCACTTTTTCTCTTCCATACAAGTTGAGTCGCTCTAATATTTATTAATGTATGTAATATTTTTTTAAGAACTCTAAATCTAAAACTAAATATGAATTTTTTGTTTTGTTTTTTTTTTTATTATATGTTAAGGTTTTGATTTTAATCGGTTTTATATTTTTAAATAGAATGAATTCCAAATATAATTTTATGTTTTCTTTTAAAATTTTGGTACTTTTGTAAAGTTTTTGTATTTGAAAAAGTTGTTTTTCAGATTTAAGAAGTTTATTAAACAAGTAAGAGTGCTATATTCGGCTGTGCCGAATCTTATATACCCTTTACCAACGTACGTACATATATATAGTATACAGACACATACATACATATTTGTTTTGTGAAAAAATTTATAATTTTTTTAAAGTTTCCATCTTTGGAGCTGTAATTTTCTTTCAGAAGCATAAAATATATTCAATTTATAAAGAAAAAGAAAAAAATTGTTAGACCTATTTAATTTTACATAACACAAAAAGTGTGAGTTTTCCAACCCTGGAGTCATAATTTTGGATTTTTTTGATTATTGA